>JACWFN010000030.1:0-1275554 GCA_019775635.1 Cladosporium sp. VS III D KN 1
AAAAACGGTCCGCTTCCCATCCCGGTCCGCTTCCCGTCCAGCCACGTTACTCGGTGTATATTATGGAACATGTTCTAACTTTTGACTCGAAAAACGCGAATATAACACGAAAGTTACACGTAGAAACGCCCTATTTAGATAGTGGAAGCTTCAAGTATGCTATATTAGGAAAAGGAAAGAATAAACGCGTTTTTAAGGGATTTCTAGATATTATAGCCTAAAATCAGATAAGTAGTTCAGTCAACTAAAAAAGTCACTAAAACAATTAAAGCCTAAAAAGGTGAATAATACTACTATAGACTTAGAATAAGTTAAAAGATAAAAGTGTATATATTTAACAATATATAGGCTTAACTAGATCTTATATATAGGCGTTCATTCAATAATAATATATTTTTTAGATTTTTAAACCTTATTTCCATCCGAGAACCCCTACCATCCGAGAACCCCTACTAGCACGTTAATTTGAGCGAAGACTGCTATGCATCTTCGGCTGCGGAAAGCGGCGGGTCAAATTGCGTGATGGGATGTCAGGGTTGGCAGCAAAAGCTGGGGGTAGATAAGTCAAAATGTTGGAACAGCTCGGAAGGTGCAGAGTTGGACGCTCGCGAGCCTTTCAGGCGGCGCGAGAATTTGGGCCGGGAGAATGTGGTAACGTTAGCGGAAACTTGGGCGACGGAGACTTTGGCGGCGAATGCTGACGCGGCGGGCAAATTGAATGAAAACCGCTCAGAAACTTCATGTTGGTCTCTGCAAGAAGTTGAAAGTGAGATTTGGGAAGCCATAAAGTCGGAGTTGGCAAGGAAACTTGAGGCGGCGCAAAAGATTGGGCGGAGTGCAAAATTCAGGGGACACCGAAAGCTAGATAACTGAGGATAGAAACTTGTGCAGCCCATTGAAATAAGTTTCGAGCGCTGGCAAATTGGGCAGCGGAAAGTTGGGCGGCGAAAGATTGAGTTGCGACAGCTGAGGCGGCAGGCAAATTGGAAGATGCATTGAAGCTGCGTAGACTGGCAAGAAGCCGGAGATGGAAAAGAACTTTGAGACAGCGCGAGATCGGGCAGGTGAAAACTTGAGAAGACATCGACAGCTAACTCAGACAAGACGAAAACTCATGCAGCGCATTGCTTGCAGAAATTTGGAAAGTTGAGCAAGGCATCGGAAGTTGAAATTACTTAGAATCATGGAAGAAATGTGAAAACTTGAAGAGAGGAAACGCTGGGGTGAGGATCGTAGCCAGCTTTGAGAACACGCGAAAACTCGAGGAGCAAGAAGACAGAACTTGAAAGCTTGATTAGAGTTGCACAGGAACAAATTTAAGTTGTCCTTGCTGTTGAAAGCGCGAGAATACTTAACTTAGTCTAAACAAAAAAGCTGAGACAGGAAAAACTCAAGGCTTATCGAATGTTGGAAGGCGCGAGATTTTCCAATGGTAACGTATGCGACAACACTCGCGAAGCTTGGGATGGGAGCTTGATGAGCAAAACTCCACAAAAAATCTTCCATTCCTCAAGCGTGAGAATCCCGAAGCTTGGTAAAATGCAAGTTGGCTAAAAATTGGGCAAAAAGATGAAGCGTCTCAAAAGCTAATGTTTTGAGAACTGGAAAGTGCAAAGGATCTGGGGGACTGCTCAGAGAGATAAGTTAGTTAACCGCATCGCGCGCGAAAGCTGGAGCACTACGCGAAAGTTCCAACAGCATGCAAAAAGATAAGCATGAGTTATCTCATACCAATGCTCCGCACACACACGCTTGCGCTCAGCTTTGCGGTCCGCGCATCAACACTTACAACGCTCAATGACGCTGAGAACTCGTTCCTGTCCGGCCTCTGAATTGGCCCAAAGCTTTCAACCTTAGATTCAACTTTCAGTCAAGCTCAAAGCTTTAATCGGTGCTCCCATTCTCTAGACCACACAAGTTGATCCAACATCCACCGCTGACATAAGATAGTTACATCGTGTCGAGACACGTAGAAACGCGTTCAAACGCGTAAAAGTTGTGCTGTTGGTGTGGCAACTTTGGTCGAGCTGGAAGCCAGGGCGAGCTTCTTCACAAGTCTGATTTCCAGCATTGAGCCCACAGTCGAAACCTGACAACGCATTCATTGAGACGTACGTACGTTATGAAGGGAGTACCGGCCGTGGAGTACTGACTTAAGTTAATTACGGTGAGTGCTCTTTGTGAAGTCAGAAGCGTGCGTTATGATGCAAAACGCTCATTTCGCTTTGACGGCAAATTTGGCACTCGATGGAGAAGTGATTCCAGTCCCTCGAACATGCAGTTATAATTTCATTCAATGATTCAGTAACATGTTGTTTTAGTGCAAGATAACTTACTCAAACGCATCACTTAGATTGCGGAGATCTATGGCTTCCCCACCAGCCGCAAATTTGAACTAACATTCAGGCGGCTGTCGAAAACGGACCAGACATTTTTGATGTAACGTTAACTTTTAGTTAACGCTACTTTCTATTGTCAATATATCTTAGTGAAATGAAACGTGCTGCTTGTGGGGAAGGATGGCTTGTATTGCTGAAATTAGCTTGAAGAAACTGTTCCAACTCGTTGTCGTGAATTTAATCGCGTTGTTTATAAAAGAATGCATTCATATTCGGTCTAGCCGCAAATTTAGTGCATTTACGTTAATTTAGTCAAGTCAACATTATTTCAACTTAGCGCAAGTTAGTTACTCCCAGCCTTGAGTAACTTGAGTCAGTCTCTTATGAGAGGTAATTTGACACTTCCTTGATGAATCTGAGTTGCCTCTACAGTCTCTGCGGGAGCCATTATTGTCAAGTTAAAATAACCAAAGCCGAAAGTATGACTCCACTAGCAACTAGATGAAAATGAGGGACTGTTGAAATTTCTGCGGCAATAATCGTTCCCACATTGTCGAGGGCTGGATATAGGACTTCGCTAACCGAATAAGTAGACGTAAGTATCCACTACAATCTCACTGGAGTAGTCATTGCTACGTCGGTTGAGGCCGAAGGTATGACATTACTAAACGGAATGATAGATCAGAGTCCCCCTTACGATCTCAGAAGGAACAGTGATTATTACATGAACGAAGGCTAAATGAGGGACTTCACTAACGTGCTAGTAGGGGTTCTCGGATGGTAGGAGTTCTCGGACGAAAATAAGGTTTAGAATCTTAAAAAATAAATATCTCTTTATATATTAGAACTAGAGACATATTCTTTACTCTAGAATAGAGTAACGTGCTAGTAGGGGTTCTAAGATAGTAGAGAAATAAGGTTTTAAAACTTAAATAATTAATATCTCTTTAGTATTATAGTATATATACTAATATAGAATATATTATTAAAGCTAAAATATTACATTTTTTAAGACTAAGCTCTTATTTAATTTAAAGTATAAATAAGATGATTATTAGTTTTTTTAGTTTTTACTATTCTTAAATAAAATAAGTATTATTCTTTCTAAGTGCTTAAAATTTTATATATAATTTTTAATTAAAGTATTTAAATAGATTTTAAGATAATTTAATATATTATAATTATTATAAGCTAAAAATAAGTATAAATTTTAAAAAAATAAATAAGTAATAAATTATTAAATTTATAGAATTAAATTTAAACTCTAAATTTCTTTTAATATTTTTAAATATAATAAGCATATATTAGGAAATACTATTTATTTTTAGATCTAAAGAATGCGAAAATAATATAAAAATAATATAGTTCTTACTCTAATTAATACTTTAGATACTATAGTCAAAATTAATATATATAATAAAGATAAGACTATGTTTAAAATAGAATTATACTTATTATAGTATAAAATCTCTCTAATAATTAAAATATCGAAAAAGTCACTAAAATAAAAAAGACTAAAAAAAATAAAATACTTTTATTTAAAGTAATTCCTAATTTAAAGAATAAGGTTTATATATCAAATAATAAATTAGCTTAATTAGATTATTTGTATAAGTATTAGTTAAGGAATTATTCATTCTTTAAATTTTTAAACCTTATTTTTATTCTAGAACTCCTACTATCCTAGAACCCCTACTAGCACATTATTATATATATGTTCTTAATATAAAGAGTTGAAGGTAGCTTAACCTATTATTAAATAAGTTATTAATTTATCAGAATTATGATTTTCTCTTAGAGAAATATTATATTAATCTTAAGTGCTTATAACTTTTTATATAAATTTTAATCTTAATACTTAATTTTAAATAACAGTAACTTAATATATCTTAATTACTATTAGCTATTAAAATACTAATATACTAATAGATTAAATAAGATATTAATTATTCGGTTTATAGAATCGAGTCTAAACTCTAATTACTACTGAGTATATCTGAGTATGCGCTACGTATTTTATAAAATATTACCTCTTTTCAGACCTAAAAAACGCGAAAATAACGCGAATTTAGCACGTGAATAGCTGTAATTAAAACACTAAATACTGAATTCAGACCTAGTCTAAAAAATTAATAAAGAATTGTCTTTAGTAGAGAATTACACTTAATATAGTCTTAAATCTTCGAGCTAGTCAGAAAGACTAAAAAAGTCACTTATTTAGCTAAGGCTAAAAATGACTAAATAGGTGAATATAAACAAGTGGCCAATTTAGAGCATAAAGTTCATATATTAAATAATGATTTGGCTTATCTGCTTTAAAGGATTAGATACTAGTTTAGGAGTTATTGATTTCTGAGATTTTCAAACCTTATTTTCATCCGAGAACCCCTACCATCCGAGAACCCCTACCATCCGAGAACCCCTACCAGCACGTTAACTAACGTTAACTTACGTTAGTAACACAATGAGATCAGAGTGATTTCATAGGCTTAAGTGAATATCTGACCTAACATAGTTAATTAATAAAACTCCAACACATTTGTGCCACATAGCGTTAAATCATAGTCGTTACTCATGAGTCTTCACATAAACTAACTACATCTCAGCGGGAACAATGATTTCCAACAATAGACGAAGGCTAATGTAGAACTTTATCTGTAAGGAAGCAAGGTTTGAATGATTATGACCATCTCTACGGGATGCAATTTGGAGTAACTCAGTTATATGCATATGTTTGTCGATAAGAGCATAATACGATATTGAGACCTATGCAGATTTAACCAAGTTAACGCTATAAATTAGTACTGTATGGCGCGTGAAAAGGGCTAACTACGTAAAAGTTATTACTAACTTAGTTAATTTAGATCAGAGGCCCGTCGTTGCTGATTATTGAATTTGACAGAATGAAAAGTTAGAGGATGGCCACACTCGGTGCAGCATCTGTAACGTTAAGTTATATAATGTTACGTTGGATGAAAACACAAAGAGAATCATTACTCCACCTGATCTAGAGATTTCCCGTCGAGCCGGGGGCGATGCCCTCAAGCTTTGCGGTCAATTCTCCCCAGAACTTCTTCTGCATCGATCGGCCCTCAGCAGTGGCAGGATAACCGGTGACTCTGCGCGTGGAATCAGCAAAAAGACCTGGATTGGCCCGAGGGGTAGATGTGGGACTTACTTCGCAGGCTTGCAGTCCCAGAGGAATTCACCGTGCTCTTCGCGGCCATGAGTTGGGCATGCAGCATTGACGAGGGTGCGAGAGCCGACTTCTGTCTTTCTGCCGATCAAGTTGGCCATGAAGCCAAAGATCTTGTCGGTGAAATCGCCGTCACGGAAAATATTGCTCTTGCAAAAACCAGGAGTGAGGATTGAAATGATCACTGGTGATTTCTCACTTGCCGGGTTGCGTTTGGCAAACTCACGAACGCCAAGGAGGAGCAACAGCTTTGAGACGTTGTATCTGTGGATCGCATCAGCTTGAGATAACTTACGTGCTCATGGACGAATAAGCAGTCAACTTACCTGTCGCCGATGTTGCTCTCTTGCTCTGAGTTCAGTGCTGAGAAGAGCTTCTCGGAGTTCTTCTCTTGGAACTTCGCCCACATGTACACCTCTGAGCCAACAATAACCAAGCGTCCGTCCTGGCCGGTAGCTTTGGCACTCTCACGGAGCTTGGGCAGGATCAAGTGTGCAAGAAGAAGGTTGCTGACGACGTTGACGGTCATGTGGCTTTCGTTGTCTTCGATCATCTTCCACTTCCTTGTGTTGATACCAGCATTCTCAACAACAGCATCGAGTCGGGCGAGGCCGTTGACCCGCTCAGCAAAGCTCTTCACTGATTCATAGCTCGAGTAGTCGAGCTGCCAGACTTCGAGGGCACTTTTGGCAACATTTGTCGAGCGCTCGATGCTCTGCTGAGCTGCCTTGCCTTTGTTGACATCTCGGCATGCGAGAATCACCTTGCTGGCGCCCATGCGAACGAAGTGCTTGGTCGCCTCGAATCCGAGACCGACATTTGCGCCGGTGACTATGATGGTCTGTCCATCGAGTCTGACGTTGGGAATCTGAGGGGTGACAAACAGTTGGGAGTAGAAAAAGTTAGGCATGGTGGCGATGGCTGAGAAGACAAGTGATGGGATCGATGTTGCAACGAAGATTTGATCTCAACATCGGCTTTCAGAAGCGCAGCGTTGGCATATGTATGTCGTCCATGGCATTGTGTCCAGCGGCTTGGAGTTGTTGCGATATTCAATCATTGCGTGCAGGAGCCGGGCGGTTTCTTGTCCGTCGGTGGAACGCATGCCCGCTGCAACAGGCGTCAACACAAAACGTGGGGGAGCGGAATTCCGCTGCTGGATCACTCCCTAGCCACATCTCCAACAATCCCTCAGCCAGAACACGACACGCTGGCACCATGTCAACATTGATCAGATCAATTCCTTTCACGGACGCTCGCATGGATACCCGTACAGTGCACACGGAGATGATGTAGGATTGTGTCCGGTGTACCACGGACATGGCCAGCGGCTTCCAAAGCCAGAGGTGGTATGAGGTGAAGAGAATATATAGTGAGATATGCGCTGTTAACTGCTAAGTTGACCCACAATCATCATACACTTCCCCTCATTGCAGTCGACATAGTCAATCATGCACTTCTCCACCATCTCCACGATTGGCTGCGGCCTTCTCACGTCCTACGCCACGGCGGCTGCCCTGCCGGCACAATGCGGGTGAGTGCCGATGCCATTCTTCGCAAGGTTTTCTGCTAACATCCTCCCGAGAACTGCTTGCGCTCGCGTACCTCCCTCTGCGGGTAGTGACAGTAGCTCTTGCTACGTTCCGTCCCCGAAAGGTTTCGAGTACGGCCATTGGTGGAGGACCTATCAATCCTTTGGTGGAGAGGCAACCCAACGCAACATCGAGATCCTCGCCTATCCCGGTGAAACCTTGAACATCAGCAAGGTCGACTTTATCACTTACCAGACACCCGGCTGTGACACGATCTATTCCATCTACGGTCTTGAGATTCCCACCAACCAAACTGATGTCAAGACCTACAGAGGTACTGGAACTACAGCAGGCATCAGCGGACCTCTTGAGATCGTTGCTCATGGATACGACACAGCTTGTGATGCGTACGTGATGTACTGGGAGCCTGGCCCAACGGGTGCCTTCGGCTTGACTACCATCTCGCAATCTGCAACTGGTCCATCCGCAAAGACGCTCTCCGACCTTCTCGACCAGGTCAAAGCCTTCAACATTTCTGATCTGACGAAACAGGCTGATGCTCTGGCATGGATTCCCTACGACGGTGCTAGAACCAATGTTCCGTATCCTGCTTGTGGCGAAGCATGTTTGACCAACAACAACAACCCTGACGCATCCGGCTCTTGCCTGTCGTCTTGAAGTGGTTTGAGCTGAACGTTTTGAAGGTTTGACGGGAGGTAGTGGTGGCAAGGTGTACGTGTTCGTGTTAGTGTGGTCTGTAGACAAACTATCTATACATGTTTAAACATATTGTCTCAGCATAGCGGCATTCACAAAGCTTTTCCACTGCTTTAGTCAATATTCTTTCGCCTTGCCCTTCGCTGGTAGCCTTTAGTGCTGGTCAACATGCTCGCCAACTTGTTGTAGGCTCTTCCACGACCAAGTCGAATACCATCCGGGGATATGTATAGGCTGCTCGGTACGGGAGCGAGACGTATCGGGTCCCCGATATGATTGAGACGCGACATGGCGGAACCTGCGGCGTTAACATCTGTCCGACACTCCCTCCGCGGGCGAGTCGCTATCCTGTTGTGCAGTTCCGTCGTGAGATGCGTCGGAGTAGTATTGATCCTCAGTACCCATTCCATTGCGATCTCCGCCGGAAGACATTTGTCCGTATCTTCCAATCGCCAACAAGGAGCACTCATATAACTATAGACTAGACTGCCAATGCTTCCTCCCTACCACAAAACATCATCATCATTCTCATTATACATTACACTGCCCAGAATCTCTTCCAACATGGTCGTCATCAAAGTCTCCCGCACTGCTGTCATCAACCCTCCGGGAGTGACTCCTGCCCTCACCGTTGACCAGCTATGGCAAGGCATGGTGATCAAGGCCCGCAAACCGCAAGAGTTTGTCAAGCTCATGGAGAGCTGTGAAGTTCTGAAGGAGGACGAGAGCGGTCTCACTCGTGTGGTCACTTTCAAGAACGGCTGGGGTCCTCCCGGCGGCAAAGCAGAGGAGGAGATCAAGTACTACGCTCCCATGCGGGTAAGTTTCGAAATCGGCATATGGGCTCGCAGAGACTGACAATGGTTTCCCAAGGTCGACTTCTCCATGCAGCAGACCGGCGAGAAGATCAGCAACATCATTAGCACCGACACAGATGATGACAGCATCTTGTACATGACTTTCACCATCGAATGGCCGCACCCGAACCTGAAGGAGGGATCGCCGGAGGCGAAGGAGATGTGGACTAAAGTCTATGAGATGTCGAAGGATATCATCAAGACCACCAATGAGACTGTCAGGCAGATGGTGAAGGATGGTGTGATCCAGTAAACAAATTTCCTTAGAAGAGAGCCAATTCTATGGCGATTGCAATACAACGTTCGCGCATACTCCATCGCCTGTGACGTGAAGTTTTCACGAGACTGATATCGGTGTGACAGACGGTCGGCCATGTTGACACCACGTTTAGATGAAATTGACATGACGATCATGAGAGTGGCTTTGACCAGATTGTTGCATCGCGCATTGCGAGACCACCCAGACAGATATTGTGACTCGCTGCAGAATTTAATCGTAAGCCGCATCGGGTGCAAGTTTCCAGAACTAGAATCGGTGCATGCTGCTTTTGTGCATCGGTCGCCATCGTCTCGCGCTGAGAGACGTACCCTCACATTGTGACAAAAACAGTGTATGTGCCTGCATAGGAGGCAGGTTATCTCAGCAGCATGTCACAACTCTGCGAAAGACTCCGCTGGTGGGAACGTCCCTGCAGATAGCAGCAGGGTACGCTGCTTCATTTCTGTACAGTAGTCGACGGTTGCGCGGTCGAGGATGCAAAGGAGAGAGCGGTGTTGGGAGAAAAGCGGAGTCGGGACAACCTGGCAAACACGATCACGTGACGCGGCACAACTTTGAAGCGATGAAGACAGTGCCTGTAGGAAAGCTTCGACCAACTGCATGTTCACGACAGAAGTGCCCGACGGAACAATGCAAGATTCTTGCCAAGCTGCGATGGCTGCACATTGTCCCATGATTGGCAGATATTCGTTACATATGTCGATCTTACAAATGTCATGTCCTCTCTTGAGATGTTTGAACGGCAGCGGACCCCGATCATACACCGGACATCCGATCATTTTCATTAAAAGACACTGACTTGCTCAACTGCTTCTATGCATATTGGGTTGTTGCATTGCTATCTTCGTTGACCATAATTCTGGTCGTCTGTTATTACTTTGCATCTTGTTACTTGCAATCAGCGTCGTTCTTCAATCTCCATCATGTTCGGCAAACGTACAAGCGAGAAGCCAACAGCTATAATTGACAGCGATGCTTCTCGCGATGGTTCACAAGATGCGCTAGACAACGGCGGAGGGGAACTCACCTCAGGTCGCCTGTTGACTACTGTTCTGGCGCTCGTTTTGAGCATCTTTCTCGTAAGATAACATCTCGATCAGATGATGACGACTTCCTAGACTGACTTGTTCATCTTAGTGCTCCCTTGACATGGTACGCCCACTTGACTACCTGACATGTGTTCAGTCAACGATGACTAACGATGGCAGACTATCATCGCTACTGCCATCCCAAAGATCACCGAAGACTTCCAATCGCTCGAAAACGTTGGTTGGTATGGTAGCGCTTTCTTCTTGACTGTCGCTGCTTCCCAGTCATCATGGGGTAAAGCCTACAAGTACTTCGACCTCAAGCTTGTCTTCCTGATTGGCATCGCGGTCTTCGAGATCGGTAGTCTGGTTTGTGGTAAGAGAACATTGGGTTTCGACTTCGGACATGCTCAACTACTGACCAACCTCGTAGGCGTTGCGAAAAACAGCACCACTTTGATTGTTGGACGCGCCGTCACCGGTCTGGGAGCGGCTGGAGTCCTGGCTGGATGCTACTGCATCATCGCATGCTCAGTAGCTGCTCACAAACGTCCAGCATACACGGGCATTCTGGGTGCAACATACGGTGTCGCCAGTGTGGTGGGACCTCTGCTCGGAGGTGCTTTCACCGATAATGCGACCTGGCGTTGGTGCTTCTACATCAACCTCCCAGTCGGCGGTGTATCGGCAGCCATCATCTTCTTCACATTCTCGACGCCGCAAGTCCAGAGACGAGACCCGGCCCGCAAGGCAGATTTGCGCGAGAAGATCTTGCAGATGGATTTGCCCGGTACTTTCATCATCCTTGCGGGCATCGTATGCTTGCTGCTGGCGCTGCAGTGGGGCGGTACCTCAAAGGCTTGGAATAGCTCGGACGTCATTGGTACACTGGTCGGCTTTGGTTTGTTGACTATCACATTCATCGTCGTCGAATACTTCCAAGGTGATCGCGCCATGCTGGTGCCGCACGTCCTCAAGAAACGAGAGATCTGGGCTGGTGGAGCCTTCAGCTTTTTGTAAGTTTTAGCAGGATGGCGAAGGTTGCGAAAACCAAGCTAACTTTGACAGCCTCGGAGCGGCGTTCTTCGTCCTGCTTTACTACCTGCCGATTTATTTCCAGGCTGTCCTGGGAATCTCTGCAGTCGACTCTGGTATCCGCAATCTTGCCTTGATCATTGGCGTCAGTGAGTAACTTCCAACATTGTCGAGCGTGCAAAGTGCTTGACGCTAACACGCATATCAGCAATCTTCACAATCATCTCCGGCGGTTTGATCACAGCATTTGGCTATTTCACGCCATTTGTCGTGCTCGGCTCATGCCTGGCGACGGTTGGCTGCGGACTGATTTACACCTTTGATCAATCCTCTTCCTCTGCGACGTGGATCGGCTACCAAGCTTTGACAGGCATGGCTCTGGGAATGTGTTTCCAGACGCCAGTCATGGCCGGCCAAGCGCTGTCCGCTCAAGAGGACGTGCCAACGACGACTGCCATTTTGATGTGTAAGTTGCTTCGTTAAGCTATTATTCCTGCCTAAAAATCTGACAGAGTGCAGTTTTCCAAACAATGGGCGGCGCGATTTTCGTGTCTGCGGGCGAGGCATTATTCGCCAACCAGCTCATCGCTAGTCTGCAGAAGCATGTGCCCAACATCAATCCAGCTGAGGTTATTGGCGTCGGCGCGACTGAGCTTCGAGGCCACTTTGCACCGGATGTCTTGCCCGGTATCATTGCCTCATACATGGACGGTCTGCAGGTAGCGTTTATTTTGGTCACTGCCCTCGCCGGTGTCTCCGCGTTGTTGAGCCCGCTTCTTCCGTGGGTCAATATCAAGGGCAGAGTCAGCGGTGGCATGGCTTAAGCGGTGAATACTTTTATTGCGAGACTTTAGCGGCGAGCCCGTATGGCCACTCGCTTGATAGAACGCGAGTAGTAGTTGCGTCATTTAATATTAGTTCTGATAGAATGTAATAAAATGTGATTTTCTCAGCTGCACAACATGAATGCTGCAATTGGTTGTGTGGCAGTTCACGGTGGTTCGTTCCATCGGCATCGCGGTTGAGTTACGGCCGCAATAGTAAGGCAGTGTCGCAATCTGTGACTACATCTCCTGTCCTGTCGACATTATCAGCTTAAGCGATTCGGAAGTCACAGCCATGTCCATCCATCCCTAATTCACCGTCGGGATGAAGGCCGACGGCGCCGTCTATGTTGGGAAGGCATACTCCAGCGCTGGTGGCCCCTGTCGAACTCGGCATATCATTATTTCCACTGGACCTCGAGACGAAGGATGATGGGAATCAGCCATGAATTCGATCCGGCGAAGCCGCCATGCCGGAGAGCACCGTTCCTCCGGTTGATTGAACTCGGAGTAGGGACTGTCCGGTTGGCTGTTGTGCCACGTCTTTTGTTGGTGCTCCACTGACGAGGCAAGGATATGGAGTCGTATGGACCCATCCTCTAGGCTGTTACAAGACACGAGCATGCGTGCGGGTAAGACCTAGCGTGGCCATCTTCACTAGGCAAGATCCCTCTGCCTAGCGCTGTCTAGCAAATGCGAGCTCGCGTACAAGGGCAATATGCGTCGAGATCAACGTGTCCGCTGCATCGATGGTACAGTCAAAGCATTCAAATTCAGTTGTTGATTGCAACACGACCTGGTAATCTCGAGCATTGGTGATGCCGTATGCTCAGGTCTAAGGCGCTTCCGTGATGTGAGGCGTGCAGAGCGGGCCCTCCGGATGCAGACTCCGTGACAGACCGTGATGGCTTGTGTTAGTCAGCCCAGGGCGAGATGAGCCGACAGGCAGGAGACGACAAGGGCTGCGCGTGGGAAGCCAGCATTTGCCGAAGGTGGCAGATCCTACGAAGCGGGCCGGTGAAGAAGATGGGATTCAGGCAGAGAGAGGATCTGGACGCCTTATCGTCTGCAGTAGCGGCGATCTACTGCAGAAGTGTTGAGAGGTCGGACTCGCGGAGGACTGATTGGCTCAGTCGTGAAGTAGATATCGTGCTACTGCACCATAAGCGACAAGGTCCTCATCAGGGTATATTATGACATGCTATGACATAGTGTGAGCGCAACAAGCAGCCTTCCTCAGAGATAGCGGAAGTCGCCATTGCAGCCAGCGACTGCGAGCAGTCTTCTACTGCAAGTGTAAGCGAGGATGCAGTCGGCACTTTGCCGCCGATGTTCTAGAGTCCGGAGTTGTTTAATGCTGTTTGCCCTGCGTGGCCACCTCTATGGACGACATCTGAGCATCTGCGTAGCTGGTATGACAAGAGCGATGGTCCAGGGGAGTTGATACCACCATGATGTTTGCTCGCCTCTGGCTGAGATGTCTCCGCCACCAGCGCCTCCCGAAGAGGAAAGGATCCGTCGGACTCCCGGACGCCCCAAGCGGAGGCTGAGAAAAGCTTAGCAACGACGTGCTCGCTATCACCGCTGCCACTAGCCGGACAGCTCTCTCAGCGCCTTGGCGACTACTGCCGCCAGAGAAAGCCGATCTGTGAGGAAACCATTGCGCCGTCAGCCTCCACTGCGCACTTGGAGCGCCGACGATCAGGTAACGAGCTAGGGGAACGTCCAGCCTTCCGCCCGCTGCGCTAGCTTCACGTGTGCGGCCAAACTACTGCCCGTTACCCCGTTGCCGTGCTAGAAACCCACGTTGTCGGAGACATCTGGCTTCCTGTATCTATGTCGATCCGCATGTCATTGGCTCTGACTTTTACTAGATCACTTCACACCTGAACACCTCTTGCCATGCTCGGTAAACTCGCCAGGCAGTGCGTGCCCTTGCATCAGGATCCGACGCCATGTGCCGTGTCCCGCCTGCAGTCCTGATCTTGCCATGCACAGCAATCTACATACTGTCATGAGCCAACACAATGGGACGCCCTGTCGCAGCGTGATCGTTCCCAATGGTCGTTCGCATGTACCTGGCACTTTTCTCGCTAAACAGCTTGCTAGTCCCGCAGTAGGGTCTAGCAAGAGACCTGCAGGGGATGATCATTAACCTAACTACATGCGCGAGCCACATGTTCATTCTATCGTCAGATGCGGGCTAACAGAGAACCCGCTCCCTCATGCGATAGTTCCGTAGGCAGATGCCAATCAGGCACTCCTACACGGCCACGCACGCTTGCATCAGCCTTTAGCTTCGCTACTGCACGAGAGAGGGCCGTCACGAACACAGCTCGTGCCAACCATCCAACCATGTGCAATCTTCTTGACGAGCTGCGGGTCGACCTCCGGTAGGCGAGGACTAGATTACGAGGGTTCACGAGGCACCTGCGCGGGCACAGCGAACAGTCGGACAGTTTGTTCACCTCTGGAGCGCAACGCACCTTCCGCGATAGTCACGATGGGATCCTTCGCGCATTCCAAAATCAGCCACCACAGCATAAGCCTACATCCTGCGTGGTGTGACATGCTCCTCCCAGGAGTGCCCGATCCTTTGGCCGAACGGCCTGTCTGAGTTCTGGGCAGACTACATAGATCAGTCTTTCCGCATAGATGTGCTGACTGCATGTCTTTCCATTCCGGTCTTCTCCCATTCTCGTACCACAAGTAATAGCTGCACTCCCTGGATCCAGCTTGTCTACCTGCAATGTCAATCGTCGATGCAGATATCCCAGGCCGCGGCAGCCTCATTGCATGCACGAATTGTGCCAGGCTCAAAGTCCGATGTGATAGACAGGTAGGCGCTACGAACCAAGCTTCCGGGAACGTGTGCTAATTCGGCTTGTGTTGTCCAGGTGCCATGTGCTCTGTGCACGTCGAAAGGAATAGAGTGTCAGCCTAGACGTTCACGACGGGCCGATACATCTGCGAACGGAAGTGAGCATCGTCGCCGTAACACCAACAGCAATCGATCCACCACTATTCACAAACGCTCGAACGCCCCTTCGAAGAGCGTCACAAGTCCAGTGAATGAGCACGACAGCATGTTCGGGCTCTTTAATGCATACGACATCGACTTCGGCAACCCAGTGCTTGCTTCTGGCTCTTCCACTTCGTCCTCGAACAACGGCCGATCATCCAATCATCAGAACTCGCGGCAATCGTCAACTGCCAACACTGACGATGGTCTTCTGGGAAACATGCTGCTTGAGAGCTCGTACCTCGATCCGACATTTGCCAGCGTCTCCAGTGGCGAGTTCGACACATATCCTGCCTGGGATCCTATGCACATGGACGGCCATATGTTGGATGCATCGCTTCCCATGTCCATAGAAATGGACCAAGATTTCACGACTGACCTCACGCCCATGCAATCACACCAGCCTTTACAATACCATCGGGCATCGTCAGAAAAGGCTGCAAGTTACAAAGCCTCATCCATCCACCCTGTTGACTCTGTCATAGACATGTCGCACTCCTCTCCACATACCAGGGCACATTCTCCCGTGCAACCTGTGAAAATTTTCAATTCCACAGTCGACAGACCGAGGTCAAAAATGGTCACCTTCCAAAACTTGTACGACGATGACATCGTCGCACTGGTCCAAGATTCCTGGGCGGGATTCCGCTGCAATCAGAGTCGATCCGACCTCCCAAATTTCAAGACCACATCATTACACCTCAAAGGTCTGGCAGAGATGCTTCACAGCCAAGATGTATGGGACCACTGGCCCATGCCTACAAATGAGAAGATGGATCCACACTCACACTCACATGTCGTTTGTGCTCCAGTCTTGAGTCAAACACGAGACAAGCTGTCCAGCATGTTTCAAAGTATGCTTCAGACCACATTCCATGCTCACGGTCTCTCACACAGCCCCACTGTGCCGCCTGACTTCGGCGACATGGCTTGGGATCAGAGGCTTGGAACGACCAGAACGAACAGTTATGTTGTTTTGCCGCCGGCGAACATACTGGAAGCATTCCTTCGTTCGTACTCCAACCGCATAGAGCACCTATACCCATCCGTCTGTGGTAGTGAGATACAACCAAATTCGATGCTGGTGAGCCCAAGAAACCCGGAGATACCTGCACTGCTGCTGTTGTTGATGATTGCAGCTGGTGCTACCGGGAATGGGCTTCGAGACTCATTTTACTTCACCAATGGTCTCACCGAAGTGTGCCGAGTCAATCTATGGCAACTGTCGGAACACAACGCCGAACTAAGATCTGATCTTATCGTCTTGAGATGCACGTTACTGCTCACGATCCTTGCCGCGTGGAGTGGCGACAAATGTCAGATGGATGCTAGTATGGGCAACCGAGCTGTGTACCTTAATATGCTTACACAATCTGGCCTATTGGATGATCAGAGTCATAGCATGTCCTTGGCGGACTGTCGTTCAAACACCGATGCAATATGGCAGCAATGGAAGACTATGGAGTGCCGCAAAAGGTATGTGCTCGCACCCTCTTCTACTGCAATACCTAACGATCAGTCTCACTCACAACATGCACCCATACTGACTGTGTTTCCAGACTTGCCTATTCCTGGGTTGCTGCTGACCTCGAATTAAGTCTGTTGAATGATGCTATCCCATTGATCCCTATCACGGACCTCAATATCGCACTGCCTGACGATGACTCGCTATGGAAGGCGACGACACCCGGCGATTGGCTGCGAGCGGTTGAACACATTGCAAAAGCCAAATCTATGGTCGAATATGCACCAATGCCATCGCTTTGCGAATCGTTCCGCTTCTTCACCGATAGTCAGCCCTTGAACATGCGTCAAGCCTGGTCGCCGTTCTGCCTCCGTCTTCTCCTCCATCCTATGCACGCCATGGTTTCCCATGCTCGACGCTACCTAGGATGCATCGAGTACGGCGGTGATGGCCGGAAGCCACTACGGACTACCACGGGAAGCAGTATGCGTGGACACCTTGAGGAGGTACAGACACTACTTCATCAATGGTGGACCATAGCACGCCGCCCTGGTGTGGATGAGCGGCACTTGTGTGTGCAATCCCGCACCAACTTCACGCTGTTCCACTTGATCAGTCTCAACACATTAAGTTCTTTCACGCGAGTTGAGAACACTCTGCGGGAAGCCACGTCTGCGGCACAATTATCTCGACAATTGCCACTATGCTTGGACGATGTCGAAGAAGCTTCCTTCCACGTTGGTCAAGCCTTTCGGCACGCCGTATCCTTGCCAGAACCCGTACGCCCTCTGTGGTGGCCAGCAGCGATCTACCGCATAGCGCTCGTGGCAGTCGCATGTAGCGCTGCCAACAAAACAGCACAGTGGTCGATGCAGGAGGGTGAGGCTACCTCCAAGAAAGCGCAAAAACGCGTCTTAGTCAATCACTGCTTGCCTGACGATGCTGGAATCGAGAGCTTCCGCAAATACAGAGTCGGAACGCCCGCCCTCCTCCAACATGATGGCTCGGTGTTGGACCTTGATGATCCTCTTATGGTTTTGGAAGAGTTCATCGCTGTTCTCAGCCATGACCTTACGACTTCGTTCGCACACGGCATTCGTAATCGGCTGTCGGTCTTGCACAGCCGCTGGTCGGAATTTGTCAATTGAAGATATGGTTTCCTGCGCTATTGAGAAGAGACGAGATGACGTTTTGGGAAACTGAGGTCCGTTTTCGGCGTTACAAGGCTTGTGGGAACTATCTTTCAATTCCTAAGATCATCTTCACGCCCATTGTAGCATGACACTAACTGGTATACACGTGTCGAACTGTAGATATGCATATGTACGTTCACGCAATAAGATACGACCATGCGAGAGTCGCTCTTGATCACACAAAGCATGCCTCCCATGTGTGTTGCCCCTAAACAGACTAGCCGCTCTAGCAGAATGACCCTTTCTTGCCAGCAAAGCAACTTCCGGAGGTACTTCTTACTTCCTATCAACGCAATCCACTTTTTCATGCAAAGCTAATCTTGTTTAACCTTATACACCGGAGTGCCTGAATGAACGGCCCGCCGATCAGGAGTAACCCACTTCAGCCCACCGGATTCTACTTCAGGCTTAACTAGCCTCACAATCGGATCATCCAGCATCGGAAGTTTTTGAAAACACGTGCATACATCTACCATTAAGGTATCTAGCGGAAGTCCGCGATGCTTTCTCTAGCTCAGCCGCATCTCATCTGGCCCCACTCGACCCTGTGATGACGGAGCTCTCGCCGAACATCACGAGAAAGAGTACACACCCTTGCAACCTTGCGTGACATGGAACTCCTACAGGTTCATCCTCCATAGACTCACTACCGACAAATAATGACGTTTGTCGCGAGTCCGATACCGACACCAACTCTCACCTGCTCCAAGGAGTCTAGTAGATTCCCGGAATAAGCCTGTAAGGCACACGACGACGCTGCTCGAGGAAAGCTTCGCCGTACTAGGCATCCCGGTGTCAGCTGGAAATCCATCTCGTATACAACCACGAACGAAGCGGAACTCACCCTTTCAATGCAGTACTTGTCCAGGATTGGCAGAGCACGAGCGTAGAAGTCGTAGAAGAAGAACACGCCAATGAAGCAGCCCCAAATCCAGCCAGCGGTGACCATGGCATAACCGGCACGCCAGAGCGTGTACCCGCCGTAGTTGATGTTGAGAGCAACAGAGAATAGGCCGCCCGCGAACGGCTTACCCTTGTTTGCCGGGTCGCTCTTGAAGCGTTTGCGCTGGATTTCCGAGAACTGTTCAAAGAAAATGCCGATGGAGAACAGTGCAATGCCCAGGATGAAGAAGGTAGATGAAAGTGGCTCAGCGACGGCAGCAGATGACCAAGCCCAGAGCGACAGCATTGCGTTGATCGAGTTGAACACCGTGTTGAAGACTCCGATCATGATGGCTGCCACGACGGGGCATTCTTGCTCCGACGTGAAGAGAACCCAGTAGATTTGCTTCCAGCTGGCCCCGAAAGCGCAGGCAAAGATGCCGAAGTAGTAGGGCTGAAGACCAAGGAAGTCGCCAGTTGTGTTGTTCTGGGCAATTTCCGTGACTTGCCCGCCAAGCAGATTGATCAGGAGCGGGCCCCAGCGGCTGAGGATCATGTATTGTAGAGCGACATCTGCAAGGCGAAGGACCACGAGCAGTGTGGTACCTGCAGGCGTGGAACGCTTGCCTCTCGGTGGGAAGTCGATGTTATGGACTTTCGAGTCCGGAGCTTTGGTTTTCTCGTCTGGGAACCCCATGGCGTTCGATGAGCTGTTTGAGGAACGGTTTGTAAAAGTTTGGAATGATCAAAGAAGAAAGACGAGCTGACAATGATTGATTGGAAAGACCTTGACCAACACAAGCCGTGATATATGTATTCTAAACCTACCATCGGGCGGTTTGCGGACGTGTTGACAACACTGTGGGATTTTGCGGACATGCAGTATCAGCGGACTTCCTTGTCAGCTCTGAACAGCATCGCGCCGATTTTCACTTCCCACGCCCATTTCTCAGCACAGGGACCCATACTGGAACGATCTGCAAGATAGATCTCAAGATAGTGCTTGCAGAGCTTGGACTACCTGCTCTGCTTTTCCGACTGCGTAGTACCCACAGCTCAATGCAGGTGTTTGGGTCCACACTCAGCGGACAGCATCCTTCAGCTACACTGTGGTCCGACTGAGCACCGATACTGGACAGGAGTCCGCTTATCAACTGTCCAAGCAACCGGCATTAGGTGTTGTATGCATGCTGCAAAGGTGTCTGACACCCGTACGGACGTCCATCGATGTCCAAGTCGGATCTATACGGGCTGACCGGTCCATACTCGCTTGTATATATGTCTCACCATACGTCGCCGACATTAGCGATTCTATCGATTACATTCGTTTGTTTAGAAATCACATACCATGGCTGCCTACGTGCTACTACTCGCGGCTTTCGTCCTTTGGGTCGGCGTTACCCTGAGACAGCTCGCCAAGTCCAAGAAGATTTTGCCAGGTGCTTATCGAGAGCTTCCTGGGCCCTGGGGTACTTTAAAATCTTCTCTCTGCTATGTAACTATATTAACCAATCGTACAGGAATACCATACGTTGGCCGTGTGCATGACATCCCTTTCAAACATAACTGGATCAAGTTCAAGGAGTGGGGCGACCAATACGGACCAATCTACCAGTCTACGATCTTCGGCGAGAAGCATGTTTGGGTCATGCGTGAAAAGGTCGCTCACGATCTCTTGAGCAAGAAGGGTGGCATCTATGCCGATCGTCCTGGTATCCCAGCCGTCCCTGGTAGCAAATCTACAGGCGAATATCTTCCCTTGCTTGGTTTCAGTGGTCAGTATTCTTCCGGATCATTGGTGTTCCCGCCACATGGCCCTGTCCTATACTAATTCTTCCAGATGCGTGGAAGCGCCAGAGAAAGTTCGGACATACGATTCTGCAGTCAAACTATCACTCAGGCTACCTACACATCCCAGCCGCCGAGTCCAAGAGGCTTCTGGTCAAGCTTCTTGAAGAGCCAACGAACTACTCGTATTGGATCGATCAGTACACATCACGCATTATCTGTCGTCTTGCATATGGCTTCCCGGATCACAGTGTGGAGCTGAAGAAAAACGCCCTTGCGCTACTCGAAGGCATCTCACCTGCTGGCAAGTTGCCCAACATCTTCCCTCAACTCATGCTAATTCCCAAGCCGTTCAATCCTTGGAAGATCGACGAAGAGAAGCGCCACGCATGGGAGCGCGAGATCTACTTTTCGTGGCGCGATCAAGTCAAGAAGGAGATGGAGGAGGGCACCGCTCGTCCTTCTTGGACCAAGACATACTATGAGTCGAAGCAACAATTCGGCTTTGACGAGCACGAAGCGGCATATGCCGTCGGTATGATGGCTCTTGCTGGTGTTCAAACGATTGGAAGTCCTTTGAACACGTTCATGTATGCGATGGCGCACTACCCTTACTGGTTTGAGAAATTGCAGAAGGAGATCGACGAGGTCTGTGGAGACAGAATGCCTAGCATGGCTGACTCGCCACGCCTCCCGACCCTGCGTGCTATCCTCAAAGAGGGTCTGCGATGGAGACCTCCGGTTCCCACTGGCAAGTGAATTGGACTGCTTGGCGGTATTGCTCAGTACTGACAGCTACCAGGTATTCCTCATGAGTCCCTCGAAGACGATGTCTATGATGGCTACTTCTTGCCCAAAGGAACGCATGTCCATCCGCTCGAATGGTATGGTTGGCGCAGACCAATGGCGCGGCGCTATGACTAACTTCGTACAGGGCAATCGCCAGAGATCCAGACATGTATCCCGATCCGGAGGAATTCAAGCCAGAAAGATGGCTTGACGCTCAGTACCCGACCTACAAAGAGCCGCTGACAGCATACCCAACCCTGATCAAGTGAACATCCCTCATTATTTATCTACACGTGAGTTTTTCTATGCTAACTATCGTCCAGCCACCATCAGTTCGGTTATGGCCGTCGCATCTGTCAAGGAATGGAGCTCGTTGACGCGGAGCTGACCACAGCCTGTGGCGCCATTGCTTGGGGTCTGTCCTTGACGAAGAAAGGTGATACAGCGCCTGAGCCGACCGGCTATACATCCCTCCTCATTACGAAGCCTTTGCCGTTTGACTTCGATTTGAGGCCCCGATCAGAGGCTCGGGCGAACGAGATCTATCGTTTGTGGCGTGAAGCGAAGAAGGATGATCCCCAGCTCGTCTCAAAGTTTGATCGCCCGACTGCGGCTTGGGAGTAGTTGGTTGCCTATCTTGACCTACGCAGGCTTTTCTTTAGATCTTGGGATTAATGCAATACTTATGGTGTATGTGAGATCGGGCTAGATTACATTATACATGGTGTTTTGGTAACAAGTTTTGAGTGCTTCCGCTTCCACTTTGGCTCTACGATTTGTAGTGAAGCAGCTCCTCGTACAACACTGCAACTGGAAGATATAAGCACACAAACAGGGATTAATGGGTCTTTACTTTGAGCTACCGACTTTCCATACCTGCAACGCGTCTACTTTGCAATTGGTCACAATTTTGGATGATCGAAGAAGCCGCATGGCATGGCATGCATCAACAACGCAGGCTCGCGCTCTTGAGACATATGACCAACAATCCAGATACCCATGACGAAGTGGTGACAAAGACAATATCTTAGCTTGCTGAACGATAACTATTGTGATATCAAGAAGTCTCAAAATCTGTTGAGAGAGAAAAAATTACATTGTTCGATCTATGAATTATGTTTCTCGCTTCACCAGCAAACACCATGCAGTCCTTCCACGAGAGCCTACGAAGACTTGCTCTTCTTCCAGTCACTCTCCTCCCTCAGCCACGTGCGGAAGTCGCTCATGAACGGATACTGCGCCCTTACGGCCGGCACATCAGTGCCAAAACCGGTTGACCCAAACCAAGCGAACATGTGTCTGAGATCCGGCACAAGATTGCGGATGATCCAAGCCAGCCACGGGTAGGTGGTAGGGATGTCTTGTCCAGTCTCTTCCTTGAAGATGCGCGCAGCATCATTAGGATTGAGGGCGTCACCTGCGAGCGAGACACCTTTGTTGCGGTAACACTCGTCACTGGCATTGAGGAAGGCCTCAGCGGCGACTTTACCGATATCCTTTGTAGAGATCAGGTGCAGGTCTCGATCGTAGCCGTTCAACCGCCACATTGAGATGAACGCGCGGCCGAGGAAATTGTTGGTGAGGTTTGAGAAGAAAGCCACGGGGCGAAGGAATGTGTATGTCAGGTGACCATTGCTTGCTGCAGCCTTTGCCTTGATGTCCTGCTCGATGCGGAACTTTGAGGCAAAGTGAGGAACTTCGGTGGGGTGATCCTCGCTCTTCTCCTGGCCACCTCTATCTGTGGATGTGAAGATAATGTGGGAAACGCCCGCTTCGACCGATGCTCTGGTCAGGTCTTTGCCCTGCTTTTCCTCTGTCTTGATGCCCTTGTCGAGAATTGGCACAGAAAAAACGCCCCAGACTGGCGAAGGAACTTGAGCGAAGAGCGCGTCCACGTTGTCCAGGTTGCCTTCAACTAGATTGACATTTTGCTTTGCGAGGAGTTGGGACGCTTTGGAGTTCTTGTTGCGTGTGATTGCGTAGAGCTCAAATGGCTGCGAAGGCTTGGATAGCAAGGCGTCAATGAGAGCACCGCCTTGCTTACCAGTCGCTCCAGAGATCAAAAGACGGCGTGTTGTGGTCATGGTGCGAAGATGCAGAAACGTCAATTGTGATGAGTGAAAGGTATGTGAGTAGTCAGTGACAATGGATATCTTTGGCAGTGTACAATGATTGAGGATGCTCAGCCATCGAGCGAGGCATCTTTAGTATCTTGTACGGACGTCCGGTGCAATAGTTGCATACGTGACAGTGCTACTGGCTTGCGCATGACGACAAAGACAGCACAGGCGGGCATGGTATTCAGCCGCACGACATGTGAATGTGGGCCGACGGACAAGCAATACCCTGAACCTACTCGATCCGCCGAGTGGATCTATGCAAGATCAGAATGCTTGTAAATGTGGCTTCGGTACCTGCAGGTGGGCGACGAAGGATGCGCGGCTCAATTCACTCCGCCCAGGGCGCCGCCCCTTCGCCGGGCTAATTATCTCTCCGGCCTGGAAATTGGAGAAATCAGTAGATAAGATAAGATCCCTGGCCTGCGTTCAACACAGAGACTAGCTCACAAGTCTGCGCATCAGCGATGATAGGCATAGGCTTTGGACATCACATGCATTTTTCATGGAGATGATGGTACTGGTACTCATCTAGGGAAGCGTGAAATACTGCAGTGTACAGTAGTCACCCTTGACCTCAGACTTCGTCGTTGCAATGATCATACTTGCCGCAAAGATGCCATATGCGGACTTATGAGCAAGTGTAGTTGAGCCAGCAACACAAGTGAGATATTTATCGCACGCAAATTCTAATAGGCAACTCTCAACGTACGAAACATCGAAACGACACTATGAAATATACTTGCACTCGTGCATCGTATCCAGATCCCCAAGGCAACATCACTGCCAGACGTCGTGATAACCCTTGAACGCGTTCTTCGGGTCATACGCCGTCTTCAGCTTCCTCAGCTTCTCCAAACGCCAGCTATCATGGCCGAATAAAGCTTCAAGAGGCTCGTCGCCGCGTGCGTAATTGGTGTAGACGTACATCTTATCATCGCCGTACCCAGAGTGAGCAATCGATGCCTCACGCCACGCCTTGCCATAGTCCTCCATGGCCGGCACTAGCGACGCGTCTGTATATTGGAACTGCAGCAGACCGAGAGCCTGCGCGTGCTGGCGATTAGCATACGCAGAATCCTGATCGCGAGATTCCTCGACACCTTGTACGCCGAAGACTTCCCAGAGTAGACCGGTGCCGCTGGCATCTGGGTTCTCTGTGATGAAGTCGGTGTAGTTTGTAAATGCCGCCCGCTGCGAAGGGATGTCAAAGCTTTTGACATTGTTCGAGTATGTGGAGCGGTATTGGCCTTTGACGCAGGCCGCTGCAATGCCGCCACCGGCTGCTTTGAACGGCAAGTCGGCCCAAGTGAACATGTCTTCTGTGAAGCTGATCACACCACCGAGAGCAGAGAACTTCGAGGCGTAGCGCTGGGCATCCTCCTTCGGGCCAGCATAGATGATGCTGAGGGAAATGATGGGCTAACATAATTGTCAGTAGATGTTGGCACTTCGGGCTGAAGCGAGATACTTACCGTCAGAGTACCCGGAATAGCAGCAAACAGGACATCGACAGCTAGCTCGGCTGGCCAATCCGGGATCATGGTGTTGAAAAGCTCAAAGACTTTCTCAACCTGTGTGCCATTCATGATCATGTCGCCGTTGTAGTGCATGCCGTCCTTCGTCTGCGGGAAGGTCTTCAGAACTGCAGACACGACAACTCCAAAGTTTTGACCAGCGCCTCTCATTGCCCACCAGAGGTCGGTGTTGTGATTTGCTGACACGTCGATGGCTGTTCCGTTGGCGAGTACGACACGCAAAGACTCGATTGCGTCTTGTGTCAGGCCCCATTTACCTTGGAGACGACCGTGTCCGCCAGCAAGGGCAGCGCCTACTGCACCGACGCATGGCCCTGAGCCAACGGCTAACGCATGTCAGCATGAAGTCTCTGCAAAATTGTCATTACATCAGCATTTGCACTTACTTAGTTCTCGACCACCAGCATAGGTCGAGTTGATGAGGCGAGAGAATACGGTTCCACCGCCAATTGTCACCGTCTTCTCGGCATCGTTGTAGTTCGCATAGTCAAAATTGGTCGCAAGCTTGATCATGATGGCGTTCTGGACGACCTTCAAAGTGCCACTGTAACCATGACCGGCGCCTTGAGCGAAGAATGTCACGTTCTGGGCATTTGCATACTTGATCTGGAAGACGAAATCAGTATTGAGAAAGACCGTCTTGAAGATAAGCTCGATACCGTGGCGACAACATCAGCTTCTGTTGCAGGCTCAACGACAGCAGAGAAGGTAGGAGCGTTCCATGTTGCTGTCAGTCGTCAGCAACGAATAGCCTGATTTGCACTGATTTGTATACTTACTCCATCGAGCACTTTGATCAGAGAAACCACTATCACTCTGGGTGTATATAGCCGCTTTTGACGACAACTGTGGACCGAGGTCGCCGCCAATGTCCCTCTTTATCAATGGGTAGTGGTGAGGCAGTGCACTAGTAAATGCAGCGAAATGAACTGCAGCATAGGCTGCAAAAGTAACGAATGGCAGCATTGTTGGTGAGATGCTAGCGTGAAGATCTTAGTGAACGGTACACGTGTGGGCTCTCGCATGCCACGCGAACAGTTATAAAGCATCTTCATGCTGCCGGACATCGCGGACGACATGGCATGAGCGTGAGACCGACCATACGGGTCACATCGACGACGGAGCTGCTAACTATAATTTGCGTGTTAACGCCATGACCGTCAACATCGTGAGTCGTGCGAGTTAGAGGCGGTACGGACACTTTCATCCGATCGGATGGGGCTGATCACAGCCAACGAGCGGACTTCCGCTGGGAAGCTGAAATGAGCTGAACCGGGAACCGCTTATACAGCACATGCACAATTTGGGCGATAGCTTACTACAGATCGACTCAATATGTTCCTTGTGCTGGATCGTACGCAGTTAGTGCCGCGCAGGTCCGCTGTATGCGAGATGAGTCGAGATGCTGGTCTACTCATGCAGGTCCGCAGTATGCAGGTCCGCTCCACGAGCAGATCCGCTGAATATCCACAAGTGATCTATTCATGGACGACTCGTGTAGACTCAATGGCAATATATAAGGTACATATGAATGCTTGAAACCGTAACTTACTTCACAACCATCATCAAAGCCTCTCACAAGAAAGCCAGCACTCCATCCTTCTCACACAACAACTATCACCCACCACTCCCTCAAAATGGTCAACCTCAACGGCTTCGCCACCCTCATCCCTGCCTTCTCCATGCTCGTACGTATACCAAGCACCACCACAATCCCAAAACCAACCCCAATCTAACCCAACCCAGCTGCCCTTCGAGACCAAAGTCTACCCCGACGGCGACAACTACCGCATGGGCCCCAACAACGCCGGCGCCTACTTCGAGTACTCGCCAAGCTTCGCCGCCAACAGCTATATCATCAGCGAGCCCGGCTACAGCAACGTGAGCGTCAACGCCACCGTTCAATTCGGCGCCGACAAAGTCACGTTGCAAGGCAACCCAAGCGTCGGCATCAATGCGGCCAAGCTCGACTACCAGGGCGTCGCCGTCACCGACGACCTGGCCCAGATCTACCTCGACTTTACCGGCACCGTCAGGTCGGGCCCGCAGACTTCGCAGTTGTTCAGTGGAAACCCGAATTTCAATGGCTCGGACTTTGGCTGGGGTTGTAAGTAACGTCAAAATCGTTTGTGACCGCGGCAATGTGATCGCTAACACGGATCGTAGTCATCCAGCTGGGTTTCCAGACCGGCGACCAGAAGTACAAGTTCATGGAGGACAGGCAGTACGTTGCCGCGCAGCGCTACATCAAGTCTCCCGAGAACTCCATTCTGAGCCTTGAGTTCAAGATTTCCGAGGTCGTCTAATTGAGTCTCGTCGCTGCAAAGGTTGTCCCCTCAGCAAGAGGCAGGCGGAAGGAGATGAAGTAATTTTGTGATTGCATCGTCGCATTGTTGACATGGCTGCCGGTGTAATTAGCTCTTTTGTAGAATCCTTAGCTGCAAAAATTCTTAGTTGACCTCCATCTTCGCGCGTTCTTCCCACCTTGAAACTTGTCTCCTTTCTTCGTACTCACCACAGAGCTCGTCTTTGAACACGTTGGGCAAAGCATGTGCCTGGCTTGAGTATCCAGCTTTGGCGTCCGTGATTTTTCGTCGACAAGGGCGAAGAGATAGAAATGGACTTTAACCTCTGCAAGAGCGGAAAAGAGGGAAGAAATGTTTCAACATGCGTATGTGTATATCGCTCCAACGCTCACAATGCCTCCTCTTACGATTCCAATATGCCTCCGAATAACCGCAAAATGCCACACTCATACATCATCATAATCATCATCGTCTCCCTCTCTCGCGATCTTCCTTCTCCATCGCCCTAATCTCCATCTCGGCCAACTTGACAGAAATGTCCGCAATATCACTTCCCACTCTCCAGGTTCGCAAGGTGACTCCATTTCGGTCCATAACGGCCTTCGCCTTAGCCCAGCGCTGTTGCCACAAGAACTCTTTCTTACCCATCCCATCGCCTGGGCTTGCCGGCATCCCGTCGTCACTCCAGGCTGCACTGTCACGATTTTTGCGAGCAGAAGTCGTGAAGGAAAGGCTACTGCTGGTACCCGTCCGGCGAGGTGGTGGAGGCGGAGCTAGAGGACGGTTGCTCGAAGATGAAGGCTCAAAGGCAGGATCGAAGTTGGACTGCTGGTGCTTTTTGGCAGGCGATTTCCCGTAGGCTATGTCGGACTGCCATGAGCCTGGAACGGACGATACTTCGGGCTTGGGCTCGGTGCGTTTGCCTAGACCGCGGCGAGTTGGAAGTGGAGGAGGCATCTTTGGACTCGACACTGAGCGAGTCACTTGAGACAGTGGAGAGTGCTTGAGGGGCTGCGTGTTGTTCGCTGGTGGCTGAGGCGAAGGTGGTCTCACGGTGGTGGAGGGTTTGCGTGGGCGAGGTGGAGGCGGCTTTGTCGACTCCGCGTTCAACGAGCCGTTGCTTGGTCGGCGTAGCGATTGTGGTTTCGGAGGCGGTGCAGGAGAATGCCTGTGAGGCTCTGATGCAGTATGTGCTCTCCGCGCCGCAATGTTATTGTCTGATGGCGAGAGGTACATTTGCGGTCTTTTCGGCACATGTATAGGCTCGCTGAAATCGATCAGATCTTCTTCGGGCGAAGTTGAAAGCCTTCCAGGAGCGCCTGGTGATGTTGCCAGTCGATCTGGTAGAGCAGGACGATTTGCTCGTCCATCGTCTGTAAATCGACTCGGTACATGAGCATCTGGGTTGATGTTCTGCTTTGCCTGCCGCATCTCTGCTTCCATATCATGCAGAGATGCCGCAATTGCTGCTTTCAAGTCGGCGTCGTCCTCACGAATGTCGCCAGGACGACTCAGTCTCTTAGACATTGCCAGACTGTCGCCACTCTGTGTTCTCGAATGGTTGCGGCTACCAGATTTGCTATTCTTGCCGCCACTGCCCATCCCGCTATTAGAATCAAAGTAACCTGATTGCACAGGCGTTGTGACATCTCTAATGAACACTCCAAGAATTCGTCCTGGATTTCCCAGCACAACCTCCGTGTATACTTCGAGATCTGCTTCGCCACTGTCGCCAACAAGGATAAACTTGCGTTCTGGAAAGTCTCTCATAAGTCTATCCAGCGTTCCTTTCTTCCGCTCTGCTACAGGCTCGAAAATACCCTGTAATGCTCCACTGTATTGTTTGAGATGAAATGAACCCGGCGGCAACTTCGCAAGCTTGAAATAAGACGAGAGAACAGGGTATACCTGCCATGGTGCATTGGACACATAATGAATTTTGACGCCCATGTCATGCATAGTGTTGTACCACTCGCGCACTCCGTCGATGGTTAGATCAGCCAGGTCGCGGATGAAAGCGTTGCGGAAAATCTCGCGAGCACCACCAGTGATGTTGGAATGTTTGATAGTGTCGTCGATGTCGCTAATCAAGCTCACACCCTTATCGGTAGTCACGTTGACTTCCTCGGTTGCCGAGAACCCTTCTCCCGCAAGGACACGCACATGCGTTGGTATAAAGTCAAGCGGTGCTCGGAAGTTGAAGTGGCCGGACGCATCTGTGTACACTGTCCGTTGGCGTGAGATAGAGTCGTTGTAGAAGAAAGCACTTATAGGCTGCTCGGCAAGTCCAGTAGCAAGAAAAGGCTTTAGCCGTGTAAGTAGATGTCCGTTCGCTGTGGCAAGCTCAGCAGCGGTCATGTTCGCGGGGTTTGCCCAGCTGCTGCGCTTTTGTAGCGGAGTGATTTGGCCAGAATTGTCCGAAAATGTTTTGGTTGTCTGCGATCGTGCGAAGCTGTCCTCCAGATTCCGACCTCTGTCCATGCGATTCGGTTGCTCGCTGTAAGCGCCCTGTTGAGCCTTTGCGGCTTCGGCGTTGCCCTTTTCGACTAGTCTATCGGCCTCAAAATTGATCAGATCCTCTTCTTGCGCAGAAGAGCGGTTGGGACTCGATGTACGGCTCGACGGAGCGCTGCTTTCCGCAGACTTATTGGCAGCAGACGCTGGCAGACCTACAACCTGCCTTGCCACACCAATCATGAGGCGGTGTTTACGACCATGAGGACCACGTTGTGGGTTGTAGATCCATCCACGAACGTCGACATCAACAATTGCCTTATCGCTCTCATTCTTGTCCCATTGTCGTCTCCAGAAATCTTCGTCATTGCTCGAATCATCTGAGACAGGACGCTCTTTCACCCTGATATGTTTGCGAGCGTAACTCGGGAACAGAATCATCTCAGCATTGCCGTTCTTGACAATCGATGCATCAGGAAATGGGTTGTCGTGCGCCTCATCGCCAGCCTTCGAATTCTGTGCGTCCCCTCCCTGCCAGTAGCTTGACCGCAAGTCGTTTGCTGCTTTCAAATAGCCTGCCAGCTTCTTTCGTCTTGCTCCAGGTTCCTTGCCTTCAGACCTGAACGCTGACAGATCGGCATAGCCGCTGCCACCAGAACCGTTGAACGCCATTTTGTCCTTGTTTTGCACTGCGGCAGCATCTTTCGAGGCCCGTATGGACCGTCGAGCTGCTCGAGGCACCCTCAGGCGTCCGAGTAAGCCAGAGACCTTGCGCTTCTGCTTGCGGAGTTGGCGAGCTACGAGGTAGCGGTAGATGGAGGCTTGGGCGCGGTGCCGGAGACTGGGTAGGCGGGTGTAGCGAAGGTGTTCTAGCTTCCTCCGCGCCTCAGCGTGGACGTTTGGAAACAGGTAGCGCAGGAGTGGTATGCGGCCTTGCTGGTGAGGGCGGGAGGAGCGTGGGAAGAAGCGAGACCAGAATGGAGGCGCCACGGTGACTTTTGGTCCCGGATACTCTCAGGCGAGTGTGTTTGTCGTGGGCACGCGAGTAGTGCCGGCGATCGCGTGTGTACCCAAGATAAATATTTATTTATTCGATGGGTCAGGTCCCGGGCTGCGTGGGAGCTTCGTTGGCTTGTCCCTCCAAAACGCACATGCATGCTCACTCGGTCTGGACTGCCGGCGTACGTCATTTGCACAGGGCGAGCCGGGATCTGGCGATCGCTGCGGAGCAACGCAACAAGCATCACCTTACTAACAAAACATATGTAGCCGATGACGGCGACAAAAGCCAAAGGTACTCTATCCGTGCCTCGTTTCACTTACCGTAAGCTGTCCATCTCTAACATCCGTCTTCACACGTCTTGTACACGCAAGCCACAGCGCCACCACGACTCGTGTCCTTCCGCAAGCATTGATCGCCAAACACAGCCGCGATAACTCCCACCATGTCCTTCCCTGATATCCAGCCATTGGCATCGTCTCCATCAGATGCAGCTTCAGGTCCCAAGACGCTCATCTGCAAAGCAGCCCATGGCCTTGCGTGGGAGGTGAAGAAAGGTGAACGCTTCCGTGTTGTTGACCTTCACGGCGAGCAGGTCGTCGACTTTGCTGCTTGGGTGCAGGGCACTGATCTCAGAGAGAAGCTCAGTATGGCATACACACGTTTCCGCTTGAGCGGCGTTACGCCTGCCGTTGGCGAATATCTATGGACCAACAATGACGAGCCTATCCTGAAGCTCGTCGACGACACAGTCAAAGTGCACGACATGACCTTCATGAGCTGCTTCCCGAAAATGTACGAGAAAGAAGGCCGCCCGGGCCATCGGTCCTGCGCGTCCAATATCGCAGAGGCTATGGAGCCATACGGAATGAAAAACCACCTAGATGTCACGGATCCTTTCAACATCTTCCAGAACACGCCCAACTACAGTCTCAAGCGGCTAGGAAGCAGCAAGCCTGGCGACTATGTCGAATTTGAAGCTATGCAAGATTGCATCTGCGCTTGCAGCAGCTGTCCATACGACGCGGAGGGCTTCAATGGTGGCAAAATAACAGACATTGCCATCGTGACAAGAATGCCTGCAAAAGACTGATTGGTAGCGAAAGCGAACTTGTCAGTCAACTTTATGTGCTGGTGATGAGAGGGAGGCCAACCCCAATCCAGACTTTGTGTAATTAATATCTTCCATGTATATATCATATGCCTCAGTATAGGAACAACAGTACCCTGTACCAAACGAATACAAGACCCCTCAAGGTGCTAGTATTGGACGTGACCGTCGGTCACACAGCTTGGTCACTTATATGCTCGAGCGGCAGAACGTATGGACTGTTCGAGTATTGGAGTGAAACGCCAAGTATATGCGACTCCTATCTTTGCTTGCGATCTTCATCGATCCTGCGGAAGGGCTGCATATTGCCAGTAAAAAGAGGCGTTCTCTATTGCCTTGACGAGCGTTGTGACGACTGCGTGACGTGCCGAACAGGCCCAGAGCCCATGTCGGCTTGTTCGGCTGGTCATCTGGGCCCAAGGCACATAGCAACGTGTGCGACAGGGTTTCACAGGATCGAGTGTTATTGGCGATGAATGCGCTTTAACGTTCAAGGAATCCGTTCCGCTCATGAATTCGTCGATGTCTCCCCAAATTGGTGCACTTCCAACGTCCGCTTTCGAATCTAACTTTCAACGTCGCTGCGCAAGTCAGACAACCTGTTTGTGCCGAACCCCAAATCGTTACAACAAACTCCATAGATCGATCATAGCGCATTCCCGTCCTCCGGTCAACCATCGCCCATACTGCCTAAACATTTCCATAGCAATGGTTCATAGCGTGCGGGGCAAGGTGGCTCTGCTGAAACGGCTCGCGTTGGGCATAGATATTTGCCTTTGCTCTTGCATTTGCTTGAGATTCCCTTTCATTCTGTAGACCGTGATACGAAGATCACACCCTTGTACCTATCGACTTTCTCTAACATCACAGATACTTCCCGCCCCGATCGTTATACAGGACCGCCTGAGAAGGAGCAACGCAACTAGTCTTTATCATTTGCAATCACCACCTCGGAAAATCATTGAAAAAAAAAGAAGTCTACTGGAACTGGATACTGGACGCCTGGAACTGGAACTGGAAAGAAACACTTGCAGGAGAAGTTACAAAAAAAAGCATACATATAGCTAAGTACAACCTTTGTTTTTCGCACCGGAGATAATCCAGCATCGATTGGGTCCCCGAACCACACATCGCTGGCATTGATTGTGTATTGTGACACAATCTTGCCGCCTTGACCACTACACACAACACCTGCACAATGTCATCTTCCGCAGCGAAAATGGCAACAATGACTGTAAGTTTCGGAAAGCGACATCAACCTGGTATCGAACTGACAGGAAACAGGTCGCAATCGTGGCTCTCATCGCCCCAATTGCACACTCGAAACCCCTCTCTCGCTCCCAACACACCTCCAACACCTTCACAAACACCACACTAGAAGACATGACTGCCACTGACATGATGTCACCCACGCCCACTAACGCTGACCTTGGATGTTTCGAGACTTACGTACCGCTGCCTGATGAGACTTGCGGTGAACTTGCTTCGGACTACGATATCTACCTGTCCGATTTTGAAGCGGACTACGCAGCCGACTCGGACTTCTGCAAGGCTCTGCTTACCGGACAAGGATATTGTGCTTCGAAGGAAGAGGGAGCTGGCGAAGGCTACGACTACACCAGCGTCGTCTATGCCGACGCGACGGTGACTTTGGACGAATTCGGAAACCCTGCAGTCGGGCCGGCTGTCACTCCTGCTCCTAGAGAATTGCCTTCCGTCACCGAAACGACTGTCACGTTCTCTGCTGTGACTACGTTGACTTACACGATCGGAACGGAGGGCGCGAAGCAAGAACGCACCAAAGTCATCACGCACACGGACGTACAGGTCGAAACATTCTCGCTGCTCAATGCTATGGCTACTGGTGGTCCGTCGGCTGCTTCGGTCGGTACCGTGACTGGGCAGTTCAACACTACGACCAGTACCATGACATTGGTGGCGAATGGCAGCTCTACACTAACCGCTCCCAGTAACCTACCGACTTTGAGGGCTGAGAAGCTCTACAAGAACTACACCGGCAATGGCACTGCAGCTGAAGGTTGGCCATCTGAAGATGATTGGCTTTCCTTTGACGACATGTGAGTGCCAGAAGTGTTTTTATCTCACGCGACATCTTCTGACAGTATACAGGTTCGCCGCCAACCAGCAACAAATCGACGAAAGCTGCGATTCATGGAACGTAGCCCGCAACACCAAAGACGAGATCTCCGCCATCCATGAATCGATCGTCGACGTCGCCAACTCGACCGGCGTCGACAGCCGCTTTATCCTCGCAACAATCATGCAGTCCTCCGACGGCTGCGTCCGCGCCACCTCGACAAACCCCAATTACCTCGCCGCTGGACTTATGCAAAGGTATACCTATCTCCATCTAATCAAGCCAGCAAACATAATATGCTAACTCCCCTCCCAGCCCCAACGGCGCCGCAACCTGCAACCAATCCCCCGCCATGCTCCTCTCCCTCAGCTCAGAAGCGCCCGCAAACGTCACCACCGCTCGCGCGCTCACACCCTGCCCAGCATCGACGATCCACCAGATGATCCTCGACGGCACCAACGGCACCGAATCGCGCGATGGCCTCGCGCAAATGCTTCAGAAGCCCGATGCGCAAGGCCGCATCATGACCAGTCTCACGCGCGACGTGAGCGAGTTCTACCGCGCCGCTCGCTGGTTCAACGGCGGCGGCATCGACCCGTCCGGCAAGCTGGAGAAGGGATGTTGCATGGCGTCTTTCGCCAGCGACATTGCGAACCGGTTGACCGGATGGGTTGGGTGGGATAGGGAGTCTGATCGCGATGAGGAAGAGTAGGAAACGAAGCCTGTCTGTTACGGCTTCTTGGTATTTTGCAACAGGTTCTTGAGCATGGTGTTTTGGGGTTTTGGGTAATTTGCAGGGTTGCTTCTTTTTTTCTGGAAATGGGGGATCGCCTCTTGCGAGAGAGCAGACACCATTGTTACTGTCATTTTTGGGACACGACACGACTGCTATACAGCAGAACCTTTCCTTTCTTGTCTTTTGGATTGGACTTTACGACGACGCTTTATACCGACCGTAAATAGTGCCGTCATTATTATTGAGACGCTCAGCCAATGGCGTCTTTTTCACCCAAACATGAGCAATATTTCTCTTGTACTGTGACAGATATAGTGATACGTTGTTTCAAAGTTGAGGAAGTCCAAATTTGCGTTTTATGGCGCCGGAATTACATTCGTGAGTGAAGCGTGATGCGGCTCTGCATGTTCCCAATTTGGACAGATGAGGTTGAAATCCGGGCTAAAATCGGGTACACCCACTGGTGGCCGCGTTGCCGTGACCAACCAGAGTGTGTCGGGCATCAACGGAAGATGCATTGGAATGATCTTGATATCAGGTTGCATTCGAGGAAGGCACGATTCTGGTTTCATTGTTGATGAGGAAGGCGCGAGTGAAAGTGATCAAGGGGAAGTGAACTCCAGGAATTTGAGTTTGGCGGCGCTGCGGGAGAAGCCGCGGCTCGCAGCCAGAGCAATACGCGCTTCGCGAACACAGGTACATCCTCACTTTGCGACGCTGTAGCCAGGTCATCCACACAACACCACTCTTGCAAGATGAACGGCTACGAGTACGACCCGTATGGCGAGAGCCTCGACAACTCGGACTCTGGCCCGCAGGTCACGATCCGCACGATGAACCACGAAGTCATCGATTTCTCCCTCCGCAACACCACCCTCGCCTTCGCCAATACCGTGCGCCGTGTCATGCTCGCCGAGATCCCGACTATCGCAATCGATCTGGTCGAGATCGAGTCAAACAACACTGTCCTTGCCGACGAATTCCTCGCTCACCGTCTCGGTCTGCTCCCACTCAGCGCAAAGAACATCGAAGACCTCCTCTACTCGCGCGACTGCGACAACTGCGACAAGTACTGCGAACAATGCTCCGTTGTCCTCAGTCTCAACGTCACCAACCGCAACTCCGATGAGCACCTGCACGTCTACGCCAAGGACCTGTTTATTGAATCACAAACCGGCGCACCTCGCTACCAGCCTCATCCCTCCGCCGACGACGAGGCCCTCCCTGAACTCGGCACTCCCATCTGCTCCGACGACGACCGCAACGGTCCCCTTATTTGCAAGCTTCGCCGGGGCCAGGATCTCCGTCTGCGCTGCGTTGCAAAGAAGGGAATCGCAAAGGAACACTCCAAATGGGCACCAACAGCAGCTGTAGGCTTCGAATACGATCCCTGGAACAAGCTTCGCCACACCACGCTCTGGTACGAAGTCGACCCGAAGACCGAGTGGCCCGACCCTGTGAAGAACGGTCCCATGGAGAACCAGCCGCAAGAAGGCGAACCATTCGACTACAACGCTGAGCCGCACACGTTCTACTTCAACCTCGAATCTACCGGCGCTATGCCACCAGACACGATTCTTCACCAAGGCATCAAGGTTTTGCAGCAGAAATTGGCAGGTGTGATTCAAGAGCTAGGAGACGCGAGCGACCCTTCGCAACCTAGCGCGCTTGATCTCCACGGCGGTCAGAGCCCTGACATGATGAACGGCGGCATGAGTGCATACGGCGGACAGAGCGCGTATGGAGGAAACAGATCGGCATACGGAGGCGGAGGAGCGGATCCTGGCTACCAGACACCAGGCTTCGGTGGCGCCAGTGCCTATGGAGGCGCGGGAGGCATGACGCCCGGTGCCATGCCTTACGGTGGCCAGAGATACTAGGCGGGGAAAGTGAATTTGAGACTTCCAAGCGGAAGCGGAAAAATATGAAACGGGCATAGCGAAGGAGTTTTGGAGTTTGTTTGCGAAGTGTATCAGTACGGGTGCTGACTTTGGAACTGGCGGAGTAGTCTCGATGCTACCAAGAGGTATTTCCATTACTAGAATACTGAGAATCCGGATCGGGTAGACTTAGATTCGGCCTCTCGGCACGAAGTCATCTAAGGGTTCACTGTTGCATGAGACAGAAAGGCACAGCATGCACGACGCTCACATGGTCATCAACATGGGTGGCGGCTGCAAAGCGTGTCTTAAATACATCACGATTCAACCACCACCATAACTCGCAATTCTTATGTCTGTTCCCTTGTCGTCAATGGCCATCACCCCCATTCCGTCACATGTAGATCGGATGACCTCGATCTCCGCTCACTCCGCTCCATTCGTCCCAGGTAGCTTCGACCCTTTCCAAATCATCGGGCTCACGCTGAACTTACCAAACGTTGACCTCACCGAGATCCTCGTATCGAAACTTGGCTTTTGTACGTCCGTTAGTGTCCGACAACTTTCATCGCTCGTGATTTGTCCCAATGGAGTTTCCGGCGGAGGCGGGCACTTTATTGAAGTATCGAAAGTCAAAGCTGCAGACCGAGCAACGTCGGACGAAGGCGAGAGACTTTGAGCATCCGCTGGTGTCCGCTGCTTGGCTTTGGGCGCGATTGGCGCGCGGTAGGGTTAATAATTTATTAGAATTGATACTTCCATGCTGGTGCGGTTTGTATCTTTCTACAATTGGCTTGGATCGTGTGAGCCCTACATTTGAATGATCGGAGGTCGCGATGGCCTTTGCTTCTGGTGGCTGATCAGCGACAGGAATCAGCCCCACGCCTTCGAGCCACGTGCATGTGCATATACTACAACAGTTCAGCAATCGGCAACACACTACTGGTAGGGATATCTGAACGAAGGCACAATTAATCTCTGTATGCAGTACTCACAAGGGCGAATTTCCATTTACAGCTGCTCTAGTATGTTTCCGTTGTACGTCGATGTCGGGGACCATTAGCAGATCCAACGATCAGAAGATGTCGTGCCTTGCTGACGGTCACCGGGCACAATGTGGTCTCTGCGACAAGTTCAACCAGCGAGAGCGAGTCGACAGGAAAGACTTCGATAGCTTAGCTGAGTCACTAGCAGTCGCTTGTCCATACTATCAATTGGAGCAAGGCCTGGTTAGTGTCCTGCTCGATTCGGAAGTGCGTCAGTGGAGGAGGGAGGTATCCTGGATACCTGCACCTTGGAATGAGAACTCCTACATGCTCGAGGTTGAGCCGTGTGATTACCACCATGAGTATTGGGATGTTTATCTCGAGCCTGGTAGGTAGCCTGGCACAGTGCTTATTGCTTTATCGCACAATTGACAGGCATTGTAGGCTCGATCACTCTGCCAGGTCTGGACTGCGTGCCTGAGCCAGGCACTTTCCATCACAGCCCAGAAGCTTTTGCCTTCATTGAACATTGCAGAAGAGTATGCGAGACTGAGCACCTGAGCTGCCAGAACAGCAACACCGAACGTATCCTGCCTCCACGACTTCTTAAAGTTGAGGAGCATCGTCTTGTGTTGGTCGAGACTGATGGGCTCCCGAACGATATCAGTTACGTGGCTCTGAGCTATTGTTGGGGCAAAGGAAACTCTTTATGCACGACGAAGAGCACCATTTCTGAATTTCGAGACGGAATCGACCTTCATGTTGTTCCAGCAGCGTTGCTGGATGCCGCCGAAATTTGCAGGAAACTCGAAGAGCAATACATATGGATCGACCGACTTTGCATACAGCAGGATGACTCCGCAGATTGGCAGCAACATGCTCTCATCATGGCACGCATCTATGAGCAAGCCGAGCTCACAATTGCTGCTGTCACTTCCGCCTCTGTTCATGATTCATTCCTTCGTCCAGACAATGCAAAGCTTCGTGAGGATAGGGATTCCCTTGTGGTCCCTTGGCCCGATAGAGTGCGGAACGAATTCGGAGACATCCGTGTGCGTGTGCGGTCAAAGTTATCAGACATGATATACGATTCGAGCATGGAGCCTTACCGTTACCTTCCCGAGAGCCCACGCCCGTTAGGCATCAGGGGTTGGACTTACCAGGAGCGTTATCTGGCTCAGCGAAGTGTACGCTACGAGGCACATCAGATAGTATGGGAGTGTCCTACTGCACAGTACTTGGAGAAGTTCCCTTTCGACACGCTACAACCAGCGGCACGGCACGATTGGCAGCGATCAGTCGCAGATTTCAGTCTTAGATGTCTCACTTACGCTACAGACCGGTCTGCAGCTATATCAGGCCTAGCATCGAGGCACAATAGATTGTCAGGCGAAACTTACCTTGCCGGGCTCTGGGAGAACGACGCTGTCCTTTCGCAGCTTCTATGGGAACCAAATATCCCGCAGATACATCTGGAAAATTCTGGCTTGAAATTCTGCGACGCCCACTCTATGAGCAACGCACCGTCTTGGTCATGGCTGTCTGTCTCGCAGCCCGTTTCATGGCAGATACACCAATACAACGACTCGAATTTTCCAAACCTCAAGATACTCGAGATCAACGTCAAATCCTCCGGCCCGAATATCTTCGGCGATGTTGTATCGCCGGCGAGATTTGTTCTGGAGGCGAAGATGCTTGATGCAACACTGACTTGCCGACAACAGGATCCCTCGTCGAAGACACACCCGAAATACAAATGCACCATCGGGCACAATGGGCGGTCTCACTCGGTAAACGACTTCATTCCCGACACTCACCTAGAGCTGTTCACAGCAGAGGGAGAGAGTCGATGGGCTCGGAAACTCACAAGCGTCGCCAAATATCTCCGCCCTGGGACTCATGCTCCTGTCAAGATTCTATCGATCGAACCAGCCAAGCGAAAGAAGCTCGATTCTCGCAACTATTCTTTCGCGCTGATTCTGAGCGCTGTGATGGACATGAGGCGACACACAGTGCCCAGCTACGAGCGCATAGGACACGTTTACATCTCGGACGGTGATGGTCGCATGCACGGAGCCACGGCGCGGGCGAAGTCTGAGACTTTTTGCATCGTATAAGTTTGCAGGACGATTTCGTGTCGGTATGAAGTACTGAATTCTTCTCCATACTCGTGTCTTCACAGCTGAGAAAGGCTGAAGGGTTCGAAGTAAATTACAGCGACCCGGAGTCAATATCGAACCTTGGATCCGTGGTTTTTTTTTTTGGTGTTCTGGTATTAGCGGGCGAGAATCACATCTCTGAATGGCAGCTGGCAGTATGAGATCCCTCTTGTGTTCTGGGCACTATCGCCTGAGTTGTTGTCATCGGATTGTAGGCTTGGTGAGTTGCTCTAAGTGCTGGTTCATACAGTATGATACAAGTGTGCACGAATTCTTGCTGTCACAAACGATATATATAGACCGCTTTGAAATGTTCCTATTCTTCTGCCCTTACATGCCCTTACCGCCCCTCTCATCTTCCATGCCAATTGTGGTCGGAGCCTCAGGGAACTCCTGCTTGGCCTTGCTCTTGCTGTTCGACTCGTCCTTCTCGCGCACTGCCTGTCCGCCGGCGTCCTGTGTCTTGTCTCTTGAACTGGTGTCAGCAAAACAATTGGCATACGTAGACAAAGTGAGCTTACTCTCTGCCTTTCATGCTGTTGTCGGTCTGCACGTCTAGGCGGTCACCTTTGCGCGTGGTGTGGACCGAGTCGGGGTTCTTGCCCTTGGTCTCGCCACTCGCTTGCCTTGAAGCGGCGATGCTGAACGGGCGGGCGGCGAGAGGCTTTGGAAGTGTTGTAGTCGTGCGGAGGGATGTGTTCAAAGCACGGCGCGAGAGGGTGTGGAAGCCGGTCATTATTGCGGGTTGTAATTTGGTGTTTTTGATTTGAGAGAGTCGGGTCGATGAATTGTTGGTTGATGAGGTGTGGAATGTGTATGTCGTATAGCAGAATGTCAATGGTATTTGGGCACTGTATGTGAGGAGACAGAAATAGGAGCGACTGAAGAGTACCACTTATCTTCGCACGTCTACGATGACCAGGATGCTCGTGCTCTTGAGCTCGGTAGTGGAATGCTCTCTTAACGACGTAGTTGCAGCGTCATTGATCGATTCGATGTTGACTTTATCAAACGGTTTTGTGGAGGCGGATCTTACCGCTGCACGATCTTAAGGCTGTCGTGTAATAATAACTCCGAAGCTCTGGCTTCTGGCTTCCCATACGAGCACATGTGTCACGTGGTAAATACGCTATCATGAAATCGCGCTTTTCGATGCTTGGAAAGCGATGTTATCCGCAAATTTGTCGAGGGTGCTTTGAGTCTCTATTTTTTTTCTAGCACACTGTATTCGATGACCGCACCTCCTCTCCCCTATGTATGGCACCCATCCTGACACAGTCAAGGTCCGTGAGCCCATTCAATCTCACCAATGTCTCGAAGCGTTCCCTCTTCACCTTACCACGAAGCCTCTCATTGACATACACATTCCATTCTTCCACCTCAGTAGCGCCATTCCAGCTAACATACGCCGTTCCATTTTCGACCGCAAGTCTCGGATTCCAATCCTTGGGTGTGCCTTGCCAATCACCTCGGAAAGTGCGATAGCTATAGCCACGCTCTTCATGTTCAAATCGTGCTTTCCAGATCTCTTCGCCGGAAGCATCAAATTCGATGATCTCAGGTACTCGACCACCACCGAGCAGAAAGTTTCCATTTTCGAGCGCCTGGAGCGAACCCTGGCTGTCGGCATAGAAATTTGTGTGGAAAGACTGCAACATCTTGACACTGTGGTTCTTCTGGTTGACCTTGAACAACAAGCCTTGCGTAAAGTTGCTGCCCATGTCATCTTTCATGTTGTGATTGTCGAAAAGTGTCATTGTGAAGACACCGCTTTCCGTCAAATTGTGCGCCCTCACATGATGCGCCCAGCTAAAGCCGTGCTCATAGCCATCGATAGTCTGCAAGACTTTTCCACTCGCGCGGTCTAGAACGTAGCTGCACCAGGTGTGTCGACTATTGATCAGCAGTCGATCATTGCCGAGCGGTTGGATAGAATTGATGTGGAAATGGTCGTACGGTGCCCGCTTCGTACCGTCTCCCATGTAAGATGGGAGTGGAAGTCGAGAGTCCGAGAGGAGAATGTGGTCGATCGCGCTCCAGTACGAGACGACGTGGCCAGTCAGTGGTTCAATCTCGAAAAACATGCTGTTGGCAAGCCATCCGTCTTTGGGACCACCAATGGGCGACAGATCGTATGGCGTGTTGTTATATGCTGTGACAAAAAGCGTGTTCCGATCGGACATGATGTGCTCATGAAAGTCGAGATTACCAGGTGCGTCTTCAACTAACGAGGTCATAGTCGTGTTTAGATCGAATTCCATCGGTTGATACTCGTGGTCCAGAAATACGACTTTGCCATAGCCATGACCTGGGTTCGGTGGCCCAGTTGAGTATCCGAACGAGAAGATCAAGTGTTTCTCGTTGTGGAACATCTGGGGTTTGAAATCTGAGGTATGCTTATATGTCTCGTCGACAAAGACTAGATCACCATCCAGAGTGTAGATGATTGGCTTTCCAGATTCCCTATGAGGTCCTTTCGGGGTCATGAAGAGGTACCTACCACCATTATCCGAGGCTTTGCCAGTAACCTCCAGCTGAGGAGGCCGTAGCAGTGAGCTTCTGAACTCAAGGTGGGGCCACTTGCCAGCGTCGTCTTCGTCTTGACGAAGCTGAAAATGCGGTTCAGAAGACTGTATAGATACCGACCTGGGTTGGTCAAATTGCGCGGCGACAGTTCGCAGTAAGAAGATGACAAGCAACAAGCAGAAAAGTGAAGAAGTAGCGAGAAGGGATACTTGCAGTAGAGAGCGCATAGCTTTACCTACCCATGCTGCCACTGTGTAGTGAGATCGAAGAAGTCAGAAATGAATCCAGGCGACTCCAACGGGTCAAATCTAATCGGCATCATCTGGGCAGACGTGCTCATCGTACTAGAGCGGCCCACATCACCAGTAGAATTATCAAACGGCTGGCTTGTCATTGCTGGACGATGTGGGGATGAAGATGAAAAGGAGGAACTTGCGCTGCTTCTTGGATGGCTCGAATGGAAAGGCCGGCAAGAAGGCTTGGGGTGCAGCAGCTTGTGGCCAGTGGTCGAACACGGCACGCGATCAACGCCTCGGAAACCAGGGCCGCGGATGACATCTAGTCGGGTCTTGGTGTATGGGATGTTCCTAGCCACTTCTCAGCCCTACAAGCCACGGGGACGGGCTGTGCTCCGGCGAAAAGTGCCGCTTTGTGGCTGGTGCGTAGTCAGTTTCTCGTGCATGTGGCTTGCATTCGATGTCATCGCGGAACAAGGAATCAATGAAGCAAAGGTAGTCAAAGCTCGCAGAGAGACAACCTCGACAAAATGGCAGGCAGCGGTGCTGACTTCCCTTGCACACTGTAAGTGTTCCGTGTGGGCTGCTTCTGGTGGTATCACGTACTGACTTTTCGTCAGCACGATCAAAACACCTTTTCCTACGCACCGCCTGGCCCAAACAGCTCTCAAATCGCTCGCAGTTGACGAAGAGCTTTCGCCGCTTGTCCGTCGGTCCTTCTCTCTCGTCAACACTGCCGGAGAAGATGCCGGGAGCGAAGAGGAGAAGACTGTCCTGAAGACAGAGTACAAGGCTACCACAAATCGCATGTTGCGAGTTGCTGTGAATGGTTTCTTTGAGTCGCTGAACGTTGTGGTTCAGGTCATGGAAGAGCTGGACGTCGACGTACTACATGAGAAGGGACTCGAGGACTTGCAGGGCGTCCAAGGAGTCGAGCAGGGCATGATTGGGTCTACCGCCAAAGCTGCTTGAAGATTTCACAGCTCTGCACATTTACACAAGATGCCGTCAGATCACGAACGGTTCACCAAAAATAAAATCACGATAGTACGACATCCCACTTTGGGCTATGCGCTTGCCTGGAGATGAATAGACGGTCACTAGATGGAGTCGGCACAGTACGGAGCACTGCTCGGTACACGCAACGGCCTGTCATGAAGCCGAAACCAGGGAGTCAGAAATGTCCCGTCGCTGGGGAGTATTCTCAATCAGAGTTGCTCAGCACTGAGGCTTGTCCTGCCATACGAGTTTGAAGCGCTGCTGAGCGACTTTGATATCTGCAAGTCGCTAAGACGCTGCCTGACCTCATCGATCACACTGCCGCAGACATTGGGGAACTCAACTGCTTCTGTTTGCCAAGTATATAGTCCGCCGCCACGTGGCCGGCCATGAGGGCAAATGCCGAACCTAAAGAGCGGCATGCAATCTATATCTCTTATCTACAAGGTATCGATATGGTGTGTCATCATGGATCTGCAGCCGAAAGCGGGCAGGTCTACATCATACCATCAAGTACAAGCATTGGCGTTACAAAAGCTTTATCAAGCCGATATCTTCTCAATTTGTTCTGTGGTATTAACGACAATCAACCTACTCAATTATGCGTTGTGTCAAATTAGCGGCCTCAATCATTTGCCTGGTCGGCGCTGCTACTGCGTTCGATCCGAGAGAAGCTACAATTGCTTCCACTCATCATGACCTTTATACCGGCCTGGTGACCTGCCGAGAAGTCGTGGAATCGTTTCTAGCACGCATTGAAGCGCTTAACAACCATACCAATGCCATCCTAGCACTAAATCCCTATGCTCTCGAGGATGCAGATGACTGCGACGCGGCTCTTGCCTCTTCCAATGCTACATTCGGCCCATTGTTTGGCATACCTATCCTCTTGAAAGACAACTACGACACTTCATTCATGCCCACGACAGGCGCGAATGCTGACATGGCTCAATCACAGCCAACGATTGACGCACCTGCTGTTAAAGCTTTCAAGAAAGCCGGTGCTATCATTCTGGGCAAAGCAAACCTCCACGAACTAGCCCTGGAAGGTATTAGTGTTTCCTCACTCGGTGGACAGACCATCAATCCATATGACTCTTCTCGGACACCTGGAGGTAGCTCTGGTGGCACAGGTGCGGCAGTCGCAGCTTCGTTCTCAGTATTTGGCACTGGAACCGATACCGTCAACAGCCTTCGTAGCCCAGCAAGTGCCAATAGCTTGTGGAGTCTCCGACCGACTCGTGGCCTTATTAGTCGTGCCGGTGTCATTCCCATCTCCTACACTCAGGACACGATCGGGCCTATCGCGCGCTGTGTCGAAGATGTTGCGACAGCTCTTACCGTTATGGCCGGAATTGGCTATGATGTAGATGACAACACCACAGCTTCAGTCCCAGCGGATGTCCAGCAGACCGATTATGCTGCTTCCCTCTCAACAGGCTCGCTAAAAGGCTTACGACTCGGCCTTCTGGAGGGCTTCTTCAATCGCACCTCGTCCAGTGAAACCACGCCTGTCAACGATGCGATGCGGAAACAAGTCGCAAAGCTGCGTGCTGCTGGCGCGACCGTCGTCTTCATCAACGAGACTGTATATAATGCGAGCGCAATCGGTTCAGCACTTGATGTCCAACGCTACGAATATCGCGAAGAGCTGACCAAGTACCTTCAAAATCCAACCCTTTCCGGCAAACACCCGAACTCTACAAATGAGCTATACAATAGCGACAAATTCTTGGTGCTTCCTTCAGGCTACGAGTACGTCACGACCTCGCTTGTGTCGTCTACGTCCAACGCAACCTACAACGCCACGCTGGCAGGTATTCGGGACCTATCATTGACGTTGGAGAAGACCTTCGCCGCAAACAAGCTGGATGCTATAATATACCCCGAGCAGAAGAACCTCGTCGTAAAGATCGGCTCACCCTCCCAGAGCGGCCGCAACGGCATCCTCGCAGCTTTGACCGGAACGCCTGTCGTCACTGTGCCCGTGGGCTTTGGCCCTGAAACGGAGACTGCACCTGACGGTGTCCCGATTGGCATGGAGATTCTTGGGAGGCAATGGACCGAGGAGAAGCTGCTGAAGATTGCATATCAGATCCAGCAGCTGGGTCGGGTGAGGAAGACGCCTTCGTGGGCGAAGCAACAGGTTCGGGCAAAGAAATACGATGCTGTGCCGAGCGTAACGCCAAATGTTGGCAACATTCCTGATGAGTATCCGATTGGGCACTTGTAGACAAGTATTTAGTATGAGCGGCCGTGATAAATTCACAAGACTTCATCCAATGTATCGGCGAAGCTGCGTTTTATGAGCCTTTATGATGAACGTCGTTACCGTAAACGTTTGCGCGATGGACCAACGCTTCTCAGGTGATCGTCCCACCACCATCCGGAAAGCTTGTGCCTCACCCGGAGGCGCAGCAACTCACAACTCAGACATCACATGAGTAGCTGAGTATGGGGCATCCTGCACATTTCTAGATACTATATACTCTCGTCACTGTGTCTGAATACCTGTTCCGACATCATCAAAGGCCAGGGTTTAGATTGAGCCACTCCTCGTCGTTGAGCGAATCCAGAGGGACCATGTGCGATGTCTTTTCGACCCGATGAGCATTCACCTCGCCAGCCGCGTGGGAACTATGCCAAACTAATATGTCTCAACTGCCGTGCTCGGAAGATCAAATGCAGCCTGCCGAACGACAAAGCAATCGAGCCTTCGCCGGTTCCGCAACCACGTGAGCAGAGCTGCGTCCGCTGTCAACAACAATGCCTGGATTGTATTGTGGACAAAACGGTCCTTGGTCGGCCCTCGCAGAAACGTCAAAGACCTGAGCATTTGAAAAATGAAGGTTATCATCTCGCTGGCGATGATGCTTCTCAGGAGGCAGAAGTGGATCCGAACGTGCAGGACTTCGTTCTGTCGGATTTGAGGGATGAAGTGCATGACATTGATGATCAGATCACAGCGTCCACGAGGACCAAGCCGAGCAAGCGAGAAGTCTTTGAATCTTTGATGGATTCCACGCACTTGTTCTCGGCTCTGATGGCGAGTGACACGCATTTCGGTAGCCTTGCTCTGGAGCCTACTCTCGGGCCATCGGCAGACGTAACGACGCTTGTAGACAAGACTTTGGCTATACTGATGGACGGTCAGTAAGTTCGCCGCGATACTCTCGGGAACAGTGACTATGAAACAGGGTAGAGCTTGTGATTTGCTAATTCGCACAGTCTCGTCTGGCACCGGTTGCACTCTCCTTATATGCCCACATTGGAAGAGCTGCACCGACATCTCTTGGCCGATCCAGACGCACCGTCAACCTCCCCCACGAGGACTCTCTTTGCTGTTCTCTGCCTCATAGCGCTGGACGCCCCTTCGCAGCGGCTACAGGTGTCTGAAACCGTGTGGCAACAGCTCCAAAGTCTCGCCAATCATGACTGTCAGAGACTGCTGCTTGATCTCCCAGTGCATAGACATGCACTCTTTGTTTTTGAGCTAGTCGATTGGTACAAGCCTCTTGTTTTGGCAAATTCGCCTAAGGTCGCAGCGATCTCGATCAAAGGCAACCTGAGTAGAACTTTAGCAAAGCGTACGGCACAGAAACTTGGTTTCGATAACGCTGCTGAACGCCTAGAACGTCTACTGCGCAGAGCGGTTGGCATCGACTCGATTACCGTACAGATTCTGGTGTTGGAGGCTCTACAATGGTGTCGATGGCTCATGCTCGAATCTATCGTCGACGGCTACATGATGAAGTCAAACATGGAACAACAAGGCATTCTACCTGAAGCGAAGAAACTGCTGGCCACAGTCAGAAAAGCCGTGGAATTGTTCCCTATGCCGCCAGCCGTGCTCCTCATGTACCATCATCTGAGCAGTGCCAGCATCGAGATGCAAGCTGCTGCCGCGACAAAGCAGCACTGGCTCGAGTTAACGGCATTGGCAAAACTGATAGAGACCCACGGGCAGAAGTGCCAGGACTATACAGACTATCTCGATCGTCTTCTCGCCACTTGTGACCGCACCAACAATACGCGAGCTGACGAAGAGATCAAAGCAATCAGGCGCATTCGTCTCACAGATTTGAACGCTTCTCACGTGCGCATATCGGGCCTAAGCATGTTCTATGCTCTTATGTCTGGCTTGCGGCCGCCGGGGACAGAGCTTAAGAGTCGAGAGATTACGCCGGACGAAGCAATGCAAGTCAGCTCGGAAGTCATCAGCAACTTAAAATTCAAACACGACAGTCTGAGTGATCCCACCTCTGTGACATCGTTCATTACTAAACACGGCGACCCACGCTTCGCAAGGCTAGAGCAAGTTCTGAAAGATTTTGTTTCAACCGCAGATACGCTAAGTCTAGGAGGGATCCCGTACACGCCGCCTTCTGTGCCAACCGTCAGTCTCCTGTTGCAGACTTGCAGGGAGATCGTGGAGAACAACAGCACACGCCTGAAAGGCTGGGGCGGCATGCATCCGAATGTCGACGTGCACATCATACTTTTGCAAGATGTGGCGAAGCGGCTTGATGGCATGGATGGTCTAGGTCGGGGACCTGCTGCTATCGCCAAAGGCAGCATATATGCTGCAGGCGCCAAGCTTGTCAGGAGTCTTTGTGGCATCGTTTCTGAGTGGCGCAAGAAGATCATCGAGCAGGAATTGAAAGACGCCACTACAGTAGGCGCAGAAGCATCCATGCCAGCTGATTTCGATGGAGTTGGGGGATTCTTGTCGGGCGACTTGCTGGATGATTGGAGCGAGTGGCCGCAAGCTGAAGACCTGGACTTCTCAGAGCTACTTGCAGATGGGTTGGAGTGGGTTGACTGGGCGCAATTGACACTTCCATCGGAGAAAATTAGTCTGGCGTAATTAGACCTTACAGTCGTTATGAATTATGAAGAAGCTTTCTAGAAGAACTGGTTGAGTATTCTGTCCCTGTGGCCTACAAGATTCTGATGCTGAGATACTTGTTCAGCAAGCTTGTTGTCACCCCATTGTAAACTTCCGTCTAGTATGAGCTGAGTGTAGGCAAATATGCTAGCATCTAGCATGCTTGGCTGCTCTTGACCAAAGAACCACTGGTCTTGTCCGAGGAGTTCTGACAGAGCGAGGAGAGCATTTGCGGCTTCACGCATAACATCTGCCTCTAAAACAACCGAGGAGTATGACGACTTCGCAAGTTCATCCGCTGCCGCACTTTGTAGTTGGCGGAAGATGGTGATCTGAACGAAGGAACTCGAGGAGCACGGCGCAACATAGAGGTTGTGGACAACGGCGGAGTTCGAAGGGTTCAAGTAGAGTTGATACAACTGTTTCCCGTCAGACGCAAGTCGGCAGATGGATCGATCATTTGGACGGACTCACCCAGGCTCTCCGTAGAGCATTGCTGACCAACGATTCATATGCTTCGTAGCGTATATCCTCTGACTCTTCGATCGACGTAGACGACTGTGTCTTTGCCCATTTTCTCAACTTGTTACTTGGTACTGCGTCCGGCGCATGAGAGGAGTCTTTGGCTGCCGCAGCGGGCTGGATGAAAGGCAAGATGCCTGAAGGCGATCCATGGTTGCTAGAAGGTACGAGCTTGTATTTGATGCCAGAGAAGTTGAGATAGGCCTATAAGGTATTCCGATTAGATCGACTGCTATGCGCCTAAGTGAGTTGTTGCCCATACCTGCCACTTCAAACATCCCGGATTGAAACTTGGTCGGCCATTCTTCGCATCTCCGTCTGTTGTAAAGACATGTAACACATGCTGTTCTTTATCTTTCGCTGCCCTCAATGGGAGCTCATTCTCCTCGTACTGAACTAGTGGGAACTTGTCGAACACGCGCTTGAGCGGTGTCGGAATGCAAAAGATGCTGCTCTGCTGTTGCTGAGTCCACGAGGCCGTCGGAGGGCCTCCAGATGTTTGCGTCATGGGGGTATGAGATGTGGTGTCATCTTTGAACATCGCCGTTCATGCGCCTTGCCCTCCCCGTCCAGCAAGTCGACTCTCGGGAGTCTGTGTCGCAGTGTCGGCGGCTGTCCAAATGGGGCTAGCTCGATCTCGATATATTTAACCCTCGACCCTACCCATGAATGCGGTCTTCACTTTAGAAGAAAACACGTCACACCATTACATGTATGTGCAAATCGCGTTCAGTGTGTATTCTGATGGCCGGTATACATGTATGATTCTGAAAACACGACATAAAGCCACATTACGTTGTCCAATGTGAGGCGCTTTCGTTTGAGCTAAGGATCGTCGTAGAGATGCATCCACAAAGCTCCAGACAAACAAGTAAGAGGACAACTCACATGCAAGTCTGAGCATGGTAATCGTGCAATTCAAGAACAGTACGCATTGATAGCTCGATTGTTACGAAGCTACGATGCTGCTTTGAAGTGACACCAAAACTTTTCACGAAGGTAGTTCCTTGAGATTACATGTACCTTCTGACAAGATCAATGCCAACAGAGCTCTCGAAATACGCGTAACGTCTGCAGTGACATCCAATTCACCCACGGAACACAGGGTTGAAATATCTATGATTTGGAATCGACTTCGCTTGTGATTCAATTCATGAAAAAGATCGCATGCACGATTGAAGACGTGATGCGGTGTTGAGGGTACGCCAAATCTACTTGCGTTCAAACTCGACCTCAGGGTTTTTGGACCACGACTCGTGGATCCCATGACTATCCACCATCTCAATGATCTTCGTGATCTTCTGACCTTCTTCGTCAAAAGATAACACAAACATGTATTCCATGCTATACAAGCCTCCCGTCCGATCCAGTCGATCTGCTGTCATTGAGCAGTGAAGCCATGCCCGGCGAGCTTCAGTCGAAGCAAAGTAATCGTGTTCCGTCATCTGTGAACGATAAATCATCAAAGCATTCTCCTGAAAATTCATCGTCTAGCTTAGCTATGCTGGAAGGACAATCGCTAACCTTGCAATTCGATAGCATGTTCTCGACCGATCTGAACCACGCACGAAAGTCGTCGTTGTTCCGAGCAGGGATGCTTAGCGATGCTGGATACTGTAGCATCACGCACTCTGGCGCTCGTACGGCCATGACAGGCTCCACTTGCCAGGATTCCCAGGCCTCAATGAATCGATCCGTGGTGGTGCGCATGTTGGCCTTGAGATTTGGAGACATATTGGGTACAAAAGTTGGCTGAGGCTGATCAATGCGACAATACCAACACGGCGACTTCAAACTATTGAAAAACACCATTCGATCGACATATGATGCATGACAACTGAGGTAGCGGCAATAATGCATCAAACCACGGAGTACATTTTCTTAAGTCCGCGCTTGGCTCGAAATCTAGACGATACATCCATGTCCGTTCTCTAAGGCCGAGAGGGGAAGCAGCGGATGGAGAACGTTAATTGCAGTTCGACTATGGGCTCAGATCTTCATGAACGAGAAATGGGCGTGTGTGTATTCATAGTCTTGCTTTCGGCAACTTTGACGATATCATTCGTCCTTGATGTTGTACATTGGGTGTTTTGCTTATATATTTTACACTTTCCCACGCTATGCCTCTTGCGCGTGTACACGCACTGTCCGCCTCAACCCAGCTTCGGCGCCCTTGATCATGATCTCCACCGAGAAACTGCCCACGTGCTTCACACGGCCAGACTCCTCAATCTCGCTTCCAGCATCGACGAACTTCAGGTCTGCCTCGGTGACCACAACTCTGGCAGACTCGTCGTTGTTCTCCATGGCAGCGCGCACAGCAGCCAACACGTCTTGCGTGCTCACACTGCCGTAGATGCCCGTAGGCTCCTTAGCCTTGAGCTTCTCGTCTCTCCTCTGTCTTGCAGCAAACAGCTCCGCAGCTGCGCCTGCGCCGAATGCATCCTGCTTAGGCTCTGTTTCAGGCTCTTTGGGCTCCTCCGGGATTGGCTGTCTGTAGAAGTCGATGGTCTTGGGTACGAAAATGTCGAGGAGCTGGATACTGCGTTCCGGGGTCACCTTCTCGACCTCAGGTGCTTTGCGCATGGTGAATCCTGCTCGAAGATCTTCATAACCGTCCTGGTATTGCTTGTCTGCATTCGCCTTGCTGATCTTGGCGGCGAGATCTGTGACACCGAACTCTACATCACGCTCCATAGCAGTGTTGCTCATCCTGAGAGTGCGCAATTCTGATTGGGCAATGTATTCGGCAACGCCGCGGGGGAACCATTCGTTGCGCATGCGACCCATGGATATGGGTACAATGGAGCCTGTACCATACGTGTCAGCGAACACGTAGGCATTGTTGTATACAATGAATCTCACCCTTCTTTCCAAATGTCGCAACATCCTTCAATAGCCTCACGGGCACTGCAGAGGAAGTATTCTTGGCCAGCTTCTTCTTTCCCCTAACCTGTTGTCCGAATCCTGCGGCTCCAACAGCAGCCTCTCTTAATCCACCGAAGGCATAGTTGCGCACACAGGCAGAGCACTGCGGCAATAATGTGGGTCGTAAGGGAGCTGCCATGATTGTGTGTATATGTATTCCACCTCTCCAGCGCGATCATCGAACATATCGAAGCCGGAGCTCACTTCACTTCTTCCGCGCTGCACTAATGGCAGGTTTGCCGGCCGATCCTTCCTTTCGCGGAAGCGCTACTCTGCCTCGGTCAAGTCAAGTGGGCTCGGCGCATTCGCGCTGTTGGCAGGTAGGGCAGCATGAACTCTGGCACTTCAAGCCTCTTTTGGCCTGATCACTACCAATTCAAGACCTCACTTCATTCAATGAGTGTCGCTATGGCTGAAGTTTTGCAACACACATACGACGACTGCACGGCTGGAACCTGGACATTCACCATCACCTTTAAGCCGAGCACCCCATAGCCGTAGGATTTTGCACCTTATAATTGCCGCAGCCTGCACCATTCCCACACCTTCTATGCGCCAGTGACCCGTCGAAGAGATGCAGGAAAAACCGCTCACAATCGCTGCCTATGCGGCTGGCGCATCCTTGACAGCTGCAGCCCTCGTCTATGTTTTTGGCCCAACATACTTCCTCGATGATGAGGCCGCCAACCCCTCCCGGAGCACCCGGAAAAAGGGTATCGTGGGCTTGAGCAACCCAGCAAATGATTGCTTTATCAACTCCGTACTTCAAGCCTTGGCTGGCTTGCCCGAACTGCGCATTTACCTTATTCGCGAGATACACCGAAGAAGATTAGACGGTCCCGATCTTTACCAAGACATCGAGGCAGCCGTAACAGAACAGCAGAAGAGGGACGGTAAACAACTGCCCGAGTGGAAGGTGCTAGGGTTACAGAAAGGAATCATCACGGCAGGTCTGAAAGAGGTGTTGGACGCATTAAACGAACGACCTATCTACAAGAAGACCATCTCTGCACAAGGCTTTATCAGAGTAGTGGAGGAAGCTTTCAAGACAAGGGTCAGCAGGTATCAACAAGACGCTCAAGAGTTTCTGCAAATTGTTACTGAACGACTGGGCGACGAATTTCATGCTGGCAGAAAGGTCAGAACTCAAGCCCGTCGGAAGCATGCTATAGCCGCTAGCAATGCTAGCCAAGCGAGCTTACGAGCACCGAAATCCACAGACGAGCTCGACCGGTCCGAGGAGACAATCAAGCCTAAGAATGCTGGATCCGGATCTGCTCTGGACGCGGAGGCCAAAGAAGCTGCTGAAAAGCTGCTTAAGTCTGAAAATGCTAGCGGCAAGGCCACCGACGAGCCAATAGACGACGAAGAGGAAGAAGAAGATGAAGCCGAAGCATACACCTTCCCCTTCGAAGGCAAGATCGAATCGCAAATCGAATGTTCGCACTGTCATTTCATGCCCAAGCCAGCTGCGAGCTCTTTTGTCACAATGACCTTGAATGTTCCCAACAACACGGGAGCCACAACTCTGAATGCGTGTTTCGACGGAATGCTGAAAGTAGAGCATATCGACGATTACCGATGTGATCGATGCCGATTGGATCACGCCCTTCAGACCACGGCTCGCCAGCTTACCAAAACCAGCCTAACGGCTGAGCAGCGTCGCAAGTTGGAGTCAGATCAGTCCAAAATCGAGCAAGCGCTCCACGAAGATCCTGAGAAACCTCCGCCAGACGTTCAGCTGCCTGACCTGTCAACTGCGCCGAAGCGTAGAATCGCGCGTCACATGCGAATTGCATCGTTCCCTCGCGTACTAGCAATCCACCTTAGCCGTTCAGTATGGGACCATACCTCAAGCTCGTCCAAGAACACAGCCAAAGTCTCCTTCCCTGAACGTCTGCCGCTTGGTGGGCTCCTGGACCGCAAGAACTACCGTCTATTATCCGTAGTAACGCATAAGGGCGGCCACAACAGCGGACATTACGAGACTTTCCGAAGACAATGGCTGAACGCTCCTTACTCAACGCCTAATAACATGGGCCGCGAAGGCATCTTCAGTCACCAGGCTAGCCCTGTACCTAGTCCGCAGATGTCCGCTGCACCCAGTCCTCGCCTCGCTGCAAAGGCAAGCAAAGATCGGGTGCCGTCTGGTCTTCGTCTCGACACCCCTTCGAGTTCATCAAGCTCCCTGCGCGTCTCGATGGATAAGCGCCGAGCGCCCACAAGCGTTCCGTTCGATGCGATTCCCACCCCAGGCCTGCCAACGCCACCACTCGAACGTGCTCAGAGTGCCGACGAACCGCCTCGCAGGAACCAAAGCGTTGTCAGCAAAGCTGCTGATACGATCAAAGACATGACGCGAAAGCGTAAGCCTCAGGATCGATGGTGGAGGATTAGCGACGACAAGGTCAAGGAGAGCAAGACGTCGGACGTGCTGGGTATGCAGAAAGAGGTGTACCTGCTTTTCTACGAGCTTGTGGAGGATGGGAACGAATGAGTGGACACCATGACCTTGTACATTTGGGAAGGAGCCGCTGGGCTGCCATTGCATTTAGCGAGGAGTTCGGCGTATATGCATGGACGGGACAGGACACTGAATTGGCGGACCCCTGAGCTGCGACGAGGAGGGATTTTATTTCATGTACAGATCATTGAGCATGCTCTCAGAAAATGTCATTTTACTTTACACTAGGGCTCAAGCACTCAAGTGCTCTCGCGACCTTTCGCTCATCAATTGAGATCACCGGCAAAGAGCAGGACGTGAGGGGAGATTAAAATTGTGTTCATCTAACACTATCACCATCACCTCTGCCAAAGACACACTCCGGCGAGTGAGACACTCTTGCACTCACATTAACACCGCCATTAATCACTCATACCCACGTGAGCCGGACCTCGCCTCTCCGTCCGGTTCCGGGTGTATTGCCAAGTACTCATTTTCAAGAAAGCTCGACTGCCCATCCTGATCGAACCAGACATCCTGCAACAACTCCTTCGCCGTTGGCCTGTCTCGCGGATCCAGCTTCATGATACGCAGAATGAACGACCTGTCCGCATCACAGAGCTCGGGAAACGTCCCAGGGAGCCGGTAAGGCGTGGAACAAGGCTGACGCATGACTTCGGTCGTGGCTTCCGCGACGCCTGGCGCCCAACCTGGGTCGATCTTGTCAAGAGGGCGGCCGTGAAGCCCGTCGCTAGATCTCTTGTGCATTATTGAGGTGAGGTATGCCATCGTCTTTGCGTCGGCGATTTCGCGGAAGGAGTCTGGGAAGGGCCCGAAGAATCGGTGGTGTCGTTGGAGGATCTTGTGGGGATAGTCGGGGTCGAAGGCGCCCCAGAGGTGGGCTTGGAAGATGTCGTAGTCGTAGCCGTGGATGAGGGATATCATCTGTAGGTTCCCAAGGTTAGTCACTCGAGTACTAAAAGGGTTCTGGTGGACCATTGTCCTTCACTTACGGTTGCACCAAAGGACCAGATGTCGGTGGAGGTCGACCAAGGCAGGAGTAGCAAGTTCTCTGGACTGGTGTAGGGCAACGTGCCTACCGTCCTACCGCCCTGAGTAACTCGGTGGCCTTCGGGCACAGCGTCCTCGAGATCTGAAAGTTGTGCTTCTGTGATCTCTCCCAGCTCCTCGTCGTCGATCAAGGGACGATTGATAAGTATGTTACGAGGTTTGACATCTTGATAGGATCTTAGCATGGTTTAACCCCAATGTGTTGAATCAAAAGCAACGGACTTACCGGCATGTATCCAGCCATCAGCGTGTAGGTCGCGCAGCGCTTCCAGTGTGCTTCTCGCCACGAGCTTCAGCTCGCTTTTCTCCAGCCTCTCATCCTGAATGACATCACCCAGGTCCTCGTCGAAAAACTTGAGGACCAATGCATATGTCTCCTTGCCTGGGTTGATCTCATCAATAAACGGGCGAATGTGTGGCGTCTTGGTCTGGAAGCGCGCAAGGTTGTTGCGCTCTGTGAGCAAGCGCCTAGGCGGGAGCGTCTTGACAATGACATCTCCCCCGAGTGAGCTTCTGCCAAAACGATATCGTTAGCAGCTTCCTTTTCTTGTTGTGCAGCTGTACATACGAAGCTTGCCAAACCTGTGCGGCCAATTCCTGCGTCAATGTGTAGGAACCGAGTTTGCCTTTCAGAGTTTGACCGATCCTTGATGGACCGATGATGTTGGAACAAATCATCCTTGCTGTTGAGATGTCTGCCCTCTCAGATTCGGGGGCAATGCAGAAGGTTTTATGTTGTGGAGAGAATGTTGTGAAACCATGATAGCGAACGTGAAACATCACTTGGTCACGCGGATGATGTCTTGTGTTTGCGTGACGTCAAATCACGACTTCACTTGCATTATTCTTATGAAGTACAGCTCATCATGGACAGGTGACTGCTCATTCCGGAGACGCAGAAGACGATATATATCTCATCACTTGGCGCGAGCCATAGGACCCCAGTTCTCCCTCGGGTTTTGCTGATATCTTACGAGGCGCTTGCCCTTTTTGTCCTTTCCGAGCACCTCATCAAAGACCACTTTCATCTTCTTCACGTCATCTGACTTGTTGGCCTCGGCTGCGGACGCGTCAAGGGTGTGCTCAGTGACAATTTCTGGTGATCCTGCATTCTCTTCGACTTCCTTCTCAGGTTCGCGCATGGCTTGCAGAATTTTCCATCCAGGCATGTTCTCCTTCACCTTGCCTTCTTTGATTGGGCTCTTCTGACGGACCCACTCGCGCATGATCTCCCAAATGGCCGGCCAAGGTGCCTCGGTCTTAACGCTACCAGGTTTGCAGTGACTTCTTGTTGCTTTGTATCCAGCGTGACGTAGGGCACCCTTGAAGGCTGCCTCGTTGGGTGCTTGAGCGTGGATGACCTTGGCTAGTGCTGAGGGAATGACGAAGAAAGGTGACTCGTCAACCTGCTCAGGGATGGTCTTAGGGATGAGATCCTCATGCGATGGTCCCTTCTCGGCAACATACTTCGACACGTAGACCTCGTCAAGAGCCGTGTCAAGCATACCTTCGATGCGATCTGTTGTGCCGTAGACTTCCTTATCCGCTTCACTCACGTCCTTCATCATTCTCTCGACAAACGCAGCGTTGTGTAGGGGTCCCGCCCACATCGGCCCAGCGACGTGAGTCTTACTGCCACAGTGGTCGCACTTGCTGTTGGCACCTGGAGCTTGCGCGATTGAGTATTTCCAGAATGTGTTGTCGCCTTTTGATGACGGTTGCTTGGTGTTCCGTCCCAGAAGCTGGGTAGTCCAGGCGCCACAACCATAATCGCAATTGTATGCAACCATTGTCTTTCCCGCAAGGAACTTAACCTCGGCTGGGCTCTTGCGTACACGAACGAACACGCGAAGATAGAAGTCGATGCTGAGCGAGAGTAGCGGCTCAATAGCAATACCTTGTTTAGCTGCAGTAGATGCAATTGCGTGTAGCACGAGACGCAATCCTCCCTCGTGAGAGTGACCGCCCTTGATGGGCATGCCGCCATACAGAGAGAAAGTCTTCTCAGGATAGCCACATGACGCGAAGACACCAGAATCAGTGCAGGTCACACACAGCATACCTCCGTCATTAATAGCGTGTAGAGCAGAGTCGAGGAATGGTGCAGCAGTGCCATACGGATCCAGATCAATCACGTCGTACTTGGCAGAGACGTGCTCAGGTCCGTGAGAGTCTTCTGGTGGGAACGCGACGTGGTACATATGAGCGATTGCGTTACCGGTGTTTGGCGTGATTTTGGTTTCGAGACGATTGTGTTTAATGTTGATCCCCATGCTTTCTATCGCGTTGCGGTCCATGTCATTTGCAACGATCGACGTAGCGGACGGAATTTCTTGTGCGTAGCGCAGAGCACGCAGACCAGACGCAGAGAGCGCATCAAGGATACGGAATCGTGGCTGCCACGGTTTCGTCTCTTCTTTAGGCTGAGGTTCAGGCGCGTTGCTTTCGATACCAGAGGCGCCGTTGGTCTCGGCAGTCTCGCCATCCACTTCCATGTTGTTGGTCTGTGTCGTATCTCCATTGTGGTCCTCCTGCGCAGCTTCAGCACCTGTAGCCGGAATCTTGGACCCATCAGTGCCCTTTACCAATTTAGAGGGAGCGCCGCTGCCTCCATCCTCTTCTCTTGGCCTCTTCAGCGACGCAACATCCGCTTCCTGGTCTGCGCCCTCTCGTGATTGCTCACCATTGCTCTTAGCGCCGCTTTCCACTGCCGTCTGCTCACTTTTTCGCTCCTTCTTCTTGTCATGTTTCTTCTTCTCGCTCTCCCGTTTCATACGCCGCCTTTGACAGATATCTCGGCCGAAAGTCCGGATTGCTATGACACTCAGATCGCGATTGAATTGTTGAATAGGATTATAGAACACTTTCTGGCTTTCGGTGGCTTCCTTTGCAATGCGCGGATCCAGTTCGGTGCGTGCTTTTGGAGGAACGAGGATGTACGCCTGTCCTTCGCGAATGGTCCTGTAGGTCTTGCCATTGTGCTGAACAAGCTGGTCGACTGCAGGCGCAGCACTCAGAGGCACGTAATCCTGCTCCGCCATGTTTGCGTCCTTTCTGAGCGCCGAGCTCGCAAACGCTTTTGTGGTCGATGTCTGTGAGTATGCAAGTTGCGACTTTTGCGCGGGGATGCGTGACAGTAGGAGAGACCGTGGTTTGAAAGCCCCTATGAATAATCGCATTCGTATTGCTGCCGGCAATAATAAATTCTCCGGCGACCACTATTTCCAAAATGCGTCAATCGCAACCAAATAATAACGTTCGCTCGAGAATTTGTTCGGGCGCATATTCACATGTCAAACTCCGCGCGCGAACAAGCTGCCAAAGCGGAAGGTTAGCCTTGCAGTGGAAGTACCTACCTAAATGCATCGAACTACCCATTTACAACGCTGCATCTCACATGAAGAACAAGCCTATACTTTCCAAGGCTATTGCTAGAGACAGCATGTTTTACACGTGACGATGTGCCAGTATCGGCAGTCATCTTGACAAAATCCATTGCTATCGACCATTGTCTACCAATGTCAAGAGCTCCTGCAACGTTGGTTTCCGCGCGGCTAAGGCTTTTCCCAGAAATGGATACATATCGACACATTAGAGCTTTCGGGCTGTTGTCAAGTCACCATCTTTATCTTCTTTGAGCTTCACAACTCCTTTCAGATACACGTCTTACTCTGTCAGACTGACTTACAATGGCAAACACAATCCTGTTGATCAATGGCCCTAACCTCAACCTTCTGGGAACACGGGAACCGCAAGTGTACGGCAGCACAACCCTCTCAGACGTCGTGACGGCCGCCAAATCGCAAGGCAAAGATCTGGGAATCCAGATCGAGGACTTCCAATCCAACCACGAAGGCGCAATCATCGACAGAATCCACGAGGCTCGTGGCAAGGCACAATTCGTTATCATCAACCCTGGTGGTCTTACGCACACGAGCGTAAGCCTGAGAGACGCTCTTGCGGGTGTCGCTATACCTTTTGTGGAAGTCCATATCAGCAATGTCCATGCCAGAGAAGAGTTCAGGCATAAGAGTTTCCTGAGCGACAAGGCGGTCGCCGTAATTTGTGGACTTGGTGTATTTGGTTACACAGCAGCCATCGACTTTGTCGCACAAAAGCTGAAGGCAGGCAACGCATAGGGTTCAGGGGTGCATTCGATTCCACAGACAAGACTCGACAAAAGAGCATGCACGAAGCACGATCAGATGCCAATATGTACGACAGAAAATCGCGACACTTTGATTCCGTTCATTTCAAAAGCAGTAAAGGGAACAAGGCACCTCTCTTCACGGCAATTAGATGCATCGAAAAGCCGCTTATATCAAAAGCCGACGTCAAGCTCCGTGTAGATCGCGGGGCAAATATGATGATGATGCGGGGCCATTTTGGTCACTATTATATTTCCCGAATGTGTTTATAACGGTCTTTTCTCTCGATTGTTGCTTACGTGGTTGAACCCATCTTTTCTCATAAAGCGTGGGCGTTGTGCATTAATTGATTCTCTCACTTCACTTGACACAAGATGGATCCTTCACAGGTCGAAGTGCCACCCCTCAAAGACTTGACGATTGACAACATTACGGACAATGTCAAACTTATCAATTCACAATGTCCTGACCCTCGACTGAAGTACCTACTGGAGCGATTAGTTCAACATTTGCACGACTATGCACGGGAAACCAGATTGAGCCAAAACGAGTGGATGACGGCAATCCAATTCTTGACATCTGTTGGCCAGATCTGTACGGATGTACGACAGGTGGGTTTATGACGATGAAATCTCCAATGTAGGAGAGCTCCAATGCTTACCAATCGCAGGAATTCATCCTTCTTTCCGACATCTTAGGCCTGTCCCTGCTAGTGGACAGCATCGACCACCCGAAGCCTGCCTCAAGCACTGAGGGCACCGTGCTTGGACCTTTCCACACTCACGACGCCGTATCCGAGCCAAATGGGACACAGATCGCACATGACCCCGAAGGCGAGCCGTGTCTCGTAGTATGCAATATAAAGGACACAGAAGGAAAGCCCATTGAAGGAGTCAAGATCGACATCTGGGAAACGGACAGCAACGGGAAGTACGATGTGCAGTACGAGGGTCGCGAGCAACCGGACCAAAGAGCTGTGATGCACAGTGACAAGGAGGGTGTCTTCTGGTTTAAGGCAATTGTGCCAGTGCCATATCCGATCCCCAACGATGGACCTGTCGGCAAATTGCTCAAGTTGCTGAAGAGGCATTGCTATCGCCCTAGCCACATGCACTTCATGATGGAGAAGCCAGGCTTCGACCACCTCATCACGTAAGTCCGACATCATTCAACGAGCTACAGAGCCACAAGACGCTGACAAGCCACGCAGAGCACTCTATCTTCGAGGCGATCCTTACGAAACTTCAGATGCCGTTTTCGGTGTGAAGGAGTCTCTTCTCATCGACTTGGGTACCGTCAACGCCGAGCAGGCAAAGACTTATGGTGTGAAGGAGGGCGGTAAGCTGATGACGTATGATTTCGTGTTGGTGACGGAGCAGGAGTCTCGAGAGCTACGCGAGAAGAACGCTATGGATGCTATGAAGGATCTCGGCCTCAGGATGAAGCTGTACAATGGTCTACCAATCCCTGAGGTAGACTGAGAGGCATCCTTCGGTTTCGACAGATTTTGTTTTACCATTGAACAGTCGCGGTGCGATCATGCGATATCAGAATGACAACCGAGGAGCCCTGTTATACTGCATAAAAATATAAGCCAATTTCCACACATCTATTACCCAAATGAGACCCTTTGGCGTGGATTCAACCTTGAACGTGTTGCGTAGACTGAGTGCTGTGTCGGCCAGCGAAGTGGCAAAGACTTCATCCGCGGAAGAGCTGCGCCAACCGCTGCACCCGACGTCCAACCCGTCCTAGCACCCTCGTCGCACGAAACATACAACCGATAGATTACGTACTGACCATGACATCCAATCTGGACTTAGACGAGATCTATCAATTTGCTATACAGCTGGGCAAAGACGCGGGCAAATTGTTGCAAGATGCCGCGCAGCAGCGAATGAACGGCGGTGACCAGCTGGAAGAAGTAGAGAAATTGAACTCGGTGGACATCGTCACAAAGACGGATGAAGGTAAGAGATGCTGTTTGTCACTACTAGAAGCTTTCTGCGATTTTTTCGCGTTGTGAAGGACTAATCGTTTTATCAGAGGTCGAAGCGTTCATTCGTGAATCTGTTCTTGCAAGATATCCGTCTCATAAGTACGTCTACTGCCCTCCAACATCGTGTCTCTTGAATTTGGCCGGAACCTTTGACGGCAAGCTGACAATAATTCAGGTTTGTCGGCGAGGAATCATATAGCAAAGGCTCCTCTAAAGAGTATCTGATAGATGACTCACCAACCTGGTGTAAGCCGATCTCCTTCCTAACACTGTGCGATATACTAACTTCTGACCGCAGGTATTGATCCTCTTGATGGTAAGAACATATAACTCGTCTCTCAAGCAATGATATTTGACTAATGCTCAACGCAGGCACGGTAAACTTCGCCCACCTCTCGCCCTTTTACTGTGTATCGATCGGCTTTGTCGTCGACGGCAAGCCAGTGATCGGCGTTATCAACGCGCCTTTCCTGCAGCAAACATTTTCTGCATGTAGTGGTAAGGGCGCCTGGCTCAACGAAACACAGCGCTTACCACTGCTACACAACCCGATTCCTCCGCTACCCAAATCTGCACCGAAGGGATGTATTCTCTCATGCGAATGGGGCAAAGATCGCCGGGATATCCCTGATGGCAACCTCCAACGGAAGATCGAAAGCTTTGTCAACCTGGCTAGCGAGATAGGCAGCCGTGGTGGAAAGGGAGGTATGGTTCATGGGGTGCGAAGCCTGGGTTCAGCAACTCTTGATCTCGCTTATTGCGCCATGGGATCGTTCGACATATGGTGGGAGGGTGTAAGTGCTCTATCATTCAAATCTATCTTTGCGCACGTTGCTGACTGCCATAGGGCTGCTGGGAATGGGATGTTTGCGCAGGCATCTGTCTGCTTGAAGAAGCTGGCGGACTGATCACAACGGCCAATCCGCCACAGGATGTCGAGACTGCCCCCATCGAGCCAGCGAGGCTGGGCAGCCGGCTGTACTTGGCCATTCGCCCTGCAGGCAACAGCGATGATGAAAGCGGCCGAGAATCGCAGGAGAGGACGGTACGTGAAGTTTGGCGAAGAGTGCGCCATTTAGAGTACACTAGACCAGGAGCGTGAGATCAAATTCAGATAGGCACGGGGTTAGACGCAGTTTATCAAAGCTCGGAAGACAATTGAGACGCTATCATTGGATCCCTCGACTTCCTCCGACTCAACGAACATGCAGATATACATTTGATTTCGTGTATAGCTACGTCAAAGGTAGCATCTATCCACTGGCTTCTATGTGCTTCAGTTATGATCTTCAATCATGGCAAGATATATCCTCCGTCAATCACAGTATCACTGCCAGTCTGATAAGAGGAAGCATCGCTCGCTAGGTAGAGATACAATCCTTTGATCTCTTTGACGTGACCCTGGCGTCCAAGCGGAGTCATCCGATATGCCTCGTTGACGACTCCGGGACCTGCACCCATCTTCGTGTCGAAGAAACCAGGTGATACAATGTTCACTCTTGCAAAATCGCGCCACTCTCTAGCCAGACTCTTTCCGAGATGGTTGACCGCAGCCTTTGTGGCGTTGTAAACCTGCGCGCGTCAGCAATAGCGATGCGGAGAGAGAATATAGATACCTACTGGTTGGTCAACCGGCACGTTGACGATATGGGCGGAGATGCTGGATGTTATGATGAGGTTGCCGAAGCCCTGACTCTTGAAGATCGCTCCAGCGTATTTCGCACAGTAGAATACACCATCGACTAAGCAGGAGAAAGAGTCAGAATTCAGACAAAGTATGATTTGACGCAGTACTTACCATTGACAGACATCTGCTTCTTGTACTCCTCTATCGACGTCTCAGTAATAGCTTTAGAAATAGCCATGCCTGCATTGGCAACGAAGACATCGAGTTTGCCGAAATCATCCACGACTGCCTTCATCGCTTTCTCGACCGCCTGGTAATCAGAGACCTCGACTTGATATGCTTTGGCCTTGATCTGAAACCGCTCCTCGAGTTCTTTAGTTCTGGCGATTGCGGCATCGTTCGAATTGTACCACAATGCAACGTTTGCGCCTGCTTCTGCAACAGCCTCCGCCACGGCAAGTCCAATACCATCTGCTCCGCCTGTAATAGCTACGATTTTGCCTTTCATGCTAAGCTGGGCAAATACACTCTCGGGGGTGTTGGGTACAGGCCGGGGCTCACGAGAGCGGCCGGCTTCTTCAAGCGTCATTGACATTTTGGTAGAAGATCTGAAAAATGAATTGGTAGTGATGTGCTGATGTATGATACTGCTATTTTGAAACGGAACACGACAAAGATTGTATTAACTCTGTCGATCAAACCCTACCTCCTACCTCCTAGCAGAGGACAGTTCGCAGATAGTAAATTGTGGAGATCATGGTGGAGCCGCTCTCGTCCGGATGAATGAAAGAGCAACCCCACAACTTGCAAAGGAGTTACCACGTGATGTAGTATTTAGCCTTTACATGAATAGCACAAGACTTCTCTTTCAGGCCTATAAGACAGAAAGCCATTGCAGTGTGTTGTACTTGAATTCATGCCTCTCGCCATCGATCCTCGCAATTCCTAGCCATCACAGACAGCTCTCAAGAGTAACAATGACTCGTAAACGTGGCGCTCTTACCACAGTAACATCAACCCTTCAAACGAACAGCTCTTTGAGAAAGTTTCTGATGCACTTGAAGCCATTGATGCTATGGCACGAGTTGCAAGGCCTGTGGCGACAGCGATGGCACACGCTGCCACTGTTGTTGGAGGTGCCGCATTTGTGGCAGACCCACATGTCGAAGAGCTTGTTCTTTGTTTGTTTCGAGTTCTTGTCTGTGTCTTGTGCTCGATGCAAATTTCTGTTGTGTATGTCTTGGGTCGAATAGGTCCATTTGGCAGCATTCCGGGTGCCATTTTATATACTTCCGAGTGATCATGGTGAATTTACAAATGGGTCGAGGCGTTGCGCGTCGACATTGGCGTACTATGGTGAGTAGCTAGTGCTTAGGAAAATTATTAGTACAATGACTATGTTGTTAAGAACCGTTGAAGCCTTTGTCTGAAGCCTTTGCCTCCTTATGCTGGGCACGTGGAGCTGGCGTCTCGTTGCTCGTGAGCTTCGCTTCGGTGACCGTTCTGGCGGGCAGATCGTAGCAACATGGCCGAGTCCGAGCCTTTTCGAACCCGAGTCTCCCATACCGAGTGGCTTATTCTTCCTCTTATAATACATGACGTTCTCCATATATTGTTACAAGTGGCCTGAGAACGACCATACATATATAGCCTCCATCCCAAGGCAGCCTCGGGTCATAGCAAGACATTTCATCCAGGCTCAACCCAGTTAGGCACTGAGCATTGAATATCGATCATCCTGATCCGTGAACCTGTCTTGCCTTGTGTTCATCGCACTGGCAGGGCTCCACACTATGTCTTTGCACTTTTGAGCTTGTTGTTCTGCAATCTTCCTGATCATCCACTTGCATGCCTTGCAGCGTACCTCTCCTGGATGCCACGCAGCATCTCCTCTTTCTTCTGCTTCATAGCACGTTCCCTGTACCCCCAGTACCAGTAACTCAGAGGAGCGGCAGCCAGTAACAGGCCGCCAAATATCAGGAAGATCGCATTGTCGGCGTTGCGCGCTTCTGGCTGTTCGCTTAGTGCTGGATGCGAGACTGAAGATGGATGTTTGGCGTCAGCAAGCTGGGACGATGCAGCTTGTTGAGTCTGTGGTGGTTTTGCAGGTGTGGCGGTTTGCGGAAGAGTGGACTGATGGCGCGCAGAGACGTTGAGAGTGCGCGAGGACCGTACAAGCGGCTGGCTTGAATACTTTGGGATGCGAACAACTCGAGATATCATTTTGCTTGCGAGGGTTTGCCACTGAAGAAATGTTGTATGGGTAGGCGCAAGTTGATCTGGACGATGGATTCGAAGTCTGAGCTCTAAATTCGGCGCCAGCTCGGCAAGCCGAACGTGGATTCACATCTGTGGATGACATGCGATAGCTCAGGCAGGCACATCATCAAGATATTTTATGCATGCCAGAAGTGGGCTTGACACATTTTCCCTCTAATCTTTACTGCAGTGGAATACATGTTGACCAAGGACATGGCGACGTTCAATCGTTGCTTGCGGCTTCCAACCACGAAGCCACCTCGAAATGATTGCAATAGGATAAAGAAAGGCTCACATCTCCCCAAAGAATCTGGAGTCGGCTATAGCAATGGTTGTATAGGATCGGCGACTCAAAGCACTGTCTCTCGTCCAAGGGTCCTTTGTACTCAAGGCTCGACAATAGGAAATTGATTGAGCGTTTACCTCCTTTCGGGAACTAAGCTGCCTGATAAAAGTTCTCAAGACCGATGCATACGTTCCGTCTACATACATGTATGCAACCAGCCATGTACCAAATGTATGCATGTACACATGTGCATGTATGTAAATTCACGTGCAATTCGCAATCACATATCGATGCACCCTAACCCTCTTTACCCACGACAGCTGTCTTCGATGTTTACATGTACATGTACGCCCAAAGCGTACCGCTCACCTCGATGTAGAGAAATTACACAGACTAGTAGACTGCATATATATGCCTGCCACGTATGCTACTAATACATGCATGTTCTGGCGCTCAGGGTTATCTAACGCTAGCTACATATACATCAGTGGACCCTGTAATTGATCAAGGAGGTAACTCCGAAACAATTGAAACATATACATGTAGTTGCACGAAAGACAGATCAGAGGCACACAAGACACTGAGCAAATACAATCGAGTCTATCGCTTCGAGGTATCTACTATATTAGATCCCAACAGTTGAAAATGGTGCCCACCTCTTTCAAGTAAGCCACTCTATTGATGTCGTTGATTTCAATGTTGTCCCAAACTCTATTCAATTCACTCGATCAATGTCGTCATAACATCACGTTGTATCAAGTATTCTCATGGAAGATGCTTCTCTAACGACAACACATTCGGAAATCAAGCCTCTGAATGAGCAGATAGTGTAGAGTCAGTGGTACTACCTTTGCATATGCTGTCTTTACAACGGGTTGTCAATGCCAATGGATCTGATATGATCGCCACTGCGTCATTCCCAGGGACGTGCTTAAGCTCTCATACACGATGACATCTACCATCCGTCACCAACCTCTTACCAGAACTTCGAGCCCCGAATCCTTCTGGCCATTCACAAATCTGTAATACATCTTTCAACCTATCCGATCAACACGATACAACAACTTTAACAAACACCAACAATCATGTCTTTCATCCGCGCAACCTCCCTCCGCCAGTTCCAGGCCATTGGAACGCCAGCCCTGCGCACGCAACGCGCCGCCTTTTCTGCCATCCCTCGCGCACTAGGAACCTCAGACTACGGCTCAGGCTCAGGCGACCCCAAGGGCGAGAACCCTCAAGAGCAGGGCGCCAACCCATCCGCAGACCTCGAGCACCCCGGTCCCCCACCTCCCAAGCAGGGCCAGGGCAGCGGCTCCACACCCACCAAGGGCGGCAAGGATTCATCCAATTCTGGCAACGCATCTAAGCAATCGAAAGGTACGCAAAGTAAGGGTGGTCCCCAGCCGAAGATTTCGAACCCAAGTGAGCCTTCAGAGGAGAGTAGCGAGGTCAAGGAGCACAACAAACAGATGGATCAGAGGGCTGAGACAGCGAGCAATAAGGCCAGCAGTGAAGAACAAGAGAAGGATAAGGTCGGGAAGGATTTCTGGAAAGGTGAGTCGACGATGAGTAAACATGCTTCGATTGTGTGCATGCTGACATTATTGCTTAGGCACTGGTGGCGCCGACAGAGAGCCTTGAACGAGTTTCGATCGATGGACCTCGGATTGTCAAGCATGAAGATGTATTATTACTTGTCACGAATGAATAAAGTTGCATGAACTACTATTCAAGATGAATGCTGAGTACGTTGTGAATTGTGGTGGCGCGAATGGAAGATTCTATGCGTCACCTGCGCTATCGGATGCCGTTGGCAAGCCAAACCAAAACAGAGACATCGATTTGATAGAAGCCACTTGCAAGAGAAGTTGTTACCAACCCGCGCCTGCGTTTCTCTATTAACCCACTCTCCACTTATCACTCCTCGAAACGAATCTTGTGTGCTGGCTCAGCATACACCATATGTTTGAACCTGAACGGGATCACAGAGATTGTGGCACTATCAGGCACGCGCGTCTCGCAATGGAGTCTGATACGAGTCTCTGCGACGTCGATCGCCATCTTGCAGCGATAGCGCTTCTTGCAGAAAGCCACTTCTGCAGACAGTGTTGTGTTATGTAGCCGTTTTCTCGGTAGCACATGGTGCTCGCTTCGAGTTCTGCTCGATCTTACGATCTCTCTCACTACGACTGTGCCGGACTGGTACAGCGCCTCGTCGATCGCCACCATCGTCACCCCGTCCCACCGGTACAGGCTGCGACCTCCTTCAACGAGAATAAGAGTGCCATACTTGCTGATGCCTTTGTAGGTGAAGTAGACATGTGCGTGTGCGCAGGGTGGATTTGTTAGATGCATATATGGCCAGGAAGCCGCTCGCGCGGCTCTTTCGGTGAGATGCGCACTACGATGATCGAAGCCAGGCGTTAACAAGAAGGGACACAGCGTTGCCGTCCATTTTTTGGTCTTGTTGTACAGACAGTCTTTCTGCCTCATCCGGCGGCCGACTGTGCCGTGTTTGTCAACATTATCCTCCGTAGCCGGTGCTCTGGTGGGTCGCGAGAAGAGCGTTCGCTGCAGCCTCACGGAGCTGTAGATGAGGTTGCGCCATGTGTGATTAACTCTTGTAGCGGTGACCAGGTCAAGGAAAGGTAGTTCAATCAAAATCTCTTCCAAGAGCTCAGGGATGTTGCCGACGGAGTCCATTTTGGTGAGTCTTGTGCTGCGACCGTCTCATCATGAGATTGGGCGGATGGTCCTAGGATAATTTTGCCGTTGTTATCAATGTTCGAGGTTGGACGATTTTTCGGTGCGTGGGAGTGTGGTGAGGTGAGTCAGAATAACCCATGAAGCCAGGACGTGGCGGCAGACGGCAGTGGAAGGGAAGGCGCGACTTACTGAAGTCAGGTCATGGCGCTGGACAGATTTGAGCCTCAACATGTAGTCACTGCAGAAACAAGGTGTCACGCTTCACTTGATCAATACAGTCTGGTGACCACTCGATAGAATGCAACGGTACACAATCAGCAGAAGGCACTCATAGTAACCATGCTATTGTAAGTTGGCGATTGGGTCAGCAATCTTGGGTCCAATGTGAGTGTAGCTCCATTTCGTCGCCATTTCTCGATTCTTGGTCTTCAACAGGAAAGCTCGCGCTCAACATTTACTTGCCACCAAGCATTCCAATCGACTACAGTCTTTGTACGTCTGGCTTCCTCAGCTGCAAACACAGCCGCATGAGATCGGACATCCTCCTCGATAGTAGAACCAAGGAACTCAATCTGCGCTGCGTCCACACTCATTTCACCAGTCTTCACAGCCGCCACAGCTTTAGTAAACTGCTGCGTCAGACCGTCGTCTCCACCGCCATGGTGGGAGTTCTTTGGAACTTCTGGGTTGTAAGTTTGTGTCTCTCCGGTCTTGAAGTCGTGCACAGTGATGCTATTGCTGTCGTAGTAGATCTCGCCAGTGGTTCCGTAGATCCGACCTCTGCGCTCACACTGAGCTAAGGTCTGTGCAATCATGTGGAAGCTAGCTGTCTTAGCGTGTCCATTTGCATTGTCTTCCCACTCGAGAGTCACAAGTTGATCGTCGACGACATCGTTATCGCACTCCCATACGCACCGACCGTACCATGGCCTTGATTCAATGTCTGCAACAGGTGTCTGTGTGCTATAGTCCTCAGCTAAGGACTGAGCCAGTGCAGAATTGGCCTGGGTCACTTCGCCAGCATTGAGCAGGGCTTCCACTTCGGGATTTACGATGTCTACCGGCCACTTCGCATTACCTAGAGCAAGATGCTTGTCGTGGTAGATCCGAGGCGCGGAGAACATGCATTCGCGCTCGATCGGACACTTTGCGCAATTTGTTGCGTTTCCGGCCTCTTTCGGTTTTCGTGACCGTGTGAATTGCTTGAGAGAGCCTGCGGAGGAGATGGTGGATGGGAGATGTGCTGTGCGATTGCCGGCGTGTGCGTCTAATGGTGAGCAGAGCATCCATAGGATGAAATCAATGTCATGGCCGCTTTTGGTCAGCAGGCTGGGAGCAGAGGTAGACTCCTTCCTCCAATTGCCTCTGACATATGAGTGCGAGAAGTGCCACCAACCCACAGGTTCAGTGTGTTCGAGAGACAGGATGTCACCAATGACTTGCTTTTGACGCACTAGGTGGCGCAGGAGCATGTTGTGTGGCGAATAACGGAGGACGTGGCCTATGGCAAATATGGTTTTTGGTCCAGCTTGAATCGACTTCTGAATCTTGAGGCAGTCGGCCAAACGAGTTGCCTGTGAGGTCTGGTCAGAAATCCTCAGATCACGATGTCACCGTATCACCTAATTATGCTAGATGACTGCTTCAGAACCTTGTCAAGATTGGATGCAACAAACGTACTGCCAGATGTTAGCGCATGTTATACAGACATATACATATTAATCCTATATACATACCCAGAGGCTTCTCGCACATGAGGTGAAGTCCGAGGGGACCAAGTGCCGTCGCGACTTCTACATGCTGATGATCAAGAACACATATGAAAGCGCCGTCGATCTTCGGCAGAGTCGTAAGCCCAGCAGCCTCGTCATGCCGTCTCTGCTCTTCGTAACGAATAAAGTCTCGCCAGTCCTCGAAGTCTTGGCCAGTCTCAGGTCTGGAATCACGCCAGATGTAACGGGCACCCAACTGCATACGTTTGAACGCAATAGGATCTGCCACTGCTGCAACCACGCCGAGTCCGGAGTCTTGGAGTGCTCTGGCGTATGAATTGCCCCGAGATCCGGCGCCTATCACGATAAACCGAGGGAGAGACATGGTATCGAACTCTGAATGGTGATCGAGGATTGAACCCTATCCTTCTCGAAGTTGTATCAGAAGAGAGTATATGATTTATCAGATGTGGTGCATTGGTGGTGGATAATGTTCATAGCTGGATGCAGCGTATCAAAGCTCGTTGAAGTAAGCATGTCTGCAGGTTACAGCAAGCTTGCTGGCAATGTAACCTCGCCCGGCGGACGTTCCCCGATACGACATTCAACCGGGAGCATGCATGATACTATATCATTATTGTCCCTCACGAGAGACAGTAACACAATTGTGGGTTCTGGCTCGCGATGTTTGGTCTAATGAATGGCAAGTTGCTCATGAGTGGGTTGGCGTTTTGTGCTGTTTAAAACAGTTCAGCTTAATCGTGTAAATGTAAGGTCTAAATTCGTTTCAACGTTGTTGACCGTTATTGACCCAATGTCGCTGAACAGGATACATTGCGGTCTTCGTTCTTTTACCAACATAGAGCAAAACAAATTCATTTATACATGCAAAAAAGTAATGACCGCACCGTGAATCGAACACGGGTTAAGCGCGCCACAAGCGCTTGTGATACCTCTACACTATACAGTCAGTTTAGAATGTCGATGCTGCTGCATTGCAAACTTATATACTTAAAAACACTGACAAACACTACTTTTCGTCCTGTATCGAACGAGACGACTACTAGGAACCATCTTAGGCTACTTAGGATGATATCGAAGAGACTACATACACCGTCTAGCTGTGTGTAGATGAATTATTCAGCCAAGACCTCGTTATATGGCTATAAGATCTGAGTTCCAGCTCATGCTAGCTGACGAAGATGATCTTACCAATTTGACAAGGCTAGATCAAAACCATTTTTTGTGGACTGGATCAGCACTATTAGACGCTCGAGGCCGTGGCCGGGCTCCTACATCTCACTTTACAGTTGTCTGATCCAACTTAAGATGATGACTACATACAAGTTATATTATCAATACAGGTCAAGATGAAGTACAAGTCATCTTTCCATAGATGGGACGAGGCTTCATAGCTATGAACGATCTCATGTCACTTGAGACGGGTATTATAAACCGTCCTATACTAGTCAAGCTAAGGTTAAAAGTATTACCTCACGCCTTGAAATAATTGAGACGAAGGTTAGGAGTCATCTTATTGGATCTCAAGGCGTACGCTCAATCAAATGCCTTGGAACTTGATCGCGCTCAGACCCTTCACTCTGGCGTCTAGTAAAGACCGCGACAACAAGACAGAGCTCAGTCCTGCATTAGAATCAAGCCGAGCCACAAAAATTTAGAGAGACATGAAAAAGAAAGCAAGTGACCTAGAAATAACGATAGATCAACAAGTTCTGCAAAGCGCCGCGCTATAAGAGGTATCGTGCGATGAACAAGAACAGCAAATCAAGAACGACACAAGACGAAAGTCCGCACAACCCAATGCCCATCCTCTTCTCACAACAACAATTCCAACAGACGTGAAAGACTGTTTCTCAGATCACAAGTACTCGTCATCATTCATGGTCTCCCCACCAAACGCATCAACAGCGTCGACAAAGCTCCTAGTTGCTCGTCTCGCAGCAGCCACAGCAGTAGTAGCAGCTCTGCCCGTCCACGTCGAAGTCCACACTTGCTCCGCATGCCGTCGCGCGGATGGATATCCCCATTCTTGCACAGGAGCTGTCAATTTATGTCTGGGTCTGACAGGCTCCCCGAAGACCGTGTAGAGAGCCGTCGTGCAACATGCTTCGAGCCACGCAAAAGCAGGCCTCCAGATCGGTCTCAGCGGCCGGAACAATAGAGTGGGAATGACGAAAGGATATCGTGGCGCATCCGGGTTGACGCCAAAGCCGGTCATGAACTCTGCATAGAGCGGATGGCAGTAGTAATAGCAAAGCAAATTTTCCAGGATGTTCCATAGTAGCCAAGTCAGGACCAAGATGCCGGGCCAGGTAACGCGAAAACCATATCGAGCGCTCTTGTCGTAGACATAAAAGATGCTTCGTAGCTCTGTCCAGAGACCCTGCCAATATGAGCCGCCACAATGATCGCATGCAGTTCCCCTGTCGCGATCCAGCATTACGACTTGGTTTGCTTTCTGAGCCGGAGTCGTTGATATACGTGGCACCTCTATTTGAGATGTCTCTTCCCACTTGTTTTCGACTCTTTGTAATCCTCGGTCAGCGTCCTTGATGCTCGTGCGAGCGGCTCGAAGGTGCTTGTTCATCGCTTCAATGGCGAGATCCTCCTGACGTCGGTCCTTCTCTGCTTGCGTAAGTGGGCGGCCAATGTCCAGGTTCTCAGCGGCATCAAAAGTCACAGTGGTGTCAGTCGGATCGGTGTTTGGATGTACGATGTCTTCGAGCGATTGTATTGTAGCATCGCCAAAAGCACTCGCGGGATCCTTTCGGGCGTCCCTTACGATTTCTTCCAGCACAGATCTAGGACGATTAGGATCCCCATACGGCGTTCGATCAGCATGTTGAGCGCCTTTGTCCTGTACGGCGAGCTCTTGCGAAGATGTACCAGACTTGATGAGTGGGGCTGTTTGAGAGTTTGTTGGAGGCGGCCGAGCTCCTCCCACAGGCCCAGGAGTGTCTACCCAAGCGCCAGTGACAACAGGTGTTCTATCGTCGAGTCGCTTTTCGATTGGTGCTGGTGTCTCGTCCAGTCTGGCCTTTCCCTCCGGTTTCAGTGCATCGGACTCTGTGCGGCTAGGTTGCGTACGCCTATCTGGTTCGTCCGATGGACCAGTGCTGGTCGTCCTTCGTGCTCTACGGAGTGTTGGCTGGACTGGCTCTTCATGGGCATGATAACTCGTCCGTCGATGAGCAGCATTTACATTTTCCTTGTGCACAACGTCGTTTCCACTAGATTGCAGGGCATCCGAAGACGACTTGCCTGAATTGGGAGATAAACTAGTAGCCAGGCGCTGCAATAGGTGAAGAGACCCATTCCCTGCACGAGAAGAGCGTTGCTGCTGCCTGAAAGTCACGGCGCGTGCAGTCCTATCCGCAATCGTGATATTTTCATTATTCTTGGAATAATCGTCACGAACATCACCAGCAGGGAGATTCTCCTTGTTGCCGATCAAAGCGCTCCTTCGAGCTGTTCGTGCCTCAGCATACGATGTAGTCGCGGGCTGCGAAGTATCTTCACGTTTTGGTACCGTACGTCTGTCGGCCGCGTCCAGAGCATTATCTCGCTGTCGCCCGTGCGTAGTGTTTCGATTCGGCGATCTCTCCGAGAGATAGTTCTGGCCCCGATTGACAGTAGCGCGACGCTCTGCACCTTCAATATCATCACGTAAAGGATAATTGCGCACAGCTTTAGTCGTAGCCGGGGTCGAGGTCAGCAATGAAAGCTCACTAAACTCATGGTCCTCGCTGTCAATTATATGCCTGAGCGTTGAGTTGGCGTCGCGGATCTTCGTTTGTTGTACGTTAGGACGTGCTCTCTTCATAGAAGGTGGCGTATTCTCCATAGAAATCGCCTGTTCGTCCTCTCGGTTCCAGATGTTATCACTTCCGTACAAAGTCCTCGGTTTTACGTCGGCGTCTTCCTCGGGAGTTAGCAGACCTTTGTCTGCGACATGACCAGGCACATCCGTATCACCAATCGATGGCTCCCGTATCTTTCGCATCCATCCTCTATGCGACTTTGCCCGGGTACCCCACTCTCTTGGAACATTGAGCGGTGGGTTGGAATCATTACTTCCTGTGCTGCCAGCTCGAATGTGTTGCTGCTGTCCAGAAGCTGCTGCCTCTTCTCTTTCGCGGCGTGCGACCAGTTCAGAAATGCGCGGCCTGGCTCGAGGCTTCAATAAAGGTTGTGGACCTCCCCGAGTCGCATTCTGAATCCGCCTAGCATCGCGTTCATGCTGCATGATTTCGCGACCAAAAGTGTCTGTCTCGTTGTCCAGTTCGGCAATGCTGCTTCCAGAGCCCAACGTCTCATCGTCGTGCGCCTGCACTTTTTGCATTGTCGCAGTAGCCCGTAGCGATTCCGCGTGTCTTTCAGCGACGCTCACGCGCTGCGCTTATGGCCAAATTGAATGCTGCTGCTGCGCAGAAAGCTACCCTTATACTCCGTTATTTCATGCTGCGCATATTCCAGAAATCCCGCAGCGAAGTGTCTTGTGAATGTCCGAGGTCATATGCGTGTAAAACTACTTGTCGCGTCCCGCGTTCCCAATGTTTACTTGCAGGGTGCGGAAGTTCCCGCAAGCAGCTCTGGAGACGAAAGTTCGGTGCACGAAGTGAAACGCTCCGCTGACGTTTTGGCCGCTTGCTTGCTGGACTGATTGACGAGTCGCGTTTGGAGTGGGAGCGGCGCAGTGCAGTGCAGAACACAACAAATATGCAGCGCCCAACTGTCGCGGACCTGACGAGCGATGAGAATCCCTTCGCTCAGACTGCGCGCAACACATGGCTTACCGCCAAAGCTCCCAAAGTCCTCCCGGGCGTGGTGAAGGAGGAGCTTTACGACAGGCTCGAGGCCGAGAACTTCCCTTACAGCCAATTGCTGCTGCTCGAGCAGCTGCAGTGTCTGGAACGCTACCTTTGGCCTGGATATAGCGACGATGCCTCTAACCAGCACGTGCTGCTGCTGGCTATCCTCACCAATGCTAAGCGAAGAGAGAACCTCCCAACATGGAGCTTGTTCAGCGACCGATCAGACGCATTCTCAGCATTCTTCAAGCGCGTCTTGCACATGAGCATCGACACATCGCTGTCTACAAAGACGCGTACATATCTTCTGGAGTTCATCATTGGCGCCTTCCAGTCTCTTGACTCTGGGCTTGTACGCAAAGAATGCGCTCCACTGGTTTCTATTTCCACCTGGCACAACCTGCACAGCGAGATCGAGCGGGAAAAGATCTTAGCAAAGAGCAATGCACTACAAAAGGCCTGGAGGGCAGCAGGGAAGAGGTTTGATCAGGCGGATGCGGCAGGGCAGGCACGACTGCGCTTTGAGAGAAGCTGGTTGTTCACCTTGATTCTGGACTTTCTGGACAACCTCTACGCTGCCAATGCGAAGGGCGAATCACAAAATGAGAGTCTTCGTTATTGCGAAAGGCTGGTCGAACTGCTATGCGATCTGCAGTCGCAGCTGCCAACTAGGCGATATGTGAACACGCTGATCAAGGACTTAAATACTATCGCTGCCGCCCGCCTGTCGCCTATGTATCAGGATGAGGACAGCGCTCTCCTGAGAGAGATGCTGGAACTCTTGGCGCATTACACAGCTTTCCCGATCGACGAGCATAGTGGACGGCAGCTTACCAGGACGGACCATGACGAACACAACAATGCCCAGATTGCACGCCTGCAAAAGGTTGCTCTCCAGCAGCATCCTGAGAAGCTCAAGATCCTGATTTTGGCCAACTTTGGACTTTTAGCGCAAAGGGACGAGCTGCTTGGACACATTGAGGTTCTGAATGATGCGGAGGTGGTTCATGTTTTGCAAGGCCTTGGTCTTCGCTCCTCATATCCGGAGAAATCACTGGTGGTCCAAGATCGACCTTTTTTGTTGGATGTGCTAGTCTCTGCTATGGAAGTCAAGCCATACTACAGCGATGTCATTCGCAGCATGACTACCATGCCCACAGAGAAGGTTCTCTACGACAAATCTTTGCTCAGGACAGACAGCTACGATGGAACCAGACCACTGGCAATCCCCAAGGTCAATCTGCAATATCTTACAGCTGGGGATTTCCTGTGGCGCTCCTTTGTTCTATATAGGTCAGAGGCGTTCTATGAGATCCGGAAACACATCGAAGACACAGTGAAACGGTTGAAACCGAAAGCCCAGGCATCGGGAATTACGCGATTTGAGGGCTTTTCGAGGATGGCAATGCCTATCAGTAAGCCGGCAATCATTGACACTCTGCCTCCAAGGGTCGGCGAAAGCGCGCCCGCAGAGGTGAAATCAGAGGTCATCTTGGACGTGAGCAGACTGCAGCCTGGACTCAGGAAAGAATGGGAGACTTTGCGGACAGGCGATGTTGTGTTCTTACTTTCAGTCAAACCAGATGATCGTTCACTGACCAATGGTCACGCTAAGACTGATGCGGCGACAGAAGTCGCTAAGCTTGGTCTCAAAGCTGTGAGATGTGCAGAAGTTATCAGCGTACTGGACGAGAATGGTAAGATGATGCGCTTTGACCAGGGCCAACACGGCGATGAACACAGCCGTCCTCGACAAAGGCGATTGCTACTGCGACTTGATCCTATTGCCTACAAAGAAGACGAGGAGCGCGCAAAGGGTGATGCAATGGAAGGTTTCAACCTTGTTGTACGTCGCAGATCTCGAGAGAACAACTTTAAGGCTGTGCTTGAGAGCATCAAGGATCTTGCCGTATCCGACGTTCCTCTACCGGATTGGCTGCAAGACGTTTTTCTCGGCTACGGCGATCCATCAACCGCCAGTTACCAGAAATTACCGAACAAACTGAAGAGCATAGATTACCGCGACACCTTCGTCGACTGGCAACATCTCGTGGAGTCGCTCTCTGGTAAAACCATTGAGCCTGATCCTAGCAGAGATGGATCTTTCCCTCCTCCCTACGTGCTCGAATACACATCCTCAGAGCCTGCGCCTGCCCCACGGCCCGCAAAAAGGAGGAAACGTGAGGCTGCTGGAGACCAAGAATCCCTCACGCCAGCTGTTGAGGCATTGAAGGTGGCGACATACGAGCCACTCAACCAAGGCCCTTACCCGACTGATGCCCCGAAAACGAATGCTGTTCGATTCACACCGACACAAATTGAGGCTGTGACTGCAGGAACCCAGCCTGGACTCAGTCTTATCGTCGGTCCGCCAGGAACAGGCAAGACTGATGTCGCAACGCAAATCATCAGCAACATCTACCATAATTTCCCTGAGCAGCGTACGCTTCTCATTGCGCACTCAAATCAAGCTTTGAACCAACTGTTCCAAAAGATCACTGCTCTCGATATCGACGAGCGACATCTGCTGAGGTTAGGACATGGTGAGGAGGAACTGGAGACAGAGGCATCTTTCTCCAAAGCTGGCAGAATCGAGAACTTCATGGAGAAAGCAGCTATTGGTCTAGCCATGGTCCAAAGATTGGCAGAGTCCATCAGCGCGCCCGGCGCCCATGGCAGCAGCTGTGAGACTGCAGCATACTTTGATCAGGTATATGTGCAGCCTCTGTGGAAGCAATTCTGGGCCGCCGTAGAAGCTTCCGAAGCTGCTGAGGAGATTGAAGCTCGCTTCCCCCTCCACCAATTTTTCGCCAATGCTCCTCAACCGCTGTTCCCGGCAGGTGAAAGCCGCGATGCCTTACTTGAAGTTGCACGCGGTTGCGAGAGACACATCCGTCGCATCTTTGCGGAGCTGGAAGACATTCGACCTTTTGAGATCCTACGAAACCAACGCGACAAGGCCAACTATCTTCTGGTGAAGGAAGCTCGCATCATTGCCATGACGTCTACCCACGCCGCCATGCGGCGACAAGAGATTGCGGCACTGGGCTTCCATTACGACAATGTAATCATGGAAGAAGCCGCGCAGCTGACCGAAGTCGAGAATTTCATCCCGCTCGCTCTTCAAGAGCCCACAATCAGCAAGGATGGCAAACTGGTGGAGAAGAATCTCAAGCGTGTCGTGCTTGTCGGCGACCACCTGCAAAACTCTCCGATCGTGCAGAACGCCGCCTTCAAGACCTACGCCAACCTCGAACAATCCCTTTTTCTCCGCTTGGTTCGCCTCGGCGTTCCGCTCACCATGCTCGACGCGCAAGGCCGTGCCCGCCCATCTCTTGCCGCTCTGTACAAATGGCGCTACCCGCAACTAACCAACCTCCCCATAACCTCCACCGACCCAGCTTTCCAGCGCGCCAACGCAGGGCTCCGCTACGACTTCCAATTCATCGACGTGCCAGACTACAAAGACCAAGGCGAAACCGAACCCTCGCCACACTTCATCCAAAACTTGGGCGAAGCAGAGTACGCAGTCGCTCTGTACCAATACATGCGCTTGCTCGGCTACCCAGCCTCGAAGATCAGCATTCTGGCTTCGTATGCTGGCCAGAAAGCTCTTATCAGAGATGTCCTCGCCCACCGCTGCAAAGGCAACCGCCTCTTCGGCATGCCCGGCTGGGTCGGCACGGTCGACAAATACCAGGGCGAGCAAAACGACTACGTGATCCTGTCTCTCACCCGCACCAAGACCGCAGGCTACTTGCGCGACCTGCGCAGACTGACCGTCGCTCTCTCCCGTGCCCGCCTGGGTATGTACGTCTTTGGCCGCAGGGAAGTGTTCGAGAGCAGTCTCGAGCTGCGCCAGGCGTTCGAGGGTTTGTTTGCGAGGTCGAACACTCTTTCTCTTGTCCCTGGGGAGATGTTCCCGGCTGATGGGAGAGGGGTGGATGACGAGGTCGAGGCGACGGAGATGCAGGGTGTGGAGCATTTGGGGCAATATGTGTTCGAGATGACGAAGGCGAAGGTCGAGGATTTGAAGAGGGGAGCCTTAACGCTTCCTGCGGCTGAAGAGGGCCAGGCGAGAATTGAGGATGAGGATGATGAGGATGATCAAGGTGAAGATGGTGTTGCTGGCGAGGAAGAGAATTTGGTTGTGGATGGTGAAGGAGAGGTGGAGATGGATGATGCTGGGGTTTTGTAGGATAAGAACGGCCAAAAAAGATTGTAGGTTCAGTTGATACCCGGGAGACGAATAAATATTATTTTCCTTCTTTGTGCATTGCATCCGTAACATTGTCCTCGAGCATCAGCCAGAATATTATACAGCTTGTACGCATCTGGACACAGCTTCTTTCCCTATCCTCTCACTGCGCTTTCTCCGGCCTGGGCGAAAGCTCCTCGGTGATGTTCTGTGGATCCTTCCACGCCAGAGCAATGTACCTGATAACGTCAGCTTCGGCTAGCCTTGATGTAAATTTCGATGCCAATGTGAGTCCTGCGGCAAAATAACTCATCAACTTACTTCGTATGACTGCCACGTGCTACGAGTTCTTGCTGCTCGTTCATGAAGCGGATCGAAGTGTAAGCTAGAGTCTTGCCGACTGTGCGTGTTAGTCAAGGTCAGCTGTCATATATCAAAATCCCCTGTCCTATCTCTCCGACGGCAGGGTAAGATGGGACCGTCAGAAGATGATACATACACTTATCGCACGTCACTTCTGCGCGGATGATGTCGCCAATCTTGCCGCCGGAGGCGAGGTAGGTCACTGGAATTGGGATCAGTATTGGTCCCGCAGAGAATCTCCCACAAGTATGATAGGAGACAGGAAACAGGCTTACCGCTCAAATCAGTCGAAACACCTGTAGCGAAGAGCCCACGCGAAGCAACGGCGAGAGATCCGCCCAGGTCGACCATGCAAGCTAGAGTGCCGCCGTGGAGGATATTGAGGCGGTTCTGGGTTGCGCATCAGCATCACGATTCACATTGCTCAATGTGAGTATATATATCGAGGTAAGGGACGGCACGTACAGTGTGTTCCTTCCTGATATCAAGCTCGAAGTTGACGGTGCCTGGTCGAGCGGCGGTTACGCGGAGCTACGTCGGATCAGTGCATGCGTAGGGCAGGTTGGCGAGTTTCTGTATTGTTGCTTACGCCATCGAGTAGTCTGTCGCTCGTGTTAGGTCATAATTTCTATCTTTTCTTTACGACAGTGCTAGATAGCATGTATAGACGTACCTCGGCTCAAGGCCCGAGTTGGCTCGGAAGGACTCCCAGACCTGTTATCAACGTAAACGCGATTAGAATCTGACAGTTGTCGAAGGAATATGCTTCATGCCTGCTTACAGATCGCACAAATTTGACGGCAGACATGTCGTTGGTGTTTGCAATGCTCTGTTCGTTGTCCATCGGATGCTTGTTGGGGAGACGGATCTACGATGTGAGGTTGAACGGCGCTTGGCGGCTTCGGGGCTTCGGCTGTGAGCAAGAAAGACATCAATAATAGCGATGGGCGCAACAACGAGTAGTCGACTATGTCGACAGGTCTATTGGCAGTTGTATTGCCTCACCAATAGACGAAGGATCTAATAATGCGACAAAGACGGTGAAATTTGTCGTTTGATTTGGCAGCACGCTTATTACGCGAGCTGTTCTTGACACTAAAAGGTAGGCGGCTACCTAATTCACTTTATATTCACGCGTGCAGAAGTGCAAGTAGGCTTATTTGTGTGATCCCTGTTTAGTAGCAGGTTGCACGATTGAGGCGATGGATAATTAAGATAGTGTCACCAGTGAAACGCCGCACTAAGTAGGAATCTTCCGCAAGACTGCTCGCGAGTACATGCGTACTAGCCACGCCTTCATCCGCCGTTTCGTACCGTACCACGAAGCAGCTGTTGAGCTTGCACTGCTGATTGTAACGACACATTCAGACGCAGACCGGCTGTGACTAGTTGCGTCGCCCAAAAAGTACTTTCACGTCAACAAGGCCTGGGCCGGAGCCATGATGGAGTTGATCGTCCAAGTCATTCCACAGAAATGTCTTCCCACCTCCATGCAGGGTCACTCGTTCGTCAAAGCACATCACTCCGATAAAGCCGTGTCTCTGATAGATTGCGACTCCGAATGTGTCGTTCATGGCGACTATCGTGTGGAAGCGTTCAGGCGGTACAACTTTCATGAAGCCTGGTGGCAAATCGTTGACCTCCAGTCCTAGCGGGTCATTCGGATGAAATTTTGGTAAAGTGGTCGGCTGGTAGTGGCGACGGGCCCACTCGAGACGCCTGTCTGTAAATTCTTGTTGATCAGCTTTCCAAGAGCGCAAGCTACTCGGTTGCACGATGACGTTGTTCTTCTCATCCTCTCTTTCGATGTAATTATCATCGTAAGTATCGTTCCGTATGTTTCGAAGTGTATGCGGTCCGTCGAAAGGTGCAGGTCGCCGCGCCGTAGAAACCAGGAGCGGGTCGAGTTCACTCCGATAAAGTCTATCCTTCCAGAGCGCAGGCTTTGGGAAGTGCATGTGATCAAAGGGCCCACGCTCAGTGAAGCAGTCAATGGCTTTCAATTTCATCGTTGTGGCGTTATAGATTAGAGTCCAACGATGGAATCTAGGGCCCCTCTTATAGAGGTGACCGCCTTCGTAGCTAAGAGCAAGCTGATGAATACCACGCTCGCCAGTGGGCTCAACTGGTCCGATGGAGCAATTTTGTGGAGTTGACACTTCATGTCGCTTTTTGGAGCTTGTATGCATGATCCTTTCACCGGCAAAAGAGAATCGCGAGACATCGATATGCAGATGCCGGCGTTCTAATGATTTTCGAAGACTGAATACATCAATGCATTGCTTTCGTGAATCGATTAGTATCGCAAAGCGACCCATGCCATCACCGAGGTCGTACGCAGGTTGAAGTGAAAAGGAATGTGTTCTTCGGGTCACAGCATCATAGATGACTGCAGTGGGAGTGAGAGCTCCTTGAATTAGACATGCCAAGGTGGCTTGACATGAGCTCGTGGCTAAGACCGAGGACGAAGGTAGTCGGACACATTGAAGCGAGTCGGTAAGGTTTAGCAGTGATGCAACGTAAACGGTTCCTGCATAAGTGAGGAATGCAACGATGTCTGAAGTCAGCTGAATTGACATGACCTTCTCGCGAGCAGTTCCACATAGGGCTGTCCACTCGCCCGAGACAAGGTCATTGACCACGACAGTATTGCCCTCTCGTGTCTCTGAATCTCCACGTAAATATGCAAGATGCTTGCCTTTCAGTCGAATCAAATGTGTCACTGGCTGCGATGATGGCACAAAAGCGAGCTCCTCGCAGATTTCGAGGAAGCTGAATGGCCGACCATTCTGCAGAGCCAGTATGTGGCGCAACGCACTCATGTGAGAAGAGGAGGCATGTGCCTCTGCATCGAGCGCCGAATCCTGAGGGTCGTGGGTGTCAAAGCGTTTGAGAGCAGTGCGTGCGAACTTGTCCGAGGAAAGGACATCACACCAGCGCCGACACACCAACCGTTTCTTCCACACGTCAAAGGGATGGAGAAAATCGAACGTGTGAATCAAAAGCTCGATTGGCAAGTTGTGGAAGGGATCACGTTTATCAGATATCAGACCCTGGACAAAGTCACGATCTCGCTGTCCAAAGGAGCGGACCAGGCTGGTAAGGCTGAACAGAAATCAGCAATATTTCCTGCGTCAGGCATGCTTCATATATTACGCTGCATCGCGCTCGCCCAGTGGAAGTTCCAGGTAAGCGTTCACCAGGGTTTGTGCCATTGCAGTGGCGATTACAGGGCTGTAGGCTGGGCGTGGTGTGATGGTGGAGGCTACGTGGAAGAGGAGTATATTGCAGTGGTGCCGGCGTGTCTCACGAGGTGGTGCAGTTCGTTAGCTGGGACAGGCTGATTCGTGTCCAGCGGATGACAGGTGAGCGACAAGCAGACCGAGGCAATTCAAATTAGCAGCGACAACAGAGTCAAGGTGAGGTGACCGGGAGCAGCGGTGTTTGAGGAATGTCATGGCGTGGCAGGCAGCAGGCACAAGCAGACTGGTCCCACCAGGTCGGCGCGCACAAGGGCTGCTGCGAGTTTCCTGTGGAAGTACAGAGGCGCAACCGAGTCCGTGGAATTGGGAGAAGGACTCGATCTGCGACACGCGTGCGCCCGGCTGCGAGCTGCAGTTTCAGGGCTGCAAGGCGGCGGCACTGCTGCTGAAAGCGGGAGTTGCAGGTATGCAGTGCAGATAGCAGTCGGGAGTTGCACTGAGTAGAGTGTGTGAGATGTGCTCTTCACAGCCGTACCTAGCTTTGGCGCATACTTTGCAGCAGGGTTCGCTGCGAGTCTTCACGCCGCGATTGACTTCGGCGATCGGCAGGCGCGCTAAAAGTCGCTTGGCCCTGCAGCAGCGAGGAGGAGGAGAACGCTCACAAGTTTGCGCATGCTTCGATAATCTATGTGGCTTTGAGCTAGTATCAACAGATTTGGGTACAGGCTGTAGACTACATCTCGTAGAGATCAGAGGAGATCTTTAGGAATTTCTTCAATACTGGTATAGTCCTACCTTCAGCCTTCGTCTACGATAGAAAGACAGCGACCGCTGAGATGCCATGCGCAGACTTATGAGTAGAGATTGTCAGTGATAACGAGAGGACCACTCAAAACACCACCTAGGAAGTCCCCTCCGTACTCGGGCTCCTGTGATTTTGGGGAGCGCACTCCGGTGCATGGGACATGCGCCGCTGAGAAGGTCAAGGCCCCGACTCGAGCTCCCTCGTCTCCGCCTGCGTGCGTCTTCATCCCGTGCCTCTGCTTCCACTGCGCTTCTGCCGCCCTGTCGCCCTGCCGCCCTGCTCTGCTCTGCCCTGCCCTGCTCTGCTTGTCGCGGCCTGCCGTCTCGCCCACGCTCCCGAGACATCCCATCCCATCCCCCCGTCCACACCCCATTGTCCCTCTGGCAGGGTGCAGCCGCTCGTTTCTGCCCATACCATCACGCCCGCCCCTACCTCTGTCTGCTATTCAAGATTGTTGCTGCCAGCTCTGTCGCGCCGCGCCGTCTGTTGGGTCGGGCACTATTGCTGGTACCCTCTCTCCATCCACCGCCGCCGCCGCCTGTCTCGGTCCGACCTCCCTGCTCGCCCGCCCTCAACCCCGCAAGCGCAGAACCCTTGCGATCGCGTCCGTTGAACTCGCAAACCTTCCCTGCGCACCACCGCGGCCTCTTCAACGCTGCGCATACTGCAAAACAGTGTGTCAGCACTCTCAGCGCATTGATCCTTCGCCCGGGCGATGGAGACGACCCCATCGCGACTGCCTTGACTTTCGCGCAACGCCCACCACGCTCCACATCCTTCTCACCACGCACGCGACTCGTCCTGTCCTGCATGCTGGGCCTGTCGTCTATCATTTTTTTTGCCCATCATTAATTAGCAGCTATACCGATTATCACTTCTGTCTGCTAGCTCCGCGCCGTGTTTCGTCGAGCGCCACAATACCTCAGATACACTTTAGCCCATGGCCTCAGTCTCCGAGCCATTGAGAAGGAGCCCGTTCGAGTCGAAAGCCTTCCGACCACCGACCACTAGAACACTTCCCATCCTCTCTTCGACCTCTGCGACCGCGAACAGATCTGGTGACAAGATGGATGTATCGCAACCCCAAGTCGCGCCAATGGGACCGCCCCAATCGAGTCCCAATGGAGAAAGACAGTCAGAACAGCACCAGTCCGAGCACTCGGGGCAGAATGGACAAAACGGTGCTTCTGGTCAGCTTGTAGGAGCTGCGGCAGCAGCGCAGCAGCCGAAAGTCGTTCAAACTGCTTTCATCCACAAACTTTATAAGTCAGTGTCATGCTTGAATAGTCATGACGCCGCAGAGGCTGACCATCATACAGTATGTTGGAAGATCAGACAATACAGCATCTCATTTCCTGGTCAAGCACCAACGAGAGCTTTGTCATGTCGCCATCTTCTGAATTCTCAAAAGTTCTTGCGTAAGTGTCGCCGGTGGTGAAGCTTTGATTGCCTCTCTAACATTGTCAGACAATATTTCAAACACACAAATATTTCTTCATTCGTACGACAACTTAATATGTATGGCTTTCACAAAGGTAGCGTATACATCAATCCGTCGTTCAAGAGAACCAGATCTGACTAGCCACAGTGAGCGATGTCTTCCACACTGGTTCTCCAGATTCGCCATTATGGGAGTTCAAACACGGCGCTGGTAATTTCAAGAGAGGTGATCTGGTTGGACTGCGAGAAATCAAACGCCGAGCATCACGACACGCTCTCATACACCGCGACTCCTTCTCCAGTGCGCCCAAGATGCCAGCGCCACCACAACCGGGCCCTCCGATGGAGCCAATGCCAGATCCTTTGGAGGCAAGACTCAGCGTCATGGACTGGAACATGCAAGAGATGTACGGTCGTATTTCGAGAACCGAGGAGGCATACGCGGCAATGGCCATGAAATGCCAATCATTACTCGAGGGCTTGACCAAGTGCCACCAGTGGAACAACGAGCTTTCCACTCACATCTTAGCTCTTGTACCGGATCCTGACAATGCTGTGCATCGCGATGTATTTGCCATGCGACAAGACATCGCCCGCCACATGGAGGGACTTCGAGCATTGGACAATGGCCAGGATTCACCCTACAACAAGCAAGGCTACTTCCCTGGTAATATGGGTCCAGAGCCAAGCATGCCAGTATCACCTAACCAACGACCATACGATGACTCTCGCCGTCCTTCACTTCAAACGGTTGGACGCCCCGGCTCTTTCCGCAGCGCTGTCCCTTCACATCTCCAGGTTTCACCTCGCCGATATGGCTCGATCGGCAATGCAGGCCAAGCCTACTCTCCTTCATCCAGTACACGACCGAACTACCCTCCGCCGCCACCACCGCCTCCGCCACCACAACCCGCACAAACTCAGCCTCAACATCCACTATCAAACATGCAATCGCCTGGTCTTCCTCGTCGCCACACCTCAGCCGACATCCGTCTTCAAGGCTGGCAAGGCGGCCCGCCACCTCCTCTCCCCTATAACCACGGTAGCTCTCCATATGCCTCCGGAGCAAACTCTACCGCCTGGCCCTCCTCACCTCGCTTGCCTCACCCACCACAAGAAAACCAACAAATTCGCGACGCTCTCGCTCAATACGAACTGCCCCGCGCCTCTGCTCTTTCGTCCCGCCAACCCTCTCCTCCACCTTCACACGAATCCTCCTCCGGCGGCGGTGGCGCTCCGAGTTTCGCTACCGGTTTTGGAGGCAGCAGCGGATACGCAAACGGCAACGATTCTGGCTGGCAATTGCCTGGCGCCAGGTTCCCTTTTAAGGGAATTGATACTGCGCCACCAACTCGTAGGAGCAGTATGGCGAGTAATGTGCACAATCTGCTCAACCCTGCAGACACGGCGGAGCGGGAAGGCGAGGACGATGGTGATAGAATTCTGGAAGAGAGGAAGAGGAAGAGATTGCTTTGAGAACATGATCGAATCGCGGTCTGATGTGGCGGTGTCATTTTCCTGATACCTGGTATCTTGACTTGGCGAGTACTTTGACTTCACGAGTCTCATGAACGCTCACAGTTGTATATGTCTTGGAAAAGGGACACGAGAGTCCATTGACTGGGAAATTTCTGGGGTTCTGGGAGGTCACCCGAACCCATGTCGTTGCTACATTACTATTTTATTATGTCATTCAAGACGAGAGGAAGACGAAGGCGATGGGAAAGTAGAGGGAAAGAAGCAAGGACAGACTAAAAGTTTTCGCTACGTCGGCGCCAAACGGGGCCAAGAAGGAGAAAGGTAAAACTAAGATTATCTGCGATCTAGAGAGGTGGTGGTCTGATGGCAGCTTCCAGCTAGGCAGAGGAGCGGGAGGGAAGAAGAGATATGCACCAAGAGAAGGGATGGATCTTTTGGGCGTTCCAAAGCAAATACCATCGAAAGAAGTTTTGGGTTCCCTTTCACAGTCGTCCCTCGAGATGTATGCGCACGGCGTTCTCAGCGGCAACTATTCTTCTGAAAGTAGATGAGAGCTGACCATAGGACCATACTGATGATTAAGAATTTCCCAAGTGTCCTATATCGTCTCCACGAGAGATAGATCAAGAGGTAAATCCATGTCTGCCGATACTGGCATAGTCCGACTGCTTGGACATCGAGATGTGCGCAGACTTGTGAACCAGAAGTGTAAGCGAGCACGGCAGTGCTCATCGTCAGTCTAGCGAGATGGTGGGTAGATAGACTACAGCTGTGCACTTAACCGGTGCCGCCGCAGCGGCTATGCAACCAATCGCTACCTAATCATTACAGTGTGCTCCGTCGAGCTGGTTTTTTGACTGATCTACAACCCCAGCCGTTGCTCGACGGCAACTCTCTTTGGCATGCTCTTCTTTTGCCATACAAATCCGTCATGGCCCACAAAGAACAAACCGTGAGCCCTGCCGCGTCGACGAGGCAAAGACACTCATCCCAGAAGGATATGCCCTTCAACGAGAACGTCCATACCATCAAGGAGGGCCCCAAAGACGTCCCGCCATCGGTAAACGCGACTCCAGACGAAGTACGAGACTTCATGGCACGCCTGCTCATCAACCGACGAGGTCTCCCACAGGAGCACGTACGCCGTGCCGTCGCGAAATGGACGGTCGGCAGTGGACACGAACTGCGCAGCTACTCGCCGTCCATGTACCTCGACCTCTTCGGCCGCGAAGACGGCTGGATCGTCTACCGCGAGGTCAAGTTATGCATGTACCGCGAGCAGGAGAAGTCCAGCGGCCGGTTCGACAAGTGTGAGTCTGTAGCGCGCCCTTGTTTCTGGAAATCAAGTGCATTCAGGCTGAATCGGGTTTGATAGATATTCCTGCTGCGCTCGTAGCACTTCTCGAGATCGGCTTGGTGTCTGTGGCTCGTAGTAACACTGTCTCTCCGTGGCTCACAGCCTGTGCCACCACGGCCTCGATCTATGGAGGAGCTGCTTGCCTTTGGGCTTGCTTCCATTGTCTGCCGCAGGAGCCTGGAAGGTTGATTGAAGACGAGCTTCGCGCGTGTACCAAGCATACTGCTACTGCTCAGGGCTGAATTTGGAGTAAGATTGATTTCAAGGTATCACGTCGCTCCGTAACATCCCATTCGGGATGTCCGCCTCCGCCCTCATGGTAATCATCGTCGTCGTAGACGCCGTACAGTCTTTCTGGACATTGGTTCCGGATAGTGATGTAAGGTGACTCTGCCGATGAGGCAGCCGGTGTAAGTCTCATCAAAGACGAAGTGAAGCGCATCTTCTCACAATGATGTCGGACTGAAATGTACCTCCTCTGTTGGTTGATGTTCAGAGGCGAACATGGGTTTCGGGTTGCACGCTTTCGTCGCTTCGAGGATAATGTTGGATCTGTATTGTTGAAGAAGTACTTCCATTTCACGACGTGATAATCTCCTCCACCTCTCGTGTGTACGATTTGTATGTCAAGTGCCTACCTAGGTATGCATGCAGAGATGATCACGATCGCCGAGCGGTACCTACCACATGCAGCCGTGGTCAAAAAGACCCTCTAGCTCCATGCCGAAGCAGCACGTCGAATAGCAGAGAGTGACAGCTTTCGTTTCACAAGCTATATGGCATCATATAGGACTTGCCAACGCACGCGTCCATCGCGAACCATTTCTCGAGGTTGGAGGTTCAGAGTCGCTCCGTCGTGACGACGAAGCCCGAGCTCCGAGGAGTTCAAGACTACCTCCTACCGTTCTTCACGGGTATTGGCTTTCACTTTCCCTTTCGCTGCTGCGCCTGTGCCTGAACGGCCAGCAGAACTGCTCACGCGCATGGCAAGCCCCACCCGGAAAAGCATGCCATCGCGAACCAGAAGGAAAATGGTCAAATCGGGATGGGATCACGTCAAGCAGACGTGTGCAAACAGGCAAAGAAGCAGGGCAGACATTCTAGACTCCCGAGGCGGGGACTGCTGCTGTGGGGGAGAGGCGCGGCGGCAGGTGATGCGCTGCGGCAAAGGTCTTGGTCTTGGGAGGTTACTGGTGAGGTGTTTTCTCCCTTTGGAACAGCCGTTGCTGCGCCGTTTCGCAAGAGGGGCGGTCCAGAGGTGGTGTTGGCTTTGCCTGAAAAACTCTGGTTATCTATGTTGCAGCTCTGCGGGATTTATCAGTGGTGCGCGTAATATATCGAGGGTATTCGCGGTGATATCAACGGGCGACTGGAGCAGCGGTGGAGCCAGTAGCAGGTTTTAGCGTACCCTGCTAGGGCTCATGGCTGGCAGCATCGGCGGCGATGTCATGCTGCCTGTGCCACTTGACAACCAATCCGTGTCCGCTGACCTGCTACTGCTGCTGCTGCTCCGCCCTCGCTCTGCTCACATACATATTCTTATTCCTACTCCTCTGCACGCACCGCTGCAGTCCTGCTATTCCTGATTGCTCTCTGCCCCTCGATTGGCGGCCTTCTCGTTTGTCCACCCGCCAGACTCGCCATTGCATACATACGCGCGGCGACGATTAGCTTCCCACTGCTCAAATGTAAGCCACGACACTGCGCAGCAAGCGTGCCGAGTACTGGCTGTCTACCTAGCTAGAGCTGCTTGTAGAGAGCGCCTATAATGCCATTGCACACCTGCAGCCACTCCCTCCTTCCGTCCCGTTGTTTCACCGTCTCTATACCACGCACACATTCTCCTCACACCCACCCGCCTGTCCTCCACCGAGCCGAGGAGCTCTGCAGGCCTTGAAGTCCCTATCAGACACACTGACGCAAGCACCAGTCGCGCCTTCTACTTTCAACCGCTGCAATCCTCTCATAAACTCGCAACAGTGCCACGACAATGTCACAACCCGTCATTCCTCCGCGCCCTCAGCGCCAGACCGGCCAAACCGCCGTCAACCAGAACATGCCTCAGATCCCTCCCCGTCCCACTCGCAAGCTCGAGCCTTCTCCCACCCGCGATGCCGCTCGCTCGCCCTTCAATGAACCTCCCACCGCCATGAGCAATGGCAAGATCTACGGCCACAGCAACCTCTCGGCCTCCGAGCTGCCTGTGCGCCCGCCCAGTGTCTCCTCAATGCCTACAATTGGCCAGGAGGGTTCCGAGTACGCCAGCTTCGACACTCTCCCAGCTGAAGCCCACGGCGTTTCGGCAACGGACAACAAGGTGGAAACGCAGACTCGACACGCCGATGTTCCCATGATGCAGCCCACGGCGTCTATCCCAGTAAAAACCGCAAAGGACAGGATCAGCACCGTCACACGTACTGACTCGTCTCAGGCCATTGCGGCAGGCGTAGGAAAACCTCGTGCTGAGGATGAGGCGCACATTGCCCAGCCAGGCTCGCCTCTGCGTCGCGTTACCAGTCGCGATGAAGGAAACAGCCTCAGCCGTGTTTCCTCGCGCGAGCCCTACCGTCTGCGCGAGAACTCGAGCTTCAACCGCTCAAGCTCCAACGTAGCAAGCGGCAGGCCTGCCAGTGTATATGATGACGAGCACGAGCACGGCATCCCCGAAATCGGCCTTCAGGTGCCCATGTACCCCAATGCTGGTGATGTGCAAGCACCTTCGCCCGGCCCGACTTCAACCATGTTCCCTGGTGGCATTGGCTTCTTCAATGATGGCTCGTCGCGCAACCACCAGCGCAAGAGGAGCTCGAGGCATGAATTCGGTCCTCCGGGTAGCTACGGTCTTCACGGACACCCGGGTCAAGCGCCTGGCGATCAATTCGAAAGAGAATGGGTCATGAAGCACCCGGAAGAGGCAGCCAAGGAAGGCTACAACGTCTACGGCGGTCTTGCTCCCAGGCCATCTACAGCCATGAGCTCTGCACAACTGAACCAGCTTGTTAACTCGAACTCAGATCTTGGCATGGGTATGCTATCAGCGGTAGATTGATAGAAGGTACACGAAGACTAACACATTGAACAGGAACTTCTGCTGCCGGAACCAGCACGCCTTCTCAAGAGATTGGTTGGGAAGCCAGCGAACAATACACCTCGCGCATGAACTCGCCCAAGCCTTCGCCTGTACCTCTCAGCGAAATGAAGAAACGCCCGTCAAGTGGCCACCAGGCGCCGCTTGAATCGCCTTTGCGCAAAGCCAGCTTCCCTGCATCCGATACTGCCCATCTTCGTGATAATGCTCTCGACAGTGATGGCGACAACGTCATTCACATCGATGGCCGCCGACAGAAGGAGGGCAGCAAGGTCACCGGAGGCGGAGCTAAGGATAATAAATTGGACCTTGGCTCGGCTCACGAGCATGAGCACCGTGATGGCACACCTATTCTCGCCGCTGACGAGCTTGAGAAGCGTCCTAGTAGCGCCTTCTTGCAGCCTGCGGTTAGCCCTGAAGCTGAACGATCCGACTGGCTCGATGCAGGCTTCAACCGTCGTGGAAGCGCCACGGGAGATAGCCGACCTAACAGCCGTCCAGGAAGCATTCACGGAAACCCGCTTTCGCGTTTCATTTCCCACGAAGAACGCCCTGGTTCTGGAATGGGCACGCCTCTTGAGGAGATCGAAGAGTACGAACCATTGTTCCCCGAGGACGAGAAGGCTGCACCGGCCAAGACATTCAAGCGCCCGGGCATGGCACAACATCACTTCCCGAGTCAGGATGTCTGGGAAGACACTCCCGCTTCGTTGCAGTTTACCACCAGCGTTGAGACACCGGAGCCTGTTGAAGAAAACGCACAGAGCAAAGGCAGCCCACCAGCCGCTACTGTGTTCGAGACTCCCGAACAAGAGCAAGCGCGTAGACAGCTTGGGGGCAGCATGCTCAGCGACAGCAAGACATTCGCCAAGCCGCATTTCAAGTCGAGCGCCCACAGCGAGGCCGAAAGACCTGGTGTGCAGCGTTTCCCTAGCCATGATATCTGGGAGGATACCCCGGACAGCATGCGTTTGGAGACAACAGTCAGCGGTCCCCAGGAGCCCGAGATCCTGAGCCCGGAAGATGAAAGGCCAACAACGACAGCACTCGCCAGCAGTCAAGACATTGGTGATGCGAGGGCCACGACTGGCATGTCGCAGCTCATGAGGCCTCAGATACCCAGCAGGCCCATAAGGAGCAGTAAGCTTTCTCAGGACATCACTCCTGAGATCGCTCCGGTCGATACGCATGACTCTCGTGAGAAGGAGGTTCCTGATCTTGGCGCTCTCAAGGAGACATCTCCCACGAAGACCAAGGCACCTGGCCTGCCTGACAAGCCTAAGCCTTCCATTCCTGCTCGCCCTTTACGCGCTCCTAAGCCTGACGACTCGCGAGCCATCAGTCCTGAAGAGGCACCTGTTCCCAAAGCCAAGCCTGCTGTCCCTGCTCGTCCTGCAGGTGGCAAGTTCGCCAACCTTAAATCCGGCTTCATGAGTGACCTTGCAAGCCGCATTCAGCTCGGTCCCACAGGCCCACCACCCAAGCCAAAGGAGCCTGAGCCCGAAGTGGAAGAGCCTACTGCACCTCTGGCTGACGCACGCAAGTCCCGTGCCAAGGGTCCTCCTCGTCGTAAGCGTGCCACTTCGCCTTCCGCCGCCGCAGAACCGCTCAAAGCAAACCCGATCACTTTCTCTCTTTCAACTCCGGTCACAGTCTGGCACATTGATGCTTCCGACGTCCTGCATGTCCCTGGTCCTAGTCACGAGGCCGCCTATCCCCAGGACGACAAGTTGGCAGAAGCAGAGAAGGCTCTTGCCACCAACGCAACAGCAAACTCCAACGAGGCCGCACCAGTGCCTGTGCAAGAGCAGATCTCGAGCGAGAGGGAACTCCTGCCCCAGATTAGCAACACATCTGCTACTTCCGAACAGGAATCCAGCACCCTCCCTACTAGCGCCACCAAATTCGCCCAAATCGGCAGCGAAGGCGACGAGCCCGCTGAATCAATCTCTGCGCCGGTACAACAGGAATTGCAAGAAATCCACGGCACCCTCGAATCCGCTCTCAGCAGCGCCGAGCCTTTGCCCACCAGCGCGGAAGAGACCCAGTCCAAAGTCCAAGCCGCGGATCTGAATGAGACGGCTCAGCTGAACGCGAAGCCAACTCAGCTCGAGGGCGGTCTGAGCGGTTACACGGGCGCAAAGGACACTGAGACCGAGGGAAACGTGGTCATCAGGGAGGGTGAAGAGGTGGGAAGGCAGCAGGCTGATTAGACGAAGGCTTTAGAGCCCGAAATCTTGTTGAAAAAGGTGGACGCTGGAGCATTCTTCTCGTGGGGAAATCTGGTTCAATTTTCCGTCATTGAGTGCTGAGATTCTGTATAAACAAAAATTGAAGAAAGAAGAGAAAAGAAGGAGAACGAAAAATTGTTGAGGCCAGTAAAAGAAAAGAGTAGGGCAAATAAGCAATAGCATAGGTATTTCGAAGATTGTTGGGGTCTTCTCTGTTCACTTCAAGTCTCTTTTTTTCATTCAAAGTCCCATACCCCTGTCCCATCTTTTCTCGAGCTTTTCCCTCTTATCAGTACCGAAAGGAAAAAACACACATCCTGATTCTCGTGTGTCAAGGCTCATCATGTATTCACTGGTGCGTCTCTCATCACTGGTGCTCCTGTCATTTGAGTCTCTTGGCTTTTCGTGTAAACCCCCTCTATTTGATGAAAAGAAAAAAGGTCTGAAGCGACGTGCGAGTTGCTTTTTCTCATTGAATGATTTTATTCTCTTCTATTTCTGTCTTGTTTTCAATATTTTAGAAGTTGCGAGTCCAGACGCAGTAGTTATGCCTCGCACCGTCCGTCGTGCACACTTGCCGTTCCAGGCAAGCAAATTGGCTTTGACAAGTTTTTGCTTCCATAGGATCTTTCCTCTGAAGCGTCAGGTTCTGATGGCTGAAATGCACTCTACCAATGCCACATGCACTTGTAGTTCAGAATCCTTGCTCCTAAGCGATCGTACTCTAGCCCTCCGATCCAGCTGTCATTCGTCATGCGCAGCTTGCCGAACACGCTGCCTCCCTTCCATCCAATGATCGCTGGATCGAGGTCTTTGGGCGGCGGCGCCACAAGGATTTCTTTGGGGTATTGAGGCAGAGCTTGGCGGATCTGCGACTCGAGATAGGCGCCTAGATGGGGAGTTTTGGAGGCGCCGCCGATGACCATCATGCTGCCGAGCAGGTCCCGGCGGCGGCGGTCGTCGGTGCCCGCCGCAATTTCGATTGAGGTGATGATGGCGCGGTGCAGGGGCATTATGGGCGTGGTGCGGTCGAGGGCGTCGGCGTCGATCAGAGAGGAGGTTGGATCGTCGTTCGCAGGGCCTGAGGGGTTTGCTGCGTTGTCAATTGGCTGAGGCGTGCCGATGTCTTCAGGTGGTGGCGAGCCAGCTACTGAGGAGCGTGGTGTCGTATCGCCATTCTCACCGTTGGTGGTGAGGTGGGAGGGCAGCCCAAGAGGGCGAGGTTTGGATGGCGTTGCGGCTGGTAGAGGTGTGCCACGAGGAGCGGCCGTGGTAGCTGGAGCGGCGACGACGGCAGATGGAATGTTTTGTCTCGCATAGTCGATGACGACGAGCTGTGCTTGCGAGATGGGATCATTTGGTCGGCCATCGTAGAGATCTACACTGCGAGGGACCAGCTTGCGTCGACCTGCAAGTTTGTCGGTATGGTCAAAGATTTGAGGTCTGAAGTAGCCCTGGGGAGAGAATTAGCAGAGGTTAATGGTAGCAAGATATACGGTGCTACTTACCATAGGTGCAAGCATGCCTTCATCGTAGATCTTGAAGGTGTACTTCCTCGTTTGTTGGCCGTGCGCTCGAAGATGGAACTCGAATTGTTGGACACTGATGCTTTCATCGCTCATAGTGGTGTATTTCTCTTTCAGCTCCTCGGCAAGCAAGAAATCGTGACGTCTCATGAGGTTGAAGTCGCTGTAGTTGAAGTGGTCGAATAGCATCATCTTGGTGAAAGTCTCAGTCAAATCGTAACCACCAAATTTCAGATTCATTCGGGAATCCTCGATGACCATGCCGTCTTCGACACAAGCGATGCTGGTCTTCTCAGCACCCATATCGATGATGCACGCAATGCCGAATCCTGCGCCAAAGGTGGCTGCAAGCGACTCTTGAATAAAGCAGACCCGTTGGAATCCAAAGTCGACGATGAGCTGACGCAAGATTTGTGCAACAAGAACCTTCTCGTACAAGTCTGGAATGATGAAGACACAGCTGTACTGGCTCCATTCCTTCTTATTCTTCAGACCGAGCTGCTCTTTGATGCTTTCTTCGATGATGAGGAAATAATCACGTTCCAGAACATTTCGACTTTCGTAGTCTCCCTCGTTCAGCCATCCACTTCGGAGCGGCCAGCTAAGCTTGTAGCGAGGGTTTGATTTTTCAGGAATACGAAGAGCTTCGTCTCCCACAAAGTACTCGGGCGCTTCCGAAGCATCAGCAGGAAGATCTGTCCACTCGATCCTGAGCGGATCGTTGTGTTCTGAGATGATCTCAGGAGAAGTTGTAGAATTCCACTTAGTGACCAGCTCTCTGGAGTTGGGAAGAACGCGACGCTTGCTCGCCCGTCGACTGGCCTTGAAGTCCTGTGCCATGGCATTGTATTGAGTTGCAAATTCTTCGCCGAACCATTCCTCTGATGGTCCATCGGTCTTCTGGCGTTTGGGCTTAGGCTCACTGAGTTCAGCTTCAGCTTGGTTGGATTTGCGGGCAATGACCATAGGCACGGTCTTTGGAAGTGCGTCAGTCGCCAGTCCAAGTCGAAGATTTTGGCTTCCAGGGTGGAGGATGATAGTCTTGGAGCCGTAGTTTTCTGAGTCAACATCGTCCATGGGTTCGTCGTCATCGACATCCTGGTCAGGATCAGGCTCGCCATATGGCACGCCGTCAGCTGCACCCTGTGCACGCGCTCTATCAATGTCGACCGCAGCACGCTTTCGTCTGTCAAGGCGCTCATCTGCCTGCAGCCGCAATGCCAAAATCTGATCGTCGCGTTTTAAGAAGTCGCTGTTTGAATGTAGCGGTCAGTACACATTGTAAGATCAGCACAAGCAGGGAAACGGCGAAGAGTGATATGGATGTAGGTGCATCACATGGCAACAGAGTAGTAGTCGGTACCTCTTCACGTATTGAATATTGAGGGCGTAGACATCTTTCTTGCCCTTGCGAAGGCCATCGAGCACTTTGCGGGCCACCATTGCATGCGTATGTGCAATGGGTCAACCGACAACGGACAAGAATGCAAAGACGGAGGTGAAGGAAGGGTGGAGACGAATTGAGCGAAATGGATTTACGCACGTGTAATAGTTCTTCTGGTTGATCATGTTCACCTGCGGCCAGGTGGTGAACTCCATGTTGTTGTCCGTGCGCTGCAGGCCTGCATAATACTCAATTAGCCGCGTGCATACAGGCTTGGTGGGTGGCGGTGAGTGGCAAGATGCAGCATCGTGGCCAGCAGGCAGGAGCGCGCTGAACGCGATGCACTCTCGCGCAATGACAGTTCACTTACCTTCTTCCCGAAGGAGCGCGCGTCCCGATTTCTTGCCGACCATGTTGGCAACAAGGCAGAAGACTAATCAAGCGTGTCGAGATCCGGTCCGGAGTGGTTGGCGCGTGCAATAGCTGGTGCTAGGAAGATTATTGGGACAGAATTGGAGGCTTCGAGATTGATAACGACGGCAGCGACGCGTTCGGCACGGATTGGCTCGCGAGCCAATTGGTCTTTGAGGGTGTTTGTTGTTACTGGCTCTTGGAGCAGCTTTGCCAGCTCGAGTCGTGCGATGTCGAGACAGCGTGCGGCCGTTGAGTTGGGCTCACGGCTGGCTTTGGGCAGCGCCAGCGGCATTCGTCTCGAGAATCTTGCCCCGCGCTGCCCACTTTGACTTGCTCTACTGTCTGTATACACCCACGACACACCACATCACACCACAACACACCACTCTGCGCAAGCCACTCAAACCACCTAAACACCTCCCTCACGCTCATCACAACCGCCAATATGTCTGGTAAGCCGGATCGCCATGCGCCTGCTGAGAGCGCAGTGTAACCGCAATGCGAAACATGCGCTGACACATTGCTCTTGTGTAGACTTCGAAGGAATCGCCAGTAAGCTACTCAGGATACAAAACACCTCTCGACGCCTCGTACTCACGATTACATCAAGAGCAGTTCACCGAGTTCTACTACAAGACCTTCGACACCGACCGTTCTCAGCTTGCGCCTCTCTACGTATGTTAGGTTGCAAAACTGCACGTGTTTTAAGAGTGGAAGCGGACACACGAGACTGACACAACCACCTAGCGCGATGACTCCATGCTCACCTTTGAGGCTTCGCCCTTCCTTGGCGCCGCTAACATCGTCGGCAAGCTGCAGGTACGCCATGACTACCAGACGGACAACCCTGTCAAGATTGCAAGATGGAATGCTGATGCGATCATGTAAACACAGGAGCTGCCCTTCGGCCGTATTGAGCACCAGGTTTCGACCGTCGACGCGCAGCCCAACGAGCACGGTGGCGTGCTTGTCGTCGTCAGCGGCGCACTTCTTGTAAGCTCGCACGCAAATAGCGCTGTCCAAGATGGGCAAAACATGAGAAAAGATACTGATGAGGACTCACACAGGTTGAGGAGGAGCGTAGGCCCATGAGCTACACCCAGACCTTCCAGCTCAAGCCTGAGGGCGGCAACTACTACATCTTCAACGACGTCTTCCGCCTTGTCTACCCCGCCGCGTAAACGCAGCCGTGGCCAAGAAGGAGTCAAGCTGGAATTTGAGAAGCATGCATAGCGAACGTGGTGAAATTAGCGTCCATGAGCAATCATGGAAAGAGAAGCGACATACCATAAATTTGGCTAGCTGTGGGGTGGAAACGGGACGCCTTCTCCCTCGCGACACAAGCAGATGATGGTAGAGCTATGAACAAAGAAGAAATGAATTGCATATGACTTGCCTGTCATGCCATGTGGCCGGCGTAATGACTGTTTCTTCGAGTATGAATGCTCCACACGAGGTGAGAGCAGAGCAGGCTACCAGACCTTCATTATAAGCCAGCGATCAACGATGCATAGAAGCTGGATCGAATCAAGGGCGAGAGGAAGAGATGTAGGCTGTGCAAGGCCCATAGCGCGACCATGACTTTTAAATTAATTCTTTGCGACTCAGCAGTAGACGAGCTTCAATTATGTCGCTTGTGAGAGGACGGAATTCGAACTCCAAGCCCGCTCATGTTTTGCTGACTCAACCCTCTCGTCGGGCGGATTTGGCAGACTGGTCCGCTACGAATCGGGCGGGTCGTCAGGCAGCCGCGAGCCTGGAGACGGAAATCAAGCTTCCGAGTGCCGGCCACGGTTAGAAGATCCATAGGATGCGAGCTACGGTCGACACCTTCACCAACATCCGACTTGACGTTGCTGTAGTCAGCTTCGAGCAGACGAATACCGAAGCTGAGTCACCGACATGTTTTACAGGTATATATGTGCATGCTGCGCACGCAGGTAGGATATTCTCAGACCACATTCACATCTGCCCATGCTACACTGTGCAAAACGCTTCCCATCCTCATCATTAACGACTATACGACCAAGCTTCATTGGCGAAAAGATTTCGATCAATCATAATAACACCAAACGAACCATGACTACCATGCACGCAGCCGTCATCTCAACTTACGGCAAGCCGCCAGTCTATACCGCCGTGCCCGACCTCCCAGCACCAACCTCTTCTCAACTTCAGCTCAAAGTCCTCGCCACGGGCCTTCACAACGTAGTCCGCTCCAAAGCATCTGGCAAGCACTATTCGAGCGGCCCATTGCCTCAGATCCCCGGCATCGATGGAATAGGTGCCACCTCAGACGGCACACGCTACTACTTCAACGCTTTCCGCACCGGCGGTAGCTTCGCCTCTCACATCAACGTCGAGAGCAACAATGCTGTCCCTCTGCCCTCCAAATTGGACACCATTCAAGCCGCAGCCCTCGTTAACCCTGCCACCAGCTCGTGGATGGCCATGAGGGCTCGCACGACCAATTTGCCTTCAGGCTTCACCGTCCTGATTCTGGGCGCAACATCTGCTTCCGGCCGTCTGGCAATTCCGCTCGCTCGTGCCAATGGCGCGAAACATGTCATTGGGGCAGCACGAAACGCTTCTGCGCTCTCGACTCTTGGTCTGGATAGCTCGCTGGTCGTGGCCGACGATGCGGGCAGCACTGATTTCTCGTCTTTGAATGGAGTCGAAATCGACCTTATCTTGGACTACATCAACGGTCCTCTCCCGACGGCCTTCCTCAGCTCGCACAAGCAGGCTAAACCGCTGCAATACGTGCACATTGGCACGTTGTCGGGACAAGATATGGCGCTTCCTGGTGCGGTGTTAAGGTCCAGCAATCTTACTATTCGCGGCTCCGGTCCTGGAGCATGGAGTCTTGCACAGGCAGTGAAAGAGCTGCCGGGTATGCTGGAGGCGCTGGGCGAAGTAGAGGAGCAGAAGGTGAGGGTGCTGAAATTGGAGGACGTAGAGACGGAATGGGAGAAGAAGGTTGAGGGTGAGGGTAGGGTGGTTTTTGTTCCTTGAAAGGATACATGAGTTGATGAGCGTTTCAGTTGTTTCGATTTTACGTCAGTCAGTCAGATCATGGTTCCTTCCTTATACACGTCATATTCTGAGTGTAATGGTGCTGCCATGGTTCTATCTCAATAATGTGATACGTTACATAATACATTTCAACAACACAAAGAAATGGGGTGGATCATTGTTCGACGGGTAGCATTCACAATTCGCGATGGAAAATTGGAAACCATATATCTCGTATTGTAGCAGAAGCAGAGTGCCGAACTATTCGTGGGCTCGGTAACCACGTTGATGCAATCCGACCCATGTATGAGGCAAAGCGGAGACCAAGAGTGGCTACTCCCCACGGTGTTCGCTTAGGGCAGATGTACACGATACCAATGCACTTTGATCCCAAAACTATATCTTTCCAATGAAAACTCTCCCTCCTCCAGAAAGTCTACTCAAACAGTCGCCTCGAAAATTGGAAGTACACGAATAGAGCATTGCCAGAATGGCAAACACAGCGAAAGACGGCTACTTCGACCTCGGTCCATTCCATCGTGCCATTAGCACCAGCAATACTACAGCACAACTATGGTTTGACCGCGGAATGGTATGGTCCTACGGCTTCAACCGGGAAGAGGCATTGTCTTGCTTCGAGAAAGTCATCGCCTCCGACCCCAACTGCGCCATGGGCTATTGGGGTCTGGCGTATGCAGCGGGAGCTTACTACAACAAGCCTTGGGAGCTTTATGATAAGGACGACCTCAAGAGCTCTGCCAAAATAGCTTATGATGCAGTGCATCATGCTACTACCCTCCTAAGCCATGTCACATTCGAAGAAAAATCTCTCGTTCACGCTCTGGCTGCTCGTCATCCGCACGCCGAGCCCTCAGACCAAATGGTGAGATGGGATCAGCAGTATGCTGAAAGTATGAGGGTCGTCTATGAGGAATTCGGAGATGATCTCGACATTGCAGTAGTGTATGCTGAGGCTCTGATGAACTTGACGCCTTGGAGGCTCTGGGATCCCTACACAGGACAGCCAACGCCAGGCTCTCACGCAAATGAGGTGAAGAAGACTCTCGATCGTGCTTTCACCCTCCCAGGTGCTTGGGATCACCCAGGTCTATTGCATCTGTACATACACATGATTGAGATGACGCGCGAGCCGGAGCTGGGCCTCAAAGCAGCCGATCGCTTACGCTTCTTGGTGCCTGAAGCCGGTCATCTCACTCATATGCCTTCGCATCTCGATGTGCTTGTCGGAGACTATCGGAATGCAATCGAAGCAAACGCTCGTGCGATCGTTGCTGACGATAAATATCTGGACAATGTTGGGCCGCTGAACATGTACACTTTGTACCGAGTACACGACATGCTCTCACTCATCTATGCAGCAATGCTTTGCGGAAAGTCTCAAGTAGCTCTCGAATACACAACAAAACTTGAAGCTACGCTGCCCGAAAGCGTGCTAGGCGTGCGTTCGCCGCCAATGGCAGAGTGGCTAGAAGGATATCTTGCCACTAGAGCCCATGTGCTCATCCGTTTTGGCAAGTGGGAAGAGATCTTGCGACTGCAACTCCCCAAAGACACCGACCTCTACTGCGTCACAGCCGCAACTCTACATTACGCCAGAGGCGTTGCCTACGCCGCGACTGGCCGTGTGTCCGAAGCCGTGCAAGAGCAGCAACTGTTCAAGCAGGTCCAAGTCAAGGTTCCGGATACGCGTCTCGACTATCCCAACAAATGCATCGACGAGCTCGAAGTCGCAGAAGCAATGCTCGCTGGCGAGATCGAATATAGGCGCGGCAACTACGACCTAGCCTTCAAACACCTTCGAGAGTCAGTACAATATGACGACAACCTCCTTTACAGCGAGCCATGGGGCTGGATGCAGCCTACACGCCACGCGTACGCCGCTCTCCTGCTCGAACAAGGCCATGTAGAGGAAGCGGCGGATGCTTACGGCGCGGATCTCGGTTTCGACGACTCTCTGCCGAGAGGTCACCAGCATCCGAACAATATTTGGGCGCTGAAGGGGATGCATGAGTGTTTGGTCAGGCTTGGAAGGACAAATGAGGCCCGCATGTTGGAATTGCCACTGAAGACTGCGCAGGCTATTGCTGATGTTGACGTGGTGGCTTCTTGCTATTGTAAGGCTGACAGCGCGGACGGGTGCTTGAATGGCGATGGAGGTGAAATTGCTACTTGTAGTAAGACGTGAGAAGAGGTTGTTGAGCAATGTCTTGTCAAATCTAGGTCTTTTAAGACATACGATGGATGCACAAGGGAAAAAGTGTCGCTTGGACGGATACAAAATAAATACACCTCATGCAGGGACGAGTACGTCCTCTACTTAGCCCAAATTGTAGGCGAACTTCGACCATTCTCTTATCTTCTTGCCATATTTGTACAAGAGAATCGAAGCTGGTACAAGGGCAAGGCAAAGGAAAGCAAGCAAGCTAGTGGCCCATTGAACACCAAGGTTGCGGTACATGAAAGGGGCGAACAAAGGGAAAACAGCAGCGATGAGACTGCGTACGAATGTGTTGGCGGCCAGAGCAGAATTCGCGTCGAAGAGGTAGACATCGATGAGGTAGATGACGGCGGGCATGAAGACCATGATGATCTGAGAATGTTGTTAGCTACAAGGCAGAAATTGGGGGGATGAATATGTGAGATTGAACTTACTCCACAACCGATCAAGACACCGCTGATGATTTGCGGCCAGGGGTTGATGCTGGGGAAAGATGTCCATGCCTGTACAGGGAGAAGGGTATACGTCAGCAAATTGTCTTGGACACTCTGTAGGTCATACAACTCGCACTTACAAACCAGAAAAGTCCTATGACCAGAATGACACCACCCAGGATCATGGGAGGAAGGCGCTCCTCGGGGATAACCTTCTTGGCTTTGGCGAACTTTGGTGTGAAGATTGCTTTCGTTTCCCAAGTCAGGGATGCGCAGGCGATGAGGACACCCACGAAAATTGAAATGAACGGCAGCGATGATATACCGAATGGCATCTCGCGGTCCAACTCGAAGCTGTATGGGTATGCGAAGAAGATGAGGTACAAGATGCCATAGACCAAGCTGATGTAGATGGTCATGACAATAAGGATCGGCTCCTTGACCATCATTTGTACTGGCTTCAAGCCATACTTGCGGAACAGATACCCGAAGTGGACTGGTTCTTCGTCTTGCTTCGTGTGTAGAGCCCAATTACGCGTCTCTTGACGAAGCCTGGCGGCTTTTGCTTTCAAGATCGTTGCTGGGAAGGTCTCTTGGATAGTCGGCAAGGCGATCGCATAGAAGAAAGCACCCATGATCAAGGTGAACCATGCTGTCCAATGCCAACCAAGATCGGCGTTCTTGACTGTGAATTCACCAACGATTGGCCCGACCGCAGGACCTGCGAAAACGGCTGCAGCATAGGCCATGGTAGCGACGCCGCGCTCAACGGGATCGAAAAGGTCGACCGCCATTCCAGGAACGATAGCGAGAGCGGCACTTCCGAACGCGCCGCCAAAGAAACGACAAACGAATATAGTCTGAAGGTTGTTGGCAACTCCAATAGGGATCTGGAAGATGAGGAACCCGAGCATGCCAGCCATAAGAGGCCTGCGGCGACCGTAGAGCTCTGATAGAGGGCCAAAGACGAGAGGTCCAAGCGCGAAACCGACGACGTAGAAAGTCACTCCAAGAATCATGACCTCCTGACTGACACCAAACTCTTCTGCTGTAACGACGGTGGCAGTGGACCAGACCGAACTGCCGAATGATACCACGAAAGTCATACAGGCGAAGATCATGATCACGTACCACTTGTACTTTCCACTCCAGTTCTGCGGGTTTTCTGGATCCTCAGGGCCGTCCCAGTCGACTAGGTTGGTTGATTCATCATCTGCTTGTGGTGCCGGAGCCGCTTGTGACGATGCCGGGGGCTCGTTACTGTCCTGGTCTTTTTCGTCATACTGCTCATCTTTGTCATGATCGATGTCTGTCTTGATGGATCCGGTGTCGCTATTTTGGCGAGTGAAAGTGGCAGGTAGAGCTGGCACCTCAGGCACATTGGAGTCCTGGTGCTTGAGAGAGTTTGCGGCAGTCGAGATAGCAGAGTTGCGGGAGTATGCCACTGAGTTGACTATTGTTGGCGTTTCTGAGAACCTGTTCTGTCGTGTGGAGTTGGCCTCCAGGTCATGGTCGCTATCGACTAATTGCGACATTGTGTCCGAGATTTTGTAAACAAGGGAACGAACCAGTATGCAGAGGCTAGGAAGGGGACAGCCTACCTATCAATGCAAGATTGAATCGGGCAGTCAGTGATCGAGTGGTTCAACGAAAAAGAGCCGCTCCATTCTTGATTCATTGTTGCATGCACAGCACTTATGTTACTCCGTGCGATGTGACCGTTAAGGTCCACAGATCATTCTACAACGCATCGTCACACCCATCGTGCGAATGCTTGTTGCGTGGAAGATCTCCCACGACGTGCAAAAGCGTTGAGGGGGAACGCCAAACGGTGCTTCTTCGTTGGTCGTGGACAACAAGTGGACCTCCTTACTCATATCCTAAGATAAGTCAGCCGTTTGTTTCTGGTCCCTTGGATCGCTGAATCGAAGTTATGACGATCACACAACCTTGGTGTCGGGCCTGTCGGCTCTTCTTCCAGCAGCCGAAGCTCAACGGCGAATCACCGTGCCCTATCCCTGCGACAGATCGACCTAAGTGATTGGGTTACTGGCCTTGATCGACCAAGCCAACCGTGGTGCCGTCATTTCGAGCTCCGTTTGCCCAAAGGAGTAGTCGCACCTTTTCGCGGTTCAATTGCGTGTGCATCAGAAGAGCGTCATGTCAGCGACTACAAATCTTTTTCATGCATAGATGCGAAAGACATCTTGGAAACTGTTGACAGCATTCTTCTTTGATCACGGAAGCTTTTTTGCGTACTTTTGTGCTTTACGATGTTGTTGTGAAAGATGTGTGCGATCATCCCTGAGACAGGCTTGGTTCGATGCGGCCCTCCCGTGCATCTACCCGACCTTCACACCTGCTAGCAGGTATATGTGCGACTTTGAAACACACATCTGAGGTGCAAAGTGTACCAACGTATAATGGTGTCGCGTCTAAGCCTGCATGGAGATGACACTCGTCTCCGTGGCACACGAAGCGTACAGCATTCCATGTAGCTCACAAATCTGCGCAGGCCCCGACAGAGGACTACGCCAATATTAATGTCAGCGAATGTGGGTACAGGCCTGGAATAATAATAAGTCGTTGAGATGACAGCAGATACCCAAAATCATCCGATGTCTTGGTAGAGTCCTACTTCTTGCCTCCGTCGAAGCCTGTGGATTAGTGACCGCTGAGATCCTATTCGCAGACTTGTGAGAAACAATTATACCATGGGCGTGCGGCATCGTTCACGCCGACTCTTTCAACCTACGTTACGCCTTACGGAGAACAATGCTTATATAGCGGATATGCACATTTCAAAGCCTCGGCATCACCAGGCAAAATCCATGCTCCAGCACCGCATAGACCATCCAGACGGGAATCGAACTCACTTCGGGCTGTCTCCCGCAACTTACGTCCGTTACGAACATTGACTTTCAAGGGTTTGAATTGACCGACATTTGAGTGTTCGTATAGCAAAAAACATAATACTCCTTTGACACACAATACTCCATCTCCTGTAAATTCCCATTCTCACGAACAACAAACATGGCAAGCATCAACGAACACCTCGACAAGATCGCAGTCAAGGGTGACTCGCGTATTCGCCAGGAGTCTGCAACCATCAACGGAAAGACTTATGGTATGCTTTGTGGCGATGTAACTCATAAACCACAAAGCTGACTACCATGGTGCAGGATATCTGATCGCAGAGCCTGAAGCCGGCTTTACACGCACCCTGATCTTGGTATGATCACTCCACATGGTCGTGATCGAAGGTGTACCTCTACGACATATTGTGAGCAATAAACTGATTCCTCGATAGATCCATGGTTTCCCTGATCTGTCCATTGCGTGGAGGTATCAGATCCCGCACTTCCTCAAACTGGGCTTCCGTGTGATATGCCCTGATTGCATTGGCTATGGCCGATCCGTGAGTAATACACAACATAACACCATGAGGCTATGGACACTCATAAAGCACGAATCAGGACGCACCAACCGACTCTATCGAGCCATACACATTCAAGTCCCACGCTGTCGACTTCCACGAGCTTTGCAAGTCATTGGGCTGCGAGAATGTGGTTGTCGGTGCACATGACTGGTAGGCTTCCCGGGTGCCTGAATATATTGGGTTCTTCTTGACTGGTATCCACAGGGGCTGCGCTATTGCTTACCGCTTCGCTCTGGAGTTCCCATCATACGTGACTCACCTCTTCACCTGCGCAGTGCCTTATCTGCCAACTTCGGAGAAGTACATCCCACTTGAAGTTATCACCAAGTTCTTGCCTTCGTTAGGCTACCAGCTTCAATTCGGCAGCGCAGAGGGCATCATCGAATCCCACACAAAAGACAAGGCTGGCATTCGCAACTATCTGAACGCCGTATTTGGCGGTCGCACTTCAGATGGCAAAGGTGCAGTGACTCCGGAAGCAGGAGCAGACCTTAAATTGATGCCGAAGCTCGATCGCTCTGCCTTCATCAGCGAGGAAGAACTCGACTTTTACGTTGAAGAGTACTCGAGAAACGGCCTCCGTGGACCTTGTAAGCTCTCCTCCCATTCTCTCGGAAGCCTGCAGATCTATGTGTCAGGGTTGCAAGCTGACATATCAAAGGCAACTACTACCGTAACCGTCAGGCCAACTGGGAGGCTGACAAGCCTTTGTTGGCAATCGAGGACGGCGTCAAGATCAAGTGCCCGACGTTGTGGATCAGGGCCCTTGGCGACACCATTGTAACGGATGAGATTGCGGTCAAGATGGCCGATAACGTTCCAAACTACACTACAAAGAATGTCGATGCTTCGCACTGGCTACTCTGGCAGACGCCGGAGGAGGTCAATGCTATCATCACTGAATGGATGCAGGGACAAGGATTGATTGCTGCTTCTAAGTAGACGAGAACCCGATGCCAATAATGAAAAACCAGACTATTAAAGCTATCAATGGTCTCTTCTTGATGCATAGCCATTGTGTAAATATGGCACTGCTAAAGAATTACCAAAGTCCGATGGGTCGTGAATACTTGGCGAGTTTATTCAGGCAGCAAGCCATCTACTACACCGTATCGAGCTCATTACCATGTGTGTGCGAGCATCGATCTATCTATGTCCAACACGCTTTAGTCACTATCCATCCATCCATATGCACATAGCATCTCAATGGGAATAGGTATTCCTAACATACACGAAGGCTAAGTGTAAAACCTCAGTAGTAGGAAAGGAAATTTCGAGTATCCCTAATGATCTCTTTGGAACAAAATTCGAGGTTTACCGTGACATTCGTTAATAACAGTATGATGAGATATCGAGGCATGTGAGACTTATGAGCTAGTACTGTAGCTCATTGTGGTCAGAAAAGCTGACAAACCAATGCTCACGTAAGCTGAAGCGTGAAGATCACTTTCTCCTCACATTGTTGTTCCAACCTCAAATACAATCACATCATCGCCAAGCGGAGTTGCAGTTCAATGTTCTCCACAGTCTGTGTATCAGCCGCGTTGATCACGTAAGAAATGTATTGGTAACAGGAAGCTACCCAATCTACATACATACACCAAAGCAGCAGGCATGCTGTTTCATCCATACCTCCAATCTGCAATCAAATTCAATTCGTTACTCCAGACAAGATGTCTAAAGCCGCACCGACAACCAGACAAGCTTTCCGCCGCACCGATGATCATACACCTGGAGCACCCAGATTCAAAGTGGTCACAGAAGATCTCGCACTACCACTCACCGCGACGCAAGTGCTCATAAAAGTCCGTGCAGTCTCTCTCAACTACCGCGATGCGAACATTGCCAATGGAGGCAATCCGTGGCCGGTGATCCCGTACGGTATTCCTTGCAATGATGCAGCAGGCGAGATTGTCTCTATAGGCGAACAAGTCTCGACTCTGAACGTTGGCGATAGAGTGGCGCCTATAGTCGATACAGAGAATTTGACTGGACAGGAGGCTACGCGGTCCTGGCTTGCGGCAGACGAGGATGGTGTCTTAGCAGACTACATCATCTTCGACCAGCGCAAAGTGTGCAAACTTCCTGAGTACCTGGATTGGACACAGGCTAGCATTATACCTTGCGCTGGCGTTACTGCTTGGGCTGCGATGAAGGGCTTTGGGATCGGCAAGAGCGTTTTGATCCAAGGTTTGTGACGCTCTCAAGTCGACGAGTATCTGCTGATCACACCAGGAACTGGCGGCGTGAGCATGTTCGCGCTGAAGCTTGCACGTGCTGCTGGACTCAAGGTTTTCCTTTCATCGTCCAGCGATAAAAAGCTCCAGGACATCAGCCAGCGCTATGCTAACCCTCCAATCGTCACTATCAACTATTCCAAGACGCCTACGTGGCACAAGGAGGTGCTCAAGCTAACGGGTGATGTCGGTGTGGATCTTGTAATCGAGGTTGGCGGTACAAGTTCGTTGTTGAAGAGCTTGAAATGTACCCGCCGCGGAGGCACCTTCAGCCAGGTCGGGTACCTGAGCAAGCAAGCTTTCGAGGATGCAGCAGAGCTTTTGCCGACTATCATCGATAGGAGAGTGAATCTGAGGTCAGTGCTTGAGCATTTCCGCCCGTTGTATATTTGGCTAACAACAAAGAAGGGGAATCAATGCAGGATCGAAGATGGACCTCGACGCCCTCTGCGCGGCGCTGTCTGCTACCCAGATCCAGTTTGATGATATCATCGACTCGGTCATGCCATTTGATCGTGCTGAAGAAGCAGTTGAGAAGCTGTGGCAAGGCCGAGTAGTAGGGAAATTGGTGCTCAAATTGTAAGATGTGCGGACTTCGGTCAATTGAGGTCTAAGTCACTGGCGCAGACATGGACGAACGATCGTCCTTTTGTGGTTTCGCGTGGAGGCTTCGAGAGTCTCAGAAAGTGGGTTTGGCCAGGCTTCGCTTGTCAAGAGATAGCCAAAGGCGCGTGATCATCTCCATTCGTCAAGTGAAATTTGAGCGGTGTCCAAGTATCTCGATGCCGCAAAACGTAGCTATTAAGGTGTTGATCTCAACGCAGGTGGAATACCTGATGACGGCATAAGTTGTCTCCAAATTCAGCAGCTGCCTCGCCATCCATAACACCATCCACATAGCAATTGCCAACGAAGTGGTGATGCACACCATCTTCCGCTGGTCTGATGATGCTTGGCCATCGGGAGCCATAGAAGATAACAACCTTGTCTCCAGGCTTCATACATCGCGGACCAAGACCTGTCAATCTACTCTCGGTTCGAAAGACTCTTCTGCTATTACAAGCGTTGACGAAAGCCTGGTCGTATACCTGTACCGAGTGCTGCATGATCTGGCTATCAGCTTCGACTACGCCCAACCAGGATATGAACTCGTCGGGCATTCCCATCGCAACGTGATGTCTCGTACCGAGCATACCCGCAATCAATGTCCGTGAAAATATTTGAAGGTTTTCAATATTGCCACTGTCCGAAGGTATGCAGTCGGCGACTTCTGCGCTCTCTCTGACAAAGCGTTTGGTCGTCGCCCAGTCCGATCCATGCTCGCCAACAGGTCCGACAGCAGTTGTCTGTCCAATAATCAGGCCCTCAATGGTCAAGATATCCGAGGAAGCCATTGACAACTCTTGGTCTGGTAGGTGGCGGGATGAGTTGTATTGGTCCGTGAGTATCACTGCCTCTTTGCCAACATGGGTGTTGTCAAGGCTCAGGACCCAAGATGGCAAGTCCCTACCGAGCACTGCCGCTTGAGTTTGGTGATCGATCACGCGGAATAGGTACAGACCGTCCAATACCAGGGCAGCCCTGTTGGCATCGGTGACAACTTTCATCGCCGATCTAGTGTAGTCTGGATCCAACAGGAGGCTTCGAACTTCATTGTGGCGTTCACTCCGCATATCCATCAAACCCAGTAATGCGAAAACACGATCCTGTGGTATCGAGACCAGTAAGCTCCGCGAAGTATACAACAATGTACTCAGTTCCCGTCGTGTGCGTTTGTTTCGCAGTTCATCGGTATAACCATCGTAAATGCTGTGAAAAAGCATGCCGGCACGCCATATGTCCTCTGGAAATCGCTCTTCGGACTCGTGAACGCGATGTAAATACATAGCAGCTGCAAGGAGGTCGTAGAGTAGCACCGTCGACTCGCCGTAGATGCATATATTGGAGGGCGACACAGCCGCTTCTTGTAGCACCCATAGCCTGGAGAACCACGGGCGGCTGTACAGCTTGCATAGAGCCTCTTGATGATGCAGTGATGTCTTCCGAGGCCCAGGTTCGCTTGGGGGAGCACCGTTCCCATACAAAAGCTCACGAATGTTGCCACCACTTCTCGTTAGCATCTCGCTCATGATTAGATCGACAGCTTCAATCGCCGTGTCGGTATACTTGTCGCTCTCGCCTAGATAGACGATGTTCCGCGTGCCGTAAGTATAGATGTCACGCATCATCCCAACTTGGTGGCCTCGCTCTGCAACATTAGACTGATCGATACAGATAGCGTCTATCCAGATCCAACGGGCAGAGTTCGCTTCTCGGACACGGCGAAGTACTTGAGCGGCACTGGCTGGAATATCAAGCGATCTGCCATTGACAGTCATGGTGGATCTCGAGGCAGGATTGCCCCAAGCGTATGATATCGTCTCAAAATCTGGCCTTTTTGACACATCGTGTGGAAAGATGCCAGCCTTCTGGCTAATTGGTGCTGGTTCAGTGTCAAGAAATGCATGTACGAGCGACGCTGACAAGTCATCTTGCGCGACTCCGGGCTTAAGGTGAAGGACTCGAAACTCTCGTGAGCTAAGAGGGTAATATGCGTAGGTATCAGTAACCATGCTTAGGGCCTGGTAAGGTCTGCAAGTCTGGCGTGCCAGCACTTGAGTACAAAATTTCGAAGGTACGATATACCAGCAGCGTCTCTAGGGCCGAGAGACTGAAGATTATGGGAACAGTAGTTCGATCGCCTGGAAGTCGATCTGAAGTGATTCGAAAGAGGAGGGAGGAAGGCTGTGTCCTTGAGCTGTCGTGGCTGAAAAAGAGGCGCAGCCGCCATGCGCATGTACATCGATGAGTGCGTCTTCATGGCGAGCTGCTCAGCACAGACAGCATGGAAATAGTCACCATGTGCTTCTGACGGTAAAGCTGCTTGCCATATGCAGGCATTTGGTATGGTGACAAGAGCTCATTCTCCGAGAATGTAGTCATATGCAGACTAGTGGGCAACAGCGGTCGCCAAAATCGTTGGACCTGGACGAGAAAGTCAGGCTGTACCGAAAATCATGGTACTGTATCGATTAATATTACGCATTTGCCAACTCCTTTCACGAATCATAAGCCTAGTGGGAGACATTTTGTTTTCAAGTCGAGATTGACGTCGCCTGATGTGGCTTGAAACAGGGATGAGTCGAGTCAGGCCGAGTCGGGTCGAGTCGAGAGAACAACGGGCGTTCATGCTGACGGTCATCTCCACCTTCTCCCCAGATCGTCTCCACCCAAAAGTCCCAGCTCTGAATCTTGATTCCACGCCTGCTTGCCCTCGACAACGACAACACCAACCTCTATACAAATACACACAGACCGCCAGGAAAGCAGACCTGGCGACGACACAACCGAGACTCATACATTAGATATCTGGTCATCTATGGGCTACTACACGAACACCGAAAACGTCACATCCGCCGCGACCGCGCAAAACAAGAGCGCCGTCAGTGTCTTCCTTGGAATTACTGGAGGCCTATCGCGAACCGAGTCCTCCTTCGCCAACTTGGATTGGCTACTGGTAGCTGGCCCACCGTGAAAGGTGGGCGAAAAGCTAGGCGCGAGGACAGGTGAAGGCTGATCACTGTCCCTACTCGGCGGATGAGCGCCCGGATTACGACACAAAGAAGTGCTCACTAGCAAGCACAACCAGCAAACTCTACAGTGACCTGCTCTCGAGCAATTTCATAAAGGCCTTGCTCCAACGGACATGCCAGCCATGGACATCGACAGCGAAATGCCGGCGCTGACGACGCAGCAGTCGCCTCCAATTGCGATTGCGGTCGCATCGCCTGCACGCCAACCTGTGCGCGATATTCCTGCAGACGAGCACATGCCCATCCCGAGGCTCGATCATGAGGCAATCAAAAAGGAGGCCAAAAAGCGCAGAAAGAACAAGAAGAAGGGTATGCAGCCAGGCGCACCTGCCGCGAATGTGATCAAGGGATTCCATACTCCAGTGACTTCTGGCGGCGAGGAGTCCGATGTATCGAGCGCTCCCACTCCACTTCTGGCTGCTACAAGAATGCAGGATATTGGGAGCGGCACGAGCAGCCCTGCTTCGAGGGCAGCCACCAACGGAGGTGGCATCAGCGCGCTCAAGTCGCGTTTGGACGCTCTCTCCCTAGAGCATAGCGAGCGCCAACCTGAGCGCCCGAACAGCCTGGCACGTATCATCTCGAACACGTCTATGGGCTACGAAAGCTCGCGTTCTTCGCGCGGTAGTGATGGCGACAGGACAGAGATGGAGTCGTACCAAGTCGACCTTGACGAGGAGTTTATGAGCCCGGACGCTGGTACCGAGACTCCCATCTTTGCATCTCAGGCCATAGAGGGAGGAGCGCTCAACAAGAATGTTCACCGCAAGATGTGTGCAGATGATTTCGATCAGCTTCGCTGCCTGGGCAAGGGCGCCTTCGGTACCGTCCACCTTGTTAAGCAGCGTGCAACTGGTCGCCTATATGCGCAGAAGCAATTTCGCAAGGCTTCGCTAACCGTGCACAAGCGTCTCGTGGAGCAGACTAAGACCGAGCGTGTCATCTTGGAGTCTGTCAACCGCCATCCCTTTGTGGTGAAGCTATTCTATGCCTTCCAGGACCACGAGCGCTTGTACTTGATCCTTGAATACGCCCAGGGTGGCGAACTGTTCCACCATCTGGAGCTAGAGCGTATGTTCTCAGAAGAAGTCGCGGCGTTCTACATGGCGGAGATTGTGCTCGCCCTGGAGCACCTTCACCACAACGTTCGCGTGATCTACCGCGACCTCAAACCAGAGAATTGCCTCTTGGATGCGGAAGGTCATCTGCTCTTGACTGACTTTGGTCTATCCAAGGTCGCACTCGAGGAGGAAGATTCTCGTACGAACAGCATCCTCGGCACTATCGAGTATATGGCACCGGAGGTAATTCAAGGCGTTGCCTACGACTTCTCTGTAGATTGGTGGTCTCTCGGTGCTATCGGCTTCGATCTGCTCACTGGCAGTCCGCCATTCAATGGCAACAACCACGCCAAGATTCAACAGAACATCCTCAAGCAGAAGCTGCAGCTACCATACTTCCTCGGCCCTGACGCCAAAGACCTTCTTACTCGCCTCTTGCGCAAGGACCCGTCGAAGCGTCTAGGAGGAACGACTTCTAAGGACCTCAAAGTCCTCAAGGCACACCGATTCTTCCGCAAGATTGATTGGAAGAAGCTGGAGAAGAGAGAAGTCGAACCACCAATCATGCCAGTCATCACGGATCCTGAATTGGCGGAGAACTTCAGCGAAGAATTCACAGCCATCCCAATGAGCCCGGTCGTGACCAGGGCAAGTGCCAGCGTCAAAGTGGAGGATTCTTTCTCCAAAGCTGAGAATGATCCCTTTGGTGGGTTCAGTTTCGTGGCGAGTAAGAGCCTTTTGGACAACGATACTTTCATGCTTGAGGCTTGAGTTACACAGTATTTACCGTTTGCGTGGCGTTCTCTATGGTTCTGCAGCTGGTCATACACGGGTACCTGCCGATTTCACGAGCATGTGCCCGAGTATGTGTTGGGCAAAGCGTTGGCGATGTTGTGGCACTTTGCGAAAGATTTGGTTATTCTATTGTGTTCAGTTGGTAGATAGCACGACGCCATTACTACAATATGCTTTTTGACTTTTTCTCCATGTATCATTGCACCGCGTGAGCCTTGGTCTTCAACATCGTGCACAACGCGGCCGATCATTGCCTGTTCCTGAACATGCAACATAATCTCGCGTTGCAGCGCGCGATGTGACCTCCCCCCGCCCCTGGTCATGCTTCCCTATTCAGCAGTTTCTCCAGCCAAGGATCTTCCCAATAATCTTCCTCCTGTTGATCATCAACAAGCATCATCCATTTGCTGCAGGAGTTTCCCCTCCTTACTCTCGACCCGGCTCGCACGGCAAAGGTAAGTCGCTTTAGGCAGTGCTGTAAGCTTCGTCAAAAGGCAAAACTTGCTCTCTGCTCTCTATTCCACCTCCAGCAGAGACGTGGCTGGTCACACGCAGGCGGAGATCTTCAAGCTAATAGCTATCACCATCTTCCTGGTGCTTGTACACCATACCTTCGCGAGCTGCTGATCACCGCGCATGCTCTGTCCACCACCGCCCGCGTGCTGTGGAGCCGTCTTGGTGCGCAGGAACCCAGTGGGTTTCGCGATTTTCAATAGATCGTGCGCGTGCATGCCGCATCACACGCGCATATGCGATGGGCAAATTGGTGCTACGCCTGCCGTCGTCGATAATTGTACTTGCATGAACTAGGTCGGGGAGGTCTGGTCAGGTCTTAGGTTCACGCGCCGTTGCGGCCTGCTGCGTGCTTGCACGGTTGTCCAAGGCGATGAGACATGGGAGCGCTATAGGCACGCTCGCTCGCTGCCACGCACACGGCCGAGAGACATTTCAATCGACGCATCTCCCGCCTGCTCTATTCGCGGCCGTGCTGACCTTTCTTCGTGCTTCGCTTGATTTCAATTCGGACTGTCCACTACGCAGCCGACAAACGCCGACTGGTACTGGCTGTGTCTTGTTGTTTCTTTGCGCCGTCTTGTATTCACTGAGCCAAACATCCTCTTGTACGGCGGATTGATCCCATTGTTGTCTTTGTCTTTGCACTGCTTCGACTCGCCCGCGTTCGAACATGCGCTCAGAATTCTTCTTGATTGCCGCTGGGCTTGTGGCACAGGCTACGGCTCTTCCTGCTGGTGACGATAACGGAGGTGGGAAGTATGCTGAATCGAAGAAGCGAGCAAACGCTGTCAAAGATGCTTTCCAGACGGCTTGGGATGGGTACTCTAAGTATGTCTGAATGAATGTGTGGTCACTGGCGATCAGGATGAGGCTAATTTGCGTGGTCAGATATGCATTCCCGAACGATGAGCTCACTCCCGTCAACAACAGCTTCAGCAACTCTCGGTAGGTCAATTGCGACCACCGCATCATTTTTTCGATATGCGTGCTAATCGGAGCAGTAACGGCTGGGGCGCCTCAGCAATTGACGCCCTCTCTACTGCCTTGATCATGGAACTTCCAGATATCGTGAACCAAATCGTGGACTACGTCCCAGATATCGACTGGAGCGTCAGCGCAGACAACCAACCTGTGAGCTTATTCGAGACGACCATCAGATACGTTGCTGGACTTTTGTCCGGTCACGATCTGCTCAAGGGACCATTTCCAGATGTTGTCGACGATGTGAGTATATCGCGGTCACTTGACAGGATGAGAAGCTGACCCCGAACAGACGAGCAAAGTCGACTGCCTCTTGCAGCAAGCAGTCAACCTCGCGGACAACTTGAGCTACGCATTTGACACTCGCTCTGGAATCCCTTACAACAATTTGTTCTTCGCCAATCGCAGTAACGATGGTTCAGACACCAATGGTCTCGCCACTGTCGGTACATTGGTGCTTGAGTGGACTCACTTGTCTGACCTGACTGGAAACGACACATACGCTGCCTTGACACAGAAGGCTGAGAGCTATCTTCTGAGCCCTCGTCCAGCCTCATCCGAGCCATGGCCTGGTCTTGTTGGCACCAATATCAACATCACGACAGGACGATTTGTTGATGCTGTAGGTGGCTGGAACGGTGGCGATGATAGCTTCTACGAGTACCTCATTAAGGTAAGATCTCCTTGGGATCATATTTGACAATCAAATTAGGAAGAATTGCAGGAAGAATTGTATGCTAACGTCCAACTTCAGATGTACGTCTACGATACATCCCGCTTCAGCGAGTACAAGGACCGGTAAGTCATCTCCTCGTACTTTCGCCACAACGTCAGCATTTCTGTGGCTGAATGAGATCCCTCTATGGTCATTTCCGCCCTGGGAAATGTATGCAGATCAGCACTGACACTTTACGATAGATGGATTCTTGCGGCCGACAGCACAATTGCCAATCTCGCTTCCCATCCCTCCTCTCGCCCGGACCTCACCTACCTGGCCGCTTTCAACCACACTGCACTAATCCTCAAATCCGGTCATCTTGCATGTTTCGACGGCGGAAATTTCATTCTTGGAGGTCTTGTTCTCGAAGAACAGAAGTACATCGATTTTGGTCTTGAGCTCGTTGCCAGCTGCGAGAACACATACAACCAGACTCTGACTGGCATCGGTCCCGAGAGCTTCTCCTGGGATGATAGCAACGTGCCGGCCAACCAGACAGAGTTCTACGAGCGCGCGGGTTTTTACATCACTGATGGCAGTTATGTCCTGCGTCCCGAAGTGCTGGAGTCGTTCTATTACGCCTATCGTGCCACAGGCGATCGCAAGTATCAAGACGTAAGCTGCCCCCGAATCTGGCTCTTCCTCGCAATAAAGATGTCTGAACTAACATCATGGCAGTGGTCCTTCGCAGGCTTTGAGTCTATCGTCAAAGCGACTCGTGTCGGCAGCGGCTACAGTTCCATTGACAACGTCAACGCTGCCAACGGCGGCGGCTTCGATAACTTCCAAGAATCCTTCTTCTTCGCCGAAGTGCTCAAGTACGCGTACATGATTCACGCAGACCAAGATGCTGAGTGGCAAGTCGCGGACTCAGATGGTACGACCCGCTGGGTCTTCAACACCGAGGCCCATCCAGTGAAGGTGAGTGATTGACCGGTGCGTCGGGTAGGAACAACACTAATGGTCCTTCGCATAGGTTGCTGGAGAGCCGATCTAAGCCGCTTGCAATTTCAGCTCGTAAGAGATCGACTCCTGGATATGACAATGCGTCCGAGTAAGAGGAAGAGGATACCCTCTAGCAGCGCAAGTATTTGAAATGATCGAAACGTCGACTTCACCTTCAAAGATATACGATGTCAGCTGTACATGCGTCTGTGTCAGCCTTGCCTGTAAAGATGACTCTACTCTTGGCAGATGTACACCCTCTTGCAACCCGTGTGCCCGTTTGACGCTCATCGCAAGGGAATGAACCACTAATTTGGCTCCCAAGTGTCGTCCTACACGGGCAGATCCGTCAGGCTGGCACTGGTGAGCTCAGACAGATGACAAGGCAATCTTTGTAACCACATCAGGTGATCTATAATCTACAGGACGGAAACACGAGAGTCATTGTGTGGTCTCATGTCCACTTGCTTTGTCAGTATTAGCAAGCTCTAGCGGTTGACGTAATCGTTCTGCGGCCCGTCGTGGTGAGCATAGGGTAAAATGTTCAATTGATGGTGTACGAAGTGACGCTGAGGTAATAGCGAGCAAGCTTCATCCTGGTAGTAGGTGCGCAATAAGGCTGAAAGTCGTTTGGCAGTCTAGACGCTATGCTCACTGCGAGGCGCCCAGAAGATCTTTCTTCCATCATGCGCCCTGCAAAATGGATGATGATCACATATCCTGATCACTGCTTAGTGAAAGCACGGTGTAGCGATTACTCTGGCAGCTTGTGGTGTCTAGATTCGCTGGTCATCTCGTCAAGCTCTAATAGTTTACGGTCAAACAATTTCGCGAGTAAATCAAGTGCTAGACAGCCATGTGTCCGGGTGTGCCAGTGTTACTCGAGCCACTCGTGATGAGCTTTTCTGGCAAAGTCATCAAAGTCATGGTGGTCGTAGGCGTAGAGCGCAGTCAGGTAGTCTTATTACTCCAGATCAATCCGATAACGTACTCGTACTCTTACTCTGTGAACGACTCTCTTATCTCCAGAGCTGCACGATCGCCCATGGAGATCTTCCTAGTATTTGAGATCTGGATGCAGTGAGGTAAGCAACGGCCAGGCATGGAGGTTCAAGTAGGTCAGTCAACGCTGTCTTCAACGTGTTTGGCCACCGGTCTCCGACTGCACAACAAACCCGTAAAGTGAATTATAGTAAGACTCTGACATGGACACGAAAGAACTCTGCCTGTGTTGATATTGATCGCACCGGCTCCGTGCGGCATGCACCTGGACTCAAGGGCGATTTGAGTCTGACGTGCTTAATAATCAGTCTTTGCGGACCGCGATTGAAGGAAGCTGGGCGGTAAGCAACATCGAGTGCAGGATGCCTGTTGACACATCACATGAGTGCATATAGCCCTCATGAATGCGATATTGGTTTCAGTGGTACGGTAAAGAATGCTTCTTTCAATGCAACATAGCACGTGAGCACGTCTACATGTATGCGTCCGCAGTATTCGCAACTCGACCGCTCCCCACCACCTCCGCCATCTTACGCCATCGGCCGGAAGCGTATCCGGCATCCATCGCCTCAGCTTGGCGGCGTCAGGGGACATTGCTGACATAAGGAAACCCGACCACCTCAGCTTGCAGGAAGCAGTCGCTCACGCCCTCGCATCAAGTAAGTCATAATGTGCCATGCGCCCAGCATGTTCAAGCCGCGTCATTTGTCGCAAGAGGCGACCGCGTCCAGTACTGATTCGCACATGACATGTAGGCCCATTTGTTGCTCGTCCTGTGTACACCCATCCAATCCGCCTTCCTCACCACGTCGCGCTCGCGCTTGCGCATCGAACACCCGCCACCCGGATACCTCGGTCTGAGTCGCATCGCCTTGGTCACGAAGAGAAGGATTGAACGATACCCTAAGCCTCGTCTCGTCTGACGTGAAGGTGCGCTGCGACCAGTGCGCAACGCGTGATTGAGTATTTGTGTAGTGTAGCACGGTTGCTGCCGTAAGGGTATTCTGTACGATGCAACAAGCGGCTGCTCAGGTAAGCTCAGCGCATCCGTGTTTCTTGCCCTCTCAGCTGCTATCAGCGCGAGGCGACTTGCACGCGCGCTCAACTACGAAGTATTTAGCTCCTGCTGACCTTCGCTGTGCTAGGAATCCGCCCAGGATGTTGACATGGCAGATTACAGTGGGTCATCTTTTCCCAGCTTCGCATGCCTTCTGTGCGACACTGACTGGTCTCTTTCATGCTGACGTAAAGCTTAAAGGTCGTCAAGCGCAGAAATTCCGAGAGATAAAAGAGCGGTTCTTTAGCATGACACCAGCTGAGACATCATCTCGATCTCAGCTAGCTCAGGCGCCGCCGCCACAACCCTCTGCCACGGGCTCTGCAAGCAGAGATCAGCCATCTGCCTCTGCTAGTCCACGCGATCATATGGAATCAAGCCTAGCCGCGTTACAGCAAGGCTCTTACAGCGCAATGTCCAATGATAACCCAGCCGAGGAGGCGGATGCACGAAATAAATCCAAGCGTGAATTGTCGACTAGCAAACGCGCCGCCCAGAATCGAGCAGCTCAGGTGCGTACTAAATGTCGTCGCAGTTGACACTCGTCATTCATACTAACTCTCATCCAGCGCGCTTTTCGTCAAAGGAAAGAACGATATATCACAGAACTGGAAGAAAAAGTCAAACAATTCGAAACCATGGAGTCCGACTTCCGAGGCTTGCAAGATGAGAATCATCAGCTACGAGAGTATATTCTAAGCCTGCAGTCGCAACTTCTCGAGCAGACCAGGGAGCCCTCTTCAGCACCATCGTCGTCACCCCGCACGAGGCGAGATCCTCATCAAGACACACCTGAGCAAGCGCCAAATCATACATCCCGAGACCGCCAATCTCCGACCTCCCTTCCGCCAAAAACATCCACTCCCGGTCAGAGCGAGACTGCGAAAAGCAGTTCGTGGAGTGAACATATTGATGCCTTGCGGCAGCGGTATGGAGAATATCCCGAACACCGTACTCCATCAGGAGCGGTTCCCTCAGGAGGCGATGCTGCTCACTCGACGGGCGATAGGCGAGTTGCGAAGGATTAAATTGCAGTCAGAATTCATTTTTTCTCATCGCATGCAAGAGGGCCGCGTATCAGCAGCTTTTGCGGTCCACACACGAGAGTGTTAGACCTTGGTGGAAGAGTATTCGGTCGATGCCGCTGGTCAGAAGCAGCCTGTGGTTCTGTTGGCTGCGGTATGCATTGAAGGAGACTTTGGCTTCACATTATTAAGAAGCTTAGGAACTTTGCGCGAATCATCGTTCAATTAGTAACTTATCAAACCTTATTCGAATAGTCTATTGCTGACCGACTACTTCGAATTTCCCAGTACTATTTTCCGAGCTCTCCTCACTCCCAAGTACACTTGTCAACATCGGCTCCGCCTCATGTGTGTTTCTACGCTTCAAAATTGATGAAGTGATCACGAAAGCGTCATTATCTGAACCACATCGCCCAGTTCTGACGCAAGCGAAAGTCACCACATGAGTCAACCCAGCACGTGAGCTCAACACAACGTACAGGAGCTCGCGCATTCAACCATCACCTCCTGCTTAACTTATCGCGATGTAAATACGAGAGCAACAATTCACTAGAATCCATCGCTCGGCCAACAAAGCAAGCTTATGCTTGCCGACCGCAAACACTAACGCCTACGCTCATCATCTCTCGGTTCACTACCACCCACCCACAAACCACTCGAAGTGAGCGTGTACGCCACATGAGCTCGCAGCAATCGAATCAAGCTAGCAATTCCACCACCGCTGCCGACGAAATCAGCCGTTTCGCCCACTATGTCGAGTTCAAGACTAGGGATCTGAGGTCAACCGTTGCGACATACCTGGGCACAAACTCTGGTAGCCACACGGCGGAAAGGCGCGACCAAGACGACGATGATGATCTATTTGCCGATGCCGGCACTTCAGATGAGGACTGGGTTACGGTCACCGACGACGCTATAGAGGTACCTGAGGTCCGTTGCCCTTATCTAAAGTGATACTTCTCACTTATCCCGGGCCCGCGAGGCCCTGCACTACAGTACAATCGTCTACACATAGCCCGAGCAGTCACGCTAACGGTATGAAACCAGGACCCAAGCCAGCAGAAATACCGACCCGCGCCACCGCCACCTCCAGGACCAATCCAGCAAACCACCATCGCCACTCAGCGCGCAGCGCTCCAAGCGCTCGGACTTACAGGGAACTATCTCGAGCTTGGCCTGCGCCTCGTAGCAGAAGATGTAGGCTGGCTAACTCACACAGCCACGTTTGAAGACGCCATGCAGAAGCTCACCAGACGCTTCCCCACGCTTAAGAGGCTGGGGGAAAGCTACGGCAAAGGAGCAAAGAAGGAGAGGGCGAGGAGGCGCTCGAACTCCAGCTCGGCAGCTGGCTCGGGCTTGCTCGAGCACAGTCAGGAGAACGCTGGCACTTCGTCGAGGAGGTTGACGAGGGAGGAAGCTAGCAGGTTCGGGGAGATGCAGGAAGTTCCGCTGAAGGATGATGATGATGAGTGGGATTCGCTTTATGGCGATACCTGAAATATGCCAGGTTGAGTATCATGGCACGAGAATATTTTGAGCGACCGGGAACTGTGGGATACTATGTTCTGGGAGGCAATGAAAGCTTTCGCATTGGCTAAGGAAGCGACTTTGAAAGGACTGGTTATGTGGGCCAATCAGGAACTGGCTCGAACAGAAGAGACCATACATGGAATGGGTCGAATTGAATGGGAGTCAAATTACAGGGTATCTCTGTCATAGAAAGAGGAAAATTAAAGCTACGCAGTCCGCAATCGTGTTCTTTGCCGTAACAAATCATATCGTCGTGAATCGTACCATTCTCTTGCCGAATACGTTGCCATGAACATCTTCACTTACACTCAAACAGCCTTCTCGCCCTTGTCAGCATCCGGCAGCGGAACTTGTGCCGGCTCGGGCTGGTTGAGAATGTCATTCTTCTCACTGCTGTCGTTCTTGACGGCAGCTGCAATTTTCGCGGCGGCATCGTCAACTTCGCCTTCTTCAGAGTCGGAGGCATCAAAGTCAGAGCCGTCAAATTCTTCCTGCTCTCCTGCCTCGGCTGCCTTGCTGGCTTCGGTCTCGCGATCGAGACGGACTTGCTTGCCACGCTTATGGCAGTACCAGAAGACGAACATTAATACTGTAGAAGGTCAGTAAGAAAAGCGAAGTTGAGGTCGAAAGACTTTCAAACTTACTGAAGACGGCCAAGCTCATCACCACATTTGTCGTGCTCACAAGGAATGGGAAGCGCACTTGCAAGAAGTTGACGATGTTGCGTAGAATGCTGGCCACAACACCATTCGAAGAGGTCAGACGCTTCAGACCAGGAATCCTCTGCTTCTTCTTTTGGCCATCTTTCTCGCTCGTTTCGGCGGCTGCGGCGCCTGCGTTTGACTTATTCGTCGACTCCATCCTGGCTTTCATATCGTTTCCGGGCTTCTCGCTCGCCGCGGCCATCAATTCAGGGCCCAAGGTCGCTCCCAACTTCGCAGGTAGGCTCTTGACTAGAGTCTGCACAAACGGTGGCATGCTCTCAAAGTGCTTCTCTAGAGTCGGACCGGCTTCTTTCATCAACTTGTCCATATCTTCGTAAGCCGTCGGCGCGCCGTTGAGCGTATCTTTGAGCACCTGTGTGAAGCGATCATAGTATTTCTGGGACTCCGCGGAGAAGCTGAAGACACGGTTGTTGATGTTGCTGAGGCTGAGATTGTCGAGCAGGACAGAGACCTCTTTCTCTTGCTTCTCTTTGGTGGCTTGCTCGTTGATTGTACCATCCTCGTTGTAGACAGGCTCAGCACGGGAGTCCTTCTTGTTTGCGAACGACCAATTGGTTGGCATCGAGGGCAGGGCAGCAGTCGAAGGAATGTAAGTCGAGGCATACTGAGCCCAGGTGCGAGCTTGATCCGCAGCCGCCGTCGCAGCTCCCATGGCTTGAGCAGTCCTGGTCGACGTTTGACTGGATTCCAGGTCTGGATTGTGCGTGTCCTCTTCTCTTGAGGTGTTGCCGCTTGTGGATTCATCTTTGGTCAAGGTTCCGCTCTTGCTCAGGTTGGGCAGATATGAAGCCCACGTACGCTTCTCCGTCTGGTCCTTAGATTTGTCTGTTCCCGAATCCCGCATGGCCTTGTCATAGTCGAAACCTCTGGTAGCTGCTTCTGCCTCCTCTTGGCTTGGAAGCTCGAAGCCTTTGTCTTTTTTGTTCTTCTTCTGCTTCGTATCATCGGCACCGTCGCCTGGAGTCACCTCTGGTGGATCTGGCGCTTGACTTGCAGTGTCGGCGACGTCCTTGGTTGATTCCCTCGTCTCGACATCGTCCTTCTTGCCCTCAGCATCTGCGGCGACCTCTTCTGGCTGTGTTTCGGGTACAGCTATCTGATCTGGACTCTGAGCGCCATTTGCAGGCGCTTCAGTTTTGGGTAGCTCTTTCTCCTCACCATCTTCTGTTATCTGGACAGGTGGCTCTTCTTGGGCAGCTTCAGGAGCGGCAGCTTCTTGCGAAGTGATCTTGGTCAAGAATTTCTCATCGTCATCATTCAGCACCGGCTTTGTTGGATTTGTTTTCTCCAGTTCCTCGGTATTCTTCTTCGCGCGTGCGAACGACGGAAGAGTGAAGTATGAAGACATGATGTGCTGTTACTCCTAAGTATCACTGTAACAGATATGAGTGAGTATCAACACTCTTATCACAGATAGGCAGCAAAAAGTAGAAACATCGCCCACCATTTACCATCTTGTTGCCCCACCATGATAACACCTACGTCATGCTACATGATGTCGTGGCTGTGAAGAGGGTGCGAGCGACGATCTTGCCCAGACGTTCTGGATTCGCAGCAGCAAGCCGACGCGGAACTCTGTCCAGCTTTCGACCTCACCTCACCTCATTCCCACTGCAACATGCATCTATCACAGTAGGCACATGCGTCATACCCGTATGCTCTGGCCTCTTGCCCGTATCATTCCTTATACTTGCGTCTTGTATATATGGTCATTGAGGATGTAGGCAGCATGAGTACGATGCAATCGGTCCATGAACGTGAGTATCAAACAAATCAACCCGCGAACAGCCGCAATGTTCATTTGCTTGAAGGCTCTCCCGTGAAGGAAGACTCTGGGCTCACTCCAGCTCATGTTACACAGTTCCAGAATGCAACTTGGTCCTTGGTTTCTTGGTGAAAAGATAAAAAACCACACATCCAGCGCAATTTCCTGTAAGGTGGGTTTGCATTTTGCCAGGAGTGATGTACGATCTTTGAGCACTAAGTGACTCCTTCGGGATGGGGTCAGTTCTAGAACACTGCTTCTGATACATTGATAGCGTCAAGACGCGGCTTAATTGCTCGGAGTCAGCTGTGATCGAGGCAGGAAGCGTTCACTTGCATCACATGATTGACTAATCGTAAGTTTTGCCACAGTCTCTCCGGGAAGAACGCGTACCGATACTACGTTCAAGCACTTCAGTGTGAAAGAAGTCTGCTTTTGCCACCGAGAGCCGTGACTCAGGATCGCCCGTGACCTCTCTAGTAGGAGTGAGTGTGATCAAGCGTGGTAATGAAATTGAGCAGCACCGACGGACGCCTCACTTGGAGGTCTCCCTGCCCACTCACTGCGCTCTTCTCAGCTGTCAGCAGGGGATAAGGCACCCATTTTAATCTCCGCGGGTTCACATGACCAGCAAACGGAATGGCAACCTGGCACTAATCACCTGACCCACTGCCCAACGAGATCACTTAAAGTTCACCTTCCTACCCACCCGACGACTCTCTTCGCTACCACTACTTTTCGACACCACCAAGCTGACGACACCACCACCAACAATCCATACCGCCGGCGGAGAGGTGGCCACAGAGACCATCATGGCTCCCACCCAGACGATGAAGGGTACACTGTCCTTTGTGGGCACCACCAAGATCACAGGTATGCAACACCCGCCTCGGCCGTTTCCTACGGACCACATTCCGTACTACCCGCGCCTCGATTTTCAATCGCTGACGTACCCTCTCAACAGACGGAGAGAATCGCGAGGAATTGATCAGAGACAGAGTCGCCGCCCGCGATGCTTTCAACAATGGCTCAGTAAGTAGTGCAGATCAAACCTATTTCCCTGCAGTCCACTAACGGTATTTGTCTTTGCAGGTTGAGAACTGCTCCCACAGACGTAACCGCTTCACCGATCTGAGCAACGTCAAGGTCGCAGGAGGCAAGGCCGCAGGTCCGAAGCCGATCAAAGCTAACTACGATGCCGATGACGCCCGCATTGTCGACCTCAAGCAGCAAGGCTACACCGATGAGTACGTAGCCGACAAGCTTGCCCAAGAGGGCCGCATCCGCTATCATGCCCGTACCGTCGGTAGCCGCTGGCTGCGCATTCGGAAGGCTCTTGAGGCTAAGGAAGAGGAGATGCTTGAGGACGAGATGAGCGATTGGCACGAGGGCGAGGTATGTTTTGAATCTATTAGATACTTCAAGACAAGCACTAACGCGACACAGGATGAGCGTCTGGAGCAGGCTGTCCACGAGATCGACACAAAGATCGAGGGAGAGATCGCCAAGCTGAAGGAGAAGAAGTGGCTGCAGGTTGCCGCCCACGTAGCCGACCTTATCAACAAGAAGAGGTACACCTCCAAGCTCTGCAAAGAGCGCTGGGATGGTCTCATGGATGGTACTGCTTTGGTGCCTATCGAGCTTGATCCTGACCAGGAAGGTCGCGCCAAGATGCGTAGGGACCGCATTGCCAACAACAAGCGTCTCCGTGAAGAAGCAGCGATCGCCCAAGAGCACGAGGAGGAGCGCAAGCTTGCTGCTGCTGCCGCCAAGAGAGACACCAGAAGTGCCAATGCTGCCGTCCGCATCACCAGGGCACAGCAGAAGAAGTTCGAAGCCGATCAGATTTCCAAGATGAAGAAGGAGAGTGTTGAGTTGCGCAAGGCGCAGAAGCTCATCACCCGTCAGTGGATCGCGTACAACAAGGCCGAGGCTACGTGGTTGAACCGCAAGCAGAGCACCGAGCGCATCTTGAGCAACAAGCTCCTCGGCCTGGCGCTCAGCTACCGTCCTCCGAGAAACAAGTACGCAGAGGATGAAGAGATCTTCGAAGAGGAAGACGAGATGATCGAGGAGGAGACTGAAGATGAGGAAGAGGACAGCATCATCGTCTGTCACACCACTAGCAAGCATCTCCGCTCATCAGTCTCTGACAGCGACAACCCAGCTCCTCACAAGAGGAGGGCCGGCTACGATACCCCACCCTCTTCGACCCGCAGCTCACCTCGTCTCCGCAAGTCCACTTCTCCCGAGCACGTTGCTATTGGTGAGGCTCCAGTTACATCCGAGACTTATACCAACCCGCGTATGATCATGACTCTTGGCGAGCTCGACAAGGCCCTTAGGTTCCGTGGCATTCCGGGAGTCTCCAGCGCGGAGTCTCATGCGCAGGTTGTCGCTCGCTTCGACATGGAGGACAACTGGCTGAGCTGCAGTGTTCTCAGAGAAACACTGCAGGGTTATGTTCTCTCCACTAAAGGCCCGAAAGACGAGTTGATTCCGCGTCTCCAGAAGTACGAGGCTTCGCGCTCTATGGCCGGAGAGCAGGCTTAAGTGGCCATGGCCACTTGACCTTTCTTCACCTTTCTTTTCTTTCTTTTTGTTGCTTTTTACTATTCTTTCCAAACAGAACTCTCTGCCTGAGCAAAGCGACAGCGGCGATAATACGATGGAAGCAAGACATTGGTTCTTGCATGCCATCTCAACGGTGCCAGTGGTAAGCACTTTGCTCAGGCTCAAGGGTAACAGCGACAGCGTGGATCGAGAGCGTGGAGATTGAAACAACATCAGTATCAAGCATGCTTACAGAATCGTGAACATGCGAGAGCGATCACAGGCATGAAGTTTGTACCAGTATGCAAATCAGAAATTGTTAGCACTGCCGAAAGTACCATGGGGTTGCGAAATCCTGCTTCACCAGAATACTTCTCCAAAATTCACGAATCTCCGCTCGTAGGAAAAGGCAAGGCTGATTCAGTGGTATTCGGCAGAAGCCCGCGCATGGTGAATTTAAACCCTGGAATTAGGCGCGATTGTGATGCGATGCTCTCTTTGGTTCCACGCCCCTAAACCGGCCGTGAACGATTGATACGAGCATGAATGTCAAAGTGGGAGCCTACGATCGGCACGAAGTCTTGCGAGGGACGTTGAGTGGTACGCAAGTACTGATCGTCTTTTGTTTCATGTATGGTCTAGATACACAATTATGAAGGAAATCGGGGTTGCGACTTTGTTACTCCAAAAATGAGGATTAAAAAATGGTCCAGGAGTACTGTGGTTCCTTCAATTAAATCCTGGCAATCTTCAATGCTTCGTTCGGACCAAGGAAATGTTTTCTCACTTGCACGTTCAATCTTGATGACATAACAAAGACAGAATCTAAATCAAAAGGAAAGCGACAACGACGCCGATGGCCAGGCCAGCAATGCTGCCACGCGTGATTGATGCACTACCCGTGTAGGGAGTGATCGGGCTGCCAGTGGACGACGGGACGTAGCTGGTGCCAAAGCCAGAGGAGCCAGTTGGCTTTGCGACACCACCAGCAGCGTCAGCGGTCGGTGTTGGGTATGCTGGGGCCGCTGGAGGCGAGCCAGCGGCGAGACCAACGGAGATGGTACCTGTGGAGCCAGGAGCTGTGATTGTGGAAGTGACGAACTGAACCTGCGGGACGGTGATCGTGGTGTCGATGGTGATGTATGTGCTGCTTCCAGGGATCTCCTGGCCCAGGGACTCGCCAGTTGAGTAGGTTGCTGGGATCTGCACGCTAGAGGAGTAAGAGACAGTCGTGCTGGGGCAAGTACCGCTCGGAGCTGGGTTGGTAGCAGCAGGGGCTTCAGAGGTGTATGGCACGGGCGCTTCGCCGGTAGGAGCAGTGGCGCTGGTGGCTTGCTCGGGCGACGCAGGAGAGCTGGCTGGTGAGGTCTCGACGACGGTGTAGGAGACAGGAACTTCGGACACGACAGTGCTGCTGGCCGGGCAGTCGGTGACGTCTGCTGCGCAAGAAGTGATGGTCACGGATGAGGTAGAGTAATATGTGAGCGTGGAAGGCTGAGCGGGAGCAGTAGTGGCGGGTGCGGACTCTACTGGCGGTTGGCTGCTGGTCACGGGGGAACCTTCGGTGCTGGACCCAGTTGTCTGGGCCTCGGAGACTGGGCAGACAGTCGTCGAAACAGCAATGACACTCGTGACAACAGCAGTCGATTGGGATGCAGCAGGGCAATCAGTGACGTCGGCGGCACATGAAGTGATTGTGGATACCGTAGTCGAGTAGACAGTGGAAGTGGTCATCTCGGCAGGGGCGGTGGTAACTGGAGATCCTTCGGTGGAGCTGGTCTCGTAGGTGGGCGCCGTCTGCTCAGGAACCTCGGTGGTGACAGGAGAACCTTCCGTGGAGCTTGTTGTCTCAGATACGGGAGTGGAAGAGGGCTTGCCAGCAGAGGGACATGCGGTGATGATGGCCGGGTTCTCGGGCACATATTGTGCGCAAATTCCCTGCAGGTAGCTGGCGGCGGCCTGTGTCTGCTCGTCGTCGTCTGACCACGCCTCGAGGCAGCCCATGACCTTCTTGATCATCTCAGCGTTGCGGCAGTAGCACGAAGCGTCAGCGTTGTCCTTGCAGTCGGTCTGGCCAATCCATGTGTTAACACATTGAGGAAGAAGATCTGGCGTGTTGGGGGTCTCGTAGGTCTGCGTGGGGGCCTCCACATCGCTAGAGGTCGTAGCAGAGTAAGCCGGTGCTGAGCTGTTGGTCGGAACGGTGGCAGAGGACTCGTATGCAGGTGCAGATGATTCAGGGCCGACGATAGTAGATGAAGTGGTAGTGTCGATGGTAGACGACTCATACGCCGGAAGTGACGTCTCCGGGCTACCAGTAGTCGAAGACGCGGTGGTTTCCGTGGCGGATGAGTCAGTTGTCACGTAGGATGAGGGAACGTCAACGCTCGTCTCCACAGGAACGGTGCTGCTGACGTTGGCATAGCTGGAGAACGCTGGGAGGCCAGAAGTGCTGGTAGTCTCTGGAGAAACCTCTGTGCTTGAGGTTGTTGAGACCTCAGTGGAAGAAGATCCGTAACTGGAGATGGTCTCGACGTCGCTGGTGGTCTCATAGCTGGAGGCCGCAGAAGACGTTGTCTCAACGACAGAGGTGTATTCGCTGGCGCTGCTGGCGGTAGAAGCGCTGTAAGCAGGCTGAGTGGTAGAAGGACGATTGTCTGTGCACTTGAAGTCGATCGAATGAATTCCGATCGAGCACGATTCGCCCTTCTCGTTCTTGCCGGAGTCGCCTTTCTTGGGCTTGAACGTGACACTGGTGGAGCCAGCACACTGGGTGTTGTAGACAGTGTTACCACCTTGGGTGCATTTGTGAGTCTGCTTGCAAGTTGAACCATCAGGCATCTCATGGTGAGCGTCGATGTCGGTGTCCCAGGACGAGCTGACTTGGTAACTGTCGATGGTCATCTTGTCCTTGCCGTCACATTCGATCTTTGGCTCCTTGTGGATTTCCGCAGTGATGCATTTGTCCTGGAAGCTTCGCTTGGTGATACCATCACGCTTGCCGAAAGAGTTGCCACACTTGAAACCAGAGAACTTGTTGCTACCGTAGGATGAAAAGTCACCAGTCTCGAGGTTGTCCCAGTTGTAGCCAGACTTCTGATCAGTGGAGCACTCGTTGTTGGTGTTGTCGGGGCAGGAGTATTGCTGGGCATCCAGACGCCAACCAGTAGCGACTGTCTGCCCGACTGCCAGGGCCACAGCGAGGACAGAGACGTGCATCTTGATCAGGGACCAGAGCAGAAATGAGTGAGGTATAGATGTATCTGTATTGTCAAATTAAAGATAGTATGAAACAGCAGAGAAGCGAGTGGCTCTGCTGGAGGATAAGAAAGATGGATTAGGAGTAATGGCAACGCCAGGATGAGCTTGGAAAGAAATCCAACAACAGGAGGAGGATTGAGCATGTTATACCTCTGCAGTACCATCAATGTACCTCTACATGTCATGTCTTCTAGACCAATGGGATGTTCACAAGGATTCTCAAACATGGGCTGCATTAGTGGGCCGGCGGATCGTGCGTTCGCTTATAGTCAGCCTTCCCAAAGGCGTCAGAGTCGAACACAATCCTTGTCGAGCATGTGGAGCAACTGCCTATAGTGAGTATAGAACCCATTACTACACTAATCCATCCTGCAGCCAAAATCAGCGAGTCTGTAATGCTTTATCAGTATGATGTCCTTACAATGTTCATACCGTGCACGAATGTTGCTGTCTTCTACCCACGTCCCAAGCTTACTGCAGGTTTCGCAGACGCCCGTTGATCGCCACGAAGGTAGTCCTTCACGGTCGGAAACCACCCTACTTTCATCCCGCACGTTTGTCCTGAGCAAGACGATTCGCCGTAGGGCACGGCGGCTAATGCAGGTACGCATGGTACGCTGTCAGAAGTGCGCATGGCCCCTGTTTCAGGATGCAGCCAAGGTGAGGTTGCCGCTGTGTGCGACACGCTTAGCCGAGGGTTCCATGTTCCATTCGCTCCGCTTGGATCGGTCGGAACAGCGCTATCGTTTCGTCGTGACCTGTATGCTTTTCGCGCGCGGCATCACAGCTGCCCACCGCGAACCAGCCATACGTGCGTGCCGTGGTGTGATGTTCATGTGTTCATGAGCAGGAGGAGGAGGCTGAGTCGCCGGCCTGGCTGAATGGGCGGCCGCTCTCCTCATCAGGCGAGGCTCTACGCTTCTATCTCTCGTCTGTCAGGTGACCTGTATCCGCATTGATTTTTGCTTGACTGGATGCGAGAGAGCCCAAGTTGTGAAACGGTGGTCAACCTGTCTGCTGAAGTTCTCGTCGTCTTTACCGCGCACAGGTCACTGAACAGACTGGCGCATCCTCTGTCTCCACACAGTTCAACCCATCCTCTGCTCTGAGCCTCTGGGGTACAGTACTCTAGATCCTACACTAATGCCACACGAATGGCCCGTGGTCTGTACAGAAGAGCGGACCTTAGCGAATGTTCGATGCAAAAATCACATCTACGTTACTACTCTTCTGTGCCCTAAGACATGGGCAAGCGAGACTCACCGCACTGTACGCGAGCAGTTTCAACAGTGCTATTCTAGGATTGGCGATTAGACAATCAGTTGACAATTGACACATGACCACACATCAGATTCAAGACTTGAATACTCTCGCACATCACGACACAGAGTGTTCGATGTCCAAAACCAGCTCATAAGTCTACATATGCCTCACTACGGTGCTATGCTAGTATCTGCAGATACAGACACAACCCTGAGGTAATGATATCTCATAGAAATTACAGAGGATACTCTGAAGTATCTCATGTACCAGTAGAGTCCTACCTCTGGCCTTCATTTGTATTTTGAGTGCAGTTGCCGCTGAGATGCTATCAAACACTAAAGTTCCTTAGGTGTTAGTAGAGTCCTGCCTTCAGCCTTCGCCTTATTCTTGAGAATAGCTATCGCTGAAATGTTATCGGAGACTCTCGACTTTCGTACATGCCGTGTAGTCCTACCTTTAACGCTCGCTTATCCCTTGAGTATAGTCATCATTGGGATGCCAGAGGACGCTCCAAAAGTCATGAAGTGCTCGTAGAATTTTATCCTTACAGTTCTTGATCATAAGTTTTCGGACATGAATTCCTTGGCATCCGTGATCACTACATAGCAGGAGATGACCGCTTTTTATGACAGTGTAGCTCTGGTGTTAGGGTGTTACCCTGACTTTATCTCTAGTTTTGAGAATAACCATATATATAGATACGTATGTAAACTTCTGGCTTGTGTAACGCCGAAAAGCTGTGTAAACTGCGTGTAACATGCGTGTAAATCAATATATGTGTAATTTCTAAACTTGTGTATCACTTTTATATCAAATAAACATAGTATTTCAATAGCTTAAATTTGATACACTATGTTTAGTTAGCATATTAGCAGATACACAGTTGTTATCAGACTACAGAGTTTACGCTATTTGCCTATGTGTTTACGCCAACTAAACACGGTTATAAAAAAACCCATTCCCCTGTGCTGTATCTTTACAAAAGCATTTCTCAATCATAAACGCCTCTATCGGGATGACGCTAGTGCTACAAAGACGTATTTGGTATCAGGCTATCTCGAAACCTTCAAATCATCATAAATAGAAGCTGTCATTATTCCTAAACGATACCTGAATGTATACGAGGGTTAGTGTCTGAGGGTTCTTGTCCGGAAACTTATGATCAGGCACTGTAGCTTTCGTTCATGCTTGGGAGATAGCCGCTGCTGAGATTATAAAAGATATTCAAGAATTTATCGAGTGCTAGTAGGGTACTACCTTGCGCCTTTGTCTGATTTGGAAGCACAGCTGCCGCTGAGATGCTATACGCAGACTTGCATACTGCAGTGCCTATACCATTACTTATAGCACTCATACTTGGTTTGTCCACCATTGAGATGGTGCTCAGGATGTCTCAGTCGATCGGCAAGTTATACGCCTCTACCTTCGGGTATATACTTATTGATATTATGATGCTCATCGAGGAGCTGTGTGAAGACTCATGAGGAGCATCTGCAGGAATTTCCTTGATAACACATTGGCTGGTGTGAAAAGGGTCAAAGAGCATAAACGATCGTATCATTCTTCAAATTATTCATGCTACTCTACTGGAGCTTCCTTCCGCACCCACCCTCGTGATTGTGTTTGTGCGCAGGCACAGTGCTTCTCTTCTTGTTCACAATTGCAGTGCTATTGACCGGTCCCAAGCTCTCAAAGCTAGTAGCGTACTCAGCCACAGCAGCAGCAATGGCCTTAGTGTTCCACTCGAAAGCGTCCCAAGCTAAGTTGGTGATGTTGTCACCGGCCTGGTGGTAGTTGATGTCGTATGAAACACCGGCCTCGCCACCGAAGAGCTCGGCCTCTTCTTCGGTCTTCACGACCTCGGCGCCTGTGAACAATCCACCAGAAGCAATGCCACGGTCGAGGAAGCCAGCGTAGTCACTACGGCCACTGAAGTCGGTGGGAGTGGAGTTCAGGCCGTTGGCTGCGAAGAAGTCCTCGAAGAAGAGCTCGGCCTCGGCACTGCCAGCTGGGCCAGTCTGATTGAATGCACTGCCATCGCCGTCGTAGATACCGAGGATGTAGTTGGGAGAAGCGATCATGTCGAAGTTGAGGTACAGGCGAATCTTTGCAGCCTCCTCAGCGGAGAGGTTCTCAGTGTAGTGGTAGCTACCAAGCAGACCGAACTCCTCAGCAGCCCAGAAGCCGAGGCGGACAGAGTTGTTGACAGCGTATCCAGTAAGTTGTGTAGCGACCTCGAGGATACCAACGATGCCAGATCCGTCGTCGTTGATACCAGGGCCATCGAACACGGAGTCGGAATGGCCACCAATGACCAAGACGCTGTCTTTGCTTCCGCCAACTGTTTCGGCGATCACATTCTCGACGGTGACGTTGTACAAATCCGATTCAATAGACAGTGTAGCTTCAACGGCCTCTCCACCAGTGATGCGCTCAATCCAGGAAGTGCCATTGGTCTGAGCAACACCAACAGTCGGAATATAATCGCCCTCAGGACGGGGAGGTGGGCCAAGCGTGCCACTGCCAAGGGGTGTGGGAGCGTTGTTGTAGATGATAGCACCAACAGCGCCTGCGACACCAGCCAGAGCAGACTTGAGACCAAACTCGCATGTGCCGCGTTGGATGAGAGCGATTTTTCCGGATACGTCTTCAGGGTAGTCGGCTGCCTCGCAACCGAGGTTGTCGACGGGGACAAGCTCAGCCGTAACGGAGCCACCCGGTGAGTACTCGAAGAGAGAGGGCTCAAATGTGGTGTCATCGACAGTCAGTTCACCCTCCACATTGCTATACAGTGCGGTGAAAGGCTGTCTGTAGACGGTCCAGTAGTCACCGAGAGCTTCGATGCTCTCAACAAGGTAAGTGACTGTATTATTATGACCCTCCGACGAAATGACACGGTTTCGGCTTGCTGTGTTCAAGTCAGCAACCTGTTTTAGACACTGTAGGGATACCCTTCACACTCACGTGTAGCGTACGCGATATCCTCTAGATCTTGAGCCTTAGCTCTGAGGTTGTCGACCTTGATCGCATCTTGAAGAGCTTGGGAGTCGACGGGCGGATAGCCAGTCGGACCCGCAGTTGAAGAAGGAGAAGTTCCAGTGCTACCAGTCTTAGTAGGCTTGGACGGCTTCCCGGGGTGGCCGTGGGGAGCAGAAGGGTACGGTGGAGGGCGAGGTGGCTGCTTGCTCGGGCCCTGGTATTTTGATGGAGGGTCGGCGTGCTTCGGCTTCAACTCAGCAGCAGAGGCAAGGCCAACGGAGGCCGCGAGCACGGCTGCAGTGAGCTTCATGGTCAAGAAAATATGTAAAACTGTTGAGAATGGGATAATTACACCTGGAAGCTTGGGACTGCACGCACGTGAAGAGAGGGCATGGGAATACTTATTATACCTGGGCCTGATTAATCTATGCTCCAAGCAAGGCTGTTGCGATCGTCCGCAGGTACCTGCATCAATCTGCGGTGAAGTCGCATCCGAGCTCTTCTCGAACAAGGAGCTGCGAGGCATCTTTGGCAGCCAAGAGATAGCATGATTGCGCGCGAAGGCGAATCCTGCAGGGCCACCTGATCATTGCCCACTTGCGTGCTACCCGCGGCGATGCCAAGTGATACCACCGGCCAGTCTATGGCGACGCATGGCTAGTGAGTGGTTTAGATCGCTTTGCATTCTGGTATAGATTGCTTAGGACCTGCTGAAGATAGCAGGAGGCAAGCAATGCCCAGCGCAGTGCCCAGAAACCGCCAAGTGCGGGACACAGCAAGGCGCATGTCTCGAGTGGACCGAGGTGCCATCAAAAATTGGCGACGAATCAGCGTAGTGCCGCTGGAGGTACGACTGTCTGATTGTGCGAATGTGCTGTATGAAGACGTGATATGGCAGGATGAGCTGAAAACGAAGAGGTCGGGACCTGAGTCGCTGTGGTGGCGGAATCCAAGCCCGCTTCCACCAGGTCTCCACCTTCTTACCAGAAACATCACAACTCTAGTTGAGGGGATAGACAAGAGTTTAGTATCACGGCGACGCCGCAAAGCTTGCCGATCGCTATACACAGGCGCCACCGCCACCGCACCAACTTCATATCGCTCTAGCTACCATGCAGCTCACGAGTGAGCAAGAAACAGCTCATGAGGTATGGAGTCGCGCGTAGACCTAATTCGCCAATCGGCACTTTCTAGGGCTCTGTGGTCACAATATGAGTCTCATGCAGTCGATTGCCATCAGTCTGTACGTAGCATCTCTCAATGGCCGCCGTAATATCTACCATCCTGCGTCCACTGGTATTGGCATACCGGCCACTAACAGATTGAGAAGCGCTCAAAATAATCTCACTGGTGCATGCATATGGGTTTACGTCAACAGCTGTTGACATTTCCATCTCAGTCACAATTAGTTTGACATGCACTCAAAATCATCTCGCTGGTGCGTGGTTTCAAATCCAGGTCAACAGCTGTTGGCATTGGCATACCAACCATCACCGGATTGACATGCGATCATTCTCAACTCCCTGGTGCGTGCGCTTGAGTCTGGGCCAACAGCTAATGGCATGAGCATCGCAGAAAAAGGTCTATGAACAGAACTGTACGACGACACGAAGTATTGTTTCGCCAGCGATACTCATGCTTGGGTATAAGTCACATGAACCATTTCTGCGAATCCCCCGCTCGTATCATCTGCTCAGGTTTGATTCGACGGCCAAGCGGCATGGGTTGCAGTACTGCAAGGCCCTGTCGCGGAACTGCTCACACAAGCACTCGGTAGGTCTTGCTGATACCAGTCGTCAGCATTTGAAGCATCATAAGCCATCTCCCGATATCAATTTTACCTTGATGGCGTCCCAAGAAGCTGGTACAACTTCTTTGCGTGCGTTGTAAGCAGTGAGGAACGCGACATAAGACCATGTCAAGTCCCTGGCCGAAAGAGGTCTGCCGTCGTCACGAGAGAATTGTTCGGCAAGTGCGCCATCTTCGGGCGTGTATTTCCGCTGCACAAGGTCAGATACGCTCGTCACGTCGCAAACCACTTGCTTACAGAAATCTCCATGTAGCTGTCAGCGTATGATAGAACAGCATCGTAAACCTTCTTGAATTCCGGCGAGGATTCATTGATGGTTCCGATACTGGTCGACGGGTTCACATCTTTGAAGAAGGCGTGAGATGTCGAGGTGATATTGATCGAACCAAGGCGCTTCCATTGATATGCCGCTTGGTACAGCATCTCGGCTGCCGCGAAATTTCCTAGATACCTATGATCTATCAGCAGTGACCTCGATTCCGTTGCTGGAACACGACATACCAAGGGTTGCCTCCCATATACACATCTTCTGAGTATCGGCCAACAGCCACGCCGACGCCAGTGGGAATGTTCTTGTTGATGGCGTAAATAGGTCTGAACGAGTCCGTGACAGCTTTGTGGTTCGCAAGGGCCTTGTCAGAGCAAGGCTGAAAGGTCACCGAGTCGCAGCCAGCTTCGGGATCGAACATGTGTGTGCTGGTAAGTATGCTATTGAGGTCCTTCCCTGAACGGCTAGTGTAGGTGTTTGACAGGATGTAGCCACGGTTCCAGTACGATTGTAACAAACACAAGATTTGAGGCGCCTGAGAAACACAGTGATCACAACTCTGGCCTAGATTATGGGCAAGTTTGGAGCCTTGTACAAGTGCACGATACTGCATGGCGGTAGTGAAGAAAGAGGCACCTTTGACTTCTTCCCAGAGGTCGAATGTGGTTAGGTTCCAGTACTGCGTTACGTAAGACAGATCGTTCTGCACTATGGGCCATATCATCGAGCTGACGGTTTTGTTCTTGCCCTCAGACATCAGATGGCGAGCGTATGCAGACAACGCGATCGCTCTCAGAGCAGGCCCATCTCGCTGCGGGCGACCCCAGTCACCGGTGAATGCAGTCTGGTTGACAGTGAACTTTGCTTCACCGAGTCCTCCTGAGCACAAGCCGCCCGAGGGGTTTTCCACACCTTGTAGAACAACTTGGGCGCTGATGTAGTCTTGGATTATGCGTTCGAGCTCAGGTGACTTGCTGGCTGTGAACTCTCCCACAAGGGTTTCTATGGTCAGAGCCGAATCTCGCGTCCAGGTGTAGAAATAATCCGGGTCGGACGTGGACGGTGAAGCAACGATGATGCCAGCTTTCGCGCCTGTAGCTTTCGAGCCAGTCGGACCAGTGTTGTCCAATATGCCTTGAAGCGCGATCGGTCGTTCTTGATCGAGCCATGAGTCCAGAGACTGGGGAGTCTGTGATGTAACGCGATTTGGCAAAATATATGATGGGTAGGCCGGTCCAGCGCAGTAGAGGCCAGTAGCGATGGCGGCTGCAAATCCTAGTATAGGGAGTAGAGATTTTCGAGAGAAGATGGGCTCGTCGATCGATGTAGGAGGCTGCTCTTGGTCGATGTCCATTTTCAGGGATATTGGTTTGAGGTCGTCGAAAATAAGGCGAATTGTTAAGTGACAACTGAAACAGCCTGAAGGCAACATTGAATACAGCGGGCTTGCCGACATGAAACTCGTGGCTTCCATTCAGGATACGTACTCTACCTTCGGTAGTGACGTTGCGTAGCAGTTCCCGCCTGCTTGCCGTCAATGGTCCCCTTTTCGAAACGCAATGATAGATGTGAACAGGAAATCTTCATTACCTAATTTTCAATTGAAGTAGCTTTCTGCGGAACGCTGAAAAAAATGTGGAACTCGTGCGAGAGTCCTCACATAGCAATCAGGTCCACCACACCTTCGCCTGCTCCACTTCTGACCTCAACCCATCCACCTTGCTCCACGCGTACGATCTTGCCGTCGATACATACACGCCTCCAGCGCGGGTCTTGTTCATCAAACTCAATTCGAAGACCGCTGATCTCTTCATATCCAACTCGGGAATCATCGATGTGCTTACCATCCTGATAAGCGCCAGTCATGATCTTCATCACCTCGTCTCCACTCATTGGGCCAAAGTGCAGCAGGCGTAATTTACCATCAAGCGGCTGTGAGCTAGGTGAAATATGGAAACCGGCTTCTAGATGCGACACCAAGGTGGCGAGCACGTAGGCGTGTTCGCTCCGGTCGATGGGATGCCATGCGTCTTCGCCAGCGCGAAGCACGGAGACCTTTCCCCGGTAATGGTGCGGTGGCGAGCCATCTGAAGGGTAGAGAGCTTCTTTCGCAGCCATCTGGAAGCGCTGAGCGCCGAATTGTCGATAGTGAGCGGTATCACTGTCGGCCACCAGACCAGCATGCAAACCCCATGAGCAGACGACTGCACCATGACAAGTGGGTGAGTTGTTGTAAGTTGGTAGTTCAAGCTCGTCGCGAGCTTCATTTGCAAGGATGCGGGCGCCAGGCGAGAAAGTGGCGCGAAAGAGAGGAATTTCTTTTTGCGATCCGCGAATGAGTGTCGAGAGACCGAGTGTTTTGTCTTTTGTAACACCAGAACTGTGAGCCATCGCATTGCCCGTGCCGAGGGGAAGTATAGCGATGTTCAGCTTTTGATATGTTTCAGAGTGTGGCTCGGAGAGTAGCACATTGGTAATGTCAACCAAACCGCCATCACCACTAAGAAGGACGATCGACTGACTTGTGCCAGCGTTGGCACGAGGTAGGAAGACCGTTCGGGTAAGATCAGAAACAGTCGTCTCTGAGCTGGTGAAGTGCAGTTGGTACTTTTCCTCTGCGCTGTTGTCGCGCACGAAATCGAGGAAAGGCTTGAGGAGCTGTTCCCATACTGCGGTTGCCTGTCCCGTCCCTGATCCTGTCGAGACGATGACGTGGAAGTTGGGCTCTGGGGCACTCCTTGTCATTCGCGTATATAGACAAGCTTGACCTGCAGGCTGGAAGTCATGCGCAAGTTGAAGTGGCGGAGTTGTTGCAGTCAGGGTCCGGAATGACACAGGAGACGCTTTCTTGTCGTCTTTCGTTTCGTTCTCTACAACGTAGAGAATCTTATACTCATCCTTCGAACCAGTCCTTGAAGGAAAGACAGCAATGATATGGTCGGATTTGATATGTGCCCATTCAGTGTTCGGAGCTGTCGCCTTGTTAGCCGTGTTGGCCAGATTTGATAGGATACGTTCTTCGTCGAAGCCCGAATACGTATATCATCTCTGATGACACGCGAGATTACAATATACTGAGAGAGAGAAAGAAAGAAAGAGACCTATGTTACTTACACGTGACTCTTCCCTCAGCCCAACTCAGTCGACCTTCTTGATCGTTCTCGGCTCGTTGATAGAACCAGGTGACGGGTCGTCCGTCGACCTCACCCTGGTTGTCTGTTGAACTCGACATCTCTGCGCCCATGACGAGGAAGAAAGAGCGAGAGGGGAGGATATGAATCTGACGCCATGCCTCGCAGGATTGATGTTATGGCATGCGATAGGCAGCTCGCTTCGCTCCACCATGACACAGCCTCACGCAGCACTTCGCAGCACGCTAGCCCCGTCTTCACATCCGGGTAACTCCATTGGGCTGACCTGAGCAGCATCGCGAGCTCTCTCGTCTTGCATATTGCCTGCACTCTCTTGCTGACGCTTACCCATACCAAGTTCTCGTCAATACCACCACCCTAATCTCGCCTTGCATCATACCCTTCGCACTTGGCCCTTGCGACTGTTCTCTCCATCCTCCGCACCGGCCACCCCCATGGTGAACCCTTGCAACTAGCTCCACCCAGCATACTCACGAAACCGAAACGCATGCAACAATGACCGGCTGGGGCGTCTTCGTTATCATCGCCTTCATACTCCTGTTCATTGGCAGCGCAGGATGGATAGGGTAAGCTCAGCCGTTTTCTCGAATCTGGTATCACGCTAACTCGAGAACAGCCTCTCCTACTACCGTGCCCGTCGCCTGGGTCTGCCACCACCTAACTTCAATCCTTTCAACCGTGGCAACCATGACCCTGCTGCCTACCGCGCACCCGCTCCCGCTCCTTCTGGAATCAAGGGCTGGATCACCGACAAATTCGATGCTCTTCGCAACAAGCGCACCGCTGGCGGTGCCTACGAGTCCACGTCCTTTGGCGCAAATAGGGGACGGGACAGGCGCGGCTTCGGCGCATTGGACCCTGATGAGGCATGGGATGCCCGTGTAGGAAATGAAGCTGATCACACTGGGTACTACGAAGAGCAAGAGCTGGGTTTGCAGGACCCTAATTCTGGGCCTTACGGTGGACGCGGGTACGGCGAAGTTGGCATTGGCGGCATTCCAGAGCAGAGAGGGCGCAGCTTGTCAAGACAGCGAGAACTTGACAGCAGATACGACGAAGAGGTGCATGGAGCTGGACAGGCTAGGAACCCGTTCGCAGACGACAATGAGGCTGCGAGCATGAGGACTGCGAGCCCACGGCCTATGGTTGACACAGTGCCAGGTCAGGGAAAGGGCAGAGGTGTCAGCGCACATCGCAAGGGACAGAGCAGCTTGGGTACGAGCGGCGACAGTCCGACGGAGCGCCGAAGCATGTTCAGAGAAGACGTTTGATGGTATGCGGCCTTTTCCAATACCATGAAATTCCGAGATTCTGCGTAGCACTCCAGGGGATGTGTTTATGGTTTGGAAGCACGTCTTGCGATCTGCCTCTGGCGAAAATTAACAGTCACTTACGAAGGTCGGGCAAAATGGCGTTTGGCTGGTGATCAATGAAAGATATCAGGGACGAATAGGCTAGGTGTAAGTTATGGGAATGGCTCCGGGTTGCATTATGTCACACTACGCAAATTCGCTTCATGAATTATATTTCAACGATCTTGATGTTTTGCATGCCGTATACTCTTGACACTGGCCAAGACATTTCGTCTGAGCATGAATGCAAGTGACCAAGAACTGTAGAGGTCCTGGGCCCCCGCAACATCTCGTTGGTGGATAAATCCAAGTTGGACACCACTTCCGCAGCCGCGGCTGACGGATATGCTAGTGCGGATATGTAACATGCGGAAAAGGCGGGCTGTCGGTTGCGGATGTGGAAACACTCATCTTAGAGGCACTTCAGAAGAGCATAAAACCCGCAATTGCCACTTGATTGAAGCTACGACATCTTCTCACACTTGATTCTTCACTATAGTATTCGACGGGGTTGAGTAGTTCTTAGACTTCCACTTCGCCAAGATGTCCACTACCATGACCATCACGAAGTCCCAGCCGAGGCCAGCTCAGGCCGGCGTCATGGATCACAGCATCTACCCACCCATAGAAAGGTTTCAGACCATTGATGGCCTCCTTAGAAGCCATGCAGCAGAGACGGAGCAGACGTCTGCCATATGCTATCCTGTGAAAGCAGCGGCCGACTTCGAGGAGCACACTGCAGCCGAGATTGACAGATACACTGATGTCGCGGCACAATACTACATTGATCATGGTCTATACCCAGCAGTAAGTGTGACGATATGCTATTTTGCAATTAGCAAACCCACTGACATGATATCTTCAGGATCCGACGTTGGACAAAGCACCAGTTGTTGCTTTATTGGCAGGTTCAAGCTTTGAAACGATCCTCACATATCTTGCTCTCAACCGCCTCGGCTATGCTGTACTATTCCTTTCCACAAGGCTCACCGCGCCTGCCTATGTCAGACTTATGGACATGGCCAGTTGCCACCAATTGATCATACACGAGAGCTTCCGGCAAGTCGCCACTGACATCGAGTCTGAACGACAAGAATGCTTCAGCACCACCATTTTGACACGAGCCGATTGGCATGGCCGACCCACTATCGACTCTGTCAAGCGACTCACTGCTGATCCTGTGAAGGAGGGTGGCAAGATTGCATGGATTCTACACTCATCAGGAAGCACGGGCTTCCCTAAACCTATCTTTCTCACCAACCGGCAATGCCTTGCAAACTTCAAGAAGAGCTTCAACTTGAGGTCATTCTGCACCTCGCCACTATTCCACTCGCATGCGTTGATGGAGTTTGGTCGAGCGCTCTACACCAAGGCTGCAATGTTCTGGGTCAACCACAGCCAGCCCATCACAAGCAGCAATCTGCTTGAAGCCATGCAAGTAGTCAAGCCACAAATGGTCAGCGCAGTACCATACGTCCTGAAATTGCTGGCAGAGAAAGAAGAAGGCATTGCTGCTCTGGCCCGGACACAGCTTGTCATGTATGCTGGCAGCAGCTGCCCCGACGAGCTTGGAGATCGACTCGTCAACGCAGGTGTCAATCTCATTGCGAACTATGGCGCTACTGAGACTGGACAGATAATGACTTCTTTCCGTCCCACCAGCGACAAGGAGTGGTCGTACATGCGTTGTTGGTCGCCTGTTGCCGATCATGTGCTCTTCGACGAGATCGCACCCGGAGTCTTCGAGTGTGTCGGTCTTGATGGCCTACCATCAAAAGGACCTAGTAACAGCAAGCCACCCTTCAGCCCATCCAACCCAGAGAACAGCTTCCGTACCGCAGATCTGTTCACCCGACACCCAGATCCTAGCAAGAGCAATTACTACAAATACCTTAGCAGACTAGACGATCGTATCACGCTCGTCAATGGCGAGAAGGTGCTGCCCATCCCGATTGAGGGTAGTATCAGACAAGACGAAATCGTTCGCGAGGCTGTCGTCTTCGGAGTCCAGCAGACGATGCCTGGTCTGATCGTATTCCGCGCCCAAGAAAAAGCTCTCGATCTTTCCGATGAGCAATACCTTGATGCTGTGTGGCCGACGATCGAAGCCGCCAATGCAAAGGCTGAGACATTCGCAAGGGTGATCCGCGAGCTCGTGATCGTGAAAGGTCCTGGCTGCCTCTATCCCAAAACAGACAAGGGAACTTTCATCCGAGCTCAGGTATATCAGCAATTCGCACAAGACATCGAGGGTGCATATCGACGACTCAACGCCGAGGATAAGGGAGGTTCGAAGAAAGCATTGTCAGTCCCGGAGCTAGAGGAATGGCTGCTCGCCAAATTCCAAAGAGACCTTCGCATTCCTCTTCCGAACAAGACGACCGACATCTTCTCCGCTGGAGTCGACAGCCTACAGACGACACGAATCTGGCGAGCAATCAAGCAAGAATTGGACCTTGGCAGTGCCTCTGATGGGCTCAGTCAGAATGCGGTCTTTGAACAAGGGACTGTCGAAGCTCTGGCCAAGCACCTATACCAACTTCGAACCGGTGGAGACGTTTCGAAAGAGAAAGATGAAACTCAGGTCATGCAAGAACTGATCGAGAAGTACTCCAACTTCACCACACACTTCCCTTCGAATGTACCCCAGCCCGAGAAGGAAGTGATACTCTTGACTGGAGCAACAGGCAACTTGGGAGCTTTCATCATCGAAGAGCTGGTCAAAAGACCTTCTGTTGCCGAAGTCTGGGCCCTCGTACGAGCTCCCGGCCAAGCTGTAGCAGGTGCTCGGGTAATGCAATCGCTTGCAAGTCGCAACATCAAGCTTTCCGACGACGACTTGGCCAAGCTGCATGCATTGCCTAGCGATCTTAGCAAAGCAGATCTAGGCCTCAGCAGCCACACTCTCAACCACCTCCTTTCGTCTCTCACGACAGTCATCCACAGCGCATGGGCCGTGAACTTCAACCTCGGAGTCCGATCATTCGAGCAACAACACATCCGTGGTACTCACAATCTAATAAACCTCTGCCTACGCACCTGTCTCCCCAGCCCGGCCAAGTTCTTCTTCTGCAGCTCCGTCAGCACTGCATCAGGAACACCAAAGCCCGCATCCATCGCCGAGAAGGCAGTGGAAGACCTCAACCATGCACAAGGCACGGGTTACGGGCGAAGCAAGCTCGTCACCGAGCACATCACTCGCAACGCAATGCGCAAGACCGGAATGCACGCTCGGGTACTGAGGATCGGTCAACTGAGCGGTGACCGCCGCAGCGCAATCTGGAACGACACAGAAGCAATCGCATTAATGGTCCGCAGCGCGCTGACCGTAGGCGCATTACCTGCATTAAGCGAACAGCCCAGCTGGCTGCCCGTCGACGCATGCGCAGAAGCCGTAGCTCAACTTGCCCTGCTTTCGGGCCCGAATGCCTCCGAACGCCCGAGACCTGCAGGCGCAGATGCAGATGCAGATGCGAATCTTGTCTACCACCTCGTCAATCCGCAGACGTTCAGCTGGTCGGCGGACTTGTTGCCAGCGCTGAAGCGGTGTGCGACGCTGCCGGCCTTCGATATTATCAGCCCACAAGAGTGGCTCCGCAGGCTTGCAGGTAGTGAGCAGGATGCGTCGAAGAACCCAAGTATCAAGTTGCTGGATTTCTGGCAGGCGAAGTATGGCAATGCGGTTGCAGCGACGGATGCGAACACGCCGCCGGCCGGCCTCACGTTCGAGACGGCGATGACCTTGCAGCATTGTACAGCACTGAGGGACGTCGAACAGCCTGTAGCGAATGGGCTCGTTGAGAGGTACGTTGAGCAATGGATGGGAAAGTGGAAAGCATAGAGCGAATTTGGTAATAGTGAAAGTGATAAATGAGGAGTGAATGATTTAGTTCCAGATCAATTATATCTGTAATACCGTACTAAAGCAGCTGTCGTAGTTCTCGTTGCAAACAATTTCTGTCCACCAAGACTCCAAAGATGAGAATGAATGGACTCGTTAGATCTGTAGAGCTACGCTCTATTTCCGGCTGACGAACGCCCGCTAAACAAGACATTTGTACCAGTTGAAAAAATTGGTCAATCTACACACCGGCCGGGTAGGTGGGCATGATATCGGGCTTTTCAAAGCGCGCTGTGAGGCCCTCCCAGCTGTAGTGCACCTGTTCATTCTCAGGGCGCACAATGTCCCACTGGTTCTCACGCTCTTCTTCCTTGCTCTTGACGACGTAGCCGGCGTCGGGACAGCCATCCATGATGTACTTGCGCTTCTCCTCGCTGCGAACCTTGATCTCGCAGTTGAAAGGCTTCGACATGGTAATGACGTAGGGGTTGGTCTCATACCAGGGAACGGGGTTGGCGAGACCTTCGGCACCTTCGCGGCGTTTGACGGTGAACGACCAGAGCAGAGAACCGAGGAGAGTGACGAGTTCAAATTGGGTAAGGTCGACGCCAGGGCAGGCACGGTTACCGTAGCCAAACGATGTGTCGCCACGAAGGTTGGGGAATTCAGTCAAGGGTTCTTTGTATGTTGGGTAGGAGGGATCGATCCAGCGCTCCGGCTTGAATTCTGTAGGGTCGGGGTAAAGCGATTCCTCGCGGGAAATCAGACTGCGGAAATGTTAGCCAAAGAGTCTTGTGAGGTTGATGCTTCATATGACTTACTAGTGGTTGGCGTGCACGATGGCATCCTTAGGAATGAAGTAGCCGTCGTAAACGTCGTCCTCGAGTGCTACGTGAGGCACACCGAGGGGTGTGGGCTGGCGCCAACGCAGAATCTCCTTCACGGTCGCGCGTAGCATGGGCAATTGAGGCATATCCTCGACGGTCGGCAGGCGGTCGCCACAGACGCGGTCGATCTCCTCCTGCACCTTGGTTTGCCACGACGGATAGTGGCACATGGCGGTGAAGAAGCAGTGAAGAGGTCCTCCGATAGTGGCGATGGCGACGAAAGAGCTCGAGCCAATAGCGTGAGCGGCTTCATGCCAGTTGAGGGTGATATTAGCCTTGTCCTTGTTCTCGCCGTCCAGCCAGAGCTTGCTCCAGCTGTCCTCGGCAGTGCCAGCTGCAATGCGATCCTTGACGTCTTGAAGAGCTTCGTAGAAAGCGTCCTTCACGCGATCAAACTGCTTGGTCTCCTCTTGCTTAAAAGGAGAAATCGACTCGGGGAGGTTTTGGAGGAAGGTCAACTTGTTGATGATCGGACCGGCAGGAGAGACAGTCTTCAGGAGATAAGGCACCATTGTGAGAAGTTTCGTACCGTGCGCGGGATCGCCCCAGGCAACGCTTGCAATGGTTCTTGCGCCTGTGTCAAAATTAGTATCTTGTTGCCACTTTATGAACCTAAGTGATGAGTACTTACAGTGAACGATCATGTGCTCAGACCACTGTTCAGGAGACTCTATGAGACGTCTCAAGGTCTTCTTGTTCTCGATCACAGGCCAGCCATAGAACTGCTTGGGGTTCGATTGCCTCATGATCATGTGCATGAAGTTCTTGTAGCGGCGGAAAGCATCGCCATATCCCATGAGTGGCAACAGTTCCGACCCGTATTTCACCTTGACCGCAGCGGGGAGCACGTTGCGGTCGCAGTATTTGCGTTGGCGGGTTACGAAAAGGTCGCGGGCAATCTTATCGTTCTCGACCCAGATGTGGATAGTACCCATCACCTTCCACTCGTAGATGGGACCATACTTCTTGTGCAGCGCACCGAAATGCCACGCCGCCTTTACGCCTTCTTCGGGAACATCCCAGAACCGACCAGCCCAGGGAAGACCTGTTTTACATGTTAGTGATGTTGGTGCCGAAAGGGAGTGGCATATCATACCAGGAAGTCTAGGCAACGGTTTGACTCCAGGTGGTAACCTTTGCTTTCCAGATGTGAAGACTCGAGCAAGGCCGAGCAAAAGCAGCAGAGACACGGCCCAGACGAACTTCGACTGTGTAACATCTGCAAACAACTCGGGAGTCAATCCTGAGGTTTCCAGAAATGCTGTGGCATTGCTAGAACCAGAAGGAAAGAGCATTCGCTCCTGTGCAGGCTGGATTGATTGTGACATGGTTTCACGGTGATAGTGAGAGGTGTGGGCAGCACGTTGTCCGCGGCTGTAGGCATATATGGTATCGCTGAAGAAATAGTGGAGACACTCCAGGGTAAGCATAGCCTACCGGATATGACATTCGAAACCCCAAGGCTTAGCGAAGACCTACAGCCTTAGCCAGGACGAAAATGGACATGGCTAGTGCTGATACGATGGGGATCCGGTACAGTCGCTACAGTGTTGTGAGATCGCCACAGGTCCAATAATACGCCTAGGCATGCAAGGCACTGGGAGCTTGTTGGTGAGAGTGGCACGCAAATCGACGTCAGGCAGGAGAGCTACCAATCACTGGGCCGGAACAAGCGACAAAGTCACGACATGGCCCCCATCAGCCCACTCAGCCTGCGCCTTGTGCCAGAGGGCGAGCATACTCCTGAACAGTGAGCGCGCATGCATGCGGCAATGCGGCATGCAACACACCTCTGCGTCGGCGATATGCGTGTGAGAACAACCCTATCGACGATAAGATCACGTTAAGAGATTCGCCTTCCGCTATTATGCCTCGTATGCGTCCGATATGATGGTGGTCGCTGTCGGCGCCGTTGCGTGGTCAAACCCAGAGCCCTGGTTTTGGCATGTGCCGAGTCCACACGTCAGGTTGGCATTTGACATATGCGCAAGGTTTTCGATCCTCGTGCCTTGGAATGTTCTTTCTCCGAGAAGTTACAGTAGACTCGCGAGAGAGGATGCCGAATTAAGCATCGGCCCATGCGCGCGCAGATCGTAAGCGGCTAGTCCGCTAGATTTGGGGCAGAGTGACGAAGCGCGGGGTAGGCGTGTCTGACAGCCAGCCAACGGGGCTGCTGCGCTCAAGCTGGAGCCAGCTAAATTTAGGCGCGCTGGCTGAGGCTGGCTGGCTTGGGCGCGCATATGCAGGGCGTGGCAGGCCATGGCACCGGTCAGACCTTGCTCAGATGGCTCGTGACTCCTCTTGCCATCACCGGAAGCGGCGTAGGCTGACCAGAGTCTCAATCAATCGCTGCGCTTATCTCCAATGTGGTATAGTTCTATATCCTGCGGCTCCCCAGTTGCCGGCCGTGTAGCAGCAGCAAACATGTTGTCGTCTTGTCAGCCATATCACTGCATTGTGTTGCCTGACAGTGGTTCTGGATCCGGATGATTATGTGCGTCCTGGCATACTGCATCAGCTGGCCAGGCCCGCGGGTTGCTTTGGTTGCCATGCACTATCAATTGGCAGGGGAGGCAACTTCGGATGGGAAGATGCGAATATATATGCTTCTCGTATGTGTGAGGATTATTGCGGCGCATGCTGTGCGTAGGGTGTGGTTACCACCGTGCGTAGCACGACACTACTGTGACCGTCGGAAAATCAGTAGCCACCCTCCCCTCGCTACTCGCTTCTCGGGCCACGTTGCTGACCGGCGCGCTATCGGATTTTGGCATGTCGCTAAAGAGAACTGGGTATAAAGTGATCGGCATTCGTGAACTTTCTTGACTCCAGCAGGTTGGCAACAAGAAAACCAAGAGGGCCAAGATGACGTGGGACGGAGAATGCGCAAGTAGTTGAAGAACAAAGTGCATGTGGGCTCCGAATGCTCCGAAGGACCAAGCTTTCTGCTGGAGATCGCCGATAGCCTAATAAATGGCGTCCATTCCCCAAAGGCTAACGCAACAACGCATTAGGGTACACATATATCAGCAAACGACGTGCCGGCCACTCCATCCTCGCTCAAAGATAAGAGGTGTATGTCTCTTAACGATGTTCGACTGCTCAGTCATATCCGCGGTCCGGCTTCATCTTCATCTCAAGTGAAGTCGGCTTAGCAGACTGCCCTGAATGCACGCAATATCTTGTACCTCTCTGACGGCTGGGCATGCAGCGCAATCTTCGACTTGGCAAGATAGACAAAATGCCCGACGCAGAAGCGGGCTGTATGCTCGACATCGCACCCCCCAAGTGGTGTGACTTCTTGGCGAGTCATGCCACGCAATAGCAGGGCCACTGCTATAACCGTGGCGTGACTTGGAATAGCAAGAGAATAATAACGACCGCCAGACCGCTCGCCAGCCCGTCCTTTCACATTTTCGCCAATCCGTGATCAAAGCTGAAATATACCGGCAATACCTGTCAGCCGCCAGTGTCCACCGAACTGCGACCCCTGCTTGAGGCGCCTTGCGGTGAACTTCGCAATCGGTACATGCCTTGAGAATGTCGAGCGAAACTATGTGAGGGAAAAGCGCAGAGGAATTGTGCCGCTGGTATACGACCAAGACATCGTAGCGACGTACCTCCTCTCGAGCTTCTGTCTTTCCGCCCACGAGAGCTGCGGCAACGTCGGCGCCCGGCTCAAGTCCATGGATCGACTCCACCACGCTGGCTATGTCGGCACGCTGTATACATCCACTTTTTGCATTGACGAGGCGTCGCATACCATGACGTGCCGTAATGATGGGGTATGTCTTACCCCACTGGAGTTACATGTCGAGGGTCCACAAGATCTACATGCGTGCTTCGAAACAGCGCACCAACATGCTCATCATCATCACGATCTGCTGGCATCCGGCAATTTTGCCGGAGGGCGGTCTGTCGCGGTATGCAAGTGTACATTCGCTCAATACGGAATCACAGCCGCGCAAGATCTTTACCTCGATGCGATACCTCACTTCGGAAGACACGGCAGCTGGGCGGCGAGACATGGTTGCTCTTGCGTCATTTGACGCACTTCAAGCCTTTGAACCGCAGTCAAGCATTGATCGACTGAGCTTCTGTTTGAGGTACCAAGGATTGTTTGAGGGCGATTGCTCGAGTATACCATGAAAGATGTGTCAGGATGGAGGTCAGGGTACCATACCTAGGTATGTAGCCTCGGGACGAGTGGAGGAGCAAGCTAGAGAAGTTGTCTAAGATCACGAGTTATAGTACCAGCTCATAAGTCTGCGCATGACTGGACATCGCAATATGCAAGTATCAGCGAACATAGGCATAGGCTCCTAAGTTACTTCTCGCGGAGGGTAATAGAGTTACTCAGGATTTTCTGAGATGCTAATAGTGTCCTACCCTTAGACCTCGAGTACCCCTGAAAACATGTGCCGCTGAGATACTGTGCGCAGACTTATGAGTAACGACTGTACGAGGCTTTGGAAAAGAGTCTTCGCGATCCGCCCTGTACCATGATGACTTCGGGTTTTGAGTAATGCTTGTGACTGTCTGTGGAAATGACCTTGCCCACTCGTCAAGCACTCGAAGACACTCGCTGATCATGAGTCCTCCGACGTGCTACCGCACAACATCTCGTATTCTTGAAGTGGGTCTTAGTTGGAGATCAAGGTCGTATCCAGCCGTTCGTACACGTCGTCAAGAGTGATGTTCATTGCGTGCAGAATGTCATGTAGTGCATCATTTAGCACTTGGGGTTACATGTGTTTGTTCCCCAATGTAGAAAAAGTGAAGTCGCACGCTGTCGATTGTCATTTGAATACGAGAGCAATTGTCGTGGGAACGATCGAACGCGAACAATACGCAATTAACGCTCCAGTTCAACACATCACCCTGGCAATGCACTTTTGCGCCCCTAGATGATCGATTCCGGACAATATACAGGCTTACGAGCTGTTCGTATCATATTTCAGAAAGAGAAAAGATGCACCGACAACCCCAAACCTGTACCCTGAGATAGAGTTCGAGGTCTGCACGTGCTCGAGCTTGGACCATCTGTCAATCTGTCAATCTATCACTGATCTAGCCAGACTAGGAAACGGCATCGGCTCCTTCGACCAAGGGGACCCTCTGATAACTCCTGTCGATCTCATTTTATGAACCTTTGGTCTTCCCATATCACGGATTTCCACATGCAACGCCGGTGGTGCGACCTCGCCTCTCGTCGGATCACAACGGACTAACATCTAAAGATACTGCACTGTCATGTGGTCTGTCTTTCGGACGCCTCTGGCCGCGGTCTCCGAGTGTTCTCGTATCACTTCGGTCCGCGCTAGACGTCTATTTTCAGGCGTGGCGCCAGCTTAGCATTCTTCCATACGAGGAACTTTCTCCAAAATACCATTGCGCCAGGAAATTTGCCACGGGCATACCGCGCCGTCGACGATGCACGGCGCAGACGTTGAAGCCAGGCCTTTCTGGACGCTGAAGGGAGGTCTAGGTGGCTTTTCTTATTTAACGTCTCGACCGCGATATGCTGTATACTTATAGTTCCCCTGTAGCAACCTTAATACTAATATCTGCTCTCTTGATATCTAAACATTATCTGCTCGGATCTCGGCTGGCTATTATAATTTTCTAGGACTCTCTGCGTACCGTTCTCATGGCTTTCTCATTTCTTGCACTGAGCGTATATGCCGCGCTTGTCGGAAGCGTCCTGGGATTACCTATACAACATGAGTTGGAGACTCGCGCAAATGTTAGCCCTATCATGGGCGGTCAAAACTTCCCCGATCCTGGAATCATCAAAACCGACAAAGGATGGTATGCCTTCAGTACGAATGCCCTGGTAAATGGAAAGAGGGTCTATATGCAGAAGGCCTTCACCTCGGACTTCAAAAACTGGCAATTCACACCTGGCGATGATGCGTTCCCCAACCTGCCGAGTTGGATAGACTCAAATGCTCGTGTCGTGAGTATCTCGCCTTCGTCTTTACTCCCGAGGAATGAAGCACTGACATCCAACAGTGGGCCCCTGATCCAGTGCAATTGAACGATGGCTCGTTTATCATGTACTACACAGCCGCTTTGAAGTCGCAACCTAATCTTCATTGTGTCAGCTATGCCACAAGCCGAACAGTCACTGGTCCATACGTTGATACGAGCTCACAACCTTGGATCTGCCCAACTTCTGAGGGAGGCGCCATTGATCCCGCAGGATACACAAACGCAGATGGCACACGTTGGGTCACGTACAAGATCGACGGCAACGCGATAGGCCATGGCGGAGAATGCGGCAACACCGTTGCTCCCATCGTACCCACCCCGTTGATGTTGCAGCAGGTCGGAGCGGACGGCAGGACCAAGATCGGAAGCCCTGTTCAGCTCCTGAGCAACGGACCTAATGACGGTGCTTACATCGAGGCTCCCTCACTGACAAAGCTGGGCGGCAAGTACGTACTTTTCTTCTCGCCGCAGTGCTTCAGCACAAACAAGTACAAAGTGGAATACGCCACTGCAGACTCGATCAAGGGACCATACACCAGGAGAGGACAGCTCATGGCAACCGGAACCGATGGCCTGGTGGCACCTGGCGGTCTGGACATTGCTATCAATGGAGATCACGCCATATGGCATGGCAATTTTGGAAGTGGCCGAGCAGCGTATGCGGGCATCTTGACCCTCAACGGAAACACAGTGACCGTGAGATACTCATGAGTGCATTGCTTTTTGTCATTCGAATCTGCGGGTTTATAGCGTCGGCGTTGGTGGTCATAATGTGTAACGGCCTTGATATCATGATAATAATACTTGAGAGTTACCTCCCAACATGCTCGTCAGCTGTCTTATTACAGTCATTACTCAAAAGTCTACGGACAGCATCTCAGCAGCAACTTTCATCTAGATTGATTAAGAGCTGAGTATAGGACTATATCAGTAGTCAACAAATTTTGAAATATTCTCTATCATCTCTGCGGAAAAGAATTCGAGATTTGAACGTGTGTTGGCCGATATTGGCATGATACGACATTGAGATATGCGCAGATATATGGCCTAGAACTGTACTTCGTTCATGCTGTCTTCCCGCTCATGTCGACACCATACTTCTCAGCCATCTCGCCGACGTCTAGAGCGACCAAGAATCGCGAGACACAATTATACGCCGCTACCGTGCTTGTGATCTCCACGACTTCCTTCTCACTGAAAAAGCTCTTGAGCTTCTCGAAGACAGGCTGAGGCACAATGCATCCAAGCGTCATAGCATCGGTATACTCCAACGCAGCGAAGTGCTTCTCATCGAACATGCTGCTGCCTATTGTCTTAGCCTCCTGCTTCTCCTCGATCTCATATTTCGGTCGTGGCCTCTCTTTCAGACTTGCGATTGCTTCCTCGCTCAAGACACCAGTCTTCTCCAAGATAGGCCTGTGCTGGTCCCACTCATACCAGGCATTATTCAATATAGCCACGCGACAGATTGCAAGCTCTCGCACACTGGCCGGGAGCGATGTCTGCGTGCGAATGGCACCAAGGAAGCCGTTCCATCCATTGGCTACTGCGGGCGCGTGTAGAAGAGTCTTGTCGAGAGCAATGAGCTTGCCGCCGCGGCGATCTTTGACACGTTGTACAATGGCTGCGTCTTCTTCCGTCTCCATCTGTGGATCGTCGGCGATGTATGGGAGACGCATGTTAGTGACAGCTGTTGTGGTAAATGACTTGGATGTGGATGAGGCTCAATGTTCTGTTAAGGCGATCGGATTTCGTGAAAAGGTTTTCAGACGAAAATACTTAGCTGGCGTCAGCAGTCTATCTATCAGAGGCATGGATTACCATCCGAGGTATACGATTGGAGTGTCAGTCGCCAGGATGGCTCACAACACGTATCCCCACTATCTTTGTCCCCACTCTGGCTCTCCTCCGCAATTCGGCCAACGGCCGAGTCCCATGGAATTTTGCTAAGTCCAATAATTTCTAAATGCCGGATTAGAGACTCTTGCCCTATATTATTGAAATCTCCGAGCATTTTAGTAAACATGAATAACGACCGAGCAAAGCTGATGCAGCTGAGAGCTGCAAAACAAGATGCAAAATCTGCGAAAACTGCAAGAACAAACGCTCGCAAAGGTGCCACCAAAGAGCAAGACCAAGCCCGACTTCGAACAAGCAAGATCACGACAAACCTTCAACAACGCTGTCTAAACATTTTCCGCGATTCGCTCTGGGGAGACGATTTCCCTGAATTCCAAGCAACGTTACAAGAAGTCAAAGGCCATCTATATAACCGAGATTTCGCTCGTGCATTTGGTAGCGAGCACTATTTACGAGCCTATGCAATCCGATGGAGTGCTGCCAGAGCGCTTGGGTACCTGCAGGTATTCGAAGATATCAATAAATTTCTCGTTCAGCATTCAAAGACCGCGTCAGAAAACCAAGCCTTGAAGATACTAGGAATCGGTGCTGGTGCTGGTGCCGAACTTGTCAGCATTGCAGGTTGGGCCAACATCTATGGAGACCTTGGTGGGGATGCAGCCAAGAAAACCAGGATCGATGCCACTTTAGTTGATATCGCTGAGTGGCGGCCCATCTCCGACAAGCTTGCTGATGCTTCCATTTCGATGCCTGCTCTGTCGAAGTATGCTTCCGCAGCTGCACGAGCTGCAAATGCACCCATGGCCGATGGAGTGGCTTTCCGAGCTACGTGTGATCAGGCTGATGTTCTAGAATGGAGCGGCGAGACTGTTGCAAACCAAGCAAGCACCGCCAGTCTGATCACTATCATGTTCACACTGAACGAGCTGTACTCCTCGTCCGTACCGAAGACCCAACGTTTTCTCAAGAGTCTCACTGCAAGCGTGCAAGAAGGTACTTTGCTTCTCGTGGTGGACAGCCCGGGAAGCTACTCTACTGTTGCCATCAATGGAGCAGAGAAGAAGTACCCGATGCAATGGCTGTTGGATCATACTCTGCTGGGCGCTTCCCCCGAAGACGCCCTTTGGGAGAAGGTTCTCACCGATGAATCAAGGTGGTTCAGAGTCCCAGAGGGACTACAATATCCCATTGATCTGGAGAACATGCGTTATCAAATCCACCTATACAAACGCCGCTCGCCAAAGTCGGATTAGACGACCAACATGCGAAAAGAATCTCAGCCTTCAACATGTCCACGCTCTGATGTGCTTGGGCAGTAAACTTGCCCCCCGTGCCATCACAGCGTCAGACTACGAAGGGCGCCTTTCATCGCGACAAAGCAGTGTCATGCGATAGCGACGAACACCTAAAATAAAGAATGCTATCGTCACGATAGTAGCCAAGAAGCATCACCGAATAGCGAGGGATAGCTGTGCTGCAACGTCTTCGTCCGCGCTGAGCAGAGATGATCGGTTGTTAGATGCGATGCTCACCTTGCCGAACAGCTCAACGCGGTTTCCGTCTGCTCTACGGCTTCACTCCCATACGGCCGCGACTTGGCACGGTCAAACATCCGCAACATGCACAATACAGGAGCATCAGACTCAAGCCTTGCCGATTTTGCTGCGACCGCTTCTCCGATCACTCGCTGCTTCACGTCAAATGTGTCTTTGCCTATTTTCCCCTGCCGATCGGGTAAAGCTTCGGATTCGCTTGCCGTCAATGTTGGTAGAAGCCCTACATTTACTCGTCATAAGTCTGAGCATGAAATCTCTCCATGGACCCTGTACTGAGAGTATGATTGTCATGCCGGTCGGCATCAGCAAACTAGACACTACGAGATCGACAAATGCTCATCGTCATCTCAATGGTCCGCGCATTTTAGCCTGTGTGAGTAGCTTCTGCCACAAGTATCGAAAGCCAACAATGTATGCATAGACTGTCACGCTCTCAGCCATAGTCATAGTCAGCGATTTTATCGCTGCTGGGCTAGGGAAGAACCTCCACTACATGCATGCCAGAGAAGGTGTACACGTTCTGCCAGTTTCCATCGTCAGAGGATTTTCGTATGTTGCTAATACCGCTCCGTGTGATGCATGGCAATGCATGGCAAGGCAGGCGAAGGTGTATGGTTATCTACTCGAGCTGCTCAAGAGGACCGTGCACGTTGAATCGGGTAGATCCGTACAAAGCTCCGTTTCATCCTCGTATGATCTGATATCCCCCATTCTCATGACCCTGTGACGTCTGGTTTGGCCGAGTAACAAACAAACATCAAAGCAAATCGTCGCAATGTCTGCTGAAAATAATCTTCTCAACACAAATGTGTCTCAGTCAGACAACGCTGAGACTCAAAGTAAGGTCCAATCCCAACTGGCGAACTGGGAAACGCTGTCCACGTACAAGAGCCATGTGCTCTTCAAGTTTGGAAGCGAGCTCAAGGCTATACTTGACGAGGCCGCTTACAAGGAGATGTATGGCGTTGAGCTAGTGGCACCCGAAGAAGGGTAAGAAGTTCGCACTCGATTCATAGAGTCGTCAGGGATATATTGTAGCTAACGCGGCCTGTTTCAGATCAGCACCTCCACACACCACACTCGTCATCCTACAGAAATTCCTCCGTGCCAACGAAGGAAAGCTGCCTGAAGCAAAAGCACAGCTGCTTGCAGCATTGAAGTGGCGTAAAGAATACAACCCGTTGGCAGCGAAAGAGGAAGTGTTCAGCAAGGCCAAGTTTGGCGGTCTGGGCTATGTCACGAAGGTGAAGGGAGCGAAGCTTGGAGTTCAAGACTCCATCAACAAGGAGGATGTTGTTGTGTTCAACATCTACGGTGCAGCGGCCAAGAACAGCAAGGAGACATTTGGAGATACCGATGCGTAAGTTGCTACCCAAGCGTTGCCCAGTGGGTGAAACACGCTGACTGTCTACAGATTCGTGCGCTGGAGAGTGGCTTTGATGGAGCTTACACTGGCCCATCTTGACTTGCCGAACACTACTTCGCAGATTGCCGACTACGGCACAGGCCAGGACCCATACCAGGCGATCCAGCTGCACGACTACCAGAACGTCAGCTTCTTCCGTCAGCCCGCCGAGATCAAAGCGTCGAGCACCAAGATCATCGATCTGTTCCAGCGCTACTACCCTGAAACAGTCAGCTTCAAGTACTTCGCTAACGTTCCGCTACTCATGCAATGGATGATGGGCGCGATGAGAGCGCTCATGTCCAAGGATTCCATCCAGAAGATGATCTGGACATCCTATGGAAACACAATGGATCAGTACTTGGGCAAGGACGTACCCAAGGAGTACGGTGGAAGCGGACCGGCTCTCGAGGGCACGGCTTGGACTGTGAAATTCGACGACGGCCTAGCAGCTCCCACTGCGACCGAGAAGGTTGAGCCAACCAAGACGGCAGAGCCTCACGCGGAGCCGCAGGCATCTACAGCACCGTCTGCGACTACTGCTGTTGCAGCGGAGCCTCAGACTTCGACTGTCCCTGTCAGTGAGCCCACCGAGATAGTAGCGCCTAGCGGAGGCGCCCCGGAAATCACCAAGGTCTGATTGTGACGGTGCTTTGGCTCGAGAAGTGAACGGAGCGTTCGATGTCTTGTGTTTGCGCGATACCCGATTTGATTCTCCACTCATGCAAATTGTTGTTAGAAACTCAAGCAACGGAGTCAATAACATTCATTCAGCTTTGATTACTTATTGCGCCATGTTGCAAAACTATTTGGGAATCGACTTCGGTCGGGCTAAAGTCACTCCGACCTTGGAACATGTAGACAAATCTCGCAGCATATTGTGGTTCGTATGATAATCGTTACAGTATGTGAGCGTCTCGGCTCATTTGGCCGACATGGTGCGGACATGCCGAACATTTTGAGAAGTGTCATCTTCACTGGTATCGCAACAAAATACCGATATCGGTCCAAGCGCCCATTTTAGCGCGTGTAAGATCGATCTCGCGCGTCCGGGTTTGAGATGCCGATATCTGGAGTCCGAAACCAAAAGAGGCGGGACGATGACAGGTCGAACGGGACATTTGTTCTGGGGTGGTGGACATGCATTCAATTCATCGTTTTCTATCACACTGTCTTCATCCGCGATAAAGAACAATCTCACACGCGTGCCCGGCATGATCTCTTGTGAGACACGCAGAATATGAAGACGGAACCCCAGGCCTCGGACACCGCTGCTGCTGTTGAAGAGAGCAAGTCCGAGCATCACATCTCGCCACCAGAGTCTGAGCACGCCTCGCTTGCGTCGCAAACCAACAACACCGACAATAATGGTGATGAAAAGTTCACGACCACGCCCTCACGCTTCAACAAGCTGTGGCGCATACTCGACAAAGTCACGTACACTCCCAAGCCCTGCCGCTGGGACCCCGTCGACCCGCCCAAGTTCAACATATGGCTGAACCTCTTGTTCGGCGCTGCGGGCGCATTCACAGTCGCAAATTTATACTACTCGCACCCGATCTTGGGAATCCTGGCTGAAGACTTCGGCGTAGACTATGTCGAGGTGGCAGAGATTCCGACTCTCGCACAAGCAGGCTATGCCGTCGGATTGTTGTTCCTCTGCCCGTTGGGCGACTTGCTGAAGAGGAGGCCTTTTGTGCTTTATCTTGTCTTCTTGACGGCGTCTCTATCGTGAGTTGGGATCTTCATATTTGGTGAATTGTTTCTGACCAAATCACAGCATCGGGATGGCTACCACCGGAAATCTGAATGTTTTCATTGCGATACAATTCTTGACAGGAGTGGCGACAGTGACGCCTCAGATTATGCTTCCGCTGGTTGGCGACTTAGCTCCTCCTGAGAGGCGTGCCTCTGCGATGTCCATCGTGGTTAGTGGCCTGACGATGGGCATTCTCGTGGCTCGTGTCTTATCCGGTATCATGACTGAATATCTGCACTGGCGGTCCATCTTCTGGCTATCTGTAGCTTTACAGTACACCGTCTGGTTCCTCCTATACTTATTCATGCCGGACTATCCGTCTTCCAACCCTAGCGGATTGAATTACTTCAAGATGCTCTGGAGCATGTTGGTGATGCTCACCAAGCACGCGATCCTCGTGCAAGCGTGCTTCATGACATTCTTCACCGCAGCCACATTCACGAATTTCTGGACGACGCTAACATTCTTACTATCGGATGATCCTTACAACTACAGCACCTTGGTCATTGGTCTCTTCGCTCTCATTGGCATTGTCAGCATGTGCATCGGCCCTTTTCACGCTCGAATAATCATCGACCGCTTTGTTCCGATCTTCTCTGTTCTCCTGGGCTTGATGTACTGTCTGGTTGGCATCACACTTGGAACATACACAGGCACATTCACCGTCGCGGGGCCCATCATACAAGCATTCTTGAACGACTTCGGGATGCAGACTTGTCAGATCGCAAACCGCACAGCGCTCTTCGCCGTGGAGCCCAAAGGACGCAGTCGTGTCAATACAGTCTTTATGGTTGCGACTTTCTGCGGACAGCTGGTAGGGACTTCTGTTGGAAGCAACCTATACGACCGCGGAGGCTGGATTGCCAGTGGCAGCTACAGCATGGGAAGTATTGGCGCTGCTTTACTTGTGGGCTTGTCGAGAGGACCATGGGAGACACACTGGTTCGGCTGGCGCGGTGGATGGAACATCAGGAAGAAAGTGGCGAACAGCGCAGACGGAAAGATGGTGGAAGAAAGAAACCATCTGAGGAGACTGACAACAAAGGAGAAGCTAGAAGATCAAGAAAAGCAAGGCGAGATGCACACCGATTTGGAGAGAGGCGTGTTGCAGCCAGAAGAGGGTCGTGCTCACGAGCAAGGTCATTGTGACCAAGACGCAGTAAATGCGATGGGTGTGAACGAGGCTCTTGAGGGAATGGCTGCTGAAGACAAGACTGATGCTGCAGAAGGAGAAGACGTGAAACCACGGCTTTCTGCAGGAGATGCCACCAGAGAGAGCTCGGTGCAAAGTCATCGTACTTAGAAGCAGTGGATCTGTGATAAATACCATATAGCTGCATGAGAATGAACGGTGCTACACGTGCATGTATTCAGCAGTGAAGAGTGGTCGGAAGGTTTGCCGAGGCCCTCAGGACGTGTAGAAGTTCGCGCGCTCTGTCACGAAGCTCATACCAGACCCGCAGGTCGCAACAGCGGAGGCACAATCGAAGCGCATTGTCGGCTCCGCACACATCATGCCGTTCAAGAAGGGCCACAAGGGCCACCCGCGCAAGTCGCTGGGCAGTACGTCGCATTGCGCCCGCACCGCACACATCCAAACACCCGCTAACACCACCACCACAGGGAGCCCTGCGCCCATAATTAAAGACGATGGATCCGACGACGAGATGATCGATGGCAACGACGACGCTGATATCGACGCTACCCGCGATGTGACACCTCAGGAGGGTGCTGCAGACGAGGACGACGACGCGCATACGCCAGCGCCAGACGACGAAGACGACGACGGAGATAGTCCGCCCCAGATCACCACCATTCCGCGAAGGAGAGGCAGAGGTAGAGGACCAGGCAGACCGCCGAAGACACATCTAGGCACTCCCGAAGTTGGCGACGATGGGAGCGAGTCCGGCACGCCGTTCAAGCGCAAGAGAGGACGACCCGTCGGATCGGGACGTGGAGGATTTAGAGGAAGAAGAAAAGGCGCGGCTGCCGAGGCGCCTCATGTGATGTTTGAGGGGAACAAGTACGACGTTGTGAACGACGAGGCGCAGATCGACCAGGATGACGAGGGCGACGAGAAGGTGGACGAGAACGGCTACCTCCAAGGCGGCCGAGAGTACCGCGTGCGCACATTCACAATCGAAGGACGCGGCGAACGACTCTACATGCTGTCAACCGAGCCTGCACGTTGCTGCGGCTTCCGCGACAGCTACCTCTTCTTCACCAAGCACCCAAAGCTCTACAAAGTGCTTGTCAGCGACTCCGAGAAGAGAGATCTCATCGACCGAGACGTTTTGCCCAGCAGCTACAAGGGTCGCAATATCGGTGTCGTCGTCGCTCGGTCCGTTTTCCGCGAATTTGGTGCCAGGATCATTGTGGGCGGAAGGAGAGTCATTGACGATTACAAGGTCTCGCAGGCGCGTGCAGATGGCGTGCCTGAAGGCGAGCTTGCAGATCCCGATGACCTACTTCCTGGCAAAGACGAGCCCTACAACCGGAATCGATATGTTGCGTGGTTCGGCGCAAGTGAGGTTTACCGCAATACTGGTGGTGCAAACACCGCTGGAGCTGGCAAGCCGGCTGCTATCGGCAGCAAGCGCAAGAATAACATAACTATTGGAAACTGGCAATTTATGCATGCAAAGGAGGCGAGGTATGTCTGCTCGCGTCTCGTTCTGTCCCTAACAACTACTAACTTTGTCCAGCCGTTTCAACGCAGTCATGGCAGCTACACGCAGGTCTACACATAACGGCGTCTACGATTCTCACACAAACATGATGTTCTACCCTACCATCATGCAGCCAACTCACGCTAAATGGGAACAAGTTTCGCCACAGAATTCAATCGAATCGACGCGACACCTCACAAATGGCACTGCCCACACCAATGGCGACCAAATGAACATCGATCAGCCATCCACACTGTTTTCAGATGTCCCTTCAGTCGTCTCTCGCAACTACGCAGTCATCGACACTGCCTACACTGCACCGCCAATCTCAAACGCAGGCTTCCCTGGCCCAGACGGCGCAGTCACAGATCCCACTTCAGGCACTCAAGGCCTGAGCTGCATTTCCTCAGAAATCTTAGACGAACTACCAGAAGAGTGTCGGAAGGCTTTCGAACAAGCGAAGGCTGCCGAAGTCGCCTGGAAACAGCAGTGGGGCACGGAGGCCGAGAGTGGCATGCGGCAGGCTTTGAAGGTCGGCTTTAGTGGTTATCCTGTTTGACGTGATTAGGGCGTTGGGCGAATAGGCGTTGGTTGTGTTTTTGATGCTTTGTCTGTTTTTTTTTTGGGGTGTTTGATTCGATCGCTTTTGCGGCACATGGCAGGCAGGCTTTATGGTGAATTTGACTACTTTTGGGGACTGGGGTGGACACGGGCTGCGGCCGGTCCTTTTGATTAAACATCCAATCATGAAAAGATGGCTGTGGCCTATTATTGTGTATCCTGCTCCTTAGATGCCGCTTTCTTTTTCTTTTTTCTCACCTCATGCGCCCAAAGGTTGGGAATATCACCTCTCTGGACATCAGTACTGGCTCGTAGGTGTGCGCATGTCTCGTTATAACATTATGCCAGTATCGGCGGAAATAAGCATGGCCGCTGAAGCACACATCGCAGAGATATCAGAGCAGGTTACAGAAACGTCTCGACTGCTGGGAGAAGCCCTGCCTCAATCCTTTGTTTATGTCAAGCTTGATGAACGCTTTTCGCTGGGAATACTACACGCTAAGTGCAGGGGTTTTGGTGGCGATTTGTACATCAGGGAGACGAGGTTGGGAAGGAATATACTTTTTTCGCAAGGGTGGTGCTTTCAGTGTGCATTCCGTTGTGCTACAGTAGAATATGGAATCAAGACAAGACAAGAAAGGGCAGAGCGATCGCTCAATCAATGCAGACCGCTCTCGCCAGTCTCAGCCATGTGCTTCTGGCACGCAGCCATGATCTTCGCTTGTTCCGCGACTTGCTGCAGCCTGCTGAGCACGACGCCATTACCAGCCGCAAAACCATGAATCATATATTCGATCTCCGTCTCGGCGCAGAACTCGCGCACAAGCTCTTGCAGCTTGCGGAGATTGTGACGAGGAACGCGCGGGAATAGGTGGTGTACTGCTTGGAACTGCAAGCCGCCGTGGATGAAGTCGAGCCACGCTGGGCACGCGACGTCCATTGTTGTGCGCAGCTGGCGTTGCGCGAAGGACTCGCCCGGTCCGAGGTCGGCGGTGCTGGTGCCCCAGTGTGAAAGTGTGATTTGCACGTGCAGAGGCATTGTGACGAGGTGGCTTGTGAGGAGGAAGATGGCGCGAGAGGTCCAGGTTGGGATGTTGCACCAGAGCAGGACGTAGAAGTAGAGGAAGAAATAGCAGCTAATACCGACGACTTCGGTTGGGCGAGTCCACCACATTTTGCCTTGGGTGCGAGCCCGAGGAGATAGCAAGAAACCCCACGAGAGGATGTATAGATTGAATCGCGCGAGGGCCATCACCGGGTAGTAAGTGTACTTTTGCACTCTGACTGTGACGTCGGCGACGGCGTCCCAAACGAATTCAAAGCCACCGTAGTAGGTCGATTTCATGGTTTGGAGGAATGCTGGGGCGGTGGCGAAGAGAGGAATGTTTTGAATATCGGGATCGTGCTCCTGCGCGATTGAAGTTAGTTGGGGCCAAAGTTGAACATTGAGAGATTATGCTTTAAATGACATACAGGAGCGTTCGTGACCAGGTGGTGAACGTTGTGGCTGCTCTTCCACCATCCAATTGAGAGACCGCAGCAGAAATCTGCAATAAAAATGCCAATGAGGGTGTCCGCAGTGATGTTTCTTGTGATACCACGATGACCTGCATCGTGGGCGGTGAACATGATCTGGTGCCAGAAGAGTCCGAGGAAGCATGCCGAGACAAAATACCACTCTTTCTTCAATGTGAAGGCGAACAGCACGAACAGCATCGTATACCGCACCAGCTCCTTGCCGTACTCGATGAATCGGCATTGATAGAAACCTTCATCTTTGATCCGTTGATGTAATGCCTGGAATTTGAGGGCGATGTCGCGCTGTGTGTCGAAGTCGAGGCTTGGGTATTTTGCAAGATCGGCATCAATCTCCTCTTGAACAGTGTTGGCAATGTACTCTGCTTGTGTACGCAATCTTGGAGTGGCGGGATCCTTGTATGCAACATCGACTGCGCTGTCTATGCGTTCTATGATATTCTCTTGGCCGTAAGGCATGCGTCTGTATGGTCCGGGCTTCAGGGATAGATCGATGCTGCTGGTGTCTGAGGCAGTGTCGCATTCGATACCAGAGTCTTGTTTGTCATCGTCTGTTGCGATCGAAGCGTTATCTGACGAGATATCTGTGTCTTCTTCTTCTTGTGTATGATAGATGCCACCTTGGATGGGTGGTACCATGTTCTTCCATTCTCCTGCTATTCTTCCGATTCGGTATCGTTTCATGGTTTGTAGGGTGGCTTGTGTATGCATACTATATACAGGAACGAGTCAGCGTTGTGGGTTAGTGGCCGCGGAGTGTCGAGCTTAAGCTCCGGTATAGACCCACGCATCGATTTCCGCTGTCGCGTCTCTTCCGATCATATGGTCGAGGACAAGCTTGCCGCCTGGATGTCTCTCCTTCCAGCCATTGTTGAGTCGGAGAACATCGTTCTGGAAGATGATGATGGTTTGGCCAGCGGCAATGAGGTCCTCGATCTGACGCCTGGTGTATATCCGGGAGTCGGCCATAGCGGCTGTTGTTGACGCTGTTCGGGTGATGAGACTGGAAGAAAGTAGAGCACCGAGGATTGAAGTAAAGCAACAAAGGGATCAAAGGCTGAGCACGCTCTCACTACACACTGTAGGGAGGCCACCTACTCTCTCGATTTGCTACTCCACATGTTGCAGGCGGCCAGGCGGCGCAGCATTCTCCATAAAATTGGACGCCATCGTGCGGGTAGCGACACGAAGCGCGGCCTGTGAATGACATGAAGCGCGGCTTGTGAACGACGTCCACGACGCCGCAACGCTAGTGACAGCACGGGTTTGTCCAGATAAGATAGCCTTGATTCTATAGTGGCATGTGTCTTGTACCTGCTTCTAGCGGCCAGGGCCACGGAGATCCCGCAAGGGTCTTTTGACAAGCCGATTCGCCCGTTCGTTCGAGATCAAGTAGTGAGTAGGCGAGGCCGTTGCTAGTGATCGACCTGCATATTCTCGCCTGCACGTGGTTCTTGCAGCGGAGCAAGGGTCTGATCGATACAACGCAGCCAGGATGAGGGCTCTCGAACGCCGCTAAAGACATGTGCTTTACCCGGGTGCGGGCTTGGTATGCTTGGAGTACGGAGACGTATCAAGTACGGCAGACGCGCGTTTGCCAGAGGCTGAACTGAACTCGCAAAAGAGTGCGAACAGACAGGAGAGAGCGCGAAAGTGCTGCCTAGAGGGAGCGTGCGATGTGCGGACGACGCATTGCTGCATGTTGCCACGCTACGACCCACGCGCGTACGCCTCTTCTCGTTCGAAGTGCGGATCACTGTTGCTGTGCCTCCACAGGAATATACGGAGGCATCGTGCACATGGCGCGTGCCCGGTTGCAACGTCTACATGCCAAGCATCGTGACGAACTCCACCTCCGGGCTTCTGGGCCCACAATGCGAGACCCTGGCGTGTTGCAACTGCTGCTAGGCTTAACGATCGTCCAAGAAAATCGGCAGACCAGAAAGCGTGTGAATAATGTCTGTGACAAGAGGCCGTGTTGCATACGTCTGAGATCGAAACTCGTCCGTTTATTCTCGAGACGTGGGCCTCTGCCATGATGGCGCCACACTCAGCAAACGCTGCAGCCGAAGACGCCTGTTTTTGTTTTTTCAATCGCCAAATTTGAGGTCCCCGGTGGCTGCGCCATGGACGGCGCTACGTCTCCAAGTGGTTGACGGCCGGGCACCTCGCACTGCTTCGGCTGGGCGTCTTGTGGAAGCGAATCCTGACTCTGGAAAAACCTTGGTCTCTGGTCTCCTTTCACGTGCAGACCTTCGCATAGATGGCGCCATTCGTCGCGATAATTAGCCGTGTTGACAGGGCCCTAATTGGCGGTGCTCGTGGCCAGATTGCACGTCGGTGGTGCCCCTGGCGCATGTCCCTGTCAATGTTTCAAATTTCTTTATACGCATTATGGGTCTTTCTCCCTATGCACGTACATTCTGTGGATGCTCGCTCACAGGTACCTGTAAAACCATCAGTAATATTGAAACCCACCTTAGCCACGCAGAGGCAATCCCACGAAATAGCTGGCATGTTCTGATCATGCGTCTCCTAAGTGTGGCATGTCATTAAGCTACACTGCATTGTGAGGTCCGGACATGTTTCGCCGATCCGTCAGGCAAGTGCATATTCGCGCCAAATCGGTGGGGGATCATCTGATTGTGAAAATAAGAAAGTCTTGCCATTCGTCTCGATCGTAAGTGTGACCAGTATTCTAAGCCTCGCCGCCCAGTTGGGCATTTCGAATGCCCTTCGATGCAGCTGAGGCAAGCCGAGTAGACGCAACACGGCGTTTGTACGAGGTGTGGGCGGAGTGTCATGCTCGTGTTCCTTTTTATTCATCTCCCTTCCCATTGCTTCCTTACTTGTTGTGGTCCGTGGCGACGCCCCAGAAGTACGCGCACCAGCTTCCCATCGTCAAAAACGCCAAAGCGACGAAAGGCAGATAGCCTCCCTTCACCCTTCCACCACGGCTCTCAACCTCTTCCTTCCTGTCGTTAATCAAGCTGCCCTTTGCCATACGTTGCTTCTTTGTCCATTGAAGCTTCGCCACATCCAGGCTAAAGAAGCTCGCCAGAACTAGACCAGCAGAGACAATGATAGAACAGGCAGCCAGGAAAACGTAAACGATAACCACGTGGTCGTAGGAATTGTCGTCATTGTCTTGGATCACACCAGTCACAATTCGAACAATGATGTTCATGCAATTGTTTACTGCGATCTTGACCGCGTAACCGAACCCGAAGACGTCTTGGTACCAAATCGCGTTGCGGATGCCGTCGATGATGGTCGTGGGACCCAGAGCAGATGCAAAGGCGAACACGCCAAAGCTGGCTGCCGTTCCCGATATGCTAGGACCGAACGCAGCAAGGATCATGGCGACGAAGGTGCCAGTACCACAAACAGCCAGGATGGTCACACGGCTGCCAAAGTAGTCGATGAATACTCCGAGGCAGGGAACCAAGAAGAAGCCCAGGTATTGTGAGGCGGCGGAGTACCAGCCGGCCGTGGTTGAGTCCACGTTGAAGCGTTGCTCGGCAAGCTCTGTTGCATTTTGTGAGAAGACGATGGCGGTCGACGTCTGGAATGCGGTGAAACATATGATGCCCCAATAAGCCCACGGGAGCTGGAACATCTTCCTGAATTCGAACTTCCTGTTCTTCTCTGTCAGGACCTCTCCAGTGGACGGATCGGTACAATCGCCATAGTGGCGCTCCGTCCAGCGCTGGAAGAAGTAGAACACGAGAGTGGCGAAGTTGGTGAATAAATTGACAAAGACCGCTGCCCAGTATACCCACATGAAATCGCCGCTCTTTTTGGCAATGATGTTTGCAGTGGCTTTGCCTACAAATGAGCCGATTCTGCCGATACCAAGTTCCAGTCCCAAGGTCGATGCAAATCCATGTGAAGGGGCAAACCAAGAGCTGAAGACCTTGTATTGGGCAACTTGGGTGGCAATGTCTCCCAAAGACTGCACAATCACGCCGGCGATCATGAAGTTGTAGCTCCTCACGGTGGTAGCTGCAGCTATAAGGATCGCGCCTACGCTGAAGATGATATTGCCGTACAACATAGCGCCAGCACCTCCGATGCGATCGGTGACAGAACCAGCGAACAAGATCAGCGCAGTGACCATGAAGTCCTGGCTGGCCTCCAAGACGCTAAAACGTGTGTTGTTGATCTTCAATTCCTTTAATCTCGTTACTAAATTGTCCAGAAGACCAGGTTAGGGTCGATGGGTACCTTTTTCAATGTGGATTTCATAGCGCCAGTGACACCACTGCTCCAATGTCCGCCAAAGCCTATAGCTGAGATCAATAAAACAGCTATGATCTTGAGGCGCATAGGTATGTGAACATCTTGACGACCGGAAGACTGCTCGTCATTGGAAACAACGACGACAGTTCCACCCTCGCCGTCATGCTTGGTCTCATCGTTAGAAACGACAACGACTGTTTCATTCTCACCATCACGCTTCGATTCATTTTGATTGGGAGCCATAAGAGTGGCCGGTAACCGATACCGAGAAGATGTGAAAGTCGATCTGATAAGAAATGATCATCATCCGGGAAACGCCAGGCGTTTTGGTCGAGGCAGGCGCGACAGGCACACAGACAGCCAAGTCCTCACTTTCAGTCGGTTCAGAGCGCTAGAAAAGCTTTACTGGGTACTTCCAGGCCTACGGTTTAGGTCTCCTCCAGAAGCAGTAAGCTCCTTCGGTGGTATGCTGCATCGGATAATTGTTGAGATGATCGCTTATCAGATTTTGTTGTGCCGGAGAATCTCCGATAACGTCGCGGTATCTGCCGAGAGATTTTCGCCGTGGGAGCCCGAGAGGATTGATCCAACTGCCCACTTTCCACAGTTCGAAACCTTTGCCAAGGAGAGGTCGTATATTCCTGAACTTGTTTTCCGACAGCATCGGGTGACGAGCGTGGTGTGCAATGTTGCGCACGCTGTGGGTTTCCTCAGGATTCCAGTACAGAAGCCATTGAGAAATGGTGGAGCATCTCGCTCGGACCTTTGACGTTGTTCGCATCTGATCGTGATATTATCATGGCACTTTTCTGTTCATACAGTCGGGCCTTGCAAGCCAAGAGGTTGTTGACATTCATGCTGGGAGCGATAGCGACATATCGGCTTCAGACCCTTGACCATGCCAGGCGCCGGTAGCAGATTGGCAAGTCATGTTGCGTCCAGGCGGCGGTATGAGACGGCGACTTGGTGAGAGAAGCGACAAGTGAGACAGACATCCATTGTTATCAGGGGAGGGAGGTGACAAGAAGCGCACGCTTCGGATGTCGCGGATGACAGCAAGCTGACATTTGTTGTGTGACATCAAGAATGGAAATTGTGCATAATTACTAATCTGGAGTTTAGAATCCGGGAAGCCCAAATGCCGAGCGAGCGAAGTGAACACCAACGCTCTCACTTAAACCCTAGCTTGTAGCAAACTCATATCGATGGTTTGAATCATGAAGATAATGATTGCACGGAAAAGAAGATCATCGAATCATATCATTACAAGAGATCCTAACAAAAGTCAAATACATCCTCATCAATATCCACAGCTAAGCTTTGGCTGCGGGTGCCTGCGTCTCGAAGCCCTTGAATCCATTGTCCAACACTTCTCGACATTCCTTCTCGTACAATGGAATTCCACCAGCGAAGTTCCTACGATTGATGTCAGCACACAAACTCAACACTAGGTTCGCGGAAGGGCACTCACAGTTGCTCTCTCTTCTTGCCCGGGATATTGGCGCCCATATACCAGGAATCGGAGATGGGGAAGAGCGTCTTGTCACTCAACTCTGTCACCTTGCGATTCCAGTCCTTCTCAGCCTCTCTGGTTGCGTTGAGGTAAGTAATCTTCTCTTTGCGAAGCTTTGCGAGTGCATCGATGATCCAGTCACCCTGGCACTCGACACAGCTAGGACCGTTAGAGAAAGCAGTCGGGCCTTGTGCGCCATAGACTGTACATCGAGGTCAGCGGTTTCTTCATCAATGAAGTGTGAAAGGTCCAACTTACGGAAGAACATATTGGGGAAGTCCGCGCATGCCATACCAACGTGGGAGTATGTGCCGTCCGCCCACCTCTCCTTCAAATCAACACCGTTGATGTCGCGAAGGCCCATGTTCTTCATGCCACCTGTAACGGCATCGAAGCCGGTTGCCAGAGCGATGATGTCGAACTCCCTCAACTCGCCATCCTGGGTGACGATGCCCTTCTCGGTAACTTCCTTGACAGGGTTATTCTTGATGTCCACGACATCATTCTCGGGTCGATCCATCGCCTCGTAGTAATTCTGCTCGAGGGACGGACGCTTCGTACCCCAAGGGTGCGGTGCCTTGAGCGGAGCCATAATATCGCGCTTACGAGGGTCGGAAATCCTAGCTCTCGTCTTCTTCACCCAGAACTTGTATGCCTCATCATTTGCCTTGCGGTCGAACAGATTGTCTGCGTAAGTGCTGAGCCAGAATTTGAAGCCACCCTGTACGTGAGAAGGTCAGTTTATGCATCATTGATTCTGTTGTGAATCGGTAATCTCACCTCTTGCCACAGCTCCTCAAAAAACGCCTCTCGTTCTTCCTCCGTGTGGTCGAAGGTATTCTTGTCAGAAAAGTCGTAGCCGAATCCAGCAAAGGTCGTCATCCTGTACTTGTAAAGCTCTGCACGAGTCTCCTTGTCCTTATCTTGTTCTTCCTTTGTAAGTTTACGCTGTCTCATCGGCAAGCAGAGATTTGGTGTCCTCTGGAAAACAGTGACCGACTCAGCATCCTTCGCAGACTCCTGGGCAATCTGAATACCAGTTGACCCAGTACCGATGACTGCGACCTTCTTGCCTTTCGTCGACACTCCCTTCTCGGGCCAAAACGAAGAGTGGTACATCTCGCCCTTGAAGCTATCCAGACCTTGCCAATCGGGGAAGTAACGTTTGGCGGCGAAACCGATGGCATTGATGAGGTACTTGGCGTGTGCAGTGCGACCATCTTGTGTCTTGACGTCCCACTTGTGAGTCTCCATGTTGAACTGAGCGCCAACCACTCTGGAGTTGAATGCTGTGTCTTTTTTGACCTGTAGCTTCTCCTCGACGTGGGCGAAATATTTCCTTAGCTCTGACCAGTCGGGGTATTTCTCAGTCCATGTCCAGTCCTGACAAATGCGTTAGTTCGTCTGTTGCAGGGAATTGTATGCGTAAACAGTACATACCCGCCAGATCTTCTCAATTGAATATTCATAAATTGGAACTTGCGTGTCAACTCGTGCACCGGGGTAACAGTTCCAATGCCAAATTCCACCAAGGTCCTTTCCAGCTTCGTAGATCTTGCAGTCGAATCCCAACTCATCGCGGAGCTTGTGCATAAGGTAAACGCCACCGAATCCAGCGCCAACGATAAGGACCTCTGTCTCGAGGTTGTCGGCGTAGACATCTGTGTTACCACCCTCATAGGGTTGATCCAGATCGATATCCTTGCGAAGCGGCATGTTGTCGTATTCTGGCAGTATGTTCAGATCAAGAAGTTGTTAAACAGATACAATAACGTGACGGGTCGTGAAGAAGAGACGAGGAATGCTGGTATCTCTTAAGTACGAACATCATCGACCAAGATCTACATCTACGCGGCTCTCCTCCTGGAAATTGTTCGACGCGACACCGATCCACAACCATACTGTACCTACAGTCCCACAACTCCGCGACAAATGCAGGGCTGTGAATGGCTATACGTCAAACCCTCGTTGGCGATGCCGCCTGTCCGGAATCGGAACCGATCAGGATTGCCAACTTAGCTCTTCCCGCCGCGAGAGACGAGCGGCTCAGCAGGTGTACATGAGCTTGAGACGCGCTGCCATCTCGGTAGACAATGCGCCAGATGACGAGTGGTTGTTTGACATGACCAGTGACCATCTGGAAGTGGGGACTTTGTGCGGGGTCGTTGTGTGGGGTGCTGGGGTTGGAGAAACCGCAGGTGGTGTGCAAGTGAAGCGACTTGTTTCCGGGTTGTGACCGGAATGGAAGGCGGAGGCACTTTTGATCACATGAGTGTAGCAGGAAAGTCTAGTCGATCAAGGCAGGGCGTACCATTCACAAATGGCATTTGCGGTGAGCGGGTGGAAGCTGGATGCTGACGTTCGTATACACAATGATGAGCGTAAATGTATGTTTTGTACAGATGGTCGTCATAAGTCTGCACTTACAGTAGTAGCTCAACGGTCGATACAACCCTTAGTTCTGTGGCTGTAAGTATACGCATCTGTAGAATTGGGAGTCTGCAGGGATGGATATGAGTGTCTTAATGGCGTACTGCACCAAATTTATGCCGATCGCTGCTGGTATTACGGAGGTAACCCCAGGAAATCGTCAAAGGCGTAGTTGGATCTGCATTGATAGCTACTTGTATAAGCCTCAGAGATGCAATGTCCGTGGCCTGTGAATTGGTTCCTCGACGGCATTCCATTTGAGTCTATAAGAATGGCAGCTTGGACAAGCACATGCACAATTGTGAGCTTTTTGAGTGTATACCAGCTATATGCACAACCAAGCTTAATTCAATAGCCACTGGCACAAGGACCAGAAAAAGTGAACACATTTATTATAACCATCGCGTGCATCAAAGCGCGAGTATGTCATCAATCAGCGACTAGCGACGAAGCATCGGAAGCTCTAAAGAATTTGGTGTAAGAAAGCGTCTCATTTCCCTTTTGAGACATTCTAATGCTTTGCGGCACACCTTTGCAATTAAAGCTCAAATCTTCTCATTGTGCTCAGCAGCAACACGTGCTTGGCTGACTTCAATGTTCTTCTCGTCAAGTGTGCTATTACGCCGGATCGCGTCCTCGACGTCTTTGGTCTCGATTTGCTCTGGTAGTGTTCCCAGGGCACGTTCACCGAATAGCAGATCGATTTCTTCGAGAGACTTCTTGTTGGTTTCTGCGAAGAAGAACCAGATGGTAGGAATTGTGATGACGATGTTGAAAGATGCGAAGACGAAGTAGAATTTCTGGAGCTAGGTTAGCCGTCATGTCTTTGCAAGGAGAATCGAGTCGACTTACCCAACCGATCTTTCCCAGTGCGATAGGAGAGATTTGGGCAAACAATGTTGAGACCAGCCAGTTGCCAATGCCGGTTGCAAAAGCACATCCACGGCCTCGGATCTGCATCGGCATGATCTCGGACATGTATACCCAGGAAATTGGACCAAAAGAAAGGCTGAAAATCACTGAGACGAGGAACAAGAAGAACACGCCACCGATGGAGTACCCCAGGCGTGAACCGTCCGGGTTTGCAGCATTCAGACCAGCCTCTGCAAATAATGCAAGCGTGATGCACAATGCGCCAAAAAGCAGTGGCTTCTTGCGTCCCACGCGGTCGAGAATGAAGAAGATGAAGATGAGGTTAGCGATTGGGCCGACGCAATTGTAGATACCAGCAACGAGGACTGCGCGGTGCCCTTCGATGCCCAGCGCGTTATACATTGTCGTCTGGTAGTAGCCGATAACATCTATTGCATCGCTGTAAGTGTGTCCCAAGAAAAGAAATGATTTAACAGAAACTTACTGATACCCGTGAGCTGCGTAAACACCTGGATCAGTGTACCGAGAAGAAGACGCTTCCTCCATTGGGGAACCTTGAACATAACAGCCCAACCAGGAGCGGTAATGGCCTTCTCTGCCGATATCGTGGCACGAATTTCGTTGTACTCTGTCTGGATCCAGTCGTCGTTCGAGCCGTTGTAGTGCAGTTTCCGCAAGATCTTGACACCCTCTTCATCACGGTCTTTTTCTACCAGATAACGTGGGCTTTCGGGCAGCCAGATAAGTCCCACCAGAAGGAGTGCGGACGGGATGATCTGGAAGGCCAAAGGGAAGCGCCATTGGAAGGAGCTAGCGTCTGAGGTATGCCTGGATCCATAGCCAACCCAAGTCGAGACGATAAATCCAATACCGATCATTTGTTGGGTGAGACCGACGATCATGCCTCGAATATTCGGATGCGCGCACTCGGCTTGGTAGACTGGTACCGACATAGACATCAGGCCGACGGCCCAACCAGAGATGATTCGTCCCACCAGAATCATCGCAAGGTTCATAGCAGAGCACTGGAGAATGCCTCCGATGGTAGCTATGGCAGCCCCTATCTGGATCGTTCGTTTTCTTCCGAATCTATCCATGGTGAAGCCACCCTGCGAAAGAACGTATCATGTCAGTTGTCTGCCACTTGATATGATTTGCCTCTGCACATCTTACCATCAGAGAACCGAACACTGCACCACCCGAAAATGTTGAATTGATAGCGCCGATAATAGCACTATCTTTGTTCGTTTGGAAGAAATTAAGGAAGTTCGGCGAGTCGATCACTTTTCAGATGATATTAGCATTGCTGAGATTATGAGATACCGCGTTTATTGCAATGGTCTCGCTTCAGAGGTAACCTACCATCAGTCATGACACCCGCATCGTAGCCGAACAGAAAACTCCCGGTCGCGGCAAATATTGCCAGAAGAATATTGTAAAATGCACCCATTCTGTGGGTACTTCGTGCCAGGGACACTCTGTGCTTAGAACGAGACTTCTGTATCCAAAGCAGTGTCTGCTGATAATGTAGCGAGCAATAATCGTTAAAAGTTGACGCCAGCCATGTTAAGAAGCATTTGCATTTCCCCAAAGGACGACAGTTGCATTGCGAATGGAAAGGCCAGACGGGAAGCAGAATGAGATGCAGCTGATGCTTGTAAATCCACCAATGTGAGGCTCCCGGTTGTTCCAAGCGATCTTAGTAGCACATGATGCAGGTAGCCTAGAGCGGAGGCGAGGCGCGGCGGTGGGAGGGGTTTCCACGAGTCTGAAGGCTTGATACGCCCTGAAGGATGATGGTCGATTGGGAGTAATGCACGTGTCCTCGTGTCACGTTAGGGCAAGTGATGTTTTACCGCGTCTTGTACCACCAGGCGAGGAGCGATATCCAAGATCTTCTGATCATCAACATCCGGGGATTCCTGCATGCTCCACCCCCATGTGCGTCCAAGCACTGTGGGGAAAGTGGCAACGGAAAAAGAGGAGACGCCGGCCCGAAATTCCATAACTGATTGTCACAAGTCTGCGTATAGTGACTCTCAACGGACGCCCTCTATCTCTCAATACCGCGGCCATTGATATTTGCATACCAGAAATTACATGTTCAAAATATGGTCATCATCATCTCACCGGTGCGTCTACTCAAATTTGGGTCGTAGCCACGGGCATAAGCATCTGAGGTCGAAACATATGCAAACTTATGAGCTAGAGCTGTAAGTTTACATCCAGATTTGTACTGCAGTCTCGCATCCCAAATTTTGCATCGAGTGCTGAAAGCCGCACCTCTAGGCTTGTCCTCGAGGAGCACAGGAGCAGCTTTCCAGAGGAAAACAGTCAAAAGAGGCCCTCTACAAGAAGATACACTCGTTGCCCAGAGCCAGGAAATCTCTTCTGCTATCGGGCTGTAGTCGGTTTTGGTTTGTATAAGACTGCCTTATCGTACACTTTACTCTGAAGTGTCCACGCCATACTAGAGAAGCACGACCGATATCAACATATCGCTCCTCTCTCTCTACAATCATTACTGGCATCGCTCCTGTCGCTGAGTGGAAGAAGAACGAGTCAATCTATAAGGCATTCTTTGCGCCCTCAGCGGTGCCTCTTTCTGTTGTACCATGGGCATCCCAGGACTGACATTACGACTGATCAATCGCGGACATTGGATTACCTTGGAGCAACAATCCCAAGGCGAGGACCCGGAATACCATGGGCAAGATAAGATTCGACAGCAGGATCAAAGCAATGCTGCAATTCTCGATGGACCAGGCCTCGCTTACTACATCGGTCGCCAGTATCGTGAAGATAGTCTAGCTAATCCTTCAACAGAGCTCAACCCTGCTTATAGCGAGATTGGAGCACGTGCTGTACAGTTCCTCGAAGACCTTGAAGCAGTAGGATTACAAATGTGAGTTGTCGCCATTGGCTTGCACAAAGCTAATCGCTGACGCTTCATAGCCATGCGATCTTCTTCGATGGCGTATTACCGTCAACAAAATTGGGAACCAGGAAACAAAGACTGCAAAAAATCATGAAGCAGCTCGACGAAGCCAAAGAATCTTTCAAGACTGGAAACCCACTCGGCAAGAGCACACCAGAGCCACCGTTCTTGGTACCTTCAGTGCTTGAATCGATACAAAACAGCAGATTTGGCAATGCTGTCACCGTTGTCCCGGCCGAAGCAGACACATATTGCGCCGATGAAGCCGTGGCATACGAGTCTCGCACCGGCAAAATGGCAACAATAATCACCAACGATTCAGATCTGCTGATCCAGGCTAGTGGCTCGCAAACACGGATAATGTTATTGTCGGGTCTCACGCGCGGCCGTACACCAGGGCATACAAGGGTGGAGGCAAATGTGTTTTTCCCGTCAAGATTAGCTGCCGCTGCTGGCGTTCAAGACCTGATCCCAACTGCGTTCTTCATGAGTCAAGACTACCATCTCAGCTTTGATGCCGCTGTTGCCAAAGCGAAAAAGATTAACCTGGACACAAATGCTGAATTCCTTGCATTCCAAAGTGAGCTTCAAAAGCCAGACTACAGCATTTCGACCTTCCCAGCTACAGTCATCGCAGCTCTACAACATATGGATCCAAGAATTGCAGAGCTTGCACACCAGACCATGCCCTGGTTCCCTGGCTCGCCTGACCAATCGGCGAATATGTTCCTCGTGCCTCTGTTCGAAGACGTTGGCAGGTTCTCAGCTTGGGTGGCCGGTCAAGACATACGCAAATCTGCCTACCGCATGATGTTATGTGGAAGTAAGAACATTCGGGGTGTCAATGAGTACGTACGTCGCGGTACTACCTGCGCTCCTGAATTGCACCCTCCGAGTTCAGGCTGGCAAAATGATCTCGTCAGCTACGGCGAAATGCTTTCCGATGTCAAAGCGTTCCTAGAACCATATGAAGCGACTACAGCGCAAAGATTCAACTACGTTGCCATGTACTACACAATCAGTGCGCTTGCTGGTCGCGGAAGTCGTATGCTCTCTCGAGGAGAAGTTATCAGAGTCTTGGCGAAAGGCAGGCTACGTTCGAGGGAAGAGCTGCACGCTGCGGCCATGTGCCAGGCCGCGATATACTCACTTCGGATATTGAAGCAGCTTCTGGTTCTCGAAAAGGCCAAAGGTAGCATGACGCAGGATCTAGAACCCCTGAGCGATCTTCTAGAAGAGATGCCTACGCTTGCAGAGCTGTTCGAGAAAACTTCGGCGGACAGTATGAAATTCTGGAGTGAATTGGCAGAAGGTCTGCTTGGTACAGTAGAGGAAGGATCGGAGTGATGATGGCAATTGGATTGAGTGGTAAAATGTGTATTTTTGCCACGCAAACACTTTGAATACCACCAACTCGAGGCGATATACAATTCACTCATTGTTCATTTCTTCCAAGCCTCTCAATGATCCATTTGATTGAACCGCGTTAAAGATCTAGTGACGATTTAACTAATGTCATTGGTGTCTGTGCTTAATCTTAAGCGTGAGCTTTGGCGATCCGCGCTGTCCCTGCGTCATCGTTTCGCGATCGCATTTGTTGCAGTCGCATTCACATGTCTGCCTGCACGCGCTGTCTTCGTGCGAATCTCTTCGCAGTGAACCTTACCTTGTCGCAAGGCTATCACTCACTGCTTGTTACATCACTGCATCGGCCAACCAAAGCGATCAAATACGAGATGTAATCTGGAATTCATACTTGCTGCCACGACTTGCAACGACACGGCGCGCTATAACCATAGCTATAGTCGGATGAACAAAAAGTGTTGGAATACCATTTTCGCATACATACCTAGCTATGGAGGATCCTCACGTGGATCCGAATGTTCCTGGGAACGAGACGGAGGCTGCCCCAGCTGAGGCATCTCCCAACAATCAACTTGGGCAGCTGTCGAACGAACAGGAAACACAGGCTGATGACTTGGCCAACAAATCAGGAGCGGACGTCACAGAAGAGAAGGATGAGGCTGCTCAATTAGCCGAATTGGCGACAGGCGTCCGAGACCAGGATGATCTCGAGCGCGACATCGGTCGACAGGCAGACAAGCTGCTGTTGAAGCAGGCAGACGAGCGGGACCAGAAGCGCCTGGATAAGACACAGAAAGATCGTGACAGGCTTCATTCGCAAGTTGTTAGGCTTGAACAGAAGCTAGGCGAGTTTGGCAACCATGCTACGAAGACAAAGATTCGCGCGGAGGTCCAGCATTACAAGGTGCAGATCGAAGGGTTTGACAAAGATCTTGAGCAGATCCGGAAGCGCATGACTGAACGCCATCAGAATGAAGAAGGCGCTCAAGAAGGGGATAGTCTTCTCGAAGAGGAAGGTACTAAGCGAATGCCTGGTGAAAGCCAGCGTGAGTATTTGATTCGAACCGGAAAGATCACGCCCTTCTCTAAACTTGGAAGACAACTTTTACGGACATCGTCAAGTCTCGGAGATGTGCTCATGGATGCCGAGGAAGAGGATGAAGAAGCAGATGAAGAAATGCCAGATGGCGGAGAGCCTGAAGGGCAAACTGCAGAACCTATGTCGCATCGCAATCTGCTTGCGCCTGGGTTCGAAGCAGGGGATACCAGCGATACCGCAATTGATACGGATGCAGACGCCGAAATGGCGCGCAGGCTACAGGAGGAGGAATTTGCTTCTGAAAGGCCTGCTAAACGAAGGCGCCTGCAGAGCCGACGGCAAGGACGAGAGTCCTCCGAGGCGCCAAGTGCTACAGCCGACGACTCGGATGCCATGTATGTGCCCGAACGAGATGTCGATGCGGCTGGGAAAGCTGCGGCTTCGGATGAGTCTGAAGACGAAGAGGCGGAAGGTGACTTTACCCTGGACACCGCGCCTTCGCCCAAGCGTAACGGCCGGAAGAGTAAGAAGGAGAAGGCTGTACAGAGCGCCGCAACTTCAGAAGATCTTGCAGGTATAGACGATGGCAACGAGACAGTATACAAGAAACGTCTCAGCAGCTGGGTGAACAGAAGACGTACTGCTCGAGAACGTCACAAAGCTCAGTCAGCCACAGCTGAGGCTCAGACCGAGGAGATCGATGGTGATGTTAAGGCCGAGGAAACGAACGACAGCCTTAAAGACATAGCAGACCACGAGGAAGAGTGGCATCTACCTCATCCATCACGAACTGACACCGTCTTCGAAGGTGGTCTCCATATTCCTGGCGACATCTATCCTGCACTCTTCGACTACCAAAAGACCGGAGTGCAATGGCTTTGGGAGCTTTACTCGCAACAAGTTGGTGGCATCATTGGAGACGAGATGGGTCTTGGTAAAACAGTACAAGTCATCTCGTTCCTTGCTGGATTGCACTACTCCAAGAAGGTCACGAAGCCGATCATCGTTGTATGCCCGGCTACCGTAATGCAACAATGGGTCAACGAGTTTCATCGCTGGTGGCCACCGCTGCGTGTATCAATCTTGCATACTTCCGGTAGTGGCATGCTGGACGTGAAGCGGGAAGCACGCATCGAGGACGATCTGGAAGAACTTGAGTACGATCAACAGAAAAGGCTCGGCAAATCTGGCAAAGCGGCGAAGCGGATAGTCGATAAAGTCGCTCGAGACGGACACGTTCTTGTGACTACCTACTCTGGTTTGCAAACATACGCAGAACTACTGATCCCAACCCAATGGGAGTATGCGGTGCTTGATGAGGGTCACAAAATCCGCAACCCAAACACTGCCATCACCATTTATTGCAAGGAGTTACGCACCCACAACCGACTCATTCTCTCTGGCACGCCCATGCAGAACAACTTGACTGAACTGTGGTCGCTTTTCGATTTTGTATTCCCAATGCGACTCGGCACACTCGTCGACTTCCGCAACCAGTTTGAGATCCCGATCAAGCTAGGTGGTTATGCCAATGCATCGAATCTTCAGGTCGAAACCGCAATGAAATGTGCCGAGACACTGAAAGATGCAATCAGCCCATATCTCCTGCAGCGCTTCAAGATCGACGTCGCTGCCGATCTGCCCAAGAAAAGTGAACGTGTTCTCTTCTGCAAGTTGACTAAATTGCAACTCGAAACTTATCAAAGTTTCTTGAACTCAGAGGAGATGACCTCGATCATGAATGGCAAACGGCAAGCACTGTATGGCATCGATATTTTACGCAAGATCTGCAACCACCCAGACCTGGTGGAGCATAAGACGTTGTCGAAGCGTCCTGGTTATGCGTACGGTAGTGGTGCCAAAAGCGGTAAAATGCAAGTCGTCAAAGCATTACTCGAAATTTGGAGACGCAATGGCCACAAGACTCTCTTGTTTGCACAGCATCGCATCATGCTCGATATTATGGAAGATTTCGTCAAAGGCATGGAGGGGTTCAATTATCGACGCATGGATGGCAACACTTCAATCAAGGACCGTCAAGATCTTGTCGATGAGTTCAACAATGATCCTGATCTTCACGTCTTCTTATTGACGACCAAAGTCGGTGGACTAGGAGTCAATCTCACTGGAGCTAACCGAGTGATCATCTACGACCCAGACTGGAACCCTTCTACCGATATACAAGCTCGTGAGCGAGCGTGGCGTCTGGGTCAGAAGCGAGAAGTCGAGATCTATCGTCTGATGACTGCAGGTACGATTGAAGAGAAGATCTACCATCGACAAATCTTCAAGCAATTCTTGACAAACAAGATTTTGCGTGATCCAAAGCAACGACAGACCTTCCAGCTGAAGGACTTGCATGATCTCTTCACACTGGGCGGAACTGAGGATGGCCAGACAGAGACGGGAACCATTTTCAAAGGCACGGAAGTGCAGCTTTCTGGTCCCAAGGACACGGTGGAAGAAGATGGTGAAGTCAACGAGACTGCGACAGGAGGACCAAACAAGCAACATAGTGCAGCAGAAATGTCAGCCATCACCGGCATCTCACGCCAGGAAGATTTCCGTGGCAACCCAGACGAGGAGAAGCAGACTGCCCCATCTGGCGAAGAAGGCGACCAGCCGCAGAAGGAAGATCGCGTTCTTTCGTCCATCTTTGCACGCACCGGTGTCCATAGTGCTCTCGAACACGACGACATCATTAACGGCGGCAAGAAGCCGCTCCGTGCGGACCCCGAGATTATCGCCCGCGAAGCCAAGCGCGTGGCCGCTCAAGCTGCAAGAGAACTCCAGCGCTCGGCTGAAGTAGCTCGCACCATTCCTGCCGGTGTACCTACCTGGACTGGTCAGGTAGGCTCAAGTGGAAGACCCGAAGAACGTCCCCTCTCGACGCGCGGGCGAGGTGGTATGCGAGGAGGACGTGGTGGCGGGCCCAGTTCAGCTTCTGTCCTTGCCAATCTGCAGGCTCGTCAAGGAGGATCTGCTTCTTCGAGTCGCGCGAGCACGCCCGGCGGCCGTGGACGGGATCAACCCAAGGGCAGGGATTTCCTTGTCATGATTCGCGATTTCCTCAAAGCGCATGGTGGTTCTGCGCCGACGCAGATGTTGGTAGACCATTTCAACCGCTACTGTGGAACGGAGCAGCGCACGGCCGAGTTCAGAGAGATGCTCAAGGCGATTGCGAAGCTGGAGAAGGGCAGTCGGGGGCGAGGGTCGTGGGTGCTCAAAGAGGAGTATCGAGATGCATGAGAGGGTCATGATTTATAGTGAAGATGTAGCATAACAACTTACATGCAGTATTCTTATGCTAATACTAGAAGCTATCACTCGCAGAATAGTGCAGACCACCATCGAGAAACTATTGACTCTACATCAAACTCCCAATGATAAATATGCTTCTACCAGAACACGTGTACATGTACATAATCATAGCAACCATTGAGATGCTACACTGCATGTGTAAGTTGTGCATGTACATACTGTAGTTGTACATGTGTATGTATGCACTACCGCCCAGGGTTAGAGTTGGCACTTGGTTGTCATGTAGAGTCCTGACACGGCACTCCTTTGGCCGAAGTGAAGACATCACTGCTTGCATCGCCCGATTGACTGGATCGACATCAAGAGCATGCACCGAACAAGGGAAGCACTTCCACTACCGGATCTCGCTACCACCGCACGCGTCTCCGAGCCAATTGCTGCTGCGAGATTCGACCGCATCACACGTTGAGCGCTTACACGCTCTCTGATCCATGTGGGCGCTTAGAGAGCGCACAAGCCGCATCCACAGGTCACAGACTTGGCACGTCCTTATACAGCTGCACCTCTACGGCACAGCATGCTATTCGCCTCGGCACTTGTGAAGTCGGTGTGCAAGCACTTCCGCACTATCGAGGCGTGTGACCATGGCCCGGCGCGAACGCATCCCGTGGCCGTCTTCGCAGCGCTATCGACGACCTGCAGGTCAACCTCACAGCATTCGGCCTCTCGTCGTGCACGCGCTGGCCGCCTGGCGTGTAGCCGCTCGTCCTCGAGAGGCATATAGAGTTGACACTTCCTCTTCGGAGGATCTGAAGCAAGTCAGTTGTTTGTGCGTATCGATACCCTTTTTCGTTTCCGTTCGCTTGTCTCTTTGTTCTTCGTCTTGCAGGCTGACATCGGTCCGGCACCATGTCTTCGTCAAGCACTCCTTCGACTTCCACTCCTTTGCAGCTGTTTCCTTCTCCGTCATCATACCTTCCTCGCAAATCTAGCTTGAAACAAACGCGTTCAGCGACTTCGTCTCCTGCGCCGGCGCACATGAGAGGAGTTGCTTTGCAAGTGACGACTGCCAATATCGAAGCGACGAACCAGCCCAACAACATAGAGTTATCTTCCGCTGTCTCGAATTCCACTTCTGGATCAAGGGGACCCTCGAAGCGTGCATTGCATGCCCGGAAACGCTCAAGTGCACCAAATCTACTAGACTCTCCAGCAGCCACCGAGCCTCTTGTTCATGAAGATCAACTATGCCCGCTCCCTGTCAATACCAATTTCAGTCAATCTTCACCTCCAAGGATCCGTACTCCTATAGCCTGTCTGAAGCGAGCCGCTACTCCAAAATCGATAACCACACCATCCTTCTTGAGAAACGATGTCACCGAAATCATCGACGATGATCAACTATCGCCCTTGCCAACAAAGCTGTCTTTCAAACAAACAGCACCGCAGAAGCAAGAGTATCCATCGCCAGTATCTTTCCGATCAGACGCTACTACCCTTGTCCGTAGCAACAGTGATGCAACCGGTTGCTCTCCTTCGAGTGCGACATCTGCTCAGCCAATGAGGTCAATATTTCCACAGTATGATCACAGCAAGAGTCTATCGCAACAAAGTTACCAACCTCAGATCTCTGCTTCTCCGGCTCCAAACCAGAATTTCAGAGGCAATACCATTGATAGGACCAACACTTCAACTCAAGCGAGACGGCAGGATTCTGCCGTTGAATTAGGTAACGCCTACGACGATGTATCCAAAGCCAATGCCGCAGACTTGCTCACTATCTGGCACTCATCAACGACAGCCTGTCCCCCTACTGGTAGGAAAGTACAACTCAAGCTCGATCAGCCTGCAAGCCGAAATATGTCATTGACCCTCGGTTCCCATGGCACCAGTCTATACACGATGCAGACAAATAGCAACATCGATCGAACTTCTTCAGAGGGACCTATTACGGAACTCAACATCCAGAAAATCTGTCCCTCATCGACCCTCCCAATGCCTGTCTCCCAGCTCTCCCTCCCAGCAAACCCAACCAAAGCCTCAAATCTAAAGACGCCTCCAACAACCCTCTTCCCACATCAAGCAGCTCTCGAAGCCATCCAGACAGCCGCAAACACACCATTCGCAGCCGCCATCGCAGCAACCGATCCCACCGGCTCCTCCCCAGCCGCTGCTCGCCTGGCTCAGAACGCAGTCTCACAAGCGCAGCGCCAGCACACGTGCACGATCCGGCGCACAACTCGCAACCGTACCGAAGGCACAGCACAGTACACCCTCGCACACTCGTCCCTGGGCTCGCTATACATCACCGTGTCGCCCGCAGGGCAAGAGCACAAAGCCAAAATCGCCCTTCACCACCCACGAGCGACCGCAGCTGCGATCGCTGCCCAGACGTTGGCGCTGTTGACACTCGATTTCGCAGCTGGAGTCTGCGTGCTGGACACGCCGGGTCTATTGGCGCTAGACGAGCCGTACATGCTCGATGTGGCGGTCAGTGCTGTTATGGCCGTTGCGGTGCTTGAGAACGAGATGTGCGTACGTGAGATGGTGGAGTTTGAGCCGCCGCCTACGCAGGTTGTGGGTGTTGCTTCTGGGAAGACTGGTAAGAAGGCTAAGAAGCTTGAGAGGAAGGCAAAGGAAAGGGAGGAGGGCAAGGAGAAAGGTTTGGTCAGAGAGACTGTCGGCTTAGTTGGGATGGGACTCAAAGGCGTAGGTTGGCTCATGGGTGCTGGGCTGAAAGCTGCGAGGGCTTCTGCTAAGGGACCGACGGTGTAATTAACGTCAATGTTTTCTTGATTTTGGATAATGCTTTCCTGTCCATGAGGACATGATACTCGCTGCTTGTCGCATCTCACATCATTCACATGGTATTGGGCAACGGCCACGCGGTTGTTGCTCATGAGACTGCACATGGCATCTCAGCGGTAAGCACCAGTCCACATAGACGATATCAGGATGTAGAGCTGTACGAGTCCATTGCCATTTTCGGAGTGATCTCTGTAATCTCAACGAGGTACGATTCTCTAGGTAAAATTCCTGTAGCCGCCGATGATGGCACTGCAATATCAAGGCATGCGGAGACTTATGAGCCAGCGCTCTGAATCCCCTCCTATGAATCTCACGACAGACTGAAAGGCCAACGATGGATGAGAAACAAAAACCAGCATGTGATTGAAAGTCGTATGTACCCCGTAACCAACCTAGGAAAGCTCCCTCCCACTGCCGAACTTTGGCACAAGGGAAAGCTATCCACAACATCACATGCATCAAGTATCCTTCAAAGAGTGAACAAGAAACAAACAAAATGAAAGCGAAAGAACGACAATTGCCATGGACCGAAACGCCGCCAACAAAAGCGCCTTTACACGTAAAGAAGGGTATCGCCGAGACGCCGGGCAAGGAAATCCTGTACAAAGCGCGAAACCGGAAGAAAGGTCATGTTCCCGTTTGGCGAAGGAGAGGAAGAAGTTGAGCCGATCAGCAATTCTTCAGGTAGTTGCTCGGCACGAGACCTGGTCTGCCGCCATTGCGACCAACGACTTCGGCCTCCCACCAGCCGTCGTCTTGCAAACGCAAAACGGCGAGGATGTCGCCTTTGCTGAAGGACAATTCTTCGGGGATAGCGGCTTGGTACATGTACATCGCACGAGCTAGGGAGATAGTCAGTACAATGTAACAAGTTGGTGTGGATCAGTGGGTATAAGCTGAGACTTACAGTAGTGGATGATAGGCCTGCCATCCTTGGTCATGTTGCGCTGAGTGCCCTGACTCTGGCTGCGATTCCTGGTCGCCAGCTGCTGGCTGCTCCAACCTTGAGAGCCGTCCGCGTAGTATGAGCTCTGTGGTCTGCTAGAACGCTGCTGCCCTCCACCATAGGCGTCTCCAGCAGGAGCGAGCTGCAGTGCCATGGCGCCATTTGGATCACCACCACGGCTGCTTGGAGGGCGACTGTTAGCAGCACCCATAGAACTGCCCGGGCGAGCAAATGCTGGGTTCGGCGAAGCAGCACGTGGCGGCTGCGCTTGGAAGCCAGGCGAGTTTCCGCGAGAAGCGTACCCGCTGCCATAGTTAGGTTGTTGCTTGATCGGGCTGGTGGAGCCTGCGCGTGGACGACCTGCCGGTGCGCTGTAACCGTTCGGTGAAGCACCTCCCTGAGATTGAGACTGGCGAGAGTCGCCGGTAAAGGAAGGCCTGGGACTGGTGCTACGGAGAGGCGCGGGCACTGGTGATGTAGCACGCATGTCTGGAGCTCTGCCTTGACCAGCACGAGAAGTTGGTCGCGCAACACCACCAGCTGTGAACATGTCCTGCTTCTGGGTGACATAGCGCTCGGTGGTCTTGCGCATATCTCTACTGGTGTGTGCAGGCTGGGGCGCGCCCAGACGACTAACGGGTGGCTGGTCGTAGGCGGGTGGTGGAGTGTTGCGAGCCGTCTTATTCGCATACGGCGTAGGAACTGCACCTACAGGCGCACCGCGTGCGTCAAGAGCAGGTGCCGGGGTAGACATGCCATAGTGTCTGTCCGCACTCTGGCGGACTGATGCTTGCTTGGTAACGCCTTTCAATTCTGCAAGAGCCTGGGCAATGGGATCCTGGGTTGGCTGGGCTCCACCCCTCTTCGAAGGGCTTACATTGGCACGTGGCTCTGGCGAAGCTACGTCGAAGACATTGTCGCCAACACCAAGTTGGTAGTTGGTAGCTTGTGGATCGACCTTCTCGGCGTCAGGAGTTGGCGATGGTTGCTTAGCTTGCCAGGTATTGGCCCTATTACCAGCACCAAATGCAGGTTTCACTGGGCTAGTAGAAGCGCTCTCCGCGCCCCGAGGGTTCGCAGTAGGAGCCCAGCTGTTGCGATTTGTCGGTGCGGCCGAGCTGGAACGAGCGGCCTCGTTCTTCTTGAAGCTCCTACGACGGAACGGTGAGTTGAAGAAGCCGCTCTTCTTCTTTACTACTGGCTTCTCTTCAGGCTCGTTAGACAGTTGCGACATTCCGGACATTTGCGAGAGCGCAGAACCATTGTAGTCCTTGATGGGGGACTGCTGTCCGCTTTGTGGCTCGAGATCAGACACTGATGTCGGGTTCGTGTAGTCGCTGTGCTGTTCTTGGCTGCAACTGCTGCCATTCCTGATGGGCGAGCGCTGCGAGCGCACTGAAGGTGGGCGACAGAACTGAGTCATTCCGTCCGTCGGGTATGGATTGTGAGGGATCTGGGGTGCATCGTTGTATGGGTTGTGCTGAGAGCTTATCGAAGCATTGAGTGGTGGAATGTTATTGCTTCCGAGAGAACCTTTGCCGTTGAATCCCTGACCAGCACCGCCAGGCATGATGCCGCTGCCACTCGAAGCTCGTCCGTCGAACATGTCCATGGATGTGCGGTTTTTCGGGATGCCCATCTCCTCACGCAGACTCGAGTCAGGATCGTGGTGAGACTCGAATGTACTCGGCTGTGGTGACGAAGACCTGAATGTCGGGTTCATTGTGCGCTGGAACTGTGCTACCGAGTAGTTCCCGTCGTCCGATTCAGCGGTTGAAACATTGTCGTCAACGTCCCCGCGACAGAAGTTGATGTATTTAGGCGGGTCCGGAATCTCCTGTCCAGTGCCGAAGTCCTGGATGAAGTTTGTAATATCTTTCTCCACGTCGCAGTCTTCCAGGCTCAGTCTGATCTTCTCGCAACTCTGATCATCGCTCACACATACTGTGGAGGAGATGTTGGCGAAGCTCCAAAGACTACTCTTGAAGAAATCCACTCGCTCCTCTTCGAGGTCTTGGAATTTGTCGCAAGCAGCCTTCCACTCTCGATTCCATCTTCCGGTGGTTTCTTCGAGGATCTTGACGGCCATTTCATATTCGTTGCTGTTGGTGCTCATTTGAGCTTGCGTCTTCTCGAGTTTGGTTTTGTTCTTGCGCTCTTCCTGGCCCATGACCATGTGCCCTTGGGCAAGGTATCCTTTGATCTTGAGACAGTCCTGCTCAAAGCGATCTCTTGTTTTGTTCACCTGCATGGTTTGTGAGTTTTTGGTCTTGAGCAGCTTCTCTATGCCCCCTTGAACCATCTTGCGACGCTCCTTGATGCCGCCAGCGAAGGTGGCTAGAGGATCTTCGAGCTCAGTCCTCATCTGCTGTGCGATCATGCCATGCTGCTTTCCCATGCCTTCCGTTTCTGCCTTAAGTACATCCATGCTCATGCGCAAGGTTCCAGCTTCTGTCGATCCCAAAGGTTTCTTGGCCAGGTTCAGTAGCTTTTTCGCATAGTCGGCCTCAATGGCGGCTCTTGCGCTGTAGAAAGCGTGTAGTTCATCGCCAGCCACCTTGGCATTGTGCAGTCGTGTGAGTAGGGGAGTGACACCGGCGTCATCTTTGCCCCAGAAATTGTTTGCGACTATGACATAGATTAGCACAGGCTTGTTCTGATGCTCCGTGGTGATTTGCATACATGATAAGGTGACTGTAGGGCCCTCCGAGCCAGCCACGGTAGGTGGCATAATACCGCCGAATGAATGTGTATGGGTGCGCTTCTTTTGTTTGAGGTGGAGATGTTGCTGCGCTGCGCACTATCTCAAGGCAGATAGTGATGTATAGCGAATGGCTGGACGAGTGTCCGGGCTGTGCGTCTGTTGCGACGGTATGGCGTGCAAGACGTCAAATGATGTGTTGATACCGTGCAGGCGTCTCCTCGTCCCCAAGATGGATGGGTGGATGTTGTGGGTTCACGCACAGGGTCGCTGGGCGTTGTTTTGCGGAGAGGTTGCGCTGGGCAACGGGCTTGGTAGCTGGTGGCCGCCCAAAAACATTTGATGATCGCCTCGATCAACGTCATCTCGCCGTTGACTCTGCCCGACTCTCAACATCTCACTGAGATTGTTGCTCGGTGATGATCCTTCGTCTGCACCATCTGCGTCGGTCTGCAGACGTGCAGATTTTGGCTCTACTTGTGAAGCTGAACGAACGTCTGCTCTTCGGCTCCGAAAGGCTCTGCTCTCCTTTGTTCTCCGAGGCATAGCGTCCGCTACGATCATGGATCGTTCCGTCTACGAACGAATGTGCGGAGCCGCAGGGATCAAGGCCAGTTCATTATGTGGGGCGTGGTAGCGAACCGCCTCGACCGCCTCTCCTGGTCCATTCACACACGCCAGGACGATGTCTTACTCCAGAGAGTCCAAAGTCAAACACTGCAGTCCGCTTCGGGCTTACGTGGCGAGGCAACGGTCTGCCAGCACACAATATTGCCTACGCATAGCAGTCGGTCAAACCATATCTTTGGCCATGTTCGCTGTCAGCACAGTAGACACCATCCACGCAAAGATGGGCAACGCCCGCTTGGTCCTCGCACTACTATCTGGATTGTTGCCTTTGGTCTTCGTTGCTTGTCCAATTGAAGCCAATACGAACTCCTTTCATTTGATGTGAATGCCCGTGCAGATCACCAATTTATCCTGTCCTGTGTATTTCAAAGCGGTAATACAGATAATTCTAGTAGGCTTGCAGATATGTTCGTAGCCGAACGGTGCTTGCCTACGAGCCTACCTCCTACAGGGCAGCCTGAGCACGGCGTTCTCACTGACCAGCTCCCCCCGCTACTGTGTTACAATTAATTACCAGTAGGAGGTATGTCAGAGATGCAGTATTACAGCATCCACACGGATCGTTGCTTTTCCATCTAGCGTTGGACTTCAGGTACGCTTAAGCGTGGGCATACCTCAGCATCTCGTGACACTGGCTATACTAACGGCTGTCGATTAAAGGTGGTCTTATCTATCCGTGCAATACTAGTATCAGTACACCACCTTTCAAGTATTTAATATGCCCATACCATGGCCACAATATCGAGTATCGCTATTTCGACCGTTGAGAAATGCTACGTGAAGATTTATGACGACCAAGTGTATGAGAGATGTATGGACGCCCAGACGAGCCGAACAGCAATTCTGATGCGCCACATTAGGGTGCACACTGCTCCCGATCCTTCTTTCGGAAGGTGCTTGCCGCCATTGTCCTGTCAAGCTGTGCAGTCAGCAGCCTGGGCAGGGTCAAGAGTACCATCGACCTTCACGACAATGGCATGCAGCCCTTGACCTCGAAAGCATCTGGCGTATGCATCTAACGATACGACGATCTGTCTCAACCAGTCTTTCGGGTTTCCTCCAACGGAGAAGAGTCCTCGATCTAAACACACAATCCCAGCCTTGCCACGTGTTGGAGTGTCAGATCGGGAACTAAAGACACGACCGCATACCATTGGACATAGAGGGTCCTGGCATTACGCGCGCACTTCGCCTAAGCTTGAGATATGCCCATCAGCAACATGCTGATAAGTTACTTTTTAGTGCCAAATGGTAGATAACGAAGAAGGTTCGGCAAAGTCGCGATAGCCAGCCACGACTCCGGAATCGGTGGGCGGTTGAGCTTGGCGAAGGCTTGGAGACGCTTGACTCAAGCTTCCGTCAAACGAGGACAACATACAAGGCAAAGAGCAAGTTGCTCGGTCGAGTAGATCGTAACGCAGATCTTGCATTTCACCGTAGCTCTCCCCATGGGGTACCACGGTCATGCATATATCATGCCTGCCGGTATTGCAAGAAACGCTGTGCTGCGAGTGAGGAGCTCAACGGCATGACGTACATGCGATATTTTGTACGTACGCGTCCCGGCGTTATCAGCTGAGATATGCTTCGTGGTACACTGCGAGATGGCGCTAGGCATTCGCCGGCGATAGCACTGACATGCCATTGACTCCCCAGAAAAAATGGTACAATGCCGATCATATATAAGATGGATTTGCTGCCATGTAGAAAACAAGCCAAGGTCCTGTTCCGGTCTCCTCCCAGTCTACATCTTTCACCAGCCTCACGATGAAGCTCAGCCTCTTCACTTCCCTCCCATTGCTTACGGCGGCTGCTGCCAGCCTGGTGCCCGCCGCAAAAGTCGAGGAGAGGGCTATTGAGTATGTGATCAAGCCTAAGGTCTTCATCATCTCGATGTTTGACCCAGAGGCTGAGGCCTGGTGGGGAATCCCAGAATTCGACCTTCTGGCTATGAACATCACCGTCCCTGGCTTCAGCCCACTGTTCCCGGATGCGCACTGCACGGCCGACGGCGACGTCTGTCAGCTCGTGACCGGCGAGAGCGAGATCAATGCGGCCATCACAGTCTCTTCTCTCGTTCACTCGCCTCGGTTTGACCTGACCTCGACATACTTCATGGTCGCCGGCATTGGCGGCGTCAACCCTGAAGTCGCCACCATCTGCTCCGTGGCCTTCGCTCGCTACGCCGTCCAGGTTGCTCTTCAATATGAGATCGACCCGCGCGAGCTTCCTAACAACTTCACCACTGGCTACGTCCCGCTCGGAGCCACCTCACCCGACGAATATCCTACATCGATCTATGGCACGGAAGTGTTCGAGATCAACCAGGACCTCCAGAAGCTCGCAGCTTCCTTCGCTCGCAACGCGACTCTCAACGACAGCTCTGCAGCTGTGACCTACCGTGCCAAATACGCCACTTCTGACCTCTACGCTGCCGCCACCAAGGCGCCCTCGGTGATCGAATGCGACGTTGCAACCTCAGACGTCTACTACAGCGGTGTACTTATGGGCGAGACCTTCGGCAACTACACCAAACTCATCACCAACGGCACCGGCAACTACTGCAACACCGCACAAGAAGACAACGCCACTCTCGAAGCCCTGCTCCGCGCCGCCGCCGTCAAAGTCGTCGATTTCAGCCGCATCATCGTCATGCGCACCGGCTCCGACTTCGACCGCCCGTGGCCTGGCCAAGAAGCCGACATCAACCTCTTCTACTCGTCCCAGCAAGGTGCTTTCGCGCCTGCGATCAAGAACATCTACCTCGCTGGTATCAAGGTCGTCGAAGGCATTCTGGACGGCTGGAACGCGACTTTCGCCGCTGGTGTCAATGCGTCGAACTATGTTGGAGACATCTTCGGCACGCTGGGTGGTGAGCCGGATTTCGGCCCTGTGGCCTACAGCAACGCTGTGACCAAGAGGAGCGTCAAGGGCAAGCGCAATGTTCCCGTGAGAGTGTTGTAATCCGGTTGAATAGCATAATGTATTTTCAGGCACGGACGATAAGTTATATTGTCGTAAGTCTCTGCAGGATCTTCTGCCCTTCAGCTTTTTAACGTCTTTCATGAATAATTGAACACTTTTTCACGAGAACAAGGTCTTGTTAACACTCGAATGAGCTTAAGCCGCTAGTGCGAGTCGTTATGCATATCGTCAAGTCGTATATCTATTCGCCAAGGGCATCAAACATTACTACTCTCCGCAACAGGCCTCTTCTTCTTCCGGCTTCGTTGGCTCAAAGCACTGACAACTCTAGACAACGTACTCCCAGCCTCCTCGCCCTCTCCCTGCCCATGTTCAGCACCAACCAAACGACCTTCATCGTCCCTCGTCTCCCCTACTTTATCTTTCCAGCCGCCCTCTTCGCGATCCTCCTGCTTCTGCGGCCACAAGATATCTTTCACAACCACAGCGCGGATCATGCAAACAAACACAGTCAACCATATGCAGATCAAAATGCAAGTCATGACGCAGCCCAGGATCTTGATGCCACGGTTGTCCAGCGCCTTCGCGACCGCGAAAGTCGCCGTGCACAGCGCCGTGTTAGGAAAGACGTAGGAGTACCACGTCATGGCGAATCTCCACCGATTGTGCTTGACGGTGGACCAGTGCGCGAAGACCGAGACGAAGAAGAACCAGAACGCCAAGCCCCAGAGCCAGATGCCGATCCAGTTGGCGAGGATCTTCGAAACTTTGCCTGCGAGCTCGCCGTCGCCCATCCAGTCTTTCGGTACGACGTCGGGGAGGGTGCCGCCCATGCCGATGATGCCGGCGATTGTGAAGCCAGAGGGTCCCACAGAGATGAACATGCCGGGTCTGAGGCTTTCTTGCGGAAGCTTTTGGGTCATAAGGCGGTAGATGAACGCGGCATAGATCATTAGAGAGACCATGAATCCGATGCCTTGGAAGATGACGCCGCCGACTATGACCTGAAGTGCTTCGTGAGGAGGGAGTTTGGGAGCTAGTACGCTTGCGTGCGGTCCAATCACGAGGAGCGGATAAGCAGGGAAGATCCAGACGGGTGTCATTTGTGAGATTGTAAATGTTTGGGTAGACCATCTGGTGATTGTTAGTCTCTGCTGCCACTGCCTGTCGATGCAAGGTCGGGGGAAAGAACGTACATGGTAAGGTAAATGCCACAGCTGAAGAACACTGCCAGGCCGCAATACACCCAGAACAACACTCTCATAGTCTGGCGGAGCCATGGACCTGCCTCAGGGTTGTCGGCACCATATTCTGTTATGTTGATCAAGATGGTGCCAAGACTGATCAGCCATGCTGGGATGAATAGGCTTTCGGTAGGATGGAGGATCGACGACATGAAGGTTGAAGGGTGGAACTTGAACCTCAGAGAGATCATCACCACGTTTATGAGGAAGAGGACGATGTTGAAGAGGAAGAAGAAACAGCCGATCGTGTATCTTCCTCGGAAATCCCAGGGGACTGCCTGATGTATTAGTCTCGTCACTACTTGGATTTTTGTATGATGAATTGCAACTCACGGTAGTATATAACGTTTGCAATGCCTCCAGTGGCCATCTAGATTTCGCGTCAGTACAGGCACGAGCTGAGTAGTTCCTTCAAGCCGGATCGTACCGTCATCGTAAACCAGGTCCATGTGAAGTGCTTTATCCGCTGTCGAAAATGCAAATGATAGCCTCGGTGATGTTTCTCCCCTGCCAACTGCGCTGGGACAGAAGAATCGTGCGTTTGGTATTGTTCAATACCATCAGGAACAAGTTCACGGGGAGTTGGCCTCAACGGAGTGCCTGCCGTCGGAGGGGCGGGCTGAGGAGGAAAGTAGCCATTACTGAACTGCGCGCGGGACAGCACACGTTCAGGCGGCGGAGTGTAAGGAGGATCTTTGAACTAAGTGTCAGTCGTCTTACACGCGATGTGCCGAAGGCGGTCCAGCATTGCGAGGGTGTCTATACCGTCATCACGTGAGGCGAACGGGTTAGCCATGGCTATTTGGCGCCCACCTCGTTGGCTGTGTGGAAGTGTCCACCGCAGTAAGCGGTCAGGTCAAAGATGCAGTGAGCGTGGAAGGGTTCCATTCACATGTCCAGTATTGAGCATGACACCCTCTTAGTCCACGCCCGCTCGAGAGCGAAAATAAAACCGCCGTCTAGAAACCGATCACGGAAGATGCGGGCATTCGTGGCTTGTCTTGAGGTAATCGGATAACGGCAAACGAGCAGGGACCGCACGCACGGAATGACGAAAACAGCAGCCATCTTCGTAGCTGGCAGCGCTGGGCCTGGGCTAGCTAGTTAACTAATCGCGGTCATTAGGTAGGCAGGCCGGTATGCCGAGGGGCGTGCAAGCGCGCACAAGAGCACGCCTTGGAAGAGCACCGCGGCGGGCATGGATTAAGGTAATTGGGCTGAAGTCTGCAGAAGCCCACTTCGTGTTCGGAAGTCGGATGCTAGTGCGTGGCATCCGACGATAGACTGCCGAGACGTGAATGGACATGAAACTTAAAGATCGGCGCTCGGGGTTGGCACAGCTGTCGGTCAGCGATGATCGGAAGAGCCATTATGCATAAAGACCTTAGCCGAGCTATATGCTGTCTCAGAAGGAGAGGAGTCGGGAAAATGCCTATCGAAGCAAGACGTGTGGATATGGAAATGATGGTGCAGCCACGTTGCCAGCACACTCACCGCAGAATGCTACTTGATAAGACATGTCTACGAAGACGAAGCGATGTAACAAATACTGAACCATTATAAACAGACCCGCATTCCCATCCAGAAACTCAAAAAGAAAACAGTAAACATACACACGCAATCGCGTCCGAGAGACGCCTTCGCTATGCTTCCCGAGTCAGTGAGGCCCACAGAATGAAACCCACAGCCTTGCAAAACGCCCTAATACACCCATTTGACAATCCCGTAATCCGTCTGCCGCAGTCTCCGTCACCAGAAACTACACCATCCTATGTAATGTTGGCAGAGGTTCTCGAGGTTAGTGGCCTCGCTGAGGAGCTTCTCCACTTGCTCCTCGACAGGCAGCTCTTTGTCTTTCTTGAAGTCTCGGCCCGTCAGCTTCTCCTTGACTCGGCTTAGCACCTGCAAGGCGCGCGCGTTTTGCACTTCCTTCTGCTCCGGATCCTGGTTGCCGTTAACGTGTGCCACGCTTGTGCGGTTGCGTGGGCGCCAGGAACTGCCAGGTCGCTCCGATGTGCCGTCCGGATCGCCTCCCATGACCGAAGGGCGGCGACCTTCAGTCGGACCGGACTGCGCGACACCGCCCATAATGGATGCGCGGCGATCAGAGGGGAAGGAAGGCTCTGGTGGAGATTCACGTGTGTTGAGGCGCCAAGTGAGTAGAGGATCGTGAACAAATGCCTCGAGGACAGCCATAAGAGATTCCTTGTTCGCACGCAACAAGCGCATGACATGCTCACACGTCGTTCTGAAGCTTCCTTCGATGTTGCTAACCTCCATGGCGAACGTGAGCATTCTTGTGAGACGGAATGGTACCCTTTCTGGATACTTCTCGCGGTGCATGGCAACTTCGAAACAGTCACCGAAATCAATGTGCACGATCTTGCCGGTGACACGATCAAGCATAAGGTTGGACGGGTGCCTGTCGCCCAAACCAAGAATGTAGCCAACCATGGACATGACAGCGAGCGAGCGCGTGTAGTTAGTACGTCTGTCGAGCCAGGCTTCGGAGCTCTTACTCTTGAGCCAGAGAACACGGTACAAGTCTTGGCCTGTCGTGTTATCCAGTGCATAGCCGAACACTTCGACCTTTTGCATGAGCGTAAGGTTGTCATAGTCAGGTGCCATTTGCAACATGATTCTGTGCTCAATGTTGAGCAGAATTTTGCGGCTCTCGCGATATTCACGAATGAGAACGTGAAGCGTATCGCTGTTAGGCACCCATCCGAGAAGACCGGATGAAGTGGAAAGCGGTACTGCGGCATACCGCTGGATGTTGAGATGACGCTTGAGGCACTCCGGCTCGGTGGCAAGCAAAGTGTTGACGAGGCCGAAGAGTTGCATTACACGCTCGTCCTGACGGATATCTTCGTGGCCCTTGAGGACGAAATCGTACGATACACCGTCGCTTCCGAGCATCGCCAGCTTTCTTGGACGTTGCTTGGACGAGATGACTGATGCCAGCGGGCTGAACGACTTGATGCTGATAATGGCCTTGCCACTCTGGTATGTACCAGGTACTGCAAGGTCGAGATCGTGGGCGTTTTTGAGTTCTGGCGAGACATACTGCAGCTCCAAACTCATAAGCTGTGGCAGCTGTCTGGCGATGCGTTTGAACACGCCGTAGTAGAGATCCCAGGCCTATTAAAGAATATTTGTTAGTGAACTGCTTCGCACGCGAGAGTGTACATGTTAGTGTTGAGGTAAGATTACTCACCTGGTTGAGATCACCAATCTCCCTAGTCGTCTTGTATGCCTCACACCAGTCCTTAGCCTCCGCAAGGTCCCTACCGAAGCTTTGAATGAAGCTAATCTCTCGCAGTGTCTCGGGTCCCTTTCGTAGCATTTCGTGCAAAGGTTCAAGAGTCGCCAGCATGCCCTCAATATTGTGATCGCCAAAGTACAGGCGTGAGGCTTCTTCAAGACCCTCGTGCCATTGTTCATGCCACAAGACCGCAATACGGATGAGCTCGTGGCTGACAAGGCCCGCTTGTTCGACCAGATTGGGGCTGTGTTGGCGCATTGCTTCCATGATACGGCCAGCTGAGCGCGAACGCGTGCCCAGGTCGGACTTCATCGATACCGTGAGTGGGTATACGAGGGCTTGAGGGTGTGCCCTACCAACATCGACAAGTAAGTTGTGGATAGCTTCTCGGACAAGCCTGTTGGGTTGATTGATACGGGCGATCAATTGAGGCATAACCTCGAGCCAAGTATCCACACTGACAGATGAGATGCCTTGTTGTACATGGTGCGTGACTTCTTGGTGTGAGCCATGAGCAAACCACAGCGTAAGCAACCTTAAAGTATCCTGCAGGGAGCTCATTGATGAGAGAGCGATGGACTTGAAGAAGCCCTTGATGGCTGGTACAACATGGTCGCTAACGATGAAGGGTGGGACATCGGCGGCTTGGTTCGAAGTCAGAGCAGTGACGACCTCGAAGTTGGCAAGTGCCCATGAGTGCCAAGCCTTGTACCATTCCTGGTTGTACTGAGTCGCTTGATAGTAAGATGTTAGCACGTCTTGAACATGATCGGCCTGCCAATCGCCGTCGTGCAGCTTAGTTTGCCAATCGCCTTGCTTCAGATAGCAGCGTGCTAAGAGCATCTTCCAGTCGTTGAGTTCTGCCTTCTCCTTCTGAGTGACTGGCGGAATCGTGGAGCCAAAGGGAGCATGCACGCCGTTCAAACCGTTGACTCCGTTGACGCCATTGGTCATCGCCAGGGTGCCATTCGCAACCCCAGCGTTCAACGCAGAGTTGCGCTCGTTGAAGTGGACTCTCAAGCGGTTTGTGAAGTCGCGCAGAGCGCTCAGGGCGCCATCGTGGTACCCGTTACTCCACAGGAATTTGTACACAGCGTACTGCACAGAGTAGGGCGAATCGTGGACCTTCGCCAAGCTCTGAGGAGATGTGATAGTACCGGTCGTCCCAAGCAAAGAATTCAGACTCTTCTCCGCCAGACCACCGCGCTGAGCTTTGCGACAGATCGAAGCAAACTTGATATACATCTCGGTGTTCTCTTGAGGTGTAATGACCAGAGCGCGAACCTTGAGCATACGTCCCCAGACCTCGACATTACGTTGGCAGCCTTTGAGACGTTTCGTCCAAGTGAGTCGCATGCGTTCCTGGCGCTCGGGATCGTTCACGTGTTGCTTGTAGGTGACAATCTCCTCAAGCTCGGCTAACATTTGGACGCGAACGATGATACCGTACGCTCGAGTGTAGCTCTCGCCGAGCAGCGCACTAAGTTCCTGATCCAGGCCATCGCGTGCTTTGGTGATGTGTCGGTGCGCCTCCTCGAATTGATTGCGATGAATGCTTAGAATGGCACCGAAGAATGAGCGATCTGGTGAGTGTGGCTTCATGACACTGAGGTAGCTGTCCATGAGCTCCCATTGACCCATTCCCCAGGCTGCTGCTGCGGCAAGAGGTGCGATGTGCTTCTTGTGATCAACACCGGCACTCATCCACCTCTCCTGTGCGATTTGAGAAAGAGTGTCCCACTCGCCCAAGGCGTGAAGACAACGCATCTTACCCATAATGACTTCAAACCCAACGTTCTCGCCTTCCTCTCTCTCGCGCTTTTGGTAGGCGACAAGCGCCTCCTCCCAACGCTGTAGCTTCTCGAACCAAGTCTCTTTGAGATCAACGTCATTGTAGCCTTGCGCTTTGCGTAGGATACCGAAAGCGGCGTCGGTCTGCTGAAGTTGATTGTTGATACTGATGAGTGCCTCGACAGCAGAAGCATTCTGCTCAGCGTTGAACTCCAATTCCTTGTAGTGGAGCGCCTTTGCGAAGGCATGACATTTTCCGGCGTACATTCCCAAGACCCGGACGTCAATAGGCAGTGCCTTGTCATCGTGCTCCATAAACTCGGCCAAGTTCAGCAGAATCTGCAGGATCTCTGGTGGTATCGTAGTAGAAGTGATTGCAGTTTCGATTGCATGCACAAGCTCTTCCTGGTACTGATCATATAGTTCCGTCCAGCATGACACAAATGCGGAATTGAACAAGCTCTTGGCCAGAGGTGGATAGACAGTGGCCAGAGATGTACATGCCCTCAGCGCTTGTTGTGGACTCTCTTTGAGCAGTTCAACGGAGAAGCGCCTCATCCATTCGTGCCAGTCTTCCTTGGTAGACTTCTGACTGGCCTCCCATGCATTCTTCAGATGCTGCTGATTAACAGCAAGCTTCTTAGTGGCAATCTCTGTTGCATGCATGTCATCATCTTCGTCTTGATATCTCTCGTCTGGGCTCAGATCTTGGGGTAGCGGCTCGCCCTTCTTGAGCTTGTTCACAATAAGGGTGTAGTTGGTGTGAGGCACTTTAGTGGCTCCAGTGGCGAGCACCTTGTCAATCATGGGCACGAAATGCAGGAAGTCCGGGCCAAGCTGGAAGACCAAGGCGCAAAGTGTTTCGAGAGCAGATCGCTGGAGCACCTCATCCCTGCCTCCCAAAACTCTCGAAAGTGGGTGGATGATCTTTGCCGCGAATTCGGAGATATTGACTTGTCTGCTTAGGCGACCAATAGTCTCAATGGCCGCCTTCCGCACATCACGCGGCCGCGATCGATCAACGTCGAACATCCTGACGATGACTGGCACGATAAGATGCATGTACTCTTCCGCGCTGGAACCGAAAACCAGGAAAGCGTGTAGCACCTTCTGGCAAGCGGAGCGACCAGCTTCGGTGCGCGCATCGGCATCCAGCACGCCCAGCATAAGCGGCAGTACTGATGCAAGATAGAGTTTGAACTCGCCTTCCAGGCTCTTCGCGATTGATTCGATTAGGAGTAGAATGGTAGCTTGGAGTTGAATGCTGCGATACCAGTGTTCGGAGATAGCTTCGATGATAACAGGCAAATGAGGTCGAATGTGTTGGCGCACGATCTTCACCAGCTGCGTAAGCTGGCTGAAGTACCCCTCGAGACGCAACGGATCGGACTGGGCATCGCGGAAAATGCTGACAATACCAGGTACGACGACGTTGAGGAATGGTACACACTTCATGCCCATGGTAGCATAGATGCTCATGACGGCTTCGACGACCGCAGAATGGTGCTGCTTCAAGGTGTTGTCTCTCAACATGCCCATGAGTGTATTGATCACGACTGTCGGGTAGTATTCCTCATTACTGGGGGTGATGCCCTTCATGATAAGTGTGACATCCGACTCAGATTCGGCCTCGGCCCGGAGATTAGATTCGGGAGATTCTTCGATCACCTGTTGGTGCTTGTAAGGGTCCAGAGCACCCAGAATACCCATCAACCGGATGGTTTCACGCCTCAGGTCGCCAGGCTGCTCGGTTCTGACGATGTTGACAAGGATGGTAAGTAGTTCCGGGTGTTCGATGTATGGATCAATGACATAGCCGCTATTGCTTGCGAGCTGCCCGAGGGTGCAAAGTGCTGCCTCCCTCTTCTTAGGTGAAGCCAGGTCTTGCAGACTGGCGATGATGATACGCATGAGCTCAGGAATATACCTTGCCATTTCATCACCACCGACAGTAGCGAGATCGCCAAGAGCCTTCAGAGTCGTCGCAGCTACGTCAGCGTTCCCATCTTCGGCCTTTGGTAGAAGAACGGCAACCATCGGATCAACGTAGGGCTTGATCAGCTTGCTGCTTGCGCCCACCAGGTGACTGATGAGCTGTGCGGACTCGCGCTTGTTATTCGCGTTGTTTGAGTATTCGATCTCGGTCAACAGCTGAATCAGTACCTTTCGAAGCGATGGGAAGACATAAGCAGGATTTACAGCTGTCAAACGACCAATGATGGTCATTGCAGCTTCGCGGATCGGGAACTTTTCGTCGTGGAGTGCAAGGAATAGAGTCCGTACATTTTCTGCTTTCGCGAGATGGCGGTCAAATCGAGCGTCTAGTGAGACGAGTACTGTCTGTCTGATATCGGAATGCGGGTCCGCAACTCCCACCGTCAAGAGCTTCTCAATCACGTCGCTGACGACCTGAATAGCATGATGGCTTGTCTGGTGAACAATGGGATCACGGACGAAGAGCTGACAACAAGTGAGTGCGGCAGCCTTGCGGATGACGGGATCATCATCCTCAACATAACGAATTGCCACATCTCGCACGAACTCGTTCAGAACATGTCCGGAGAAGTCGAAGGAACCGAGAGTGTGCAGGGCGAGCGCGATCTCCTGGTCCTTGTGCTCCAGATGCTGGGGATCGCGCTGGTCGCGCACATCCTTCGTGTAAATGGGTGGGAGCCCTTTGCCATGTGTGGGGTGCCCGAGGGTCTGGAACGGCTGTCCACAAAGAGTTCTGCTGAGAAGGTCGAGCAGCTTCTCCTGGATCGTTGGCTTCACAGGTGGAATGTAGTGTGCCATGTCGACGAGCGCCTGCGTCAGGGCATCGGAGAGGCCACAGGCAAAGATTGGGTCCAGCAGAGCCTCCATGTATTTGCTCAACGTTTGGCCCACAGCAATGGAAATCATACTAATACATTCAAAGATGGGCGCTTCGTCTCCCGACATCTTGCTTCGGTTCTTCACGCTAAGTGCATCGCGCACATGCAGCAAGATCGTGTCCAGATATGGTGCGATTTGTGATCCGACAGCGTGCGCAATCTTTCCAATGGCAACAAAGGCCATGTTCCTCTGTTTTGGATCGCGCAGAAGTGTCTGTAAGTGCTGCATTGAGCGGGCAAGGTAGTGGTGGCAGAACTCTTTTGGAGCGTAGCCTGCGAGAATCGGGATGATTTCAACAACAGTCCTCCTGATCGTTCCATCCTTGTGTTCGCGGTATTGCTGAAGCAGCACGCGCTCGCAGACTTCTTTGTATCGATTATGCATGAACATGCCGCCTTGTACCAGAAGCTCGCGATATACCAGCAGAGATCCATGGATGTATTCCACAGTCGCCCTCCTGAATCCATTCTGTGCTTCGTTGTACATCTGTAATAAGCAGCTCTGCCTGTCCTGCTGATCTCTTGCCGACAACGCCTTGAAGCATTGCGCGACCGTTTCCGCAGCTGTCTCTCTAATGACGACCTTCGGATCCCTCAACGCCTCCCAGATGGCAGCCAGTATCACCTGGATATGTTGGCGAATTAAGGTCGAGCTGTTCTTTGCGAGCTCCCTAAGCACGAGCACAGCTGCGAATCGTCTGTTCTCGTTCCTCTCAGAAGTCAGCCACTCCATGGCCTGTCGCACCTGGGCTTCCACGAGCTCTGTACTGTATGCCGCTCCCGGTGTAGCCAAACGTCCCAGACATTTTGCAGCCACAACCATCGCGCTCGTGTCATTTCCTTCTAGCGTTCTCTTGATGTAGTTGTGAAATTTGGTGACCTTATTTGTTGCATCATCCCCGCGAAATCCGATGAGTCCGTTAAGTAGATAGAGTCCTCCGGTACGCTCGTGAGTATCGTTGCCCTGCAAGATGAGGACGCTCATTCGGTTTGTGAGATCGGTGTAGTAGCGGTTGAACTCGGTCGGGGTGAGCTCGCGGAAGGCAGCAGTTGCCTGGTCTGCCAGCCGTGTCGCGGCAGCGATCTGGCGCGTGACATCGCGAGCCTTCAAGTCGACGAAGTGTGAGTCCAGATTGTCGCGATAGACCTGCGCCATGGTGGGCAGTGGCGAGGAGGCCTGGTCGGCCCCGGTCTCGTGATGTTGAGCTGTCGTAGCTCTGTGTGACGGTGGTGCAGTGTGCGGGTGTGTGTCGCCTCTCAGTCGCGCATGAGCTCGTCGGGCTCCTCGTCCATAGTCCCGGGAGACTCGTCGCTCGCTAGATGGCACAAAGCAGGGCGAGAGAGTCTTGTGCTTGTCACGAGTCGTTGCGGATGCTGCTGCTTCAGCGTGGAGAGGCCGCTGCCAATCTGTGGAGAGAGGTCATGCGGCGGCAGCACCAACCCAAGGGAACGCGCGGGGCGTCTGTCTTACGCCTTTACTGTCTTGAACAAAGTATTCACTTTTACTACTTACTATATACTACTCATGGAACAGACGGCGTTGCGAATATTCATTTTTGCAAAGGTGTATGCTAACGGCATTGCGATCGAAGCACTCGTCAATACCTCTCTGCTGCCGGTGCAGTTCTACCTCATAAACCGGCGCACATCTCAATGTCGTCTTATGCTATTATCAGCAGATACAGGTTCACATGTCGAATGATTTCTTGTAGAGATAATAAGGACTACTTCAAGGTTTCTTAAATAATAATATAGTCCTACCTTAAGCTCTCACCTATTTCGGACGAATGATGCCGCTGAGATGCTGTTCGCAGACTTCTGGGTAACAACTGTATGGCGCGAATATCTAATTAGCCAATAGGGAAGGACGCGGTCTTGCTACAAAAAGAGCGAAATGGCCAGATCACTCACATTCCACAATTATCATTATGGGACTGCAAGCACAACATCCTCGACTTCAAGCAATTCTGGTCGTGAGAGTCCTGATATGTTCCTCCCAGCCACTATACAAACGCCGGGCATGAGGTCACTGACACGAACACTAATGACTGAACATGAATATTGTACATGTGGCTTGAAAGACGTGCTCTATCTTGAAATTTGGATATAGACTAACAATCACGACGTACAGCTGTCTTCATCACGCTAACCGCAAAACAGCACCAACCATACGCCGGCAGAAATGAACAAAACAACTCTTGGCTCGCCAGGAACCAAGACAAAGAAGTCCCCTCCCCATCCACCCATCATATCTCCTCTACCCACGCTGTGAGCTTAGTCACTCGACAGCTACGCGGCTAGTTGTGGGCGTTGCGGGCGTGTCTCCTGTGGCGCCTCGCGGGCTTCTCAGCCTCAGCAGAGGCAGTAACGTAGACGACCTCGCAGGTGGGGTCGGCAGTGGCAGAAGCAGCAGTGGAGAAAGCGGTGGAAGTAGCGGCGTTCTCGTTAGCGGCAACAGAGCTGCTGGCAGCTTTGGTCGAGGCAGCGCTGGATGCAGCGCTGGAAGAAGATCCGCTGGATGGGGCAGAGCCAGAGCCGGAAGAGCTGCCACCGACGGTGAAGTCGATGCAGGACTCGTAAGTCTGGTTGATGTCGGCGGCGTCCCAGAACCATTGGATGACGCAGTCACCTGCCTTGGAGCACTCGCTGCCAACATCGGGAATGGTGATGGAGAACTCCTTCTGGTCCTCAGGGATAGTAGCCGAGTTGGAGGCGTAGTCGTCCCAGCTCTTCAGTTCGCTGCCGATGATCTTGTCGGTGGAGGTAGACACAACGGAGACGTTGGCAACACCGGTGTGAGGGGCGCGGATGTCGACCGAGATCTTGACCTCCTGGCCGACGGTGTACTCCTGCACGTTGTCGGTGTTGTCCTCGTACTTGTAACCCTTGCATTGCCAGACTTTGCAGGCGGCGGCGTCGTAGTCGGTCTGGCCGTTGACGACCTGGAGCTCACCCTGGACATTGCCGTAGTTGTCGCCAGCCTGGTTGTAGTACATTTGCTGACCGCAGGCCTTAGTGAATGCATCACCAGGCATTCTCGGGGCTGGGCTCAAAATGAAGCCGTGAGCGCTGGCGAGAGCGATGAGGGAGGCCGAAGCCATGACCTTGGAAACAGTGTTCTGCATGGTGATATTGAAAGATTGTTTCTTGCGAGAGATGTTCTTTCGATTGTTGTCTTTGGTAAAAAGGAGCACCTGTGCCCGGGAGTCTGAATGTAAATTGGAAACGAATGTGGTTGCTCACGGAGCGGTAGAGAAGATCTGTTCGAATTGAGTTTGACGGAAGTATGAGAGGAACACGAAGGAGTGAGGTGTGAGAAACTTCAAATACCTGCAGACCAACCCACCTACTTTCGACGCTTCGCTTGGGTAATCTGTTTCAATGTAGGGCTGCCATGCCGGAGAGTGTAACAATGAATCGAGCGTCAGGAATCGCAGGTAGAAGGACCCGTTTGTGAGGGTCAGAAGCGCGGTCGTAATATAGATGAAGCTCGGCGAGCGAATGGCATGTTGGCGATATATTGCAGCTTCGGCGCCACAAATGCTTGTACGGCACATTTGCGTAGGGCAGTGGAAGTCGCACTAAAGAGCCCAGTCGTGGCGTTCGCTTCGAAGCGATGAAAGTCGCTTCGCCTGAATAAACGATTCACAGGGAGCTTGCCCTCATGCTTGGTATACATTCGTATACATTACCTATAAGTTCAAGGATTCCAAGAGCCTCCTTTAGACTAGTATCCAGACATTCGTCGTGTCGAGCCGCTGTCCCACCCCATGGCGTCTCGCACGGTGCTGCTGCCGCTGGCCTCCGACGTTGGACGTTTCACTGAAAGCTTCGCTTGGAGTAGGTGATATAATAATCGGCTCGGGTATCTGCCAAGAAGTGTGTATCCGTACAATCACCCTTTGTATGTCCCGCGGCTTTGTAGCTTGGAATAATGTCGACTACACTTCTGGAGATGAATTCGTTTGGAATGTCCGACATAGAACTTGGACCGCACGGCACCAAGTCTCATCAATTGAGCCCGCCGCAAGAGTCACATCACGGCACTGGGGAATGTCGCTCGCGTCTTCTGACGATTGCATGTATGGGCGAGTTGGCGCCTGCATTTTACTTCGAATCTGGTGTAATGAGATTGACCTCGGCCGCCCCTCGCAGATTTCCCGCTATCAGTGGTCTGTGCCCGTAGAAATGATGTCCACGACATAACCCCAACTCCGAACCCTATCGAACAAATATCATCAGCTCTAAATGGCCAAAATAATGCCTAGGTCCTGTCATAAGTATATATATACCAATCGAGCACTTTTAGTAGCCTATACTTGATCGTGTCGTCTGTGAAACGGCTATATGCGGCTTCTTTCAACGAGATTTGTCATTGACCTGGAAGCTCACAAATTCAAAGCCAGCTTTCAAATTGAACCCAATTGATGGACCGTGGCGGACTCACTACCATCACACTGGCAGTATACTGGACCCCTGACCACACATACAAACATGCCGAATGGGTTATACAATGGGTCGTGGATGACTGCGTTTGTAAGTCATAACGTGCATGTGACGAGTAGAGGTGGGGTAGCCGTCCTTTCGATAAGACCCCCCACCAGAGGAAACATTTAGAGTCCCATCATTTATATTTCTTTCATTTCATTTAGCATTTTATCTAGCAAACTCGTTAGTATCCATTGCATAGTAAGTGCGAATCGACGTGGTCACTTCAACGCTACTATACTCTCCCAACAACATGGCGCCTATACACAAGGTGGCAGTGATACAGATGCACCCAAAGCCCATGCAACTCGAAGCCAACTTCCAGACAGCAGCCGCTTACGTCCGTGAGGTCGCCGAACAGGGTGCTGCCCTTGCAGTCCTTCCGGAATATCATCTTCTGAACTGGAAACCTCAAGATACAGGGTTCAAAGATGCATGCAGCCACTGGCAGACATATCTGACAAAATACCGCGACCTCGCCAAAGAGCTCAACATCAACATAGTCCCTGGCACAATTTTGGAGCTTCATAATGCCGGAACTCCCGAGGAAGTGCTGCTCAATGTTGCCTACTTTATCGACAATACGGGTGCGATCGCTGGTCGATATGTGAAGAAGAATCTCTGGGGTGCTATCGAGCGAGACCACCTTACTTCCTCTGCTATGGAGGAGCATCCGGTCTTCGACACGCCGCTCGGAAAAGTTGGCATGCTCATTTGCTGGGACTTGGCCTTCCCTGAAGCCTGGAGGGAGCTTATCGCGAAAGGGGCAAAGATGGTGATTATCCCAACATTCTGGACATTGTTTGACTGCTCGGAGAAAGGTCTCGCCATCAACCCAAGAGCGGAGGCGTTGTTTCTGGACTCCGTGCTGACTGCGAGATGCTTCGAGAACACCTGCGGTACGATTATTTGTTCTCCCCTAGACTGTGGTAGCGACTGACATGAAAGCAGCTGTCGTATTTGCCAACGCGGGCGGGCCGGCGAGTAAAGGCTACGCTGGACTCTCACAGATCTGTGTCCCTTACGCTGGGCCTATTGCCAAAATGCAAAATAGCGCAGTCGGCACAGCTATCGCGGACGTTGACATGCAGATCGTCGAAGACGCCGAGGAGAACTACCAGGTGCGGGCAGATCTGGCGAGATTGGACTGGCATTACGATTACCGCCACGACAAGGACGCGAAGCTATAGAACACGAGACTCAGGCTTAGCCCCTCACATGAGCTCCGGTGCAATAGCAGGACCTTCTAATTTACGCTGCATCTCCATTGTTTTCCAGCCTCGGCGATTATGATATCGCACTGCTGACATAGCACTGGTGCCTGTGCAGGAACACCCATGTCCAGCTTTGCCTGTCGTAATGATGATGATCAGAAGTAATTCGGCTCTCCCCGTTAGCATCACGATCGGTCTCCGGTCCTACTCTCCCGTTTCAAGCATCTTTCTTCGCTCAATATCTGCCTGCAGGTCGGCCACAGTCAAAGGCACCGATCTTTTCCCCCAAATCTCTCTCTCCTGCGCCGCAAAGCCTTCAACACTTGTCAGTGCAACCACCAAAAAGCCTAGCTCCTCCCGATCGACATCGAACACCTCCCACCACTCGACATCAGGGAGATTCACTTCTGCTTCCCGTGCGGCAAGGTAGATCGCCGCAGTGGCAAGAGCGGGTGGTTGATGTGTAAGATAGAGCTGTTGTGGACTCAAGAGTGCCGTGTTCAGCAGTTTGATCGCACGTTTCGCCAAAGTGGGACCATCGGGCGATTTGAAAACTTGAAGTGTTTGAAGGTAGTTGATGCAGAGCGCGTGGGGGAGCGCCACGTGAGTTTGGAAACCGAGGACGCGCAAAATTTGAGCCTCGATCTTGTAGAGCTGGTCGCGGGATGCCTCAAAGGCGCCCTCGGATAGTGACCATTCCGTCTTCAAATGGCTGTCGTCTGAGACGGCTTGTTCGTAGTTGGGTGATAGGCTAATAGTATATTGGAGCACTGTGAGTAAAGATCTGGGCGAAACTGGCGTGGCGGATGGCTTTGCAGCCAGATATAGTGCTGCGGCTGCGGAGTCCTGGCATGATGTTAGAATTGAATGTTTTGCGGCGCATGTCGTACAAATGTTTACCTTCGCGTCGCATTCAAGAAGACTTGTGCCGTCCGCACCTGACCAGAACCGTGATAGTATGACGATTGACTGCGCTATGATCTCCTGCGGTAGCCGAAGTAGGATCCCGGCCGCCTGTAGCAGCCTGGTGGTTTCGTACCGGATCGAGTCTTCCAAATCTTTGGGAACGCCATCGAGCTGTGACGCAGATGTTTCTAAATGTGCCGGGCTGGCTAGTGGATTGACCAGATGGGAGGGTCCTATCACGGACGGCATTTTGAGCTTGTGGTATTAGGCTCTGTGCTCACAGAGTCAGTTGTGATGTTTAGAAATAGAAAGAGGAAGGCCGTGGTTTGTTTGGAGCGTTTCAGAAATGCGCCAACTTCGCCCTGCGTGTTTACTAAGTTTTACCATTGGTTATAGTGAATAAATGTCTGCCAAGAGCATGAGATCAAGCTGAGTGGCGCAGCGGAAGCGCGCCGGGCTCATAACCCGGAGGGCAATGGATCGAAACCATTCTCAGCTACGAGATATTTTTGCATTTCATTTTTGCACGTACGCAACCATCTTCTGTCCTCTGCAGCCGGAACACTCCATGTGGAAGAGATGCGATTGATTGCTGCGATCGGAGCTTACGAGCCAGCGGATCATACTCTATATGCAGACAAATCATGGCCCTAGGAACACAGCATTCATCCATGCCTTTCTTTGCCATCATGTTTAGCTGTATGACGCTTTAGTTCCATTGCGCCTATGAACAGCCACTAGCCGGCGATCGAATCCTTCAGAAGCTGGGGATACAAGAGGTCGACGCGGGCTAGACCACTGCTTGGCAATGCTCTCCTGTCTGGCTAATCAACTTCGAAACATGCAACGTCAGAGATCTTTCTCCCCAGAGCGGGAGCCCGTCGAAGCCGAAATGACAAGGCATTGCTGCCAATGCGCCTTTGACGTCTCTCACGCGAGTGGCGTCGACAAGTCCTTGAATTGCTCACGTTCTATTCGTGTGACTGACACATGCCCAAACCGCCATCACGCTGGTGATGCCGGAAGGCGGCATGTCCGACTTTATACTTCCAAATATGGAGGGAGGCTCTGGCTTGGTAGTCTTCGCACCTACAGACTACGACTGATTCGAAACGGAGGGAGTCGAGACAGGATACATGGATGTGACCACTTCGAAGGCCACGAGGTAGGTATATAGGACCCAGTCCACGAACATGTTCGTTTCTCTCTTCTCACACACGCACACGCCGTCGTTCCCGGCACTTACGTTCTTTACACGCTCCGTGAGCAGTTCATTCGCTACATCACACGTATTACTTTTTCTCTTCGAGCACTGGTGCTCGCTGGTACTAGGAGACCTTTCAACCCACAGCTATCACAACACTTCTGATATACCACTTTCACACTACAACAATGAAGTTCACTTTCGCCGCCCTGGCATCTTTGGCCACCCTCGCCACCGCCCGCGGATCGATCGCCAAGCGTGAGGCGTTCCCTCAGGACGATGCCGCTGAGTCTTGCGAGGCTACAACCACATCGACCATTTCAATCACCAGTGTCGTGACCCTGACCCAGACCGCAACTGTCTATCCCTCTTCGGCAGGCGAAGGCGAGACTATCACAATCACCGAGACCGCGCCGGCGTCCAGTGGCACCCTTGTTTCTCCAGAAGGAAGCAGCTCTGCCGATATGTCAACGATTACCTTGACCGAGACTGCCACGGTCACCAATGTCCAGACCGTCACTCAACAAGTCACAGCGACCATAACCGCTTACCCCAGCGGTGGTGAAGGCACAAGCCCAAGACCTACTCCGGAAGCCACTACAACGATCACCCGTGAAGTGACTATGACGATCACTTCGACCGTCACCGTTCCGGCCGAGTCTATGTCGTCGACTTCTATCTCCGGCCCTGCCAGCAGCGCTCCCACTGTCCCTACTGATCTCCCAGCCCCGTACCCTGTTGGAAACGGCACCGCCATTGCGCCTACCGGCTCGGCGCCTTCCAGCTCAATTGTAGCACCTATTAGCACAGGTCTCAGCACTGGTGTACCCTACCCTCTGCCCAGCGCCAACAGCACCATCGTCGCGCCAACGGCTGGCCCAACAGAGCCCGTAATCCCTGTCTCGTCGGACGTACCAGGCGAGGAGACTGGCATTCCGTTGCCTTACCCAGCACCTAACGGCACTGTCGTTGCTCCAACCGCAGGCCCTACAGCACCTTCTAGCTCGATCGCAAGCCCGGAAGACACAACATCCGACCTTCCACCATTTGAGACTCCATACCCATACCCTTCTGCCAATGGCACTGAAATCGCACCAACAGGCGGCCCCACTGCACCTGCTCCAGCTCCGGTGTCCAGCTCGGTTGCTAGCCCCGGAGAGACCGATCTTCCCTACCCATACCCTTCAGGAAACAACACAGTTCCTGCTCCGACTGGTCCCACCGCTCCGCCTGCTCCATCGGGTACTCTCGTGAGCCCTGAAGACTCGAGCTCCAACGGCACTCTAGTCTCGCCGGTGCCGACAACCGCACCTCCCGCGCCCTCCGTCTCCCTTGCGCCAATCTACTCCTCAGCATTAGACAACATCACATCATGCATCACCACAGCAGACCTGACGAGCGTCATCCCCTCCGCCAGCGTGAACCCAGTCATCTCCTCCATCATCGCAAACCTGACCTCCATCCTTCCAACCGGCGCTCTCCCGACTGACATCAGCGCGATCCCAACCGCTCTCCCAAGCGGCTACGAGACAGTCACTTCTCCCCCTGCGCCTACTGAGACTGGAGCTCCTATGGGCTCCGGTGAGGCTCCGTCCCAGGGCATGACACTGAAGCAGCTCCTCGACTGGATCGCATATCTCTTGAAGGATTTCCAGAGCCATAACAAGGCTGATAGCCGTGCCACCAAGAGGAGTCACGCGCGTGCTCTCAAGTTGGACTAGATCACTGCAAGCTGTGGTACCGAGCGAAGGGGAGCACAGCAAGCAGCTGGCTGGAATTGCTGTCTGTCATCTTCACTCGGCGAGCATTGAGCACGTTTTCATCCATTGCTACGTCTGAGACCACGCGAAAAAACAAAATCTTTTCCTTTGCTTTTCTTTTCTCTTCCTTTTCGAACCCTTCAATTCTCAAGCCGTGGAACCACGTGTCGTTTCATGACCCGTATCGTACCCTTGATACATCTTTACGATTTTCTGCCTTTCTGCAATGCTTAGCATCGAGTGTTCAAGACAACCATACATAGCATTCAATAGAACCGGAAAACATGACGTACACGCCAGTCGACCCACCTCACGTCTACTTGTAGTACATCTCATTCTTCGCTACATGCATGACCAACCAAACGTTCAATGCTAATGCCGCAAAGCCTCGTAAGTCATTGTGATTGACAACCATTGAGATCGCCAATTGATCTCAGTGGTAGGCAGCTCTCTAAGAGATATATCGAATGTATCGATGGGTTCGCGAGTTAGATTGAGATGGAGATCTAGTCTCAGCGGCAAGCTCTTAGTTTAGTATGCACTGGCTCCGGCTTCGTCGATACCACCACAGTCTTGGATGGGATACATGCTACATCTCAGTCGCCGCGCTCTGCGCGACGTTTGTCTAAATCCGTCGATACCACCACGATCTGACTCGAGATATGCACTTACTCTCATAGGCTAAGCCCAACACTACAAAGGCCCAAAGTCGTTGATACAACCAGAAACCGCGACCCGCAACGAGATTCGTTGTTGATCTCACCGACCAGGCTTTTGACAATCATTCTCTAAAGTCAACTATACATGCGCAACACTCACGAAGAAACCTCCCATCAAAGCCCTCACAACTTCGCCCCATCCCTCCTCCCCTTCCACCTCCCCACAGCCTCCACGCCCGCCTTCGCAACCTCCTCATCCTGCCCCGGCGTTCCCGTGCTAACGCCAATAGCACCCACCACAACGCCATCGATCACGATCGGCAGCCCGCCACCGATAATACAAAATCTGCCACCGTTAGAATTGTGAATGCCGTAAGCTGGACCTCCGGGCTGGAAATTCTTCGCCGCAGGCGAGTTGGTGTAGGTTGAGGTTGGCACGCGGTGGCCGGCGGCGGTGAAGGCTTTGTCCATGGCGATTTGCACCGAGGTGAGCTTTGCGGCGGGCATGCGGGTGAAGTGCAGGAGGTGCAAGGTGGAGTCTACGAGGGCTATGTTGAAGTCTGGTGGTGGGTTTGGGGTTAGCGTTTAAATGGTTTTCTGTCTTGGGAGGATGGTTTAAAGGAGAGATTCTGGTATCTCTATATGATGGTGTTTTGAGGTCTTTGGATTGGGACCATCGAAGAGGAGAGGCGAATGGGGTTCATGACATACCAATGCCCATTTCCTTTGCCTTTGCTTGAGCAGCTTCAGAGGCTACTTTAGCCGCTTCGAGCGAGAGGGTGGGGAGATTGGTTGTCGCCGACATGGTAGTTTGTAGATATGGGTGATGTATTCGGTGGCGATAATGATGTAGGTCTAGTTCGCAAACAGTTACAATAATCGACAATCTGTGATTTCGAGACTGTTTCTCGCAGCAGGATTAGATATAGCGTTGAAGTAGATAAAAATACAACTGTTGGTTTTGCAATACGTGGGATACGAGCGCAATGCTTGATTGACGTCGATGAGGTAGTTGTAGAGCATCGGACTGACTTTATACCTCGGCCGCGGATCAGCGGCTTCTGCATGGGAAAGTCACGTGGTATCACAACAGACATCAAATTAATATCTTTATTTTGCTCTGGCTGTAGTATTGTACAATTGATTATCTCGTTTTGCGTCTAATATACAATTCTCCCTGCTCTTGCGCTTCTAGTGTATCCTTTACTTAACAGGACACATTTATCGAGTAGGTGTGACTTTACGCCGCCACGTTCCTCGTACAGAGCGGAGAGTATTCCTCGGTGAATTGGTGTGTAGCATCTCCAACTCCTGCCGTCATGCATCGCCCCTAAATCGACGCCTGCCGCAAATGCAGATATGGTGTGAACGCCGCGCTAAATGCCTCAAGTGGTGTGGTGGTAGTATTTACAAGGTCCGGGTGGTCCAGTCTTGGTAGAGTGGCGGATCGGTGTTGTGATTTACTCAACGGAGCTCGCAAGCTCGCGAACAGCATGGTGGTTATAAACAGTCGTGGTAGCGACCGTCTAACTGGGCGGCGTCTCCTTGGCGGCCTCCTTAGCTAACTTGAGCGACTGTTGTTGGGAAAAAGGTGTTGTCAGCACATACCCTCTTTAGTCCCTGTAGAGCCTGGGTTTCCAGCCTTCTCGTCTCTCCTCCTCGCGCTCGGCTTCCAGACGACGCTCACGTACCTCCAATTCTATGCGCTCACGGGCTCGTAGCACCTTGCTTTGAAGGTAGAAGGAACCGCCTTTTTTAGGGTCATTCATGTCGAAGAGGCGCTTGAAGCGCTCGTGTACTTGGGTGAGGTTGGCTTCGCCGGCCTTGGGAGGAGCGACGTTGAGGATCTTGCATGCTTCGTCCAGAGTCAGGCCGGAGGAGGAGAGGGAGGCGGATGCAGAGCCGTTGCCTTGGTTCGCTGCGGCGAATTTCTGACAGACATGTTAGATGGAGAGCCTAGGAGCGCGCATGATCATGCGAGTCGTACTTGCGATGCGGAAGCCTGCTTGTACGCCTCTGCGAATGCCCGTCCGAAGACGCGGGCGCCAGTGAAGACGACCTGGGTGATGATACGGTGGGCCTGGGGAGGGTGTTAGCAGAGTGGATGAATGCAATGGGCGCAGATAGCACATACCATGATGCGCTGGGTAGACGGGCAGGATGCGACGGGGATGAAGGATGGCGCTCACGACAAGCAGTACTCATGCGCCTCTCGCCATCGGGAGACCCCAAAAGTTATCTCGGAGAGAGGCGCTGATCGACCCGAGATCGTGCCTGAGGCAGGAATCCCGAATCCAAGGCACTCCTCAGCCCTACGAGCGGCACTGGGGTTCTGCTTCACATGCCAGAATTAAGCTCATCTCGCCCCGCGGCAGCAAAACGTCACCGAGGCCAGGCTGACGGATGCACTGTGTAGAGCGTGACCTGCCATCCGCCAAGTCATGCCCGTCTATCATTCCACCCACACGAAGGCGCACGCTGTGTTTGCGCGGCACGCAGAGTAGCAAAGCGTGACATGGCTGTTTGATGGCTGCGTTTGGTATGTTTGTCCCTGTACCACTGCTCGTCCTGCCCACTGCATATCCGCTCGACGATGGCTAGTCGCAGCTGCGGGTGGGCAGGCCAGCCAGAATGCCGCTACGAAGGAAGCTCAAACGGCTGATCAAGACCCGCCTCGCAGACACACCCTGGATGTCCTCCATGACCGACTCGCACCAGGACTACGCGCCCGGCCACGGCAGCGACAACGACGTCCGTTCCAGTGAGCCAAATCCTACCATCGCCGCTTTCGCTCCCACCTCAAATGGCGAGCCCTACAATCGCAGCAGGGCCAGCGTCCTCATACACCAGAAGTCACCTCTGCTGCTTGCTACACCGCCGCAGGTGACAAGAGCGTTGGCATACAGCCATTCCTTCATCCTGCCGCTGAGCCACTTCGCCGGTTTGCTGTCCTGGACTACTGGCGACCCATGGGAAAGCTTCCTGCTGGTGGCATCCTTCTGGTTTGTCGTGCTGTACGGACATACTGTATTGCGATATGCTGGCCCAGTAGTCCTCGTGGCGATGCTTACCTTCGGAATGTACACTCGACGATACAGCCCGCTCTCGAGCACCATCTTGACTGGAGAAAAGAAGAAGACACACAAGCGTGGCGGCTCCGATGAGCTCAAGCAGAGGAAAAGTCTGGACGAGATATTGGACACTTTGCAGACCTTCACTGCCCGCTGCAACATACTGCTTGATCCTTTATTGCGACTTACAGATTTCTTGAGCACCCAGACTACTGCTACCGCTGCTACGACAAGACCTGCTTTGACCACGCTCTTCATTCGGATTCTTTTGTTCACACCCGTATGGTTCTTGTTCACACTGCCACCTTTAAGAATCCTCACAACTCAACGCATCGTTCTTGCTTGGGGTACTCTGGTCCTCTCATGGCATAGTCGCCCTGCTCGGGTTTCGCGCGCCATTCTATGGCGTAGCCGTGCAGTCCGCTCCTTTACGAGCCTGATTACTGGCCTGGACTTCCCTCAGGCGACGCCACCCGACAATGTGACCAATAAATCTACAAACAATACTGCCACACTTGCCAATAACCCCAGCACAAACGCCTCATCCAGTCCTGGTGTTCGATTCACTTTCACTTTGTACGAGAATCAACGTCGTTGGCTAGGCCTGGGCTGGACCTCATCTCTTCTCTCCTACGAACGCCAAGCTTGGACCGATGAACATCTGAACACGACCTCAGGAACAGATACCTTCACGTTACCAGAAACAGATCACGCCACTACTAGCTGGCGCTGGGTTGAAGGTAGCCAGTGGCGGGTGGAAGGCGCCGCCGTGGAGAAAGAGAAAAGTGCCAAGCGTATCGGCGGTGGAGGCGGAGGCGACGAGAGTGGCTGGACGTACTACGACAACAAGTGGCAAGACGGACACAAAACCGATGGCTGGGGTCGATACACTCGCCGTAGGAAATGGGTCCGCGATGCAGAGCTCGTCGAAGTCACGCCCGAGACGCAAGTCATCGCAGAAGCAGACACAACTCCCGTCTCCTCTCCCCGTAAGCAGAAAGGTTGGTTTGGCGGTGGCGGCAGCTCCAACAATACACCTCGGGGAGGCGCTAGCGGAGGCGGACGGGGCAATCGTCGACGGACCATGAGCGCCAAAGGGCCTGGTATGGAGAAGAGCGATGCTGTTAGTACCAGCTACTCAGCGAAGAGTAATGGAAGTCGAGACGGGCCTGAAGACGACGTGCACACGCCTGTAAGGTATCGGGAACGAGAGTGGGAAAGGGAGATAGGAGAAGGATTGGCGGAAGGGTTGGGCTAAATCTCGTTTGTCCTTGAAGTGTTAAGCGTTGGTGTTGGGTGCTTAGATTTCTTCTAATATACGGAGGTATCATAGCAGCATTGAAATAGTACTCATGCCCTCCAGGGTCCTCTGCAGCGGTTATCGCAGGAAGAAATCGTCACTATTTGCAGGTCTACGGTATATAAATAACTCAAGCCTTCCAAGGATAATGCACCGCAGCTCGTGTGACTTGGGTTGCACGCGACACGAGGAGAAGGGGAAATCTAGAAGAATTGTTGCGGTGGAAACGAAGTGCGCCTGGAAGATGACACGAAGGTTTCAGGTCTCAGGCTTCGATCTGGAACTCATACCTCTTCTCACTAAGCGACGCCCGAGCATGCTCGTCGTACAGCGTCTTCTCGATGAACGTGACCTTGCCGCTGCGATCCAGCAGAACAACAGTCTGCTTCTGTGTGCCATAGCCTCCGGCTCCGCCACGGACTTCCACGCCAGCGTGATTCGCAACACCATCGCCATTAGCAGATCTAAGACCATCGCTGTCCTCGCTCTCAACGCCCTTGCCTGCGACCCGAGGGATAAAGATCGAGTTCCGCATCTGCCGAGCGTAGACTTCAAAGTCTTCTCCCTCGGGCAGTTTAGGGAATGTGTCGACGCTGAGAACATCGAAAAGGCTCTCGACGAGCCTGTCTTGTGAGTCTCCTCGCGTCACGCTGGCTTTGACGGCTTGACGCAGCAATTGCTCGCCGTGCACGATTTTCGGCCACGTCAGGTCGCCGAAGAACGAGTTGCTCAGGCCGTAGACTTGGCCGGGCTTTTCTGCTATGCGAGTGAGATTCGATGGGTCCGTGGTGCGGTTGGAGATGATCGAGAGGCCTTCTGGCAGTGTGCCGTCCGCTGACGATGGCTGGACGTGGCCAAAGACGAGAGAGAAGCCGCCGACGTCGTCGATGCCGACGTCTTCCACCAGTCGACGGGCGAATTCAGCGTCGGACTCTTTTTCGCCTGGCGGACTGCTGAGATAGGCGGTCACGATGGCGCCTCGGCTTTTGTCTTTGGCGATTTCTTTGCCTTCGTCCTTGAAATTTGTTAGGATGGCGAGACGGCCGTCTTTGGTGATGCCTAGCCAGGTTCCTTGTTCAGGTTTCAAGAGGTCACGTCCGCCGAGAACGTGGTGTTGTGGAGGCTTCCACCAGTGGGCTGGTGCTGTTGGGCGGTCGAGGAATTCATCGCGGTTGGACAGGAGGATCAGAGGATATTCGGGGTGTGCTGTAGACAGCAGTGCTATACACATAATGATTGTGGGTACCTTAGTCAGACGTGCAAATATTTTGAAACGATGCTGGAGTCAGTTGTGTCGCAGACGGGCAGCAGAATTATCATTGGCTAGGGATGTCAAGTCTGATGTGATGTGATGAGGCGGATGCCGAGGGAATTCGAGTCACCTGCTTGCCTGGATGATGCTAGCCGCGTGATGTCGCAGCACGCAACTGCGTGTATACACGCATCGAGAGCCGCCTCAGAAGAGCGGCGACCCTCGAGGCAGTGATGATACAGTGGCATGCAAGTGTTTCTGGCTCCAGTGAAACCGCGCAAAAATAGGTACATGCTTCACTTACCACTTGACGGTCTCAGAGATGCCGGCGCGAATGCACGGGCCGGCGATGACGACTTCCCGCGCCTCGGCAGACGCGGCAGCGATAGCGGGGCCGATAGCAGCCTTACGAAACGTGGGGCGGGCGAGCTCTGCGCATTTGTGTCGCAGAGCTCACCTGCATCTGCATCCTCTTCTGACCACGACCACTGACTGCCTGTCGTGTTCCTGAGGCCGTCGCACCTCGTCCGCAGTCTTATCCTGCTGCCTCTCTGCCATACCAAGCAGGCCACCTGTTCGCATTCTGAAGTCCGCCTATATCAGACCGAGTTGTCCTGCAATCGCTCAAACAGATCAGCACCTTTCTTACAAACGGAGCACGCGACTTGCCAGTCATGTTCGGCTTCGTAGCAGATATTCTCACGTAAGTCTGAGCTTGACAATGCCTCCTCGCCTTGTCCATATGACTTCCACACAATGCTGTTGAGTTCCTGCTCACGACTGACTTTCTCCAGCTCGGTGTCGTCGATTCTCTTCCCTATCTACGCTTCCTACAAAGCTATTCGTACCGGCGACCCGGCTGACCTTGCACCATGGCTCATGTACTGGACTACCCTGTCACTCTTCCTCGTGGTTGAGTCGCAGTTCTACTTCATTCTGTATTGGGTGCCTTTCTATTCGTGGTTCCGTCTCGGTGTGCACCTCTACCTGGTCATGCCAGGCAAGCAGGGCTCTGTCTACATCTACCAGACCTACGTTCACCCATGGCTCGAGTCGCACGAGCGTCAGATCGATGACTTGATCCATGAGGTGCACGCCAAGGGCAAGGCCGCCGGGTTCGATGCTATCCAAGCCGCCTACGAATACGTCCGTGTCAACTTCCTCGGCCAGGCACCTCACCAGCCTCCTCCGCCTCCAGCTCAAGGACAGTCTTACGCTGCCTCGCTCTTGGGTCGTTTCAACATGCCCTCTGCGCGCTCCAACGTTGCACCTGTCGGCTCTACAGACATCTTCTCCATGCTTGGTAAAATGGTACAGCAGTCCACCTACCCAACCTCTACATCGCGTGATGCCCAGGCAAACGACCTGATGCAAACTGGCGGCATTATACCCCCGTCTCTCTCTGGCGATGAGCGCACAAATTTCATTAACACCCAACGCGATCATCTACAAACCCTTCTCACAGCCTTTGACCGTGAAGCTGGATCTTCATCGTCGTACACATCTGCAATGCCACGCCCTGCGTCCCGCAACGTCAGCGGCCGCAAGAGCTATCTTTCGACGAGCGACAACCAGCCAGACTACCCGATGCACAAGTCGCGCTCTGATTCCGAATTCGAAGATCTTGCGTACGAACCTATGCCCGACCCAGACAACTTCCGCCCACCACCACCATCCAGCGGAAACAACTCGAGAAGACCTAGCGGGGAGAGGACAAGCAGCTGGAGCAACATGATCTGGGGAAACTACGGCCAGAAAGATTCTGCTATCAACCCGAGAAAGGATATGTAAGGGCGTTTTGCTTTCTTGTTTTTTTGTTCCCAAGGCTCACACAGAGAGTCGGCCAATGTTTGTGTTTTTGACGAGGGTACAGGTCAAATCGGGTAAAACGGACAAATGTGCGGAGCATTGCCTCCCGGTATGAAGATAGAAGGGATTAGGCCGTGGGTAAAGTTGTACCACGGGAGTTCATGGATGGACTGCTCGTACAGGAGACAACACGGCGCTCACTGGGTATGGTCTGTTCATTGTAGCCACCGATGCGATGGCGCAACTGTGCATGGGAGCTTTAAGGCTTCGTGTCATCAGTCCTAAAGTCATGGAAGACTATAGCAGTATCCTAGCTATGGCGAGATCAAAACGACATGTATCTGCAAGTCGGTGTGCCATCTGTGCCCTCCGTTTGTACCGTTCAAGGATCTCGATAATATTTTGTTTGCTGTGCATAAGATCCACCTCAATACTCATGTTCTATGGCTCTCCAGATTGCGATAGAGTCCATACACTGATATACGATTCATGCATCAAACTAAAATACTGGTTTGGAAATAATACTGTACCTAATAATGTGGCTGTGACCACATCCACCCCACATGCTTCCCCGAGCTGCAAGGACCCGCTTGGTGGAAGAGCTTCCGCGAATTTTTGCCATGTCCAAGCATGTGACAGTGCTTCCAATCCGCAACAACAATCCAAACATTCAAACCTCGCCCTCGACCATGCTGAAATTGGTCGTCCGCTCCCTTGAACCCGCATCCCTCCCCTCGCCCTAGCCGAAAACATCGCCGCGCATCTTTTGCCACTACAACAAATCCCCATTCGACACTCATAATCTGGACTGTCAACACAATAATACAACCGGCCTTCACATAAACCAGACGACATGTCTCGTGGAGGACGCGGAGGAAGAGGCGGTGGCCGTGGTGGACTCAGCTCGGCCGCGCGCCTCAACTCGGGCGCGGTGCCATTCGACATCGACGAGGAGCTCGAGAGGGAATTCGCAAAGCAGAAAGAGGACTCAGACAACTTCTTTCCGGTAAGCTGCCCGCCGATCGCTGCCCGGCCCAGCACGTTGTCGCGCCCATGGCTGCGCGAGGAGCGCAAACCCCACCACTTTTGGGCGACGGCGTCTCTCACTTCTCCATGAGACTGTTTGCGCTACCAGTGGTGTCGCGCGCGCTCGGCCATGGCGTCGCAATACGATGTGGATGTTGACGACGAGCAAGAACTGAACCTTTTCCAGGAACATTTCCCACATCTCGCTGCGCCGCCCACTGAGGAGGAGCTCGAGGAGGTTCACAGATACTTGGACATTTGCGCCCGCATGAAGCAGGGCTGGCTCAGCGAAGCCATTCGCAAGCTCGACGCAAAGAAGCTGGAGCGCTCAAAGCAGATGGAGCTGTACAATCCGTTCGACGATGTACCGCAGTACGGCAAGAAGAGCACTGTCGAGAAAGTGCCGCGCTTCTCCGACTTCCCATTCAGTAAGACCATGCGCACAAGATCAAGTGCCGCGATTGTGTTGTGCTGACTGCTTCGTGTGAACAGAAAAGGACCACTTCCCCAAAGAGCTCTGGGACGTAATTGATCCCAAAGGCGAGAGCGACAACCCAGACGCGCGCAAAAAGACACTCAAAATCAGCACAAAGTCCGCGCGCGACAAGCTCGCAGACTTCGATGACGCCGACGAAGCCGAAAACGAGGCCGAGAACGAAGCAACGGAGAAGAAGAACCCCGACGACGACGAGATCGAGGAGCTGGAAGACGACGAGTTCGACGAGGACGAAAACGACGACATGGCTGACGACTACAACGCCGAGCGCTACTTCGAAGATGGCGAAGAAGACTACGAAGACGGCGGTGGTGGCGGCGACGACGATGGTGACGGGTATTAATCGGCTGCGAACTCCCCTTGTTTCCACTTCACTTGATACCCGATCATACGATCGCCTTATTCCCTTCCTGTCCATTTTCGCGCTACAAATTCCGCTGCATTTGTTTTCCAGATACCCTTGCAGCACAAAAAGAAACAAAATTTGTCCAGACTACACGCCGATCTATTTCGAACACCTACCTATCATCGTGTACAAAACATCCAACGCCTCACTGAATCCAGTCACGCCGAACCTTATGGTCTATGAACGATACTCATACTGTTTCTTTGTGCAGGCCCACGCACTCCCGTCCCAGCTCTCCCGTCCACCGGGACACTGACACTTACCACGACGCCGCTTTCGATCATGAGTTTGACGAGGAAGACGCGACTCTAGACTTTGCGAGCAGAAAGCACCAGAGCCAGCACACTTTGCGTCGCAGGACCGCCCTGCATTCGAGATCGTTGCATGAGGCGATTACGAGGCTTTGGAACATGGGATGATCGTACATGGCGCGGATGGAAGATTAGCAGACTCGGAGAGTGGCGCGCAAGGATTCGGCTTATGGCGAAGACCTTGGAGAGTAGAGGGCGGCTGATGCCTAGCCGTTTGCTTGAGTGATGAGGTAGCAGATGGAAAGCTAGGAGGCCAAAATATTTTGAGAATGGCATGGGATGGTGGATTTGAAGCAAAAAGGCGTGGGAACTTGCTAGGGTCGGATGATTCAACCGGTGTTGCTTTTTCACGCCCATGCTGAATAGACCTTTGCCTGCTCTAACAATGATGGCCTCGATAATGTTTGCGTTGCCGCAGCAGAAGCTTTGTCTGTACGCAATATTTTGCGAACAAGTCACTTTCACTTCCACTCCCCACTCGAATCCTGGGGGCCAATCGCGTCATACACGCCGACGACTCAGCTACCGTCACCTCACCTAGAGTCTGATTTCCACCTTCGACCGCACGCTGATAAACCTGCTTCTCTAACCACACAATCTTTCCACGAAACTTGCTCGTCACCATGGCCGACCTCAGGTTAGCCTGCGACGGCGCCGCCCCTGAGCATTCATCGCAAACCAGATACCGTACCCTACGCATTGACTATCCCGCGATTCATCTCATTGACCATAGAAGCCTGCCTGAGGGCACTCAACTTCATCTCTATCCACCCAAAGATTGCACCTACCGCGAGAAGCCTCGCCTTGGCTCCTATCACCTCACTGCTGACAACTTGTCGTTTTACCACCGCATCCCGGTCAGGCCTACATCTGAATCTCAGACGGGCAGTGAGGACATGTCAGATCTCCTCACTGCTGTCCAGGTCGTCGGAGAATCCCCGGGCGAAGCATACTTTGAGGGAGTTTCTTATTACGCCAGTGATGGTGAAGTCCAGCACATCTTTTGCCTCGCGGATATCGATGACTTGGGATACAAAATCGAGCATTACTGGTTCGAACTTTCCGACCCAGATTTAAAAAGCTTGTTTGCTATGCGCGACGTGCCAAATGATCATCCGTGGCTAGATCTGCTGTACGATCTATTTCACCGTTGCTCAGATCGTGCATACCTCCACGTGCAGAGCCACCTAAACTTTCACGGGCACGACTTGGCATCGAAACAAGACGCACTGTGGGACAGCCTCTGGGACACCGAAGGCAGCAACTTTGGTCACGAAATGTTCATAGCCGAGCTTAGATGTCGCCTGGGAGACGGCAGCACTGCCGCGTTGAATGATCTAAACACCAGAGATCTAGCTGCTAATGCCGAACAAAATTTCATGGCCTTGCTCCCTTGCGGTTGCGCCGGATTTTACTCCTACGCACAGTTACTCTCACTCACCGACGACTATTGTCTGAATGCTGAGTGCGGCATGTGTGGCTCGGCTGTCCTTAGGCGGCCAGAGCATATCAAAGCGTTGACATACCGAGTCGACCGCGCAGCAAGAGACAGCTTCGAGTGGGCGGAAATCGAATCCATCGCGCTTGATGGCCCAGTTCTCGAGACTGGAAGCTTGATCGATGCGAGCGTGCAGAAAGTCTGCCTCGCTTTGGAGGCCACCCTGAACGGGTTCGAGGTCCCTGCGTCTGCCAACCCAACAGCTTTGGCGCTTCATGGAATGCCTGAGACGAGAGTTGTCTTGCGCGCGTTACAGCAGGAGATACAAAGTGCCGGAGGTGTCACGGGTGCAACACCCGCGAGCCTGCTGCATGATCTTGAAGCGGTGAGCATGCGCACTTTGGACGGGTTTCCCAAAGACGGTCTTGACAATACGATGGAATCAAGTCTGCCACCTGGCCTACTGGTGTTTGTCAGGACCTGGCTTAGAAGGACTGTCAACTATCTATCCGGCGTACAGCCCGCGGTAACGGAAGACGAGGTTGAAGAGTTGACTGCGCAGTTTGACGGGGTACAGATGTCCCAGACTTGGAACTAAGCAGAGGGCGAGGATGCTCATTAAGTTTTTTTTTTGCGTCAGAATAGTGACAACGATTTCATCAATTGACGCGATACGGGAGGAGCGAGAAACCTGCCGAAACACAACAGTAGATGATTAATCGGGAATGCGCAGTACGAGAAACGAGTTCTAGGAAATGAAACAAAAATATTAAAAACTGTGAAAATTTCACACTCCGCCGCGCTCAATCGGGCACGATTCAAATCAAGATCATCCCGCAATTCAACTCATAATTCTTCCAACTCCTGTCTGAGTGCCTGCAGCGCATTCTCTGCTGCTTGAAGGTTGACCATATCCTCTGGGCTGAAGAAGCCCACGTCTAGCGTTCCGGACGGAGTGATTGTTGCTTCAAGGTCAACGGAGTGCTGTAGAAATTGTGTTAGCAAACATGTCCTGCGAATGCCAGGGTTTGAAATTGCGGAGCTTACCAAGTATGCGTCTTTCACGTGCTCTGTCGTCGAAGACAGCTCACTAGCAGGCTGGAAATCCTCATCAATGTTGCCGTGAGCGTTGACGACATGCGATCGGGCAGCTAGGCGTTCATCCTCGACCAGTCCGAGCTTGCCCGTCGGCTCCTTGCCGTTGATGGCGGGTTCATCGGTTGTGTTTGCCAGTCGCTGGAAGTTCACAAATGTATCCACTTTGACGTCGGTCCAGGCTGCAATCTCCCAGAGAGCCACAGCGCTGTTCTCAGGCGTGTTGATTACCTCTAGATCCTTTTGTATCTGTCTGGCGCTCTCGATAAGAGGCGTGGCGCTTGCAGATCGGACGAGTAGTGGAACGAGATTGAGTGTTGGCGAGCGAAGGGTTGGCAGGTGTTCGAAGTGGGAGCGACCGGCGAGGTATATGCCAAGAATCACATCATCGTTCGTAGTATCATGTTGGCTCTGCCGGGTGAAACCAGCGTATATTTTGGCATAGGCTGCGAAGAGGAGTGATTGCAGCGTCAAGCCTTCCCTGCGCGCTGTGGCTTCAAGTGAAGTCGTGGCTGGGATGAGAGCCGGCTTAAAAATCTCGACCCGAGATGCAATACAATCCTGACCGGGCTGCTGAAGAGTGACGACGTTGACATTTCTCAAGTATGTCTTCCAGAACTCTTGGCGTGAAGCGAGCGCTTTGGTTGTCAGAGATAGAGAGAGGAAGTGGTTCTGCGAGACTGGCGATGGATTTGGCGATGAGCCAGCCAATAGACTCTCAAAGTCATCCATCAGTAAAGGCAGCGATGAGGCATCGTAGAGTGCGTGATGGATTCGCAACTTCAATTCCCAAGCGGTCGAGGTTCTCACGACATGAAGATGAGCCATAGGCTGCCGAGACATCGCATGTCGCTCTTCAATGCCCGAGGTGAAAGTGCTAGCCACTTGCTTCAGCACAACCTGCGAGATGGGCACCTCTCCATCGCTAGTCGCACAGAACACAGTTCGAAGAATATCGTGCTTGGCAACAAGCGCATCCCAAGCATTGCGGAATTGATCCTCGGTCGCATGCTCGCCGAAGGTGTAGGAGAAGGTAGGATAAAAGAGCAGACCTTTCGTCGCCTGCCAGACATTGAGCATGTAGGTCTGTCCTGGCAGTGCTGGGAGGATGACTTGGACATTGTCTGCTTGGATACCGTGTGCCGATGATACTTCGGCGAGCTTGTGATCCTCAACATAACGTGCAACCAACGTGTCCTTTTCTTGGGCATCGTTCTCAAGTCGAGGTGCCGTTTCGCGATCTTGTACAATCTTGGCCATGCGGGCAACTGTCTTTGCACGGATCAGCTCTCCCACAGATAGCTTGACTCCTTGCTTCCGCAGAAGGGCGACAACTTTGATAGCGGAAATCGAATCAATGCCGATGCTCTCGATGGTGGACGAAGCAGATAGCTCTCCTGGCGGTGTTTTCGAAACTTGGCAAAGAGCGTCCCTGATTTTACCTGCTTCGATGCTTGAAGTCGGCGTCTCAGAGACGTCTTGGCCCTCTTGAGCGCTTGGGATTCCGTTGGCGGGTCCCATCTCGATGTGTATGGCCGGCAAGCCACATATCGAGGCTTTCGAACCAAGGAAGCTGACCGTTGGCTCGTTCGGCGTGTGAATGATTGCACTGAGAATATGATCAAAGGTCTTCAGTAGGCCTTGAGCGCCGTTATGATCGAGAACAACATGCTTGCAAGCAGCCCGGAGGACCATGTGTTCATCTAGGCTTTCGATTTCCACTGCGACAGGGTACTCGATGTTCGAGCTGCCACCTACGGATTCGTATAGGGTCCGTTTTTGCTCGCTGGCGGAGTCTGGTCGATGCTGGAAGATGAAGAGCGAATCGAAAAGCGCATTGCTGTCATTTGTAGCTTCTGAACGTACGATGTTGGCGGCAGAAACCTTCTGAATATGACGAAGAGGCGTCCTTTGGAAGGGCAAAACATCTGTGCTGACATCCTGCATGTGTTTGGCCATTTCGCGCCTTGTACCATGAAGCGTAGCTCTGATGGGAATTGTGTTCATAAGAGGGAACAGTACTTTCTCTGCCTCTTCACTGTCTCGGCACGCGAGAACTGCACCGAAGATGACATCCAGGCGACCTGTGTAATGTGCCAATGTCAGAGCCCAGACGGTCTGACCCAGTGCTTGCAGCGAGAAACCACTGCTGCGACAGAATGTTCGGGCTTCTTTGGCGGTGATAGAACATGTAGCTTCAACTCTGTGCAGAGTATCTGTATTTGCGTTGTTGTTCATTTCTGGCATGCGGCAGATGCGTGCACCTGAGAGATTGTTGCGCCAGAATGCCAGCGCCTCACTGTCAACGGCTGCCAATGATGCCTCGATAAGTGTATCTGGAGGCGGCCTGTTGCCGTTTAACTGCTCGAGGTATGCGAGCTGGACATCTTCATGGATGAGTGCCAGACTGTGGCCGTCATATTGTGCATGCGCCAGAGACAGGATGAGGTAATCCTCAGAGGCAGCTTTGACGTACGTGATCCGAGTGGGTGGCTTTTCGGAGAGTGAGACCTTGACTTCGTCGCGGATCTTCTCAAGTATGCTGTCCACTTCCGAGACGTCGCTCAGTTCCACATGGGTGATTTTGAGAGCTTCAGGCGCATGTACAACTTGAGCGTAGACAACATCGATGTCAGGCGAACTGACCTCCGTGAACGAGGTGCGCAGGATAGGTGAGTTATGGATCACGACTTCCCAAGCGTTGGCCAAGCGCTTCAGATCAACGTCATGCTGCAGTCGAAGCACATCATGGTTGTAGTACTCGTGGAAATCCGAGCGGACCATCTCTGAGATCAAAGCCTCCTGGCTAGGAGTCGCTGGCATGATGCACTCTACTTGTGTCTTGTCGGACGATTCAGCGAAGGACACGCAGTTAGGTAGTTGCTGCTCAAGCTGTTGCAAACGGCTCTCCTTCGGTTCTGCTGTAGGTGTCATAGTTGTGGATTCGATCGATGAGATGATGCGCGGGATCGTCTGTGATCGAATGAGAGCGCTCACGCTGATTAACATACCACTCTTTTTCAGCCTGGAAGTGAGCTTGACAGCGTCAATGCTATCAAGACCTAGAGAGAACAGGGACGAATGCTCGTCGATTTCGTTCTCGTCCAGCGAGGCAAGCTTCGCAATCTCACTGCGCAATTTTTCGGCTTGTCTAGTCCACTTGAAATCGTGTACACCATTCAGGTGAGATGTAGACTTATTGATACCATTGACCACGCTTTCAACTTTGGCAGAAGTGGTGGTGACCTGGAAGTGATCTGCAATGTGTTGAGAAGGATCATCACAGAGTATTTTGAGCGACGAGTTGAAGGTTGTCATCAACTTTCGTAGCGTCCCTTGAGTGGCGATATGTCGCCTTGCGACAACAGTGGCGCTCAGCTCACTACGAGAGTTATACTCGAGCTCAAACGCCAGTGGGTACTCCGCTTTGACTGGACCTTGCACAGGTTGCCAGATGTTGCTTGACGATGTGCCAACCGCCTGCAGATTTTGAAAGACGAACATGGCTTGGAAGACAGGATCAGAGGGCTCACGCCCGCACCACTTCTTCATATCGCGAAGTGGTGTGTGCTGGTAGGGCAGCGCTGCAACGCTGAATTCATGACATTTCTGGATCAGCGATGACCAGGTATCGTCGGATTGCAGGAGTAGCGGGTTTGGGATAGTATTGAACAAGGGACCCATGACTTGATCAGCGTGCTCGAATGCAAAGGATCTGCCCGAAACCACTGTGCCATAGAAATCAGCTTCAGGAGCCAGCTCGTGCAATGCTACTACAAAGCACGCCTGCATGACGGCTTGGTGAGAGACACCCAGTTGTCGGCAGATGTCGTTCAGTCCCGCGCCCCCTTCAAGAGCAGAAATCTCAACTGGATCTTCCGCAGGTAGATCTCCAGTCAAGTGGGGCAGATCTTTACTGAATCGTCCACCCAGGTGAGTCTTCCAGAATTTGTCTGCGTCTTGGACCACACGAAGAGGACCATAGGGAAGAGCGTCAGTGAATGTCGGACCGCATTCAACTGGTCGGCCATTGTATGCTTCCGATACCCGATTCATGATCATGTCGAAGGAGATGCCGTCGTACAAAGCGTGGTGTATGTAGATATTCAGACTTCTCGATCGCGATGTCTCAGTGATAGTGACTTCGAATGGACTGGTTAGCTCTGTCTTGTTGCGTAGAAGCCATTGGTCTCGATTTTGAACCCGCACTGAATCGATATCTTCATAAACTGATTTGTCGTGATGCCAGTGGACCTGCTGACGGCGAAGAACGATTTGCGCATATCCATCGTCTGTCTGTATGAACTTCGTGCGTAGAGCTTGAACCAGGTCGGAAATATGTTGGAAGGCGCTCTGTAAACGAGAGACGTCAAGCTGATCCACATTGTACGTGAATTCGTTGAAGTAGGGATGCTTTTCACCTCGGAGCGATTCCAAGATTAAGCCTTGTTGTAGAGGTGTGCATGGAGCGACCACATCGATGTCGTCGTAATTCAGATTCAGTCTCGCTGCAGCCAGTGTACGATAGCGCTGACCGAAAGCCTCCATACTCATCTGCGCTTGGCGGACTGAGCTGGAGCCTTGAGTATCAATCTCGGGCCCAGATAGTGCGTTGGCCAGTTGTCCGATCTCTGGGTTCCGCATAATCGTTGCAACGCTCGCGCTAGGGAAGCCAGCGCGCTTGAGAAGCGTGGTGAACGTAATCGCCGACACGGACGAGATGCCCAACGAAAAGACGTTAGTACTGGAGTCCATTGCCTTGACATCGATTGAGAGCATGCGTTCTAGGGTCTCGCATATCTTCTTGGCATCCAGTCCCATAGCTTTCGCTGACGTTGGCGCGCCTTTGATGCTCTGCAAGGCTGACACCGAAAGCTCATTGTAGAACGCAGTCAAGCGCTTCGAATCTATCTTGTTATTCACCGTCAGTGGTATGATATTGACGGGAAGTATGTGCGTCGGAACCATGTATCCGGGCAAACGTGAACGGCAAGACTCGAGTGCCAGCCGAGCGGCAGTGCGCGAGTCTTCCGAAATGTCGAGAAGCAGATCTGGTGTTTGCCTTCTGACTTCAGTAATGAAGAATGTGACCAAAGTTTCCTTGTCTTGACCCTTGATGACGAGAGAGGCGAGGTCGGCGATGCTTCCAGTTGACGTCTTGATGACAGAATCAATTTCGTCGATTTCTAGTCTTTGTCCTCGAAGCTTCGCCTGGGAGTCCTGCCTGCCGATGAACAGGAACGATCCATCTGCCGCTTGCCTGACGAGATCGCCAGTACGGTATATCTTCTCGCCAGTCCCCTCTAGTACAGGGAAGGCCTTCGCAGTAAGCTCCGGTCTGTTGAGATAGCCTTTGCCCACTAGCTTGCCGGACACACAGAGCTCTCCGATGGCACCTCGAAGGACTGGTGCCGTTGTACCGGGCTCGAAGACATACGAACCTACGTTGAGGAACGCTGGTCCGATGTTTGTTGACTTAGCGTCCGGGCCAATAAAAGGATTCATGGTGACACCGATGGTGGCTTCAGTCGGCCCATAGCCATTGCAAATGGTTCTGTGAGAGCCCCACTTTTCGATGATCTCTTGCTTCAATGCTTCACCACCTGTGATGAAAACACCATCCCATAAGCTCGGAACATCTTCCGGATCCAGGATGCGGGCCAGAGAGGGCGTAAGATCGATGTGAGTAATTTGCAGCTGCTGTATGAACAGAGCAATGTCATCAAGGACTAGATCTCGTGGGGCGCCAACAAGGGTGATACCAACGCTCCAACTCCAGAACTGCTCCAGAACCGAAACATCGAACCAGTAACTGGCAAACTGAAGCCATCGAGATTGCTCGTTCCAGCGTCCCGCGAATAGCTTCTGGAACGCCATCATAGCCTGGACAGCATTCTCATGCGTCAACTCGCAACCTTTGGGTGTTCCGGTTGTGCCACTAGTGTAGAGGCAGTAGCACGTAACTTGAGGGTCAACCGGCAAAATCTCAATTGCCGACGTTGGGAAGACATCAACATCGCTTTCCACAAGAGGAAGGACCTTCGAGGGCATCTCATCAACGTTCATGTTGCTCATTTGATCCACAAGCAATAGAGCCGCTCCCGAATCCTTGAGAATGAAGTCTTTGCGAGCTTGGGGTAATTCTGGGTCCAGTGCAAGGAATGCGCAACCCGCTTTGAGGATGCCGATGAATGCAAAAGATGCCTCTGGACACTTGCTCATACACACTGCAACGATGCCGCCAGGCACCGCTCCATTGGCCTGTACCATATGCGCGACTTGGTTGGACCTTTCGTCTAATTCCTTATACGACCAGACCCTCTTACTCTTGGGTGAGCTGGTCAGACTCCACGTGAATTCAAGAGCCGGTCGACGAGGTGTATTCCTGGCACCCTCTTCTACGAATTGATGTAGGAGTTTCACCGGCGATGGGAGCGAAGGACATTTCGCAGGAGTATTAGAGTATACATCTGAGTGTGAGAAAGGCGAAGGAGTAGTGTTGTGCAATATTTGCTTGAGCAAATGATCGTATTGCTCAAGTAGTAGGCGAGAATGTTCTTCAGGGATGATGCCTCTGTTGGCGGTCAAGACAAGTGAGATTTCAGTTGGTGTTGATTCAAGTTCAAGAGAGACATTGTAGTCAACGGCTGCTGACTGCTCGAGCAGATGCCACTTGAGGGTGTCGGAAGCTCTGGTGTTGGACTTCTGGTACACAAAGACGGTATCAAACAGCGCCTGTCCGGGGAGGTTCGCAAAGCGTTGGATATCTGACAGGGGAACGTATTTGTGTCGTTGTGCGGTTCCGTTGAAATCAGTCATCGCCCGGAGAGCTTTCGTATTCCCATTGGCTGTGTCACAAAACACGGGCAGAGTAGCGATAGAGGGGAACACGATCGAGTCGTTGTGGGAATTAGTACGACCAGAGAATACAGTCCCAAACGTGACAGTAGGTTCGCCAAGGTAAGCTGACAATAACAACGCCCAAGCCGTTTGGCCAGCAGCTTGGATAGTGCACCCTTTGGTCTTGCATAAGCTTTCGAGAGATGCGTAGGACAGATCTGATGTTTTTTGTACGGCGAACAAGTCAGATGCCGTAGTTGTGACTGGATTGAGGTTCGGGAATGGAGACGGAGCGACTCCTTTCAAAGACTTGCGCCAAAATTGCTCAGCTTGTGGTTCGACATTGTTGGCACCTGTAAGCATCGAGTCGAGGATGTTGTCGATACTGAGAGGAGCATCGAGATCCTTCTGCTGCAGAGCGAGTGAAAGGTCTTGTAGCAAGACCTGTAGGCTCTCGGCATCATAAAGTGCATGATGCATTGAAAGAGTCATACGGTTGATGCGCGAGGCAAGATCAATATCCAGGCGCCACGCGGGTCGGTGGAGCGTATCAATGATGCCACCACTAACCCCAGCCTGATTGGAGCTACCGCTTGTGATAGGCAGATCTACTTCATCAATGTTGTAAATCATCATGGCAAATGGGCAGTGGGCCTCATCCGTTTGGACGAAGCCCATTCGAAGAGCTTGGTGTTTGTGTTGCAACCTTCGCCATGCGGAGCGCAGTGCATCTTCGGTGACCTCATCAGGTACTTCGTACACAATATGGTTCACGTACAAGTCCCCGTGCGACTCTAGCGATTGAGAAATCATGCCATTTTGCGCAGGAGTGCAAGGGCGAAGGCTCTCTAGCACCGATGTAGGGATTTCCAGCGGCTTTAGAAGTCTGGAGCGACGCTCTGAGTCGTATTTGGCAAGGTCAACTTTCGGTCGGTCTTCCGACTGAGGAGTAGTGCTGATCGCAGCCGCAAGCGCTGCAGGTGTTTGATACTCCATTACATCAGCGGCAGCAATTGTCAGACCTTTGGACCTGAGTCGTGAGGCCACTTGCACTGCATGCAAACTGTCAAGTCCAAGCCTGTAGAGCGAAGTGTGCCTGCGTATCTTCTCAGCTTGAACACTGGAGAAGTGACTAAATGCTTGCTGTACGAGACGCTCTTCTTCGCTCCAAACTTCTGCAGAATTTTCATCTTCCGATGAGTGTCGTAAATCGTCTGTAACAAGCTTCGTGGCCAACATGCCGCTGAACGACTGTTTATCGACACCGTCGATGTCATGAATGCTGCTCGAAGGGAATCGCAAGCAACTTTCGAGAGAGCTCACGAAGGCGTTGGCAATCAAAGATGCTGTAGCCTTGGTGAAATATCTGCCATTGTAGTGAACCGTGAGATCCGGGGTCGTGCGATTCTGGACAACTTCAATGACGAGAGGAAGATCCATCAAGCCTTCATCTTCGCTAAGCTCCCAGATACTTCTGTCCAGATTTCGAGCAGGTGGCTGTACAAGGAGCAACGAGTCGAACAGATGCACACTGGGTGTCTTCGATTGCACTTGAATTCGTCTTAGAGGCGTCAATTGATATGAGTCGACACTTAGTCTTTGTTTGTGAAGCTTCCGTACAAGCCCAATATTGTCGTGTGCATCGTCCAGTGAGACGCGGACAGGCAAGGTGTTGAAACATGGCGCGACCAGTTTGTCAACGTTGGCTACTGGCACCGATCTGCCACTGACAACGTCTCCGAAGCACACGTCATCAGCAGCTTGTGCTGCTGCGAGAACCTTTGCCCAAGCAGTCTGGTATACACTGGCGGCGCTGACATTTTTGCGTTTTGCAAATTCTTCAAGGTCAACTTGAGTGTTGGCAAGCGAAATCTCCACACGACCACCTGCAGCCTGACCCTCCGACTCTGGTAGAAGTGGGAATGGTTTAGCACTGTAGTTATGGACGAATGAAGACCAGAAACTTAAAGCAGACGATCCGGCATGGGCTTGGGTTTCCTTCAAGAATGGCTCAAATGTTGGTGCAGGTGGCAGCAATTGCTCATTGTAAAGCATCTCTGCTTCCTCCAGAAGGAGCGACATGGAGGTACCATCGTATATAGCGTGATGCATGTGAAGGACGAGGTACTCATCCTTACCTGTTGTCTCGATGTTCAGGCTAAAGGGGTGTTCCAGGCTTACTGATTGTACGTTCACGTCACCATTGACCTCGTGACGGTGAGCCTGTCCAAGCCAGGAACTATCGGCTTCGTCGAGCACTACCTGTGCAAAAGGGTGATTAGGCTCCGAGGTTTCGAAGAATCTGGTTCTGAGTATCGCGTGTCGCTTGGCCAACTCCTGGAAGCACTGGACTAACTTCTTCACATCTCCAATAACATTGAACTTGGTGCGATTGGAGTATGTGGCATCCGTATGAGAGTCCCCAGCAGACAACATAGCTTCTTGGAGGGGTGTACAGGGCAGAATCGCCTTGGCGTGGCGTGATTCAGCTGCGAGTGCTGTTTCGATACTGCTGATAGTGGCTGGCGAGAATACTGTGGACAAGTCTGGGGTCGCATCCTGTTTGGGCTCTACCTGTGAGGTGATCGAGGAAGAAAGAAGTGCTATGCTAGCATTTTTCAGAATTGAGCCCATCGAAACCACTGTACCAAGATGGTTCTCGATGGCTTTCGCATATGCGATAGCATTGATTGAGTTCAGTCCAAGTGCGAAGAAAGACGTGTTCCGACTGATCTCGGATGGCGACAGGTCGATGACAGTCTCCAGTGCAGTCAGAAGCTGTTGCTCCATCGATGTCCACGCGCCGTCGTCTCCTCTTCCTTGTCCGGCAGCACGATAGTAGGCCTGTTTCGAGTCTTCATCGAACGTGGAAGCAATCGATTCAAGTCGGCGTCTGTCTAACTTGCCCTGTGTGGTTCGTGGTAAGCGGCTGATTGGTACCAACATGGTGGGGACCATATAAGGTGGCAAAGAAGCTTCAAGTCTCAGATAAAGCTCCGAGACCTGTTGCTCGAGCTGTGTTGTTGGAGCGAGTGCCTCCAGTCCTTCAGTAGAGCTTGTCGCAGGAATCCAGAATGTAGCGATACTCTGAGTGTTCGAGTCCTTGCCAAGAACCATCGTCGTGCAATCTGCTACAAATGAGTTCAGTAAGATGCTTGCGTTGATCTCACCAAGCTCGATTCGATTTCCTCGAACCTTGACTTGGTCATCAAGTCGGCCACTGATAAGCAGAGTTCCTCCTGGAAGCATTCTGCCAATGTCTCCAGAGCGATAGACACGACCATAGACAGGGTGATTAATGATCTTCTCTGCGTTGAGCGCATCACGGCCGATGTATCCTCTGAACACCTGCTCTCCACCGAAGGCATATTCTCCCACGGCGCCAAGCGGTAAGATCTCAAAAGGCTTGTGGGGATCAATAACGAAGGCTGAAGTATTCGGGAAGGCTGGTCCAATGTTCGAGATAATGTCAGAACTTGGCATCTGCGCGTTGACTGTGCATATGTTGGTGGTCTCTGATGGGCCGTAGCCTTGATGTAAACCCTTGCCAGCCCACTTCTTGTGTACAAAGTTGGTCATTGGTTCGCCAGCGGTTACCAGGAAGCATACTGATGGGACGTTCGCTGGGTCCACAAGAGCGGCAACGGTCGGAGTGAGAGAAAGATGTGTGATTCCCAACGAACGGATCCCACGTTCTATGTCCTGGAAAAGGTCATCCTTGCGAGCGAAGCAAAGTGGCATACCAGTGAAGAATGCAAAGAAGATCTCAAACACACTGACATCAAAAGCTTGAGAACATGCTTGCAGTAGCCGACTGTCCGGTGCCACTGGGTAGATGTTCGCCAGCGTAGACAAGTTGCCGAGCAAGTTGTCCTGGGTTACGATGAGCCCTTTCGGAGTTCCCGTACTACCACTCGTGAATATGGAGTATGCAGCATGGTCTCCAAAATATGCAAGTGCGAGGTTCTCACCAGAATGATTGCTCACGTCTGTCGTGCTCAAGTCAATGACCTTGGTCTCTACTACCGAACGAGAATCCTCTGGCACAGAGCCATCGCACAGAAACACTATTGGCGAAGTCTGGTCGAGTATTGATAGTAATCTGTTCTTCGGAGTGTCTGGCAATAACGGAAGATAGCCAGCTCCGGCTTTGAGTACGGCCAATATGGCAACGTACAGATCAATGCTTTTGTCCATGCACACGCAAACAAGATCGTCGGCTTTTACGCCGCTGGACATCAGATGGCGAGCGAGTCGGTTCGCACTAGTATGCATTTCACTGTATGTCAAAGATTGCACATGCTCAGACGGCGAACCCAGAGATTGGGCGAAAACAAGAGCAGGCGCCGATGGCATACGTTCAGCCACGTCTTCCAATGCTGCTATTAGCCCACTTTGGTGGGTATGTGTCGCAGGATGGGGGTTGTCAATAGCCATCATGCCTTCAGGTAACGACTTCGCAAGGTCTGAAACTAGAAGTTGAGGCTCGTCGATGAGTCTTTGTACAAGACATCGAAGTTGCTCGACGAAGATGTTGACTTGAGGCTTGTTAATGCGACTTTGTTGATAGGTGACTCGTACAGCCACATGTTCAGAGCGAGGCTCAACTTCAAGGACCAAGTTCAGCTCATGCTGATCGGCAGAATTGATCTCGGTGACCAGCTCTGGCTTTGCGAATGTGGATTCTTGCCAAACGAACAGGGTGTCGAACATGGTTTCGTTCGGCGCGACGTTTCCAATTCTCTTCACTTCGACCAGCGGAGTATCCGCGTGCTTGAGCATTCCGCGATTGTGATTGTGGACCAGTTGAACGAGGTCTCGGCAGGTCCGCACGCCATCGATGTCAGTTCGAGAGGGCAAAGTCGACAGGCATGGCCCAACAATTCGCTCAACGCCAGCAACGGGGACATGCCGTCCTGAAAAGACGGTTCCATACATCACATCCAAGGTTCCAGCATAGAGACTCAAAAGAAACGAGTAAGCAGCTTGGAAGATTGCGGGTGCGCTCGTGGTAGTATCTGTTGCTGTTCGTTTCAGCGAAGCCGTTGTCACGTCCAGAGTAATCCAGTTTGAGCGTTGCAGATTCGGTGCACATTTCTGACCATTCAGCTGTGGCAAAGGCGTCACAGCCGCCTCTTGGAGGTGGGATTGCCAGAACTCAGTGCGGGCTCCCGACGAGAAAGTGTCATGGCTTTGCAAATGGTAGGAGACTAGCTCGGTATAAGACTGTGCAGAAGACAGCTCATTGCCTCGGAGAAGTTGATCGAGGTCCTCTTTCATGACATCGACAGACCACTGGTCGTAGAGAGAGTGGTGAAGCTGGAAGAGGATGTGCGTACCCTGGGCGGACTGCCGTAATTGTACCGCCCGAGGAGTGAGCATTTGACTCTCATCCTGGATGGCGTATCCGTATTGAACTTCTGCCACTGTTATAACCTTAGGAACGCAGTCATTCCTCCAGATTACAGATGCATAGGGGTGCTGGGCATCGTGTAGTACCGCAAATCCGGTTCTGAGCATTTCATGATGACTGATGAGCGCCTGGACAGCTTTTTCGACATCTCCCATGCTTCTCTGTAGGTCCACTTGCAGCTCAATCCAATTGCAGTACGATTGGGGGTTTCGCCCGGTCTCGCTGAGCATCGCACTTTGTACCGGCGTGCATGCCACAATATCTTGTATCTTGTCCATATGCTTTGACAGCTGCTCGTGCGATTGCAGCAAGCTCTGAATATCTGCACGTTGCAGTAACGATGCATCAGAAGTCTCCTTTGAAACGAGATCCTTGGACGTGTCAAGTCGATCGTGAAGTTCGGTGAGTGTACGAGCTTCCAGAATATCAGTGGCAGAAACGTTAGGGTAGCCACTCTCCCTCAATTTTGAAGCGACACGGATGGATGACAAAGAGTCAATGCCAGCCGTGGAAATGTTTGGGAGCTTCGAAACGTCCACTTTGAGCACTTCTTTGAACAGGTCCGCAAGTCGCTCGATCTCCGGGCTCAAATGTATTTCCGGAGATGGGTCTTGAGACTCCCTAAACTCCTGGTGTAGCTTCTGCAAGGTCCGGCGGTCCACTTTGCCAGAAGCTAAATATGGCATTGTTTCCAAGATCAGAATATCACTTGGTACCATGTAAGGAGGTAACCACTTCTTGCATGTGTCACGAACATCGCTCTCAGCCAATTCTGTGGAACCTGGTACGCAAAACGCCACCAACGTATCTTTGATCACATCGGTCACAACATCGCGACACCCGGGAGTCCTTGAGGCCGCATACTCGATTTCGCCAAGTTCGATTCGCTGAGTTGGGGTTAGTTGATGTCCAGATTTTGTTTCAGGGTCGACTTACCTGGCCTCGCAGTTTCACTTGCCCGCTAGAGATGCGACCAAGGCACATTAATCGTCCATTCGAGTCAAGCTTTGCGCGATCGCCGGTACGGTACAGCTGACCATAATCAGGATGTGACACGAATGCAGCTTTCGTTTGTTCTTCTCGGTTGAGATATCCATCTGCAAGTTGATGTCCTCCAACAGCTAGTTCGCCTTCCTCGCCGATAGGTAGAATTTCCACCTGGTCGCTTGGATACTGAGCAGAAGCCGGGCGGACAATGAAAGCAGAGACCGTATCAAGAGGGATTCCGATATTGTTCACTGGCATATCTTTCCCGAAGTCCGGCTGTAGTGTACAATGGATCGTAGCTTCGGTTGGGCCGTACATGCCATGCAGTACAGCAGGCTCATCTGCAGAGCCGCCAAATTCCTCGACCACCGACTGCTTGAGCATTTCGCCGATTGTAAGTAGGACTTTGAGGTTTGGGACACTTTGTCGGCCCTGCAAAAGACTATTGGCTACGGATGGCGTGAGTTCCGCTGCGTCAACGCCGAGAGAATTGATCGTTGCCGGTAGGTCATTCAACATCCGCTTCCGTTCGCAAATAATAAGCGTACACCCTCTGAACAACGGGAAGAATATCTCAAAAACGGAGACATCAAACGTCGGACTTGCAAATTGAAGGAATCTGGTAAAGGGTGGAATGTGACGATCGTGGGCCAGCAAGGCTTGCGTTGCTGCAGAGTGAGATAGCACTACGCCTTTTGGCTGACCTGTACTACCACTGGTGTACATGACATAAGCTGGCATCGCTGGTTCGACATGGACGGCGATTGCCTCGCGAGGCCCACCTTGCGGAGGCTTATCTGCAAGCACCACTGAGATATTATCAAGCTGTGGTAAACGGTCACTCAGCTCCGAGGTTGTCATAAGGATTGTAGCAGACGCGTCTTCCAGTATAAAGCGAAGGCGCTCTTCTGGTACATCCAAAGTCATGGGGCAGAATGCGCCTCCTGCCTTGAGGATGGCCAATTGTGCCACATATAATTCGGGGCATTGTCCTATGAATATGGGAACGATGAAACGTTCCGATTGAGGACCGTTACGATGTTGTCGCAGTCCACGAAGATGGCGGGCTAGAACGTCCGAATCGTCATGGAGTTTCCGGTACGTGGTAGAATGTCTTCCACCTTGTTCGTCTTGATATTCTAGAGCTGGTATATCGTCGCTGACGTCATTCCGGACAAGTTCGTGAAGTAGAGATGCTCCTGGTAATCTCTGAGGATGAGGATTTAAGATGGACATTTGAGGCTCCATATCGGCGTGTAGTATGAGACCTGGCTGTTTGTTCTGGTATAGCTTTCAGAAGTGTGACGGCGATTATGGTGATAACGAGGTGATAATGTGTGATGTGCCACTGGAAAGGATTCTGGCTCTCATAGCACGCTCTTCATCGTATAGGATAGATGAAGTGGCGAGGACGTTCTATGCACACTGCCAACATCGTGTGTAGGCATGGATTACAAGATGTCAAGCACTGACGCTACCCTTGCGTTTGACTGAAGTTGGGGGGCTATACTGCGACCGATGTCGCTAGTGCTCCGTGGTGGATGTTTTGGTGCCCTGAAGCTCGCTCGCTTCGATGATGATGATGTGGCCAAGGCTCGTGATTTCCATCTGATAAAAATTCACTCGTCCGAGAAATTACCAGCAGGGATAGCACTACCTCCTACCATGGCTTGAGCCTGCACTTGTCAGTGGCCCGCCGTGCAGCCGTTCTTCACGCAACTGTTTCCTCGTAGGGCAATTCGCGTTGTCGGGAGCGATCGGCAGAATTGCATGACAGGATCGAGAGGATGCCGCCCGACATGTGGAAGCATCAACGCCCAAAGACCCACGGAGGGTCTTCACCTGCTTGTCATGGCAGGCCTAAACGGCGGGTCTTGCAGTGTCTAAAGAGCATCCTCCTCGACGCGCTTGGCCCATTTGCCCTGGAGTTCTCCGCCACGAGCAGCGCGCAGCCCCAAGCGGACAGCGCTACGTCGGCGGCGCATGCTTTGGTGTCGGGCTAGAGTCGCTAGTCTTATAAGATTGATCTAATCGAACCATATCAGATGTAACATTGCATCAGATTACAGCTGATCTTTTCCGGCTTTCTCTAAGGGCCCGTCCTGAGCTCCACCTCCGGCACACACACGCGTGGTTTCGAGGCACTCTCGGCACCTCAGAAAAGCCAGAAAAGTTCTTCTGTACCTCGCTGGCCACTTGCTGAGATGATCGGCTCTGGCTCGAGTGCCCGCGCATCGACCGTCTGCCATGCTGCTGCGCACCCGACTGGAGACCGCTGCCGTCTTGAACCGTTCGATCAAACGCTGACCTCCACGATGACGGGCGACGACTGGGATCGCGGCCACGCATGCGTGTTTGTCCGTAAAGGTTGTCGCGTCATTTATCAGATCATCAGACCGCCGAGGCCGGTAAGTCGCAAGGTTCCTTGTCTGATCTGCCAATTCTCTGTCCATGCCACAGTTGAGCATCCTCTCCTTTCTCGTAGCCGAGTCGTGATTTCTGTGTACCGCCGAGGCCCGCGAAACTCTCTTGTTGTGCTGTCTTCTGCTTTAACTTAGAGGCTGTAAATTGCGCATAATTGCACCTCCCAGCATTAACAGACCCGATTTCTGCGCATCTACAATCATTGTCGCCATGTTCTTATCTTGATCGACCACAAAACCGCTTCCATTGACCCTCCGGACGTACGCAAACCACTCCCCTGTGATGGCTACAGATACCTCTAGGCGTGGCTCCGGCCGGATATCGCAAGATTTGGCTGCCTCACGCCGCTCAATTGCAGGCGACGCGGAAAGTCAAAGGCCGCCTCGTGCAGAGCCAGACTTGGGACAGAGCATCGCAGACACAACGCTCGATCCTGCTCACCCAAGAGAGTGGAGACCTGGAGAGGGAGCTCTTACGAAACAAGTCTATCAACAACTTCTTGGATTGAATCCCTTCAAAAGTTCTTTCTTGAGTCTCTACCGGAACCTGGAAACACGAAGTGAATATGGTACCGCCATAGTTGGAGTTTTTCTTGCCGCTGCTGCTGGTGTGCCATTACCTATCATGTTCGTGATATTTGGACAGATCATCAACTCGTTCCCGCCACCTGAAGATGAATTGCGAACCAGGATCGGCCAACTTCTGGGTGTTGCAGCGGCGTACTTTGTGATAACCACGATCTACATGTCCGCATTTGGCAGGGTGGGCGAGAAGATTGCCATAAACCTGCGTGAGAAGCTGCTACGATGCTTGTTGAGTCTCGATCAAGCATACTACGACACTCATGACCTTGATGTCACTTCATTGTTGACGGCAAAGATTGAGACCATTCAAGTCGGAACTTCTGAGAAGGTCGGCATCTTTATCCAATCGCTCGCCTACTTCATCGCTGCATTTGTCGTTGGTTTCATTCTCAATGCAAAACTTACTGGCATCTTGCTCGCTGCCGTCATACCTGCAATGGTGATCATCGTTGCAACTGGCTCAACATGGATATCGAAGCTGTCTAAAAGACTTACGACGTGCACCGAACAAGCCAATGGGGTGCTAGAATCTGCCCTCCGCTCCGTCAAAGTCGTCCAGGCTTTCGATTTCGAGCATAGCATCAGCCAGAAACACTTCACCCACCTTGAAGAATCAGCAGTTTCCGGGATCCGCAAAGCCATCGTCGCAGCCTCAGTGTTGGGTCTCATGTATTTTGTCGCTTACGCTGCCAATGGCTTGGCGTTCTACGTCGGTAGTGGTATGACAGAAGACGGCGGAGCAGGGACCGTGTATGCGGTGTGTCTCTTGATTTTGGACGCCTCTTTTGTCGTTGGACAATTTGCGCCATTCCTGGAGATGTTTGCACGTGCAGCTAGTGCTGGCGAGGAGATTAAGGATCTCGTTGACCAGGCAAATGCGACCATTAAGAATCGCAGTGTGCAAGGTCAGCATACTGACTTCGATATCCATGGACAAGGCATACAGTTCAACAACGTCGAGTTCGCTTATCCCGCCCGACAAACCGTCAAAATCTTGCACGGCCTTACATTAGGCTTCGCGCCTGGCACCTTCAACGCGATTGTGGGGACTTCAGGAGGAGGCAAATCCACTGTAGTCTCCCTTCTCACCAAGATCTACAGCGAATATCGAGGCCACATCACAATTGGTGAACACGAACTTCGCAAACTCGATGTCGAACGGCTACGTTCACAGATCTCTGTCGTGGAGCAAGACTCCATCCTCTTCTCTGGCACAATATACGACAACATATGCCATGGACTGGGAACGCATGGCTTGTCAGAAGCTGAGAAATTGACCCGGTGTAAAGAGGCAGTCAAAGCTGCTGCCATCGACTTCATTGACGACCTTCCGCAAGGTCTCGACACAACGATCGGAAATAGTTTGCAACTCTCAGGCGGCCAGAAACAGCGTCTGTGTCTTGCACGCGCATTAATCAAGAAGCCCGCGATCTTGATCTTGGATGAACCCACAAGCGCGCTCGATGCGCGGAGCGAGACTCTGGTTGCCCGAACAGTGAAGAAAGTTGCAGGCAGCGGTACGACGGTCATCATGATTGCTCATCGCTTGTCGACTGTCCTTGATGCAGAGCAGATTGTTGTGATCAGTGACGGAAAAGTGGTTGAGACAGGAGCGCCAACTAGTCTCGCTGTTCCGGGAACTATATTCAATGGTTTGCTTGAGGCTCAAGGAACAGCCACCGAGTGGGGCGCAAGAGACTTGCCAGCTGCTGTTGACGAAAAGAAAGAAGCCGACGAAGAAACCTGTGCTGCGAGCATCCTTACCGACGGTTCCATCGAGAATGTGCAGGCAGTCGAGGACTGTCCGTCAGGCTTCGAGCTGCTACACAAGATACTGCGTTTGCTCAAGCCAGACGCGCCTATATTATTGCTGGGATTCGTGTTTTCAGTTGTCGGTGGCGCAATCATTATCGGAGAAGCTATCGCGTTCGGCAACCTGATACAGCTCTTGAACGACAACTCTCGCGGTCAAGCAGATCTGCGCTCCGACATCGAGTTTTACTGCCTGATATTCTTCATTTTATCATGCGTTGCGCTGGTATGTTATACTGGCAGTGGAAGTTCTTTCGGCATCGCGTCCACTCGCCTCACTGGACGCGTACAGAGCGCTCTGCTCCGAAACACTCTTCGCCAAGACATGGCCTGGTTCTCTGCTCCGGGCAGGTCTCTCCATGAATTGATGGCTCGAATCAACTCTGACGCCGGTAATCTTGCGGCGCTCTCTGGCGTCGTGACTGGTACCTTGTTCGCCATTGCTACATCAATGATAGGCGGTCTTACTCTCGCCCTTGTAGTTGCCTGGCGAATTGCGGTCGTCTTGATGACCTGCGTTCCTGTTCTTGTCACTGCAGGTTATTTGAGACTCAGGATCCTGACCAAGTCAGAACAGCATCACCGCACTGCATATAACAAGGCTGCTAGCATCGCTGCCGAAAGTTGTCGAAACATGCGCACCATTTCTATCCTCGGGCTCGAGAACAACGTCCAACAACGCTATCAGAAGGCCCTTGAAGGTCCTTACAAAAGCGGACTTCGTTTCACATTCGCTTCTAATGCATTGCTCGCATTTTCATACGCGATCACATACTTTGTATACGCTCTTGCGTACTGGTGGGGTAGCAAGAACGTACGCGAAGGCTATTACGATCCTGTATCGTTCTTCATTGTTTTGCCTGCCCTGCTGTTTTCCGCTCAAGGAGCTGGCCAAGCATTCAGCCTTACTCCCGAAATCACACGCGCAAGGTCGGCTGCTAAGAACATCTGCATGATGTTGGACATGCGGCCGACTATCCTGAAGCTCGACGACCAGCACAAGGACGATGGCCGTGGCTCCTCGCAGTCTTCGGACGACGAGGTCACCTCCGGAAAGCAGCCCGCCATTCTCATGCCGAAAATACATTTGGAGAACGTCACTTTGCAGTACAAGACCGATGGAAGCAAGCCCGCCCTTCGGAACGTAACATTCTCGATCAGAGAAGGAGAGAACGTTGCGCTGGTCGGCCCCTCTGGTGCTGGCAAATCTTCGACAATTGCATTGCTTGAGCGGTTCTACGATGCCGCCGAAGGTTCTGTGGCCATTGATGGCGTCAACGTGTGCGACATGGACGCCAGAGTGTTGCGCAGCCGCATCAGTCTGGTTCCGCAAGAGCCAGAGTTATTCCCAGGCTCTATAGCCTACAATGTAAAGCTCGGTGCCGCTCGCCATCAAACTGTCAGTCAAGATGACGTGGAGGATGTCTGCAGCCGCTGTGGCCTCCATGATTTCATTATGAGTCTGCCGGAAGGTTACACTACTGATTGCGCGTCCAATGGAGTTACCAAACTGTCTGGCGGCCAAAGACAGCGTCTTGCCATAGCGCGAGCCATGATCAGGAACCCCGAGATCCTGCTACTGGACGAGCCAACAAGTGCTCTCGATGCGCACAGTGAACGCATGGTGCAAGACTCGCTTGCTACTGCATCGGCGGGCCGAACAACAATTACAGTCGCCCATCGGCTGGCAAGTATACAGCACATGGACCGAATCATCGTATTCGATCAAGGAACTATCGTCGAGATGGGTACGCACAGAGAACTAACAGAAAAAGGCGGGCTATATGCCAGCATGGCGAAGGCGCAATCGGTCGCTTGAAAACACTCATATATCGTTATCATCTATTATGTTACTTTGTCACACAATATATTACTATTGCATTCTGGCTGGGTTGCCAGCCACACTTCACACCACAGTGGATTGACTATTGGCATAAACCCAAACCCCAACATTCCGCGTAAGCTCCGTTCGCCCGCAATATCCCGGCTGTTGACAGGCACCACGAACATTCGACACATGTTCGCGAAGCTGCGCGTCTCCGTGCCTGCATCCACATCGGAGCGTAGCAGTGCAGGGTTAGCATCAATGCATGCTCGCCAAGGTGAATGGTATGAGGATCTTCATGCTTGTCAGAAGGTTGGTGAAAGCACGAAACCGCCCACGCATAGAGATTCGGAGCACACCACTCCATCAAGGTTCTGCCAGTCCTGCCGATCTATGGTCTAGCCAGTGTCACGAGCCCGCATGCGCCGGAGTTGTACCCACGTACCCTTGTCTAGCACAGACAGGAAGCGGATCAGATAAGTTTTTTCCAACCTCATGCCGGGATGGTTTGCTGAGGGATTTAATCAGATCCTTGTCGCTGGGCGATAATTATTATCAATCGATCAGTTGCCGCGAAGTCGTCAGCTACCAGACATGATGCGTGTCATCGTGTTCGGCTGATCTTGCTCACGGACCCTTGTCTATACTTTCTTCCAAGTATACGAGCTACCTATTTGGTGGGTAGCTCTGCACGATCGCTTAACACGCGTCACGCCCAAATGACAATTTTTCTTGCCGCGGCAACCTGCATGCAATGGCGGGTCAGATAAGATTGCCAAGATCGCCGGACGCTGCGCCCAAGTTGATGTTTGGGAGAGCGCACGGGCGAGTTGAGCATGTGGTTTTGCGTTTACCTTGCTCTGCTCGGTTCCTTCGTTGAAGAGGGAGACCCTAACTCGACAGATGGCGGGCCGAGCAAGGTACAGCAAACCCGCCCACGTTCACGCCATGAAACAATCGGTGCGCTGGACGGGTTTGCCCAACACAAGCCCAGGGCTAACTAAATGAATGATGGCTTCACGGGGTGGCTCGATTTTTTTCCCTTGCACTACTCTGCGCCGATCTCGGGTCGTTGAGGGTCCTTGTGCCTTGAGCCTGTATCAAATATTTCCTGGTGCATTTCATCTTTTGATCTTTATCAGATCCGAGCCTATACCCGCATCCTATCGGTGGGACAATACATCACATCATCACTCCAACCTTCAGCCTTTTGCTCTAACAAAGCGTTGCGATGTCGCCACATGCCATTCCACCGTCCCCTACAAGTAGCAACGGCAACGACGGCAACATGAGCAGCCGCATTTCTCAAAACAACGGCCGCCGTGCTGAACGTCATGTCGTTCCGGGCTCGCATCTCCAACGTTATGCCGATGAGGTCCAAGATCTAGTATGTGTTGGCTTTGGACCTGCTTCTCTGGCTATTGCAGTCGCACTGCACGATGCTCTTGACAAGGGCGAGACTGCCCTTGGAACTTCCACACCGAAGGTCCGTTTCTTGGAGCGTCAGCAGCAGTTCGCGTGGCACGCTGGTATGCTCCTTCCTGGAGCCAAGATGCAAATCACCTTCATCAAGGACATGGCCACGTTGAGAGATCCTAGGAGTGAATTCACTTTCTTGAACTACCTCCACGAGAACAACAGACTTGTTTCGTTCACAAACTTGGGCACTTTCCTCCCCCAGCGCATCGAGTACGAAGACTACATGAGGTGGTGTGCCGAGCACTTCGAAGAGGTCGTTGAGTACGGCCAGGACGTCACCTCCGTTGATGTCAGCCGTACCAACGCCCAAACTGGCGCTGCTGAGGAGTTCAAGGTGACCTCCACGGACCGAACAACCGGCCGCCAGACTGTCACACACGGCAAGCACGTCGTGATCGCTGCCGGTGGTCGTCCTAGTATTCCCAAAGAGATCCCCGCCAACCATCCCCGGGTCATCCACAGCTCACAGTACGCCACGCACATCGACCAAATCTTCCCTCCCGGCCAATCGCCAAGGTCTGTTGCCGTCATCGGTGGCGGCCAGAGTGCGGCCGAGGTCTTCCACAACCTCCACTCTCGCTACCCCAGCTGCAAAACAAACCTCATTATCCGTGGCGCCGCCCTCAAACCCAGCGACGACTCTCCCTTCGTCAACGAAATCTTCGACCCCGAGCGTGTCGACGACGTCTGGGCGCAAGACCCCGTCATCCGCGCCGAGGCCATCGCCCGCGACAAAGCCACCAACTACGGCGTCGTGCGCATCGAGCTGCTCGAGGAAATCTACACCGCCATGTACACGCAGAAGATTCTCTACGACTCCGAGGAAGACTGGCCGCAACGCATCTGGAACCACCGCACCATTGCCAGCGTCGACGAGCTACCTAGTTCCAGCAAGTCTGCTCTGCGCCTCAACCTCCGCAATGAGACTGGCACTTTCAGTGCGTCAAAGAAGGCGTCCAACGAGGCGCTGGACGTCGATCTTATCGTTGTCGCCAGCGGCTATCTCCGCAATGCTCACGAAGAGATGCTGAAGAACGTGCGCCACCTTATGCCTGGCGGGGGCCAGAACGCCGAGCAGCGCTGGAGCGTTGGTCGTGACTACAGAGTCCAGACTGCTCCTGGCGCAGTTGGTCAGGATGCCGGTCTGTGGCTGCAGGGTTGCAACGAGAAGACTCACGGCCTCAGTGATTCCTTGTTGTCCATTCTTGCTGTCCGTGGTGGCGAGATGGTCGAGAGCATTTTCGGTGCTGAGTGCCAAGCTTGATTGCATGTGGTGGACATATTTTCTTTCTTACTTTGTCAAACTTAGCGGAGATCTGGCTTTACAGATGCACGAAAGTCGCAAGACATGATGGGATGATTGTTGTGGCGTGAGATTCACAGAGATGACCCCGAAAAATAACCTAATCAGTCAATCCAAAAGCAAATTCGATACTTCTCATATGCACATTGTCACACGTCTACCACTTGCATTGCAGAACTTCTAAGTGCCATCACGCAGACCTTGGGTAGAGTAAAGATGATAAATATAGATTTCAAATTGTCCATTCATGTCCAAAGAACTTTTCTAGTAATCGTAGAAGCCCTTCCCTGACTTCTTGCCGAGCCAGCCTGCGTCGACCATCTGCCGCAGTCTGACCGCTGGCCTGTACTTTGAGTCTCCCAAGCCTGAGTGCAACACCTCCATAATGCTCAAGCAAGTATCCAATCCGATGAAGTCTGCGAGTTGCAGAGGACCCATGGGCACACCTGTACCATTCTTCATGATCGCATCTATGCTCTCTTTGTCACCGACTCCGGTCTCCAGTGCAATGATCGCTTCGTTGATATAAGGCATGAGGATCCGATTGGCCAAGAAGCCAGGAGAGTCAGCGGATATCGACGTGACCTTGCCCATACGTTCGCAGAACTTCAACGCTGTCGCCAGAGTCTCTGGAGACGTTTGCAAACCGGTGATGACTTCCACACCCTTCATCACAGGGACAGGGTTCATGAAGTGTGTGCTGATCACTCTGCTACTGGCGGACAGGTCGGTAGGGTCCGTGGTCGTGGCAGCTGCAATGCGAGTGATGCTGATGGAGGAAGTGTTGGTGGAGAGGATGGCGTGGGATGGGCAGATCTGGGCGAGGCTGGCGAAGATCTTGAGCTTGAGGTCGAGGATCTCGGGAACAGCCTCGATGACCATGTCGACGTCGTGAAGATCATCCATGTTGGACGTGGTCGTCAATCGTGCACGAGCGGCATCAGCGTCAGACTGGCTGAGCTTTTGCTTGGAGACATCTTTTGCCAGAAGCTTGTCTATCACCACGAATAAGTCGAATGCAAACAAGAGTAAACCTCAATGTCGGGCATACCTGCGAACGCCAGACCCTTATCCAACGATTTTTGGCTATTGTCTAGGACCGTGACTGGCACACCAGCTGCTCTGGCTGCGACCAATGCGATTCCCAGACCCTTGCATGCTTGTCAGCTATGCTGTCTGTCCTGCTATACCATGAACAATGTTCCTACCATTTGGCCAGCACCAACGATGCCCAGCTTCTTGATCTCAGCAGCTTGCGCCTCAGCCAGTCTCTGGCTACTGGAGCTGAATTGGCGGCATACTGGGCGGATCGAGTGCCTGGGAAGGCTTCGGGTGAGGGCTCGGGAGATCATGTTGGTTGTACAATCACTTGTACAAAGGCTTACGGCAAAGGAAAGGTATGGCACATATTCCAATGCATCCGCTCCAGCGGCTTAAGGTCGCGCTCTCGGATACTCTGGGCCGAGGTCCTTTTGGCCAGCAATGCGGATCTTGAGCCGCCGGGCGACGTTCACATGAAAGTGTTCTGAAAGTTACGCCGTTCTGCTGAGACCGACGCGTGAAAACGCGTCTTCCGCTTAATTGGCGTTCAGTTCAGTCGTGTCCCGCATTCAGAGATACAGGAAGATAGAGACAACAATACGTCCATCACAAGCCACCATGGACCCGTGGGAGAAGAGCGAGACTATCCCGCCGGAAGTCAGAGCCCATGTTGAGAGCCTTGTCGCTGCTCTGGGAGGTCGTTCCACCTACGATGATTCCTACTGTACGAGCGTCCCAAAATGAGGGTCTGGGAGATATGCTGATCGACTATAGCTATTGGTGACGAGGCGACTGCGGTCGTAAAAGACTTGATACGATGGTACAGACATTACGACCTCAGGTGGAACCGCTACGACGTACAGAGATGCTTGGCTCATGCCAACATAGTAAAAGGAGATCTGCTCGAGATACTAGCACAGTTTCCAGAAAGTGGAACAGAGAGCAAGCTGAAGACTCAGAGAGCGCAAGCATGTATACGACTACTCACAATCTTGACGAGTCCGCTGGACGAGAACATTCCAGAGGACCGCATGAATGCCAATTACCACCGCCATCTGCCATATCTACAACTGGCGCAAGTTGGGTACAAGCGCGCCCTTCTACACTTTGAGAATACCGACATTCTGCGTACAGTTGTCCGAGTAAGCTTGCCAGCCATGGCAAAGCCACGAGCAGAGCGATCGATCTCTGAGAAGAACATCATATACGTGGTTCTCAATCTGATCAAGAACGTTACTATGATCACACAACCACAGCATCTGCCTAGCCAAGGAGACGAGAATGAAATCACACGCTCAACAACTATCGACACATTGGCCAGACAGGGTGTCTTCGATTTTCTCCTCACCATCGGTTCTGGTTCAGGCGACGAGTTTCAGGACGACATCATTGTACAGCTTGAGGTTTTGTTCCATCTGTTGAAGGGTGTTGATCCCAAAAAGCTATTCATGGAGAAGCAGGAAGTAGAGAGAAATACCACAAAGGAGTTCAAGGACTTGCTCTCGAAAGAGAAAGCTATGCTGGATGGTTACAAGAAACATGCACCCACAAGACACAACCGCTTCGGAACAATGGTATGGCTGAAAAGAGATGATGCAAACTACTCTACGGTCACCGGACAGCACAGTATCACCAACGACGAACAGACACTCTACCAGATGGATAAGAGCAAGAAGTGGGACAAGCCAAAATATCGCGGCAAGAACACACCAAATGCCAATGAAATTATGGATATCGGCGGCCGATGCGAGATTGAGGAATCCGCTACCAAGACGCTGCGAACATTCGTTGAAGACTTCCTGGATTCGTCCTTCAATCCTTTGTTCTTAGCTCTGCGGAAGCTGATTGAGCGGGACACCCATGACCAAAGTCATAGCTCGGAGAATCTCAAACAATATTTCTACCTTATCTCATGGTTTCTGAACGCGGCAACGGCGAGATACGATGCAGTCAACAAGGAAAATCTCAAGAATCGGTCGGCGCCAAACACGACTCTGCAAGAAAACAGCTATGCTTACATTGCGGCTGTGCTTGACCAAGAGACATTCGTTTTGATCAATCGTTCCATGCAGCACTTCATGGACGAGAAGAATTGGCAAGTGGTCATGAGTACTTTGCTGGCTTTTACTCAGATTCTGCTCACTGTGCAATCTATGGGTGAAAGCTTAGACGAAGAGGACCAAGAGATTGCCGAAAACATCCAGAACCGCATCTTCTATGAGGAATCAACACATGACAGGATCTTACAGCTTCTACGAGGTTATACCCATCAAGGATTTGCCTATTTGGATGCAGTGACCGCGTGCACACACGTCTTCATCCGCATGCTAGAAAGATACAGTAAAATCAACGTGGATCTTCAGATTCGATCAAAACGGCGGGCTAGGCGAAAGCAGAAGCAAAAGCAGAAACCAGAAGGCGCTGAAGCCAATGCTGCGGATACAAATGCAGCAGCAGAGGAAGAGGACGCCGAGGAAGCTGAGCAAGAAGAAAGAGAACTCCAGCTCACGGCATCAGAACGCAAGTTCGACTTTGCCAAATTCAGCGCGAAGTTCATGAACCAGAAGTGTGTTGACACATTCTTATCGCTACTCAATTTCTACAAAGACCTCACCCCAGAGCAACTAAAACGATGTCACCGATACTTTTATCGACTAGCGTTCAAGAACGAGCTTGTCGTGCTGCTTTTCAGGGTTGACATCCTGCTCCTGTTCAACCGCTTGATCAAAGGACCTGAAGGACTCGATCCTGCAGTTGATGGGTTCAAGGATTGGGAGCTTCTTGTCAAGCAGATCTTCCGACATTGTGTCAAATGGGTTTCGAAGGAGACAGAGGGCGAAGGATGGAAGGAGATGTGCATGATCGAGATGCTGTTCAGCAAGATCGGCAGCACGGTGTTCTATATGCAGAACGGATACGACAGAGTTGTGGAGAAAGCTACTCCTCGACCACCTGCAGAGCTCGATTTCAAAGCTAACATCACGGATGATCAGAAGGTCGGCGTGGCTGTTGGTGTGATGTTGGAGAACAACAAGGCAGACAATGTCAGCTGGGTGAAGTCAGAAGTAAAGCGCGCAGCAGAAGAGAGAGAAGCGTGGGAGCAAAGCGAAGAGGCGCGTCGACAGCAACAAGGCAACGACATTGATGAGGATATTCAACCGAGCTCGACAGCACCAGGCATCTTCCTTCAGCCGGGCGACGACGCCGAACGCAAGCTCGCCCTTTTCAAAGACAAGCATCTGCGTCTCCTACTTACTGCTCTCGGCTATCAACGCCTCGGAGTGGCGGAAGACATGGAAGCATCTTGGATACTTCCCATCGACCTCACCTCCTCGAACCTCAACGACCTCCACAGCAAAATCCAACAAGCCGAATTCGACCCACCAACTTTCGACGGCAAATCAGCAACAGACATGACCAAGGCCAAAGGCTCCTACGTCCGACAGGAAACAAACGGTCCCTTCGACGATGCCTCCGACGCCGACGAAGGCACCAGCGACGCAGACGCGCCCATGTTCCCGCCCAATCTCCGCGAAAAGCGCAAGCAAAAGGACGGCGACGACGACGAAGCGCCAAAGAAGAAACGCCGTTTACAACGCCGCAACGGCGAGGATCCTACCGAGTCGGACGCCGAACGACGCGCCGAAGCACGCAAAGAGAGAGAGCGCGAGCGCAACGCCAAGATCAAGAGCAGTCTCTTCATCACTGCCAGCGATGATGAGAGCGACGCGAAAGCCGACGCGGAGTTCTTCAGACTGGAAGAGCAGAGGCGGCAGAAGCAGAAGGGCGTTATTCGCAACCAGCTGTTGCAGGAGATGGGTGCTGTCAGTATTGATGCCGCGGCGGGTGGAAAGGGAAAGAAGGCTAAGAAGGCGGATGTGAAAGCGAAGGCGAAGGAGGTTGCTAGGGCTTTGGGCGAGGACGAGGACGATCTTGTTGATGAGGTCGTCAATGACATGGATGAGGATGGGGACGGCGATACTATGGAGTTAGAGTCTCCTGCGAAATCGATGGCTTCGGAGAGTGGGAACAACGTGCAAGAAGCAGCTACGGGTGCCGAAGACGAGGAAGACGATGAACCCGTTGCAAAGCGTCCTCCTGCTAGGAGAATGCGAGCAGGTTTCGTGCTGGACGATAGCGACTCGGACGAGTAAAGCGCCGTCTTTCACTGGGTTACTCTGCAGCATTTTGTACACATAACGTTCATGATATCCATACTACGATTTCTACAATTTATCGGAGAAAAAGCCGCATGTCCTAATTTCCATTGACTACATGCGCCTGCACTACGCTACATCAGATACAACGGGTTGTGCCATGCACCGTACGTCCGACCCAAAAGAAAATGCAATGCACATAACAGAAAAACTTTTTCTTTCTCCCGGCTAGATTTGGTTGGCCAAAGGAAAATCTTTTTGGTTTTCTTCAAATGTCGTATACTTCGTTTAGTGAACAATGCCACCGCTGGTGCTTTTTAAATTTTGCGCCCGACTCCGTATGCTTTTGACGTGATGAGATTCGTGATCGGGCCAGTCCCTTTACCTAGGAGGACTTGGGAGTGACCTTGATGAGCTGCTCAACGTTGCGGAGCATGTCATCGACGTCGTAAGCAGCAGACGCCTCACCGTAGACGCGGACGGCATCCTCGGTGCCAGAGGCACGGACGAAGCAGCGTCCGTCGCGGTACTTCTCGACGAGGACATCGATCTTCTCCTGCATACCGGCAGGCTTCTCGAGCTTACGCTCAGCAGTGCCAGGAACAGTAGCGTAGTCGCTCTTGTCAGGGACAAGAACCTTGATGAGCCTGTTGGGCATGTCCTCGTAGGTAGAGAGCCACTCCTTGACAGTGTACTCCTTCTGTGCGAGGATGACCTCGACGAGAAGCATGTCGGAGAGGGCATCGCCAACAGTCTGGTTGATAAGCTCGGTGAGGGCACGGAGAGTGGTCAGAGCCTCGAGCTCAGCAGGTGATTGTGGGTCTGCCTTGCGAATCTTGCGCTGGGCGTTTTGGGAGAAGAGGACGGTGCCGTGGCCGTTTGCCTCGAAGTAGACGCCGATGTCGTAGCGGCTAGCGACGTGGTGAAGGTGCTTCACGCCAGTAGGCGTGCATTCGACCTTCAGCTTCAAGACATCTGTGATGTACTTGGTGCTAGCGCCGTTTGCGTAGGCAGTCTGGACAACCGCGAGCTGGAGATCATCCTCAAGACCAGCTTTTTGAACCAGCTCGCGGATGAAAGTAGCGGCAAGAGTGGCGATACGGTCTCCATCAAGGAGCCTGAAGATGCTGCCCTCCTCGTGGAAGTAATACAGCACACGATCAGCGTCACCATCGTATGACGCCCAGCGTTCCTGGGGCTTGCCGTTGAAGCCTTCAGGCGCGCGCTGGCCAGACTTCACGAAGTCGGCACCACAGCCTTTGTTGAGAACCTCGGGCTTGTCGATACGATCGTTGGCCACATTGATCTTCAGGCCTCCAGATGGGTCATCCTCCTTGGGCATGTATTTCATGAACTCCTTCAAAGCAACGGCACCAACACCGTTCGCACAGTCAACAGTGAGGGCTCCAGTCGGTTTGTCGTGGCGCAGAGCAGTCTTGTATGCTTCGCTCAGCTTCTTGTAGTATCCCTCAACAGAGACCTCGCCGTACGGGTGGGCATCATTCTGAGTGTTGGTGGCGCGGGTCAGGTAGTGCAGCTGGGGCGTAGTCAGAACATCGTAGTCAATGAACTGTGCGCCAGCAGCCTTGAGAGCATCGGTCAGCGACTCGACAAGCTTCTTGCCAGAAGGACGGGTATCCCGGGCAATAATGACGTGAGCTGGAAGGCTGGAGTCAACGCCGAGGTCCTTTGCTGCCTTGTTGTACGCCTCTCCCATCTCTTCGCTGGGAGTATTGGCGAGAGTGGTGGCGTAGCTCTCCCACGACTGCTCCAGCATGTCTCCATAAGGATCAACGAGCTTGACACCATTGTCCTGTGCCGGGTTGTGCGAAGCAGTGACCATAACACCGATGGTCTGTCCTTTAAGCTTCCGGGATCGCAGAGCAGCAAGCAGACCGACTGAGTACATGACCGGGTCCAGGAGATCGGCGTTCATACGGAAGCCGGCGGTGCCGTAGACGAATGGTTTCGACTCAGCAGGACGGGCGTGCGACTTGGCCGCCGAAGCGACGGCATCGGTGTACTGGTCGGACATGTTGTAGTGGTTGGCAGAGGGAAGGCAAGGAGGGAGGAGAAGGAGGTCGACAGGGCCTTATAGTAATAATATCAAGGGTGCACAGCACGAGCAGGAACGCAATACGCGCGCTTGATCACGGCAGGCTGCGAGGGCAAGCTTCAGCTTGGGTTTCAGGTAGCTCTAATGCAGGTCCCAATGCTGTGCGCGGTGTTTGATCGGGTGGTGGCGTGTGGTACGGAAGCAGCTGGGGGTGTGTGGTGGTGGTGTGAATGAGAGTCTCTAGCGGTTTATGGGACTGCTGGGTGGTGGTGGTGAGAGAGGGGAGGTTGAAGATGCCGGGTCGAGTGACGAGCAATTCTATACAAGGCAACATGAAACCCCACGTAATGTGTTGCGCGCAGCCCCCACCACATCACCACCGCACGCCACGCTAGCAGCCGGCTCGCTCGTGTCCGCTGCGCCCGCTCGCTTTGGCTCCGCGGCAAACGCGCCAGCCCGATTGGGAAGTGCTGGCTTCGGTGCATCGAAAGTCACGGGGCATCGATTGTATGTCGACATCCACCACAAGTACAACTCACGCACAACCATGATGAAGACCCCCTCAACAGCGCTCCTACGCACCTTCTCGCCTCTATGGCGCTCCGAGGCTCCCATTGCCACCGTGCGCGGATGTCTGGCCCAGCAGCAACAGCAGCGCGCAGACTTCTCTTCCACACCCGCCAACCAGGCTCGCGACAAGAGAAATAAGAAGGACCCCAGAATCAGTATGTTCGCAATGTTTGGAGGTGCTAGACCACAAAGATGGGAACGGTCGACTGACAATCCTCGTAGCACAAATCAGATACCACTTGGAGCACCCTCTCACACCTCGACCTTTACGCTTCTCCCGGTAAGCGAGCATTCGACAAGATTTTGTATAGCAGCCGCAAAATTCTAACACTTAATCTCCAGCAACCGCGCCCTCCGCCACTGGACCATCCACCGCGCATGGCAACTCTACCAAGCCAAGAACCGCGAACAACACCAGCTCGAGCTCGAGAGGCAGTACAACAGCATGTCTAACGCATGCGAGGCGCTCCGTCTCATCGACAACCACGGCTTGACAGCGGAGGAGAGGCAGAAATTGGGCGCGGGCGAGGCGGAGGGCAGCCAGATGGGCAAGTTGTTCAGAATTGCCATGCAGAAGAAGGGAATCTGGGACGGTGTGCCCATCGAGTACGCCAGGATACAGACCGAGACTCCTCCCAGAGATGGCTGGAACCACTCATGGACGAGGTAATGGTGAGCGATTCTGATTGGCAGACCAGATGCGCATTTTGTACAACTCATGTAAAGTATATAGGCTGCGGTCTATCTGACAACAATATTCGAGGGCTTTCTTCCGGCACAAAAACGGTAGGTTCAGCACACAGCTGGATGTGATAGGACTAGGAAGACGCCTTGCAGGGCGAACTCCACGTCCACGTATAGCCCGAGGATCACGACTGACAATACTGAAGACTTCGATTTACTGATAATCGGGCATAAACGCCCACTGTCTGTGGAGGATTCAACCATCTAGATTACTTGGCCACTCTCAGTTGCTACAACCCATCCTAATCCAAATTCATTCAGAGACGTCCTCCTTGGCCATGATGGCTAGACGTACGCTGAATTGGCTGCACTACACCTTGCACAACAACCTTGCCGAACCCTGCAAGTAGTGTTTGGCACCAAAGAGACACAGGCCTGCTGTAATAGCCAAACCTCCGCAGAAACCAATCGAAATGGCGTACGCATCAGGTCCGCTCCTGCCCATCCGGCTCCTCGAATAATCCACAAGTAGCACCGCAAGTGGGTTACCCACAAATACTGGAACGACAAGACTAAGCCAGAACATCCCCATCGCCGAGCCCAGATCCTTGACTCCTACCACAGAAGCCGCCACGGGAGCAGCAGCACTCCAAACAGCGCCTCCGAGAGCTCCTTGGAGGAAAGCGAACACGGCAAGTGCTGCGAAGCTTCTTGCTGGCAGCCATATCGCACAGCATGCGACGCCGTCAAGTACGCTGAGGATGATAGCAACGTTGACACGACCGAATTGGTCAAGTATCAAGCCTGCCAGCGGACGCCCGATCATCAAACCAGCGGCCAGCAAAGACTGCGTGGCGGCGCCGTGAGCTTGAGACAGACCGAGGCCGTCGGTGGCGAAGATGGCAATGCTGTAGAGAGCGACGTAGTAGGACATCACTGCGTACAATGTCAGTCAACCAATGTCCATGGTATCAACAGCTCAAGACAAGGCTTACTTGCTAGACCTCCCCAAATCCATACCCAGACGAACCCGCGATGGACCAGCCAAGAAACCTGCAGTGGCTCTGATCGTGCTTCCGAATGCCGTTGTCTGGGTTTCATGGCCAGAATACAAGGTATTAGGACACCGGCGGATATGGCACCGTTCACGATCAGAGAGTATCTCACCGATAGACGATCAATGAGCAATTGTGTCGTGTTGGACAGAATCACTCCGCCCAGCCCCGAGCCAGCGTTGGCAAGGCCCTGTAATACGAACATGAGTTTGTGCCGAGCTGGAGATGATGCTGAAGGGTACACTTACTTGCGCAAGGCTCAACTTTCGATCAAACCAGTGTGCTAATAGTGGTTGTGACGGAACCAAGGTCTATTTGATCCCGACTTGACGATCAGCAAGAGTCGCCGAGTCTCTAGACATGTCTACATTGCTTACCAGTCCGAGGCCTGATTGTGTTAGCGAAGGACAAACATATTCAGCTTCAGATTGCTGCCGACTACTTACCCATGCCAAAAACAAATCCCTGACACACAATGTACGCAGCGAAAGTGGAGCAAAGCCCCGCCATACACTGGCCCAAGCTACAAGCCAACATCCCTAGAGTATTCAGCACGTACGAGCAGAATTGACGATTGCGAGAACTTACCAGCGAACATTGGCACTCGGTGGCCGAAGCGTTTTGTCATGGCATTGGCTAATGGTGCACATAGTAGAGCGACAGCGACTGAAAGGCTGCCTACAAGTGAGTACATCAAAGGAGTTGTCCCTGGGAATGTTGACTGGGCTTCGAAATGGGAGAGATAGACGCCAAAGGAAGTGTTGAATCCTGTTCTTCTTGTTAGTAATTCTCTGCAAGAGCCGTCTAGTACGTTGATCGATGACAGTACCCCATGTGACAGCATTGAGAAATAGAATCGCTATCACGATGGCCCAGCCTTGTCCACCATCTGGAGGGTCACTGGGTGCTGAGTTTTCGATGCATGGTACAGAGTTGGTGTGTGCGGAGGTGTCGTGTACGTTTGAGGAAATGCACTTCTCCTTTGGAGTTATATCCATGTGGGCCATTGCAAGACGTGAGGATAATAGTATACGATAGGAAGTACTGTAAATTCACTCTTAAACGAACGGTACAATGATGAGCACATAACGAGACGGGCATTGCGGACTGTTGGATACTCTTATAGCGGAGCAGAAAGAGCATTATGACTGCAAAGTCGGCGCACATGTTATGCTGACATCAAAAAATGTACATTGTGGTCAAACACGGACTCATTGACACATTGGTACCACCTCGCTGGCGAAGATGATGGAGCACATGTGCAGCGTTGGATCAACAAGGTGTGTCCGGCGAACAAATTTGAAGGCCGACGCTTCTCGGCTTTCAGAATTGTGGTCGCAGCGTACAGCGACTTCCATCGCCGACCAGACCATGCTTCTCGTCTTGAAATAAACTATTATGGATACGCGAGATCTAATGGAGCCGGTTACGAAGGTCTCCGATGCCGTCAGCAGTTCACGGATCCAGAAAGAGCAAAAGCAGCAGGTGGCGTGTTTCGCATGCCGTGAGACAAAGCAGAAATGCAGCAAAGGTGTTCCCTGGTGGGTTAGAGGTTGGAGAACATGAACGACATTGCTGTTTATGAGTCTAACGCATTCAACAGCGAGCGGTGCAAATCGAATCAATCCGAATGTCGATATCCCTTGAAGTCCAATCGTGGCCGAAAGCGAGGCAGCACGAAGTAAGCGAGTGCAGAGCGTACTCATCTTCTATAGAATACTGACCAATTACAAGCAAGCCCGACACTGCAGAAAGACTCCTTTCGCGATTGAGCAAGAGTACAGTGCGTGATGAGGTGATCGCTGCCCTTGGAGGTGCTGGTGGACACAATGGCAGTGCATCAGCCTCACCAACACCACCAACACCACCAGCAAATTCACCGCAGACGGCCAGATTGGCAACGAATGAACCACGGAAACTCAATCCGGATGTCCTGGTGGGGTATCTCGACTGCCATCAGCCAACATATTCTCCTCTCGACATTCTAGCCGCTGCTGTTGCTATGAAGAAACAACCCCTACGAAATGACACGACACTTTCAGGATTTGCTAGACAATCGACCGATGCGCTCCAGCCATCTTTGCCCAATACAATGAACATAATGCAACCCTCACCTGAGTCTCTGGCGAGTGACAAGATGGTCGAGCTCTATTTCAGTACGTCGATATTGATCGCCGCCTCTGCCTCATCAGACTGATTGACATTTTCTCAGCACCTCGCAACCTAGATCAGACAGACTGGCAGATACTAGCATTACAGCCTGCCGATAGTACCCTGCAGCTACAGTCTACTTTACATGACCCTATCAACTCGAGACTGGTGGACTCTGAAGATGCGTTGCTGTACTTCGATCTGTGAGTACAAGCGCAGAGCGCATTCTAAATAGCCAACATACTGACCACACATGTTTTCCAGTTTCTACAAGTACCGCAACCCCTTAGTAGGGATACTTGATCCGGCATTACATACGCCTCAGTATGTCCGCTCCTCATCATTCACCCTGTTCTCCGTGATCTGCGCTTTGGGCTGCGCCATGTCTGAACGGGCCCGAGACAAGCTACTCTGTTCAGCACTGGTCGCATTAGCTGAAGGTAACATCAAATGGTCGATTGCCGCTTCTGTGAGAACGGTTGAGACCATCCAAGCGATCATCAATATGACTTACTGGGCACCGCTGTCAGAACGCCAATGCGACGACCCATATTGGCTTCGATTGACTCACGTAAGTTCTCTAGGAAGCTTAGGATGATATATGGTACTGATATACCACCAACTTAGGCAGCGCAGACAAGCCGAGAAATGGGCCTGCACCAGCCCGAAGTAATCGCACAAAAACTCGATGCCATACCTGGGCTTTGCAGCGAAGGCCGAGCACGACGACAGCGTAATTTTGAACGTGTCTGGCTGGGCGTATTCATTGCCGATAAAAGCTTTGGCATCGCGACCGGCCGACCAATGTGTGTATCTTGGAGAGAGCTCATGCCTGACGTTGGCAACTGGTGGCGCAGCAACGATGCCGCCCCGTTCGATCGTCTTCTTTGTGGAATAGCGGAGATGCGACTCATCGTCGTAAGCTTGTCAATGGACGTAATTTTGCGAAGAACATAGCTGACCGAACTAGGTAAAAGCATTTGAGGCCCGCCAGATTGGGTCAAGATCAAAGACATCGATCTTACAGTGGCAAAACGACAACTTCAGTGCAGTATTCGACCTTCGCAAAAGTCGATGCTCGCATATTGACTACTCTGCGCCATCATCATCGACCGTCAACTCGATTCTATCATTCTATCTGGACTACTCCATGGTCCTCGTCAATTCCTACGCTCTGCGTGATCTCGTGGGTCTAGGAATTGCAGACGATCTGGCAGAGCTCACAACCATCTATCAGAGGAGCCTTGAGATCATTGATCGGATGATGGACTCGATCCTGTTCGATCCCGTGATGTCCAAACTCACCATCGGCATCATCAACCCTATGTTGGTGATGTTGTGTCATGTTGCCACGGAAGTAATACAGGTATGTCAAGAGGCGAACAGCGACAGCTTTGATATCGAGTGGTGCATTAATAGGGAGTCACAGGCTGCAAAACGTCGTACGCTACACAACGTAGTTGCCCAAGTCGCCATGAAGTTACGAATGCTTATCAATTCGCTTGACAATGTCAAACGAGCGGTTCCATACACGTCATGGGTAGCGTTGTACACAACGCTGTTTAAGACGTTTGTCAGTCAGCTCGACCAAGTGCTTGCGAGCGATACCACCCCAGCGGACAACGACTTCGATGAAGAGGCTTTGACTGGCTGGTGGGATCCTGTTGACGGAGGCCTCTTGGACCTTTCCAACTGGCTCGACTCTGTGACGAATGGGTTGGAAGCTCCAGTCTGAACAGCTAAAGTTTCGTCACCGACACACAGATCGACTACGAGCCGTTCACGGCCTCTATCCATGGTCTATCGGATTGACTTCGGCCTACCTGTCCGACACCACATCGAGGACACACACGCTTACTCTCGCAACTATGCGCTTGACCCCGAGCGCTTGCACCTATCAATCACCATGCGCAGCGCTGTCTACTCGCGAGCAAAACGTCCACAACGAGTCGATTGGCCGCCTTTGTTCCGACACGCTTTCGGGCTATCGGCATTAGTATTGTTGTCGTCAGGCTGCAAGACCAACCGACATCGAATACATTAGAATTGACGGTCCAATTGGCCGAGAGGCTCTTGAGACTTCTCACAAAACTCTTGAATTGATCGACTACACAAGCCATTACCAGACACTATGAAATCCGCCATCTTCCTTGCCAGCGCCATCGCCCTTTTCGCTGGAATGGCAACCGCCCACGTCCACCCCAAGTCAGTATCAGCGATACAGATGTAATGCTTTATGTTGCCACATATTGACGAGCCCTACAGCTTGGAAAGGAAAGCGTTGTGTGCTCAGGGCATCCGCCGCGCAGGTCTGAAGTGCAAGCGCGGTGATGTCATCCACATCAAGAGAGAATCCGAACCCAACAAGTTCCATATCAGCGTTACGGGCGCCGATGGACAGCCTGCATTTCCGAATGTGGAAGATACAGGCTTCTTCGATGACATCGATTTCGATGACGACCATCTGATCTGAGTATTCAATATAGCCTTAGATATGAATACTTGACCAAATCTTGAAATTGACGTTGCGACGTGGTCATTGTCATCGTAGTCCATGAGTACTGTGTGTCTAGCTGAAGATGCCCGCCAACACCACCACATTCCTGTCACCACCCCTTCGCCATGCTCCGACATTGCACTATCGCACATGCGTACCATGAGACCTAACATTGTTGTCACAGCATTGTCCAGCCAGACGATAGCGTCCCAAGCTCCGCTATCCGAGCGCTTTGTTCTTTGTCCTCGCCCACCATCCGTACGCCTTCGTCTTAACTCCAAAAGAAAAGCACCTTAGTATTGTTGTACAAGGCTACTATGTAATCGATGCAGAAGTCCCACAGAATGTTAAATCTCACCACCACTCTCCCACGCAGTAAAGTCCATTGCCGCCAACATGAGATACGCAGTCCTCCTCTTCGCCATCATGGCCCTCTTCGCCGCCGTCGCCATGGCCGGCCAGAACAACAACAGCCCGGAGAAGATGTACAACGACGCCCGCAGGAAAGGGCAGGTGCATAGCGTCTGCCTGCGCGGCAAGAAGAAGAACGGCAAGTGCAAGCGCGCGACTCTGCGTGTCCGCAGCGCCGACTCTGAGGAGTTCTTTGAGATTCCCCAGGTCGAGGATGTGAGTTGATTTGCCATGCTTTGAAGAGTGTGTACTGGATTGCATGCTAATTTGATGACAGGTTCACTGGGGTGAGGAGGAGCCTGATGTTGAAGAGATCTGAGCGTTTCGTTAGCTCTGGTCACTTAGTCGTAAAGATGAGATGTGAAATGTATTTTGAGTCGATAGTGCAATGATTGGCTTCTAATCGCTCCTCCTTCTCCTTGTTGTTATTATCGATATTAATTACTGCTTTCATGTGATCTTTCGTCCAATTCCTCAACCCTGACCGCTTGATCCAAAGCTCTTGTAGCTTTGCTCTTCAAATCTGCATTGGAGGATGTAGATGCAGACTGCTGGTTCGTCACATGATTTCGTGATTCAAAGAGAACGGTTTGGCAAAAAGGCGAGTTTCCATAAGACATCGAGCGGGCATGTTTCGACGTGGTGGCGAAATCGTGGCGAGCGCAATCGGGACACCGCATATCCAACCCAAGTGAGCGTTGCGAATGAAATTCGTGCCGCCTGTATTGCACAAGAGAAAATGCGCTTTTAGAGTCCAGTAGTACTCTGTTTCTTGCATCGCGACAAAGAAAGCAAGGTATCAAAAGCTGGGCAGTATCCCTCTGCAGACATAGCGAGGACATGACGTCTAATATGCGGACAACAGCGGAAGGAGGCATGATTGTGGGTAGCCGTTCGGCTCAAGCAATAGTAGCATAAGTTATACTACTGGAAAAGTATTGAACTCAAGGTAAAAATTGTCCCAAGCCAAGCAGACAGCGACCCAATGATGATGATAGAGGTCCAAAAGCCAAAATATTGTTGCCCGTGATCTAGGTTGAAAAAGAAAAAGGAAGAGTAGAGAAAAAAGGTCGAAGACGAAACCAGAGCCCCAAAAGCAGCCCAGTAGTTGTTGACTGTCCTTTCTTGTTCGCTCTTCGCGAAATGAATTTGTTGGAAATTCCCATTTTGTCCCATCCGTCCCAATGTTTTTTATGAGTTCCCTTGCATCCCGATGACACAAGAGAGGATATAAGGAAATTAACAACAAAAGCAAAGGTGGCTTCTTGGGAACAAGCCCCAGATTCATCAACTTTGTCAACGCCATGCTAACCCATGGAGCAGACCGCTCCCAAAGCAAAAAACCAAAAGTGATATCAAAAAGAAAAGGTTTTTGAGAAGAAAAACAGGAAAATCCCCCGGATCACCGTCCGACCCCGTCTATGCTGTGCAGGAAGAGAAAATGATATCGAAAACGAGAGAACAAGAGTCGAGAAAAGCTTTTTTTGGTCGCACACGAATGAATCACGAACGTGGACGGTCGCGGACTTTTTGACAAGTTGAAACCCATTGCCAGAAGTTGAGAAGAGCTTCAAGGTAGGGTCTGTTGTTGCCAAATGCAATCGAGCAATCGCAAGCGCCGTGAGGGTGCGTATCGCGGAACGAGTAAGGTCGAGTTTAAAACGCATATAGGACGCCGATGATGATGGCAATATGTGCAGCTGAAAAGAAGTCGAACTTTTTTATCGAAAGCGCCGTCGTTATGACGACGAAAAATTGCGGCGCACGAGTCGGATGGCAGGAACGCTGCAGAAAGATGCCAAAAATAGAAGGTTGATTCGGACGAGCGAGAACTTCCGCATCGCCGAACTGGAACTGTGTGCTAGAGGAGCAATTGTTGTATCCCGTTTGGTGAAGAAGCCCAGCCGGATAAAACAGTCTAACCCATGACAGTTTGAGCCGAGTAATTAGACGCCATTGGGTAAGGGCGGTAGTGTTGCTGGTAAGCACAGGTGGCACAGGTGCAGTCAGAGCGATGCATGTTGTTGTTCCATCCATAACCGTCCCAGGCCGATTGGTAGCCAGCATTCTGGTAGTAAGCATTGGCAATCGAGGGTAGCTGGTAGTTGTTGTACATGGCCTGAGCATGACTACGCTCTTCAGATGCTCTACGGTTCGCTTCGTCGATGTCGTTGAGCGTAGGGTAGCTTTGCTGACGCTTGTAGGGGTTCTCGTAGCCAAAACGGTCGCTGGAAGCCCACGGATCGGCCGAGCTGTAAGGCGTGTTGAGATACTGCGACGAGCGAGACGAGGTCGGAGTGCCATAGCTGCGGCTTGTGTTGCCACTGTATGGAGTCGGGTAGGGCGAGTAGCGATCGCGGCTGCCAGCGTGACGGTGCACGTTGGTGTCGAGGGGCGAAAGCCTTGTAGCGCTCTGTTGCTTGATGGTTTGCTCCTCGTCGTACTTCTTCCAAGCATCGAGCCAGCTTTGAAGTCCACTGTCGAGCTCGACGTGCAAGTGGTAGCTGATCAGAGACAGCCACTTCATCTCCAAGGCATTGAGCTCCTTGACGCGGATCGAGGTGACATCAGACCATGACTTGTTGACGAAGGTGTTGTCGTCAAGGAACTTGCTGCCAAGGATCAGTGACACTGCAAGCAAGCGGTAGATCTGGTTCTCGCCAGCAGGAATGGAATCCGGGTGAAGCCTGAAGCGCTCAGACAGGTAGTGCAAGCTTAGCAGGATTGTGGCTGATGGCAGTCTTGTGGCTGAAAGAACAGAGTGAACCCATTTGCGGAAGGATGGCTGACTTGTGACTTGCTGGTTGAAGCTTCGGATAATGTCAATATCTGCAAAGCAGAATGGGGAGAGGTGAAGGTCATACATCTTCTGAGCATAGTGCGTGACAAAGTCTGTCATGCGATCCATCTCATAGTCAAGCTTTGCAGAGACACCGCCAGTGGCCTTCTCTTCTTTGGCGGCCTGGCGCTGTTGCTCACGGAGAGCAGCATTCTGCTGTTCTTGCTGCTGCTGCACCCTCTGTTGGTAGTCTTCACCAAATGACATGTGTTCTTGCATCCGAAGCGGCGGAAGAATAGGCGCACCCGTCGGCTCGTAGTAGCTAGAGATCGGTGGCAGAGTGGTGGTGGGCTGGAAGCCGCCTGACTGGTACTGGTAGCTGGGAGGCGCGGGCGCGACAGACGGCTGCATGTAGTTGTGCTGCTGGTAGTCATAAGCGCTGTCATGACGGTGAGCACCAATGGCGTGCTGAGGCACGAAAGGTTCCTGTGGGTAATGCATGTTGCTGTAGCCGTATCCAGATCCAGAGTCAGGTGGAGTCAGTGGGTGAGAGGTCGCCTGCTGCGAGCGCGGGTAGAAGGCCGGCATGATTGCAGATGAAGTGAAGGAGAGAAACGGCGTGATATTAGCACGACCTGAATGCGATATCAGCAGATGTTGCGCAACGTGAGTCTTGTGACAACGGACCGTTTCTTGCTCTTCAGTACGCCGTCGCAGACAGTGTACCCTGATTTGGGGAGCGCAGAATTTACTGGTGGGTAGTCATGCACTGAAAGTTATGCTTGTGGTGTAGAAGATTGTAAGCAAACTTTGTCGCGATGTATAGTCGCAGGCGCAAATGTGTTGCGGATGGCGACCGATGAGGTAAGATTAGATGTTTTGTGTCTCAGTGACAGAAAGTCGCGCCAAGTGACGTCGCTGCCGCAAGAGTGCGGTTTTGATGGGTGAGAGCTGCGAACGGTGGAATCACAATGACTGCACAATGCAATTAAAGTGAACGGCGTGTTCGTTCGGCGGGGACGTGGCTAAGTGAATAGGTCGTCCACAGGCGAAGTGCTGAGGGAGTCGAGGTGTTGTTGGCGGCGTCGCAGGTGATGGAGCCGAGACTGTCGCAGATGCGGCGAGGTCGAGGGAGAATCACAGGCGGTGATGCGCGGACGGCTGCTGCTTTGGCTGCTGATGCAAGAGTCGCTGCCTAGGAGAAGGAGAGCGAGGCAGCAGGCAGTCGAGCGAGTCACTGAAGATGCGAACGAGCCGGTCGGAATGCAGTGGTGCGAGTGGAGTCGAATCTGTCGCGGCAGGAGCGATCCAGCAGAACCAGGCAAGGCAGGGCAGTGACGCAGACCGAGGGAGCGGACGGTGCAAGTGCAGGCTGGCTGGCACAGGCGAGAAGCGCGTGTCGACCACGAGCTGGACGTCGACGACAGCAAAGGAGGAGGAGGAGCAGCAGCTGCGCAAGAGCGAGCAAGCAGGCAGGCAGGGCGGGCTAGCAAATGGAACTCTGCGGCGGGCTCGCGCTCAGCAAAGCGGCGGAGGGGAGGCGAGCGAGACAGCGTTGGCGCAGGCTCCGCTGACACACACTGGACACGCGCGACGGCCGTGCTGGCTTGTTGCTATGCCCGGAAGCAGCCGAGATTGCTCGGACGCGCAAGGGCAGTGCGCGCGGAGGAGGAGACGGGGTGCGAGAGAAGGGGTAGGGCAGGGCAGAGGCGTGTCAAAGGAGAGAGGGCGTGAAAGAGAAGTGCTGCGTGCGAGCGTGTAGTGCGCTGTGGTGTGCGTAAAGCTATGGCTGGTGACGGCCGCCGAGTTGGCTACGGCCGGGCTCGATGCGCTGCTGCACGCCTGGAAAACTCTTCGCCGAAAAGTGAGATCACACGAGCGCTCGCCGCCCAGCCAGAGAGCATCGCAGAGTGACCACTCATCACCAGCCCGCGCTCACCACCCACGAGCGAGAGACCCTTTTCCGGCTCCCGGCCTCCCGTCTTCCCCGTCACCCTTTGTCTCTGCTCGCTCTGCCGATTAATATGCCACGCGATCTCGCGCGCGTGTTGCCGGAAGAGCCTGCATGAACACCTCATACTCGCGGCCTGTAAGGCGAGGCCTGCACAGGGCCATGCGTCCAAATGATTGCACCGTAGCACCGCCGCGCTATCAACTGCATGTCTCGATAGTCGTGTCTCTGCGCATCTGTCTTGGGGCATCTGTTCCGTGTGCCCGCGTGTTGGCCACTGGCTTCGCCCAAGAATAGCCAGCCTCGCCTCACGCACAGTAGTACAGTACCTTGTAGACCCTCTTCGCCTCTCAACCTTACGAGCCAGCGCAAGGACCTCGGGAAGAGCAGGGCCGGCGTCGAAACCGCTGGTCACGAAACCGCAAGCCCGCTCTCGCTCTCAGAGCTGCAGAAACGGCCGCCGGGCACCGAATCATCATCATCGTCGCCGTCACCACTCTCAGAACGAAACTCGCCTAGTATCCGATCAGCGGCAAGTTATCCTCAGCAGGCATCGGCCGTCTCACAGCAACACCAGCATCATCATCATGCTGCAGTCAGGAGGCGAACACCAACATCTGACTCTACTTACCGACATGGTGACCGGCCATCTTTCCTTTCCTGCTTTGCTTCCCCTCTCCGTCTCCCTCCGTGCGTGCCGAGTGTATTAGATCAACCAACCGCGTATTGCTTTCGAGTCTCACCAACACGCACATCTTCTAAATTCTCACTCGCTCGGCGACCGTGACCCCGCCCGATTAGTTTCGAGGATGTTCCTGCTTCTGCAGAGAGGCGGAGCAGGCAGATGCGAGAAAAGCCGCAGAACCATTTCAAATGCATAGACTCTTGCTTATGCCGGCGCCGCATCGAGATCATCACCACTTCGGCACTCGTGACCAGGCTCGCCAGGCAGCTAGTTGGACAAAGCTAGTTGGCTGTTAGGCTGCAGGTATGATGATGTGTGTCGTCGGCAGTCGATACACGTGCAGTGCCTTCGAGTTCGACCACAACCGAGGTCTTTGACTATTGACCGCGATGGGCTACTTTGCTTTCATGGCACAGAGCAGCGAATACATCGCCTATAGCGAACATGTGAGAGTTTTCTGACATTTTTATAGTATAGAGGGAGGACGTGTATCGACATGCTTATTGCAAGACATGGCATGCATCAAATGAATGCACTTCCTGGCACGTGATAGACATTGCCATAGAACCATCACGTGTCAATATCCACGGTTTCGTGGCATTACTCCACCTGTCTTTCAAACCACTGGTGTAGAACACCTGGCTGGTCTGGTAAAATATGAGAAATTCTCAATACAGCGCTGTCTACCACGTCGTCGCTTTCGATGATTTGCTCGATGGCAATTCTGGTTGCAAGGTGTGGGCATACTAATGCAGCGTATGCAGGATTGGTCAGATCTGCCGTCCAGCGAGTGGCACAAGGTGGCTGTAGACAGCGTGCGGCTGAGGAGGGAATATCTCAGCCTTGCCAGGCCTCAATGACAAGGTAAATCACATCGAGATAGGAATATTATTTCTGGGCTTGTTCTTACAGGTCATGCTGGTATCGAGTCGCGAAATCTGCTTACTCGTGTGTCTCTCTCACAGTCATGGCAGATCCTCTCAGCATCATCGGCACGATCATCCAACTACTAGACACTGCCAAAAAATGCTATGACAAATTCCAAGGCGCGTGGAAGCTGAAACAATCCTTCCACGACATCTACGCCCAGATCGATCTTGTGAAGGTGACTTTTGAGGAGATAAAAAAATGCTACAAGGACAATGACGACAGGCGCAAGATCGCAGATGTCCTCGAAAAGTGTGAGCAAGACACGAAGACCTTAGTGGAAATCTATGCCTTGGTATCTGAAAATGCCGACAAACCGTGGGCCATGCGATATGCAGATTATGTCAAAAGCATGGCTAAGGACAGGAAGGGCAAGGTTGAGGAGCTTTGGGCGCGGATCCTGGAAGGTATTCGAGTGTTACAAGGCTTTCACGTGTTCAGCAGTCTGGCCACACATGTCCAAATTGAGCGGGTAATTCAAAAGATTGAGACCACTACACCAGGTACGAGATACCTCCCAGTCTACGTTAATATGCGACTTCACTTACCTCTTTCCCAAGCGGTCAGGCAGTGATGCCACCGCTTGAACGTGGTGCAGCGCCTATACAGCCCAAATCCGTATGTACTCAGGCGCCTCCGATCTGACCATACGATAGATACGAGTAGTGGTCGCCTTGACTTCACTGGCCACTACAGTAGCACCGCGCTCCACCCTGTCGCAAGTTATGTCGCGCGACCCGACCTACAGGATCAGATGAAGCAAAGGCAACATGACACAATCGAACAGAGAGACCGAAGCTCCAAGATCCTTGTAGTCTGTGGTCTTGGCGGCGCCGGGAAATCACAGCTGACACTGCAATATATCCAGAACTACCGAGCAGACTATACAGCTGTGTTCTGGATCGATGCAGGGAGTCAGACCCGGCTTGAGGCGGATTACAAGCACATTCGGAACCTCTTGCATAGCTCGAAACGAACCGATGTCGACGTCGACACTTGTGTCAATGAAGTGAAGCAGTGGTGCCATCATCAGCAAGGACAATGGCTTTTTGTGTTCGACAGTGCAGACGACGTAGACAGCCCTCACTCCTCAACGTACATCGACCTTCGAAAAGTCGTCATGGACACGCCTTCAGCAGACGTCATAATCACCACCAGGAGCCAGTCTCTCACAGATATGACTGACCTGGATGCTGTCCAGGTGGCCGAGATGTCTTCCATGGAAGCGAGAAATCTCTTCATACGGCGCTCGAAGCTACCGATCACATCCAGCGACTCCCAAGATCAAGTGGATGACATCGCCCGAGAGCTCGGATTCCTCGCACTCGCTCTCACCCTTGCAGCCGCTTACGTGTCTGTGACTCCACGCCTACGTAGGGATCTCAACAAATATTTGCGCGAGTATTGGCAGCGGCGGAGGACACTTCTGGAGCGAAAGCCTAAGCTACACGTGGATCAATATGGCACCAGTGTACTCGCTACCTGGGAGTCATCATACGACGCAATATTCGAGCGCTGCCCCGAAGCTTGCAGGTTGCTTTCCTTTCTGGCATTTTTGAGCCCGGGCGATATTTTCCCTGAATTGTTCGAAGTCAAAAACGGACACATCATGAATGGACATGCAAGATGGCTCCTGGTCGACTCAACAGCCTCCTCGATGCAAGAAGTGTTAGACGAGGCTTTCGAGATACTGGCAACCTACTCTTTGATTATGTGGACTGATGATCGGGAGAGCTACTCGATGCATAAGCTTGTACATGACTGGAGTTACGAGCGACTGGATAACAAGTCGAAGGCCACCTTCTGTGAACATGCGCTTTGGTTCCTGCAATACAGTGTGAGATCCGGACCACTCGAGCGAGACGTGAAGACTCGCCTTATTTCCCACACGCTGGCCTGCTTCGACAGAGCTTGCGAATTGTCCGAACTCGAAGATATGAACAAAGCCATCATTTTCCACGTATTCCCGGACCTAGCGCGGTTCTTAGTGAACATGGGCGAGTACAGACTAGTGTACGACATATCGTCGTTCCTCTACGAGTACGGTGAGCAAGACGACTACGATGATCCGGATCTGTACTTCGACGTCGTGAATCTCGTCACATTCTGCCTAGACCACCAGGGCAGATGGTCAGAGTCCAGAGACTTGCTTCAGCCCGCTTTTGAAAGTGCCCGAGCGCTCTATGGCCCAGAAGATAGGATCACTTGCAATCTGGCTAGGTCGCTAGGAGGAGTCTTCGCGACACATGGTAAGCGCAGAGAAGCAGAAGAGATGCTTAGGTCGGCGATGAAGACAAGTAACGATCTCGACAGATTAGTCGCCACGGCAGAGCTGGCGCGTGTGCTCATGGGCCAAGGCGGTGGCATCGAAGCTGAAAGATTGAGCCGCCACGCTTTGAGTGGAATAGAGGGCTTGGTCGGGCCGATGCATAGGCTCACACTCGCTGCAATGATAATTCTAGGACGCATCCTGACAGACTCTCGACAGCAACATTCAGAAGCAGATGCAGTACTGATACCAGCCCTCCACGGTTGCGAGATCACGCTAGGGCTTCGACACCCCGATACTCTGGATTGTATGATGTACTGTGGGATCGTGGCCGCTCGGACCGGAAGACATGTGGAAGGAGGACAGCTCCTCCGACAGGTGCTGAGCGAAACGGAGAAGGTTGACGGTGCACGGCATGACAGGGCAATTAAATGTACCATGCATCTCGGGCACGCTTTGAGACTGCAGAATACTTACGATGAAGCACTGGACTTCTATCAACGGGCGCACAAAGGATATGCTGCATCCATGGGTGCCAATCACCAAATAACTCTCTACGCGTTCGAACAATCGGCGAGTCTTCGAGCGTTCCTTGAAGGAAGAGCAAATCTGGTTGACATGTCAAAGCAAGACAGTACACTATTCACGGAGCGCTTGCAGGCAGATCAACACCTGCAAAGTCAATCGACACGTCGACGCCATAGAGCCTTCACGACTTCGAGTTCAAGATCCAATATAGTGCGAGCGTCGGTCACTGGGTTCGACGAGTGGTCAGATACCAGGTCAGTGACTTGAAGATATCGCCTGTATCTACGTTTTGTGCAGATGTACAAAGGCGATCGGGCATTCAAGTATCCACACCATGCAATTCCATACCACGAGTGCACCGCGGCGCAATGATCCGCTGCCGCGTCTTTTTCGCTCTCCGCAGTCTCTGAGGGCCAGAGGCCACGGCTCTGACCACAATAACATGACATCCAATGCCGTCCGCAAAGTGACAACAGGGACTTGTCTTTGATAACCGTAAGAATCCATCAGCCACGAGCTGGTGGACATCAGTCGTTCACAATGTGAGGCGGATGCAGCGCGCACAGAAACAGATGACAAGGACACTGTGGAGCGAACGTAATATTTTCATAAAGTCTCGTTCTACTCAAGACGCGAGGCAAAGCGTATGAACACACGCCGTCACCTCACAATCTCATCTCATTCACCGCCTCATCATCCTCAGCTGAATTACAAACGCACTAGCAAACGATGAAACATCACATCAAAAACAAAGCGGTAACCTTTTACACCTTCTGCGAGATGGTCTCGTGGTGCACACCATCGACAGAAGAGTGGCGCTTCTCGTCGTAGCCGCGCTCGTTGGACAGCTCGGGGTGGTCCTTGACGTGAGCGAGGCCGACCTCTGCGTTGTCGCCGTCGAAGATGCGGGCAATTTCCTCGAGAGTGGGGCCCCTGTGACGAACATGTTAGTGAAACTGCCTTGTGCAGTGGAATTAGATTGAGCAGGGCAACATACTTGGTCTCAACGTAGAAGAAGTAGACGAAGATCAGCTCGATGGCGATCCAGACGGTGTAGCAGCAGTAGAGCTTCCACTCGCTGCCCTTCCAGGCGCCGTCGATGGGAATTGGGTTGACGTAGTTGTTAATGACGAGGGCGACGTTGACAGCAACGTTCATGATCATCATGCCCTTGGCACGGAGCTTGAAGGGCAAGACCTCGACGGTGTAGGCGACGAGGAGACCGGACCAGGCAAAGGCGTAGCAGACACCATGGAACCAGAAGAAGACGATGACGGCGATACCGGTGCCAGTGTTGCCGGTCTTGCTGTACTGTGAGCCGGCGATGGTGGCGGACATGAGACAGAGGAGCATACCGCCGGTGGCTGCGAGGAAGAGAGGGCGACGACCGATGCGGTCGCAAAGCACGGCGCAGGAGATGGAGACGATCAAAGAGAGAACCTTGTTGCCTCCGTCAAGACCGAGACCAGCCTTGGAGCCGTCGACACCAGCTGCCTCGTAGACCTTGTTGGCATAGTAGGAGAAGAGAGCGTTGCCAGACCATTGTGAGAAGAGACCGAGGGAGATGATGAGCATGAGCCTGTACCTGTTGCCCTTGGTCTTGAGGAAGTCCAGGAATGAGGAGGTCTTTTTGGCGAGGAACTCGAGACGGATGGTCTCCTTGATCTCTTCGAATTCGAACTGGACCAGAGGGTCGTCAATGTTGCCATCGGCGTGGTACTTTCCAAGCATGTTCAGCGCCTCCTCGGACCTCTCCTTGGAAAGCAACCAACGAGGGGACTCAGGGATCCAGAAGATGAACATGAGCTGAATGACGGACGGGAAAGCCTGGACAAGGGTTGGAATTCTCCACGACCAGTCATTGTCGATGTATTGCGTGCCGAAAGAGATCCAGGAGCAGATGAGTGCACCGACGTTCCAGAGACAGTTGTAGACAGCGGTGACACGAGCACGGTGTTGAGGGTGGCAGATCTCGGTGAGCAGTAGAGGAGCAGACAGCTGGGCAAGAGAGTTTCCGAAACCCATGAAGAAACGGGCTCCCTCGAACATCTGGATGTTGACAGCGGCGGTCTGGATAGAAGCGGCGGCGACCATGATGCTGCAGCCGATGATGATGGGCATGCGACGACCGAAGTGGTCAGACAGGAATGGGACTACGGGGAGAGAGACGATGGAACCGATCGAGTACATGGCGCTGAGACGGCCGAGAGTTTCCTTCTCAGGGTTGTTCATGTAGGTCTCCCAAGTCGGGAAGAACTGCATGGCGTTCAACATGGATCTGTCATGGATTGTCAGCGAGATGAACCAATTATCCATCGCTCTAAATCAATCTACTAACCCATCGTAACCAGTAGTAGCCGAAGCAATACACAGAACTGCAGCGTAGAAGTACAGCTTCCTCATGTTGGGCGACTTCTTCCAGTTGACCTTCTCGAAGACCGGGGCCGCGGCCTGCACGTCGGCCACGACATCGGTCTTTGGTGCGGAAATGTTGGGAGCCATTGTAGCGAGTGTGAGAGACCGGTTAGTAGCCAACCGATTGCAGAAGAGGAACGAGGGATTGAGAGTGCGTACTCAGCCTGGAGGAGAGAAGCCAAAGCAGACAAACAACGAGGCGGCTTTCGCAGCTATATACAAGGCCATGGGTGTTTGAGCAGTGCAGGTGCAATGGCAGATCGTGCCGTGTACACGCGCTGTATGGGAGGCGTCTTGCGGCGCGGCGGCGAGGAGATCAGGCTCAATGCGAGCCGAGATGGCCTCGACTGGCTCGAGGCAGATGTTCATCTGCGGCGCGGCGTGTCATTCGCCCTGGCGGGTCTAAGCGAGCGAGCGATAGATGAAGCTTGTGTGCATGCTCGATGATCCCCGGGATTCCACAATTAACCGCAGACACGATGGCGCTGCCACAGGCACGTGTGGGTCGGTGGATGCGTGCCACACTCTCTGCCGTCCCCCACAGCCATTTGTCTGGGGAGAACTGGAGAAGACGAGGAGAAACGGAGATCTGCCCATTGGCATGCAACGAGTGAGAGCGCGAGAACCATTCGGGCCAGTCCGAGGCTGTCTCTCTCTCTCTCTCTCTTTCGACTTCACCTTCTCGCTGCCGCCAATTTCCAGCACCCCGGGAACTGCATGCACATGCTATATGCCGTAGACTTGTACCCACGCCGGCGCCACAGCTGTCAAGTAACCATCGCGCTCCTCCCAGCACGCGCATACCAAGCCTCGCTCCTCGCCGTCAACCGCACCGCCGCCCAATCTCCCTCACACATTCCCCCAGGCCAAGCCTTTCCACCGCCGCACACAGACCCTTCTGGCTTGCGCACCAAGCCCGTCTTGGGCGCCGGCCAACTCTGTCGCGTGTTGCCATCAATTTAACCGCCTTGGTATACACCTGCAGCGCCCTCGTTACACTGCACGCCATGCCTCTTCAAGATCTCTCCCGCTCTCCCGCCACCGCGTGCAGATTTCCACAGCGCTCTCTACCTGCACCGCTGGCCTTGGCGGCGACCTGCTCGTCCCATCTCGTGACAAGAAGCAATCCAGCCTGGCTTGGCGACAATACGGGCATGCCTGCCTGCTTGCCTACTGCAATCCTTCGTCGTCCTCTGCGAACTCCTGGTAGGCTGCGCACATGTTACTATCACCGTGCCACAATTAGATCTCAATCTCACCGGCACGACAATCCGAAACCATTGTATTTGCTCGCCCGTCCTGTCATCAGTCTCAATTGCGAGAAGATATGGTGGCGGCGTCAAACCCGTGACTAGAATCTTGGTATAAGCCTTCATGTGTCTTCTGTGTCTCGTGACGCAGCTATTCATCGCATCCACGGTCTTCGCCGTCAAGCCATGAGACATCGGCTCGCTAGCTTCGATCTCGAAGAATTCCGGCAGAATGGAAATGGTAGCAAGTCCAAGTCTCGAAACGCGGCAGCGAAGACGACGACAGGCAAAAACCAATGTTGTGAGCATCCAGACTAGCCAGCCCTGCCAGTCACTCATCGATCTGCCTTCCCGCAGCGCAAGAGAACAAGCAAAGCTTCGCCCTCTTCGTCCAAGAAAGCTCTCCCTCTGCGCCCTGATCGCATATCACCCGCCGGCACCAAGGCGGCTATAGGCCACGCGAGCGAAGCAGTGCAAGTGTACTCGACCCATTTCCCCCGGCCCGTGCACGCTTATAGGCTCTTTCTCAATAGGTGTAAACCGAGTTACGGGCAACTGCCCGAGAAGAAGTAAATCGTACTTGCTGATCATTTTCCAAGTCGTGAGGCAGATCGATTCTTTGCTTTTGCTCGCCCAATCAAACGCTTTCTCGCTCGCAAGAGCGGCCATTCGTACGACTAAAAGAAGTCTTATCATCATGGTAGCGAGGAGCGAAGTCGGCTCTTTTTCGCCACTATACACTCATTTCGCCTCGCTCAGCAAACACTGAGTGACAATTCTCAACGCGATGCGCAGGCGGGAAAGCGGAAGGTCAATGGGCACTTCTGCGCCAGTGTTCAATTTCGCTTGACGGTAAGAGACATTCTGATCCTACCGTACGGTTTGATGATATGTTTCCCGACTTCGTTTGCTGTGTGATTGACTTGACCAGTGGTTGGTAGGTGTTTGTCTGTTTTCTTTCAGCCATGTGCCCCTAACAAGCAACAGTAATCACAACAATCTTCAAGCGACTGGGTTGAAAGTTCATCGACGGGCACGGGAAGCAAGATATGTGTTGAACAAAGTTAAGGATGTCTGCCTTTAATAATTTGCGAAAGAAAAAGAACGCTCACTCATGCTAGTTCTGTTCGAAAGGTGAATCGAACGAGAGGTCCCAAATGCTGGGGAATACTTCATCTTTCCAGTCCACGCCGCCATCATCATCATATCAAGTCTGTCCCATTTCGCAAGTTTCCTCATTTTCCTCCCCCTACCACACTGGCAGTAGCATCGTCTATCATATCTTTCGTCCCATCGTGCTGCGCACCGGGTATCATCGTCCCTTCCCATCATTACGAGCATGCAGCGCGACAAGGGCGTCAAGGTTCCATCTCGGATCAGTCAAGTTTCGCAAGCGGCGTCGGGTCACTGCCTTTAAGCTCACGGAGAAAAGAACACTTTAGCTCAAGCACCGTTGGGAGCAGCAGGAGGGGCGGCCCCACCTTCCTGTTGAGCCTGCGCCTGCGCCTGCGCGATCTTGTCGGCCTCCTCGACGGCGGTCTTGACGACTTGTTGCTCTTCGGGCGAGAGGGTGGCGGTGAGCTGGCTGTAGAGTTGGGGCTGGGATTCGGAAAGAGCTGGGAGAGAATTGTTAGCATGTGCGTGGTTGGAATCAGGCGGTTGATAGGCTTACATTGAAGGGCCGCCTTGAAGAGACCGTACGGCTCCATCTGGTCGAGTGGTGTCTCGAGCAGGCTCTCCTCTTCCAGCTCGTCGTCGTCATCGTCATCGCCGGCAACAGCGCTGAATTTGGAAGCTTGTTGGGAGAGGAAGTCGAGGTACGCAGTGCTCTCGTCCTTGACGTCCACGGCCTCCTCGCCTTCTTCGTGATCCCAGTCCTCGCCCTCCCATTCCTCGTCCTCGTCCTCGTCGTCGAAGTCGTCGCCGAAGCCGAAGTCTTCCTCCTTCTGCGCGTCCTCGCGGTTCTTGAGAGCGGCAGGAAGGGTCTGGAACAGGCGTGTAACGCCCTGGAGAAGTCTTGGCCAGCCTTGCTGGACGCTCTGAGGCACCTCGTCGGCGCGGAGTGTGAGGAGCTGTGTGATGGCGCCGATGGAGAGCTTCTTGTCGTGGACGCGGGTGAAGCTGTCGATGCTAGAGAACCACATGCTGAAGAACTTGTTAGTCCAACCATTACTCTCAAGCACATGCACAGACAATCTGGGGTTGTAGTAGATGGCGTTGATGACCATCTCCATCAGGTGAATCCTGTACGACTTCACCTTGAGCTCATCGTTGGTCAAGATAACCATGGCCATGCCGATGAACTCAGGCACGTAGTTGTCGATGCCGCCACGGAGGTTCAGCATAAGAATCTCCGCGAGCTTGCATCCGCAAATACGGTCGATGCCTCCGACCTTGTCGTCCTTGAAGATGGTACGGATCATGTCGACCACAGCCTCCAAGTATTGGTGGTTCTCCATCAGGCTTCTCCATCCGTAGTTCACAAAGTTCTCCAACGCGGGGAGCATATCCTCAAGGTAGAGCTCTGCGCCAGATTTGAAAGTCTTGTGGATCATCTCGAATGCTTGCCACATGGTAGGCGAGATAGTCTTAGCAGCAAATGTGCAGCTATCGATGATCTCGAACACTTCGTTGTAGAGGTCGTAAAGCTTGTGCTCGAGAGTGATGGTGATGACTGGCATAAGAATAGTCTCGAGGTGCGCAAGGACATCAGGTGTGCTCTCCAGAGTAAGGATAAGTGTGCCAATGGTCTGCAACACGCCGAGAGCAGTGATGCTCTTATCGTCGAGGAAGTCACCGTAATCGGCATCACCCTCCTTGGAATTGTTCCGCTCGATGAGTTCCCGCACGATGCGGAGGTAAGTGTCACGCAACTGCTCGCTGAGGGCGACAGCGAATGGAGTCAGCTCCGCGGCGAAGACTTCAACAAAGTCCTCCATAACATTAGCAAGAGCGTCAACATCGACTTCGTTGGCCAATTTGAGAAGCTGCTGCATGATCTGAGGGATGTTCTGTTGCATCATAGTCCTGATCGGGTCGTGTCTGATCAAAGGCTGAAGAGCAAGCGCTGCCTCAACCCTGACAGGCAGCGCAGGATCGGCCATAGACTCGAGGATGTTGCGGTAGATAATCACAAGGTTGTTCGGGTCCTTAAAGTCCAAAGATTCGAACTTCTCCAGAGTATCGCAAGCACGCGCGCGAAGGAAACCGTGAGGGCTTCTGAACTCAGGGAAAACGTGTCGGACGAAGAAGTACTCGACCTGGTCGGCGATCGGGCTCTTCTTGCCTAGAATGACGTTGGCGAGCGTACCGATCATGCGGAGTGCACCCTCCTTCTCGCGAGGGTTCTTCTGGTCATCAGGTGCTGCCTCATATTTGCTGACCATGTTGTTAACGAAGTTCAGGATCTCGAAGGTCTGCTTTCTCCGAGCCTTGGTAAGCGTCATGAGGAAGTTGGTAGCTGCCACATCGGGCGACGAAACTTCCTCGTAGAAGTTGAGCTTGCGGTGGAGGTACTCGGCCGGCTCGTCGTCAAATTGCTCGATATCCTCGTCGGTCTGGCAAAGGACGGGGAAGACCAGGTGCTCGATGAGAATCGGCATGTGTGGTTTAAGGCAATCCCACATGGTCTTGGGCTTCACGCACTCGTCCATGAAAGCAAGCGTGTGAGACAAGCAAGGCTTGCTCAACCATGTCTCCTTCTGCACCCAGCGCTCGATCTGCTGCAAGTATCCCTTCAAGATCTCGGGCGCGAATGTTGTGATGAAAGTCTTGGCAACCTCGGCGTAGTCGTCACCGTTGCCCTTCTGCAGACTGGCTGGGTTGCCGTAGCGCACGAACAGCCTGTTCAGGTTGACGTAAGACCACTTCTTGCACTTCCACCAGTGGTTCAGCTCCCTCTCGTCCAGATCCTCCATCATAGCGTTCTGGGGTGCCTGCTTGGCCACAATTCGGAGGAATAGCGTACACCAATCGACCATGGCCTGGTGTGATCGCAGCTGCATGGGCAGCTCGAAGTAGATGGCGTGCTTGTAAGCCTTAAGAACTGTTCGCAGCATCTCCGCCGCCTCCAAGCTCTCCTCGTCCACCAATCCGTTTCCGATGGTCAGGAGCCTGGGGAATGTGGCCTCCACAATCTTGTCAAAGTCCTCCCTGCTGTCTCCAAGCTTGAACCTGTAAGTTCTGCAAATTGCGAGCAGACACTGCAGTCCAGCAAAGATGGACGGCATGTCGCTGCCGTTGAGCAGGTTCATGGTAAGCTCCACGAAGTCCGGCCATTGTTTCGGGAAATCGTTGTGTAGGATTTTCTGGAGGGCGACAACAAGCTGTGCTCGTGTATTGGGAGCCGCGTGGGCAAGGACGGGTACGAGGCGAGCGCGGACGGCGGCCTTCTCTTGGTCGGAGACGGGGTTGACTCCAGGGGTGTCTTCGGGTTTTGACCAGCCTCTGGTCACGCGGTTCTTGAAGTAGACCGTGGCTGCACAGTGTCACATGTCAGCACACACATTCCATAATCCTTGATCCAGTCCTGTAGTCTCTCCCAGCCTATCCATCCAAATCCTCCACGTACGAGAGGGCGTAGAAACATACCACTCAACCGAATGCCGGGATTTTGCTCATTTTCGAGAATGGTCAGAAGGGTGTCGAGGAAGCCAGGGTTCTCCTCTGCCTGTTGGTCGTCGTCAGCCACCAGTCCCGCATCGTCCTTCCCGTACACCAAACATTGCCAAACGTACAGCCTTCAGCTCAGTCTCTGCCTGCCGGCGGTGGTCGGCATCTGTTGCGAGTGTGGCCTCAATGCGACTCCTCAAGCCGGCAGCGTCCATATTGTTTCTCTAGCAGCAGCGGTGCCGCGCGCCGGACAGTCTTGTTCTAGGGGCCGTAAGAAGGAATAGAGAAGAGCTCGGGTGTGCGAGGCTTCTGGGTCGCCTCTATGGGTTTTCGCGGGTCCAGGGATCCGTCTGGTAATAGTGCGGGCGAGGGTGGTGGGCTGTGACTAGCAGACACAAAATGATGGAGGGGCCTTGAAACTTCGCAGCACGGTGCAAGTCGGCAAGGGTTGCGAGAAAGCCTGCCCAAAGAGATCGTCGAAGCTTTCAGGCACGCCAAGACTAACTAAAGCTACCTTTCCGTTCGTGCAGCCAAAGTAAAATACTACAATCGTGGCGTGGGCGGTGAGGATGATGATGGGTGGAGGAAAGAGCCGACGGTGGAGGGAGGGTGGAGCGGAGCTGCGAATGGGAAATGTCGCTCATCAAAGTGATGTGACGTGCTGTATGCACCGTACAGGGTGTTCTGTTCTGCCCGTGTTTCACCTTCCTCTCTGGCAACTGACTTGCACAAGCTTATGTGTAGTAGGTAGAACGTAGCAGAGACGCTCAATACGCAAGCAAAAGGCGGATGCATTACTTTATGTATGCTGACGCTCATGCTATGCCGACCACATCACTCTATCTCAGCCGAGGCGTTCCTGGCGTCATATCTCGTGTACCCATCCATCGTATTCGATCTCACCACCACGACCAGTCCCTTGCCTTGCCTCACATATACAAACTTGCCGTCGCACAAATGTCCCTCTTAATAAGTTCCTGGCACGTCTGCATCTTCGTGAACAGGGTCGGGTCACCAATAATTCTCGCCGCATTCTTGGCCTCGCGACAGGTCTCATCCAACCGCGTGATGACTCTCACGATCGTGCCTTCAAGAACATCGGTCATCTCTGCGATGCGCGAGAACGGCATGCCGCGAGCCCATTCGTAGACAACTTCGACGAGGCCAAAGCGAGGACGTGAGACAAAGTCGTTGCTGTCGTCTGATGACAGGATGACTTGGTGCGCGGTCTGGAAGCGGTTGACCTTCTCGGAGATGTTGACGATGGTCTCAATACCCTTCTCGAGAGCTGGCGTAAGGTTTGGCGCCGAGTCTGTTCGCTCCTGGAAGACGAAGCAGGAGAGCAGTGCGACGATCTCTTCAGGCTCGTAGTCGGCCAAGACGTTCTCCAAGATCAGCTCTGTCAAGACAAGCTCGTCCGCAGAGTGAATCTCGCAAGCGACCTTGCCCTTGAGCTCAACCCTTGAGTTGTTGTCGATGAAGCCAAGGTCCGTCAGGACTGCGATACGTTGTTGATAGTCAGGCAAAAGTTGCAGGTTCTGGTCAGACATCAACGATCGAATGGAGTCGATCTTGTCTTTGATCACCCACTGATCATGTGCCATGGCGAAGTGGCGAGGCAGCTGCGTGCAATGGATGCACTCACGCTCTTGCGCAATCGTCGCAGCTTTTGCTCGTTCGTCTAGAAGACCACGAATCGACATTTCCTTCAAGTATTTCGAGTAGTCCAGTTCCTGCCAAGTAGAAGAAGTCCACGATGAACAAGCAGCCAGCAAGTCAGTCTTAGCCTTGGCCAACTCGTCCTTGTCTTTGCGTAGGATAGCGTTGACGTCGACCTGGAGGTGGCTGCTAGTCAATGCCTCGACGTCCTGAAGGGGTATAATGGCCAGCCTGAGCTCCATCTCCGCCTCCGATTGCGGCAAAGGCGCAAACAGTCTGCGGAAGCGAGGTAAGAACGGCAGGAAGTCGGCATCTTCACGCTTACGCGCCTTTTTGAACATAACCTCCAAGCACTGCACAGTAGAATTTGCTCCTCTTGACGTGCCATCTCGCAGTAGGATGCCAACAGTACGAACGTCATTCTTACCCTTGAAGACAACAATCCGCTTTGGCTGGAACATGCGACGCCCTACAGGTGTAGACAGCATAGAGAAGTGCAGGTCCCGTGTCAAAGACTGGAAGTCCACACTAGCCTGGTGGCATTTCTCGATATCCTTATCGCAGATCTCGCATGGCTCCCGCTTGACCTTCTCAAGGTCAGCCTCGGAGAGCTTGATCTGCTTCTCATGCTCAGGAAGTAGTGTCTGTGTGGCGTTCTCGGAGAAGGATCGCTTGATCATTTCTTCAATCTTCAGTGCTTCCACTCGTAGGAGGTTCAGAATCATATTGTAGGTCAGTCTGAATTGCGAGCGAAGTTTTGTCGGCTCGCCCAACATCATCTGCCGCAGAGGCCCGGCGGGTGGTGCCTCGTCGGATCCAGACGCAACGATTATGACGGTACCAATCTTGTCGAGACCACGTCTACCTGCACGGCCAGCCATTTGGGTGTATTCGCCTGGCACAAGATCACGGAAGCCCTTGTTGTCGTATTTGCGGTACCCAGAAAAGACGACCGTCCTCGTAGGCAGGTTCAATCCCATAGCGAAGGTCTCAGTGGCGAACAGCACCTTGACCAGTGTCTTTGCGAACAATATTTCCACACATTCTTTGACAATGGGAAGTAGACCGCCGTGGTGGACCGCAATACCTCTGCTCAGCAGCTCGCGGATACGTCGGATCTGCGGGAGAGACCTATCATCAGGCTTCAGGCGGGCCAAGGACTTCTCTAGAATCATGTGTGTGGCGCTCTTCTCTGCCGCTGTGTTGAAGTCCAGAGTTGAGAGGGCGTCGGCATTCTCCTCACAACGCTTCTTCGAGAAGACGAAGATACAGCAAGGAAGAAGCTCCTCCTTCTTCAGATGTTGCACAAGATGCACCCAAATTGTCTTGTCTTGTGCCGCGCTGGTCCTGCCACCACCTCTTCCGGTGCGAGCAATGTTACCATGACCACGAGTTGAGGGCTGTCCACGGCCGCGTTGTGCAGGGCCTCCACGTTGGTTTCCACCGCCTCTCTGTTGACCACCCCTACCTTGCTGACCGCGTTGGTTGCCACGTCCTCCACGTCCAGCAGCGACAGCGGCTTCTTCCTTCTCCTTTGCCTTTTGTTCGGCTGCAGCGATCTTGTCGCGACCTGAAAGTGCGTCATTTGCGTCTTTCCAACCCTTCTCGACGAAGTTCTTGTTTGCATCAACAATCTTGAACATCTTCTTGTCAGCCCACAAGAAGTGCTCGAGAGGAACAGGACGCTTGGGCGTCGAGATGACATAGATGTCCTTCTTCTTAGTTCTTCCAACCCAGGAAGCGAACTCTTTGGTGTTTGGCACTGTTGCCGACAGCATGATGAGCGTGACATGCTCTGGAAGCATGATGATAACCTCCTCCCAAACCACGCCACGTTCAGAGTCGTTGACATAGTGCACTTCATCGAAGATAACGAACTCAACATCTCTGATCAGATCGGCGCCTCGGTAAAGCATGCTTCGGAGAATCTCTGTGGTCATAATCAGACAGCTTGCCTCAGGTCTGATTTGCACGTCACCAGTCAGAATTCCAACATCATCGAACTCGTTGCGGAAATCTCTGAATTTCTGATTGCTCAGTGCCTTGATGGGTGACGTGTAGATGGCTTTCGTCATATGCTTCGCTGCCAGTGCAATGGCGTATTCAGCCACAACAGTTTTACCTGCAGATGTATGTGCTGCGACAAACACAGAGTCGCCACCTTCCAAGTGATAAACTGCTTCTTTTTGGAAAGTGTCGAGTTCGAATGGCCATTCTCTTGCCATTTCAGGCACAAGTTCTTTGAAATTCGTGATGTCGCGATTGACATCTACCATGTGCGCCCATTCTCGTCCGCCATGCTTGTTCCGTCCGGCGAGCAAAGGAGCATGAGGCGCAAGTGCAGGGAACTCGACAGGTAGCAAAGCGTCCAATTCCTCTTCGTCTTCGTCATTCGAATCAGCGTCATCTTCTGCAACCTCGTCGTCATCAGTCACACCATTGCTGACTTCCTGCGACTGAGGTGCCTCGTCGAGAACGTTCTCAACGTCCTTTGCCTCGTCAGCATTGTCAGCAGCCTTCTCCGGTACTTTCAAGCCTCTACTGAAGCCTGGCGGGACCTCGAGCAAGCCGCCCTCGGCCGCAAAGTTGATGACACGCGCAAGCTTATTAGACTTGCTGGCATCTGCACCATGCTGTCCGAGAAGTTCGTCCTCGTACGCGGCAGTTGCCTCAACGGCGTCGAGACCACCAGGTGCAAACGGATAAAAGCCAGCAGCGCCGCGAACGAAATCCGCACGGTTGGCAGGCTTACGCAGCAGTGATGTCGAATTCTTCGCAGTCGCACTGTTGGCTGGTACCGTGACTTCTTTGTAGCCAGTAACGCGGCCCTCGAGTCCCTCTCTCGTAAAGCGGATAATGGTCCGCGTTTGGGTTGGTGCGAGAGCGAAAAGCTCGCTATGTTTCGTAGGAGCATCCCACCTCTGCTGCAGTCTGTCCAACCAGGCAGGGCTGAAGGTTGTGGAGGGTGTCAAGAAGTCCTGTTCGAGCTGCTTCTTGACCTCGTCGGGTGACTTTCGCAGGCGTTTGCGTGGCTTGGCCTGGTCCAGAAGATCGTCAACTGAATCGATCTTCTCAGAGCTCAGCGAGAGCTTCTCGAGAGCAGGGCCCAAAGCATTTGCCATCGTGTTTATTTCGGTGGCCGACGACTGACACCTCTGTTGTACTATGGTCGACAGTTCACTCGACACATGACATCTTTTCTCCCGTCTGGAATTCATATGACGCGCTGTTGCTGGAAGCATAGACCAATCGCTGTGGTCGCTGGCGTCGCAAAAGACCCACAATTGTGCTTCACCTCAGTCAATCACATGCGTGACAAGTTAGAAGTCCTTTATACGTGCAATTTAGTGAACGTCAACGCTGCCGACAATCTCTAGTCTGTGTTCTATATACTCATGCGACTTTTCAACATGTTACATCAATTTGACAAGCAACGCAAAGTTTAAAGCACACGTCCATGTGGTTTGTCCTCAGGAAAGTCTACGACCAATCGAAAGTACCGAAGATCAACAAAGCCATGCCACCTCAACAGCCAATACAAAATGCAGACAAGCGTTCTTCCTTATCGCTTTCGAACAGTGCAAATCAATAGGGCGCGGCCTCTGATCTGTCAAAATTGCGAATCTGTGAGTTCTCAACAGGGTTGGGGGTTGGGGTAAGATGGCTGGATGTACACACATGCATGCATGTGCATGTCCTGTATGTGTACATACATGTAATATATATGCGCCAAGCATAAAATGAACATCCATGTGATACGAACATAGGCCTTTAGGCCACCAAGAAGGTCGGAGTCATGGTGACTAGTCTCGTTTTTTAGGCTGCTAGGCATATTCTTGCGCCGTGTAGTGCAAGAGCGTTGAGACCCTATCAAAGCACACTTAATCACACCTACGTATCAAACGTTCGTACGTTGACGGCGACAGTGAATACGCCGCGGACATAGATCTCCATGCTGTGCTATCGTAAACAGACACAGTCAGCACCTTGCTCGGTAGAAAAAGCACTGACGGGCAAAGTATAAGGGAGTTGATGAGTAATTCGTTAAATTAGTACATATGGTCCTCTACGCTCCGGCCTCTGCATCTGCTGCGGTACCACTCTGAGCGACGTTCTGAGTTCCATTCGAGACATCCTTCTTTGCATCCTCGCTTCTCTTCTTCGCCGCCAATTGCCACGCAGGGATGGACGGAGGCTTGCCACCCAGTGTTCGTCCAAAAGGCGAGCTCGTGCGTTCGGGAACAGCAGCTGGTTTCTCAGCCTCCTGCGTCGTAGGCTCAGGCACACCGTTGGTTTCTGCGTTGGTGGTGGCAGGAGCCGCAGGTGCTGGGCTTGGTGTCTGGTTGGAGACAGCTGGTGCAGGCGTGTAGCTTGGCGTAGCTCTGGGTGCACCACCAGCCATGCGGTTGGCCACCAGAGTCTTGAGGCTCTTCATCTCAGTGCCCAAGTCCTTCAAGCGCGCATCGGTGCCTTCGCGCTCCTTCTCAATCGCCTTAGGAATTTGATCCCTAATCTCAGTCATCTCACGCGCCATACGCCTGCTCTCAGTCTCCCTTGCTTCGTTTGCCTCCCGCATCTTGCCAATAACAGACTCCACCTCTGACAGTGCCTTGTCTAGGCGTTCCGTGCGAGTCTTTTCAGCGTCCTTCAGCTCCTGAGTATCCGATGCAAGCTGATCCAGAAGCGCAAACGCCTTATCAAAGCTCGCGTCTATGCTGGCCTTATCTTGTTCAATTTGTGGAGGGGTCGGGGGTGCGATGAGGGGCGTAATGTATCGTTTCGCAGTCCAGTAGAGACCATATCCCAGGCCTCCCATCACTGTAGCCACGATGAAGTAGTCACGCCAATCCCGCCGGAGGGGCTCGGGAGGTGGCTGGCCCCAATAAGGTTGCTGCTGCTGCTGTTGATAGCCATATTGTTGAGGTGGTGGTGCTTGTCGTTGATATGACGATGTAGCGGATGCTGCTTGCGACGGTGTCGCTTGACCCACTCGTGCTAATGAGGCATCGATCTCTTCTTGAGTGAGGTTCTTGGAGCGAAGGAAGGCCACACGCTGTTCAACGGGCGCGGATGCGACAGAGGGATCTTGCAAGAAGGAGATGGCGCCTTCGATGAGATCCTCGCGGACCATTGCGGCGACTGCAGCGCTCGTATGCCAATCAGTATTGGCACACACGCGATGCTTGAACTGTTGCAGCGAAGAGGAAGAAGTCCGATCAGCGTGAGTGGTATCGTGCTCGGCCTTTGAGGATGGCTGGTTGAACGGGCCTCGGCTCGGTTGGCGTGGGTGCTGACATGTGCGCAGCAGGCTTCGAGACACAGTAAGTCTGGGACCGCAGATGATGCAGCCCAATCGCCCCTTCCACGCTAGCAACGGGTTTGTTTACTTTCGCGCTCTTCACCCGCTGCGCTCGCATGCAGACGATATACGCCGCTCAGACATCACTACCACACCACTGCACGCGCACCCTCGGACATCCACCATAAGACCTTTGTGGTCGCAACATAGTAGATTCTATCGCATACCTACAAGGACCCGCCCGCCATGTCGCAAGAAAGCGGCATGTTTTCAGTGCGCCGGCCACGCGAGGTAGGAAACACGAGATATTCAACAACACTAGGCGCAAATACTGACAAGATATGATTAGACACTCGGTCCGATCAGTAACAATGCATCCGCGATCCCAATGCCCGCCTCGGCTATGAAGCGCTCGACCTCGCAGAACCACTTTGGACAAGCACCACAGACAGCGCAGCACATGCGCTCAACTTCGGGGTCGCGTATGTCGCTCGCGCCTGGGAGACCTACACAGCCCAACTTCCACCGGGCCTCATCTGCGGGAAATCTGGCAGAGATGGGTTTCTCCACCGGCAAGCGCCATAGTACAGCAAACTTCATGACAAGCACAGGAGGGAGGAAAAGTTTTGCGCCTGTCGCCAGCACACCGGCGCATCCGATACAGCTACAGGGACAGGACAGCACCGCAAGAAGAAGCAGCGTGTACTCTGCGCGTCCATCGGCAGGATTTGGACCCACTGGCCACCAATCGTTCTTTGCGACAGCACCACCATCCAACGGTATTCCCACCGACCCACGAAGACTAAAGGACTCCGCAACTCGAGCTGTGATGGGCCAGGAGCTTATGGAGTTTTTGAGCCAGCGCAATTTTGAGGGTGAGATGAAACATACGCTTTCGCACAAGACGATGACATCGCCCACGCAAAAGGACTTCAACCTTATGTTCCACTTCTTATATCATTGCATCGACCCGTCCTATCGCTTCCAGAAGAACATCGACGCTGAAGTACCACCTCTACTCAAACAGATGAGGTATCCTTTTGAAAAGAATATCTCTAAATCGCAGCTCTCTGCCGTGGGTGGCAACAACTGGTCGACATTTCTGGGCATGCTCCACTGGATGATGAATCTGGCGAAGATGATGGAGCAGTATGCGTATGGCTCCTACGATGAAGCCTGCATTGAAGCTGGGTTCGATGTGACGGCGGATCGAATCACATTCCAATTCTTGTCAGATGCTTACAAGGAATGGCTCTCAATCGAGGAAGACGACGATGAAGATGAAGAGAAGCGAAGAATCGAGCCACATGTCGAAGTGATGGCGGCCAAATTTGAACAAGCGAATCAGGCCAACCTGGAGCAATTGAAACAACTGGAAGAAGAGGGCAAGGCTCTCCAGGAGCAGATCGATGAGCTCTCCAAGACCGCACCCCGACTTTCAAAGCTAGACGAACAAATTAAAATTCTGGAAGAAGACCGCGTGAAGTTCGAGAACTATAATGCTTCCATGGAAGGCAAAGTCGATAAATACCAGAACCGTGCTCAGCTTCTTCAACAAGAAATCGAGAGGTGCGAGCAGGAATTGCAGGAGGCCGAAGACGACAAGAACGATCTGCAGAGGCGTGTTGACGAGCAGGGTTTGAGCGTACAGGACATTGATCGCATGAACTCCGAGCGTGAGCGCCTGCAGAAAGGTGTTGAAGCGACTGCAACCCGCTTAGACGAAGCCAAAGACCGGACATCCAAGAAGGAGGCCGAGACTGGAGCCAAACTTGACGAGCTGGAGTCTGTGATCCAACGATACAACGGCCTCGGATATCAAATTGGCATCATACCCGCGACTGCTGCAAATGCGAACGGATACGACCACGAATTGCAGCTAACCGTCAACGATGGTCCGGACTTTAGTGCAAGCCAGATGGGCGGATCGAGCCAACAGCTCTTCGAGTCAGATCGGCTTTTGCAGGACTCCACCAACGGATACCAACCCTACCATCTACTACGCCAAAATGATCTCAAGTCTTCCAAGAAGGCATTGCAAGATCTGCGCAAAGCCATTTCTGACCGCCGCAACGGCGCGCTGGAAGAAGACATGGCGAAAATGGACATGCTCGACAAGACTCGCGAGGCTCTTGAAGACAAGTATGCTGAGATGGACACATTGGAGCATCGCCTTCGCGGCGCTCAGGAAGAATTTGAAAAGATGAAGGAGATTTCGTACGCGCAAAACATGGCATCCGACACGCAAATCGAGCGCATGGAGAAGGAGCTCGCAAAGATGCGTGCTGGTGTCACGGAGAGTGTTCAGCTGATGGAGCAAAGAGAGATGAACACAAACCTTGAGTAAGCATGTCCCTGCCGCGCAATACTTCCATCGCAGTGCTAACCCATATCATAGGTACGAGCAATTGACACTGCGATCTTCCGCTGTCCGCGAAGAATTGCACACGGAGCTCGAGCGCATGCTCAACGACATTATCAAATTCAAGATCCACGTCCAGGGCAGTCTGGAAGCTTACGAGGATTTTGTCGCGCAGGAGGTCGAGCGAGAGTGCCAGGAGCAAGAGATCGCCGAGGGCGCGGCTCTTGAAGAGCAAGCCGAACTCGACAGCCAAATGGTGGATGAGATGGAGGAGTGAAGCAACCCTTTACGCCATCCGGTTGCTTTTATAGCATTGATTTCGCATTGGTGTTTTTGGTGGGCCTGGGACGATGTTTACGACGATGATACCTTTTTCCAGTTGTTTGATGAATTCCAAGAATTTCGTACTTTTTGTTGTACAACAGCATGCGAACATGTGTTCGACAAAGATCGACAGACCACTTTGAGCGCCACATGGTATCTGCTTTGATGATAGTGAACCCTAATGACGATACGATACTTCAATCGCCAGTTGGGCCGTGACATTGATTGTCTCGCTGCCCAGCACGCGAGTGAGCAGGGCCCATCCCTGACGCCCGTTGTTGGGCGCTGGCCGAAAACCTCGTGGCTGATGTCTCAATTGCGGGCCCCTCCACGCGCCCATGCACCTTAAACCTATCTTCCTCCTTCGCTTTGTCTTTTGCCTGCGTAGTCTTTGCGGCCTCAATAACATGCCTTTGGAATACTGAAAATCTGGATGTACTCGTCGGGATCAAGGTCTATGGTCAACATTGTCAATTCCAAGTCTCTGGCGCACACACGGCTCGGCAAGGCGAGGCGAGGCGAGGCGAGGCGAGGCGAGCTCCCCGCGAAACGAGACGCCCTTCCCGCTGCGCTCAATATATTCTATCAGGATCAGGATTTACAGAGCCGCATTGCATTAACAGGGTACATGGAAGCGTGACCGTAAGCTGAGTCGATCTCATTCGCCGAGATACAAGCTGCGACTTAGGACTGGCGGAGAAGGGGTTTTAACCAATGTCGCGCGCCTCTGCGCGGCGCGCTCCTATCCCGCATGATTTTGGCAGCAATAATGGTGGGTTCCCGCCTCAACAACCACCGCCAACTCACTCTGGATTTCTGGAAGCACCGCCTCGACCGCGACCTAGCAAACGATTGATCCTGTGCGAGGACGGGACGTGGCAGAACTCCGAAGGCAATATTTCGCAGGGAGGAAATGCGCCACCGAGTAATGTTGTGCGGCTTGCGAGAGCGATACGGCCGATGAGTCGAGATGGGATTCCGCAGATTGTGAATTACCATGTGGGAGTTGGTGCGACTGGTGGGGTTGTTGATAAGGTGTATGGGGGGATTAGTGGCGAAGGTGAGTTGCTCATCTTTTTTTCTTCCGTTGTGTTCGTGATTTGTCGTAAAAGAAGAACAGCAAAGTGCATTGGTCGTTCCACTAAGTGATGTAAAGATCATCTTTGACGAAATACTGATCGATCGATTCACAGGCATAGCAGAGATCATCCGATCCGGCTACCAGTTCTTATCGTCGAACTACGTTCCCAACGACGAGATATTCATTTATGGCTTCTCACGAGGCGCATTCACAGCCCGAAGCATTGCTGGGTTGATCGATAATGTCGGGGTGCTGACCAAGGAGGGCCTTCCATATCTCGCAGAGATCTTCCGAGACGTGCAGCACCGACATGACAACCACTACAAACCACGACACCCGGATGAGCCATTTCCCAACAAGCCTAGTGCCCGCGATCCGCGATACGCTGAGGAGCTTGAGCGACGGGGCTACACCAGGCTACATGTACAGATCAAAGTCGTTGGAGTCTGGGACACCGTCGGCTCCTTGGGCACGCCGAAGATCGGCTGGCTCAGGCGCCTTAAACTGCAGTCATCCGCTTCCAAAGAATTTTCCTTTTACGATACTAGCTTGTCGAGTTGCGTTGAGAATGCTTTCCAAGCACTTGCACTGGATGAAGAACGATATGCTTTTATGCCGGCGCTCTGGGAGAAATTTGAAGGCAATACATCTACGTTACGCCAGGTCTGGTTTCCAGGAGCCCACTCAAACATCGGCGGTGGATATGACGACCAACAGATTGCAACCATATCACTTGCGTGGATGGTATCGCAATGCACGCCATTCCTCGACATGGACGAAGATTATGTACTGGATCAGTGGGAAGGCGACGAGGAATATTATGAAAAGACTGGGGAGAAGCCACGGCCCTGGAGTTTCGGTAAGATCTTTAATGGCATGGAAGGTATCTATGCTTTAGGTGGCCGTAAGATTCGCACGCCCGGGCGGTACATGGTAATTGATCCCGAGACTGGCGCAACGACCAAAGACGCCCTCGAGGACACGCATGAGTACGTCCATCCTTCTGTGAGAGCGCGCGTCAAGCTGGAAGGACCTGGACTTAGCGATCGAGGTCGCTATTTCTGCGAAGCTCTAAAGGACTGGAAACTTAATATCGAATTCCCGAATGGTGCGAAACGGCCAAACGTATACTGGAAGCTCAAGAGCAAGGACCGTAATGTTTCTACGCGGGTTATGCCGGAAGCACCTCTGTGGGGCATTGAGAAAGAACTACTGGATTACGATCCGGATACTGAGGAGTATATCATGAGGCCTCCTGATGAGTCACGTCAGCGGAGAAGTAGGGGAAGGAAGGAGAAGCGGAGACGTACGCCTGATTGAAGGTCTCATCTTTTCTCATAAGTCGTGATTATTAGCATTCTGCTATCGCACCAACCGATTAGGGTGTTCCAAGTCGAGACTTTGAGCACGCACGTTCGACCTCTACTTCGGCTTTGGCTTCCGGATGATAACAGTCCCGTTGTCCTGCAACTGCCATCCGACTCCGCTCTTCGTCAGGTCCTCCCACTTGGCATCTGTCGACCTTTCGACAAAAACTCTGTCGGCATTGAGGTAGCTACGTCCCAAGCATTTGAGCACATGCAACCTCATTCGCTCCTCTGCAAAGCCCATCAGAGCTCGCTGGTAGCCGTCGACAGCACGACGAATTCGCCAAAACCGCGGCCAATCGTCGTGCACCAGCGCTTTCAACACCGCCGCCACTCTGCGGTCCTCGTGCTTGAATCTCACTTTGAGAGCATATGCCTGCACCAGCTCGTTCTGCCGGCAGGCCAAATCCAGGATCATGTAGCCGACGAAGTCGCGTAGCTCGAGAGCTGTCAGAGGGGTGTACGCATGGATGTCGTGCACCAGGTGCAGCAGCGTGGGCTGGTAGGATTCCCAGGACCGGGTCAGGATGCTGGCTTGTGCAATGAACATGTAGGCGCGTTGAGCAAACGCATCGCGCCTGCGGGAGCCGAGTATACCCTCGCGGAGGCGACGCATTGCCATGAGGATGTTTGGGAGATCATTGGGGCGGTCACTGGCCAATTGTCGGTGATGCACACTCGGCCGCGAAGCTGTGCCACTCGGATCTGGTTTTAAATTTTGACTGTCATTCGTGGCAGGCTGTTGAATAGATAGAGAAGCGAATGCAGACTCGAGTTCCTCGCCACCACTAGATGAGGCGCAGAATTTCATGTACCGTTCCACGATTTTGGTGTAGTAAGCTTCTTGTGTTTTGTGATCGTACAACCTTTGAAAATGGTCAGCAAAGATAGCGTATTGGAGTATGATGATCGCAAGAATCACCTGTTGTCGCCTTTTGATGGGAGTCCATAGGCATCTAATGGATCAATGGTGACAGGTTTCAGACGGTTCCATGCTCCAGACGGTCCACGCCGCGCCTGCGGCCTGTTTGAGGATATGTGATGGTCCATGCCAAAAGTCGAGTCTCATATGCTTCATGCAACCCCTTGTAAATGTAGTCACATGCGAGAAGCGAGAAGTACCTGGGCCAGGGTGTGTATGTCAACAAGCTTGGGCTCGTGGTCCAAGAAGTGACGTTCGTCTGCTGCGGGATGGGAATTTGGTGAGGCGAGCACCAACGAGCCACATCGAAGTGCAACAGGCTTGCGCTCCTCTTACGCCCGTAGATCTCATCAGACCAATTTTGTCCAGCTTGACTGCACATATAAAAAGTGATTGATGTACTCTGGCCGCAGGAACAATCTTGATAACGACATATCAACAAATGCCGAAAATGGCCACGCAAAATAAGCCTCACCCAACCAAAGGCGAGAAAGACACGATCACCAATCGTCTAGAAGTCAAAGCCAAAACCACCCTCACAGTCCTCTGGAACGATCTGCCTTCCTGGCAACAAGACAACCAACACATCCATTCAGGCTATCGTCCAGCGTCGAACTCATACAGTAAATCCTTCGCCAGTCTGACACACCTGCACAACGAGAGCGTGAACATCTACACACATCTCATCGGCGCGCTTCTCGCTTTGCTTGCCGGTCTCTACACATACAGTGCACTGCGGCCACGCTACGAACAAGCAACGCAACAGGATGTGCTGGTGTTTCTGTGTTTCTTCGGTGGCGCGGTGGCCTGCCTAGGCATGTCGGCGACATACCATACTATCTCCAATCACTCGGAAAGAGTTGCTGGGCTGGGAAACAAACTGGACTACCTAGGGTATGGACCTCACACGTTGGAAATTACAAAAGCTGCATGTACTGACGGAAGGAAAGGATCATCCTGCTCATCTGGGGCAGCTTCATACCCTCTATCTATTATGGTCTTGGGAGCAATATGGAGTTGGTCAGGTTGTATTGGTCGATGGTTAGTGATATCCTTGGGGTTTGCTCGGGTCCCCTTCCAGTCCATGGTCACACAGTGTGCGGTTTGGAGGAGCATCTCGGTGATAGCCTCGTTGCCATTGTCCTTCGGACTTGCATAGTATCTCTTGTTTGACAGGATGCTGACACTCACGAATGCAGATCACAACGATCGGAGCGGCGACCATGGTCGTCGTATTGTTTCCCCGATTCCGTACGCCAGCGTGGAGACCTTTCCGCGCATTCATGTTTGTAAGTGTAAATAACTCACCCCAAGATGGTCTGTGAGGCATATTCGCTGACTTGTTTTGTGCTCCGGACAGGTCGCAATGGGCCTAAGTGCACTCTTTCCCGTCCTCCATGGCATCAAAATGTTCGGCATAGCGCAATTGGACCAGCAGATAGGCCTATCATGGCTCGTCACTCAAGGCCTACTCTATATCCTAGGAGCTGGGATTTACGCCGTAAGTAGATAACGCCGTCACCAAGCGATCGCCAGGACGTGCGAATTGTTCGGTGGGTACACAGGCGTAGGGCTAAACTTTGTCACAGGCTCGCATCCCGGAACGATTGGCACCAGGTTCATTCGACATCTGGGGCAGCTCGCACCAAATCTTTCATGTGCTTGTCGTGCTGGCTGCCGCGGCGCATCTGGCCGGCTTGTTGAGGGCTTTCGACTTTGCGCACAGCGCTCGGGGGTTAATGGGCTGATGCTATTGCATTCTCAGGCGGCAGCGTGGGAAATTTCACCGAGATGCATACCCTGCATGAAAGGCGGAGTCGTATAGATGTTACAAGGCACATGCGAAGATTGGGCTCTTTTAGGTGAGAGATTATCTCTGGCCGACGCATGGAATATAGATGTGAAATCCGAGCGTGTCGACAGGATCGGCGTGTTGAGAGGTCTTGTGCTTTAGCGTGGGAGGTCACAGGTTCGTCACACGGCGGTCAGCAGACTGAGGAGCACGATCTGATATCGTTGGGCTATGTGGAGCACAACGGTCGCAAAGGCAAGAGTGGCCTCAGCTTGGAACAAATAGTAAATACCGCAAAGCAGAGAATCCCAGATGAGTACTTCAACCCTTTGCCCACCCCGGAGCCATCACCGATCCGCCCTGTCAAATAGTCTCTTCGGTTGAGATTTCAGGGAGCTGGGGAAAATGGAGCGGGTATTATTGCGACACACTCGTGTACTAGGTTGAGCGATGGATGCAGATGTCGTAAGTGTGCAGGCAGATAGGCAATCTATGTGAGAGCGTGGCGCGGGTGCTGGGAAGGGTCAAGCGCATGACAGATGACATCGCACCACAAAAGCAGGATGCCGCTTGTTCAACCTCTTCCGTGCACGGCATCGAGCTCGGCACAAAGATTGTGGCGCACAGTCCTACTGCAATGATAATCACGCTTTTGAGGCTGATGAGGCTGAGAGGGATTTGACGATAGCAGAGAGGGCTGAGGGCATGAATCAAGGGCGGTGCTAGGCAACGGGGACGGTGTGGACTGTGGAGGACTGAGACAGAGGGACAATCTGAGGATTTCGCAGTGGCTGGGCAGGATGAGGAGGGTTCGATACATCTAAAGTATGTCGTAGTGCTGCATGCAGACTGATGAGCTGAATGCACTACAGTTTGGTTGTGGCGGTTCGCGTGCAGGGATGTTTGCAGATGCTGTATAGCGAACAGTGTTAATGCCGTATCAACCACGGATTCTATTCGGCATCAAACGAGCGAACGAGTCAGGTAACACGGATGATACTAATGCCGCTCTTCCAGGATCCAAATCCAAAAGGGTAACACAACGGCGTTTGACAGGCGTCAAAAAGCCCACGTTGAATTGAATTGCCCATCCACGCCATCGCAGACTGGCTGCGAGTGGCTGCGACGATCCTGCAGCAGCGCACCAGCAGAAGTGAGAGCCAAGTACCAAGTAGTGAGCTGATAGCACGCCGGCTCTTCTTCTAGTGGTGCACGCGCTTGGTGGGAGGATCGCCATGCAGGCGCGCTTGAGATGCCCGAGCGATGCACAATAATCGCACTCTGCTGCTGCCATGCCACAATAACCCGTCGGACACCGTATTCACACCACACGGCGGTGTCAGGCGTGTACAGAGGCGTCGCGTGGTGTGCTCGCGGACTGCGCGCCGGCTATGATGGCTGCTAAAAGGCTTGTTTCCTCATGGCCGGTCTTCAAAGCACGTATCCTTGATTTCTACGCGCGGCGGCGGTGGAGACGGGCTGGCCTGAGCAGGTCCCAGAATAGCTGAGCGGGTCTGTGAATGGTTGGAAGGGTGAAACACTTCCATCAACCCCGAACCTGCCCTGAGCTATCCATCATCGCCCGTCTTTGGCTTGCCGTCGACCGGCCCTCCACCGGCGCCGTGGTGGCTGCTGAACCAGGCGTGCACTGCTGCTGTAGCCATATCCATATCTCTCCTTGTAACATATGCATCTTCGTCTTCGTATCCCTGCCCACCGAACATAATCTCCGCTCCCTGCCCAGCGCCGCCGCGACTCTCCGACTGCTCATCCCGCCCCCACTGTCGCTACAGAAGATCACCCAGCCTCCGCCTGACACGCCCAAGTCTCCGTGCTCGTGCAGCACCTGCTGCAGCCATTTCCTACGAGGAACAGTTCGCCGGGTCACACTGCAAAGCTCACACGAGCAACGCTGCCTGTCCCGTGCGGCATGGCCCCGGCTTGCTGAGTGGAAGAGTTGCGCGTATCAAATCGCCTTTGCGAATAAGCAGCCCGGTCCGGAGGTGGATTCAGGGAGAGGCCTTCTTTGGGAATAGAATAAGTTGCAGGCATGACAACAATTGCAGCGTCCGAAGGCGTGCAGCCGGTGCACCCCTGGCCAAATGGAGACACCAGGAGAGCTTCAGCGTACAAAACACCAGCAGCGTTGATTGGCATGAAAGAGAAGGAACCGTCGTCGGTCTTGCGCTCAGATCTCCCCCGATCGGCTTCATACACCTACATGCCGAATGCAAACCACCACCAGCACAAATACGTCAACACCAACATACTCGCGATTCAGGGGAGTTTTCCTGAGGTCGACTCCAGCACTTCGGACGACGCCGCAGACGCTTCTCCACCAGACTCCTCAGGCTGGAATACGCCTGACGATCTTGAGCTCAGCTCTTCGGCAGAATCTGGACCTGATTTGGCTGCTGCATTGCGAAACAATCCGAAAATCGTTCTGCAAAAGTTATCCGAGGAGGAAACGGGAACAACAGGGGATGCGGCTGAGCCTCGCGTGCTCGCTAAAGAAAATGTGGAAGAGACAAGCAGTGGATCTACGACGCCGACACCATCCACAGCCTCGACACCACCCACAGCATCTAGCACAGCCAGACCTCGATTAAGCAGAGGCTCGTCTCTCGCCAACAAATTGAATCGCAGATCTTGGACCGCCACCTTCTCGCGACCAACCTCACGCTCGCCCTCTCCTACGAAAAAGAAGTCACTGTCTATTTCCAGGCCTGAAGTTTCTGGTGAAGATGACACTCAGAGCCAATCGCCTGTGGCCGCCTCGAAGTCAGCGAACAGGAAGTCCCTCCTTCGCCGTAAAGACTCCTCAAAAGTCCCCAAGGTCAAGGATGACACTCCCAAGCCGCCACCTGCAGCACAAATCGCACGAAGTACCGAGGCGTCTCCTGAGCGTCCCACAATGCTCCGCAGGAAATCAATATCACTCCGCAACAAACTCGCACGGCCCACAGCCGCTCTTTTGCGAGGTAAAAGCGCCGACGAGGGTCTCATGCCTCCTGTGCCCGATATCCCGACCTTTCACAAATCATTCTCCACCGATCGACTACCCAGCCAGAGAGACCAAGTGCAAAACGAACGCTCGCCACCCGTACCAAGGATGACCCCGGGCGAGCGAACTTTCTCTGGAGGCCATATATCAATATCAAAGAAGAAAGACGAACTTTGGAGTGTTTTCCGGGCTCTCGATGGAGACTACGCCAAATTCACATCCAAATCAGTAGCGCTTAAGGCCAACGTTCTGCGGTCGACATTATTACCATTCCTGAGGCAGTACGCGACCCATCAGTCCAACAGTATGCTTCGGCCGGAGGATCTCGATAGACGAGCGAACATATTGAATAAATGGTGGTGTGCTTTGATTGAGATGCTGCATGGTCGCAACAACCAATCGATATCGGGCACCGATCGACCCGCAATCCTGGACGGAATTTCTGGCATCATGGAGCGACCCGAATGGCGAATGCCACCATCTCCGTTTTCCTCACAAACCACGCAAGATAAGAAAATGCGATCACAGAGTGACCTGTCTCGTATGTCGGCCTCTTCGAGCACGTCGGATTTCCTCACCGAATCAGTTCACCATAATGTCCGCAACATCTTCCTACAAAATCTGAGTGCTCAGATGGCGTTCGTCGTCGACAAGATGACCATGCGGAATGCGTCCGCCAGTCTGGTCACCTTTTGCGGAAAAGCTTGCGCATACGCTTTCATGTTTGTTCCTGGAATGGCTGACATTCTCGTCCGAGTCTGGGATCTTTCAGTGGACACGCTACGTCGGGTTCTGGAAGAGAACGGCGTTGGAAAATTTGATTCGTTGCTGGAAGAATCTCAACCAACTGCTGCCTTTTTCCCACCAGCATTACAAAGTCTCGACTTCATTTCGTTACCTAAGATGATGCGAAAATTAAGGACACCACCTCCTCTTCCGCTTGGAACAAACCACGTCAACTGGTGGGGTTACTGGCTGGAAAGGTGGACTGGCCGCGAAAGCGATCTTTTCTACGTGTTTGTCAAGCATTACCACATCTTGGTGGCCGATTTCTTGCCTGCAGGCTCTACCAAGAAAGAACGCATGTGTGTGCCTGGAATGCTCTTAGTCCACGGCCAGATTTTGACAAATTTGGATTCAACTATACACCGAGACGCGAAACCAAGTGGAAAGGACTCGATTCCCAGCGGCGCATCTCCAACATTTGATGATGTCTTCTCAGGGCCGGATGCTGTTGCCTCAACGATTCCAGCTCTTCCTGCTAATGCTACACGAATAATGGCCGAGAACAGGCTTATAATGCTAATACGTGACTTCATTTCGGAACGAGCTTCGGACTTTTCAGTCGCTCGACAGTTGTTCGCAGAGTCCTTCAACGACCTTTTGCAGAGTGCCACTCGTGGCACTTCTGTATTCGACCATTCGGCGTGCTATACACTTCTCGACTTTCTCGAGGAGGCTCTGGTGATCTTGGCTCGCTTCGAGCAAGTAGGCGACAACAAGACTCCTTTGATTGATTCCAAATTCTGGGCTGTAGTATGCAAGAAGATGGCCAGCAGCGAAAATACCTTGACCGAGATCCGACTCTACGCTTTCTTGTACACAATCTGGAATACTTTAATCTCAAACCCCAGTCGCAAGGACGATCTTTGCACTGATTTCTTACTCGAGCCGGAGATTTTCGAAAGCAGGTTCAACCACTGGTGTCCAATGGTTCGAGCGTACTATATGCGACTATTGTGCTGGCGAGTCGGACGATTTGATGGAGAGCCCGCGCATTGCGACTTGAAGGTTTTGGGAATGATGCATGACCACCTGGCCATGACATGGTCTCATTACCTTTGGCTCCGGGAAGATGCTGTGCAACGCCATGTTGTACTCCCTGCGACGAATCCTTGCAATCCTGCACCAAGCAGGCGCCTTCTGATCATCCGCACTGACACGCCGACCAACGTTGGTGGCGGCTCCTTCATCTCTTTCGACGGTTTCGTGCCTCCAAATCCTTCCTCGCAAATGTCGGCTGCCAAACGCTTTTCGGAAAACGACGCCATGATGGAGCTCGAATCGAGACCCAACTCAGCACACTCGATGGATGACGACAGTCCGCCAAAGGGTATTCGTAGCATGATTCGCAACATGATGACTTCCCGCAATCGCCCCAAGAGCCCGGTTCGAACAGGATCAGACGCCCACATCTCAGCCGCCGATGCCATCAACGACGCTCAGCACAACGCTCTCAACCGTTCGCCCTCGCAAGAGCGCCACCGCAACACCAACGCCACGACGCTATCCGCTCCAAACGCCGCCTCGCCTTCCCGCAACCCGAACCTCAGCACGGCCAACGGCAACTCCGCGCATCGCAACTTCTCCTTCAAATTCTCCCTCGACTTCCACCCGAACGTCAAGGCGCCTGGCCAGATTCGCCTCTTTCCACCGCGCTTGCCCAAGCCTGCTCAGGAGTTTTTGCAAAGCCGGTGCGCGAAAGCCAACAGTGGCACGCAGCACATGCAAGCCGTCGAGCCCAAGGATATGAGCCGCGAACATGCGCGGTACACTGGTCGTGCGCTGGCGGAGTGGATGATGGTCGTCGGCGAGTGCCAGAGTTTCTTCGAGAGGAGGAAGAGCGAGGGCGTGCCCGAGAATCGGTTCGTGGAGACGCCGACTCTGGGCGTGGAAGTGTTCAAGAGAGGAGGTTGAGCAGGAACTTGTTCTTTCATGCTCGACGCATGGTTGGTTAATCTCGAGCCTTGGTCTTTCGGAGTTGTTGTTTTCCTCTTTCCAATTTTTTCCCACGCATACAAATTCTGAGCGTTCTGCGAAGCTGCTGAGATCATACAATTGTTTTAATTGCTCTTTCTACTTTCAAGACTCCGCCGACATGACTGGACATAAACTTTTTTTGTACATTGGGCGCAAGCATAAGCACACGGAGGGGCGTTTTGAGGGATTTTGAGCAGGTTGATGGAAAGGGAGTCGACGCATTCTTCCTTCTTCCGAGAATGAATCCTATACATATGTCTAAAGACACAAACACAGTTAGTGTAGATACCAACACTATCTTCTGTGCGTTCTTTCCATCCTCTTCATGCGTGAAGCCCTTTTCCTGCCTGCATGTATCCTGTGATAAGCGTCATTCACAGGCGTGTCATTGTCGGGTCATAGTGCAGGATATACAAGGAACTGAAGTGCGTTACTATCTCATTCTCTTCTGCTTCTCGTAATGAGACTGCCAAGTCTTGTTACTAGTCAGTCTCATCAAATTCCTCCACATCCCATCGCATATCTCTCCTCTTTCTCCTCCTTGCTCCGCATTCACTCCACTATCAGGCTCCACAATTGATGGACACGACCAGTCGCCGATGCTTTGGCGTCGGCGAACTAATCCGCAACGCAGGCGATTGTGACAGGATGTAGTGGCCGCGTCGGGATCCTGGCACAGTATGCCGATGTATATGTACGTCCTTGCGCCTGCTCGTCCCGCGAAATGGCTGGCTAAGTTTTACCACTTTGCGTCTTGCAATTCTACTGCTCCTTGACGAGTAGAAGTCGCGGTTATGGCGCAAGTAGAGAGTGTCTCTAAGATGGGTGATGGGCCGGTGACGCTTCACTCACAGGAGAAGAAGAGCGTAGCTCGATTACTGAAAGACAATCCGTACATGGGCGGTGTGGCGATTGTAAGCTTGTGTTCAGGAATCATAGTTGGCGTTATCTTGTTGCCTAATGCTAACTCGCATTCAGTTTGCATCACTTGGAGGATTTCTGTTTGGTTACGACCAAGGAGTCGTCAGCGGTGTCATCACCATGGAATCCTTCGGAGCCGCATTCCCTCGAGTATTCACGGATGACAGTTACAAGGGCTGGTTTGTGTCGACACTCCTCCTCGCGGCGTGGTTCGGGTCCCTCGTTAACGGTCCAGTTGCAGACCGGCTCGGTCGTAAACTGTCGATGATCGTTGCAGTTATCATCTTTCTCGTCGGAAGTTCATTACAAGCGGCAGCTAGCACAGATGCAGTTCTGTTTGCAGGTCGAGCTGTTGCTGGATTCGCGGTTGGTATGCTAACAATGGTTGTGCCGATGTACATGTCCGAGATCTCTCTTCCAGAGATCCGTGGCACGCTTGTTGTCACACAACAGCTATCGATCACGCTTGGTATTTTGGTCAGCTACTGGCTTGAATACGGTACGCACTTCATTGGTGGCATTAGATGCTCGTCTGAGACCCCTTATACTGGCGGAACATCTTCATCTCACACCTTTGATCCTTACAACGATGTACCCGTCGGTGGTTGTACAGGCCAGTCTGATGCTTCCTGGAGGATTCCATTGGCTTTACAAAATGCACCAGCTCTTCTCCTGGGCATCGGCATGCTGTTCTTTCCAGAGACGCCACGATGGCTCCTCATGGCTGACCAGGGCGACCGTGCATTGAAGTCGCTATCCAGGCTTCGTAGTCTACCCAGCGATCACCCAGCCATTCGAGAGGAGCTACTAGCATACAAGGCAGAGGTTCTCTTCGAACAATCTTACTCTGAGAAGACGTACCCGGGCAAAAGTGGCATTGCTTTAGCTGGGGCGCAGTACTATGCCTTGGTTTCGAGCTGGCCCAATTTCAGGCGTCTTGCCATCGGATGCTGTGTCATGTTCTTCCAACAATTTATGGGATGTAAGTACATCTACATCGTTCGTTTGCATATCCTCACTGACCATGTGCACCTAAAGGTAACGCGATCATCTACTATGCTCCGACAATATTTTCGACTCTTGGGTTAGATGGCAACACATCCTCTCTTCTTGCCACAGGAGTTTACGGAATAGTCAACACACTCTCAACCATCCCTGCACTTCTACTGATCGACCGCGTGGGACGCCGCAACCTTCTGATGTTCGGAGCCATAGGCACGATGATATCTTTGGTCATCGTGGGCGGTATCATCGGTGGCTACGGTTCAAGACTCGTATCCAACAAAGCAGCCGGCTGGGCGGGCATAGCGTTCGTCTATATCTACGATATCAACTTCTCATACTCTTTCGCGCCCATCGGATGGGTTCTACCTTCGGAAATTTTCAATCTCGGCAACAGATCGAAATCAATCTCCATTACAACGAGTGCGACCTGGATGTGCAATTTCATTATTGGCCTTGTGACGCCGATGATGCTTTCGACGCTTGGCTGGGGCACTTACATATTCTTTGCGGCGTTTTGCTTGCTGGCTTTCTTATTTGTATGGCTTTTCGTTCCAGAGACGAAAGGCAGAAGCCTCGAGGATATGGATGCTGTCTTTGGCGATAGTGCTGCGCATGAGCAAAAGCTCCACTTGTTCCAGATTGCGGCGGAGTTGCACGAGACTGAAGTGAATGTAGTGAGGGATGCGAAGGTTTAAGTGATGGGGATGGGGATAATCGGCGCTTAGCGACTACGAGTTCATGTGTATTGAACGCTCCCGGAGACTATATGAGAAAAATAAGAGCATTGAACTAGCGCTTGCAACAGAGATTAGCTGTTCTGAGAAATCCCAACATCACCTCTTGCTCAAAAGTCTGCGCATGGTATCTCAGCGGAAAAGGTCTATGTCGTAGTAACGAGGGCCGAAGGTAGAACCTCACCAGCGGTAAGAGACTTCTCGAGTGCTATCATTGACCTCTACAGGACAAACATCAGATTTATACATTTCTCCGCAGACACTAGCACAATGCGAAGTCGAGGCATGCGCAAACTCATGATCTAGTACTGTAATGTAGCTGTCTATGGGTATCGTAGTGCCAAGATAGGCTCACAACTGCGGCAACAATAACGGGTCTCGCAACAAACGCTCCATGTCTTCACTGCGCAGCGGCAAAGTGACCTCTACTCCGTTCTGCGTCCATTCCTGGACCACCGGACTCGAGTGCGATGTAGCTTCTGCGGGAGGACCATCGACAATAAGAATGCAACCATCGACACAAGGCACCACGCCATCAGCATAGCGGATGCGTGACCCGAAGCCAAAATCAATATCATAGATCCCCGCGCGAGCCCACGTAGTGACCATGATGTGTCGTTGACCCAAGAACCCTTGCCAAATGCGCTGTGGCGACTTCTCATACGCGATGGTGTGGAGATGAGCGGCCAATTGCTGCGGGTCATTGACAGCCAACACTGTTTCGCGTATGCGGCGGGCGATCTGACCTAAAGCTTGCGAGGACGAGGCGTCTGATGCTGACATCTCAATGTTCAGCATCATAGTTGGTGAGCCTATGAATGAGTCGTCGAGCCCGAATGCAGGTCGAGTACCCAAGACTAGATCGCAGTGCACAGGGCCTTGATCGTCTTGGAGGCCACGAGCACGCACCACGCATGACCAGATGTGTGCTAGCAATGCATCGTGTTTGCTAATCTTGAGGTCCAAAGACGCAAGAGAAAGCTCATCGGTGGTTTTCTGCCACAGGTGATCGATCTGCTCTCGGCTAAAGTGAACTGTACACTGCTCAACAGGAGCTTTCGGATTCCATTCTGACCAAGGAAGCGGTTTGCCAGCTGATGGAAGGTCGAGAGGGTAAGGTGGAGGTGGTTTACCCGGTGGTGCCCACCAGTCGTACCTATGCAGTGGTAGGCTGTGAGCGTCTTTCGTAATGTCAGGGTCAGAGTCATCGGCATTGATGTCGCCCGCAGCAGACGCATCCAACAGTGAAGGCGTGAACACCGGGCTCAGCACCGGTAGAGGAGTTTCAGTGAGCACAGCACGACTAAAGCTTGCCCAATCTCGCACGAATCGCGTGAGAGCGGTGATATCTGCAAGCGGATGCGCGATTTTAGCAGCCAGCACGAGTCCACCGCATGCAAGTTCAGTGTACTGAACAGCCATGATCGGCTTGTGCAATCCATTTGAGTCTCTTGTGTTGGGCTCGAGCGCAGCGACTATCTCCGTGGTAGGCACGAATTGACTGAGAGTATTTCGATCGCCCTGTCGCTTCCAGACTGGTCGCCTATTTGCGGAATTCGGATTGTATAGATCGTCGATAGTCATCGAGCTCTTTTCCTCGACGAATTCGACTCCTGGGTCCGAACCAGTCGCATAGTGCACGTACACACGACCATATCGTTTGGCATGAGCCGGGAAAGACGCTGTTTCCGAAGGCAAATTGTCGCTATCGATGGTGAGGATGGCTTTCAGGTAGCCGCACCACTGCGGATACGCATCCAATGTCTTGCCGAGTGCTGCACGTAGATGCTCAGCAAGAGCATTGGAAGCAAGTGGAATGCTAGGACGTTCCAGCAGCCAGATAGCACTTGTGAGTCCAAATTTGGCGGTCGTGGCATCCAACAATGAAAGTGGTACAGCGTGCTCGCCAGTCGCATGTTGCGCAGGTAGCACACGGCTAGCCTGAACACGATGAGGTCCAACGGAGTCTTCTTGTGAGACCATGGTGTTGCTGATGATGAAAGAAAGGAAGACAAACCTATGCCTACGAAATAATGTCCACACGAAGTCAAACTGCCTGTTATATCGCTCCCGAGGACATGGGCTCTCACTCAATGCCCTCGAGCGATGAATCATCCTGATTCATATGCACGCATTGTGAAGCGAAGGCTGAGAAGAGCCCACTGCCCACACTCGCGTATCCCATTGGTAACATTGACTCATATTGCGCGATTGATCGAGCCGTTCACTAGTCATGCAAATATCAGCTAAAAGATAGCAGAGAGGTCAGTGGGCTCAGCTGGTAGCCAAATTGCTACGGTGTCATCCGTGTTCACAAAGCCGAGCGCCACGCACTCTCCACCCACCTTTTTGTGTGCTCAACAAATTGTCCGTAATAAGACAAGCCCAAAAGTCGAAACACAACAATTGAAACGTATTGTCAGATTAGGGAATACAAAGTGGAAATAAGAAAGCCGTCTTTGCATTTGTGCCTTCTCTGAATTACCGGATTTTGAAAACAGAAAAATCGAATCAACAACCCGATCAAAGCAAGCCTCTTCAATCCTTCTTCAAAAAGCCAGATATCAAATCCTTTTAGAAGAAGTGTACCATCCAGCAAGAAGTCGAGAAGTGACAGCAGCGAGGCTGCCAGCCCTTCATAGCAAGAGATGAAAAGCGTGAACGCGCATGAGTCGACCTAGATTCCGATGAGAGAGAAGTCTTCTCCCTTTTTTTCGTCCCCTGAGTATCCTTCCAAGCCTCTTGCCAAACCCCAATGTGCGCGTGCGGATAGTAATAGCATAACAAAGCCCCTGCCGCATCAAAAAACAAAAAGACAGGTATGAGAAGAAGAAATCGGCAACAAACGCCATTATGCTTCGCACGCTGTGCAGTGAAACAAATAGAGAGCTGAGCAAGCTCACAGTGAATCGAAGTTTGAAAAGAGAACACACAAAAAACCAGGGCCGGAGGAGGAACAAAAGCGGGAAAAAGGTAGTAATAGTAATAAGAAGTTGTTGTACAAAAATCCGAAACACAGAGAAAGCCGTGCAGGGACCTTTTTGTCTAAATTGGGTATCTCCATTGCGAGAAGTTTCAACCAGAAAAGCTTTTTTGTATCGGACATTTCGCTAAATCGAACACGTTCATGACTGGGCCTCGCCAGAGGACTGGGCGGCCGGCGGCGAGGCGGTCTCGTTCGCGGCGGTGTCCTTGTTGTCTTCCTCTTCGCCGTTGAGGGCTGCTAGCGCACTGTGAAGGATATGTTAGTATTCTGTAGATGCACGCGAGATGTGTAGAGAAAACCTTACCTGAAAGCGTTCTGCTGTGCGCTGGGCTCATCCTTCTTGTTGTCGACTGGAGGGGTGTTGGTGCGAGTGGTCGCACCAGATCCTGTAGGGCCAAGACCTCTCCTGCTACCAGCACGGCCACCGAGTCCACCACCAGGGCCGAGGTTGCCACCCGGACCAAGACCGCCACCAGTGTTGCGAGACTGGGTACGGGTCTGAAGTCTTCGGAGCTCGTCAGCGCCAACGTGTGTCCTCGAGTAGTCGACAGGAGGAGCCATGTTGCCGGAGAAGTTGCGTGAGTCGCCACGGCCGCCCATGGGCCTGCCACCGGGTGCTCTTGTGCGTTGCCTCTCTGCCTCAGCCTTCGCTTGTGCAGCCTCAGCCTCGGCGTGGATCTGTTGAATGGTCTTGGGGCCCTTGGTGTCGTCCTTGCCCTTCCAGCCGGCGTTCTTAAGGTCGACCAAGTCCATGACCATGAATCTAGGTCTGCTGGGAAGAGCGGCATTGTCTGTGATCTTCTCCTTAATGCGCTCAAAGTAGGCGTTGAGCAGAGCTTGACCCTGCTCACCGCTCTCGTACATGGTAGGACCGACGGAACGGAGGAGGGTGGTCAAGTTCTCAATAGCAGACTCGTCAGGGTCACCCTCAAAGTTGAGGAGACGCTGCACACACTCGTGCATGATACGGATGGTAAGCATGCCAAGCTTGTAGAGCTGACCGATGAATTGGATGAGACCGAGACCGCGTCTCTTCGCGGCGGCGGCAACGTAGTACTCGTCGGACATGAGCTTAATTTCGCTCTCCTCACCCTCGGGCTTATCGGGCAAGTTGGCTTCCCAACCACGCTCGAACTCCTCTTGACAGCGGTTGAGCAGGTACTTGCGGAAGAGAGCGCCACCGACAACGGGGTTTCCGTTCTTGTCCTTGATGGTCTCGTCGCGGATCTCAAGGCTCATGGTGGTCAACATCTTGTGGCAGAACTTGGCGTACATACCGGCCCAGTGAGCCTCGTCGCAAGCCTTCTCGAACGTAAGCTGGATGACTTGGCGCAGAGTGCGGCCGTCAGCCTCGTTCTTGGACTGGGCAGCAATCTCAAGAATCTGCTCGGAGATCTTGTCGAACTTCTCGGGTGTCATCTTGTTCAAAGCAGCCTTGACCTTACGCTGGACCATGTCGGGGGCCATGTTACCGCTAGGGTCAGTGACGGCGGCGCCGGAAGCGCCAGGAGCCAAGCTACGAGCGACCCAACCGTTTGCGGTCTTCTCGATAGGCTTGAGATCCATGCCGGCAGTAAGAGGCATCTTGCTTGCTGCGTCATCCATCTCCCTCTTACTAGGTGCGCGGTCACCGCGTCTGCTTGCACCACCACGGCCACCACGGCCGCTGGGCTGGCGAGGAGAGTTAGGACCCATTGAGGAGTTGGCGCGAGCACCCATGCTGCCAGGGCCACCCATGCCAAGGTTGCTGGGCATACGGCCACCCATTGCGGCACCGGGACGGGCACCTGCGGAAGCTGCAGCAAAGCGTTGCTCAGAAGTGGTACCAGTGGGAAGAGTGCGAGCACCACCACCGAAGCTGCCCATAGCACCGCCGCCGAATCCAGCGCTGGCGCCACGACCGGAAGCTGACCTAGAGCCCATAGAAGCGCCACCACCACGAGGAGTGCCGGCACGAGCAGAACCAGGCTCGTCGCCACCACCGAGTGTGTCCTTGACCTTCTGGTCCCAGTCCACAGTCGGCTTCTCCTTGAAAACGCTCTGGAACTGGAGAAGGAAGTCCTTGTCGTAAGCACGGCCCTTCTGGGTACCGTTCTGGTTGAGAGCTGGGTTGGGCGACTTGACACCCTCGGGGTACTTGAGGTCCTCCTTAACTGTAAGGAAGCGGGAAGTCTTCAATGCCTGCATACCAGGCGTAGGCTCAGCGGGCTCGACACGCTTGTTGGTCTCAAGCTTGAGGTGAGCAGGCTTGGGCTTCTGGGCGGCTTGTGCTGCGTTGGCCACAGGAGTGGGCTCAGCAGGAGCGGCATTCTCGGCCTCAGCGCCAGGGCCGAGGGTAGGCTTCTTGAGGGACGCGAACAGGGCCTTGGCCTCATCATCGTTGCCCTCAGTCTTAGACTCGCCGTTGCGCTCACGCTCACGCTTGAGCTCAAGCTCTTCGGCCTCACGCTCTTGCCTCTTGAGCTCCTCGTCGAGCTTGGCGGCGTTGACCTTCGCGGCAGCCTCCTTTTCGGCCTTCTTCTTGGCCTGGTAAGCCTTCTCACGCTCCTCTTCCTCCTTCTCGAGAGCCTCCATCTCGGCGATCTCGCGCTCAAGACGTTCGTCCTCGGTCTCTTCCTTCTCCTCAGACTTCTTCTCCGCCTCGTCAGTCTTAACGGCGGCAGCAGCGGCGGCGGCGTCTTTCTCGCCTTCCTTGTCTGCTGCGGCGGTGGCGGCAGCCTTCTCAGCTTCAGCAGTAGCTGCCTTGACCTCAGTCTCAGCGGCAGGCTTGCTGGCAGGAGTCTCAGTTGCGGGAGCAGCAGCGGGAGTTTCCTTGGCCTGTGCCTCGGCCTCCTTGCGCTTTTCCTCCTCCATCTTCTTCCTGATTTGCTCCTGGAAAGCATTTTGCCTCTCCTGAACCGACATGGTGGATGTGCTTTCTGTGCGAGTGTGCTGGGCACTGGGTGCCCTGGGAGGTGGAGTGGGTGCACTGGCAGCGTTAGGGACGTTGGGGCTGGATACTATCACAGGTCCCTGAGCCTGCTGTGTGCTGGGAGAAGGTGAAGGTTTCTGGAAGGAAACAGCCTCACCACGATCGTTGGTGATCTTGATAGCACTGCTCTTCTTCACGGGACGAACGAAGTTTGAGCCCTGCTGAGGAGTCTGCTGTGTTGGGGTGGAGGCAGTCTGTGCGTTTGACTGGCTCGGGGTTGATGCGTGGCCGACGCTCGATGAAGGGCGCTCGGAGGTCTGAGAAGGTGTGCGTGCCATATTAGGAGGCATGAATGGAGGTTGATTGTTGCCCGGGGTACCAGTGTATGCATTAGGGTACTGGGGACGAGGGCTCTGTGGAGGACCCTGGCCAGGGTACTGCTGGTAATTGTATGGGTAAGGCTGGTAGTGACCGGCGTAAGGGTCAAACTGGTTAGGCATGCCAGGGTACATGGGAGGAGCGGCGCCAAGGTGTTGAGGGTATCCTTGGTACTGCATCTGGGGCATGTGAGGCTGCGCTGGCAGCTGTGCTGGGCTGTTACGGCCACGGTTGTATTGCGAGCCCTGCTGGGACAGTTGCTGGGCCATGCCAGGTGCGCGTTGTCCCTGGTTGGACATCTGCCTGAAGTTCTGGGCGGGCGAAGGCATTCCGTTGTTGTTGTAAGGGCCTGGTTGGAAGCCACCACGGCCACGGCCTGCCTGGGGAACAAAGTTGGGACGAGAGCCGCCGACGTCACCGTTGTACGAGTGAGATGAAGCTCTGCGTTCGTGGCTAGCCTGGCCGGCAGCGTTCAACGAGGCTTGACCCTGGCTAGAGGCATCGCCACCCATGCTACCAAAGTTGAGTCCGTTGCCCTGGGCCTGAGCAATTGAAGGCGGACGTCCACCGCTGGCAGTCGGCTGCGGGATGGGCGAAGGAGAGTGATCGGCCTCGATCACGCGGTTGCCCTCAGGCGCGGCGGGTGCAGCAGCAGTCTGAGTCTGCTGTGCGGAGTTCGACTGTGCGCCTTCGGCGTTCATCGAGCCGAAGTTGATGGGAGGCCTGGTGGTCTGGCTGACAGGGCCACCGTTTTGTGTGTATCCGCTCGAGCCGGTGGCGCTGATGACCATTGAAGGCTTTCTTCCGTGGTCAGAGACGCCGTTGGTCGCAGGCTGGGAGCCGCCCTGCGCAGTCGGGCCGGATCCGTTCACCGGAGACTCGGTCGACTTTGCATTCTGGGCGGAGGCTCCTGCCGCGGCAGGGGGAGTAGAGGACGCCGTCTTGGTGGCGGCGTTCGCGTACGAGACAGGACGCTGTGCCGGCACAGCTCCTGACTGCGGCGTCGTCGAACCGGAGGTCGTGGAGGCGGCGGAGGCGGAAGACTGGTTGGTGGCCGACGGGGAGGCGGCGCTGGTCATGGGCGGAATGTGTGGGGGTGTCGTGTGAGATATTACTAGGAGCGCCGACGGTAGTGACGGTCAGAGGTGTCCTTCGAGTGGGCGCAAGGACGGGCAGGCGCTGCGATGGAGCGGAGAGGCGCAAGTGAATGCGTTGATGGCGGTCCTCGAGGAGCGCGGTGCGGTGCCTGGAACGGGGTCGTCCAAGAGCCTGGCGAGAGGGCCGTGGGGAGGAGAGATCCGGCGGTGGGCGCGGGAAACAATCCAAGGCGAGGCGTCTGTCGGGGAGAACAGGACGCGATGAGAGAAGACGGAGGTGCGTCTTCCACGGGTGTGGTGTTTGGGGGTGGGCGAGTGATGGGGAGAGGAGGTTCGCCAGATAATTCTGCTCCCGCTGCGCGCTGCGAATTTCCGCTGCGCTTGGACCCTCGCTGCAATTCGCAGCCAGCGAATATTATTTGTTGCCATGGCCGGCCTTCGCTGCCTGCTGCCACGCTGCACTTGCACGCAATTATTGTTACTCATGCGGCTGACGCTCTCGTGAGCGGCAGCATGCTATGCGCTGAGTCTATGTATGTTATACAGCACAGCCGCACGTGATATCTGCCACCCAGCGACGGCGCAGCATGAAATGAGGCTCTCTCTTGGCCGCGCCTCAGTCCTGTTTGCACGCGCGGATCGCCAGAGACAGATGGGCCAACCCGACAGGTCGTCCGAGTTCAAACGGGCCGTTGGATCTACTGGGCATCTCCCTTCTTCCGCCCTGTCTCACCTGCAAGCACTCTCAAACGGCCACCGGGCAGTCTGGGCCGTGGTGATGTTATTTGTGAGCGCAGACTACGTTGCTGGCATTCGTACTGCTATCTCTACACTGTGCTGCACTGCATTTCGATGACCTCGTAGAAGTGGGGCTCAAGGGAACTGTTGGCAAGCAAAATGGCCCAGCGCAAAACCCACAAACCGAGCTATCACATGCCATCACCCGCAGCGCTACCTAAGCCGGCAGGCGTTCGCAGTTCGCAGCAGCCCGATCTTCTCCTTTTACGACCTTCGCCTCTTACATCATTGGGCAGCATACGAAGCTTGTCGTCTCAGATCTCAAGGGAATATGAATTGCATGGCCGCGTGTTTGTGATTGCATGCTTCGTGTTGATCGATGCTAGTAGTGGTAGACTCGGTGGACAGACAAGCAGTAGATCAAGTGACAACCAGCATACACTGGACTCGATGACTCCGATGACTCCTCACGCCGGCAAACTTTTCATGTGCATGCATATGTACGTCTGCTGCATTTTGCCACTCGCCAGCCTCCGCACCATCGTGCATCTGACAACCGCGGGCCGATTGGTGTGCGGCAGACCGGAGTGTGTATGCGTGCGGAGAAGGGTTCTCGAAAGACTCGTGGTATTATTGAAAGCTAAAATGCTGATGCATGAAATGCTTAGCGTCAGTTCGACTAACAGCGCTGTGATCAAACGGCATGCTGCATAGGGTTGCCTCGTGATGTCGTTGGACACGATGTATGTACAATCCATCGGCTAGGGTAAATGCAGGGTGGCAGCAGCCCTATTCGCACCAACCCGGCCAGAGGGCGAGGGAGGCACTTTTGCTGGCGTCGTGAGGAGAAAGATAAATGCTAAGATTTTGATAGGAGGTACTACCTTCCGAGGTAGCAGCTACTGGAGGCAGCATCGATACAATTTAGCTTTTGCTGACAAGCTTGATAAATTATGACCTGCAATATTGATATATGCTCCAAAGCTTCATCGACAAAACATTATTGACATCGATGTCATTGTATGATGCTGAGTAATAGATGCAAAAGTGCAACTATCAACCGGTCTAGTTAGCATTTCCAAGTGGAATCACCATCAATGTTCACACCGACAGTATACATGTATGCAATAAACTCAATCTAGCACACCACAACAATCACAATATCACAAAGCCTATCACACATTCATGTGCTTGTACGTACATATCCCTCAAGTCTCTACCAACCCTTATAACCCAGCTGCGCCAGAAATATTGACAATCCGGCTCGAAATCCAAAACATCCGGTCTCAGATCTCACCCGCGCAACACCCTGTCGCACAAAATCCAATGCAATCTCGGCAGGGCTCACGAAGCCGACTCCCCCTGATATGATATCAAGAAGAAACAGACACTAAAACTTGGCGAGCAAGCAAGCAAACAAGGAAGCAAGCATTCACACATGCCTTCACATATAGATGATGTACATGGATGTATGCAAATATGCACAACCGTTTAGACGCGCGGAACGCAACAAACACGCGTCTCAATTGCAAAGATCTCGCATGAAGTCGAACCATGGAACGCGGCCGCGCCTATTCTGAACGCTTGAGCGCGCGGATGTCTTTCTGTCCCCTATTTCGTCCTTCCTTCCCAGTCTTATCTTTCAGCACATGGATGCCATGCGAGAGAGAAGCAGGACCCTGAGAAGCCTAACCGCAAGCTCAACGCGAACGCCCATTGCCTGCTCTTCTTCTGATCCACGCCATCGCAGTTTAAAGGGACAGGCCCACGACTTGTTGCTGCTTAATTCCTGAAGACAGGTGCGAAATTTTGCCTAGAGGTGAGTCCTTCTGCTCTGCTCAACTCGACGTCGCATCAATGCGATCTAAGTATGTCTGCCAACGGATACACTCGCGTCCTCCAGTGATGCTGTGATTGCTCTCGCGCATGAAGATGTATGGCCCAATCGAACGATAGAGGAACAAGTAGTTGGAGCACATGTACAATTCTCGAGGGCGCTTCTGCGCGGTATGTGACGATACGTTGCTGTGCATAATTACAAGACTAGGATAATTACCAGCCTGAAGATCTTGCGAAATTGTTGTGGAAGAGAGGGAAAAAAGCTCGAAACCCTCGAGTATATGTCCCAAATGAAAGATGGAATGAAAGAAGCGGACCAAAATAACGGAAGAGAAAAGAAAGATGGAAGAACTGGGTGGGTATTCTTTTGACACGCCTGCGTTTTTGATAGTTTGCTGCCAGCCTTTTGTCTAAGGGCGCGCATGTGTCCTGCGCAGCAGTGAAAAGACGAAAGAAGAGAAGCGAAGAGAAGAGATTTGTCAAAAAATCGAGAGAAAGAAGCTACCAGAGGGTAATGTGATAAAACAATCCAACATCGCTGCTAGTTGAGCGAAATATTGGCGTCGGCCAGAAGTGTAGAGAAGAGAAGGATCGATCATGCGTGGCCTTTTGGTTGGGACACATCAACTGCCGGGTTCGAGTTGTGTGGGTCGTAGTAGTCTTGGTGGTTTGTAGAAGAGTATCAGAACAAGCCCTCTTCGAGAGTTCTGCATCGCGGCCACGCCTTGCGAGTCACGGCCAGAGCAATGAATCGAGAACAAAGCGTGTGCGACTCAGGAAGAACGTTCCGGAAGGCCGATCCGCACGCGGAGCATGCAGGAACGCACACGTGCATATCCGAACGCGCAATCTCCGCCAGGCTATATCGCTTGCCATGTCTGCACGCGAAACGGTGCGTTGTTTTGCTGCTGAGGATTCCCCTGCGTCGACTTTCCGTGCTCGGCTCCGGCGAGCGGGCGTCGTCGTTTCAGAAGTTCAGCATCCCGGCACTAGACTTAGTATGACGGGGGCACGGACACCCCGCCGTCGCTGTTGTCGCCATCATCGTGCGTTTGGGCATCGTTCGAGACGTACGGTTGCGGTTGGGCGTGCATCGGAGCATATGCTGCATGTGCTTGGTGCTGAGTTTGCGCTTGTCTGGACTGTTGGGTGTTTTGCGCCTGAGTCGGTTGGTAAGGGCTGGTGAACGCCGGCGGCTGAGCATAGGATGGAGTATAGCCAGCGTATTGCGGTATCTGCGACGTCGCGAATGCCGAGGGCTGATATTGTGGATATGACGAACCAGGTAATCCGCCGACTTGTCCGCTGTCTCGTCGATACGGCTGGAAAGCATCGACTTGCGAGCTAGAGGTGGCTGGTGAGATCGAGGACTGTTGCTGGGATTGGTCCATGTTTTGGTAGGTAGGCATCTGTCCGCCGTCTTGGGTTTGTTAGCATTCACGATATAGTATGAGGTACAAGTGATATACTCACAAGTAAAGCCAAGCCCATATGGACCACTTCCAGACGTCACTGGATTAGTCAAACTTCTCGATGAGGGCCTCTCGACTGGATGTGATGTATGTTCAGAGAAGGATGCTGCTCTTTGACTCGGCTGAGCGTGTGAAGCAGATGCTGAGCCCAATGCAGAGTATGACATGCTAGTTCTCAATGGCGATGAAACCGACTCGTTGATCGGTCTCGAGAAACGATCGTGGACATGCAGTCTTGAAAGTTGAGCGTGAGAGCCATAGTACGAGCTGCTGTGGCTCGCGCCAAATCCGTAAGGAGGTCGGCGTGGACTCTCCTGTAGGTGTCGTGAATGCATACCGAAAGGCGAGATTTCGCTCACGGCAGAATTGGGCGAGATCGTTTCGGTCGCGGATTGAGGTGGTGTGAACCCGTAAGCACCTACTCCTTGGTTCATGCCTGTAGGACTGGTGTATTGAGCGCTGAAATGCTCGTAGTCTGGGACTCTTCGCAACGTATCCAGAGTCAATGGTCTTATGGAATTTCCCTCGTTTCCGAAGTGCGAGAATGCTCCTGGAGAAGGCATCGGGGTGCCCATGTTCGGGGTCGGCGCGCCGAACGGCGAATGCAAAGCCTGTGTCATATCGAAGTTGTCGGGTAAAGCTCTTGAGCTCATCATTCGGTGACGATCGTCCGTCGACAGTCGCTTTAGCTTGGCTCGGCTATTGATGGTGTCAGTACAGTTCATGTTCCAGGCAATATGGTTGTGCGTTGCCTACCGATTCTGGAACCACACTTGAACTTGGCGAGGGCTCAAGCCAGGGATCTCACGAGACAACCGCTCTCGATGAGCTGCATCCGGATGTGCCTGTCGGGCAAATTCGCTCATCAAGAATCGCGTTTGATTGTGCGTCAGCCTAAGATTGATCAGCAGTTGTGCTATCAACGTCGATGGTTATTCAAGTACCTAAAGCGCTTCATCTTGCGCTTGTGTGCTCGTAACTCTGCAGGAGTCATCTTCGACTTGTCGACACCGTCGTCGCCGTCCGCAGGGCCGAGGTCGTCCTCATCAATGTCGTCTAGCATTTGCTCATCATGTTGTGTGTTCTCGCCGGATCGAGGCGTCAACCGTCCGCTTGGACTTGTGGGTGCAGAACCTCCGAATACTGCTGGTGGAAGGTCAGAAGGGATGGCAGTCTGCGAGCCAGGCCCGACTAGATGTTGGGGATGGCTTGGCTCATTCGACTCCTGTTCTGGGTTCGATTGAGTGTCGTGTTGCGGACGAACGTGTAGTCGCGTTTCTTCGCCCACATAGCTTTGTGTAGGTGTCAGGCGCTCATACCTGTGAGCGCCTTCCTCTCGAGGCGTCTGAGATGCAGTAGTAAGATAGGATGCGGTTGGCCAGTTGTAGTCGGTCGCCTTTGCAGGCGTGTCCGACATTCGCGGTGATGTGGGAGGCGACAGAGGCGCGGTGGGTCTTTCGGTAAGCATTGGCGGACTCGGAAAGAAAAAATCAAACGAGTGTTTCGTACTGTAAACATGTTAGCTAGGGCTGCAGATTCACTGCCGAGACATTCTCTGACCTTCGATCTCGCGCTCGTGAACAACTCCGACGACTACACAAAACCCAAACTCCTCACAGTCCGATCCGGAATCCAAGAAGAGAAAGTCAACACCGCCTTACGCTCGTACAAAGTTTGCCTGCGGAGTCCTGCAACCGCGAAGGCAGTCGTACAACGTAAATCGCCTCCTTGGAAGCGGCTGGAAACACAAGCGTCGAGCTCGTGCAGGCGGCGGTGAGGCGTTGATAGCAGTACCACGTCTGCCAATCCAATGTCGAATGAACAACGAGCCGAGCCTGCCCGTCGATCCTTGAAATGTAAGTAGAGGCGTAGACACTGTGTCGGTACACGGCTGCTTCGTCTAGAGAGGATCCGGACCAGGGAGTTTAATCGACCAGACAAGTGAGTCGAGGATCCTGTTGGCGTAAGATAGAGTGACCTCCAGCCTCTCCTGTGAAGACCTAAAGGACTTGAGATTGCAGTAATATCGATTTGACGACTGTCAAAGCTTTACGATTGCGCAAAGACAATCCCTGACCGACAATTCCTTGTTTGAGGGCCTGCAATATCTGTAGCCGGGCGCCTAGACTGAGATTGGTGGGGAAGACCAAGCGTATCGACCACTCTGCCGTGTGAGGGTATAGTAAGAGGTCAGCCTTGATCAAGCGAAAAATGATTCGCGCTGGGTCCTCAAATCGGTGAAAGAGATAAATGGTATGTTTGATTGCGGAGAGATTGAATGGCGTCTTTGAGTGGCAGGCGCCTGTCTGGTGGTACGTCCCGTGACTCCGAACAAACCCTTTGATCGATCTCGGCCGGGAGGGAGCGAAAGGAAGGACGTTCAATCGATCGACTCTGCAAAATACCCGGTGATCAAATCAAAGATGGCCTTTCGTAACTGGTTGCGCTAGGGAGTACAGAGAACAAAAGTCTCCGGGCCAGCTACTTCAACCGTAGGCGGAGGTGAATGCACCAGGCCGTCTTTGTGCCGAGACGATCTTTGACAATCGAAGTCGACGATGGTGGACCGTGGAGACATGGAGGCACACCAAGCGGGTTAGGTCCTTCACACAGGGCTAGACATGCATTAGACGCCGATGGGGCCGGTAGAAACTACCCTGCAAGCACGCACGTTCGTGTCGTGTGGTTGGCTGCAGAGATAGCCGTTGATGCCCGGTTGCCAGTCAGGATGCTACCGTCCTCGCCAGGGGACATCTGCGGGGACTAGCAGCGTGGGCTGTGGGTGCCTGTGTACCTGTGGCCCGCAGCCTCCTGCAGATAACGGCGGCTCGAGTGCCTCCTAGCAGTAACAGACGCAGCTAGTGAACAAGTGAGGACGTCGGCCGGACATGAGCGCTCACGGAGATGGTGCGAGTTAGGGAATGCTGGGGTTAGCTATGCTGCACCCATGCGAAGTCAAAGTGCAGGTACTTCCATGCTTGCCGTGAGGCCATCAACAATCTCGCGTGGCATTCTCAAGCAACGGCGGCGGAGACATGAGGTACCCTGGCTTGGGTCGTGAGCTCATCACCGAGAGGCGGATCCTACCCCCGTTCATGGTCACAAAAGTCAGGGTAAATGCCGTGAGGCATGCCAAAACAAGTCAAAGCGCAAGTCGGAGCTTTTGGGGCATGTGGCTAGATCTATAGCGTTTGAGATCCCTAGGAACCATACGGACCGTGCCGTTTACGGCTACTGTCGTCTGCAGCACTGTGCATGTCGCTGTGGTTGCATCACGCAATAAGTCAGCTCGAGGCCTGCGCGCAATAGTACACGACTCGGCCTCGGAGGTTTATCTGGACGAAGTGAATGCTGGACCATCACGTGAGAACAGAGCCTTGTGCTCCATCCGAAGTCTTGGTTGGTGGCACTGTCGTCAACGATGCACAGTGCCTGTGATCAACAAGGATGCATACATGTACACGCAGCGCCTGTTGAAGACGCTCGTCACGTTTGCGATCAGCATCGGAGCTCAAGCGCGGCAGATGGCCGCCACGTGCCTTCAATGCGCCAGGCTGTCGCAAAAGGGCACGAGTGGCACAGCGACGCAGATTATTGCCATGTTGGCCCATCGGGCCTGCGCTCTCGAGTTCTTGCGGTAGGGATGTGGTTGTGTCTGGCGGTCAAGCGGCGCGCACGCAGCCGCGAGAGAAGAGCGCGCAGGCCGTGGCAAGTGTGTATCCGCATCGGAGATGAGGCGTGTGTGTTCGTGATGGTGGACGGCGGTGGTTTGAGGAGGCCCGTCTAAGGTTGCTGGGCTTGGGCCTTCGCTTACAAGATTCGAAACTGCGCCCGTGCGAGGAGCCGACCTTAATCCCACAATAATCCTCCGAACCTTGCCGCCGGACGCCAGCGCCATGGCGTCAACTGCCTCAGGTTGAGTGTGACGACCGCTGCTGCCACTCGAATGTGCAAGGCGCCCGAGTGCGCGACACATCGTGGCCTGGGAACTAGCATCGACGTTCCCTGCGCCTGGGAGCGCGAGACGTTGGAACTTGGAGGCACGCGTGCATCCATCTCGGCTGAAGAGCCACGAGGCTAGTGGTCTGCAGGGATGCAGTGCAGTGCCCGCAGGCCAGCGCCATCCGCACGGCTCGTCCGGCGCCACAGACATCTCCAGCGAGTTTTACCATATTGCGTCTGATGCCCACAGCCCAGAGACAGGAGCAAGAGCTTATTCAGTCTCTTCGGCGCGGAGAAAGTCTTTAGCAGACTGGTGCGACCAGACTGCAAGAGGGAACATGGTCGACGTTGGCATTACGCACGATGCACGGTTGGCTGCGCCCAGAGCGACAACGGTCTTTTGAGACGAACGTCTCGTGTCTTCAAGCGTCCACCTGCAATGGTCACATGTGCACACATGCACGAACCGAAGGCCCGCAGCCGGAATTCTAGACTTTGCAGCCCAACGAGGAAAATCCATCGATGAACGAGGTTGATGTCGCGACCGGCCCTGCGCCTGTCTGCGCTAACACTGAACCTGGTTGTCTTCAAGCGCTGCCACGCTAAAATGTCTAGTCGTCCTGCACCCGTTTCCGAACGGCTACACCTGCCACCAGGACCGAGGCACAGCTGAAGTGAGCTTTGCCCACTTCCAGACTAACAACACCCAAGCATCGGATTCGAGAAACATGCTTTCGGCAGGTAGCTTGGGAGCGTGCGCTCCTTCGATATGTGCCGTCTGCCAGAGACTTCCAGCTGCAGTAGCCGCAAGTCCATCCATGTGCTGCTCTGGCTCACCTGCTATCACAGCGTTCAGTCGATCGTGCTGTTGATCGATGAATGAAATGGGGGGCTCTGGTCAGAATCGTTGTTGATAGTGTCACTATACTCGAGTACTGGTACATTCGTGATTACATTATGGTGCTGCTATTGACTCGTCCGTCTGCATCTTCTCGGTCTCTTCCACTGTCGTTGCATCCACTGTGGTCGCCGGTGACGTTTCCTGGTCTTTAGACTCAACGATCTCGGTGCTAGTAGACTGTTCTTGGTCCTGCTGCTCAGCTGGCTGCTGCTCAGATAGCTGTTGTTCCTCGTTGTCTTTGCTTTCAACGGCCGCTTCGTCCTTTTCTTCAAGTTTTTCCTCGGATTTAGACTCGGCGTCTTGGACCTCTGATTCGACGTCTTCCTTCGATTCAAGCTCTTCTGGCTGCTTGAAGACGTCTTTCAGATCCTTCCCAGGCTCAAAGCCATCGAGCGTGGCCAATTGGTGAACCCTGGCTTCTCGCACAACACGCCACGATTTGTTGTCGATCATGTTGGTGTATCGCTCAGTCTCCGCATCGGTCATAGCAAAATCCATGTCGAGTTTGTCGATCTCGATGCCCTTCAAGAGATCGTCCATTGACGGTGCACCAAATCTGCTCTGATCCTTCAGAGTTTCGAGACCACCGCCGTCGCTTTCCTCCAAGAACGACCAGTCCATCGCACTCATGGGCTTTTCAGGTATCTTGCGAGGCCGTGTGTGACCCTTTGCGCCGCGGCGAGCTTCTAATTCTTGCTCTGTCGATACTGCGTCCCGAACAATTGACGGACAACTTTCCACTTTCCATCTGACCCAATTCTTGTCACGAGCCAATACTGTTTCGACCATACGATCATAAAATCTGCCGTCTGCGGTGGACTGCAGGCTTTGCTTGATTGCTTTCCGTGTTGAGAGCGCCCATTTAGTGTCTTCGTCGTTCAAAGTGAAAGAGAGGAGCATGGATTTGTTGACCACATCTAAAGCTGCGAGCTTATTCTTTGATTGCTCAGTGAGCGACAACAAGAAGTGAAGTAATATGAGCGCCTGTACCAAGATGTGCCGTTGGAAAGCCAGATCGCTGAGCTCGAGATCGAACAGCTCACGACTGGTCAAGTACTTTGGGTTGTAGTTGTCTGCAAACTGATCTTTGGTCTCAACGACTGCGTCATCGTCTGTTGATTTGCGCTTCGTGCCGCGTTGACTGTTCTCAGATGATCTCGTTTGCACAGTAGGCGTTTTCTTAAACTTGAGGAGAGTAGCCGCAAGGCCTTTCTTGAACGACTGAAAGTTGTCGGAAGCAAAAAGACGCGTCGGGTCTGAGAAATCTTGTTGTAAACTCCAGAATATCGGGTATAGTGTGCTGTTGTCGAGAACTTCCTCTTCGACGGTCTTCTTCGGGGCCTTGATTGGAATAGCTCGACTACCAGCTCTGCCAGTAGTCTGAGGCGGAGTTTCCACCGCAGGTGTTGCCGGCTTCGGCGTGCTTGCTTCAGTCTTTGCACCATCTTGATCGACGTCCATGCTGTCGCCATCATTGCTCGGAGGCTCGACCAGGTCGAATTTTGTTGAGTTTTCCACGTGGAATTCGCCTCGTAAGTTCACTGAGGATTTGTCTCCAAGAGGGAATGTCTGAAAGAGGAAGAAGAAAACGCGACCACAAAAGATGGCATCTTCAGCCCTGCTGAGACGCCTTAAGAGCTCGTTACATGATCTTAAGAACACTAGGTTCTTCTTGTGAAAGTCTTTGCGCGCAAGCCGTTCTCTCCGTGACTCAAGATAGTCAAAGACTGTTCGGCACCCGTGAGTCGTTTGGCTGTCGAGAAGCTCCTCAATAAGCCAGCAAACGAGCTCTGGCGTGCATTTTGCTCTGTCGCCACAGAGGAGTAGCACGTCCAGTAAATTCCAAACTGCGACAAATTCAGGCTCATCGATACTCGTTGTGCTGAGGATGGAATAGAATTGTTCTCGGGCGGCGGTTTCTACCGCTGCAAATCTGTAGGCCTGGTCCGATGCATACCTGCTGTCAACATCGGCATCCAGAGAATCGACGGCTGGGATGAGATCAGCGGTTGGCAAGGCTGGTTCTACGCTGGCGGTCGGCTTGATGGTCTTTGCCTGTTCAAGCAACGCCTGCAGCTTGGCTGTGATGCTCGCAACAGACGGCAACTCCGCCACCAAAGTGACAGCCATCACACGTAAAGTTGGGTAGGAATTTGCTGAGTTGCCCGAAGCTGAATACCGCTCGTCTGATTTAGACAGGCAATAGTCGCGCTGAGGGAAGCGGAGGGCCGGGCTCCGTCGGTCCTGTAACCAGATTGTTGGCTTTTGTCGTCAAAGTAAACGGGCGTGCTAAAGCTGACAAGAATATGCGGTAAGCAGCCTTTGCATGGAGAATGGCAAGCAAAGCCGATGGGCAATAGTGGCGCGTCTGGCACAAGCCCCGTCACGGGTTCGGAAGTGAGGTGGGTTCACTCATGTTCTCTGCGCGCGGAAGAGGGCGGAAATTCACCGCCCCCAGATCGCGTGCGCGCGAAACGCGTCTTCCAAATTGCTGCACATGCGATGGTAAGAACGAAACCACATGCTCAAGACAAATTCACGAAACAATTCATAAGACACCGCAGAGATGCCTGCAGCTACATCGCCTCACGAAAGGGATGCCTCTGCTGGACCCGACGACCTCGACAATCTGCTCGATTACGATGACGCTGTCGAAGACTTCTGGAAGGATATGCCAGAAGCCAATGGTGATAACGCAAATGGGTCGAACAATGCTCCGGAAAAGGACATGGACGAAGAGGTGAAAGTGACCAAAAAGCGAAAACCAAATCCAAAGCTTGACCAAGATCGGTATGTAGATGCACACTATCACCAATGAGTCTGCTTATTGACCTATCTCAGTCTACTGTCCAGTGCAGGTATACCTAAACTTCGCCGCATCGCAAGAGACAAGCTCAAATTCAAGGGCAAAGGCCACGAGTTCTCGGACATCTCCCGCATGCTGAAACTCTATCAATTATGGCTGGACGACTTATATCCCAAGGCAAAGTTCAAGGATGGCTTGGTGATGGTGGAAAAGCTCGGTCACAGCAAGCGCATGCAAATTTCACGGAGAGCCTGGATCGATGAGTCGAAGAGCTATCGCAGACGAGAAGATGAGGATGCTGAGATGCGCTTGGAAGACGCTGCGGCACAAGCACAAGAAGACGACGATGATATATTCCCCACATCCACTGGAACAAAAGAACCAAATCACACAGCGGGACAAGCCAATGGAGGAGCAGATGCACCAGGCGATGACGAGCTTGATGCACTATTAGGGGAACAGTCCGGCGCGGCAGTCCCGACGTTATCGACAAACGGCCCAGCGAAGCCCAAGGGACCATTCCAGGACGATGATGACGAACCGGACGAGGACGAATTAGATGCGTTGCTCAACGAAGGCTCAGGTCCGAAAACCCTACCAGAGGTGCCAAAACAGAAATCCAAAGGTCCATTTGAAGACGACGAGGATGATGAGGACGAACTCGATATGCTACTTGCAGAAGAGCCTTCAAATACACGAGCCAATGGTGCGCATACTGCAGCGGAAAATCAAAAGGAAAAGGAACCAGATTTTGCAGATGACGAAGAAGCTATGGCAGAGATGGGTTGGTAAATATACAATTCCAGGCGTACGACGGTGCACTTCTCAGCATATGAATAATGACCGAAGCTTGATGAGGCTCGATCTTTGGAACGGAGCAGTAGTAAAGAAGCATGAATCAGCTTTTGGGGAGGTTGAAACAAGGCCATTGGGAGGGGCGCAATTGGAAGGTCTTGCAGTAAAACGAATGACAGTAGTACAAGACAGGGTATCGAGTTTCGAGGGAAGCTATGTGAAAGATTAATGTCCACGACTTCTGTGTCTCCAATTGGCAGTGGTCATCAATGTAACAGCTGACAATGCTCAAGGATACAATAATGCTTTGACCTTCTCACAAGATAGATCACTTCTACGCTATCGTATGCTTGCCAGGGGTATGGGATGTTGGCTTCGTGCCTCATGCGATACAGCCCTTTTCCTCAACGACTAGTCTACTTTTGTTTACGTGCGCTGCAATATGTGTTTCAAAGTATTTGGGTGTTATGCGGTCACGTGATTAAGTTCCCCACGATTCGCCGCTGCTGCTTGCAAGCACCTAAAGCCACGCCACAGCACAGACACGACACATCCATGTTTTGATCATCGCCACATCTGATCGAGTCGACAACTCTCAAGCTGTTCATTGACAAAATGGCAGACAACGCTATTTTGAGCCGGCTCAACACGCATCTAGCGGAGCTCCAAGCGAGCCCAACGACTACGGCCATCGACAGCCGATTATTCGACGAAGCCGAGCTCATTCTACCAGAGCATATTAGCAAGCAAGAAACGTTCGCCTTAGTACAACAGCTCTCGGCGCTCTTGCAGGATATTCAACAAGACCCTACATCTGCAGTCAGCCTACTCATCCGCCTGCTTGGCCCATTCGCTTTTTCTGATGTTCTCGCATTCGACCCACCAGTCAACTTCGCCGTCGGTCTCGATGTCGGCTTCGATGCACCAGAGGGCGTGATGCTGCCATTCAACCGTTTGATGCTGGCGTTGCTTGAGAAAGCTGCTTCCAGCTCAGCTGACGCGGCCACGGTAGCATCGAGACCGGAAGTTCTGCAGGCACTTGTCAAACTGTGGCTCTGTTCCACCGACACTGGAGTTGCCACTACTGCATCAAAGTTGCTGATTGATTTGCTGAGAGTGGATCGCGAGGTATTTGATCACCCTGATCAACATGTCCCTGGCGGTGGGCAAGGGCTTGTGTGGAAGCGTATCTTTGGAGATCGCAACGTGTACAGTTCCTTCTTCGAAGCTTCCGGATCTGGAGCTCGATCCATTAAGTTGTCAAAAAGCCAAAGGACCCTTGCGCAAGCTAGACTGATGGAGTGGCTGCCAAGTGTGGCAAGAATGGACTGGGGTGCTGTCTCGAAGAGCCACCATGCTGATGTCGAGGCTGCATGGGGACTCACTGAGGACGGAGGCTTGTTGGACTTTGCCGCCTTGCATATGGTTGACTTCAAGGACGACGTTCTGATGTACAGGTGTTTGATTGATTTTTATGCCGACCTATTAGATGTCATGTTGGAGAAGGAGAGTCCTGCAACGATTGTGGAGAGTTCATCGGCACTTGACTATCTTACCAGCAAGGGCTTACATGACCGTACTACCAAGATCTACCTACAAGCTGGACAGGAAATGGACATCATGGAGTCCATGTTCCTCTACGGACCTTCCGCGAACTATATCGCAACCTACGCTTCGCTATACCCCAGGCACTTCCAAGCTTCAGCAATGCCAAAGCAAGTCAACGATAGACTCATGGACGCGCTGTCACTATCATCGTCGAAGTGGGCACACGCAGAATCACCGAAGCATGATCTGCATCTTCTCGCAAGCCTCCCACGTGTCACCTTGCTGCCCACAGCCGAGGGACCGGCTGCTTGGGCCACCAGTCCTCTGTCGCTCATACCAACCAAAGCCACGAACCCGGATGCGCTCAACACCCTTGCCACAATTTTCCGAGGTCCTGCGCGAAAAGAGATTACATTCCCCGCCACATCTCCATTGACGAATGAACCTAGCCCTCAGGAAGAGCTAGAGGCCGCTGCTGCGCGCGCACTCTACATGAACTACCTCGCGAACAACTCCCGTTTCTGGTCAGATATTGTCTCTCATGCTGATACCGTAGCTCTCAAAGAGCTGGCCCTCTCAGCACTCAACTGCCTGCAAGCCGTCATAACCGCCAACTGGTCGACGAAGCCTTCCCTAGCGCTCCCATCATCGAGCATGGCAACACCTCCATCCGGCCACCTCGCTATCCTGAGCCCTCCCGCACTGGAGTATACTTTGCCCTACCTGATCAAACCGCCTCAGACTTTCGCCAACCTAGTCGGCGGTCGCGGTGACATGGAAAGCTCGGCGTACAAGGTCGCGACTGCAAAGTGGGACGCGCTGAAAGCACTGCACAGCGCATTGATTACTCAAGTTGAGCTAGAACCTGGCCAGGGCTATGAGGATATTCTGGCGACCCTGAGCAAGCGACTGGCGGAGGGTCCGATGAGTAAAGAAGGTGAAGTTGGTGGTCGTGTCGACACCGTTCAGCTGTAAGAGCGTCTGAAATTTGATGATTCTATATCTGCATCTCGTGAGAGGACGTGTTCTCCGTCTATTCCTTCAGTTCGGCAACTGTCCTTTGTTTGACTTTATCACTTCTCGTTGATGTACCAACCGGCCCTTCACCCACACCGCGACTGTGTTGCGATCGTCGCCTGTGTACACCCACTTCGCGATCTTATCGTCCCAACTTTCCCCACCAAATATTTCGACCAGACCCTCTTCTGCGCTGAGGTCGCCCTTCTCACCCACGCTTCCAAGCCTAACCAGCTGCGCATCCCAGTCCATCCCGACCTCGAATCCTCCTATCCGGTCCTCAAGACCGACGACCTTCGCTCCGCCGCGGGTTGCTAGATACAGGCCCTCCTCCACACTAAGCTTCGCCTCGTCCCCATCGTCCATGGCGACATGTCTGCTCATAAGCACGGCCTCGCGAGTCTCGTTGAGCATGCTAGACGTAAAACCACCAGATACGTCCGTTCCCAGGCCGATTGTGATACCCTCGTTCAGCAGCTCACGAGTCTTCATTCGCCCAGACGTAATGGCCGTGTTGCTGGCGGGGCAATGCGAGACTTTTGCGTCACGCTCTTTGATCAACGCACGCTCTTCTTTGCTCAGATGAACTGCGTGAGCGAGAATCATCTTTGGAGTCAATAGTCCGGCATCGTCGTAAACGTGGGCGTACGATTTGCTCGATGGGAACAATTCTTTGACTAAATCAATCTCTTTCTTGTTCTCTGAAATGTGCGTTTGGCACGGCACGCCGGTAGTACGGTGCAAGTCGCCCATGGCTTGTAGAGCCTCAAATGAGCAAGTGGGTGCGAAACGAGGAGTGATGATTGGAGTGATGAGGTCGAACGACGGGTCAATGCCCCTTACATGGTCAATGCAAGCTTGTGACTTCTGCACTGCAGATTCGACAGACTCGTCGCGGTAGTGTTCGGGGCTGAGCTGGTCCATGCAGACGCGGCCAACGAATGCTCGCTGCCCGCGGGTTTGGCAAATGTCGGCTAAGAGGTTGGTGGCGGGCACATGTGTTGTGGCGTAGTAACAGGCTGTCGTCGTACCGTGAGATAGTGTGCGTGCCACCACGCGGTTGTAGATCCTGGAAGCACTTTGGAGATCGCGGAATGAGGATTCCATGGGGAAGGTATAAGTCTCTAGCCAGTCCATGAGTGTCGACTTGCCAAACACGCCGGCGTTTGGGTATTGTGATGCATGGATATGCGTGTCTGCAGCTGCGTTAGCTCTTCATTTGCCTGCCATATTATCCACTCGAGAGACAAGTGGCAATCGTACCGATGAAGCCGGGGAAGAAGAATTCATTCTCGCCCAAATGGACGAAATCAGCGTCCATCCATTCCTGGTCTGATCGAGAAAGCTGGTCGCGCTCGACGAAGAGAATCTTGCCGTTCTCGTCTACTCCGATCGACCCGTGGAGGTTGATGTCCAACTCAGTCAACGACTTTGACTGGATGATTGGACCAACATATACGGTTTTGAGACCCATGGCGTGTGTTGATAGTAGAACAGTGAAGGAGACTTTCGACAAAGAGAATTGCAGGTCACGACAGAAAGGAGACAAACAGAAGCGGCGCTCCAATGTCCAGATGTATATATGTGTTAGCCAAACGTGTTCGCGTTTGTAGTCGCAATTGATTGACGATAGCCGACGATTGGCTGAATGTGGGCCCAGATCGCGGGACAAAAGCTGCGGAGCTCGCCGACAGGAGACGAAGGGCCGGCTGCGATGCATTTCCATTATCATTCTTGATGTGTTCCAAAAGCCTCAAGGTCTATTGGCTCACTGTCACCCGTATTGCTTCCAAATGGAAAAAAAAAAAGGACAACAGACTGTCACAAAACGGGAAGAACGGTGCCGGATGTGTTTACCAGGAAGTCAGCGAAGAAACAACATCATCACCACATCTGAAATGAACATTAAAAACACAATCGACAGTGCCATCATGCTCATGTTCTCTCCAGCTTTCTTCTTCAATTATCAACACGAGTAGAACGAAGTGCTGTAGAGCAGGCATTACCACTGAGACCGCCTATCTATCAAGCCAATCGAACATTGTTCGAAGATGCTGTAGCGACGATCGGACTGCATTTTCGATGATGCGCGCCTAAAAAGTAATAATAAATATCAAGTACATCATATCTCGGCAGGGCTAGGGGCTTTGCATCTAAAACCATATCGTCCTTAGGGGAATTAACCATGTCCCGAAAAAAGGACATTCAGTGCCATCGCGGGTATCTCACTTCAAGCCTCGTGCCCGTTCATGTCAAACCACATCCAAAGGAAAAAAAAACACAAAGATCGCGTAAATGGGCTTACGCCCAGTCGCTGGGCCCGTAAACGCCAGCGCTTGAACATCAGAAAACCCGCTTCTTGTTGACAGTGACGGAGATTTTATCGCTGCTGTCTTGCAGCATCCCGGCCGTGCTCTCCAGTCGGGATGCGCATGTTTCATGGTCGGATTGATGGTCCACGGTAGGCTCATTCCTCGACCTCGCCTTCCTCACTCCCTTCGGCAGGGTCGTCTTTCATGTCTTCTGCAGCTTTCGCATCTACAGAACTTTGTTGGTTGCCGTTCTTGACCCGCATAAGTTCCTCTTCGTGGAGCGGGTCCTGCGTGCCATTTTGGCTTGCTGATATTGAAGCAGAGTTGCTAGCAGATCCGTTGTCATTCTTCGGGCGCTTCGCCAAGGGCACGTCTCCATTTGTGCCGTTTGTCGCTGTGCCTTGAGATGGGCCAGGTCCAGACTCATCGCGGTCTCTTTTCTGGCCCACAGAGCTTGCATTTGACAGTCGTCTTTCGCTGCCAATAGCCGGATGTTGTTGTCCTTGTGACGCGGTGTAGGGCGAGGCCGCTGGAATGTCCTGTCGGTCTTCCCTCAGTCTCGTTACGTCACAGTCGTCCTCCCCATCGTTCGGTGTAGAAAGACCTACGTAAATGCTTCTGTCTCCGTCGCTACCAGGTGCACCAGCGCCAGCCATGGAGCCAGCGTTTGAGCCTTGACTCATCTGTTCGAAGTGTACACTCATATAGTCCACGGTACGGCGTACATCTGGCAGGCGTACATGCATTGCTTCCCACCAGGGCCGACCTTTGACGTCGTCAGGTAATTGTACCTCGCAGTATCTGCATGCGTTGTAGAAGGCAGCTACCGCGATTGTGCGACTGTTGCAGAGCAGGCAGAGTTGTGTATTCACCGAATCTGTCACAAATGCCCACGCAGCGTTCCGAAGTCGTTTATTGTGCTCCATGCCATAGCCTTTGAGCATATCAAACAGCTGCCGATGCGGTGACTCTACCGTCAAGTCGAAGCACAACGTCTCAAGCAGGACGTCCTCGTTGTATAAAATGCAGTCTCGCCACCTCCAGAAATCTTTGCTCTGCTCGTCGATGACCAGATTTGGATTTTTCTGTGCAACCCGACAGCATGCCAGGACGATTTCTTTCATTTTCCGGCACGACTCTTCCACCTTTGTGGCGAGGAACAGCGCAGTGGCGGCGCTCTGGAAATGATGCAGTCTTGGGATGCCATCTCGTGCAGACTTCAGACTCGCGCGCATGAGGAAGCGCTGGAAGAATATCGCGGCGGTGCTCAAGGTGAGCTGTGGCAGCTTAAGCAGAATGCCCACCTGGACAATGAAGTTCACGCCCTTAGCGCGTAGGTCTTTCTCCTCAGCCTGGCTCATGCCGTCCTGGATGCTGGGGGTGTTTGCCAGCTCTGCGTCGGTGAAGAGCCATTGCGCCTCCTGCTCGGCGAGGACTCTGTTTGGCGACTTGGGCCGGTGTCGCGCGGCGGGATGTGAGGGAGGTAAATGCTGGATGTTGGAAGGACGCTGCATGTTGGGCAGCAGACTGGCGTTCCTAGCCGGCGTGGCAGGCAGATCGCGGGCTCGTGGGCGGTCTCGATCGGTGATGGATGCGCGCAGAATCGGTCGATGAGGTTGGACACAAGCAGCGTCGTGCTGTCGCTAATGCTATACTTCTGGCGCGACTGGTATCAAGGGACGCGGAAGCCGTGGTGGACGGCGTGTGGGAGCAATATTTGCATTTGCCCTGCGATGGCGTAGGCTAGCCTGCAGCCAGGGTGGTCCAGCACCGGATGATGTCGTTGCAATCGTAAAGGCAATTCGCGATGGGAAACCGCGATCGAGGAACTCGGAGCGCCATGCGGGAATCGCGTCAAGCCACTGGCGCTGATGCGCTTGTCCTTCAGCCACACCTGCAGCCACAATGGCAATGCCGTCACGTGGTTCGCTGACAGAAAACTGATGAGGGGCAGGCACTGCGATAAAGTCGCGCGGGCAGCGCTGTGTACGAGGACATACAATAGAAGTCCCGGTCCACATCTACCCTCACCCACCAAAGCACTTCCACCCACACACAACCGCAAAGATGCCTTCAGGAATGGGATGTATGTGTTGCTTTTGCTCCTCACCTTCTGCGATCAGTGCTGACAACGTCTCTAGCGGGTACCAACCCTATTCACAACAAGAAGCCCAAGAAGAAGGTCACCGAGGAGGATGAGGATGACAAGGCTCACAAGGCCAAGCTCGCAGCTGGTATGGTGTCGCATTAGAGTTGAAAAGACAGAACACTTCTAACACCTTGCGACAGACAAGAAGGCTCGCGAGGAGATGGCGAAGAAGGCCGGCGGCAAGGGCCCTCTGAACACTGGCAGCCAGGGCATCAAAAAGAGCGGCAAGAAATAAGCGACTCATTCGCAGAGAGTCAGCAAGGTCACGGCTACGGGTGCTACAGAAAGACATGAAATACGGCTTGGGAGCACACCACGGCGCGACGGCGTTCAGCGACAGAGCATATCCTTCTTGCGAAAACTAGACAGCAGTGCCGCTTTTCAATGATATCCAAGTTTTACGACCATACCGAGTGCGCGTGAGTGTTGAGTGTTCAGATACATGTACCGGCTCGAGGTCGGCGTGCGGGTGGAAGGGGATACTGATCTAGCGACTGGTGATCTAGAGCGTGATGTAGACTCGGCTGAAATGCCGCAAAATCTCGAGGTATTTTTTGCATTGAGCCTAGATCGTGTGCCATAGTGGATGCAACACGACCTGAGCGCACGCGTCGCAAGTACTGGTATGCGCCGATTGTGATAGTGTAGCTCACCCACGCGGACAGAAATAGCTCATGTTTTGAGGCAGCAATGACATGTGTACAAGAGAGACATCTTCTCCAGGCTCCCGGTCGCGCAGACCGCAAGCAAACTGATGAAAATGGTAGCGCAGGCGATAGCCATAGCTGGAAGACATCAAAAATTGCGTCACCTAGATGGCCGAAGCCAGCTAGCGATAGGATCTCTCCGCGCTGTGCAATGCAGGAGATCCCATCGGAGGAAAGCCATTCATGAGCGGCCCACTCGCAACAAGGTAAGTATGAGGAAAGGAAAGCTAGGTAGATCGAAGGCGAAGCTGGGTTGATATAGCAAGCTCGAGGGCGGGGCACGTGCCTTTCTTGGCAGTCTGCCTGAGCGCCTGAGCCTTGCAACTGTGTGATCAGAGGGAGCGAGTCCTTACTACATCACATGCTCCTGAGAGCAGTGAGCTGAAAACGCGGACCTCAGTGCAGACTCGATTGCTCGTCGGCTCATGGTGACAGTGTATCGAAAAAGATGTGCTAACCCATTATTGGCTCTCTCACAGCAAGCTGCAGCTACGTAACATGGGTCCACAGCAGCATAGAAAGACCGAGCTGTCACGCTGTAGGCATAACTCATAGACAATCTTGCAAGCTATCAACTATCACTGTCCAATTATCAATATCAAGTTGCTCTAAAATGACTGACAAAAGATTGCGCGTGGGTGTCATTGGTGCTGGTGAAGTGGCGCAGGTGATTCATTTGCCTGCGCTGGCCATGCTGAACCACCTGTACGTCACCACAGCTGTTTGCGATATTTCGAAAAAGGTAACTTCACATGAACACATATATCGTCTCTCCACCTCTGACAATGAACAGAATGCAGTTCATTGCGCTGCCAAATTCAACATCCCACTCTCCACCACGAATCCTACGGACATCTTCACGAACAGAGATGTAGACGTTGTCTTTAACCTGACCTCAGATGAGTTCCATGAGCCATACACCATCGCTGCTCTGGAAGCCGGAAAACATGTGATGATTGAGAAACCCATTACGCTTTCGATACCGTCAGCTCAACGCATCATTGAAGCTGAACGTAAGGCACCAAATGGAGCCCGCATATTCGTTGGCTACATGCGTCGTTACGCCAAGTCATTCACGCAGACTTTCAAACGCGAGGTTGGTAGCATTGACAGGATCTTGTACGCCCGTTCAAGAGACTTCAGTGGACCCAACGCCAAGTTTGTCAACGAGAGTGGCACTTTCCAAGTCAAGAACACTGACTTCCCAGCTGGAGCTGGAGAGGAGCGCCAGAAAAGGTTGCAAGCACTGTTCGAGGAAGCTTTCCCTGGCCAGCCCATCACGGAGGATCGTGTACAATTCTGCCGCTTCTTGGGTAGCCTGGGTTCACACGACATATCCCTGATGCGTGAGGTGCTAGGCTTCCCCGAGAGTGTCGCAGGCGTGTCTGCCAACGAGCCCTTCTACTCAGCAATTTTCAACTACAAAAATCGCAAGGGTGGCCAGCCTTTCTCCGTCACTTACGAGTCCGGCATTGATGGTGTGCCAGACTTTGACGCTCATTTTGCTGTTTATGGCGAGAAGAAGCGGGTCATGATCAAATATGACAGTCCCTATGTCAAAGGCTTGCCTATCAAGGTCACAGTTCAGGAATTGAATGACGCTGGAGAGATGGAGACTAGAGAGATGCTGGGCAGCTATGAGGATGCATATACCGCGGAGCTGCAAGAGTTATTTGAGTGCTTGCGCAACGGCCGTGAGATCAAGACGACAGCGGAGGATGCGATGCAGGAGCTGAAGTTGTATGACTTGATGTATGAGAGGTGGAACAAGGATAGGGCGTAAGTGAGACAATGGCCATAATGGGACGATTTTGGTGTATGAATCGTATGATGAATACAGCAGTGTTGCTCGTACGAGTATGCACGTGTCGTATTAAGCATGTATGGCGTTAATAGTGTGATCACTTAAGTGGTTCGCATGTCACGTGCTAGAAACATCACGCACATGTTGTGAACACCGTTCAGACGGGTACCATAATTACAACACAAAAGTACCGCGTAGCACGACAGGCAGCCACGTCCGTCACACTGGTGACAGCCGAGTCGTACGATCTGATAAAAACCTGAAGAGCCCCACAGACGGTGATCCACTCCGCTATCGGTATCGGATCAGTACCCGCAGCACATGAATGGCTTGCATGGCAGGGCACGTGTCGACAGGCAGAGCATATCGCTGTTGCAAAGAGTGTATGGCCAGGGCGGAAGAAGCGACCACAAGCCAAGAGGACGACGAGCAGGGTGGCGATAACAGAGCGGACGGAGACGATCCAGGGGCGCGGTTGAGGTTGGGGATGTTGAGTGCAAGCGATGGCAGGCGGTGTCGCGCTCTTCAACGTGGCGCTCGAGTACCTGCAGCGGCTCAGGGTTCTCTAGCGCGGGAAACAAGCTGGCACAGCAAATGAAGAACATCGAACCATTTTCAAAGACACCCTTCATTTTGCCTGCAGCCCAGCGAGCAGAGCCAAAATGCCGGTTTGCTGTGCTAGCGGCGTCTCCCGTCACCGTGATAGATGCCATATAGTCTTCTCGTCTGCCTTTCCATACCGTCTCTGCTCTGGTCCCTATTTCTCCCTTCTCCGCCTCCATCCCAAACAAATTCCCCATCCACCGGCGAAACTTCGCCCTGTTCTTTGATACCAAAACCCCACCTTGCTGCCACTATTGTTCTCGCGACCCCTCGCACACCGCATCGCCTCGAGAAAAAGTACTCGCACGCGACCACGCCTCTCCTCTCTCCCACACAAAACACCCCTTCACACAATCCACACATCATGTCTGAGAGGCCCCAGAACGTCGGCATCAAGGCCATTGAGCTGTACGTGCCCAGCCAGGTAAGTTTTGCCCGCTGCTGGAAATTCGGCGTGCTTTCCAGCAACACGGATCGCTGACGGGAAGCCTGCAGTGCGTCGACCAAGCAGAGCTCGAGAAGTTCGATGGCGTCAGCGCCGGCAAGTACACCATTGGCCTCGGCCAGACCAAGATGAGCTTCTGCGACGACAGAGAAGGTGAGTCGTGGAAACCTCCTAGCCAACTCTCCTTTCTGGCATAGACACTGACAACCCGCAAAGACATCTACTCCATCGCTCTCACCACCGTTTCCTCCCTCCTCAAGAAATACGAAATCGACCCCAAATCCATTGGCAGACTCGAGGTCGGCACCGAGACCCTCCTCGACAAGTCCAAGTCATGCAAGAGTGTGTTGATGCAGCTTTTCGAGCCCTCAGGAAACACCAACATCGAGGGTGTGGACACCGTCAACGCCTGCTACGGCGGCACCAACGCTCTTTTCAACGCTATCAACTGGGTTGAGTCCTCAGCATGGGACGGCCGCAACGCAATCGTCGTTGCCGGTGACATTGCTCTTTACAAGAAGGGTGCCGCCAGACCCACCGGTGGTGCCGGCTGCGTTGCCATGCTCGTTGGTCCCGATGCTCCTCTCGCCTTCGAGCCTGGTCTCCGCGGCAGCTACGTCAAGCACGCCTACGACTTCTACAAGGCCGACCTCACCAGCGAGTACCCCATCGTTGACGGCCACTACTCTCTTCAGTGCTACACCGAGGCTGTTGACGCTTGCTACAAGGCCTACAACGCCCGCGAGGAGACCCTCAAGAGCAAGCTGAACGGCCATGCCAACGGCAACGGCGTCCACGCCGAGCAGGAGGCTCCCATGGACAAGTTCGACTACATGTGCTTCCACGCACCCACCTGCAAGCTCGTCTCCAAGAGCTACGCCCGTCTCCTCTACAACGACTACCTCACCAACCCCGAGAACCCCATCTTCGCCGAGGTCCCCGCCGACATCAAGAACCTCACCTACGAGCAGACCATCACCGACAAGACCGTCGAGAAGACCTTCATGGCCCTCGCCAAGAAGCGCTTCGCCGCCCGCGTCCAGCCCTCCATCCAGGTCCCCACCATGTGCGGCAACATGTACTGCGGCTCTGTCTACGGCTCGCTCGTCTCCCTCCTCTCCTACGTCTCCAACAGCGAGCTCCAGGGCAAGCGCGTCGGCATCTTCTCCTACGGCTCCGGCCTTGCCGCTTCCATGTTCTCCCTCAAGGTCCGCGGCAGCGTCGAAGAGCTCGCCAAGAAGGTCGACCTTGACGCCCGCCTCAACGCCCGCCGCGTCGTCGAGCCCCAGGTCTACGACGACATGTGCAACCTCCGCGAGAAGGCTCACCTCAAGTCCAACTACGAGCCTCAGGGCGCCACCGAGACTCTCCTCCCCGGCACTTACTACCTGACCAAGGTCGACGAAATGTTCAGGCGCAAGTACGAGGTCAAGCAGTAGATTCCGTTTTCGTCTTTATAAAACGCGGTTGAATTGCATGGCTTGGAGTTTTTCTTCTCATTGTTCTGGGATATGGAAAATGAAGATTCAAGATTAGGGATAAGAAAGTGGATACCTCACATAGCGGTCATTGTTTTCGGGACGGAAAACATCAAATTTTATGATTCTTTAATGCCATCAATTCGGCCATTTTAATTCTGTTTTTGTTGTTGTCGCTTACTAACAAGTAGGTAATCTCTAGGCGAGGATCTCGTGTTGACGGGGTTTTGAGTGTGGAGGATCGACCTGATCCTTATACGGAGACTTTAGAGAACGAGGCCAGAATGTAAGCCCTATGACTGTTGTAATATCTCATCCGTGGGGCCAGTCAGGTCGAAATCGCCGCTCACGATGACTGTAGTCGGAGCACAAAGGACCATGAGATTGATCCGTAGCAGGCAGAATCCAATTTGCATCTGGGACTTGCATAGGTACATGTAAACTTACTATCTACAAACCGATCACACAAAAAGCCTGAAAAGTGAGTTGAGAGCCGGCTACCAAAACCCCACAAGAGACGACAGGCAGAGACATTGTTCGTCCAAAGATGAACAAAAAATTGTGTTTTTCTAAGATTCTTTTGTCCATTGATGCGTAGACGTGAACCAACGACAATGGCTGTCCTGAACGAGCCAGGCGAACCACACAAAAGAATGCGCTCTCTCTCTGTGTGACTTTGACTTTTTGTCAAATCTGCACGAATCTGCAGTCGCTCAGAAAGTCGATCTAGTGCGACTCGCTTTGATACTACGTATCAGATCTTCATCGGTCGAACCATCACAAGATGCGGCCCAGCATCCTGTTCGGTGGCCTTGACAGAGCTGTTTGGCCAGCGTTTAAGTATCACTACTGGCATGGTAGGTTTCGAGGACCAATCGACGCAATCAGCAAGCACGGCTTTTTGGAGATTGCCGGTTTGAGGCCGTTGATTGTCATGCCGAATGCATGCATAAGGTAGCTACCTTACCTATGGAGTCTAGTGATTTCGTATTGTTCTGTCGCCACTTAGCGATCGGATCATACTCACTGCCTTCGTCAGAGAGGAAGCACATGGGAATGCTCTAATGGTCATCAGTGTCTGCGTGTATCCATGCGAAAGCATGACATCCGGGACGAAGGCTTTGTAGCTCTGCGGTTGACAACGGCATTGCTCTGCAGAGCATCGATGCGCAGACACACGCATGACCGCTCTTACCCTCACCCTCGGATATCAAGCAATCGTCAAGTCGTCTTGGCCACTCGAGGCGTCCTGTTACTTCTGCCACTTTACGTTATATTCTCCATATAGACGTCCAGCCCGCATGGTGACAAGCACAGGCGTTACATCGACTAAGCCTCGACTAGGCAGTTCCATCCTCCACACCTTTCTCCACGCACTGAAAGCAACATCACAAGGGCAGGAAGGGCAAGGTGTTCGATTTCGTGCATTACCCCATGGGACCGTGATGCTGTCCGGGCCCCGACTTGTGCATTCTTCGATTGCTTCTTCTCGACACAAATTCGGGCCTAAAGCTTCGGCACACCAACCACTTATGAGTTTTTTACATAAGACTTACGACTCTACCGCTGCTCCCGGACCTCAACTTGCACCAAGAGGCGGCGTCCGATCTTCGGTTTACAACGTCTTTACGCGCGAGTGCCCATTAGCTTGCCTCCGATGCCGCATAGCTTATACCTTCCAGGCCGCTCGTTCGTGGCCAAATCGGCCCCTTGGTCGCGTGTTTTACGCTTTTAGAAAAAGATGGGCAAAGGTCGCCAAACGGCGGGCTAGGCCATGGCGCGGGCGAAATTATAATCTTTCTTGCTGACCATTGCTCGCTCTTGATGATGATGTCTCAGTTGTGATTACCCTTTCTCTTTCTCCGCACGAGTATATACACGTCGTTCCTTCTCTTCAGACGTTTCGCTCCCGCTGTTGGCAGCTTCTTACTACCACCACAACAGCTTCGACCTCTCTTCGGACCCTGGAATCTGTTTCGAAAACTTTTCACCATATCATTACGACCATGGGCGACCCGGAGAAGAACGACATGAACGAGAATGGCCTCAAGCAGCAGCCGAGCATGGAGGAGGGCGAGCAGAAATTCCACAAGCTGGGATGGAAGCGCCTCACGATTTGCCTCATCGTGGAAGCCATTGCGCTGGGATCCCTGAGTTTGCCATCTGTCTTCGCCGCCCTGGGAATGGTGCCTGCAGTGCTCATTACTGTCTTCATTGGACTTCTGGCCATGTACACCAGCTACATCATTGGACTGGTTAAGCTGAAGTATCCACATGTCAAGGACTATGCCGAAGCACTGGGTCTGATTTGGGGCAACTTTGGCTACCAACTCGCTGGATTCATGTTCTTCGCCATGTTGATCTTGCTGGTTGGATCCCACGTCCTGACGGGTACGATTGCTTTCATCAAGATTGTCGACAAGCCAGACATGTGCGCTCTCATCTGGGGCGTCATCTCGGCCATCTTGCTGTTCATCCTCGCGCTTCCGCCGACTTTCACCGAGTTTGCGATTCTCGGCTACATCGATTTCGTGTCGATTCTTCTTGCTATCGGCATTACCATCATTGCTACTGGTATCGAGGCGTCGAATGCACCTGGAGGTCTCAGCGCCGTTCCGTGGCGACTCTGGCCAGATGAGAGCTTGACCTTCACATCGGGTTTCTTGGCGGTCACCAACATCCTTTTCGCGTACACGTTCGGAATGGTCCAGTTCAGCTTCATGGATGAGATGCACACGCCCAAGGACTACGTCAAGTCCACGTGTGCCATCGGCGTTATTGAGATTTTCATCTACACACTGACTGGAGCGCTGATTTACGCTTTCGTTGGTGACGATGTTGCAAGCCCTGCGCTGCTCTCGACGAGCAAGACAGTGTCGCGCATCACTTTTGGCATTGCCTTGCCTGTGATCTTCATCTCTGGATCCATCAACAGCACTGTGCTAGCGAGGTACATCATGGGACGAGCATTCCCCAAGTCCTCTATCCGCTTTGTCAACAATGCTCGCGGTTGGGCTGTCTGGTTGGCCCTACTTGCCACTATCACGATTGTGGCCTGGGTGGTCGGCGAGGCTATTCCATTCTTCAACGCTTTGCTCGGAGTGATAGCTTCCCTCTTCATCAGCGGGTTTACGGTCTACTTCCCTGCGCTTTTCTGGTTCACTCTCTTGAAGGAAGGCAGCTGGCGGTCCAGCTGGAGCAACATTGTCTACTCGATTGTGAATGTGATCGTCATTCTGATTGGACTGCTGTTCCTCGTTGGTGGAACATATGCAAGCATTTTGGATATTGTCAACAGTTACAGCGCAGGGACCGTCGGTTCGTCCTTTACGTGTGCGACTAGTCAGTACACATAGCGAGGTGGGCATGGGAAAAGCCGACGTATCAACAGTCCTGTGTAATTCCTAGTTTCTAACGCTGTGGGCTCAGCTCGAAAAGACATTATCACTTTCTTATATCGTCCCACTGGGGCTGTCTCGAGTACATCCCTCGTGTCATGTGTCGCCGACATTGCGTGCTGTGACAGCCTGAGACTGCATTTCACCGGCAACGTGCACGCTTCCAGAAACGCGGATGCGAGCCCAAGACTGCCGAGCATGAGACTGTATCTCCTTGGGATTGCACCACCCACCAGGGCCAGCGCCAGGTCGATCCAGCTCAGGGCCTTGCGAAACATGAAACACCGCAAATTTCCCACGCCGTGACACGCGACATTTAGCCATGGTGATCCTCTCGTCTCGTATTGATTGAACCCTTGCATGTACGACTGTGCCTGGCGCGACGTCGATAAGGACTCTGCATCCAGCGTCGAGTCGGTGAACGTCGCGATAGCATTATTAGCAGCAGTCTCGCCACGTGGGCGCAAGATAGACCGAATATAGGATCCGGATGCCTGCACCCGGATGCACCACAGGTGCAGGGCTAAGCGATACGTCACCGTGCCCGACTCTGAAGATCTCACCGGCGGCGCTGCCTCGCCTCCAGACTTCAACGGCCACCGCGGAGTGTGTTGTATTGTCGCAACCTTGTTTCGCAGCCAAACAGACAGCGTGATAGGGCATCAAACGACACCGCCGGCACAACCATATGAGCGGACCTATGTCCTCGGAACTGCCGGCCTTCGGCACGAGCTTCCTGCGCGGGAGCAAGATTTCCAATGACAACCATGGAAAATCCTAAATCACTTTAGTTTGGGATTGCCCTCCCCTTATCCTCACCGCCCACACCACCCATTTCCTGTCGACCGTGTACCGCAGCCCTATACAGCCGACTCGGGGATTCCCGAGAGGCGGTATGCGCTCATCGTAATACAACCATGTTAAACCAAGCCCGACGCCCTTGAAGGATCTCGAGGATTCATCGTCCTCTTGCCTTGGTTTCAGCTGCGGTGCTCGACACTTTCACACGTCGCGGCTTCCCTCACCCTCGTTATATCTATTGTGCTCTCTGTTGCTTGCTTGCTGTCCGGCCTACGTCTTTTGTACATATAACATTGTGGGTTGCGGATTTGCCACGACGCTACCAAAATGTCTCCGCCAAGTACGCTGTTCGTCAATGGCAAGTTCTTCACAAGCGATAACACTCCGCGCCAGAACGCCAAATTCGCCCAATGCATGCTCGTCGAGGACGGCACGATCGTATATGTTGGAGATGACACACAGTACGCGCACAAATTAGCGGCATCAAAGAATGCAACGATCCAGGACATTGGTGGCGACCACGTCTTGCCCGGATTCGTCGATGGTCACACGCACATTCTTTTACTCGGCCAAACACTCAAGAAACTCGACCTCGAGCAGTGCAAGAATCTCGAAGACGTGCGATCTGCGATCCGCAAGTATGCAAAGGACCACCCGGACTTGCCACGGATTATCTGCAGCGGATGGATGGAATATATGACAGACGGTAAAGCGACAGCCGATATGCTTGACGACTTGGACCCACGACCGATCTTCATCGACTCGAGAGATCTTCATTCGAGCTGGTGCAACACGCCTGCAATGGCAGAGATGGAGGTCCAGACGATGCCCGATCCTGTCGGTGGCAAAATATATCGCGATGCAAAGGGCAATCCAACCGGCCTGTTCAGCGAAGCTGCTTGCGTTTTCCTCGTCTGGCCCCATCTCGCAAAAGTAGCTTCGCCTCGAGACCGCATTGAAGCCATTCGCGGAGCGATCGAGGCGATGAACGCGGCCGGCTGCACAGGCTTCATCGACATGGCCATGGACGACATCTCCTGGAACGCGCTCCAAGACCTCCGCAAAGAAGAAGGCGGCCAGCTATCCGTCCACATCGCAGCGCACTGGTTCATCAAGCCCACCCACTCAACAGCAGAAGACCTGGCCCAAGTCGACAAAGCCATCGAGCTCAGCAAGCAGTTCAACGCCACCACCTCTCCCGACCTCTGGATCACGGGCATCAAGCTCATGTGCGACGGCGTCGTCGACTCTTGCACCGCCGCCCTTCTCGAACCCTACACAACAGGCCAAGCCTCCGCCCCAGTAGCCTGGTCCCACGACGCCCTCGGCGCCGTCGTGCAAAAAGCCGACCGCGCAGGCCTCCAATGCGCCCTCCACGCCATCGGCGACGGCGCGGTCAAACTCGCCATCGACACTCTCTCGCACTTCGGCACCCCCGGCCACCGCCACAGAATCGAGCACCTCGAGCTGACCAGCCCCGGCGACGGCGCCCGCCTCGCCGCCGCCGGCATCACCGCCTCCGTGCAACCTGCCCACGCCGACCCCGTCCTCCTCAAAGCCTGGCCTCAACTCCTCGGCGAAGACCGCTACAAGCGCGCCTTCGCCTACCGCGAATTTGTCGACGCCGGCGCCAACCTCGCCATCGGCTCCGACGCTCCCACGGCGCCGTACAAGACGCTGCAGAACATGTACATCGCGACGACGCGGCGGTCGCTGCGCGAGGTCGAGAGCACGGCTACGGCGAACGCGCACTTTGCCCTCTCGCTGAGCGAAGCGGTATCGAGCGCGTCGTACGGCAGTGCGTTTTCGTGTTTTGCCGAGAACCGCACGGGCAGTCTTGCGGCGTCGAAGCAGGCGAACTTCGTCGTGGCGAGGATGGAGTGGTCGCCCGAGAGTCTTTTGCGGGCCAGAGTTGTCGAGACTTGGTTCCACGGGCAGAGAGTCTTTGCTGCATGACCCGAATGAAAAAGGTGTTCCTCACTTCGGAGGAGATTTTCATTTCAGGAGAGGCTTTGCTACTTTGGTTTGGTTTATTTAGGGAAGATATCATTTTTGCTCGATGCAGGCGTTCTTTTTATGGCGTGGAGAGTTCGTCAACATCACCGTCACCGCCAATCTTTTTTATCTGGGCGCGGCGAGGTTCTTTGCATACATGATAGAAGGCATAGAAAAAAACTGGAGGACCCGGGGGATATCGGATTTCCCAGATGGGTTGTTGCGCAAGCGAAAACTCCTTACCTTGATCGTATTACACGCAATTGACACAGACATATCTCTTGATGGCTTTCTTGTCCGGCACCACTTCCTTCTCTACAGCGAGCATGAGCCTCCCAATCGCGGCGACATAGTCGTATCAGACGCCAATCGTTCGTTGAATGCAATGCAAGGCGAGATTCAACCGAGTGGTCTGACGCACGTTAATAATACCACTCCCTTGATTCAAGAAGAAATTGTGCCGAAGCGAAGAAGTTTTTTCGTAGTCGTACATATATGCTGCTGCTAAGAACAAAAAAATAAACAAAATCATCCCCTCTCAAGGAGACGAAAGCAATAGAAACAATAGACACGTGGAAGGCGCGAAGTAGAAGGGAATTTTTGGGTGGCTAGCTGTAGATAAAACAAAAAGTCGAAGAAACCGCGCGTGGTTTCTTTCTTCCGTTCTTCATGCCGTCTTTTCCCCCTTCTACCACCGCCACGGACCTGATGCCTTTCGCCTGTTTTTTTCGTTCAATCTCGCAAAATTCCAGTTTCGGTCGATGTGCTCATGTCAAGAAAAGAAGATGCGTGATGCTATGCGTTTCGAGTAGATGAATGTTGTTGTGCTCGGCTTCATTCAGGTCGTTGCCTTTGAGCTGAAGCAATCATGCACGGGGATGCTCGCAGGTGATTTATGCTTGCAATTGCCCGCAGAATGAGCTCGTGGAGCAAATTCAGCTCGATTGGAGCGAGGGTAGAAGACCTTGGATCGTGTGGCATTCGACGACCGCCGCTGATTCGGAGCGATGAGAAAAGGTCGGGTAGCCGATCTTGAACATAGTCCATATGAGTGGGCTGAGAAGAACTGCATTCCGGCAATGGGGACAGTCCAGTCTAGATGGTCCGTTTCCAGGGTCGTTTGTCGATAGTATTGGTAAGAATGAAGTGCTTGGTGTTCCCCGTCATCAGACGTTGTTGCTTCCAGGCCAACCCTGAGAGGCACCTTGATTACCACCAGTCCAGCCCTCTTCTAAAGTCCTATCTTCCAATGCGCGGATAAAGTTCCTGTTCTGGTCTGTGCGAACGGCTCTGCTCTGCCTCCGTCGTCCGCCAACATTTCCAATTGCCTCCTGACCGTCTTGCGGTGGCGGATAGTATGCTGGGCTAGGTTGCAAGCGAATCGGCGCATTGGGATCCAGATGCGAGACAACGCGTTGCAAAGCAGGTGGAATGCCCGCGCCGTTTCCGTCCATCGTGCTGGCACGTTGGCGACCTGCACGTGTGGTCGCTTGAGCATAGAGGTTCTGCTGCTGAGACTGCATAGGCTGTTGAGGATATGGCTGCATCGAGGCAGCAGCTGGAGGTGGTTGCTGGATCATGGGAACCTGTTGTCCATAGGCCGAAGGAGGATTTGAAGGGTATGGAGGTGGCGCGCCTTGGTGCGAAGGACTGTAGACATTTCCATACACAGGCGGCGCCTGAGGTTGTTGTGTCACATGAGGCGAGTTGGGGTATCCAGGGCTCATGTTGTGCATGCCTGCGGCATACGCAGCACTGGCCGCTTGTTGAGCTTGCTGCTGTTGAGCAGCTTGTGCTCTTTGCTTCGAGAGCGCTTCAGCTTGCTGCTGTTGTTGCACACCTGGCGCGGGAGAGCGTGACGAAGTCTTGAGGTTCATCTGCGGTTGGAAAGGTCCAGTGTACTTCTGTTGGGTGATGAATGGGTGGGTGCGCGCTTGCTGTGGCGACCAACGCTCGAGAGGATTAATGTTGAGCAGACCATGAACAAAATCGATGAATGCTTCTCGGTTGGCCATTTCTGAACAATGTTAGCTGCAGGTACATATAGTAGTACAACCTTAAGTGGACATACCTCTCTCGACCTCATTTGGCTTCATTCCCTTTCTGGGCATGGGATAGTTGCGGATGATGTCAGGCAGTCTCGTCGCGCTGAAGTATTTCTTGCTCGGCTGCTCTTTGGTGCCGTGTTCCCTGGAGTATTGCTCCATGGATTTCAGCCTATAAGTCCTTCGTCCGAACTCGTCGTGCACCTTCTCGTAAAATTCACCCGACTGCTTGCCAACCTCCAACATCCAGTTTGGTGGTAATCCGAGCATTTCGGTGATGCGCGAGACCTGATTGTATTCTGAGCTTCCAGGGAATAGAGGAAGACCAAGGAACAGTTCAACAACGATGCAGCCAAGCGACCACATGTCAATCGCTGCTGAGTAAGGCAGGCCCAGAAGGACTTCTGGAGATCGATAGAATCGAGATTGAATGTACGTGTATACCGTTTGACGTTCGTCGCAAGCAGAACCAAAGTCAATGATCTTGATGATCGGGCTTTCGAGGCTGTGATGATGTTAGTTCAACGTCGTGCTTTATCACAGTCATACTGCTTACTTCTTCAAAAGAATGTTCTCCGGTTTCAGATCGCAATGGATCAGCTTCGCCTTGTTCAACAAGCACAAGCCATTGAGCAGTTGCTGCGCAAAGACTCGTACCAGCGTTGTGCTCAAGCCTCTGAATTGGTTCTGCTTGATGAGCTCGTACAAGTTCACCGAAAGCAATTCAAAGACCAAGCACAAGTGCTGTTTGTGAATGAAAGTGTCCTTCAGCCGTAGAATGTGGTGATCGTCGTTCTTGTCCATCCTTCCGTTCAGCAGATCCAACACAGACACCTCCATCATACTCTGGTTAAAGTAAGCCGTCTTGTTCTTGACCACCTTGACTGCCACCACCTCTTGCGTTTTCAAGTTCTGACATTTGACGACCTGGCCGAATGTTCCCTGGCCAAGCACATCCAGAATCAGGTACCTGTTCTTATGGTTCGTTTCTTCGGAGCCCAGAATGTCGTTCACGTAGAGAATGTAATCGCTGTCTTCGTTGTCATAACCATCGTTCTTGACACCCTTGCTCGGCTTGGTGAGCACTCTTCGAGGATTCCTCGACGATTCGTATTGGAAAGCGGGGTTACAGATTCGGTAAGTGGCAGGGAGATGTGTTGTCAGCGCCTGCAACGGACTGATGAAGCCACCTTCTGGGTTAGCTCTGCGGAAAGGCGGCTGAGCATTGATCTGTGGTTTCAAATCGAGCACATTGTGGACCTTGTTCATCTGAGGAACAACACCTCGACGACCTGCAGCAGGCGACGGTTGTTGATAAGGCTGACCTTGGTTGCCGGGAGACCCTGCCTCGCGACCGAACACGGCATTGAGCTGCTGAGTCGCAGACTGCGGGAAGTAGCCCTGAGGAGACAATGTAGGTTGCAAGGGAGGGAGCTGCGATGAGTGGGCGCGTGCCGAAGAGGGTGGAGAAGCGTAGTAGCGCTGAGACGAGGTCGGAGACGCGTAAGGGTTCTGTCTGCTGGGTGATTGACGCGCAGATTGCTGAGGTGTGTACGAGCTGTACTGGTTGGTGCCGGCTTGCTGTTGCTGCTGCTGTGGAGCAGGCAGATAAGGAGAAGTAGGAGAGGTATTCATGGGGGAGTATCTCGCAGCGGTCCTCGAAGTCGCGTCATCGGCGTGCGCAGGCAGGTATTGAGAGTTCCTGTTGCTGTTACTAGTCGCGCGGCTGTACTTCTGCTTGTTGTATGGGTCGGCGTCCTCCATTGGCATGTCGCCGTCCAGGTCGCCGTTATGGTTGTAAGCCATGGCGTTGTCGCGCGGCGTGTGAGTCCCACTGCCGGCAGGTGTCGAGAGGCTCAGATTGGCGGTGCGACTGGCGATCGAAGGAGCACCGTAAGCGTCGTACTTGGCAGACGAGCCGCCAGCGGCAGGGTTGAAGGCCGCTGGAGGCGCAGCGGAGGCGGAAGAGGTGGGCAGGTCACGGTGTGGGGTCTGACTGGCGCTGGAGCTGGCGCTGCTGGCTACTGCATGCCGCGGGAGGGCGGAGAGGGCGGCGGCAGGGTGGTCCGGCGGGTGACTCGGGGCGGTCGTCGACCAGGGCGAGTCGCGGTCCATGTGGCCAGCAGTGAAGGGAGAGGAGGAGGCGGGCTCTGCACGCTGGAGTCGCTCTGGCGGAGTCGCACGCCGAGGGATGGGATGGAGGTGCTGAGCAGCGAGCGAGGACGAATGGCCCGGGCGCGCGCAAGCAGTTGGGCAGCGCGACGTCAACAGCGAGCCCGAGTCGAGCGTCGAGCCAGGCCAGCCAGCGAGCACGGCGGCGGGGGCTGGAGAGAGGTGAAACGGCCAGTCGATCACGGCGCCGCGTGTGTGTGTGAGATGCACACCCGTGAGTCTCGCTGTGCGTGATATCAAAGGCAGCCCGTTCGCAGCACGCCTCGCAGCTGTATAGGCAGCTCGCCAGGGCGGTGCTTGCTTCTCGTTGGCGGCACGCTCGTCGAATGGCTGGCTGCCCGGCCGATTCAGGTTTCCGGCAGCGGCTACGTGCACACAATGATTGCCGAAGACGTCGCTCACTCGCGAGAATAATGCATGGGTGTTTGTTTCTGGAGGCAAGCGGTTTGGCAACGCAGAAGCCACACAGTGACTACATGTCAGAATACCTAGGTAAGCGCCCAAGGCCAAACGGGCTAGCTATTTCTCGTTTGCAGTCGTCTAGGCCCGATGACATCGAGGCTTGCCGCGCGTGCGAATGATTGACTGCGCTAAGCAGCCCGTATGCACGAGGCGCTAATCTTGTATATATTTGTTAGGCCGATATTGGTACAGCTGTCTCTAATTTCACAGGATCACTATGTGGATGATTCCTTGGCCGCGAACTGGCTCTGAGAGTGATTGCCGCTTAGGTCATTGCTAATCGGCTAAGAATGGTCATAATCAGATAAGCTGCAGCAATTACTCCCCTTCCCGTATCAGGCCAAGCTACTTTCTTGGTTCGATCGTAGGCCATCAAGCCTTCCGGCATACCAATGACCGAGCTAATGCCCATGGGATCTTGTCCTACACACGTCTCGAACTTTTCTCCGTATCGTTCTACTTTTGAGGCGTTGGAAGGACGAATTATTGCGGTCGTTGAAAGACACACTGCCTCGTTCTGAATAGTGTAAGTATGTCGTTGCGTAGCGTAGTGCACCAACGCGGGCGTGACTCCAAGTCCAAGTCAGCACTTGCTGAGCGTTTTGACATTCGATATCTCGTTCGGTGCGTTGATGCTGTTGCTCAATTGTGATTGCTCTGTTGCGAGTAAGCGGCTCACTGTCGGAAGGTGTTTTCAACTGATTGGTGTCTCGACGGCCGGCGTGGTGGCGACAGACGTAGCAGCAGCGGGCGAGATGAGGTTTGCCGGCGTGTTACCTCCAGAAGGCACACCAACGGGCAAGATCTCAGTCTTCAGTTCACGGTTCTTCTTTGGCTTTGGCTCCGGTGCTGCAAAGAAACTGTTAGCCTCCCATGTCATCAATTGGATCAAAGAACAAAGTGGCCACTCACCCTTGTCGTTCTCCTGCACGTAGAACCTCCTCAGCAACATGATGGCCTCCTCGCGGAACAAGCCACCGTACACAGGGTAGGCCGGATCGACACCCTCGTCCATGTGGACCGTCATGACACCACCAGTGCCACCGAAACGATCGTTGAGGCAGCCAAAGTAGACGCTACGGATGCCGTACTGGCGAAGAGCAGAAGCGCACATGATGCAAGGCTCGACGGTCACGTAGAGATCGGTGGTGTGCAAAATAGAAGGGTGGTGGCGGGACATGATCTCGCAGAGAGCGACGAACTCGGCGTGGCGCGTACCCTATTTTCGATGTGTTAGCGATCATCATGAGGTCGAACGTGCCTAAGAACATGATTGTTCTCTTGGGCCCAAACTCGCCAGCTTGAACGACAATCGTTGCACGCAATTCCCAAATCCTCTGCGTCAATTTTTCCCATGGAGACCAAACCACTCATGCCCACCCAGCGACCCAAAATTCATTTCCTTCCAATGAAAAATGCACATCTAGAGCAAAGAAGAAAAGAAGAGTACTCACATTTAAGCTTGCGTTCGTGCCATTGATCCCACGTCCAATGACCTCTCCATCCCTCACAAACACACAGCCCACAGGCGTCTCGTCGCTGTCGAGCGCCAGCTGCGCCATCTCGATAGCTTTCCGCATGAAGCCCTCATGGTACTCGCGGTCGGGAATGGGTCCGAAAACCATTTCGTCAGTGACGGCGTGGCGCGAGAGATTGGTCCAGGGCGAGATGTTGACGAGGACGACGTTTTCTTCGACAGCCTTGGCCTTTCCGTTGGATGGGTTTGGCAAGGAGGGGAGGCTGGTATTTTCTTTTCCCAAGCACACGGGATCGTCTACGCTTGTTTCTGCTTCTGGAGTTTCTGTTTCTACTTTTGGTGTACCATTGGCAGCGGCATTTTGAGGCGAAGAGGCAGTCGTAGCAGCAGAGGAGGAAGGTGGTGTCGGGTTTTGCGCGGAGTTTTGCCGGGCGAGTTGGCTGCTGGCTTGCTCTTGCTCCATCGCTGCGTTCAGGAAGGAAGGAGTCGTGTTGCAATTTGATATGTTGCTGACAATGCAAAGAAGCTATATTCAGGGTGTGGGCGAAAAAAAAAGGAAAATGTGTCGTGTTGGACGATTCGATGGGCAAGTGAAACTGAAGAGGTCGCATGTACCCGAGCGGTGTCACAAGCAAACAGCGGTCGTTTGCCTTCACTTCATGTGTCACTTCAATCGCTGCGGAGCCGCAATTCACATGTCAAAGGAATGCAGAGGAAGGTCGAGGAGAATGAAAGACTGCATGTGAATGACAGACGCGGACCAATGTAGATAAAAATAGAATTGATGTCAGAAGGACAAGCTTGAGTTTACTTTCCACAAAACAGAATACTTTCGTCTAGGTCGTTGATATCCACGCAACTCGAGGTTCTTCAAGAAAATAAACACCGCAAGCAAATCAAAACATAGAACTCCCTCCCTTTGTTACTCCCGCGACCCTTTCGGTACAATCTGCTCGAAACTCTGACAAGGAAATCGATAAGAAGTCTCCGCGGAGACGTGCGCTTCAGCAGCTGGTAGTTAGTATTCGCCATTCGCCGATTGGTAATGAAAAGCAAGAAAGCAAGAAATGAAACGAGTCCTCGTCGCTTGATAGTGGTGCGAGGACGCAGAACAGTAAACAAGATCTCCAAGATCGTTCCCGATATGCCATGTGGCCAGCGCCTTCTCTGCAATGATGTAAATAAACTCCAGTTCCGGTGTAATTTAAACTCCGGGATGTATCGACTCGCTCGCATGTGATGCTCCAATGCATGTGACAGCATGTGATGATGAATGCAGACAAAAGAGATTAGACCAATTTCAGTTTCACTGGGCCCACCATTCGCAATGACATGCATTCGATGGTGTCTGTTGCCTCTTTCGTGAACGCGAATTTGCGCCCGCGCTGAAACTGGCGTTCTCCTCATAAGCGTTCTTGTCATACGCGCTGTATGCAGGTGGCTGTTCACCAAGATTGAACTTGATTCCATTAGGATAAGTGCCGTCCACGAAAGGTACCAGCTCGCCACTGTTGAGCAGCTGATATTGCTGACAGTAGGGAACATTGCCATCCGTCCCTTCGGGAACCCGGCGTTCCTCGATCTTGATGAGGTAAGGGTAAGGTGGCAGCCCATGGTAGGTGTCTAATGCTTCTTCTTGTTCCGGAGATAGGAGTTCGTCATCGTCGTCATCATTACTGCTATTGTTGCCAGCTGCCACACTACTGCTGCTTTGAAGCTGTGATAATTGTCTACGACGACGTTGATGCCCTGATGTCTCAGAACTGTCATTGTCGTCGTCATCGTCAAAGGACTTGTTCGGTGGGTGGCTGCGGCCGGTCCAAGGCGTTTGCGTGGCAACCTTAGTGACGGTGGTGGTGGAGGCAGTGAGACTGCTAACACTCGTTGATCCTGTAGAGGCAGCTGTCATGCCAGCAGAAGTGGATGTTGTCGTGTATGTAGAGAGGCTCAAGTCTGCTGGTGTCGAATTCGAAGTGGGTGTACCTGAAAAGGAAGAGGTCGTGGTCATAGGGAAACTTGAGGTGATGTTTTGTTCGACGTAGATCCAACCTTCGATGAGGGTATCGTTCCATACACACATCCAAGGCTTGTCGCCGGGGTTGACAGATTGTCTGCGCGTGTTCCAGCCAGGCGGCAGCTCGAAATCGCGTCGTTTGTTGTTTGGCGCGCCGGTAGGTACTGGGAATGAGTTCTCGGGCAAAAGAACGATCTTGTCGTAGAGCGAGCCGAAGTAGAAAGCCGGTCCTTTGTCTTCCTCGCCGGCTTCCTGAACAGCTTGGTACGTGGAGAAATCAGTGTCCATATATTTGTACTGAGCTCCGTACTGGTATCCGTTATCGCTGGATGCGTAAAAGAAGAATGCTCCCTCGGTAGGGCGCGGTGCAGCTGGCACACCGACACTGATGGCAAGAGCCGGGACGCCGACGAGATCGCAGTCCCATGCTTGGTTGTTGGAGGGATTCGTTAGGCAGCCGTTCTGCACGTTTGTTGGTTCTGACAGGGTCAAAGCGTACGTTCCCGAAGGTGGCGAGATGGTCGGTGCGGCAATCATACTGGCCTCAGCTGCTGATGAACTGCTGCTGCTGCTTTCGGCATCGGCTTTGCTGTGATGTTATTAGCATTTGAAAATCATCAATGAAAGCTTCGACTTACTCTCGCCCATGTTTCGAGCCGCTAGCGTAACCACCCATGATGCCACCTACGATTGCACCAATGAAACCTGCGGCGCAAGCAGCGAGGACGAGCCACAAGAGTGGAAGACCACAAACTTTAGTCTTTCGTTTCTCCTTCCACGATTTCTCCTTCCAGCTTTTCTCTGAGTAGCCCGTCGATTCGCTCTCAACCCGCTCCATGAGAGGCAGGGAAGCCTGACTGTCAACCCCACGATCCTGAATGGAATGCCTTGCCAATGAGGATTGATCACTCATTGATTGTGGAGCCATAGGTGGAGGAACAGGAGGCGGCATGTGTTGATGCATCAATGGCATGCCAGGATCTGATCCCGCCACTGGTCCACGGCTGTGGAGCTCACCAGGTACAGCCAAGATGGGCATCTTGGGACCGTCCTCGGGATATCGTGTGTACGGTGGCAACTGCTCTGCGTGCCCGTCCATACCCACGATGTCTTGTTCCTCTCCATCTGGCCCACGTACCCTTTGATACGATTGACCAAGGCCAGGGAAGCCGACGTTCTGAGCGGCCGTAGGCGTGCCAACCTCATCTTCCACATCGTCGTCCTCGTTCACTCCTTGGGGGTACATTCCATAAGGATGTTGAGGTGCTTGTTGTATGGTGGAAGTCCGGTTGGGTTGTATTGTCGACGTAGTAGCAATGCTTGGCGATCGGGGTATGGTCGCCTGTGGGTACATGCCATACGGGTGACTAGGTCCTGAGGTTCCGAATCGAGGACTGTTGGTGCCAGCATAGAGGTTCGAAGAGGCGGACGAGGTGGACCGACGAGCAAGGCCAGGTGCATAGCTCACTGTCGACTGTGAATGCATGCTTGGCGTTCGTTCAAACTCCAGTTGTGGTTCGTCGTCCGGGCTAGTAAATGGATTCTCATGGCTGCGTGACTTCGAGATGGAGTTCCTGTTTGGCGCGACTGGTGCTGTGATCTGGTCTGCAGTGCTGGCATAGTGTGCTGAGACCGTACGTATGGGCGGATCCTGACTATGACGCTCGTCCTCCTCGTCGGCCACACTTGGTCGGAAGCCGTCCGCCACCATATCGAAGTCGTCCACCGCGAACTCATCGTCAAATACATCCCGATTCTCCTGCGTAGGCGTCCTGCTGCCCTCCTGGCTGCGTCTGCTGTACATCCTGGCGGTGTTGGCGGTGGTGGCCGTGAGTGCGTGTGTGCGGCCGCCGCGGCCTACACAGCCCCGTGTCGAACCCTCCTATGAGCGGGCCTCCTGTCGCAGCGGTGTCCAGCGGGCGCCAATTATTGCAGTCTCTGAGAGACGCGTGAGCAGGCTGTGTAGAGGTGTACGGGCGGAAGCGAGGGTAATGGGCGTGGGAGGGGTGGTGTGCGGTGTGGTGTTGCTGCAGCAGAGGGTCGAGCGAAGGCTGAGCGCGACCGTCCGTCAGACTCTCGCTCGCCCAGTTGGCAGCAACAACCGGGCAAGCAGGAGCGGCGCTAGCTGCGGACGCCCTGGCAAAAGCGCTGGGAACGTGCGCTCGCGTGAGGCACAGCAGCGCACGTTTACATGCACACTACTACGATTACTACTAGTCACAAGTGCAGACAGATGACAGCCTGCTATTCGATACGTCCGAAAGTGCCTCAACTTGACACACATTAGCGACAGGTAGGCTGCTGGTGGCCGCACCGCCAGCATCACCTGTGCGATGGCCATAAATCCCTGCAAAGCGAACTTCCCAAGGAACCCAACGCTGCTCCGGCGGAACTATGGCTAGGCACGTGCCTGGTGGCAGAAGTCAAGCCACGACGTCACTGCTGGGACCGGAATAGTTGAGACTGCCAAATCTGTGTAGTGGAGTCGCCATAGAAGAAGGAGAGAGACGTTGTGGTAAGCAGTATTGTATCTCTTGTGGCCGAGAAGCATCTCCCAGGAACGTGTTCACGTGTTGATGTCATGTGAATAGCGACAGGGCCTGTTTCCGACCAGCGCAGAGCTGCACATCGGCTGCAGAGGCGAGCCTTTGCGCTGGGAAAAGGCAACTCGCGTGAACATTTTCTACTGGTCCAGCCGCCGGAAGTCGCTCTCCGAGGACGAGACGAACTCTCTGCTGCCATCCTGTGTGCATCAAGTCGTGGGACAATATCCCCTACCACTTGACAGAACATGTGACTTCCGCCAAGGGGAGGGGAGTAGGGGATGAATGTCTCTGGCTCAAACAGTTGAACAACATCATTCAATGCCTTATATGCTGTTCCCTGGCGTAACATGCTGTTTGATGCCTCTAGGATTAGCTGAAACGATCTTTCCCCACTATCATCCATCCTGTGAACGGTTTCCAAGCCAGTGTGAGTCTCGTATTGGTGGAAGTTGCCCGCGGGTGGCTTTCGTGTTGATGAAAGCCTATCTCTGTGGGAGCGCTCTCGACGCTGCACATGATTCCACGAGGCCGAGGGACGGCAGTTGTTACTGCAGCTATCAGAGCTCACACACCGTTTGGACTACAAGGTATTGCACGATGATGCTGGATTGCAAGAAAGCGAAAGTTCGAAGCTTGAAGCACTCAAATGCTCAGAGGAGTCGACGACTTTAATGCGTCGAGCCTTGGACTACACGAAGCAGGTTTGTTCGTGTGATGCTCACACCAGACCTTTACAAAGTGCACGTGATCTTGTTTGGGTCAGTGGCTGGCATGCCATCCTTTGAAACACACAGAAACACGGCCATATACATGCTCGTTCTCATATCGTATGCTCAATATCGAGGGAGTATAATTACATTTCAAGTAATCTTACAGCACGCTGCTAAGCGTCCTCCTTCGCCTAACAACAAAGAAACAATCCCAATTACAGGGAAAGACCGTGTCGGTGCAATGATCGAGCATCTACCGTACTTCCAACCTTCCGCAAGGTGGTATCCTATTCCATCCTGCATTCCAGTCCGCAGCCACTAAGTCCTGATGCAATAGCCAAATTCGTCCTTGCCGTTCTTGCATCTCTTCATGCCGATCCTGTCCACGCGATCAGTATTTGATGTTTGATTGTCTGTTCTAGCATAAGGCTAGCTCGGTCGACACTTACAAATGCTTGAGGTTCTTCTTGGCTTGTTGTTTGCTGCCTGCGAGAGCCACGCTGGTGAAAAGCGCCGTCATGACGACGACGAGGATTAGGAACTTCATCTTGGGTTCAAAGGTATTTTATTGATAGATTGGGTGAGGGGATGGCGGATCCAGTGGTTGAAACCGCCCTCTGACCTATGCTTCATATCGAAACAATAGTAAGCAATAGTTCTTCTATGACGAACAAAGCAACTCGGACAGGACAACCGTGAGAGGTACAGCTTGACAGCCTAGGTATGTGTTTCACACAAAGAAAAACCTCAGGACATTGCGAACAATGTATGCACATCCGAGTTGTGCTCCAGACCTCGAAGCTCGTCTTCCGCGAAAGCAGACGAAATTGCCATCAACGTCAGGTGTTGGCCAAACGAGATCACCATGTCCGTCCAAGCCATGGCTCGCTTCACGAAACATGTCTTCGTCCCAACACTCGCCGCACATGTACTCCTCGCAACCTCCCTAGCCTTCATCCCATCAAAAGATGTCAACTTCCGCTCAACAGCTTCCATCCTCATCGCTGCGATCTGCATGGAAAGCATCCGCCGCTGCGAGAAAGACTCGTACGAAGTGTCCACATACGCAGACTATATGTTCGGCCTAGCATTCCACACAAACTGCTACCTCGTGCTGCTGAACCTGAGCCCTCCCTCAACACTGACCACAGCTTGGGAGAAGCTGCGATGGGGCACAAACGCTCTCTTCTCGCCACGCATGGGCACCAAACCATACCGACGTGATCCACCAGACACCACTAAGCAGCAATTCCTCCATCGCCGCCTCACAGTCGCCATAATCATCGGCACCCTCTGGCTGTACATCCGCGACGGCAACCACTTCTACCCCAGAAACATAGGACCAGAACTCTGGGCGCCGTCAAAAACGTACATGACGCCTCAGCTCCTGGCCGGCACTCTCACGCTGCGCGACATCTGGTTCCGCGCCGTCCTCTGCTTTTATTCATACAGCGGCTCCGCACTGACGCTCTGCTTCGCACACACAGTCTGCGCGCTCATCGCCGTCGGAATCCTGGACTCGCCGCTGCAAGACTGGCCGCCGCTGTTCGGCGAAATCACAGAAGCCTACACGCTGCGAAGATGGTACAGCCACTTTTGGCACAAAGCGATGCGCAAAGCGTTCACCATCCACGCCGTAGTCGTGACAGAGAAGTGCTTCGGTTTCCGCAAACACACCGTCAGTGGAAGGTCGATAATCGTGCTGCTGTCATTCCTCTTCTCCGGTATCATGCACACCGTGACGGGCTGGCACGCGGGCCCTTGCAGCAACCATTTCGCGCCGATGCGGGCTTTTATGCTTTTTGGGATTTTCATTCTGCTGGAGCAGGCGGTGCAGAGTGCGTATTTTGCGGTCCACGGGAAGGTTGGGATTCCTTGGACGAAAGCTGAGATCGTGTTTTGGCGGATGTTCGGATATTTCTGGGTGGCGTTCTTCATCATGGAGTTTACCGTTAGTAGCTCATACTCGCAGTTTCGCTGTATAGTGGCGCTCGATGAGATATGAGATAAATACACGAATTTCGCAAGCATGATTCGATTTGGGGCTGTACTGGTGTCGGTCCGCCTGCTTACTTAGAGCCTTTAAGACGCAAAACAGCCTCCAGAAGATTGTCAGGGCAGCCTAGAAACTGTGAACGTGAATCTTGTGCGAAAACGTGGGAAACAAATGTCTTCATCATAATTCCATTTTCTGCCTACCTGCAGTACGCACAGCAAGCACTGATGGCAGACTGAGCGCAACTCGCAAGCAGGGCAGCATCTATGATTGTGGGCTCCATCACCACGTCTCTCGGTCGTCGTCGCATCCCATCTCCTGCTCATTATTAAGGTATGCGTCCGCCAGGCAGAGTAAGGAAAGCAAAATGCCGTCGCCGCTTTTTATGTTGCGCAACAAAAAGAATAACAATGAGAGAGCACAAAAAATAAGGACATACAAGAATGTTAGGAAAAATGGGAAAGAGAAAAAACGCCCCCTCCTGAGATGACCTCTCCGTTTATGCGCCTTGGGACTGGTCCGGGATGATCGAAGGAATGATAGAGTTGGTGTTGTCCGTTTGTTGATAAGGATAGATGTCGATTGCCGTGGCTGGTGTGAGACAGCTTGCGTCGAGCTGACGCCACGCCACGTGTGGTGGACCTCCGGTGGACGCCATCGATATGCGTGTATGCACCGTATGGGTGCCACATTATAAGATGACGCAGCAGCCGCTTTGCTTTTTGTGGTCGCCGCTTAGCAGACTCTGTCTTGTTGCTGCTTCGAAAACATCGTCTACGCCCTCGCCTGTAAGCGAAGAGCACTCGAGATACTTCTTCGCACCAATGCGCTTGCGAACCTCTTCGCCTTCTTCGGCTACGAGGAATTTTTCGGATCGTTTACGCATCTCTTCTTGTGCGACGGGGTCATCGCGAAGATCTTTCTTGAGACCGACGAGAATGATAGGCACGCCGGGGCAGCGCTCAAGAACTTCAGGATGCCTGGTGTATGTTAGCAATGCGTTTGCAAGTATACATATGCCGAGTCATGCTATCGTACCATTTAGTTGTGATATTTTGCAAGGAATCCGGGCTTGAGACTGAAAAGGCTATGAGGATTACGTGGGCTTGGCTGTAAGCGAGAGGTCGTAGGCGCTCGTAATCTTCCTGTCCAGCGGTATCCCACAACGCGAGCTGGACAGACTTGCCGTCAACGCGGCAGTCTGTGACATAGTTCTCGAATACTGTTGGCACATATCGCTGTGATGTTTGTCAGCAGGGGCCCATTGCTGGTTGAACAGAGTAACAAACCGTAGGGAAGTAGCCGAGAGTGAATACGGATAACAGACTCGTCTTTCCGCATGCACCGTCACCGATGATCACCAACTTCCTGCAGTCTGGGTATTAGAAGAGCTGCAAAAGCCGAACATATCCTCTACCGAGTCTTACCTCCTCATCACTTGCTGGTCGCCTTGTGCCATTGCGATGTGCTTCCAGGCCAGCCGAGAAGAGAGTATACAAGTTGCGAGTTGATTATGGGACCAATGGCTTCCTGAGCCTTCCGCGAAGATCAGATAATATCTCCCAGCTCTTGATCTAAGTGCAGGCGACGCGAGGCACTACGCAACCACTGTATGCCGGGCCGGGGGTGGAGACGTGGAGGTGGCAATGGAGAGGCGGCGGTTCGGTGATATGGGCGGCAGATTGAGATGAAAGCGGGTCTGTTGTGGTATGGCAAAGCAGGCGGGTATGCGTTGTGCAAGCGATGCAAGCGGTGGCAGAAGCAGCAATCAGGTAATCGGCTCGTGTTTCAAGATGCTCTCGGGCAACAGTCGGGCTGGCTGTTTGGCGCGATAGGCGTGAAGTCCGTGGGGTGCAATGGGTGAGGCGGAGCTGCGGAGGGCTGGCGGAGGGGAGGCGGTGTCAGCAGCGGCGGGAAGCAGGGTGAATTGGCGTGGGTGGTGTGGATGAGTGAGGTGTTGAGGAGTGCAAGGTGACAATGTGGTGGAATAATGTTGGCCGGGTCAGCGAGCCCTGGTGTTCTTCGCTTGCCCAAGGTTGGCGATCCTCCACGGGCTGCTGCGCCACAACCTAAGTTACCACTCGAGCTGTGCCGTGCGGTGCGCAGCATGTAAATAGAACGGCATCTACATCCACTATACTGACTTCATACCTGCATAGTCTTCAAAGGAGAGCTAGTTGTTGCTCGTGAGCATTGGACGTCTTTCTCGGGTACGTGGGAGATAGGGCTGGACACTGCGAATGCCGCAGTCACACGTATCATGCCGACATTCAAGAAGATTGGTCTCGTGATTGACTGGCCGAGTCGTAGTTCCGTGCTGGGTTTACGTCTGTTGCTAGGTATAGCTTGTAGTGCTAGTGCTATCGAACTTGGACGCCTTGGTCTTGAAAGCTTACCGTTGCGATAACACACTGCTAGGGAACATCTTCTCCCATCTTCTCCTCTAGCTAACCACGAGCACAATCAGAGTGAGCAATGAATGTGGAAGCCCTCAGAAGCTCGATGGAACGACGTGCTCGACTTGACGCTGACTTATTGTAGGCATAGAATAGATGAATTGCGGTGTGCTAGCTGTGAGCTGGCCACATATGAAGCTTTATGTTCTCCAGGCCAAAGTGATGTGTTCCGTGACTGACGCAATGCATGCACCTCATGGCAATCAACTGGAAACACATGTGATAGACGGATGATCATGAGATCCATGGCCAAGTGTTGAGTGAAGTATGTCTGTCCGCTGCATGGACAAGCCTAGAAATGCCTTCAATATCAATCAAATAATTATCCAAGCAATAGTTAAAGGCACGCGACTAATCCGTAGGACTGACAGGCGTGTGTTAGCCGACGCAAGGAGTTCTCGATCAGCCAGGGTGCAGGACGGTTTGCAGCCGTGAGCCGGACTTTGACGATTCAACCTCTCTCCAGCCCTTGGCGGGCTTCCTACTGGCTGGCAGCAGTGAGTGAGTGCGGGCAATCGCGACCTACCGAAGCAACAACCACCAAACGCAGCTCCACACTCACTCACGCACGCCCACGACCACTCACACCACCACCGCAGCTCCGCGTCGGCCTGCAAACCGACCACAGCACATGCCGCCATCCTTCCGCACCTAACCCATTGCTATTTCCTCCAGCGCACAGTCATGGCGACCAACGCGCGCAACCCTCCGCCTCCACAGCCCTCGACAAACGGCGTCATAACCGCTCCTCCGAAGGCCATGCAAGGCGGCAACCGCAAGAAGCAGAAGCGTCGCGCAAAGCAGGCCGCCCGGAACCTCAGCGAAGAAGCACCTCCGCCCGTCGCCGCGCCCCAGCACACCACCGAGGTCGACTACGACGAGGACCCATTAAGGTACGACGACGAAGAATATGACGAGGAATACTCCGACGCGGAGCCACAGCACTACGACGACCGATACGCACCGCCCCAGCCTGCTCCGAACGGCTACGCCGTACCTCCGCCCTCGAAGAACCGCAAGAAGAACAAGAAGAAGCGGACCAGCCACCACTATTCCTCAGATCTGCTGAGCTCGGCCATGCCTTCACTGCCTACACCACCTCCGCCCTCACAGCATACCTCTGCTGCAGCTTTGCGCACCATGCACAAGAGCGTCGCCAACCACCCGAACATCTGGAATACTAGCACGCAGCAGGAGCGCCAGAACATCAAGGACTTTTGGCTGAGTTTGAGTGAGGATGAACGGAAGTCGCTGCTGAAGATTGAGAAGGAAGCTGTGCTCCGCAAAATGAAGCAGCAGCAGAAGCACTCATGCTCATGCACGGTGTGCGGGCGCAAGCGCACGGCGATTGAGGAGGAGCTTGAGGTGCTTTACGAAGGCTATTATGAAGAGCTTGAGCAGTATGCACACCACGATCCTCTCCCGACAGATGGCATGCTTCCGGAACCCTTACAGCACCGCCCGCGTCTACCACATCCTCTGGCTGCACCTCCACCTAATCCCCGGCACCGGTCGAGTCAAATGCTCGAGCATCTGGACGAGGAAGAGGAGATTAGCGAGGATGAAGAGTATTCGGATGAGGAAGAAGACGAGGATGAAGAAGACGAAGAGGACGACGAGGAGGATTACTCTGACGAAGAGCCCGATCCACCTCGAGGTCCTGTACCAGACTTCTTCAACTTCGGACAAAACCTCACAGTAAAAGGTATTCTCACACCGTGGCTCGAAAAATTGCAATCCGGGCTAAAGGGAAAAACAGACAATCTCCTCACCGTAGCCGACGACCTATTGAAGAACGATGGGCGAAAGTTCATTGAGATGATGGAACAGTTGGCCGAGCGGCGCATGCAACGAGAAAGCGAAGCTGAATATGCTGCCGCAAATCCCAGTCACCCCAACACATATCCTCCAAACGATCCCGCATACAATCACGAAGATCCTCTTGCTGCTGGCGACGAGTATGATGACGAAGAAGCCAGCTACGACAGCAATGAGGAGTATGACGATGATCTGGAGGAGGAGGATGAGATGGTGGGTCAAACTAACGGAAGGGCTTCTCGAGACTTTAAGTTTACTGATCGCTTACAGGGCGGCTTGACTGAGGAGCAACGGATGCAAGAAGGCAGGCGCATGTTCCAGATATTTGCGGCACGTATGTTTGAACAGCGAGTATTGACCGCTTACAAAGAGCGGGTGGCAAAAGAACGCCAAGATCAACTATTACACGATCTCGAAGAGGAAGAGAGACAGTCCGAACTACGGGAAGCGAAGAAAAAACGCGACGCTGAGAAAAGGAAGGAGAAGAAGCGTATCCAAAACCTGGCAAAGGCGGAGGAGAAGGCACAGAAGGAAGCTGAGAAGGCTGCTGAAGAGGCTCGGCTAAAGGCAATCGAGGAGAAGAAGCAGGAAGAGGCCAGGCGAAAGCGTGAGGAGCAACGCAAGAAGAAGGAAGAAGAACGACGGAAGCAAGAAGAGGAGAAGGCAAAGAAAGAAGCCGAGAAACAGCGACGGCAACTCCAGGAGCAACAGCGACGAGAGGATGCAGAGAGAAAGGCACGTGAGCAACGAGCAGCTGAAAAGGCAAAGAAGGAAGAGGCACGGAAACGTGAGCGTGAAGAACGCGAACTACGTGACAAAGAGGCCAAGGAACGGAAGGCTAAAGAGGAGAAGGACAAGAAGGAGCGGGATGCGAAGTCAAAGGCTGATCGAGAAGCCAAAGAACGCGAGCGAGCAGCACGCCAGTCTTCGCAAGCTCATCCTCCACAGATTGCCAAACGACCTTCACAAGCCGGCATGGTAGCTGTGCCTGGTGTTCATCCCAAGCAGACGCAGTCAGGCGTCGCATCGCCACATACAGCAGTAGCCACTCCTGCTGTTCCTAAAGCGCCGACTCCGGCAAGACAGAAGCAAGCCTCGCAAAACGGCTCACATGCATCCTCGCCGATGCAACCTCAGTCGCAAGCCTCAAGTGCGCCCAGCAAGTCCACTTCGCCCAGCAGCGCGGTATCACAGCAACAGTCAGCAAACGGAGCAAGATCTTTTATGCAAAAAGGTCCACCTCAGCAGGGACCCCAACCACCACATCAGATGAACTCTCCTCTGCATCAGCAGGTGCACCCACCACCTGGAATGCCACACGTGCAGCATCAGGGTGCCTTCGGTGGCATGCCTCCTCTGGGATTCCAAGCCTTCCAAGGACCTCAGAGCCCAATGATGCACAACATGCCACAGCGTGGACCTGTGCCAATATATGGTCATCAGGGGCCACCTATGGGCATGGGCATGCCGAATCGCATGTCTCCGTTCGGTCCTCCTGGAATGAATGGCATGAACGGCATGAATGGTCCTCCTGGCATGATGCATCCCCACGGTCACAGACTAGGATATCCTTTCGAACAGCCTGGAGTTGGAGCGCCACCTGGATTTGGATCGCAGATTCCCCAGCAACAGTCCTCTCAGACTTCACCTCTCGGACAGCCTATGTCTAATGGTGTCCCAGGGACTGATGTGCACAGGCCCTCGATATCTGGTCACTCTCGTCAGCAGTCGAGCGACAAGGATCGATTCGGAACCGGAACTGGCCAGCCTATTGCACGCCCAGCGCCGATACAGCGTCCAGGTAGCATGCAGTCGCCTGGCGGAGAAGGTAGTGTCAGTCCTCGGGGAGAGGTCGAAGCGCCTTCCAAGCATCTTGGTAGCTCCGCACTGCTCGACGATTCAGACGAGCCTATCCCCCAGAACGAGAACAGACGCATGTCGCACAACATCTTGCCGACGTCAACACGCAGCCAGTCACTAGGCATCGGCGGGCTTTTCCCATCCCCAGCAGGCTTCGGAACGCCTGCCACAACCTGGGCAACTCCCGCCCTGCCTCTTGGTCAGTCTCCTGGTCTTGGTCAACAGCAATGGGGTAGTCTCCCAACTGCTAGCCATATGACCGGATGGGCGAACAACAACAATGCCTTCGCGGGTAACGGCGCCTTCGGACCCATGGGTGTCGGCGCACAGTTGCCCATGCAAATGCATCGTCCCTCTGGGCTCGGTGGCCAATCTCGTCCCTTGACAATCCGCCTTGCGATCTGTCAAGCCTGCAAACAGCTCGCTGCCACCAACCCAACTACCGACGGATTTTACGACCTCAATGCGATTCTGCGCCAGATGCCAGCCCTCAACCCTCCGCCTTCACACTCCGAGCTCGAGGCCATCTGCGAGACCGAAGGCGACAGCCAGAACGGAGGCGGCGAGCTCAGCGCGCGCAAAGCGGCTTCTGGCGGTGAGGTCGTTGCCGTGAAGTGGACTCCCGACAACGGCACTCCCAAAGATCAAGCTCGTGGTTCGCACGCTGGCTTGGGCGAGATCGGCAGTCCGATGCCGAGCAGGACCTCTCCCGCTGGTATCGGCTTCGATCGCACAGGCGGCTTCCCAAATCTTGGAGCAGTGGGTTCGCCGGGATACTAGACGCATCGCAAGTAAACTGACTGGCTTTGTGCAATGATCTGGGTTTTTGCGTTTTTTTGCGAATTGGTAGCTGAACACGCCGCGATGGATCGATGGAAGGATTTTGCCTACGAGTTCGAGGCTGCTGCACACCAGCTCTTTCGTCCTTCCCTTTTTTTGACCTTGGTTTTCCTATGGCACGTTGTGGCTCGTTTTGGGACGAAGTATGATATGAGTAGAAAGGAGAGCAAAGCACCTAAATTCAAATGCTTGGCTGGTGGGATTGATTCTTGTCATCATCCCCTGGCGTTCGTTCTTCGGTCGTTTTTTGGTCGTTTTCATTGTCTCACCTGGATTTCTGTGCGCTCGCCTGGTGTGTATTTCACGTGTAGGTCTGTGTTTCTCCCATGTCAATGTTCTTTACGATGCTTGGGCATCGCTGACGATAACGCACACGCATAGATCGATCCCTCGGAAAGAGATGACGGTCGTGGTTCCTGCTCACATCTTCTTTCCTCGTGTCGGGCAGGCATACGGGAAGCTTGACTTGTCATTGCAAGCTGATGGACCAAGTTCCGTGCAGTAGTTTCTTCGGTCCCTCGACTGGTGCTCAATTGGCGTAGCAAAGATTATGTGTAACGTTCAACTGCATATTGCTTGTGCAAAAGGGTCGAAACAGGAACACGGCGAGTTTTAAGATGATTTACGTGTGACCGGCCACTGCGGCCTCCAAAGCGCCGAGACTTGTATCCCGAGGAGCGCTTTCACGCCCGAGAAAGATCGATCGAGGATGCTATGGTCTGTACTACAATCTTTGACATGAAAACGAAAGTACATGTACATGTATTTGATGGTCCCGTTACCCCAAGACTCGAACCCTAGCGTACAATTCTTTGGCATTTATATGCCTACATGTAGGTAGTTGTAGACGAACCCTTACCTTGATACACAGCAGCATCAGCTCAGCAGTATCGCTCGCCATGAAACTGCACGTGTTTTCGTTTGAAGACACTGTTGACTATCAACTATTTCTCCCCCCCCATCACGAGCTTTTACATGCGGTTGACGAAGCCAATGGCTAAAGGCCAGTCACGTGATGTGGGGTGCATATCATGGAATTCTTAGGCAAAAAAAAGCGCAGCGGCAGAAACGGGTTGCAAGATTCAGAACTAGAGGGGCTGGAGGCGAGGGATGATGGCATAGTGGGTTGTGTCTGCGACGTCTGAATGATAAGGGAGGGACAAGTTGCTCGCCAGGTCTCGATCGCATCAGAAGTTCGATGCGATTTGCCCAAATCGTTACGTTTTGCGTTGCTTTTTCCCTGCTTCGGTTGTCTGGTTTGGAGCAAAACAGCTTTGCTTTGCTGCGAGGTAGTGCCGCACTGGCAGGTGTGACGCAGATACTATCGTTTTGTGCATCATGCATTGATGATGTATACCTTTGCAACCCTTAGGACAGCGTGTACATGTATGTATGTAAGCCCTGCCAGCGCATTTGTACATACGATATGCGAAGAGTGGTCAGCCTGCGGTGGTTTCACATGTTTGGCTTATCGTTACTAGCTCGCGTATCACCATCACATGAAGCCATCAAATGGCAGTATGAGCAAAGGAGCTGAGCCTCCGTGGACGGCACCACATCGTGATCCCGGCGCAACCGTCAGGGTCTTTCAAACAAATTCTCGTTGATCACTACCTCATCTTCTGCGCAGGAACTTCATCCGAGGCAGACGCTAGACAGCAAAAAGCCGGGGTATGGCTGCAGTTTCGCGCTGGAGATTTCTCGGTTGGCCCTATCATCGCCTGGGCAGGTCTGAGGACTGTTGTCCTTTTCTGAGATTGTTTTTCTGAGCAGAGTCGGATGGCGTTACCTTGGGTGGGGCATGACGAGGCCCGTCGTCTCGGCTGACTGCGAACACCTGGACCCTACGCTGTTGCCTACTATACCGGTTGACTCACCTGTTGAGTGAATCACCAGAAGCACATGCGTGTCTGTGATATCGGATGGCCAGCGACGCACGCGACAGGCACGCACGCTCAGCCGTGTTTGGGCGGCTGAAGGCGGGTAGACGACGACTGCAGTGGTATCGCCTGCAGCCCGTACATTAGTCCCGGTAGGTCGCCGATGGATCTGGCGCGGGGCTGTGATGATTGGGCGAGTCAGATGTTGCTTGGAAGTAAGGTGGGAACCTGGCTGGAAGTCTGTGAAAAAGTTCGCCACGGGTGTTGGCGATGCTATGGCGGCTCCTCGTCGAGTATGCTGAGATTTGCAAGCGCCAGCGTGTTGTCTTCGACGAGCTGGACTCTCTTAAGAGCCATGCAGCGCTGTACACGTCGAAGCCTCGGATAGAATGATTGCAGTAGGGGCCACGCTCCGTCACGTGTGCTCACCGCCCGTCGTGCTAGAGTTTAGGCTAGTCCCAAAGCCGATTACGCGCGAACTTAAACGGGGACTGAGAGTCTGAACATCCAGACTGACTTTCTCTCCTCCTCCCCGAGTTCCTTCTCGCAAGACCAAACACTTTGACCCTTTCAAGACACATTCCACCCAACTATAACCAACATCCCCTACCAATCTATCAATCACTTCGTCGGACAAGATGCCGCAGGCGGTCGCTGAGCTCTAAATTCACCGCTGGAGGGGCTGTCAATGTGACACCCTCCAGTCCGGTCTTTGCCCAGCGAACAGGTTCTAATCACTGACAACCACGTACCACTCGGTTGCTCCAAGCACTCGAACAAAACGCCCTCATTCAAACCACGGCTTTTTCCAAAGGTCGTAGGAAACTGCATCACCAATCAACACTCCGTTTGCCCAAGGAGTACCAACCGACGAAGTCAAGACTCGGCCCTATCATAGTCAAGGGCACAGTCGACCAAATTATTATTAAAACGCCAGCAGTTGCCCCGAAGGCGACATTCCGCGACGAACAGACGAACCAGATCATTGTGCTTATTGCACGAATCATTATAACTACCTCATTTGCCTGAACCTCTTCACTTGAAAACACAACCTAAGATACAATGGCACACCTGAGTATGGCCACGACCAGCGGAGGGCTCAATATGGGACCACCAAGAAGAATCAGCAAGTCCGAACACTCCGACACCACGAATAACCAAACAGGAAAACAATCAGCACTCCCATCGGGACTGGCAAGCAGCGAAGACGAAAAAGACGGAATGGGAAGTGATAGCGACGCCAGTGAAGGGAATGCTTCAGCAGAAGACGATGCAGATGCGGAAGCCCTGTCAGGTGTCGCTAAGCTTACAATGAAGCCCAATCAACATCTGGCAGGGAATCAATCATCTGACGCATTGCAAGACGGTGACATGATGTTCCTCGAGGACGTGGATATGATGGACATGATGGATATGTCGACAAGTGGAGGTGCGGAGGATAGCGACGGGAAATCCATCGAGGACGACGATGACTACACTGGTCTGGATGCGATCAGCGATGATGACGACAGATCTGGCGAAGAAATCGAGAAAGATATGTTGAAGGCTGCCGAGGCAGATTTGAGACAAGAATATCTCGAGACGGAGACCGAGAGAACAATCCAGGAAGAATCTGACTGGTACGCCGAGGAGCTCAACAGAGCAGGATATCGTAGCCGAAATCTTAGCATTGCTAGCGAGGACGACGACCCCTTCGGCTTCTCTGCTCCCCTCAACCTGGATGAAGACCCTTTCCAGGGCGCCCAGCTCTTCGACTCGGAGTGGCAGGGACTCATGGATGACGCGGAGATGAACCTTTGGCGCATGCCGAATCCTGACCGAGCCCGAGAAGACTCATTTCAGTCCACCGATCGGCCAAAACGTGTTCGTTTTGCTGAGGGTGAGCCTTTATCTCGCAGCTCCAGCAGAAGCAGTTCCGGAAGCAGCGACGACGAAGCCGACGATGCGTATCCCGATATCTTCATGGATCAGGACGATCCTAAGATTCAACGACTCCTAGCCCAAGACCGCGGCGATGGTGATATGGCAGGCTACGACAGCGACGCTGGCTCCGTGTATGATTTCGAGGATGATGCTGATCGCTTCGCGTTTGAGATGGATGAGGAGAGCGACTCTACTGAGGACGATAGCGAAGATGAGTCTGATCGTATGTTTCAACGTGCTCCAAATTTTACGATAATTTTACTAACAATAATCTCAAGTGAGCGATGACAGTGAAGATGATGGCGGTTACGAGACCGAGGACGAGACTCTTGAAGAAAAACAAGCTAAGATGCAGGAGGTCTGCAGAATGGCTCGTCCGGAACCGCCAGTCAGCGCTCCAGCAACACCCACAGCAAGCAAACGTACTTCGACACCTATAGCTCGATCCAACAGCGGCAGCAATGGATCGGTCTCCAAGAGCATCAAGTCAAAGAAGGGCCCCAAAGAAGGCACTTTCGTATGCGATCCAACCAAAGCCACTGTAGTCTCGGACGCTTCCGGAAAGAAAACTGTTCTCTACATGCCTACACAACCTTCGGCGAAGAACAAGGCATTCTGGGATCGTGCCAGAAGCGTTGCCAGCAGCCGTAACACAAGTCCACGCGGTTCCATGTCAATCGAGCTGCCAGGTCGTGGTGGAAAAGATGAGCAGCCCGCACGACCGTTCACGGCACAGTCGACCCTTGCAACTATGTTTGATGGCAATTTCGACTTCATGAACCAGACCGAACTCTCCCCACCACCGATCCGTTCTCGTCCACAATCTTCGTACACTCCGGCGCCGAGTGCTTTCACGACACCCGCCCCCACCGAAGGCGGCGGCAGTGACGCAGACGAGGAGTATGCCGATTTCGGCATGCTCATCGACCTTGACCAAGACTCCGATGAGGAAGACAATGAAGCTTGGTCAGCTGCCGTCACATCTCCGACAGAGCCTTCTTTCCTATCACGCGGCATGGTAGGCTCATTCCGTCTCAATCAGCATCGCGCTAAGCAAGAGAGCTCCATGGCCTCGCACCCTGACAGTCGTGCCTCTACATCAGAGGTCAACGCGCTTCAATCGGGTCGTCGTGGTGCAGGAAATGCACCCATCACTCCTGCACGCAAGAGACGTATGAGCAAGGACCTGAACCGCACCCACTCCGGCATTAGGAAGCCTGCCTTGCCTTCTGGTAGTCCTCTCTCCGCCAGACGGCCTAGAAGCCGAGGACAGAGTCTGTCCGGCCGTCTTGACCAGACTTTCTCTCCCGGCCTTTCATTGAAGAAGTAGAGGCTGCACCACACCCTCACGACCTTGCCACGATTTGCAGCCAGCGTAACAGGATTTGCGCTGCGTCTCCACGAAACATTCCATTCGAAACCATCCAAACTTATTGAACCACAAAAAAACCGACCCCTCCAGTGGGTAGAGAGACACACACACCTTAGCGCCTTGTGCTTACTTCGGCCTTTCAAGCCAGATAGGGCAGCTTTCCTAATTGTCTGAATTTTCCAGCGCCTGCTGTGCGCAAAGATACCCTCAGCGTTTGGTTTCCACCTGCGAGAGAAGAAGTAGTAGAGAGCGAAAGCAAAAAAGTTATTACACAGTTGTAGACCGTCTTGTCCTTTTAGAGACAGGCGAATGAAAAGAAGCATAGCATTGTATCATCCCTTTTCCTTCCTCCGGTAGTAACATTTCATGATCGTACACTTCCTGCCACCCTTTACTAACTCTCGTGGTGCCGGGTGACGTTCTGTCGTCTCAGGCACGGAACCTGCATAGCTCTCTGAAGGATGCAAAGCTAAACAGGTTCGTCCCAAAGCTTATGAAGAGTCACCTTCCAGCTGTGATGACCAAAGGACTCTCACTAGGCAGCGGTGAGGAACTTATCATCCTTTCTGAGGCTTGAATTAAAAGTCAAAACGTCGTGCTCCTCAGCCATCATCATGAGTCTTACCACGATTTTTCGAAACATCAAAATCAACAAAATCCCTGTGACCCAATGTAAGCAATCCCTATTCTCTGAGAAAAACATGACAGCTGACGCGAGTGCTACACCGATCCTAACCGGCAAACTCGATGCCTTTCGACTCGTATCTTCATTCTTCCCGACCGAATGGGCCAGCACAGATGTCGATGCAGTCCACACCAAAGAGATCACCGGCGGGTTTATGAACTCTCTGCAATTGATATGGCGTGATACCAAAGCCGATTCTGAGCCCGGCGCTGTTCTCATTCGACACTTCGGCAAGAGTGGCTCCGTCGAAGAGCCTCCAAGCACCAACATGACTTTATCGGCCGCTCAACAGGCTGTTGTTTACTGGGAAATGAGTCGTCGAGGCTGGGGCCCAAAAATCTATGGGTTATTTCCAGGTGGTCGATTGGAAGAATATTTCGTCGACTCGCACACTCTGACTGCTGCCGAGTGCTTGCAGCCAGATACCAGGCGCGGAGTGGCGAGGAGCTATGCTAGACTACATTCGCTGCAACTTCCTTTGCGGCGCGACAGCGGTACGCTAATCGTGCAAGAGTTCATCGAGAGCATGCAGAAAAAGCGTGAAAGTGTCTTGCCCAAAGTGCAAGCGGTCGACGACCCCAGAGCGGTGTCTTACGCAGAGATCTTCGAAAGGACAGACTGGGTCGGAGAATTGAAGTGGGTTCGGGACCTGTTCGAGAAACACTCATGTAAAACCACGATCATCCACGGCGACACCAACCACCTCAACGTGCTAGTCAAAGATAACAGCACTTCCAACACTACCGACCGCGTCGTCCTAATCGACTACGAAACCGTCTCCTACAATTACCGCGGCTTCGACCTCGGTGGCCACTTCGCTGAGCGCATGTACTGCTACAACCAAATCAACACCCAACTTTCCGGCTCCGCTTTGCCCAACGAGGAAGAAATGGAAGCGTTCTGTGAGGCTTATCTCGACGAGCTGCGAGCTTTGGGCCAGGGTTTGGACGAAAACGATACAATCGAGCACCTGATGCTGGAAGCCAGGATCGGGAGAATGTACCATTACTTGTTTGTGAATATGATGTGTACTGTTTTTGACGAGGTCGAGCTGGAGCCGGTGTTTTTGGAGACGTCGACGCATATGATGGGGATGTATGGAAGGCTGAAGGGGGAGTTTTTGGCGGGTTGTCCAGTAGGGTAGATTTCACATGTGATTGAAGAAGTGTTTGAGAAAAGAATCATTAGTGATTCATTGTCGAGGCGATGAATGCGCCTAAACAGCCGAATGACTGTGGTTTGTTACTAGAGGTATTTTCATGTGGATGAGCTATCGTCAAGGATGGTATAAGGATACAGCATATTGCAGCACGATTCGTGATTTTTCATGATTCAGTGCATACCGGAATATGATCGATTCTACCGTTCGTTTGTCAATATTGTGAGCGTCGGGCCGTGATGATTTCAGATCGATAGTTTCAAAGAGTCCCACGCTATCACGCTGCATGAAACTCCACCTAGATACAGGGGCTAGCTAGCAACAGAAATGATATCCACGACTCGATCGAAACACCGGCCCAGAAAGAGAACCAGATAGAGAGAGAACAAATAAACACCATGCTCGCGTACAATACAAAGTGACTCCCTACTGACACTCGTGCGCGCGACACGAGCTAGAGCCTCTCGAGTCATCTCCCGTAGGAGAAGTCTCAAGCAGCGGGCGCAGCCACAGGTTTTTCCAAAGGCCATTTTGACGCCCCATTATGTTGTTTGGTGTGCAGACGGTTGTCTGCTACAATACAACGCTTCCTATTCATCCCATTTCCGAGTGTATATGTGTGTTGTTCCCAAAATGCTTCGTTACTAGTGCATTTACACGCGGAGGAGCTTGGCAGCGTACTGCTCGATGAGGTGCTCGTCGGGGAAGGCCATCTTCTCGAGCTTCTCGGCGTAGGGGGTGGGGACCTCAGCACCGGTGACACGGACGGGAGGAGCGTTCAGGTAGTCGAAGGCGTACTCGGAGGTGAGAGCAATGATCTCGGCGGTGACACCGAAGGAGGGGAAGCCAGACTCGACGGCCATCATGGTACCGGTCTTCTTGACGGAGTTGATGATGGTCTCAAGGTCGAGAGGCTTGATGGAGCGGAGGTTGATAACCTCAGCCTCAATGCCGTACTTCTTGGAGAGGGCCTCAGCGGCGACGAGGGACTGGCCGACGCAGCGGGAGAAGGTGACGATGGTAAGATCCTTGCCGGAGCGCTCGATCTTGGCCTTGCCGATCTGTTCATGTTGTTAGCTCGGTGTTTGATCTGAGTGCGGATGTGGCTGTACTTACGGGGAGGACGAAGTCGTCCTTCTGGGCCTCCTCGCTCATGGGGAAGCTGAGACCGTAGAGAAGCTCGTTCTCGAGGACACAAACAGGGTTGGGGTCGCGGATGGCGGCCTTAAGCAGACCCTTGGCGTCCTCAGCAGAGTAAGGCGCAACGACCTTAAGACCAGGGATAGAGCCGTACCAGGCGGAGTAGTCCTGGGAGTGCTGAGCAGCGACACCAGCAGCGAAACCGTTGGGGCCACGGAAAGTGATGTTGCAAGGCTGGATACCACCAGACATGTAGTGGGTCTTAGCGGCAGAGTTGATGATCTGGTCAATGGCCTGCATGGCGAAGTTGAAGGTCATGAACTCGCAGACGGGGTGGAGACCAGCAAGGGCGGCACCGACGGTCAGACCGCAGAAACCAGACTCAGTGATGGGAGAGTCAATGACACGCTTGTCGCCGAAGCGGTCGAGCAGGCCCTTGGTGACCTTGTAGGCACCGTTGTACTGAGCAACCTCCTCACCGAGCACGAAAACCTTCTCGTTCTTCTCCATCTCCTCGGCCATGGCCTCGTTGAGCGCATCACGGACGGTCATCTCCTTGACACCGCTGGCGGAGGCATACCCTCTCTGCACCCTCAGGGCCGGGACTCTCTGGAAAGCTGTGGTCGGTCTCGGGAATGCGGCGGTCGGGGTTGCGCGCAGAGCGCGAGAGAGGCGGGCGCCGATCATTGTGAGGGCTGTGAAGTGTATGAGATACCCGGGCGACGGCGGAGATGGTGATGAGGGCGGAGATTTACAAGCGAGTGGAAGGTAGTGGTGGTGGTGGGCTGGGAGACAGGACGGGTTGTTGTTGGGAGACTGAGCTTGCGGCGGGCGGATTATTCTCGCCGCAGATGCAAGCCGCAAGTGAGCTTCTCACCCGAAGATAAAAGTCCGGAAGGTCTGTGCACGGCTTGATTTAGATCGATATACACTTACTATCCGACCTGTGTATGCAGATATGTTGTGGAAACAGTCTCGATTTGTTTAAATCAGACTGCATCTCAATGGTCGCTACGCGTAGTTCTGCTTCTGTGTCTGCTGGCAAAATCATATACACCACCAAAATTGTCGTAGACTTATCCTCGTCCTCATTAGGTCAGGGCTAATAATCTCAGATTGATAGCTGCCAGTGTAGTATGAGAAGGTACTCAGGTATGTGCAGACCTACACGCAGAAATTGTACATTCATGCTATGCAGGACGAATGAATCGTGTCCCATCTTATCAAAACCCTGACGAGTGGCCAGAATGCATCTCAGGCCGGTAGAAACGCCTAACGCCTCGCTCAAAAATCACATCTCTCCAATCAACAAACAAACCCTTACTCTCCATTCTGTGCAGCATACTGCCTGTCATCCGCTCCAGGTGGCGCAGCAACCAATAGGCTATCTAGATCATCGGTCGCAGCGACTGCAGCAGCAGGGCCAGCAGATCCGCTAGCAATGGCTTTCTGCGCCTGTGCTGCACCAGCCGGTTTTGAGCCTTGAGTAGATCTTCCTGATCTGGCATTCTCCATCCTCGTGTCACGATCCATAGAATCCAAAGGTTTGGGTCGTCCCCACTGCACTCGCAGCGGCACACCTTTGACAAGTGCGCGACCTTGGCACGTCGCTGCTGCCTTTTCGGCAGACGCCCGCTCCATGTAATTGACGAATGCACAATGGGAGCGGTGACTGCAGACTAAGCTGCGCAGAGCACCGTACTGCGCAAAGTAGGTCCGGATTTCGTGCTCGGGCATGTCGTCCTCCACGCCTGTAAGGAATAGAGATGTGATGTTGGTGTCGGCCGGAGGCAGGATATCTGCGGGCTTTGGAGGTAACGCAGCTGCGCTCGGAAATGCTCGTCGTCCTCGTGCTCCACCTCTGCCGCCACGCGCTGGTGGCGCACTGCCTCTTGGTGACGCATAAGCAGATCCATATGCTGATTTCTTGACGTCTGCGGTCCTGATCGGTCCAAAGTTCGAAGCGCCTTCTGAGCTCTCGCCGCCTTCAAGCAATTTTTGCCCTTCGCCTTCCTGCTCTAGCCTTCTCTGCTTCTTGTAGTATGGTTCTGAAGCTGCCAACCTTCTCAGCAGATCCCGCGCCTTCTCGTCCGTCTTCTCATACCCTTCCAAGCCTCTGCCCTCTTCGATTTCCTTTTCGTTGTTCTGCGCAAAGTACTCCCTGTTCACGTCGCTTTGCGGTCCCGGAGCGACCATCTTCAGCGCCGCATCTCTAATCGTGATCGGCAGGCCGAAGCTCAAATCCAGCATGCAACACTGGCAACAGTTTTTGAGACGTGCGCAAGTGAGGCAGATACCCGTACGCTTCTGGCGAGCGGTGCGGTCGGCTTTCCAACGGAAGATGGTGAAAGGTCGTGTGCAAAGCTTGCATTCTGCGCCGTAATCCTCTTTAAGCATTTGGACGTATGGGTTGTCTGGCAAGCAGCGCTCGCAGACCGAGGGCATGTCGGTGGTCTCCCATCCTGACCTGTTGAGATCCTGTTTGATTTGTGGCGGCATGTTGGTGGTGGTGGTGGTGTTTTGTGTTTATCGGGCAGAGATGGTTGGTAATTATGGCGTAGACAGCGACAGAAAGTAGGACCTCGGAATCGCGGGATCGCGTCAAGCGGGACGGCCCGGAGGCATGAATCGAGTGAACAGCCTTCAAATGTTGTGTTTCGATGTTGGTGTCTGATTGCTGGAAGTGACTTAGTATACGCAGACTCTCGACATACGTTATATCCTTCAAATATATACCTCGCATTGGTTGTGCGTATCCAATGCCCATGAACAGTGCGATTGGGTATGCCCGCTGCTGAAGATGCCGGGTACCGGGACTCGCGAGATCAGCCTCAGCGGAGGGCCTAAAGTCATGCCAGATATGCACTTGGACATGCTACCTAACTACATATATAGTTAAAGATGGTATCTATTGGTATTTATCAAGAAAATGCCTTATCGAAGGTATGGAGATCAAGATACAATAGCGATTTACCAACCCTCGCATTATCACGTGCAAACCCTAGACCTCGTTCATCTCGTATCATTGCGGCGGCGGACCCTTGAGCGCGCGCTAACCTGTTCCTAGGCGGTCAGTGGCGGGCGCTCGTCGCCCTCGTACGATGGTCTGGGGAATTTGTTGAATTGTTGGAAATTACCCCCTTGCCCGCATAAACACTCGCCTTTCCCATTGATTTGATATCGCCCTCTCCGTCTTCACACATCTGCCAATCCCTGCATTCCTGCTTACCGTCCTCCCACCCTTTCAACTTCTCCAATCCACCTTTGCCTTCAACGGCAATCACACAGAAGCCACCAACAATGGCCTCCAAAACCGCCCTCGAAGCGCAGGACAAGCAGCGTGACGCCGACTTCAAGAACGCCCTCCACGGCAAGACCGGCCAGGACACCAACTACTACAGGAACATTCTGGGCAAGAACAAGGACGCACAAAAGGAGGCTGTCGACGAGTACTTCAAGCACTGGGACAACAAGGCCGCCAAGGACGAGACCGATGCCGACCGCGAGTCTCGCCGTGCCGAGTATGCCACTCTCACCAGACACTACTACAACCTCGCCACAGACCTTTACGAGTATGGCTGGGGCCAGAGCTTCCACTTCAGCCGCTACAGCAAGGGCGAGGCCTTCAAGCAGGCCACTGCGAGACACGAGCACTACCTTGCCCTCAAGATGGGCATCCAGGAGGGCATGAACGTTCTGGATGTTGGCTGTGGTGTTGGCGGTCCCGCACGAGAGATCGCCAAGTTCACTGGCTGCAACGTCATGGGCTTCAACAACAACGACTACCAGATCGAGCGCGGCACCATGTACGCCAAGAAGGAGGGTCTTGACAAGCAGATCTCTTTCACCAAGGGCGACTTCATGCAGATGGATTTCCCCGACAACTCCTTTGACGCCGTCTACGCCATCGAGGCCACCGTCCACGCTCCCAGCCTCGAGGGTATTTACAGCGAGATCTTCCGCGTGCTCAAGCCCGGCGGTGTCTTCGGTGTGTATGAGTGGTTGATGACCGAGAAATACGACAACGACAACCCTCACCACCGTGAGATCCGTCTCGGCATCGAGCTTGGTGACGGTATCAGCAACATGGAGAAGATTTCCGTCGCCGTTGACGCCATGAAGGCCGCTGGCTTCAACCTCGAGGTCAACGAGGACCTGGCTGACCGTGACGACGAGCTTCCCTGGTACTGGCCTCTCAGCGGTCAGCTCAAGTACATGCAGAGCATCTGGGATTTCCCCACCCTTGTCCGCATGACACACTTCGGCCGCAGCGCTGCTCACAGGTTCGTTGGTGCTCTCGAGACCATCGGCCTTGCGCCCAAGGGCACCCAGAAGACTGCTGACTCGCTCGCCATTGCCGCCGATGCCCTCGTCGCCGGTGGTAAGGAGAAGCTGTTCACACCCATGTACCTCATGGTCGGCAGGAAGCCTGTCAAGGCTTAGACGTCTTGATTAATGCCAATGCACTTAATTTTGTTACTCGCGATGCATTTTGCTGGGCGTTCTGGGGGATGGAAGAAGGGCTCGACTACCCGAAAGGTCGAAAAATTTCTCATCACTACAAATATATAAGTACCTACAGACTTGTAAATGACGGTCGAAGTTTTTTCACCTTTGCAATGCACTTACATTCGTGTTCTCACTTCTCACGCTCAATTCTCAAGTCTAAGCGAAGTCGATGGTCCCTCCAGCAGAGGATCGCCGACAGCCGTACACTGACTGCATCAGAACAGTGCTCGAGCGCCGAAATGCGCCTTCAATGCTTCCACGCGATAGGAGAAACACGACTTAACCATGCCCTGACGTATCTGCCCTAAAACATCTCGCGATAGCCGCTATATTCGCCTAACAATCGAAGCTTCAACGAAACGACTCCCGGCTCGCAGGCATGCATGTCTCGCAGCACGCGAGCCGGGTTCGCGCCACTTCCCGGGATCCGCTCGCAGAACGTGGGATCGTTGCGCGGCATGTTTACGCGATTGAAGCTTTAGCCGGTTGTCTATTGATGACGACTTGTCTATAAACGGGAGAGAGTCTCTAGACAGGATAGCGGAGGCGTCTTCCATGAGAGACACGAAGCGCCACACCACGCTAGAAAGCTAGTCGATAGCGAGGGTGGCGGTTTGCCTGCGATATACGACGGCATGGCGAACATTTGTGGAGGGGCCTAAAGCTAGCGTCGATGTCATGCAGCCTACCTAGGAGGTAGCATGTCTTTGGTGAGAAGTAAAGTGCTCTGATGATTTGCGCCGCGTGAACGTTTCCTCCTTCTCGGCAGGTCCCTTGCTCAGGCCAGCCATGTGGGCGACACGTGCGTGTCATACCAGGCTAACGTCGGACGTCGACGTGCCTTAGCGAGAGTCAGTGGCGTTGAATAGGGCTAAGTCGTGCCATGGCCCATGGAGTTAACAAGAGATTTGACTTTGGTGGCTAATGCCCTGATTCTGCTAGGCCGGATGTATAGAGCTGTATTTGTCTCTCTAGTCACGCGTAGCGATGCCTTGGGTTGGGCATTGACGCGAAGAACACCACAACAGGCTCAACAGCCGTCGTGTCTCGCGAAGGATCAGCAATTGCGATTCATTGACAGGCACAGATGCAGGGAGCCGGCGTGGTACGATATGCTGTAACCGAGCCTACGATGCGTCGGGCCTCGTGGCACGCACGCGAGGATCGACGGTGCGGCATCAGGAGCACAGCATAGGGCACATCATCAGACGGCCGCCCAGACCTCACCTTCTCGATGCGGCTTGCGGAGCGCGACTGGAAGAGCTATGACATGGAGCCTCGTGGTTCGGCGCGGCCGGTAGCGACTTTTCGGTCCTTCGGAGCAGTATCAGACTTGTTTTAAGCTATCTTATCTTGCTCATGCCGGAAATGCTCGGTGGAGGTGGAGAAGCGGCAGGGCATGCGTGTGGAAACAGGTCGTGATGATGCTCTCGGACGATGGCCGTGCCTGTAGTGCTGAGCTATACAGACTCTCTCTTTAGCTGTGTGTGCATGTCAACGAGTGTCAAGATGTCAGTCGATGTGATGTACATGTGTTGTACAGCTCAGCTAGCGCGCGATCTTCCGGATCCCAGCGCTGGGGTTCAGAGATCCAGGCCCACATGGCGCGAAGCTTGCATCGCGCGACCGCAGAACAGAACGGCTCCGCTCGAGTACCTAGACTTCAGCCCATACCGAGCACGGCAACTGCACCACCGGCTGCTGCACTCAGACGACGCTCCTGCATCTCTGCCCAACGCATCCCTGTCGTCTCGGAAGGCCTTTGACGAGCTGTGCGCTCGCTGCACTTTCAGCACACAGCACACTCGTCGACAGTAGTCTAATGCTCCTCCAGCTATTGGTCACATATGCGCTACTAGGCGCGACGCCTCGCCCGGCATGCAGCGGACTTGTTCGGGCCAGTCGGCACAATGCTTGGGACCTATATGAGCGACTTGTATGTAGTGCTCTTAGCCATAACCCACTCTCCCACCATTCTCACAGGTAACCGTGGACAAAGCCTCTGGCATGCTTTGCTGTGGCATCGGTGGCTGTAGCTGACCCAGTCAGACCACGTTTGTGGCTGTCAAGATGCCTGTCGTAGTGCACTTCGATCAAGGCACGTCCACGTACATTGATATGAGTGGGCCAAAGTGGTGGCCCGCGGGTCTTCCATTAACTGAAAGGAGCCATGGATCCTACAGACGCCGCATTCGGCTCACATCGGCCCCCGGCTAGGACCACGTCTCGTGGCAGCTGTATCCAGACATGACCACGACTGCACTCAACCATGCCTGCTCGCGCACAGGGCCGGTGCCCGCCGCCATCAAAGCGGCAGATGGAAGCCACGTCGATTCACCCGCTTAGCGAGGCTTCTTGCGTTGGCGATGCCGTGGCAGCCTTCAAGCCCAGTGATATCACTGCAAGACACGAGTGTCCATACTCTCCCTACATTTCGCTATGGCGTGGGTGCACCTTAAAAAGTGGAACGCTTGTAGGGTTTGATATATTTGCACGCAGGGCGACTTCCTGGCTGCAATCGATGATTCCCTGGGGCGCTACTGATCATAGCTCTGCATGAGAACTACGTCCGTGGAGAACAACAAATCCTTTTCAAAAGAAAGACGGAGGCATGTCCTTCGGGCTGCGGCCGGTCATTGCCGAATGTCCCTACTCCAAGTCCATCTTACTGACACTCAAACACGACACTGTTTCATCTGACCGAACACCTCCGCACCTTGGACTTGATACCTATCTTCCCACCACCGACCAATCACCATCGTGGCCTCACCACTACTCCAGCTCCCTCGTGAGCTGCGAGAAGACATCTGTCTCTTCGCCCTCCTCAACTCTGATACACCCGTCTCCTTGATCGTGACCTGCCATCAACTCAGAATGGAAGCTCAACCGCTGCTGTACCAGCGTCCAGTCAGACTATCCTCACAATCCAAACTCTTCGACTGGGTCAATCGATCTCGCGGCTCGAACCTGAAACAAGTCCGTCATCTCGCACTCCAGTTGACGGACATCGACCTGTCGCCCACGCTCGTCTTCGACAGAACAGAAGCTCAAAATACTCCTTCAGCATTCTCCTTATACGAGCATGAACTATCCCGCTTCGACGCCGCTCTTCGCTCTCTACCAAGCCTGACAGAGATCACCGTCATCCCACCTCGAGCCATGTATTCGCAACTGCTGAGAGGGATGTATCTGTCGCTGTTGGCACTCATACCACGACTACATCCTGGCTTAAAGCTACTGATCATACATGACGACTCTACAATCCTAAACGTGGTGACTTCGCTACGACGAATTCCGAAAGTGGTTTTCAAGGACCCACAAGCTGGAAAGAGTGTTGGCGAGAGCAAGATTAAAAAATCAACATCGCCTCATTCGAGATCACCCCGGGGAAAGGCCGTCAAAGTAAAGATCGAGGGCGAGGAATGGTAGCGATGCAATGCTGCTGGGGCGAATGATTAGAGCAGCTAGATGCGTCTGGGATTCTTCTATGAGGTGATATGTGCGGCCACTAGTATTAATTGCATTGAATTATTCAATTCTCATATCACTTTCGGACAAGAACAAAGACTATACGAGATTATTCGTTGTGCAACAAACATAGTATGTATCCCTTCTCGCAAATGAGTCCACAAGATCGCGTCGATCATAGTTAAACGCAGCTTCGTCTCGAGGATATATTCCCGACTGTATGTAGCGTGCCATTATCGTTGAATATACATAGTGGGGTTTACATGCATATCTTAGTACACTAGTCTTATATCCATGTATATCAATGCCAAGGAAAATAAATTGAGATATGTAAATGCACATAAGCTACATGTGACTATAGCACACTTACATGTATACCCTATATATATGTACAATACATGTATTAATCGGACCTTTCTGATCAGGGTCGTCAACCCTAGTTGTACTACGCTGGAGACCATTATTGAAGCAATTGCGCAATCGGTGATTGGCGACGTCATGCGTTTCTATTCACAGCACAAATCCCTGTCCCTGCATCATTCGCACTCCACAAAAATGTCGTGCATGAGTTCACGTACCTGCGTTGTACCTGATTCCACGACATTCAAATCTGTATTCTTTAACATAACTATATCACTGCCAGGTTTGTAAAATTGGAAATAAGCGTACATATGTAGTAATTATAATTATCGATCCATTGAACATCGAGCATGTAAAGAAGTGAATCGTGGCAGTACGGCCAAAATCTTGACAGTTACACGTAATTCCTCCGAACCGCAGGCAAGATCGACATGCCGTGTGGAACTTGACGACGCTTTCCAGGTTGTTTGCTGGAATAGTGTCCCAACCTCACTACTTTCATTCTAGACATAAGACTTCCTCTTCCTGCCTCCTAAACCACTCATCTGAAATTTGAACCAACACAACATCATACTAAAAACCAATCAACCACTCGTATTTGAGTCAAGAAAACCAACCATGCATCTTCAAACTACTCTCCTAGCAGCAGGCCTCTCAACCCTCGCCTCCGCTGCGGTCTTGCCCACAACCTACACCCCAAGCAGCAACAATACCAACAACACAACAAACCCCACCAACTTCTACCTCCTCACAACCACCTCGCCCACCCAACAACTCAACTCCTCTCTCCTCCCTGACGTCAGCGCAACCTCCCTCTTCGACCCAAACTCGCAGACAAACTACCTCCTCCGCCTCATCGGTCCAGGCTACAACTCGCTCCCCGTCTTCAACCTCACAGATGGAACCCTGGAGACCGAGGCCGCTGGACCGCACGGTATCGGCGAGTTCGAGTACAACAGCACGCGTGTGAGGGCTGGCGAAGATCTGACTTTCGCGCCGGCGGTGCAGCCGAAGGGCAATTTGGGATTGCAGGGTGGGTTCCTTCTGACCGTGAGCGGGCAGAGTGTGGGTTGGAAAGTTTGCGAGGGAGAGCTTGGGCAGCAGGTCGTGAGTTCTTCCCATTTTCTTCGGTGTGCCTTTTGACTCTTGCTAATATCTTCTCACTCTGCAGGTCGCTTGGAAGGGCAACGACTCTAGCTGCGTTGACACCTTCGTGCAAGCGGCGAAGACGGCGCCTTACTAAGCCGTGAGAAAGGAGAGCGAATGAGTACGAAAATCGGGCTTCTTGAAGTGATGATGAATGAAAATGATAGACACTTGACGGTACACGGAACGCGGGAAAGTCTGGCTAGACTTCAACATGATGGGAGAAAGTGGTAGCTTACGCTACCTTTGTACTATACAGCTGTATCGAGAACTTTGTACTATAAGAAACTTAGACCGACACCAAAGCTCAGACCCTTCCTGCCTTCCTCTCCCTTGCGCATGACGAGTGGCAGGGAGAAGTTGACCTCGAATCTTGCTGCTGGGTGAGCGTACACAAGACCAAAGCCAGCCGCGGTGCTGGGAAGGCCGTTGCTGAGTTCATCGAGAGTCTGCTTGAAGCTGCTCTGAACCTCACCTGAGCTCATCGATTGATCCTTGTCCTGCCTTGTGTCCTTGAGAGCGAGGAGACGGCCAGCATTGATGAATGTCTGGAAGCGGAGAGGAGTTTCCTTGCCGAGACGGGGAAGAGGGAAGAGCAAAGATGCTCCACCGGCGGCGTAAACATCACCACCAAGAGCATCCTGACCTTCTCTGGGACCAAGACCGGAAAGTCTGAAGCCACGGACATCTGTGGGACCGCCGAGCTGGAAGCGGTCGTTGATACGGCTCTGCGAAGGAGCGGACTGCCCACCAAGTGTCAAGGGGTACAGAAGACCACCGCGCAGACCTGCGGTGAAGGAGACGCCACTGTCGCCCTCGATGCCAGGAATGGGGATGGGGACGGCAGCCTGGGACTCAAGCTCGAATTTGCCGAAGGCAACGTCTCCCTTTAGAGGTCCTAGACCAGCCAGCTCAGTCACAGTCTTGAGCAGATAGCCACGGGAGGGCATCATAGGGATATCTCTCGTATCGGCAATGTAAGTGTGCGAAAGAGAAGACTTGAAGCTGTCGCCAGCGTCGGCACGGACGCTAGGCGATGCTTTCTCAGCAAGTCCGGTGACCTGTCTCCATAGGCCATTATAGGCAAAGTCGTGTTGGTGGCCGGGAGCGGTACGCCACAGGAATCTGGTAGAGCCTCCTCTGAGCACCTCTTCGTGCGAAGCCCAAGTCTTGAGCGTGCTGCTCGCTTGGCCGCCAATCTGCCACCTCAAGTCCGGGTTGGCCAGGATTGGGGTATCAAAGTTCGCGCTGTATGCGCTCCTGGTCCTCGTGCCCAAGCTAGCATTGGCGTTCAGGCTCTCTGCGCCTCCGAAGATGTTCCTCAGCACGACATTCAAGTATGCGCTTCCCTCAGAGCTGCCAGCTTCAGTGCCCGTCTTGATCGTGTATCTACCCCTCTCCCTTGCGCTGATGAAGACTGCATGGTCGGTAGGCGTGGACGAAGGATCGGTCTGGTCTGGTGTATCGATGTAGGTGCTGATTGGCTTGTGGAAGATATCGAGTCTGTCAAGCTTGTCCACAGCACCACCGATTTCGGAGAGAGCTTCCTGGAGGGTGTATGCACTGTCGCGGTTGTGCGAAAGGATTGGGTTGAAGATGCGCTCAAGGAAGGCAGTGCGAGTGTGAGGTGCGCCGACCAGGCGGACGGAGGAAATGGTCACAGGCTTGGTGGAGTTGATACCGATCTGTAGAGGTTAGAGAAGTGTTCGCGCGGTAGAAACACATGTTTGGCATACGGTCTCAGCCTGGCGTGCCTGTGCGCGCTCATACTGCTTCTGGGCGCTCTCATTGAGCTCACGTTCGCGTTGCTCGAGGTACTTGGGATCTATCGGCGTCCTGAGCTGTTCGAAGACCTGCGAGCACGTCAGCAATCGCACGCGAGGACGGGCATTTGCGATTACCTTACATTGTCTCCAGAGTAAGACTCAGCCATCGTGTATGGTCGTTGTACGGATGAAACAGCAAAAGTCGCCCTACTGTCGCAAGGAAGACCGCGCATTGAGCTTGGAGGCGTCGAGCTCGAGCCACACAGTTCGGGCGAGCTCGCGTGCCATCGAACGCCACAGCCATGGCCGGCGGAAACATCCTCACCAAAGTAGTTACGCTCTATACAAGCATCCTTGTTCATGGATCGTATACATGTCGTTCTGTATAGCTGAGACGTCTATGCAATGGTATATCATCCGCAAACTTCGATATGCCAACGAACCAACCCGGAACCAACCAACAGAGACATCATAGCTGCAACAATTCATCGGCTATTCCACCCGCCGTCTGCCACTCCACTGGTGAGCTTTGCAATGCTCATCTCGCCCATGTTTCTCGGATGTCTTTTCGAGGAAGATGGGGTCTTCTTGAGCCCAAACGCAAGAGCACTGAAATTCGAATTCTCGCTGCCTTCCCTGGACACGAAGCTGTGTGGACTATCCAACAAGCTCGACAAACGGCTGTTCCGGACCCTGTACTCCATTGCGCACCATTCTTCCAGCTCCTCGTGATGCGAGATGGACTGGCGTAAGCACGGGCGTTCCGGCGTCCGTGGTGCATCTGTGGCATTTGCTGGCTCTTCGTGCGTGGCTTCGTCTTCCACTTTCTCCCAATTATCTTCTGTCGCAGGCGCAACGTGCGCGTCCTGAGATGTGCAAGCAGGCAGTGTGTTTGACTCTTCGTCTTGAGGCCTGTGCTTGGTGCGCGGCAGACGTGCCTTGGTGTCACGAATGGCTGTGAGGACGACGACAAACCAGCTAGCACCTGTCAGCGAAAGAGCTCGTCACAGGTGCACGGCGAAAAGTCTCACCCGAAGAAGGTAAACAGCCAGCCTGGCAACTTCATTCTGGAACGGTGCATGCTGGTGGTTGTTCTGACTATACGGTGCTGCTTTAGAATGTCTTGCTGATAGATTTCGCTGATGTGGTGGGAATAGGCTATATCTATTCAAGATTTCAGAGAGCAGCTACTCGAGTGTTTGGTTCGCCGAGTTGCTGTTCGTGATCCTCAAGAAGGTGGGCAATCCACGGTGCTTCCTGCCTCTGCTCGAGGATTTTTATTGGAAGCCACTTCCCGTCATTGCGCTCTTTGTCAGATGATATATGCCGCCCTTATATCACACGACAGGGATTGGGAGACCAAACATGCAAATACTAGAAAGAAAGACGTTGCCGCTAAGATTGACAATGGCGACTGGCCGTATGCGTTTCCAGCCTGAGTCAGCGTGCTGAGCGGAGCGCTAACAATAAACATGATTCAGCTGCTAACCAGCTCGAAGACCGAATCCCTACTCTTGACAGAGAGCAGAAAGCCAGGATGCCAAATAATGTAACAAAGCATCGTCCCCAGCATCGGCACTGCATCAAGCGCATAAACAGGCCATTCGTGCCGCTCAAGGTAACCTCCTTTCCCCATGCTGAACTCCGCCACACGGTAAATGTTTCGCAACAGGATCAGCAATGATGTACCATAGAGGACATATAAGCTTGTCTCCCATGGCACACTCGGCTCAGGCACGATCCTCGACGATATCTGCTTTTGGAAGCGGCTATGGAAGAGCAGGCAGCACCATACGAATCCAACGAAGACGACGACTTGTAAGACCAACCCAGCAACGATGATGTAGGTGCCAATCTGCACCGTGTTCGGATCATCGTTCCCCAACAAGCCTCCTCCAGCTGATTGTACGTTGAGACACGTCAGATCGGCGGATATGAAGATTATGGTGGCCCATCGTAGAGGTATCGGCGACTGGCGCTCACCGTCGACCGCCCGAACAATTCTTGCGTATAGCATGTACATGCTGCCAGCGAACAATACTGGTGGCAGGAGTAAGAATATGCTCTGGACCAGGAAGGGTCCCAAGTCTCCGGAACGGTAAGTTGATGCTGCTCGGGCGGAGAAGCCTACGACTTCAACTGTATATTATGAATAGCGTCAGTCGCCCGTCGCCATACGGTCTATTGGGATCCGGGTCACTTACACAGACCTCCCAACGCAAAGGGACTGCAAAACCATAGTCTTGATCGATTTAGCTTCCAGCCATGAAGCATTGTGAGCACTGCGAAGATGAGTGCAAACGATATAGCGGCTGGCAGATTCGGTAGATAGCTCCAGAGATAGACTTCTCCGAGATACTTCTCAAGCGTTGGCATGATGATGCTGAATCTTCTTTTTTGGATTTGTGCGCTTGCTCTTGCTGTATTGCTGCTTGGGCGCGAAGATGTGAAATCTAGCAAACTGTACTCAGCCAACGCCCATTCTTTTGAACAACACACCCGTCACGGATCCAATGCTTGGCTGGTTCGAAATGTCGCCGTAATGGTTTAATGTCACTGCCGACTTAATATACGAATGCGCATGCGATGAAACCTCACATAGCCACTGGCACGCTAGCCCCATGTGGTGCCATGTTGTGCAGGAGCTCGCTTAGAAGTCAACATCTCGCCTGCAATCGAGAGGTGGAATCCATCTACTTCAGTTCGGCAAGTCAGTTGAGACTAGCTTGATGAGGAAGCTTTCGAAAGTCGACAGAGAATGCGTGCTCAGCCAACTTGTGATGCAATGTCTTTGGTGGTTGCCTAGAACAGGCTCAACTTCTCCGAACACGCGTACTCAGCCTCAGCGGCTCTACATCTTAATCCAACCTGCGGGACGAGACAAATTGGGCGGTGGATCTACAGCTGCTCCTCGTATGTCTGCACATAGTCTCTCCGTAGGAATCATGCTGTTTACATATATGTGCCTGACAGTAGATGCCCATCGTTCACAGATGGACTCGTATATCCCAAACATCATCTCAATGGGGAACAAGGCAAATATGAGAGGTATTGCTGCTGGTGCAAGCACTGGAACATCAATCATCATGTGCAGACTTATTAGCCAGAGCTGTAATGAACGTTATGGTATTTGATCGATTGTGCGATTGAATGCCACGATCATACGTCAGTTGCATGCGCAGCAAAGAAGCTTACTGCTCGACTCAGCCGCAAGCGCAGAAACTCTATGACTCAAAATGAGGAGAGCAGAGTCGTCAAATACTATTTGACATTCTATCTCGTTTACACTATCTTGTGTTGCAATCTTGCGTTCCAGTAACTCTAGTGCGCAGTTCCCGAAAGCGCAGCTTCAGTCCCTCTTCGTCTACTGAAGTGCATCGAAAATACCGGGTCCGTGGCTAACGCATACATTGAAGATGGCAGGGCAAGGAGCAATCATATCACGACAAAGACGACTCTCGTCCCTCGGCCTACAATTTCCATTATGGGTCTTCGAAGCCGATGATCCACGTTGGCCTCGCCGCCTCGACAGCCTGCTACCCACATCACATCCCGCAAAATTGACAGGATGGGCTGTGTCTTTCTCCGAGTATGCCCAGCACCTGACTCCACTCCAAGACCTCCAGTACAGCAAAGCAGAAAGCGATGCAATGCTACCGATGACCCGCGTCCAACGCGCAGACCTTGCCCAGAGTGCTTTGACCCAGCTACGCTACGATGACAGGTACAATCTTGATTCTTTGCAAGTTGTCCTGGAATCGAACGGTGAGCAGACTACGCGAAGCGTCAGCTCCTGGGCCTTTGACAAGACCGAGGACGGATGGGTCTACCCGGCGGGCGTGCAAAGAATCGAGAGAATCTGGGACAATGTTCCCCTCTTCGATCCAAGTCGGGGTATTACACACCTATCAGACCTCGACTCAGCTGCAGATGCATGTTTCGGGATAGCGACTATGGTCGCAGACGATGATGAGCTGGTCTCTGTTTCGGGTGTCCTCGCGACAGATAGAGGCGAAGACATCCGCAAAGCCGAGTTCGAGCGTCTCTTCGACGATGGTGGTGTTGTGCATGGCATTGTTTGCCCCTCGAGAGTAAGGGAGCCGGGTGATCATGGTCTTATGTTGAACCTTGGTCCGAAGGACAAGCACAATGTACGACTTCTTGCAGGTACAAGCTTGCAGTATGCGCCTTGGGAAAAGGTGGTGGAGTATCGAAAAGGCACTCGACCTGGGCCGCTTTGGTGATTGTCCGAGCCGTACTGATCCGAGCCGCAACTGCGTATACGGGAAAACTGTGCATATACTGATGACAATTGTTGGCAGTCATATGCACACGAGATACGTTCAAACTACTTACACAGTGGAGGTAGACTATCGCGTCATCTCAGTGAGCGTTGATCGGCACTCAATCGGTTCCTGCCCAATTCATGTCAATCTCAATATCACTAGGCTCGACGGATCCTACGAAGTTTCGTGCAGCAAGTTCTCGATCGAGAGCCTCAAAGACCCGTGCCAGATATTGCTTTTCGCCCGGGATATCTATCCCGATCAAGCGTCCTGCTTGCACAGCCTCCTCGAAGCAAGCTCTTGCCAGCTTCATGATCCCACTGTCACCGGTGCTGTACAGCTCTTTGAAACGTCGTCTCCAGAACAGCCATCTCTTGATGCTGAAGCCGTCTTGAGAAATTCCTGCCGAGACAGCGAGCGGGCCAGGTTTCGTGGATAATGCTGATTCGCATTCGTCATCACGAGTCGTCGGCTTATAGTCCGTTGCTGATAGCTTGACAAGCTTGAATTTGTTGTATTCTAGCCATGCAAGGCATGCGAGCAGAGCATCAGCTACAAATGGGCGCATGCTCCGTTCAGATGTGAATCGGAAATGCAGAGGTCGTTCAACTTCGAGAATTTCTTTGAACAGCCACAATGCGCAACGACTCAGCTCCTCAGGACAGACTCCAACTGCGCATAGCCTGGCCGTGAAAGCGGCGAGATTTGCACGTTCCATGATGCCGAATCTGTAAGACTCCATTGCCCACAAACCCTCGAGCTCTTACACAAGATAGGGAAGGTCAGTCCAGAGTCGCTGTCCGTTGGGCACCGTTGCTCCTACTCGATCTAGATGGCCATATTCTCGAGCCTCCAGGATTAAAGCCACCAGATGACCTTGTTCAGGACCGGTGGTGTAGATGAACCTTGCAGCATAGAAGAATTCGTCCCACAGATCGCCTAATTCTTGCTCAAGATATTCGCCTTCCAGTCCCTTGTTGAGGTATCGATCGCCTATCGATATCATTGTGTCACGCAGACCAGCAGGATTGTAATCGGAGCACGAGCGGTTTTCCCTGTGGGCGGAGATCTGCGCAGAGGCCATGATCGACCACAGGTACGATGGAGAAAGTAATGTCTTCTCCCAGTGGTGATCACTCGACGAAGATCAGCATCTTCACATAAGCAAATGTCAGGTGACGTTAGACATAGGTCTGTGAAGCATAGAGCGAGGGAGGGGGAGGGAGGGAGGATTGAGGAGGGGTGGTCAATGCACTGTGTACTGAAGCGTTCACGCATCATGTCGGCGTATTCAGCCTGATCACGTGTGGTAGTCTGAGATGTCATGCGAATATTCCACCATCTTTGCACCATGATTTATGGCTGTTGCCTAACGAGGTTGAGAAAGTCAACGCCAGTTTTATGGAGCCTGAAGGAACGAAGGAATCCTTACGATGCAAGATGGATAGGATTGGTTTCAGAGCGCTCTGATTGGATCATTGTGCACGCCGATGCCGGCTAACTATCGGCTATCGCACCCACGTGGTAGGCGTAAGGCGTAAGGCTGCTTGCACAGACGCTCTCAGCAAATCTATCACCTGTCACAAATGTCTAAGACTCCGGAGGCGCCGCTGCTATATCTGCGGCCAATGAAAAACCATGAAGTGCGACCGAACACGAGCACATATGGCCGTCTCGTAAGACTTACTTGTTCAGGATAAGCGTGCATTGGTTAGCCAACTCGGCCGAGCCTCTCGCACGAGGTCGAGGATCTCTATTAATCGTCTCAATACGCGTGTTGAATGTAGGTTGATCTGATTGTGCATACTCGGATACCACAGCCTCGGATCTATGCCTCGACGCAGTCACAGAAAATCCCGCAACGGATGTCTAACATGGTGTATGTGCGCCAAAAGCTTCGGTCACGGCCAATCGCTGACGCCTCGTCTGCAGTAAACAACGACATGTAAAAGTACTAGCACATCTGTCGTCAAGTCTCAGATAGAAGGTAACTAACCTCGTAACAGTGCGACGAAGGCCGGCCGACATGTAGTCTTTGTGCTCTGTCTGCACGACAATGCAGCTACCCTGCGGAACCGACACATAAACCCCCCCTCGCCATCAGACCGGCATTCAAACGCAAGAAGAGCTTCCGTGACTCTGCTTGTCCTAGCGAGGACCTTTCGCTAAAGTCGTCTCGATCACCCAGCATACCATTTGATCCGCTACTAAACGCATGTAATGATGAGACCGTCAATATGCTACACATGGAGCTTTTGGCCCACCTGGTGACCGACAGCTTTGACGTAGTCGGAGGCACCACGGCTAGAACTCCAGCATTTTTTGCTCGTCTCGTGCAGCGAGGCTTGCAGGCTCCATTCCTATTATGCCAGCTACTAGCTTTCTCAGCTCGACACCTCTCGTTTGAACGGCCATCTCGAGCGTGCTATTACGCCACGCACGCGTTGACGCTGCAGACAAGAGCCGTATCTCTGTTCAATACAGCCAACAGCGGCACACATGGCCCAGATATCGTCGATATGATGCTATATTCGTCAGCACTATCACACCAATGTCTTGCCGACATGTTACGGAAGCCAGGTGACTTGGACGCTCTGGCGAAAGCTCTCACGCAGGGCGTACACAGAGGCGTTTACATGCTAGCGATAGGCCATTGGCCTGAGCTGATGCAGACGGAGCTCAAAGACACGCTTATTTGGGGCGCGATGTTCACCAACCATAAGCCCCAGAGAAGGGAATGTGAAATTCTTTACGACATGTTTGAGAGTAGCAGCTCTTTACCTGCCGAGGAGAGAGAAGCACTCCTTCTAATGGTCGACTACTTGCAAATCGGGTTCGAAGCGTTGACTTGCGACGAGAAGAAAGATCGGCATCAAATGATCTGGGCATGGCCGGCGCTGGTAACGGATACCTTTCTAGACATGCTTAGTCACAAACGCTGCGAAGCTATGCTTGTGATAGCGTGGTATGCCGTCTTACTATACCACGGTCGAAGCATGTGGCAGGTTGGCGATTCAGGCACACGCATCCTGCAACTGATCATCAATCATCTCAGCGAATCGTGGAAGTTCGCGCTCGAGTATCCGACTCGAGTCATTCTCGGAAAAGAAGAAGAGGACTGAGGATCACACAGGCGAAAGTGACAACAGCGAGTCGCGAGGATCTGGTGTCCACATTGTCGATTGCGAAACTATTCGGCTCGATCGCCCCTAGCAAAGATTCTCGAAGAAGAGATGCTAATACTGGTTTGCCTGCTGCAGCGTCAATGACATAAGATCGTAACGCCGTGCAGTTCTCGAAAGCAACATCCCTCTTACTAGTATCCTGTTCCGAACTTTCGGACGGCTTTTCAAGCACTAAAGAGATATAAACAACGCACAGAACGGGAATTGGGTATCGTTCCAATTGGCCGGGTTCTAAACGTGAAAAGGATGGCTGTTTGCTTCGGGTCCATCAATATCACGGCTCTCTCGGCAGGACCGAAGGAAAGAACGGCCCAATGCATAGATATACACACATAGACACGCAAGATGTGCAAACACTTGTTCCTAAGACCAAACATCAGCTCACTCGTCTTCACCTTTCTGCCTCTACAATGCTTTACTGGCTGCGCGCGTCTCGATGCCGACATTCAACCAAAAATTCTGTTCGATTAGCCGCAATATCATTGACCGACAAAGAGCAAAAGATTAATGCCCTAAGACGGAGTTGAACCGGCGACCTCGTCATTACTAGTGACGCGCTCTACCAACTGAGCTATCAGGGCTTCTTGGACTAGGATCTACAAACATCGCTCATGATCTTTGGCAAAATCTTGCTCGAGCGATCTGGGTCATCCGGATGCGACTGAGACGGCGCAATCCAATAACAATTTGAGGTTCGTTGGGTCAGATCTCGCTCGTCACTCGGCATCTCATCGACAATTTTCACATGTCACTCAGCCACTGTGAAAAGATATAAGTTGTGATGAGACGTGTCTTGAAAATCTTCATTCTCGTCAAGTATTTAGAGCTGATCGTAGACTTCTACGACGCCAGGCTCTACAGGCACCATGAGTACGAACTTTAGCACTCTATTGTACACACCGAAACAGGTTTTGTGCCAACAGAAGCAGAAGCTCAGAATTTTTCTCACGTCCAGCTTTCCTTCCCTTTTTGTGTATATCTCTCCCATCCTTTGAACTCCAAGATGCATGCATTGCAGGCTAGAAAAAGAAAAAGGTGGTGACTTCGTAGAGGTTACTTAAAGAAATATGAAAATAAAGGTGACAAGGGGATAATCATCTACCCTCCATCAATCAAGAAGAATAAAGAAATGGATTGGTAGCGAATGGACGTCGGTTTGTCGTCGCGCGTCTGGGTTCGCGATTTGCCACCAATGATGCAAGGGTATATTTTGTTTTGGGTTGAAGAGACGAAAGCCGTTCGCTTGGCTTTCCCTTTTCTTTTCTGTAGCACCTGTTCCGATAATGCAAATGCTCAGAATGCTGGGTTATATTGGTAACACCGAGTATGCCAGATGCCGAAGAGTGTTGAAAGTCGAAAGTTTACATGGTGTGGAGTGTCCAATACAATCGTGACGAATTGATGGACATATCTGGACCATGATGTAGAATGAGAAAAGCAGGCCGTGTCTATTCTTCAAGGTGAGATGTATCACGAGTCGTAGCCAGGTCGCGGTGTCGAAATGGCTTCAGTAAAATGTTGAAAGTCCGGGATGCGAGCGATGATCATCGCATTCGAGCTCAATTTGCCGACCTGGGACCTTCGTTCGCTTGGCTCGACCTTGCATTGTTTCGGCGACTTTCTTCGCGGATCAACCTGTCGACCAGATCTGCAGACTCTGCAGGCCCACCGTGAGTCGCACCAGCAAGCAGGTAGCCCTCTTTTTGTTCGAGTTCCAGTGGTGTCACAGGACCAGGGCTGCCGAGAGGTACTAATCGAGGGCTGACAGGCTTGTCTTCACCCTTTCCATTCGATCGCGCTGCGACACTTTGGTGGTGGTACATGAGTAGGTGCTTCTGCGCATCTGAGTACATGCGTTGGTGCGCACGAGGAGAGACAGGCGGGTTAGCGCCAGCCTCGTCGGGAGTTGACTGCATGCTACTGTGTCCTGAAGGATAGTTTGCCGGGTGGAAGCGAGGGAGCGATGGCAGTTTGAGAGAGTGGGTGTTGGCAAAGCGAGAGCCATTTCCTTGTCTGGAACGCATGGTGCGAGGTGAGGGTGGTTGCAGATTCTCAAAGCGTGAGGGTTCGTAGCGAGGTGAGAGAGGTGAGGTCGGACGCATGGCCGGAGAGGAGCGAGGAGAGGGCATCTTTGAGGTGGCGGCCGAATGTAGAGGCGAGCGCACCGGAGACAGACCTCGTGAGGGAGCCACCTTGGGGAACAGGGTAGGCGAGGGTGGCGGTAGTTGCGGAATGGTGGGCAGTTTGGCGGGTGGTACTTGAGGAAGAGATCCAATTTCGGCGTGGCTACGGGGTGCAGTAAAGTAGTGGGCGTGCAGTGGTTCTGCCGCCAGGGAGTGGACGTGGGTCGTGCCGAGTGGTGATGCCGGGCGACGAGGGGCAGGTGCCGGTAGTGAGTGAGTGGAGGGCGAGGGGACAACTACGGCAGCGGGAGCAGAATACGGGGAGGGCAGCAGTGCAGGCGGGTCGCAGGCTGCTAGTGTGCACGACAGAGGGCGTGCGTTGGTGAGGGAAGATATGCGGCGGACAGACAGGCAGGCGGCAGGTTAATAATGGTATATGTATGTCATGGGAAATCGGGCTGGCAGCTCGGCAAGCGGGCATGCAGTTAGACGAGGGCGTGGGAGGCGGGGTGTGTGATGCGCTCGGGGAGCAGGCCGTGGATACATGAGGTAGTCGGTGCAGAAGGGCACGCTATTTCACTTTACGCAGCACGCTCGGAGGCGGCGGCAACATCGTCGGCCAAGCATGTCCACCGGCCTTCCCAAGCACTTAGCAGACACTCAAACGACTCAAATCTAACTGCTCACGCACGACCATGTCGCCCACGCGCAAACCCAGCCAGGGCCCGCTAGCATATCACTCGTCCGAGCCATGTCCACCGCGGCGGCCGTCCGCCAGCAGCCTATACCTGCCGTCGTAGCAGTGCCTCTTTCGGTGCCATGCTTACGAGCTCATCTGCCCTCAAACATGACTCGTCGTCATCACACAGCAGTCTCAAGTACCGCCTTTCCCTGATGATCTGTTATGTTTGGCACTGCTGTCTCACCCAAGGACCCTTGCCGATGCACACCTGCATCTTCCCCTTGTCCCTTGGCGGCCAATTGCACCGTTGTGCCTGCGCCATGTGACAGAGCAATGGGACGACCTGCTCACTCACTCTCACCCGATTGTAGGCGAGGAGCGGCAGTAATCGCAGCGACGCCCACCAAGGCACAATGCAATATCAATCCTTTCCAACGTATTTATGCCGTCATGTCGAGCAACGTTTTCACCTTTCGTCACAAACGCCACAGCCGGCCTCCCGCTCGTAAGGATGCAAAGTGTGTTATTCTTCCGCAACTCTAACGACGTGGAGTGCTCAAGCTTCCGTCCGGCACGCCGTGTGCACCCGAGAAATGACGTGATGAACAGGCACTAGAATGATAGCACTGGACATCAACGTGACAGCGTGACCTGCGTTTGCTGGGGCGCTTGCGGTTATCATAATATGCAGGCGTGAGGCGGGGTCCATGTGAAATTGTCAAGAGTGCGATTAGCGACCTTGCCATGCAGGCGACAGCATTTGCCATGCAGGCGACAGCATAAGGTAAACATTGAGGTACTGTACCTGATCGCGAAATCGCACGGCTGTGCGATCCGAAGCCTCCAAGTGTCACTCAGCCTCGCTCGGTTGAGCCCTATGGCCGCACATCAGCCGCCGTCAGCACGGCCAGCAAGCATTCCCATTGCCGTTTGCAGTAATTTGCAACACATTCAACCATCGCACTGCGTCCCCACCTGCATGCCTTGTGTTAGACAGAGAGAGCTCTGCGTGTCTTCCCAGCGCCTGATGCTAGGGCGGGCCTGTTCAGGGAATGTTTGACCACAACGAAGCGATCTGCCGAAGATCACCAGCGGCTCTTGCCATGCCGTGGCTTGTCTCTACCTTTCAAGTTTCTCCTAGGACGCGTGGGTCGGGCGCACGTGAGTTTCCAGCAGTGGAGAGCTCGTGCTATCGGCGAAAGAAAGTACAGCGATACCTCCTAGGAGCACTCGTTACCGCCTATCAAGATCAACATAGCCTGTATTCCTTCCCTTATCAGACAAGTGCAGCAACAACACATCGTCCACTCCTCCGACCACAGAAGGCCCTGTGTGCGTTCGACAGCAGTACGGTACCTCCGTAGTACCTCCTAGGAGGAAGGTAGTCGAACAACGCAACATAGACAGCTCCACATTGAGCCTCGAGCAGTCACGGCTAATCTCACTCTAGCAAAAATGCACCCTCCTACGGGTAGTACACAGACCCTTATGAGACACTTTCAGCGACAGCAGGAGGTACCTCCGCACAAGACAGTTATAGCACAGTACAGTACCAAAACCAGGTCCGTTGTACCGTACCTCATCTCGTCTAACCAAACGAACCCTTAGACCCTAGCACGACCATCCCCCACGCAAATCTCCTGCACCCCGAGGAATCCTGCGCAACGGCTTTTGGGTTGTATACTCTTATTACTATTATGTACTTTTCGGGCGTGGGGCCATGCCGACCCTACCGCGCTCGCCCTGTCCTCCTGAGACAGCTTGTTCCCACGGTGCTCCTTGCTGTAACGTCGCGATATCCACTCTTTCATTCCTCCGTGGAGCTATCGAGCTTGTGCGAAATGTGACAGGTCGCGCTGGGTGTTGGAGAGTTGAGGCTTGGCTTGGTCGGAAGTCGGGTGTCAATTTTAGCGATGCAGGAAATAGGCGGTGGGGAGTATTATTGGTTTGCGCGATGTAACGAGGACCCAAGATGGACAGCGGCAATTCACGTTCCGCGATGACGGTTTGTTTGAGCGAAGAATGAGAGAAAGAATCTCGTGATCTTGGAAGTAATCCGTGCAATTTCATACTGGCTCGCAAATCGCGATACCAACCATCGTTGATTCTACATCTAATAGTTCTATCTTTTGGTATGTTTCGTCACATCATCATGTAAAAGCGTCAAAGCCATCTAAGCGGCAACGACACCGTAAGGTGCGGCCTGCGCAGTCTCCAGGTCAATGTAGCCGTACTTCTCGAGCTTGGTATCCGCGCTCAAGCCCTGGAACCAAGTTCCCATGTCCTTCTGGAAGGCCTCAAAGTTCTCCTTCTTGCTGAGATCGATAGGCTCCTGGTCCTTGCCGATCTGGCGGATCTGAGTTCCGGCAGCAACGTTGGTGATGCCGAAGTCGTTGTCGTCCATCTGCATCTTGATCGCGCCAGTCACGCGGCCGGCGAGGATGTCTTTGCACAGGCGAGGCTCCTGGCAAACTGGGCGGGCGAGGCCAACGCCATCGACAGTCTTGAGAGCGTTGACCATGGCGCCGACAGTCTTGAAGCCGCCGGTCACGTAGACCTTGGTCTTCTTGAGAGATGGGCAGATGGTGTCTGCGAACTCGAGGAAGAATGCTTCACGAGCCTTGGTGGACTCGCGCTTGTGGCCGAAGGCGAGGGCTTCGTAGGTGCCGCCAGAGAGTTCGATGAAATCGAACTTGTTGGCCTCGAGAATGGAGGCGAGCTCCTTGGCTTCTTCGGGCTGGAAGCCCTTTTCTTGGAACTCGACGGAGTTCATCTTGATGCCGAGGATGAAGTTAGGGTTGGTGCGGCGGCGGACTTCCTGGGCGATCTCAACGATGAGGCGGGCGCGGTTCTCGAGGCTGCCACCGTACTTGTCGGTGCGGAGGTTGGTGGTGGGTGAGAGGAACTGGGCGAGCAGGTAACCGTGGGCACCGTGGAGCTCGATACCGTCGTAGCCGGCCTTCTCGAGGTATTCAGCGGCATGGGCCCAGCCTTCAATGAAGCGAGCGATGTCATCAGAGGTGGCAGCGCGAGGCTTTGCGAACTTGAGGCCCATGACCTCCTTGTCAAGGTGGACGTCTGATGCTGACACAGGGTTCTTCTGGATGCGCTCCTCGACCTGACGACCAGGGTGGCTGACCTGACCAACGATCAAGTTTCCCTCCAGCTTGCCCTGACGAGCCATCTCCTTGAACGACTCGAAGCGCTCGCCCTCGAAGGGAGCGTCAACGGGAATGATGGGGTTGCCCATGGCCTCCAGGTGGTCGTACTCGAACATGATGTTGCCAGTCAGGTTGAGGCCAATGCCGCCCTCACCCCAGCGCTTGTAGACATTGTGCAGGTTTTTGCTGGGCACGCCGCGAGACTCGAGGTTCTTGGGGTCCCAGGAGGAGATACGCTCGGTCATGGCGCCCTTGAGGAACCTGTTGGGAGCATCGCGGTTGGCGAACTCGAAGTGCAGAGGCTGGCCCAGAGGGGCAGGGTCGGCCTTCTCGGACTCGTAGCGGGTGGAGGATGCAGACATTGTGAGAGATGTGGTATAGATGATTGTAAGTCAAAGCAGAGAGTTTGCACTGGAAGAAATCGAGAGGTATTGTTTTGTGGATGATGATGATTACAAACACCGTAATACTTGCCCTACGTACTACCAGCCGCTGTGGTGGCCTTTCTCTGTGTTTCTAGCCGGGCTGCTTAGAAATGCACACGAATGTGTTGTCGGTGAGGACCCATTGCGGTCTAGGAGCCGACACGAAACCCATTCGCCTTCGGCACTTGATGTCATTTCTGTCAATTCGATCTGAAGATGCGGACCCTTGAAGGCAAGTGGCGATCTCTGGTTGGCTGCCATCAGTGCCGAGGCAACTGTGTTCTTTGTTCGAGATTTGTTCGAACGATCTCCCGCTAAAGCTCTCCTTCAGATCGAACAAGTAGTATTAGCAAGTGTATGTACATGATGGAGAGAGCCTGTGATTTCTGCTCTGCAGCAGCATGAATTGTACTTGTGCATGTTTCAGGTGGTTCCAGAACTTCTGTCGCTATACCTTAAGCATCCGGTCTTCGCTCGGCGATTTGCAGCCATGGTTTGGATGAAACATGACGATGGTGCGCGTGTCGTAGCCATTGCAGGCTCTTTGCATAAGTCATGCATGCCATAATCTGCGACAAATCAGCACAATTTTGATCAGTGCTCCACTACGCGAAAACGGGCGTGCAAGGCGATTTGTTCAAATGAACAAACACAGGTACGCCCCACTCTTCTGTTGTTGGCACGTTTTAGATTGGCATCAAGGCCAATTTTGGTTGATGATTATACACTTTGACGCTGCTGGCGCATGGCAAAAAAAGGCCGAGTGGCCTAATGGCAAGGCGTTGCTTTCCGGATACGGATACTGGCAAAGATTGCGGGTTCGAGGTAAGGACGAGCGATTCCAATACGTTGCCAGGCCTGGTCCTAACATTTAATTCAGTCCCGTCTTGGTCGATAACACCGACAATCTCTTCTTTTGCTCGCAGAACACTTCTCTTATGTATTTTGTATGACTTGCGTCTTGATTGTACGTGCTCAATGCGCCCAACCAAGGGTAGCTATAAAAACAATCATGGTTGAGATTGATTTTTGCACGAATAGCCAACGTCAACAGAAGATGAGTGCCATCGCACTGCGCTCTTTATCTTTGAGACTGCTTTGTCGAAGTACTAACACCCGCGGGCCATGGGCAATCTGCATCAAAGTGGAAAGTCTCGGCCGATGGATTCGCGCCTCATGAAGGCGTTACTCATAAGTCTGCGCATGGCATTTCCGTGGTGATTATCATTGAAACTTCAACGAGAGCTGAGGGCAGGACTTTACTAACACCCGAGGGTATTATGAGTGCTTTCTACGATCTCAATGGATGTATATGAGTGTATCCTGCACATACCCGCCGATGCTACCATAATGCGACAATCGAAGCATGTGCAGACTTTTGCAGCATGGCATTACCTTTGGTTGTTCCCGTGTTGGGCCTCATGCGAGCACTCACTGCGATCGTGAGATTTGGAAGACTGGGTGGCTCAGGCCTTGGGAAAGCTCGCCGTGCAGATGCTCTTTGTATGGTCGTCCGTGTGAACGAATGGCTCCCTCCAAAAGGTCAGATCCTCCACGTCTCGACGGACAAGAACTGTCGGGCCAGATCTCTTCGTGGCCAGCAGAACACAGAAGAGTAACGGAATTAATCTTTCTGCTATTCTCTAAGGTACGTTGAAGCTGAGGTGAAAGTGTTGCGACCCAGCTACACAGTGAGATAATCGTCAACATGGCAGTTCTCCGATGTTTTAGGCGGGAGAGCCTATGTACGGCACCAACTCATGAGTCCACGCATGTCTTGATTTCAAGATGCGCTGGTACCAAGGATCACAAATACAAGCTTCAGAACAATGCCTTATGGGGATCGCCGAGGACACTCTGAAATTTCCTGGGCATTGGTGAAGTCCTATCGCCATCCTTCGTCTACGACATAGTGATGGTCACCGCTGAGATGTCTCGCGTGTCTCGTATCTCGAGTTTGCAGACCTATGAGCTAGTGCTGTAGATAGCGCGACCACTAAAGTGCCATCCATAATCGGCGACGATCAACAACACACCGAACAGGTGGAGCAGGGTGGCTCTTTTGCTCCAGATGCCCGGAGTTATCTGCGGCATGTTGCTCACGTTCCTCAGCCTGAGCGGGACTGTGTTTACCTTCTTCGTATTTCCTCTCTACGTCCTGCTGTACCCGGATGCCATCTCAAGTCAACATTTCCCCGGCGCAGACCTTGCCATGGCTTTCATATTTCTAATTTTTAAAGCTCCAATTCGGGGTTGTGGTGCTATGGGCAAGATGCTGGTGGAGTAGGGACAGTATGTCACGCTATATTATTAACCATTATCCTCGACCTTGACTGGCTCAGCGATCATTTGCCAAGCGCGACTATGATCAATTGCGTCGATATCGTGAGACGACCTGGCAGGCAACTGAGCGCACGTTCACCACCAAGTATGCTGTTGACATGGCACGCGTACGGACGGAGGTAATGCGAGCATACCGCGTACACAGGACTCAATACAAGAGATAACATAGATCAAACTCCTTCAGACAGACCAAGCGTGCACAAGTGATACTCCCAGATCACCTATCCCTGCTCCACCATTTCACCGCCTGCAACCCCAGCCCCAATACTGGACCCCAACCTTGCCCATATTTCTTCCTTTTCTTCTGACTCTCCCCACGTCGCTCCCTGTACGAGCTCTCACTCGAACTCCCACTGCTCAGACTGCTGTCAGAACTATAATCGCGATACCTCTCGCGCCCACGATTGCTTCTCTCGCGGCTCCTGCCTCTTCTGCCTGAGGTGGGCATTGTTGGTGGTTGAGATTTGAGGTCAGAGAGTTGGTAGATATGATTTGAGGTTGTTAGGTTGGATGGACGATGAGTTCGAGTTGTGGTTGAGGGGAGAGAAGGTTTCGATAAGAAAGGTGGACTTTATATTTGCATTAGTCGCGGTGGATAACGTTAACCAGGAGGGCCATTATAGTCCGGGGCGGTGATTACGAGTCGATGTCAGAACCGACTGTCCACTCTTGATTTGATGTGTACAAGGAGCGATCATGTACCACGTGAGAGAGTATCAAACCCAAGATCCAACAAAGCTCACCGAAGTCAATGATCAATTACCCAAGACACTCTATCAAAATCTCATCAAACTCCGAGAAGACAGACACATCCCAGACCCGTGATCCTCCCAGATCACTTAAACCTGAAGACCCACTCTGCCGCCATCAGCCCCAGCCCGACCACCGGACCCCAGCCTTGGCCCACCTTCTTCTTGTCTTTCTCTTCACGATCCCTCGGCGTGCTCGCACCCGCCGTGGTCCTCAGACTCTGGCTTCTGCTTCGATAGCCATACTTTCGATCCCTCTCACGCTCGCGATCACTCCGCCCTCTGCCGCCCGAGCTGGGCATTGTTGACGCCTGTGGCGGTGAGTTGTGAGGTTTGATTTTTGGGACGATGTGGTTGCGTAGGTGGATTGAGATTGATTGACTGGACGGACAGCGGGGTGTGATTGTTGTTGTTGTTGTTGAAGCGATTGAGAGGTTGATAGAAGTGTGTGTTTTATATGTAAATTGGTGGAAGTTGGCGGCATATTGACCATCAGGATGATCACAGTTCGATGCGGCTATTACGAGTTGATGTGAGCGTCATCTATTGGTATGATGTGTACGAGGAGTTGTTTGTATAACGCGTTTCGCATGATGATGGAGCGTACTCGCGCAGGCTACGAGGGATCGGCATTGCGTATGGATCGCTATTTGCAAGGCTGCATACCATGATGGAGGGTGGACGACGTCAGACAAATCTACACAAGCGTCTTTGCTCCGTCATTGCGTCCATGTTCAAAGTGACCTATACACTGATTGCGAAGCCCATACAAGTGTTGGACAATTTTCCACTGCGCTATGCCCGACTCCTCGCTCAGAACGTCTCATCATCATTACCACCTGCTCCTTCGACAGTCTGCTCCGCCGGCAATCGATCTCTCAGCCACCTCAATGTAGCTTCCGTACCCTTCTCTAACACTCTGTACCCAGGCACGCGGAAAGCATTGCTGCCGACTTCGAAGCTCTTCAGACCCTCATGCCAAAGAAGGCCAATCTCAGCCGGCAGCGATTGCAGATTGTTCGAAGCCAAGTTGACAGTCTGCAGTCCCTGCAGAGTTTCTGACGTGATCTCCGAGAAGCGGTTGTCGCCTGCCAGTAGGGTCGTAAGATGAAGCAGGGTGTGGCGAAGCATTGGGAGTGGGCCCGAGATGCGGTTTGCTGTGACGTCGAGAGTGTGCAGGTTTGGAGCGTCGAGGTTAGTAAGCAGCAGATCGAGCGATGTTAGATGGCAAGTTCGTAAGTAGAGCTCTGTTAGTGATGGCAGCTCTAGGCGGTCCAGAAGATAGTCTGCTTTTAATGGATTGTTTGAGAGGTCCAGGACGCGGACATTCGGCGCCAGCACGAGAGCTGCGGGTATATCGGTGAACTTGTTGTTTTGCAGTCGGAGCTGTCGGACATCGTTGACTTCGAGGAATGAAGCCAGGTCCATCATGTTTTCGTCGGTGAGACCCTGGCCAGCAAGGTCGAGTAGACCGTTCGGCTTCAATGTCCACTTCGGAGCTGGACCCTGCGAGTCTGATTGCTGCTCCGTAGGATTGCTGCTTGCTATTGACTCTGGCTCGCCGTTCGACGCTTCAGGTTCAAGCCTTGTCCGTAGATCGCGTTTGATATCCGATGCATTCATGGTGAGATACTTCTTTACTTGCAGTGGATTGGCGGCCAGGACAAGAGATTCCAAATTCTCCATATGAGCGATCTCCGTTGGTATCAGGCGCAAATCGTTACTACTGAAGTTGACGTGACGCAGACGAGCCAAGTCTGTGAAGCCGCTGGGCAGCTCTGAGATTTTATTCTCGCCAGCGGAGAGAGTGATGAGTCCAGGACATCCATTGAGAGGCTGCAGGTGAGTCATGTGGTTGTTGGTGATGTTGAGTGTCTGCAGAAGAGGTAGATCAAATTGTTCCATGAAAGTAAGAGCGGCCAGAGAATTGTTTGCCACGTTGAGAGACCTCAAGGTTCGATGCTCAACACTGCCGCCTAGTGGAAATAGACTGCCAATCAGAGCGTTGTTGCTGGCATCTAGATCCTGGAGAGGGACTTGCTGCAAGGCTTGCAGGGGAAGATCTGTGAGCTGGTTGTTGCTGACGTTCAAGACTCGCAGATTGACCAGCTCACGCAAAGCCTCGGGTAACGCTAATAGACGATTTGCTTGCAATTCAAGAACCTCAAGATACGGGAGTTCTGCAATCGAGAGCGGGAGATGCCCAGAGATACCATTATGACCAAGCTTGAGCTCCTTGAGAGGCTTCATCTGCGCAATGACTTCAAGCGCGCTATTATCGAGCTTGTTGTGCGACAGATTCAACGACGTGAGCCTCTCTAATCTTCTGAGGCCGATGGGAATGGCCGACAATGCATTGCCATGGAGATCGAGTAACTCGAGTCCGCCAAATTGATTGCCTTGGCTGTCTTCCTCGTTGTTGAAGTCTTCAAAAGATTTATCAGGGAACACACTTGATTCAATCTCCTCAATCTCGTTGTCCGCGGCAATGAGCTTTGTCAAGTCAACAACTTCGGCCCAGTTCACCTTACTCTCTTCCATTGCTGCAGCATCATACATGTTGAGTACTTCGGGCGGGATTGATTTCAACCCCATTGCTGCTATATTGAGCTTACCATCCATACGGGCATTGTTCACGCGATTGCGCAAGATATGCTTGTCATCTTTCGGACCTTGGTTGAACGGATCCGACAACATATCATCGTGGTCAGCAGCGCCATCGAATTGTGAAGGCATACTTTGCGAAGGCTTTGCTGATGCATTTTCACGTTCCTTACGTGCCGCCGCTTTTGCAGCAGCAATTTGTTCTCGTAGGGCCGAAGATGAAGATTTTGTCGTGCTTGGAGCTGGAGCTTTAGTACTTGATGCGAGAGCTGGCTTCTCTGTCTTCTTGGGTGGAGCAAACGTATCACCGAGGGCCGGACGTGGCTTCGGTGGTCTTGCTGACAATGTTTTACTCATCTGTGATCTGGATGGTGAAGTCAACCCCGGAGAAGGCGGAACAGTCGACTTAGAGGCCTGAAGCTTGGTCGTGAATGACGAGCTAACGCTGCGACCACCACCCGGAGTAAATCCAAATCCGCCCAGCGATGTGCGTGATGCTGGCCTGGCACTCGCGGGCGCCTTCTTCGCCGATGGAAGTGGAGGCTTAGCGAAACCTCCATCACTTGTTCCAGGCCTGCTACTGATGCTGCTAGCACGACTCATGCTGGATAATGGTCGAGGTGGCGGGCCCATTGGACTTTCGACGGAGAAGAAGCTTGACCGTCGGCGTTCCTTTGGTGTCGATGGCACGGCGTTCAGGCTCTCGATCGTTCTGTCAGATAAAGATGGACGTGAAGTTCTTTTGGCCTTCGGCGTCTCTACATCTGCTTCAAAGACCGGTTCGTATTGTTCCTCCGGCGAAACGTCATCGTTGAAGCCTTGCCTTGAGGCAGAGCGGAAACCGTCCAGTGATCCGAGTTGATCGTGGTTTTCTTCATCCTCGGTGGCAGGCTTAGGTGGCACAGAGGAAGCAGCTGGTCTGCGTAATCTTGATGATGGTCTGGGCGGTGCTACACGAGGCCTGGCAGGTATTGTTGAGGTGGCGGTGGACTTTGTAGGATTGGGAATTGCCCTGCGTGGCGTTGGTATGGCAGGTGTCCGCGTAGTACTGCTTGACCTGGAAGAAGGTGCTGCTGATGACGATCTTTGTTGTGCAGGAGGTCTTATACTGCTGGACCTGGCTGTTGTTGTTGTGGTCGGCGTTGGCTTAGGTGTCGATTTGGGTGGCGCCGGGATTGCTCTCGAGACGGCTGCAGGGCTTGGAAGCTGTGAAGGCTTCTTGTTCACAGTAGGGAGTTTAGAAGACAAGCGTGGTATGCCACGTGGTATGCCGGTTGGTATGCCAGTTGGCTTGGCTGCTGGCTGCGACTGATCCATGTTTGGGCGTATATTGTGCAAGCACAGACACTGGTCGGGTTGTCCTTACAGGCAGCACGGGCGGTGGTCGAACTAGGCCGTCCAATGCCTCATCCATGGCAGAGGCACGGCGAGAGCATCGCTATACTCACTCGGCTAGCCCCTTTGGCTGCTGCAAGTCCTCCACACACCACCCACGCTTGCCCTGTCGTCCGGCCAGCGCTAGCTCATGCGCTAGTGGACGCTCCCGTAAGTGCTTGCAGCAGCGACAACAACGGCGGCACGTCACTCCAGCCTCCTCGTGCACTAGCTGTCCCACGCCCGGCCACTCTATTGATACCACAACGCCCGCACTCTTCAGGTGGGACCCGCGCCGCCTTGCGACGTCTCTTGCGCTCAACACATCCATCGTCGCATCGCTGCTGCCACCGCCCACGACTGTCGCGCATTGTCGCCGACCACGCCTTCACCATCGCCATACACACGCGATTACGCGCGCTACAGCAATGCAATCAATCGCAGACAATGCTCTGGCCGCCATGGCGCCGCAGACACGGGCCAGCGCACCTATAACGCCGCAGCCATCACACGCAAGCCTTCCTAAGGACACAACAGAAGGCGTCGCAAAACAGCAGGCGCATCGTATTGAACATGCGGCCAGCAGTATGACCCCACCGCCCTCGGCGCAGGTGTCTAGCGACGTCCGTCCTAAATCGCATACGCCGACCCCGTCGGGCTCACATATGTCAACGCCTCCACCCACTATCGACACGCTCAGTCAAGAGTCCAGCAACCGCCCTGTCAGCAGCTTTGCGCGGGCCATGACAAGCGAACAGATCGCAAATGCGTCAGCAGACGACTTACGCATCAAGGTCGCCGAGCTCCAAGCCGCATATCAGGAGGCCAAGATGACTGCTGCCCATCACAGGCTCCAGTATCGCATGCTAGCACAAGAAAGTGCGGCTGCGATCGAGCGCATGGCGGTTGAGGCCCGTATGGTGCAATGTGAGAACGAAGTCATCCACTTTGCAGAGCAAGCCAAAGCCACTGCTGTTCCTAATCGTTCATCTCCTCCCCAAGAAGGTACAATCCCAGTGCAAAAAGAATTGTACCAACAGATGTGCCGCGATATTCAGCATCTCTCGGAAACAAACGCCTTCCTGGAAACTGAGCATCGTCAACAGGAGAAACTCATCTTCCGTCAAGACAATGAGATCGCCGGTCTGTCCGACAAGGTTCTCATGATGCGCGATCGCATTCGCGAACACCGCGATCACCAAAATCGCATCAGAAGTGCAAGCGTTGGAAGGTACTCTGAGGGCACACCAATGTCGAGATCGGTCTACAGCACGCCTCAACACCAACGCACAACTGCATCCAGCCGATCACAGCCATTCGATGCCCTTCTCCAAGCATCCGTGATGGCGAGCCAGGAAGCTGGTATGGGCAAATCCGCCACCGGTAGAGGCCGAGGCAAGAAAGGCCATTCGCGCAACATCCACAGCCTGTCAAGCCTCCCAATCACACCAAATCGTACTCGCAAGCAGCCACCACTTTTCCAAACGCCACAAGGAAACGCGCAGACTTATTCAATCCCTGCCACCGCGCCAGTGCCACGTATGAGCCATCTTCGCACACCTGACAACCACGCCCAGAAAATGCTACCTTTGAAGCGTGCTCACGGTCCTGGCTCAGATGGCACCGTCTCAGCTTCCGACCACGAAGATGCCAACGATAGCGAGGCAGAAACTGAGATCCTCGAGCCAGACCAAACCGACGAATCTTCAGCATCGTTCTCAGCCGCGCGAATGCTCAGAGCCAACCCCGACCCTGTCGGTCCACCCCTCGACCAACACTTCCGACCAACAAAGCGTCCTGCCAGCGGTTTGCGCCAGGTCAAGCTCTTCGGCACGGTCAAGAAGGCGAACGTCGTTCGCGCCGGCGAAGACGAACCTCCGACCAAGAGGCCGAGGATGCTCGAAGGCATTGGTTTGGGTATCGAGGGTGTGCCACACTGAGTGGCCTACGATTCAGTTGATTACGATGGTATTGAAATGGGAATTTTCTTGGACATGAAAGGACATGATTAAATAGGATGCATGATAAATGATAGCCACGAAATAGTATGATCAAACACAGTATTCTCTCTGCACTCAGCTATCATTTCTTCGCAGATTGTCGTGTTCAAGACTTCGCTGAGCTCGTGCCAAAGCCTTACCTTGTGTCAACATGTTCTTAGACCCTCTCCCAGCGAGATGGAAACAGTCAATACCATGCAGAGACCCTTCGAAGCCTTAGACCACTGCTCTTCTGGTAGAAACCCCAGAAACCGTGTCCAATCCAGTCTAGCCCTGCGTGAGCTTTCGTCACCTCACCAATAATCTTCGCACCTATGATTGTTGGTTGTCCTATCGGTCACCAACAATAGAGTTCCCGCCAGGCCCCAAAACTCACCACAGCCGCACATGGACGATTCTCTCGCACAAACCTGTGCAAGCCAATGCTCGTGTCTATGCCTCACGACCCAAGGTCTATTCTATCGGCTCCATCGAAATAATTCAAGAAGCATAAAAGTCTCCTGCTAGATTTCTGTGCTGCTACCGACGGACACAGAATTATAGAGGCCAGGGATGAGCGGTCAGAGATGGGCGATTCACGCGTCGAACGGCGCCAATGCGAGTCTCGAGTCTTTCCATACGTATCTTGAACTTGTCAAGCGCCCGTGATGGATAGGTCAGCTCGAGCCTTCGGCTGCGAAAGGGAGCAGAGATAAGGCGCCGCAATGCGCAAGCGAAGACGGCCAAGGGCCATGGATGAGGAGTGTCTCAATGGATCTTTTCGTCCGTCGTAACGATCAGGGTGGTAGGCGTTAGTGTGACCGTGGGTGGTGTTTCTGCCTTGATTGTGCGCTCGTCGGTCGAGTAGCCCATCGCCTACCTCAGCCGCTACCATCGATGGCAAGCTCGCGTGTAGGCGGATGTGATCGCTGAGAAACATATTCGAAGCAGTGGCGGCGTCTCAACGGTGTGTACGAGAGTATCGGTACTCCCATCTATTCTCCAAACTTTTGTGTGAATTGCTCAATACTAACGATCATCCCAAATGTTCCGTGTCGATTCGATTGTCCATATGCACATATCATCGACTGTGTTTTGATAGCAAAAAAAGTGGATCCTAGGAGATGAATGGTGGCCAAGGTAGTAAGGAAATAGAGGTAAATTCATCTGCTGGCATATGACCATTCGGAAGTAAACCCCAATGCATGTAGATGGTCCCTACGCTACCACCTCCGGCCACCCACTTGCAAAACTCAACTTATTCCATCCAAAGAAGAATTGATCATACTCGTACCCCACGCTCGGCTTCACATAATGATAATACAACACCACCGCCTCCTGTCCAGGATCGTAGAAAACGCCCTGGCCACCAGGAGCATAGACATCTCCGTGGCTGGCATACACCAACGAGCCGCCATTCTCAGTGACGCAGTCTCTGCCGTTCTTGTCTTTGAAGCCTCCGGTTGGTGATGTGGAGCGGCAGACACTGATGCGGTATTCTTCGCCCGGCGGTTCGAGTTCGTTTGGGGCGTTGCAGCAGGCTCCGCCGCTGAAGAAGAGGTAGTGGAAGTCTGTACCGTTGTCGAGCTGCCAGCGGAATTGATATGGGCCTTCGACATTGTCGCGTGTGGTATTCTGCTCCAAGTGGTTGTAGGTAGCGTTCGGTAGGATGTGGAGTGGCGGTTCAGCCATAGGGTACTGGAAGATGTTGTCGTGGAAGGAGCCGAAGGCTAGTAAAGGTGTGGAGCCTTCTGCAGTTCCAAGGAAGAGGTTCGGGTCGATGCGGTTGTAGCGTTGGTCGGCGGAGATGCCAATGGACCCGTGATCAGTCCAGGAGCCAGGTTCGAGGGTTGTGCTTGTGGCGACGCCTATGTCTGATTGGTTCTGGGCGCCCCAGTCAGATACGCTGTAGTAGAGATAGTAGGTGTCGCCGAGCTTTGCAACGTCGGGTGCCCAGAGGTCGTCATTGCCTGGGAGGTCGATTTTTGAGCCATTTGGTAGGGCGGATCCCAGATGTGTCCAAGGTCCGGACATGGAGGGAGCGGAGGCAACATTGGTCTTGTTGTTGGTGGTGAAGAGGAAGTAAGTACCATCATCTCGTCTGATCACGGTGGGATCATGGACAAAGCCTGATATGTCGCCGGTGATGGGTTCCGGGTCGGGGAATGCACGCTTGAAGATTGGCGTTGCTGCTGCTAATGATGTCAAGATCAGACCTGGGACGACACGTTGGAAGAACATCATTACTGCTGTGTTATAAGATGGAAACGCTATGTTTGAACGTGAAGAAAAGTTAACAGTCTCATGTGAAGATCAAAAAGATGCACATGTCATTCTATAAGAATGTCATCACGGTGCGAATGCATGCTGTCGTCAGGCGTCTCGGCCTTCCGATGATCGTCAAGGGAGAGCGGGTCATGCTGACTGAGATGCCTCTCCTTGTTCACTTGGCGATGTGCTGGCAGTTTCGCTACTGGTCGAAATCGCAAACCATAGGCTCGTGACACTCCCAAATCATTGCCTCCGCACTGCTTCTGATAGACCCGCAAGACCAGTTGACAGCATGATTGCAAGTGGTTGTCGTCTCCTGACGTCGAAGTGCTGATCTGCAGTACTATTACTTCTCTGAGTAAGCGCATCGTTGAGAGGGTTCAGGTACCAAAAAGTGTATCCACAATTTGGAGATCCTGGAGCCGCAGAGCCGCACGATCGCGACATCAGCGCGTAGGAAATGGATCTAGCCAACTTCTCATATCGCAGCGATATGTTATCGACAAATTTGTACGAGCCTCATTCTTCGGCGAGTAGTACGTCTGACAAGGTCAGTAGCATTCGGAGTGCTACTTGGCATACAGTTTCTCTGAGGGTCAGCTGCCAGCTTGAGCCAGCCGTTATTGCCATGGATGACGTCGGCGAGAACGAATGTAATCCACTTGTTATCGTTTTGCCGTCCCGATGCCTGTGATCGTGGAAAGCATGCTGCAGAAGATATGTTTCAGGCCAGCAGGCGCTGTAGGGATCGTCGCCAATCAAGCCGCGGGCGTGCATTCAGCCCAGCGATGTCGTATCCTGTGCGGCTGGCCAAGGTCGGAAGGCCTTGCTCCTGGCGACAGCACACATTGGTCGGGATCCAATCGACGCTGGGAGCGAGATGTAGGATTCCACGCGAACTGTATGTGAAGACAATTGAAGTGAGCATTTCGGATCTGCACGTGCTTGCGTGAAGGATGCACCGGATGGTTGCTGTGCGGCGAATCTTCGGCAGATCCCCAAAGTCAACCCCACTTCACATGTCAACTGGCGCGCATCAATTCGATATTTGGTAACACGACCTGAATCACCGCATCCTCACCGAACAACCACCACAGCACTCTTGGACACACGACACGACACCGGGCTCAGGCGAACCAACAGCAACTCCAAATCGTACGATTCACTCACCATCAGCACCAATTCTCACCAACAAGCCCACTACTAACATCGAAATGAAGACGGACAATTATCTCACGCTTTGCCTCGAGCAGGCCGCTAAGTCTCCTCTGCACTACCGCCATGGCTGCATCATTGTGCGCGGCGGCAAGGTCATCGGTCAGGGCCACAACGACTATCGCCCGGGTTTCGACGGTGGTGCACTGAAGCATGGCCGTGTCGCAAACAGCGCCCTGAGTGGTACTGCCATTGCTGAAATGAAGGCCAAACTGAAGGAACGTAAGGATGCTAAGGCGGAAGGCCAGCAGTCACCGCCCAAGCAACTTGCTGCTTTCGAGAAGGTCGGCCTCGGTGGAGGACCCCAGGCCAACACTCCTCTCTCCATGCACTCGGAGATGATGGCCATCCACTCCGCCCTCTCGACATCTTCCACCCTGGCTTGCAGCACCGTCTCCCACCAGAAGCCGTGCTTCAAACTACCGCGTGGTGACAAGAAGAAAGAGCGACTACGACGCGACGTGCTCCAGAACTACGTCGAGCGCATCTGTGAGCCCTCCACATCCACCACCGACGGGTCTCGCGGCAAGATCCAAGTTCAAGAGTGCGGTTTTGTACGTGCCTCATCTCAACGCCGTGGCGGCACCGGCTCTCCAAAGCAACCACAGCGTCCACCACGTGGACCTGGCAGCGCAGCGGCGGCTAGACGAGGACAGGGCGTTTCACGCCGTGAAGAGTATGGAGAAACATCACAATCAGTACGGGAAGAAAGATCAACACAAAGGTCACGAGTACCAGTATCACGAGTACCACAAGAGCCGTTCTGGGAAACAGACACAGCGAGGTTCTTCGCAGCGACAACAACAACAACAGCCATCTGCGTCTAAGTCGCAGCCCGTTGAAGAGCGTACGATACGAGGATATGACCGTCGAATGATTGATGATGTATTGATGAATAACTCTGCAAACGTGCAAAGTTCCGCCGAACGGCGTAAATCGAAGAAAGATCGAAAAGCAGTAAGAGTCCCTCAAATTGCCTAAACTACATGACACTGACCGAACCCAGTCAAATAAAAGCAGAAATCTTGAACAGCCGGAGGCAGAGCACTACCTGCTTCCACAAGGCGAGACTGGCAAATCCCGCTCCGAAACCAACGATCGCAGAAAGCACCCTCGTCTAGTCGGCGCGGACCTGTACGTGACTTGCCTTGGCTGGAACAACAAAGGCATCGCACCACCTGTTGTCCCCAAGAAGAAATTCGTCAAGCCTTCGAAACAAGCTGCTGTCAATCCGTCGAGCAGTTCGGACTCTGAGACAGAACCTCCTCCTTCCTTGACCTCTTCTGCGTCCAGCGCTGTCAGCACGCCTGGTGCCACGGGCTCCTTGTACGACGAGCTCCGTTGCCACACGCCACAGACTCCGCCGCCTGTCGAGAGTGCACCTGCGATACCGCGAGAAGCGATTCACGCCTCGCGCCCTTGCTACAGGTGCGTGTCGTATATGCATGCTGTAGGGATCAAACGGGTTTTCTGGACAAATGACGACGGTGAGTGGGAAGGAGGCAAAGTGGCTAAATTCATCGATGCTTTGGACGGCGAAGGGGATGGGTCTGGGTGTGGCGGAGGTCCTTCGGGAAACGGGGTGTTTGTCACAAAGCATGAAGTATTGATGATGAGGAAGATGATGGGTGGTTAGATCAGGCTTGCTTGGCTGCCGCCGTCTAGAATGCTATGCCATACTGTGTTTACCGTAGTGTATGGACAGTCGGCTTACGCTCGTGTACACTTCGACAGGCTCATTGTGGCGTGATGCCGCTATCAGAGCCTTAAGGGCGAACTCTGAGGTGATGCTTCTGCTGTAGCCATCGCCACTTCAGCCGGTCACGGTAGAAGCGGCAATCTGATCTTTGGTGTAGTTCGTCATGCGGTACTTGGAGATGAAGTCATCTCGGTTGACTAGGTACGCAACCAATCATTAGTTCGGGACGCGAAGACAGAAGATTCGGGATGGAGAGACGTACTATAACCGCCGCACATGCGTCGCTTGCCGGTGAAAGCAGATCTGCCGTGCAGCACACGCCAATTGTCGAAGACTGTTGCGTGAATGCCATTAGCACAAGTTCAGCAAATCAAAGGGTCCCTTGAGCGAAAGAATCTCCACTCACTTAGCATCTTCCCAGGCTTAAGTTGAAACCAGTAGACGTTCTCAGGAGCGCTCAGCGCAGCGTCGAATTTGCTAGACAGAAGTGGCAGGTAAGCTTTCATGCATCCAGATCCGTTCTTGAGCTCAACAGGGCACTTACGCGGCAGAATTATACCAGCGCGTCATGTTTGGGCCAAATGACGCGCGAACACCAGCTCGATCGGCATTGTTCCAGCGAACCTGGACCAACTCGGTGCTGTCGAACGCATGGTTAAGGACTGGGAAAGAGCGGAAAGGCTGTATACTGATGCCTTCATTGCCGCTTGCATGCGCATAAACGCCAATGTTGCTGAGAGTGGCGTAGGCAGAGAAATCACTTCCATAGAGCTGGTCGGCGGCGCCGAAGCCGTCCACGAGGGAAGACAGTCCGCCCTCGCCGTCAGTGTGGGAGAGCAGGTGGAGTGCTTGGAGGCCCTTGACGAGAACGATCAGAATCGCTTGGATGTGACTATCGAACGGGAGTGACTCACGATTGGTTCGGTGAAATAAGTAGTGTCCGTGTGTGGCTCGAGGCTTTCGCTGGTGTAGGCGGTGTCTTTCGAGGATAAGTCAGACGTGAAGTCGTAGAATCCGCCTGATGGTGTCAGTATCGAGGTTCCAAGCAAAGGATGTTGCATTCACAAGTCGATACCATAGTGAGTGTTGCGAATGGGGCCGATTTGCTCAAGAAGTGCCTGAGTCGCTTCTGGTGTTGCGGGCATGTTGTCGACAAAGCAAAATCCGAATGTTCTCTATTACCATCGTCGTCAACAGGGGTTTTCTTATTGTTTCTTATTGGGTCGCTGCACAATAAACGTACGATCGAGGCCAGTAGGTCTGCCATTCCTGTGCTCTGCTTCACTGCTTCGTATTGCACAGTCGGTGGGGATGATGCGATGTCGGCTCGCCAAAATTGTGTTCTATCTCATTGTTAGCTAGTGAGTCCAGTAAAGAAGCTGTCCAGTTGTACTTGTCAGGATAGCCTACTCGCAGGCGTGCTGTCTGGTCTGTCTTGCAGCCCTCGATAAAGCTCTTCTGTATGGTGCTACGGTGGCCATCGGCAACTACATTCGTCAGCTAAACATCCACTCGCAAGACACGTCTTTCATCTTACAAGTCACCTGGTATTCAGTATTCGATTCGTTGCTTGTTATGCTGACAACTTCTCCAGCTTTTGCATTCTTCGAGGATGGTAAGCTGCTGTCAGATACTGTGCGGATTATTCGAATATGCCAACCTTGAAGACATTGATTCTCCGCTGTGCTGTATCTGGGTTACGGCATTCAGTACAAGCACAATTGTCCCTACGAGCCGTCAGCTGAAGTGTAAACGACATACTAGCGGGACAGTAGTCACCGGAGCCAGGGACCGGAGCTATAGAATGATCAGCCTGATGCACATCCAGCCCTGTCTATTGAAAGTCTCTACTGACACAGGAATGCGGCCTATTCCCAGATCTTTGGTCTTTACTTTGACGGTCAATTGTCCGCCTTCCACTCTCGGGGCTTGATCCCAGTCTTCCTTGACAGGTCGTGTCGGACGCTGAGTGGCGTCAGACTACTTTACATTTTGTCTCGAGGGCTGGAATTTTACCACTCCATATATACGTTGATGTGACCATGTTTTTCTTGTGCTTAGTTCATGGCGTGGAACGTCTGCGTAAGTTCGCGGACAGCCTGCCTGGGTGACGAGAGGTGTGCCTGGTGCGCGACGCGGAAAGCGAGCCAACAACTTGGACATCATCGTTACCGCCCGGATCCCGTCTCGTTATTGGTGTCGTGAGGTCGTACGTTTGGTATCGTGCGCAATTGGACGTACGTGTAATCTGTTGGTCGCTCGGCTGCGCATGCTTGTTCCTGAACCGAGTCTCGGCAAGTGGGGTCGTCGATAAACATGGCAACCACGGCCTACATTCACTATGCAATCATCTACTGTACTGTACTTCCGCCATTAATCTATAAGCTCTATATTACCTATAGCTCTTCAACAGCAGGTTTGCCCTGCGTGACTCGATTTTGACACGCACAACAAACAATTCCATAACCATGACAAACAGCCTCGACGAACAGCCTCGGTAAAAGCAAGCTACTTGAGTGAACGTCACTTAAAGCAGCTCCTATACACTAGAGCAAGCAGTTGTTGAACACCAAGATTGCAATGTCATCCAGCGACCATGAACGATGTAATGTGGCGATATCCGCCATCAGGACATTCCCGCATGCAGTGGATGCCAAAGCATTAATAAAAACGATCGAAGCCAACACAGCTACTTTCTAGCTCTGCACCAACAACAACGTCTCACAATCCCTCACCATGTGCGTCGTCAAGCTCTCAGTACTAGAAACCTGCCACCACGAACTAGCCACAATCGACTACTGCCGAAACACGGTATCCCTCTGGGAAGATATCGAGATGCCGCCGGAGCCTAGCGTTGAGTTGACGCTACGAAGACCGTGCACCAGGTCGCTGGGCTGGACAGTCTACCAGAGCCTTGACGTATGTGCAATCTGAAGTGGAGGATTTATTCAACACAGCGGCTCATGTTGTGGCAGGGACCCGTCACTTGCAAGGCGTGCAAGGCATGGCTGGCGAAGAAGGGCAAGCAGACGTTCGGAGACGCGATGGCGGGAATTGAAGAACTTATCCAAAAGTTCCTAGGGGAGAGCAAAATTGACAAGCAGCAAATCGAGGAGCTCGTTGAAAAGTTCCTAGTTGATGGCAAGATTGGCAAACCGGTCTCTGACATCCTCCCGAATGGCCCTCCAAAACGGGCTCCACCGAAGGTCATACACACCAGTAAGGGTCCAGCTCTGCCAGGCAGTCCTGCTGCTCGTCGTACGACGGGTCGCTGAGAGTTAGTGTTACATAGCACTCTTCCGGGATCTAAGTATTCGATATCGAGGGAGTCAATTCTTTCATGTTGGGGTATATTGAGAAAGAGAAGCTTTTGCTACCCTCGAGTAAGGTATCAACACTCAACCGAGCGTTCGTGCGTGTGCGCACCTTTTTTGTATCGCTAACCAACCAAGACCAATCCAATCCATGCATTCATAAGTGTGAGACTCTATTTCTTCGCCTCGGCGGCGTTGCGGTCGTGCTCGTCGATGTCCCTGTGGCAATCTGTTAGTCCATGAAGGAAGACGTATTTTGGCATCGGATAGACATACATGGCCTCCCAGGGGTAGTTGATCCAGGCATCACCAGTGGTGGCAGCGGCGATGTAGCGACCACTGTCGATCATCTCCTGAGGCAGCGAACCCTTCTTTGTCTTGTCCTTGTTGTGCAGCACGAAGATGGAGAACTTGGTGGTCTCAGAACCCCTGCCAGTAGCCTTGGCCGCCTCAGCAACATCCTTCTCCAGCTCCTTGACCGCGTACTCGAGAGTTGTCCTCGTGTCATCAACCTCGTCGACGATAAGAATGTTCTTTCCGATCAGGTTGGCCATCTCGAGACTGCTCAGGTCCAACCATTGTGTCCTTGTGACCTTGGTGCCGGGCTTCTCAACCTCAGTATCGGTACCGAGCGACTCGTAAAGCGAAAGGCCAATAGCCTGAATGGGAATGTTCGGGTTGCCGGGCTTCTTGAGGAAAGATCGGAGGATGCGAGCGGGAACGTAGCCACCACCGCCGATGGCGATCATGAGGTGAGGCTTGCACTCCTCAAGGATGCGAGGGCCGGCCTCCTGGCACATCTTGTGCACCTATTGCGCATGCATTAGCTATTACGTTCGCATACTTCCCAATCGAGCACGAAGCACGTGCCAGTGGAGGGATTGTAAAGTTGCCTTTGGTGGACTTACATCGTTGTAGGTGACCCAGATCTTCTCGACCATTTTTGCGGTTTGTGTGGGATTTGGATGTGCGTGAGAGTGAGGTGCAGCTTTGTTGCGGTCGTGTATTCTCGTTGCGACTCGAAGGGCTGCCTCGGGAAAAGATTATAGCGGCCTTGAATCATTTTTCTCGACGCAGATAATGGCGCATGTGAAAACGCCGGCGGGCCGACCCCGCACGGGAAGTGGGGGTTTGACAGGGCAGCAATAACCTCATTCGACGTTTTGATGGAGGTTAAAGTGAAGACTCGCCAGGAAAGCTCACGTTCGGTGGAGAGCAAGTCATGTATTGGCAATTGATCGCAGCAACAATCGGGTCATCATTAACAACGTAGGCGAAGCAGTTAATTAAACACACGGTTCTCGATGCCAAGAATAAGTTGCATGCTCCGTTGACTTCGACTGGCGATAACTTGTCAACGAGTGAAGAGACAACTCCAGTAGCAACTTTTCACAATCCACGTTCCTTCGGCCCTGGACAATTGACGCTTGTTCAAACCTCTCCAGTATGGCGAGGGAACGTTAGAGAATCGGATCGAGCTATCGTCGAGTCGATTCCTCAGCGAACAGCCAAGCAATAGCCTACGGGGTTTTCGCTGTATTTGACCAGACGTCCTACTCAATCAACGCAATACCAACAGTTCCGCGTGGGTTCTGAGTACTGAGGTTCCCAAGCAAGAAGGGAACAAATTTCCTTGTCGCGCACATACGAGCACACTTGGCCTCAGGCAAGCCGGAGGTAGTTTGAATTCGATTAGATGTGACGCAACATGAGCGTCTTCTAGATAACACTTCGACGGATGTCGAAAGGATTGCGGAACCACGCATGAATCTAGACGGTGAACAGGATCAGTCGCGTATGTCCGAGGAAATCTCAAGCGATCGGACGGTGACAATAATGATCAGCAAGACATTATTACATATCGCAGGCTGTGATCGCAGTACAAATTTGGGAGAAGTTAGTGGCGCATCATACAGCTTCGATGATCGCAGAGTCACTAGTAACATCGATCCAAAGGGTCTCCAGGAGACGTTCCAGACTGCCACTCGAAGCCGTCGGGTCGCGTGCAGCAAAAAGATGGCTGATCTGATATGCCGCACGTGCAGCCGCGTCTCCGCAAATGGTGTGTCGAGGGTCGCTCCTGCCGAGTTCATGAATCGATAGCGCTCAACACGTTGATGACAACCCTCATCCAAATAATCGTCACGCGTGTTACAGCTTTACCTCAAACTGCACGCTCAACAAAATTATATTGGCAGAGCAAGCGATGTGACGACCAATTTTTCGCTAGCGCCTGCCAACAGCCTTCAAACATCACTACCCTTGGCCATTTCCACGAGACCCCGGCGCCTCCCGCCTCGCTAACCAGGAGGCCATGAGGAGGCTTGCATGATGCTACTGCAGTAAGAGCCGTCAGAGGCGGGCGGCCACGGTACTATCTCCGTCTAGTGACCAGGCAGAGTTCGACGCCAGATGATCGCGATCACGAGCGCCCAACACGAAGAAAGAAAGATCTCCCCTGGTCGAAAGATCAGCCAGAGCATCACGATTTCCCAGAGCTATGGTCCACCCGTAAAAATGCCAGCGATATAGTGTTTGGCGCTTTCGTCGAGAGCTCCTACGGAGTTACTGCTGGAAATCGAAGATGGGAGCTCTCCTCGGAGGCCCCGCAACGATCTATAGCGGACTCAACTGGGAACATTAGGTGCATCTCACCGCCATGTGTGCCTCGTCTGTGCATCTGTCTTTGGTGATGGGACTACCACGTCGACGCCGGTTCTGCTATACCCCAGATGGCGGGCGACTGTGTGGATAAGGGACTTTAGCAGCCTCATTAAGAGACAGGCCAGCCTCTCACCTAGAGATTAGTTCGTCAACTACTGCAGCTCGCTCATCTGCGCGCGATATCAAATGTATTGGCGCAAATCCTATCACACTCCTGCTCAGGAGTACGGCCGACGCCACGATCGTGAGAATTTGTGATGAAGCTCATGCGTGTATACCTAAACGGGCTGCGACAGACTTGCTGATTGATAAAGCGCATCAGAGTTCGACGACGCGGTAGTGCTTCAAGCCAAAGTGTTGAAGATTACGTGCTCTTGCGGCCTTGTTCGTCGAACCGAGATGACAACCTGCGACGCCCGCGGGAAACTCCAGCTAGTGAAGACAAAACACTGCCGATGATAGGCTGACATTTAAGCCAGCGGCAGCTCGCGGATGAGCTTCAAGCACACCGATTTCCAGGAGAGCCAGTGGGAGGCGGGTCCGCGGATCACATTTTCACGAGCGAGCATCCACAAAAAGAAATCTTAGGGTTGTGCAACAACACGTATGCTTCACGGCAGCTTACCGCATCAGCATCAGTCAGGGCGCCTAGTTCGCAGTTGAGTGGAAGACGTTGCGCTCCGCTCCCTGGTGTGCAAAAAGCCCCAACCAAAGCTGACCATCGCAGGCCCGAGCTCTCTCGAGAAGAATCCCTGTAGATCTAGCGCAAGGCATCAAGGATCGTGTAGCCGTGTATGCCTCCAGCAGCAAAGCAAGCAGCAAGCCGCCGCCTGGGTTCTGCGAGTGTCTGGAACAGAGCCTGCATCGCTGGTGCACGCCAGGCGTGCCGCAGGTGCCGCGAGAGTTCGTTGCCCCAGTGCTTGGGCGAAGCTATCCTTCCCCTGCCGTGTAGCAGAACATGGATGAGCGCAGAGCGACAGCGTCAAGATTAATCTATCCACGTGATTTCGGCGCCCGTTAGCTGATTATCGACACTATTACTGAGTACGGTATGTCTCGCGTTTGAAGCGAGGCATCGATGCACAACCATGCTTGCTCACAAAAGCCTTGTCCGGCTCGACATGCAAATCTCGCTTTGCCTGCCTGCGGCGCCCTCGGCTTGCAGGCGACAGACATTCAATAATTTGCTGGGCTATTGGCTTTGGCAACGCTTGTCCATCGTAAAGATTAACGGTCGGGCTGCACGGCCAATAACACACAGGAGACGGAGGGCCGGCGATCAGGCCCGCATAACGGCCAATAAGGCTGGGGCCACTTCTCACAGTTGACGCAACGCCTGGCACATTCGCAAAGGCGCCAAGGGCTGCGAAAGAACAGGTGTCCAAGTGTCGAGGCTGCGCTCGACGGGCCAATAGTGTGAAACTTGCTCGTTTTCGCCTGCACTACAACGGGCGTATAGCACGGATGAGGCTGCGGGCTGGTGCTAACTTTCCGCACACACGCAGCCTCTTGCGGGTACCGGTAGGGTACACGAGCAGGCTGGCAGGCTGCGACTCGCCACAAGCAGCAGACGGCGCGGCGGGCTGCTGCTAGGCAAAGGCCAGCAGGCCTGCGAGCCACACAGCAGCAGCGCACGACAGGCCAAGCCATGGACATGGATGCGTTGCGTGGCCGATCTTCTGCCGTGCGGACGGCGGCCTGTCACAGACGCGCTGACGGCATTAAGCTAAGCGCTAGCAGGCAGCGAGCGATCTTCTGGAATCCCTCGACGCAGAAAAAAAAGTGCGCCAGTGCAGCAGCGCCGGCGCGTGACGCAGAAGGGGCGCAGAGCAGGATGAGACGAGGCCAGATGAGACGCGCTGCGACGCACACGCAAACGCTGCCTCTCGTCGCCCTGTCGACTGCTGGCCGCCGTGATTCGCGTGCAGATCCTGCGACACGCTGCCTGCGGCACAGCACCGTCGCCTCGCCCGCGCCCGTCGCCATCACAGCCAGTCTCTGCGTGCGCACTCGCCGTCGTGCTGCCTGCACCTCGCCGCCAGCGCCAGCAGATCTGGCGGTCGCTGGGTGGCTGCACAGGCACGCTTGGAGCCGTTGCAAGGGACCGAGCCCAGCACTGCACGCCGGTATCAGCAGTACCGCCGTGTGAAGCGGCCGAGCAGTGGTGTGGGCTGCCGATCGGACGTGCGACCAGCAACGGGCGCCGTCCAGGCGCTGAGCCATGCATCCGCCCATCGAACGCTGCCGCAGCCCATCATGGGGCGACGTCGGGCGTGCGCAGAGGGCAGGGCGCTGAGCCACCCAATTACCACGGCCCACCCATAGACACGCAAGCGTACCTTCGGTGGGTGCTGCTTCTGCTGCCGCGGCTGGGGGGCGTACAGAGCACCAGGCCTGTTGCGGCTAGCCGTGATGCACCATGGTTTTGACGAGCCCGCACCTAATCCACGCGCCCAGCACTGTGGAGCCAGGCGCCCTGGTTTCTTCCGCGTGTGCTAGCGTACGAACCGGCGTCCGTGCCCACCAACCCAGCAAGATTAGCTCGAGCTACGTATCGTGTGTCGTTTAGAGGCGAAGGACTCATACGAACAAGGGCTTGCCACTCTGCCGGACGCAGAGTTGACATACATACAACCCACGGGTGCATCCTCTTTAACGTTGTCTCGTTGCCTGACCATCTCTCGTCATATTCGGCCTCCCATTCCATCATCTCTATTAAGAGTAACGATCCAACACTCTCGAACAGCCTGGTTACCTTTTGACTTGGTTTACTTTACGCCCCACTCGCCTTGGGATTATATCAACGTTTGGTCTTCGCTGCTACCACTGTTTGATAATCTCCGTCAGTTGGACATTTATTTGGACCGACTGCACTCCAGGAACTCTTTTTAATACCGGATCTTGTTGAATTGCAAGATTGCCATCTCGGATTTTCTTATTTCTTCCATCCTCATCGGCCTTACTTAAGTTTCTTGTGGTTCATGATTGTTCCCAGAGCTTAAGTTAGACCTTTTCTCCTCAACCGAGGAGACTTAATTGGATTGATCGATCATGTTACCGACTCCGCCTCACTCGCCAAAACTTTGCGGATCCAACACATCGCAGTCAGACCGTAGGATCGGATCGGTTCTTGGTGGTTACATCGAATTGATCAACGTTCTTGGCGTTGGTGCTTACGGAACTGTCTACCAGGCCCGCAATGTGGTGACCGGTGCTCTCTACGCCGTCAAGGCATTGGACACAGCCGGACTCGACCCTAGGCAGAGGAAGTTCCAGGAGCGCGAAATTGAGCTTCACTATCAAGCGAGCCAGCACGATAGCGTCGTCTCGATGCACAAGGTAATCGACAGCCGTAATTCCACCTTTGTTGTTCTTGAGTACTGCCCCGAAGGCGACTTGTTCTCCAAGATCACCGAGGAAGGCCACTATGTTGAGGACGATGCAAAGACTCGCCAGGTGTTCCTGCAAATCCTGCGTGCCGTTCAGTACTGCCATGAACAGAACATCTACCACAGGGATCTCAAGCCTGAGAACATCCTGGTCAAGGACAATGGCTACACTGTGAAGCTTGCCGACTTTGGACTTGCCACTCGTGATGCTTTGACCTCCGACTTTGGCTGTGGATCGACATTCTACATGTCGCCTGGTATGTTTCTTCCCTCCCAACACGATTCAATTAACGATGATTCAATGCTAACGTCGCTACAGAATGTCAAGAGACCAATCCCCACCCAATGGCTTGCTACCAGTCTGCACCCAACGACGTCTGGTCTCTGGGCGTGATCCTTGTTAACCTGACCTGTGGCCGTAACCCATGGAAGCGTGCTTCTGTCGAGGACTCCACATACAAGGCCTACAGGAAGGACCCCAACTTCCTCAAGACCATTCTTCCCATCACTGATGAGTGCGATGCCATCTTGAGAAGGATCTTCGACCTGAACCCCAACACAAGGATCACATTGCCAGAGTTGATCTCATGGATGGAGCGTCAGCCCAGGCTTACGCAAGGCTCGACCGAGCCCATCTCTCCTCCGTACTCACCGGTCCAGGAGCAGCCGATCTCTCAGGATGCCATTTTCCACAATGTGCAAGACTGTACCTTCGAGCCTCTTCCTGGTCCCAGGTACCCTGCCCACGCCCAGGTCTTCCACCCCAACCAGGCACCTCTCACCCCAGGTTCCACTCCACCAACCTCTGTACATTGCACACCCCAACCCACCATCTATACGTCGCAGGTCCAGCCGCAGGCGCCTTGCTACCAAGCGCCCGTGGCTGCCTACGCTCCCTTTCAGGCATCCTGGAACAGGTGCGGTGCCTACTTTTCTCAGTTCGCCGCGCCCCAGTGCCCTCAGCCCTACTGGACTTTCGCCCACTAGGTGCTTTACAACATTTCTTCTTTCTTCTGGCATGGCTCCACGAGATTTACGACACTTACTATCGACTTTTACTACTACACTTTCGTATTTCGTCACACATTCGAGGGAAAAAAATTTATTGGGAATCTGAGCGCAGCATTTTTGTTTGTAAGACGCACACTACAAAAAGCGTCTGGAGTGGAGAGGAAAATTTTCTTTTTGACGGCAAAGTTGTTTCGACGGAGAAGAAATATACCCCCCAAAGTTTTTTGTTGTTGGTCAGTTTTGACAGTTCAGGCGTATTAGAGACAAAAGGGGAAAGATGGGAGGATCAAAGTCACAGAAATTCTGTTTGGACTTGTAGATGAACAAAAAGGGATTGCATTGGAGGGCGCTTTACTTGCTATTGCATTCGTTGCAAGCACGATACTACGATTAGACGGACATCACACAAAACACAACAATGTATCAACACACTTACTACCACACCGCAAGCTGTTGCCTCGCTGTTCCACTTTTACTATCATCATCTCATGGTTACGTTTGTAATTGCCTTTCCGTAGCCCAGAGCAACGACTATAACACAAATGAGTCGAAACACGTTACAGTCTCGCTCAAACCCATGGCCGTTTGCACCCTTACCAGAATTTCTGGAACGTCGATAAATGATTGACATGCCATGACGCCCACCCGTTTGTGTCAGACCCTTTGAGGCCCCCAGTATGTCTCTGCTGGCCGGTCCCGATGTCTCGAACCCCCGTCCATCGTCTGTTCCGTGTGCGACAAGGGTTGCTGCCAACGGCTGCGTGTCAGGCTCCTTCTTCCAACCGTTGCTGCTGCATGTAGCCGCCCTATACCCTGAGCCTCACTAACGACTACTCCATCTATAGTAATAGCGACAGCCGTTGTAAGAACTGCGAGCACGTAACCTCAGGCATGCGGTGCATGTACTGTGCACACAGCCTCTGCCTGTCACATCCATCTTCTCAGCCGCCTTCCTGCCCATCGAACCAATAATCTGACCTAACCAGTCCTGCATGCAAAGTCCACATGTCGCTCACCCGCACCAACTTGCCCATCTCACCGGCCTCGCCCAGCCTCGCTCGCTACATCTTGCTCACCCATCAACAGCACATCCTAGCAGAGTCTGCAAGGCTACTTCGCGCGCGCCTCCTGCTTTGCTTGCTTCCTTCGCGGCACGCCGCCGAGTAGGTGCACTACTGCTGTGGCTTGCCCAGCCAACAAGCCCCATCAAACCACTCCTGCTCCCATGCATGCGTGCATGCTGCATGCATCGCGCACGCGGCCAGCCGCAGCCATGACGGCAAGCCTCGAAGGCTACACACGCACACAGCGATCCACCAGCCATACTTAGACTTTTCTCTTCTGCTGGGGCTGGAAGGTTTCGAGGCGGCCAATTGGACGAGGTTGGCAGCAAGCTTCTGTTAAGGTACGTTTTGGGTTTCGTGCTTTTTTTGCTCTACTTGCCTGCCTGCATGTACCTCCGTACTGTACCTCCTGTCACTGTGGGGCGCGGTAGTCCAGTGGTGACGCTGCTGTTGCCAACCGATACAGGAGGACGCACACCATCGTGCTGTATATGTATGCACTGGCTTTGATATGCTAAATGTATACTTCATATGAAATCGGTCATCGCGATGGTGGATGATTGTATGTGCGATCTAGATTTGCTACGGTTGATCACGTACCGCCTTTGCTATAGTATGTCTCATGCGTGGTATCGTGGCTGACAACGTACGGTGCAATAGCACCGCAGCATGATCGAAGCAGCCCTGCATTCTGCTCTCCCGATGCGAGAAGGAATTAATCAATCGACCGAGTCTGCAAGATGGCATGCGCATAGTGGATATCAGACAAACTATACTTTCCTGCTCTGCTGGGCTCTGCGTGCAGCAAGACTATAACCATAAACCCGCACCATCCTGCTCGCGTACTAGCCGCACACTCCCAACACGGCTAAGCGCGAGCAACAAGGATTATCACGATGATGCTAACTGGCGTCGCGGTCTGTATGCAAAGCGCACGTCTATCGCCCCATCACCCGTCTGCTCAGACACGTGTCGATCGCTCCGCCCGGCTGGCAATTCATGCTATAGCACGGCAGTAGTAGGTAAGGCAAGCAACGCACCGACCAGCCCGCCAGCCCACCGATAGGCCTATATTACAGCACAAGAAGGGTCTTATGTGCGATTCGAGTATGCACCGCTGGCGCGATAGAGTAATCAACTAATGAGCAGTGAGACACGGTCAACGGCGTCAGCTTGCATCTCGCATGCGTGCATGCATGCACTAGTCCTACACCCGTTGCACGACACGCCGAGTCGTGCGAAGGAAGGATCCCAGTACCATAGCACGGCGGTACGACTTACTGGTACCAAGCAGCCTGGCCTGCATGCTTGCCTGGGCGGCACGATGTGGGTGAGATGCTAGTGGTGGCCTCACAGCAGAGGCTGGGCCCAGCGAAAGAGGCGTTTGGCCTCAGGTGATGATCGTGTGACTTTCTGTACGATAGTACGTCCTGCTTACGGGGTACGAGGATACTTACTTGTCTCTTCGTTTCTTGTGTTTCTGCCAGGCAGGTAGGCGGGCAGGCATCCCTTGTAGCACACCCACCGTGTTGCTGTCTTTGGCGTCTGCAAGGTTCCGGCGGGTGTACGAAATGCATGGCTGATTGGGAAGGGTGTCACGACGCCTCACTTTCGGAGGCAGAGTGCGATCGCGATGGGTTTTGGATCTTGCTATCTGTCGATGCCGGGTACATACTACATGGATGCCTTGTCATTTTGAGGCGCCTGGTATTGCGTCTGGGCTGTGAAATAATGAGTACCAGTTATCGTGAACAATCTCCAACACGAGGTACACCTGAGGAACTTGCCGGTGGCAATGGTACCAATGATCAAAGTGCTGATACAAGCCGTATCGTTACGCACATGCCTTCATGTCATCGCCGAGATGAAATTTACATTGTGGACACTTTTTCATAGCAAGAATTGATGTGCTCATTACCTGACCTCATTTGGTACAAACGACTAAGTTAGGCCAATTGACTAGTACTAAATCAAAGGTGCTTGTATGCAAGACGTTCCAGCGAGCTCATTACCTGACCTCATTTGGTACAAACGACTAAGTTAGGCCAATTGACTAGTACTAAATCAAAGGTGCTTGTATGCAAGACGTTCCAGCGATGATCTAGAAGAACCATGGTAGCATGGACCCAGCAACCGTCTCAGCTGTCGTGCGACTTGGGCAAGACAAGAGGGTCCGAGACAACACATGATGCCCGACCGTTGATAGATCTGCCGAAGATCTGTTGGGCTCCGCGGATGAATCAGCTTCCGAACACCAACATCACCAATGCCTTCTTGGAGTCTCCTTGTTCAATCTCTAGAGAATTGGTATTATTCCTGCATGCTAAGCTCCCACTCATGCCTTACTTCACTGCCGTGGGTTCGCAATCCTTCTGCGATAATGCTCGATATGCATATGCTAGGTGACCATGTTCGATGGTCCTTTCCAATGCGCTCCTATTTCCGTACCCGACCTCGCCATTCTAGCGATTGCTGCAGTGGGAACGAAATCCTACTTCTTTCCCAACGGTGCCATGGCCAACTTGACCTTGGGCTTTGTGGTGCTGGCGGCCGACTGGGAATGCATGATGAACGGATGGCGAACAGCATCGTGCGGGTTGATTCTCTTGATCGGATCAAGCTGCAAGCACTTCTCCAACAAGTCGACGAAAGTGTGTAGCTCTTTCACTTCAGTTGGTGACATGTGTTTTGTGTTCGCTGTCAACCGCGTCTTCAAGTCTCTGCCGGGCGTCGTTTTGGCAAAGTTCATCTGCTTCATAGTGCTGTTTCCTGTGATTTTGTCGTGCTCCTGTGAGACGAAGACGTACTCGGGATCGCCGCCGATGAAGTGCTTGTGGGCCAGCTCGGAGTTCTTGATCACACGCTTGGGAAACTTGCCGCGACATTCCTGTATGACGCGAAGCATCTGATTGTTGTCGCCACCAGCAAAGAGAATCCGCCCAGTGTAAAGCTCGAAAAGTGTGCAGCCGATTGACCACATGTCGATTCCGTACTCGAAGGGCATGCCTAATATGACTTCGGGTGCTCGATAAAAGCGTGAAACCAGGTAGGGCGTGATTTCGGCATCTTCTGCTTTAGATGCTGTACCCAAATCGCAAATCTTGAGTTTGCTGCGCTCTTGGTTGACCAGGATATTGTCGGGCTTCAAGTCAGCGTGTAAGATTTCACACCTCTTCAAGTGACCCAGAGCGATGAACATCTGCTGAGCATATGCACGGATGGCCTTGAGGTTGATGCCAACGTTGCGCCCAAACTTCTTCAGCACCTCACGCAAATCCGAGTGGAGGTTCTCAAACACCAAGCACATGTGACCCTTGTGATCGAAATTACGCAGCATCTGAATAATGTGACGCTTATCTTCGCGATCAGCAGCGTTGAGGACAGCAAGCATGTCCATTTCCTTCGTTCCAGCTTTGTACATGGTCTCATTGTTGCAAGCAATTTTGACCGCGACTTCTTGGCCGGTCTTCGTGTCCTTGGCTCTGACCACAGTGGCGAATGTACCTTTGCCGATTTGCTGTTGGACTGCATAGCGATTGTCGAGTAGCTCGCCAATGATTATACGGTAGTGGCCATCCGGGTAATCCCAATTGTCCAGCAGGCTTGAATCCAGTGTTCGAATCTCCGCATGTCCTGCAGGTTTTGTCACGGCATCGGCGGGCGCAAACATATCATCGTCATCATCTTCTGCAAACATGTCAAACTCTTTGTTCGTATCTGCGGCCTTCTCGATCGAGTTTGAGGCGTTTGCAGTAGTCTGAGCATGAGTTGTTTCGACAGAAGGTTTGTGATCTGGTCTGTCTTCTTGCATGTCCATCGTAGGATCATAGTCAGCTGCAGAGGGACCTTCGTCGTCATTAGACATCGCATCAACTTGCTGTCGGTTTGCCAGCTCTTCGTCATTGGTGACGTTGATGGCAGCTGGAGATCCAGGACTCGCAGGTGTACGTGGTGAATCCATCGATGTTGGTGCTGTGAGGCGATTGTCAGTCAAAACAGTCCGCTTGTGACGTACGAGGAGGAATGGGTACTCACAAGATGCATGCTCCGACGTCACCCCACTGCTATCATGATGCGGTGTACTCGGAGCCGACAATGTGTTTTGTTCCAGAGCTTGGACAAGAAGAGGTGGTTGCTGGTTCCTGTACTTCGCTTTAATGGCTTCACGCTTCTTCCGACGCTGTTCGATAAGCTCATCCTCTGTCATTTGTGGCGCCGGCTCAGCATCGACTTCGTTCGTAGATTTCTCATCATCGACACTGGGAACATTTCGGTCAGTATCGATCCAAGGCAAAGCCTGTGCTATAGCACAATGATAGTCCGTCTTCTTCACAAATTCGGAGTCGATCGTTGAGCAGCGACTTGAATCTTGATAGACATACCTCGCTTGATGCTTATCCTTCGTAGCGGACTGACTACTTTGCTCCACCTCGGGTTGCTGGTTGTAAGCCTTCTGAGAAGATGCATTGGATGAAGTCATAGGACTCGCCTTGTCACTCTTCGTATCATGCTGCAAGCGTCTTGCTTCACCATTGGTTGCCGCTCGGCCTGGCTCATTGCGTGTGGGCAGATCCACATCGCCACGGGAGAGTCGACCATCGTCCCTCGTGGAATGGGAACTTCTGCTCTGCTCAGCGCCACCTATCTTTGTACGAGAGGGATATACAGGATCACGGTGACCCACATCCTTCTCTTTCTCGTAGTGGACCTTGAAGCGTCTAGGGTCCGAGTGGGTGCTGGAATGGTAATGGTTCGAGGAGCGAGGCCTCTTGTCGCCAGCGCGGCTTCCCTCCTCGCGAGGTGGAGAGCGCGAGCGAAGCCTGTCGTTGAGTCCACGTCTTGATGAGGTCGACGGTGAGCGAGAGAAGGATCGAGATCGCGATGGAGACCTCGAGTCGGATCGTCGTCTGGAATAGGGCGCGCGATAAGGCGACCTGGATCGGCGCGCGTTGCGAGGTGACCTTGGTGCTGGTGCGCGGTAGGAAGATCTGGGCATGTTGTCTCCGGGGCCGTCAAGGCGCGAAGAGCGAGATGAAGCACCGCTGTGCAGTCTGGTCGATTTGTTAACCCCGCCGTCTCTTGATTCATATGAGTGTGGCTTAGATGCCTTCTCCCCGTCTCCGCGACTGCCGCGGGTTGGTTCGCGTGGGCTCATCTTGCCAGCTGATGCGATCGCGCCAACAAGGCCCTGCGCTCGTGGTTTTGTGTTTGGTTAGCGAATGTGCTCTGGTCGCGGTATATCTGCTGTGCTGGTGCGCAAAGAGCGGTACCAAAATAAGGAGTCCTCACAGGCTGCTGTCCTTTGCCTTGCAATGCTCGCACGATGCGCGATGGTGGAGGCGAATGCGCCTGCTCTATATATGAAATGCGACGGTGATGTTTTGTTGCGAGGTGTTACGAGGCAGTCGTGATTGTCGCCGAAGTTTGAAGTCGCGATGCTAAAGCCGAGCGTCAGCGGCGGCGGGCGGGGTCTGTGATCGGAAGTCGAATGGAAAAGAGAGACATCACTCCTTCATCTTTGTGCATGCAATACACCTAATTATCGTGCTTGTTGTTGACGCACTCTTAGTGTTGGCTGCATTAGCTGTTCCGATGACATATAATCTGATCGCTCGTGTTTTCTGTTCTGGCATCAACTTGAGACGAGTGCACTGAGCTTCACCCGTATTCGCAAAGCAAAGCTTTCTCGTTCGAATACTGCTCGCGCCTCAACTCTACCACAACGACGAATGTAGGGCTCAGCACCATGCATGATATTCCTACGAACTGTAGCAATCGTATTCCGTGCCACATAGGCCGCAATTATACGGTATAGTCTAATTGGTGGCATTCAAAAGGTGAGCCGGTTCGAAAACAGGGTTAGGAGTTGGGGTGAATTGGAATACACGTATTCAAAGTTCTGGCTGATATATTTCCAAGGCTGGCGAGGCTGGCTACATGTACAGTACTCAAAAGTCTGCGCACAGCGTCTCAGCGGCAAATATCCTCTAAAGTGGTCAGGAGCCAAAGGTAGAACTGTACGAGTATTTCAAAGTTCCCGAAGTGTCTCCTAATATCTCTGGGAAAGAGAGTATAAGATCCGAACTCATACCTGCTGAAACTGACATGATACGACATTAAGTTGTGCACAGACTTATGAGCTAGAACTGTACGTGTATACAGTGGTACTCTCTGCAAGACCACTCGTCCCGTCTGACCGTAACTAGGTTCCACATCGACAGAGCCAACTACACACCGTGTGCTCTTCCTAAGACTTCAGATATGTATCCTCCACCGGGATGCTGTGAGCTGATCTCGCTGTCCACCCACGATTATCTAAGAAATCCCCGAAGAGTGGTGATGTCCATGCGAGTATCCGGTACTCACACACGCAAGAGTCACTGACGGAAGATCGACACGAGAAGTCGACACTCCAGAGATCCACATCTGTAATCAATCCAGTCTCCAGATCAGATTGCGATCGACTGGCGAGTAATGATCTGTGGAAGACTTTTCTGTCAAGCTTTCAACCCCGACAATGTCAAAATGTCAACAGTGATGAATCCACGATCCTCTGCCCGGGACAAAGGACAAACGAAGCTTCTATCAACTTCCGCCCACCCGCAAGCGCAAATGATAGCATCAGCACCATGCCATTAAGGTGTACAAATAATAATCTGGCTGAGTGAAGTGACGCGAGGTCCTAACCGTTGGTCGTACGGCCGAGAACTCGCATAGAACATGAAGTCTTCAGATCCAGCCAGACCAGAAGAAACGGTCAAGACGATCATGTGTCAAGCATTGCATCCTTCCAACGACAAATCCGATAGTAGCAGCTTGACTAGCTTGTTCCTGGCAACGAGAGCCGTCAAGACACCGCGCTAGAGAAAGGAGGTAGTTGCTTCCGCGGAACCTGTCGTCTATATCGAGCTCTCCGCACAGGTGACTGACACGGTGAAATTGCTTGACGGTTTTCGCAAAAACTTCCTCGCATCACGAGACTGCAGTCATAAATTCCGGGAGTTTCTCCTTCCATCGCACGACTCGGCGACCTGATTTGTCAATAGCAAGTCAATACGAGTTGAAAACTGGATTCTCGCGGTTCGTGGGCATTGGCTTGCCTGATAGCTGAAACATGCTATTTGGGTTGGGAAGTATTTAGGCAGAATTTCGAGTAAGGTAGCGTACCACCAGTAGTTCGCATGGCAGGACGTAACGAGGTCGTAGTAGGGTTTCGTGTCCGTGTGTACAGTAGTCCCTCGCTGCCAGCCGCCGCAGCCAACCGAGAACTTTCTCGTGCTAAGACGGGAATCCCAGACCCAGGCTACATATCATGCGAGAGCACAGAGACCTGCCTCGGCGAACTCGGGTATGGTCGTTCGAGTGACAGCAACGTGGTCCGGGTGTTAGCGCCTGTGACGAGCTGGACATCACTGCAACGGCGTCCATAACCGGATACTTCGCCGAGGAGCATTGAAGCGAGCAAGATAGCATGTCATCCCCGCGGCCAGCATCAGAATAAGACAGATCCTTCAGCGAAGAGCAAGGATTGATGTTCAGGAATAGGAATCGTGAAACATGCTGATCGTGAACACTATGGGGACGACAAGCCTCAGGAGCATCCGTGACAGGCCAGATTTAGAGATCAGTGACAAGGGCAGGGTCGATCGGAAGAAAGGGACGGTCCGGCACGTGCTGATCCCTGGCGAGTCAAACACTTCTCAAGCCGTCTTCAGCCTCAACTTGACATCGACCCATCCACCTGTTCGCTATGATTGATACGGCCACCATCACAGATCATCACAAACACCATATTCCAATAGTGTCCCTATCACGTAGGGCAACGACAAATTCATATCAATGGTAGCGATATGCTCTGCGAACTGCTTTCGCATCTTGGCGCATCTTCAGTAGCCCTCACGCCCGGCCCCTTACGCTAAGGCGTCGTGATGAAACACCGCTTTGCCTCTTCACACAACCCGCTGATTCCAACTCCAATAGTCACAACGGTCGTTCTGTTCAACACCTGCTTTGCGACTCGTGATGGTTCCCATTCTCGGTGAACTGCACGTCTGCGCTCTAAGAATACCATCAGTCAGGCTACCGCAAGGCCACAACGTGGTCTTCCGCTCTACCGACGAACGACTCGCGCGTGGAGCGACAGGCCGCATGCTTCCGTGCTGCTGGTCTCACGACTCTCAACAGGCCCTCTACACAGCGTGACAACTTGCTATATAACGAGCAGCGAGTCCCAGGTCAAAGTAGCTTTCTCTCTCCAGTCCATTCCATCCTTCCAACTTTCTGTCTTTCGCTGTCCCTGTTGAACTGTGTTCATCACCACTCTCGCTATTTCACTTCCCGTACATACAATCACTTTATCTCCAATCTCAACAACTCCATAACATCAACCGATCAACCACACAACACACCAACACAACACAAACAACAAACTTAATCAAAATGGTTGCCTACGCCTTCACTCTCGCGGCTCTCGTCGCCGCCGCTTCTGCTGCCCCTGCTGCTCAGATCGAGCGTCGTACTTTCGGCCTTTTCGGTCTCGGTGGTCACGGTAACAGCAACGGCCACGCTGGTGTTTCCGGCAAGGTCGGTGGCAACGGCGGTGCTGGTGCTTCCGTTGGCGCTCACGGCGTGGGCAAGGGTCTTGTCGGCGGCATCATTGGCGGCGGACTTGGCCTTGCTGGCGGCATTCTGGGCGGACTTGGTGGCCACGCTGGTGCTGGTGCCGGAGCTGGAGCTGGCGCTTCTGCTGGCGCTGGTGCTGGTGTCAAGGCCGGTGCTGGCTTCTCACTGAACGGTGGTCTCGCTGTCGGTGTCGTCGCTGGCTGCGATGCTAAGCTTCCCTCCATCTGCACTGGTGTCCGTGGAAGGCTCCAGGGCGGTGCCGGTGTCACCGCCGCTTTCAAGGCTGAGGTCAAGGCCCAGATCGGTCTTGACCTTTCCGATGACGACTGTAAGGCTATCGTCAAGGGTATCGCTTCCATCGGTGCTTCCATCGGTGGCGATGCCGACATCTCTGCTGGTCTTGACATCTCTGGCCAGGCCCACGGTGTTGCATCCGTCAAGTTCAGCGCTGGTCTCGATGCTCTCATCGCCGGCGCTGGCAACATCCAGGGCTCCATCGACACCGAGGCTGAGTTCGGTATTGGTGCTCTCATCAGTGGTCTTCTTTCCGCTGGTGTTGCCGGTGCTGCTGAGGGTCACATCCAGCTCTCTGGTGCTGCCGGTGCCTCCATCTCTGGCGCTCTCTCTGCTGGCGCTAGCGCTGGTCTTCAGGGCGATGCTTCTATCACTGCTGGTGTTGGTGCATTCCTTTGCGGTCTCCACGAGCTTGGTGGCAAGTTCAACGGCAAGGCTGATGCTCACATCGGTGCCTTCTTCGGTATCGGTGCTGGTGCTTCTATCGACTTTGGCGGCAAGGCCAACGCTGAGGCCGGTATCGAGGGCCTTATCAGCGGCCTTGGTCTCACTGGATCGGCTGACGGAAAGTTGGAGGCCGCTGGCGGCGCTGACTTCTTCCCTAAGGTGATCGGTGAGGTCGGTGTTGGTGCTTCTGGTCACGGTGACTTCGCCATTGGTGGCGATGCCGACGCCCACGTCGGTGCTGGTGCCTCCGCTGGCGGCAAGGGTGATGCTCACGGCTCTGGCTCCGTTGGCGGTTCCGCCGGTGTTGGCGCCTCAGCTGGCGGCAAGGGCGATGCTGAGGGCTCCGGCTCTGTTGGCGCTTCCGCAGGTGGCTCTGGCAAGGGTGATGCTTCTGGCTCTGGCTCCGTTGGTGCTTCCGCTGGTGGCTCGACCAAGGGCGAGGGTGAGGGCGGTGTTGAGGTCGACGCCTCCGCTGGCAAGGACAACAGCAGCTCCGCCGCCTCCCCTTCTTCTACCGACAGCTCTGCCCCTGCTTTCTACACTGGCAATGCATCTGCTAGCACCACCAGCAAGGCTCCCTACGCCGCTCCCCCCGCGTACACCGGCCCTGCTTCCTACCGCGCTTAAGCGGGTCTGAGAAAACACCTCTCTCTTTCTCTATCTCAAAACCTCCTGTCTGAGCTTCCCCTGGACCCGGAAGAGCTTTCGCGAGCAGAAAAATCACCGAACCTCGAACCCCGAGTAAACCGGGCTTTCGAGTAATACCGAAGCAAAAGGCTTTGATGCCCCCTTATGGAATGTTGGATTGGAATATGGCTTACACTCATTAATTTATTATTTACCTGACCGCTTTAGCACGCACACAACTGCGATAATTTGGTACTACACCATCTCGTATTGAAAGACAATTGTTCATAAATATTTTCTCACCTTTTTCAATCTCATTCATCCTGTACTATCGATCCATAGCAGCTGTAGTACTTTTTCACAAACTGGATGCCTCGTTCGCGCCCTTGATGTCTTCTCTTGAATAGCGCCTTGTACGAGTCTGTGCAGATTTGATGTATTTTCGTGGCAGGTCGTGTATGTCTAGAATCTGGATAGACGGCGTCAAGCCAAGATCTTTCCGTGGACGCCAGCGATATATTCGATGCAGCAGTCCTGTCTTCGAGCATGTTGGTGGGAGTTTTGTAAGTCTCTGGTGTAGGCACGTCCATTTAGACGAGCAGTCCCACTCGGTACTAATACTCTCATGTTACAGTTGACGAGACCCTATTTCGACGAAGCCGGACTGTAGGTTTTTGGTGATACTTCATATCATTTTTGCCTGTTCGGCTCCTGTTTATCTGAACTAGAACGCGGCACAGGAAATCAAGAGCAATTACAAGGTTTTTAGTCTTTGTTGCTGGTAGAGTCCCAAGCTGGACTCGTGCCGTAGACTCGACTCTGATTAGTACATGAAAGCATAAAGTCGCTCGCGTAGGAAGTCAAGAAGAATTCAAGAAAACACGGTATAGCATGTCAGCAAAGCCACCTTGCGGCAATGCAGGCAACAAACACAAATCAAATGCATGCTTGCTTGATCTGATTGTGGGAAAGCAAACTCATTAATCAAAAGGCATGCAAGAAAACACGGTATAGCATATCGACAAAGCCACCTTGTGGCAGTGCATGCGACAAGCACAAATCAAGTGCGTGCTTGATTCGACTGAGGAAAAGCAAACGCATTAATCAAAATTCAAGCAAATGCAATTGACAAACTCCTGCGCTTGCAAATGCTCCGTCAAGTCGTGGATCATCTTCGTCGTGAATCATCTTCGTCGTGATTGGCGTTGTACAATCTTCTCAGACACTTCACTGAATGAAGCGCCTCATGGCAGCGACGTGAAGCTGGACGTGCTCCAGCTCTTTGCTGCATCGTACAATGTGCGAATGGATCTCAGGCAGAGTGGTGGGGCGATGGACCCAGAAATCGTTACCGTAGTGGCCGAAGACATTGTTGATCGGCATATCAGCAAAAAGCAGGCGAATTACACCATGGCTTCGGAAGATCTCTGCAGAATGACAAAGCCATTCGCGGTGTGTACGGAGAAGCGCACCCCAAATCAAGATGCTGAAGAGAAGGTTTCTGACCCAGTCGGGATCGAAGCTGGCTTGGCAAGGTACCGCACCGTTGGCCCAATCCACACTTCTCTTGATCACATCTTGACGAGCGATAATAGCAGTGTGCCTGCTCGGATACAGCAGATCGAGCGGCCCACGGAAGGCGACTATGCCGAATGGCAGTTCGTAGCGCTCGATAGAGCCAAGAAAGAGTACCGGCGACTCCCAGGGTGTCCAACTGTGCTTCGTGAGCATTTCATTGTATTGACGCTCAAGCTCATCAAGCTGCATGTTGACATCTCTGGCATGATAGGCAAGACGCAAGAGGTTCAGGAGAAGCTCGATGACTGGTGGGCAGCTCCCGAACCGGAAATCGACTCCGCGTCTGCCCAAGCGACCTTCTGGCGAGCTCACTGGGCGGCCATTGATCAACACGTAGATCCCTTTGCGATGCACAAGTTTGACGATGTTGAAGAAATGTGGGAGGATTGTCCAAGGGTAGTCCGTGCAGAGAACGGCAGCCCTGATGAAAGGGTTGTAGTCCGCCGAATCGATGACCCACCGAACGCTGGCTTCGATGTCGTTTTGGAAGACCTCAACTCGTTCGTGGTTTGTGTAAGTTGAGAATGGGACAAGATCAGCAGAGATGACGAAAAAGTTTTGTTGGAGCCAGATGGCCCTCGATTCCCAATTCAATCTGTGGTTGCCGGTGCGAAAGAGAGGAGGCATGTTCCATCTCGGGCGATGGGGATTCACGTAGAGACGCATCGAGGGGAGTGCTTTTGCGAGTATCTTATGGCGAATCTCAGGAGGAACGTTGTCCAAGTCGCCCATGTTCGCAAGCCTAATAGATGTCAGTAGAGCACATAGTGTCAGTCTCGGGAGCAACATACGTAGGGTTTTGCTGCAGTTGCGCGACAAGTTGGGCGGTGTTATGCGACCTACACTCGGTCAGTAAAGCTCAGGCGTCGCATGTCAGGCCACAGAAGCTGCTTACATGGTGATGATCGTAAGTGAGGTACTGTGAGAAGTTTGGTTGTGCAGGGACAGAGGTAGAAGAGAGGCGGAGGAGAGGTTGAGGTTGGCCTGGGAGGGCCAGACAAGAGGTTGGTGAGAGTGGTGTCGTCAAGCTTGGTGGGAAAAGTCGCAAAACATGACCAAGCTGCTGCAGCGGAAGGAGGGCGGCGCGGAAGCAGACTTGGCATCCACCGCCTGATGCAATGGTATTGTGCTTGTTGTTTAGCGAAAGCAATGGCAGCTGAGGGGTATTGATGCAATCAGAGCCTTATAGCATTGTCTCGGCAACCAAACAACAGCAGCAACTTACGCATTTGCACCCAAACGAACCAAGGTCGCCACAAAGAACCTCACAAACAAGCCTCGTAGGCATCCACCGCAACCACTAATGGCGTGCATACAACATGAGCTCCTCCAGGACTTCTTGTGTATGCTCGCCTGGAGTTGGCTCACGTCGGCGCCACGGCGGGTATGCAGCGATCGACCTCGTACAAGCGGACGGACGGCACCATTTGCAGACCACACTGCGAAGGAACACACTTACCTCGGAGAGCATGTCCAGTGGCGATACATGACCGCGCCAAAGCGCAAAGGCACTGCCTCAACGAGGTTCGAGATCCTTGCTCAAAGTATGCACCTAGTAGCGAAGATGATATCCAGTGGCGACGCATGAGCATACAAGCTGTACACCAATCTGAGACCGAGAGGACGGGACTGAGAACGAGCTCCATGGTGGAGGCAAGACACAATAGGTCAACCATAGTCGTGGGCCACGCGAGCTGGCTCAAGTAGCTTCTGAGCGAACGATGGACAAATAAGCGCTTCAAACAGGTTGCAGTGCACCAGAAAGAGCGAGGCAGGAACAGCAGTATATTGTGGGCGCCCAATACCTTCGGGTGCCACCCGTGGACGATACTGTATCGCAAAGAGGCATGCATTGTGCATGGACAAAGGTTCCGAAGGTTGCTGCCATCCGACGGCCAGCTGAGGACCCTAGCGCATGGTAGTGGCAGCATTGCTATGAGCTCCGAGCCGAGCTCCAGACAGCGATACCAGAAGGCATGAGTGTGCTTTAAACACTGTCCGCTGGTGACCCTAGGCCCTTCACAGCGATGAGGCGTAGTGCTCCATCCGTGAACAGGTATACTGCGACACATTAGAGCTTTAGTGTCCGAGATGCGTCCTTGTAGAGTTGTATCCTACACTTCAACGTGAACACTGAGGCATAGCGCCGAGGTGGACGAGGTCGTCTCGACACGTACTCAGTATCTTGGGATTCCAAGGAGCTCTGTTGGCTCCGGGCTGGCTCGAATTACCATCAAGGTTCTGAAGCACGTCTAGACCATCTCTAGTAACGCTTGTGCGTACCGACCACTACTCTCGTGAAGTTGAGACGAGTGAGCACCAGCCGCCAGATCTCAACGTCGATGTCGACAGTGAGATGGCTGCCACCTGAGATCTACTTCAGAAGAGGAGCCACCAAGAAGGTCAGACGCTGTCGTGTGACTTCAATTGATACAAGCCATGACCAAGTAAGACCAATCAGATTTTCGATATCGATATGCCAGGACTGCGTTTCGTAGATTTCGAGGCCATTGTTGCTGCCAACTTGCCGAAGCAGGAAGCAGCAGGAGGTATTCGAGGGCGATTTAATTGTCCATGATGTCGTTTTACGTTGGCAGTGGCAATACACACATGATCCAGGTGGTGTTTAGCAGCATGCTTGCAACAAACGCCCTGCGTCTAGTAAGCAGCAGCTTCAAGCCATTTCAAACAAATCCTGAACTCAGAGCGAGCCAGGAGTTATCGCCATCGAGGGCTATGTCGGAGCCAGCGCGCAGAAAAGACCGTTGATGAGCCCGTACAAAAGTCGGGCAGCTGCTCGAAATCTTCGAATATTCTTTTCCAAGCATCCTTATGTCATTATATGACGCTGAAGGGTACACTCAGCCTGTCTCTTTTGGAGGAATGTACTTGCAAGGCCCAGACCCGGGCCCGTTCGCTCGCATGTATTTCCGTGAACTCGGCCAAGGGACCATGGCACTCGTGGCATGGCGCTGCTCTGTATCGGCGTTGGCGTGATCATACTGGCATAGTTCCTGCCAGCACAGATGTAGGGAGGCTCGAGAGATGTGTGTGGCGTTTGCTGCACAGTTATGAACGTGTCCTGCAGACCAAACCGCGAAGTGGCGCATCGTGACGCACGCGAGCGTATCACGGCTGGATCGTCCAGTATTGCTCATGGGTGCGATACGACTTACCTATTGCTGCAAGAGGGTGGCTCAAGGGTCGCATGAGCAGTCCTCTAAACAAAGAGTCGTATTAATGCCCGAGTACCGAAGCCGCGTTGTTCGCGTTTGGTCCCGCGGTGATGGCCTGAAGGCCACAAGTCGTCCACACAGCATTAGACTCTGGGCCAGTACATGTGAGATACATATACATACACGATCAAGGGTGTCTCGTTGAACTGCTCCCGGCGCGTTGGGTATCGCTTCCGACCAGGAATGATGAGCGCCGAAGCCCAAGCAAAATGGCGCTGCAGTGGCGCTGCCCTTGGGCCTAAATTCAGGCACGCCGCACAATCTCCACCAGATTTGATCTCCACTGACACTTCTACCTCAGAGAACACAATGTCACAAGCTCCAGATCCTTCATAGTGCCTAGGATGGGCGAAGTCCTAGCTACAGAATACATAGGGGAAATGGTCTTAGGGCTTCGCACAGAAACTGATTGTAGTCGGATCAAAAAGCTTGCACTTCCCGTATCAGTGCCTCCTAGCCATTGCCTGCCCTATCGCCTCCGACCATTACCACCTATACAGTACAACAGCGTTCGATTCTTGCATACGATGAGCGGAGACTCCTCATTACTGCCGCGAGATATAATACTATGCGTTCGAAGAGCCTGTGCCAAAAGCGCGTATCGCGAGGAAGGTGATAGCGAAACATTGGAGGCGGCCGCATGATGGAATCGACAACAGCCATTAGCAGACAGCATGAAGTGTTTCGCCTAACATCAAACCGCTCTAACACAATTTTGACAAAGATCCCCTAGGGCACTTTGCGACCACCCGTAGCTCTACTTCGGCAAGCATCACTACGCTGGCCGTTGGGACTACTACACCATCTCGTATTGAAACACAATTGTTCATAGATATCTTCTCACTTTTTTCTTTCTCATGTTTCCTGTGCTGTCCATTCGTAGCGGCTGCCGTGCTTTCTCATGAGCTGGATGCCTCGTTTGCGCCCTTGATGTCTTCTCTTGAATCGCTATTTACAGTACTAGCTCATAAGTCTGCACATGTCCGAGTTCCGTACTATGCTGCTGTCGGCAGACATAGGCAGAGAGCACAAATTGCGTCCCATTGGGATGATTAGGGACATCCGAAGCTTGTTTCCCTACTACTACAGTTCTACCTTGGCCGCCGTCTACTAAGAACACAGGTGTTTCCGCTGAGATGTCATGTGCAGACTTTTGCGTAACGACTATATCCTTGCTTGAGTCGATTTGCATTTCCGATGTCTCTTCACGGCAATTCGTGCATACTTAAGTTCGAGATATACGGCTTCAAGTGCCAATCCTTCCTTGTGCGCCAACGGCAACAATCAGTACAATTCTCCTGTCTTCGAGATGCTTGTGAAAATGTCTACCATTGGAAACAAGATTTTTCTCTGGTTCAGTTCTGCTCATGTGAAGCGTAACCATGGACCAGATTATGGAGCTTGCAAGGCGCAAAGGGTGCCGTTGTCAACCCCCACGTCTCCTCGAGCGGGCGATGCTGGTACGAGATATCGTCACAACGACCTCATCAGCACAACAACAAAGACACAAAAGCACTTTACGCGATCTACACGAAATGCACACGTCAGAATAAAGTGACAGTGCGTGCATTAGCGCCAGATCTGGATCTCAAGGGAGCTCCGATTCCAGATGCAATAATCCCCAGCTTCTGACAGGCTGTTCCTGCGCTAGACTCGCCTTCTCCAAGTCGTGACGTTCATCATCGCGTGAGACCAACCCTCTCATTTACCTTACTCCAAACGCTTGGGCTACTTTGCATGCCATACTAAGGTAGCTACCGTCATCGCTATGTCTGCAAGTGGCAAGGCGCATTGATGATTGATATTGACTCTGCGTCTGATCGTCAGCCGGAGAGCCGTCACTGGCTACCCTCGATATCGCCATCTCATATGCATGCACTATCGAGGATCTCTTCTCCATCTCTACGCGCATTGAACACGACGTGTTGCACCGGCGTTCTTTATTGACATCAACATGACATACTCGGGGTCCTTGACACTCCATGACGCACCCGGGTACCTGGGCGACGACCAACCTCTAGGCTAAGTGCTCTGATAGTAGGGTTGCAAAGAAAGGCCATAAGTACTGCTTGATTCCCTTCTGCTAACCATGATTCATCATAAGCACTCTCATCTATCTCATATTCACAAACAATCACAACAAACTTCCTTCGACATCACTCCTTACAACGCAATCATGAGCGGTCAAGAGATCCCCTCCGGCGACTTCCAGGACAACGAGTACCAGAGCCGTACTGGCCAGAGTGAGGTTCCCGTCCAGTCTGACGACAAGGGCGTCGAGGACCCCATCGATCCTAGCACTGCCGACTCGGACGCTCAGCTCGGTATGTCGTTCCTTCAACCCCTTTCGTTTTCCTTGACTAACAATGATTGTAGAGCGTGACGAGAAGGACGCTATCGACAAGAGCAACATCATCGGCGACCGCACCAGAGGCGCCGCCAAGGGTTCTGGCACTTACCAGGAGCCCGGCGACGAGGAGGGTCTCCCCGGCCCTGAGGATGGTACCAGCCGTGTTGCTGGTGGCCCAAACTAGAAATGCGTACACTTTCAGTGTCGCATGCTACGCCTGATGCCCATTTTGTACATATACCATAATGTTAACAGTTCCTGACCCCAAAATCCTTTCTTTTCATCTTCGTCAACGATTACGTTTGAAATGTAACTATCCGGTATGATTGTGTCTAAGGGCATGCTTCTACCATCAACTACTATTCTTATACATAGATATTTGGGATACACAAACTTGAAATATCAGTCCGGTAGTCTGATGGATCACGGAGAGAGTGTTGCAAGCAAGAGTCTGTAGTAAAGTTTCTGGTGCTGGTCCTAGTGAGCATCGCGCACTGCCACAATCGTTGGGACACTTGTGATCTCTCATGCCTCTAAGTAAGGGGACTCCTCTACCTACGCAAACACCTTCCGAGGCCCTTTTGCCTGATCCACGACTCAGCACATCTGGCTGTCATAAGTGACATGAGGATTGGCAGCTGCGCCATAGGTCCAGCCCGAATTGATGTTGTTGATAGTCGTTGGCGCAGAAATCGTCCGAATACAGTACTACCTCATAAGTCTGCACAGGCCTCGACATTGGATCGTGCCAGTATCTACAGATGTAAGTGCAGACCTTTGAGTTATACCTCACAGAGATCACATGCGACTCTCAGAAAGTCCTCAGGCACCAGTAAAGTCTTACCCTCAGTCCTGTTGTATGTAACAACGACGGATGCCACTGAGATGCCATGTGTAGACCAATGAGTAATGGCTATGAGGACCAAAGAAGCGAGACGAGCCCGAGTAGTGTGTAGCGATTGGATGGACGCCATGCTGCACTCAAGCCATCCGTATTTGGCAGGTCAGGAAAGATGCGGTGATTGAGGCCAAGCCCGTCGCTTCCAGCCCGCCTTAGACAACCTGTTCTGCCAGGATCTATCGAATCAAAGGCGCTCGAGCAAGCAAAAATCGAGACAGGATGGTTTCCCATCTGATACGGAAGAAGATCTTCACCCAAAAAGGCAAAAGAAATGCCGCCTCTGTGGATCGAACACAGTACCTCCAGAATACGCATTAGATGCGATGAGACTCAAGTGAACTTCAGTCTGGCGCTCTCCCAGATGAGCTAAGGCGGCTTCATGATGGTCAACGGCCGCAACGCGCTTCATGAAGATTCATTGCGTGCTTGAGAACCATGTGCCGCATAGATCGCTTGGTTAGCTTCGATCTTAGCCCAATCCTGAGGTGAAGGGATGACAAGATCTTTCAGCAAGAACGTCGGTCTTTGATGACTGAAATAGATCTCCATCGAAGTATCATAGAAGCGCTCTAAGGTCCCGATGACAAGATTTGGCACGTCGTGCATCCTGAATCGCCAGGCCACGTCGGCTGCGTTGCTGTTCAATTCATACTCGAGAGCGTCGAGTCTTCTGAGTGGCATCTGAAGCTTGCGTCGAGTGGAGTCCCTTGGTCCGACTAGCTGGGGCGAGTGCTCATCCTCACGAGCGCGACGATACTTCTGCGCTGCTCTCGCAGACATGACCGCCAAGTCACATCTTTTGCTTAACACTGCGCGGATGATATCCCGAAGCGTCCAATCTTCTCCCACCTTGATGAGGCCCTGGTCGATGAAGATGCAAGGCCCATCCTTACCTGCCCGAAATTCAAGGCTTGCCATCCTGATTGTGAACGGTTTGTCGAGAAGGAAGGTGTCCATAATGCTTGACTCCAGGGTGGCATGCATTGTGTGAGCGACGACAACACCATGCCTCTCGTCATCGCGCCCGCCTCCTGAAGCTCTTTCGGCGAGCGTTGGAGTCCTTTGTATACGGTGGTATGCGGCCGCTATGCGACTCAAGGGCTCGAAAAGCGGATTCAAAATTGCCGCTATGTGTTGATAGCCGTAAACCATCACCTTCGTCATCGGCTGATCTCGCTTGCTGAGGAAGAGTTTATCCCGAATCGATGGAGACTTCTCAATACTGTCTCTGAAACCCTTGCTCACTCTCTGGATCTCAAAGATGGTCCTAACTGGAAGATGAACGATGATGTTCTCGATGAGTTCGCTGGTCTGGAACACAGCGCGGCGAGCAGCTTCTGTAGCGACTTCTTTCGCGATCCCTAAACGCATTCCTTTGTGTCGAGAATAAGACTCGGCGATGCGTACCAAGGTCGCGAGATCCGCATTTAGGCTTTCGGATGCCAGCAATTCTGGTTTCTGTATCGAGACTTAGCACTCGCTTCAGCACAAAGCAAATGAGAAAAGCAACATACCTCGAGCGTGATGGCGTCCAGCATGGATGCAAGCTCGTGTTGTGCCATAATGGTGCTAGAGGTGAAGGCTGAAGACGGTGATCTTTGCGCTACCAGCATGTGATTGGAGTTTTGTTGGCTATAAGACGTGACGTGGAAGTTGTTGACAAAGCTGAGGATGAGGGCGTGGAGAGCAGCGAGAAGTCGCAGATCTCGATTCTGACCGGTGAAAGTCACTGATGGTTGTCACATGATGCCACGAGTCTTTCACATGACTGTGGCGGTGAGATCACACCTCACTTCCGCGGGAAAGAGGACTGGAAAGGGACGTGAAGAATTGTAAAACCCTGTCCCAGCTGTATTCTACGGAGAGATGTGATATCAAGTCACTCAGATCAGATCTATATGCACCAGCATCAAGCTAGATAGCCGCATCCTTGAGATCGGCATGGACCTGCGTAAGAATGCTGGCTCCTTTCGGCTCAAAGCCCATCGCAGCAGCACGATCGCCTTTCATCAGCATATTCGCTGCTACAAGATGCTTCACTTCGCCTTCGCCAGCGTCCTCAAACGGTACCTGCTTCGGCAGCGGCGATGAGAAGACACCCTTGGCGTGCATGGCCTTCGCGAGCTCAGTCGCCAGATCCTTCCATTGCACTCTGCTGGTCTCGAGCATGTAGTAACGGCTGTAAGCCGTTCCCTGAGCGGGTCCGGCAGCTGCAAGCGAGGTGATTTTGACGAGGAAGGAAGTCAGGTCGAGGATGTGGACCTGTGGTGTTGGTTAGTATTTACTCTAATGAGTGAAGGAAGGTGTTCGGGATGACATACAGTGCTCAGCACGGCTGTTCCGTCACCAACGTACGGCACATAGCCTAGCGGTTTGGCGTTGCCGGTGAGAAGGGAGTAGCCAATTCCAAAGCTAGGCGCAGAGACACTAGCACCGCCATACACAACGGATGGACAGACAATGTAAGTGTCGACGGCCTCTTCCGCACCAGCTTGGAGCACGAGCGTGTCAGACTGGCCATTAAACATGTCTTTGTGAATGGCTTTGATGTCTTCCTCGTTGGCATCATTCCAAACTTTGCTTTCCGGGTTGAAGTTGCCAGAAGTGCCGAAATCAATGAAATTGCCTCCACCACTGATGTGGATCAGCTTGCCCTTGAGACCATTGGTTTTGGCTTTCTGCCCAGTGATGATGGCAGCAACAAGGTCCCCAGTGAAAGAGCTACCGGCGTTCACGGCGATGTCGTGTTCTTTACTCAGCGCACTGATCTTCTCGAATTGGTCGAAAGTGCCCACAGCAATGCGGTCGGCCTTGAGACGAGATTTGAGCTCGTCTTCTGACTGATTGCTGCGGACGTATGCTGTCACAGGCCACTCTGGATGAGCCTCTTTGATGGCTTTGATATAGGGAGCTTTGAATATGAAATTAGTGTTGCATTCGGTTTAGACAGAGCAGGCGGTATCATCGTACCTCCGACAAAGCCAGAAGCGCCAAAAACGATGATTGAAGGCATTGTGTTGATTGTTGTAGGATGAGCAACTGACTGGACGTAGGATGTGTTGATGTTTGGAGAGGTGTTCAGACTTGCTGTTGATATCGATGGCTATAGCTCTGGGATTCCTCTCCTTCCAGGGCAATGGTAGCGTATCTATATAGCAGATATCCTATCGCTCGTCGTGGGCGTCACTGTTGCACGATGCAGCTGTCCACAAAGTTTGTAAGCCATTCTCACGACTGACAACTACAAAGATGATGGAATTATTTTTGAGCGTAAAGTCCGGACATTGTCAGCATCTGCATGAAGTGGAAGAGCAACAATCACGAAGTGCTGCAGTGCCGTTTCAACCGTTCGCAGCAGTAGTCAAGACGTGCACTGACGCACCTTTAGATTGCTATGCATGAAACAAGCTCTGCGTGTAAGCAATTGATAAGCTTGTTTTGGTCTCGTCGAACGAGGTGTGATTGCTGATTGCTAAGCCGTATGGCGTATGTGCACATATGACCGACTGAACAAGTCACGCTCGTTCTATTGAGGCAGGCTGCTGCTGCTCTCTCTTTCAGATCCGACTCCCATCACACTTGTCCGCCAGTTCCTATACTTGAGAACAATAATAGAGCCAGTAGATACCTTATGCAGTCCAGTTTGGCCACCAGACTTACACCTGCTTCCCCTGTCAACGAGTCTCTTGCTGTGTACTTGACATACGACATGCCTTATACACACAAGCCGATATCTGTCTCTTTGGCCGTCGACACGAATTCATCAGCCAAACGAGACCACGGAAACCTACAAAGGATGCTTTCACGGGATGTTACGCTTTCTTCTTGCTAAAGAAGGACACTGGCGTCTTGCTTCTTGGGATTGGTCTTTGAGGTCGATGCGTCTTATTATGTCCGCAAGCAATACATTCAGTCTGCGCTGCGGGCTTCTGTCCGCTCGAAGAGTCCACGTGCTTGGTCGTGATGGGCAATACAGTTTGAATCTCGGAAAGTGAAGTGCATGTAAAGCCAGTGTCTCAAATTCTACGATAAGTGAAGGCTTATTGCATGCGATAAGGCTGTGGCTGATGCGATGTTATCATTACCCCGGACTTCTTCTGCGATTCGCATGTGAGCAGCTCCTGTGCTAGATTGTCTTGGCCGGTGTCTTGCTCTCTACCATCCTCTCTTCCCTTTCGCCTCTGCGCAGCATCTTCTTTTCTTGCTATTCCTACTACGAGCAGCGCCTCATCGTCGCGGGCAGAGGCGCGGATGTCGATACAACTGTTTATCGGGCACTCCGGCCAGCGACTCGCCCTTGACTCCACCGTCACGAGCCTCGACGGCCTACGGGCTTGGATAGCTCAACATGCAGGCATCCAAGCACGCAGCCAGGTCTTGCTGACCGCACAAGGCAAGCAAGTCAGACAACAAACTCTGCTTACCGAGACTGAGCTATTTGTCTTCGACTCGAAGCTGTTTATGAGCAAAGAGGCCGGGAGTCTGCCTGGCGTCGATGCATTAAGCGAAGTTGCTCCGTACAACCCTGGGACACCACCTGATACGATCGCGAATCAAAACGACCTACAAGCATGGCAGGCCCTATTCAGACTGAGGAAGAGCTGGGCTTCGGCATTACTGTCAGGCTGCAGCAAGCTTGCGACGCAGGCGGAAGAATACTTGGACGAGGAAGCCGTGATCGCGAGAAGCTTGGGTGTGGCCGTTGCGAGTCTTCAACAGCACATTAAGAGTGGCGAGAAGAAGTACAACTCGGTCGTGACATGGGCGGATGATGTTCTTCGAGAGCAGGAGGAGCACGTTCATGGCTGGGAGCGCAACCTGGATAGTCTCAGGAGTGTACCTGCCCGGCCAGAGTTTGCCCGGTTCCTGAATCCTGTGAACCCGGTCGCTCGCAGGTCTTCCCAGCAAGGCAACACGGCTACTTTGCAGGTCTTTGTCGATTTGGCCAAGACGCGCAAAGCGGCCGACTCAGCCAAGAACATCACGGACGACCTGACGGAACGATTAAACGGTCTACAAGCCAAGCTTGAGGATGCCACAAAGCAGACAGAAGAGCTCCTACAGGCCGTTGATCAGGTCAACAACGACACACAATCTTACATCGAAGCAGAGTCGGAAGCATCTCAGCTTCGAAACGAAATTGAAATCATGGTCAACAAGATCTCGTCAGACTTCGAACATGTGCAATCACTCCCTCGTACGTCACAATCAGCAGTCCAGGCCTCAAAGATGGCTCTACTCCACACACGCAACTACCTACCAAATCTGAGCGAGTACTGTCAAGAGATGAATGAGCTGGTCGGACGGGCAAGAGAGAGACGGCAGCAAGTCGCACTGTCAGCACTGGAACACATGCAAACGCTTTCATCGATCGAGTCACGCCTCTCACAGCTGTATGCTGGACTTGATACCTTCGGTATGGCGGAGGAAGATCACCAGTCTTTCGCAGTGTTGACTCTGGTCGGGAGGATACCCTCAGTCTACGGCCAGCTGATGGTAGAGTCTGTTCGTCGGCGAGAATGGGTTGCCAAGATGAAGCGTGACTCGTCGACACTGCAAGAAGAGATGGCCACATACCAGGAAGAAGAAGAAAAGCGACGTAAAAAGTGGATACGCTCCGTTGAAGACGTTGTCAACATGGACGCCTTGCAGTCTAGTCGGGTGCTTGGGATAGAACTCAGCATGCAAAACGAAGGCGGGAGCTGGCCGATGGTGACTCGTGAGGAGTTACAAGAATATCTGACCACTCTGCTGCAAGTCTATGGAGAAGGTCCTGTCGCCGAAGAAATGCAATCGGCCATCACAGATCTGGACAAGCCGACAAGGAAACAAATCAAGCACGCCAAAGCTTTCAAGAATGGCAGCATGCATGAGGCAGCATTTGGCGACACTTCACTGATGCTACGAGGTGACGAGCAGTACAAGTCTCTGCGTGATATGAACGGCAGACTAGAAGACGAGCTCAAAGGCCAGAAAAGCAGGGTACGAAAGTTGGAAGACCTTCTACATCGCTCAACACAGATGAGTCGTGGTAGCACAGATATGTTCTCACCGCAAAGTCTTTCACGAAACTTGACGCCACCTCTGCCCTCTTCACCACAACCATCAGGCGAGTTGTCTAGGAACGGGTCGCTTAAGCATCGCCGGTTATCTTCGACTGCCCAGGGAATGGAAGAGAAAAAGCTCGCTCGACGAATAGTGGACCTCGAAGCTGAACTTCATGCCGCGAAGGAAGAGGCTAAGAGCCGCAAGAACTCCGATGCTGAAGCAGCGAAGCAAGTCGAGGAAGCTGTGTCGACCAAGAAGGACCTTATGGAGAACATGGAAGCTCAACAGAAAGAGTTTGCAGGTGAGCGCCGAAATCTTGAAGCTGAACTCCGAGAGGCAAAGGAGAAACTCGAAGAGGCAGAGACCGAAATCGAACGCCTGGTCGGCAGCCGCGACGACGAGAGAAGTAGTATCGATGGCAAAGTCGCTACTCTCGAGGACGAAGTGGCACGTTATAGGCAAGACGCTGCAGGCCATGCCGCTCGGGCCGCAAACGAACACGATGCTCGCAACAACTTGGAGCGGAAGCTTGAGATCGAAGCAGGCGCAAGGTCATCGGCAGAGGAAGAGCTACAGAAGCTGAAGCTGGAACAGGAAGAGCGCAGGGAGGCCGAGGCAGATCATCTTGAACGACTTGTCACAGCCCACGCACAGCTTTCGCCTGATACTCAAGTACCGAGCGGCATTGCTGGCCTTGCAACTGCTCTTGAGGAGCTTTCGAGACGTTCTGCAGCTCATGCCAAAGACTTGGCGGATGCTGTGGCTTTCGCAAAATCAGAAAATGAGACGCTGCAGGCGAACAACGACTCTCAGAAATCCGAGATTGCAAAGGCCAAGGACCAGCAGACCGAAGCGGAAGACAAGGCTAGACAACTGCAGGATCGCTTGTCTGCAGAAGAGGCGAAGTCCGCATCGCTAAACCAACAGCTTGAAGAAGAGCAGAACCAGCTCAAAACGCTTCGCAATAAGTTCGCCGAAGGTGAAACTGGGTCTGAGGTACTACGCCAGCGAGTCTCGGAGGAAGAAGCAAGGGTGGTCAAACTATCCTCGCAGCTTGCTGAGTCGCAATCGCACGCCAATAGTCTTGACGTCGAATTGACTCGCTTACAAAAGCAGCAGCAAGCCGCTCAGGCATCGGCAGAGGCATATCTGGAACGGCTCGAGAAGCGCGCTGGAAGGGCAAAGGAGATCTCGCAGAAGCTATACTCGCAACATGCTCGCTTCAGCCGTCTACTTGAGCGCCTTGGTCTGGCGATGTCCTATCAAGACGATACCATGGTGATCGAACGCGCTTCTAAGCTCGGTGCCAGCACCACGACCGACCAAGGCCGTAGCATGATCACGTCACCTCCGCCGACTCGGAAATCTTCGAATGCCGACGAGACCATGGATCTGTCCATCCTTCGTTGGGCTGATGCGCAGTCTGCAGAAGACGAGACCCTTCAATATGCCACCTTCTTGGACAACATCAATCGTTTCAACGTTGATACATTTGCCGAAGCAGTCGTTAAACGCGTACGAGACTTCGAGTACACCGCACGCAAATACAACAAGGAGCAGAAAGAAGCTGTCAAACGCGCGGAAGCATACAAGGACCGCGCTCAGCGTCTGAAGAGCGAAGCGCATTCTAAGATCGCGGTGCGTGACTTCAAGGAAGGCGACATGGCTCTCTTCCTGCCTACGCGTGGTCAAGCCAAGGGTGCTTGGGCGGCATTCAACATCGGGTGCCCGCACTATTTTCTTGCCGAGCGAGAGGGCATGCGTCTGGGAAGCCGAGACTTCATCGTCGCACGCATCACGAAGGTCGAGCAGAAAGTTGTCGATTTGAGTAAGACTCTGCCACAACATTCTGCTGACGGTCGTAGCATTGACGAGGGAAGCGAAGCTCCTTCCATCGACGACGACAACCCTTTCGAGCTCTCTGACGGTCTAACATGGTGGATGGTTCACGCCACCGAAGAGCGTGGTCCTGGTGCTGCTCCGACTACTCCTGGCTTGGGCAAAAGCACCGTCGCTGCAGCCAATGTTGATGCTCGTGGCAGCATCAAGCTCAAGCGTACTAGCAAGAACGATGACGCCAGCAAGCACCTGAACAAGAGCCTGGATAGCCGACGTAGTAGTTCTACGTCCAAGAAAGGTGTGCTCGCAGTCCTCGGTGGCGGTGGCGGAGCAGGCCTCAACGCAGACGGTTCCGCACGTCCCAGATCTGACAGCCAATCTTCCGTCCGCCCTCACCCAGCTCCCGTGCCAGCATCGGGTCTTGGAATTGTGACACCTGTGGACGGCGCCGACGAGGACAATGATGCAGGCGCAGACGCTACCTCACCACACAAGCCCATGCCCATTCCATCCCACCGCCGCGCGTCTGAACAAGATCCTTTTCACCAAGACAGCGTCAGCACCTCCCAACCCCTGTCACCCGGCAGTAGTGGAAAGCAGACCGCTCTGCGCCCACCGCCGCCACGCTCAAGCTCTCCATCCAAATCCATTCGCTCGCTGCAGCGACACTTGGACCGTGGAGACGCTGGGCAGCAACAGACGGGCAGTCCGGCGAGAAAACCGTCTGCCACCGTCCTCACCTCGCCAGCAAAGCAAGGAGGCGCGAAGCCAGGCTGGGAAAGTCTGTGGAGTGCCGAGTACTCGCTTGAGAGCCCGGGGAAGAAGAAGTGAGAGTTGAAGACATACGAGAAAGAGAGAAACAAGAAAACCAAAGGCCATGATTCTTGGTTTTGATTGGAGAATCAAGAGAATGTATTACAGTAGGTGTATCCTGGTATTTACTTTTGGAAACCTAGGATGTTGAATGGATAGAGGTTGGAAATCTGGATGGGGACTGGGGTGGTTTCTTTTAGTGCGTCCTGAGCAGGAGGCAGATGTGAAGTGTACATCCTGATCCACAGCACTGGAACAACACACAGTTGGGACAACCGTAGTATAGGTATTAATAGCAAGGCGAGTCCATACCAACAACGATCTTGAACACACCCTCTTGTCACTTGCCACATTGCGTTCGCAGTAGTCCCTTGGTTCACATCAGAAGGAGAACTTCAACTTTCAGAGACAGGATCAGGCAGATATTGCAAGCAGTGGGTTCGTAATCTTCCATTCATTCATGTTCGCAAAGACCACTTTTTCGTGTCCCGCCTCTGCTCGCCGCCACTATATGCCATGCTACTGCACAAACTATCAACATCATCATTTGACTGCCGTATCGGCTGGATATACTTTTTCTTCGCTTGCTTCATAAATAAACAACATGCATCAGGTCGACGAGACACTTAAGTCCTGACGTCAGGCTCGACGCGGCCGATGAACTCCTGCAGCTTGAGGAGGTCGGTGGCGAGCTTGACGTTGTCCTTGAGGTAGTCCTGGGCGTCAAGGCCGAACTTGCTGGAGTCGGCCTCGTGCTTCTCGACGTAGAGACGGATGGTGGCGCCGCTGGAGCCGGTACCGGAGAGACGGACCACAATGCGGCTGCCGTCATCGAACTTGACGTAGATGCCCTGGTTCTTGCTGACGCTGCCGTCGAGGTCGGTGTAGGAGAAGTCGTCGGCCTCGACGACCTTGCGGCCGGCGACGGTGGAGCCGACGAACTCGCTCTTCTTGGGGCCGATGAGCTCGTTGACGTGGGCGACCATCTTGGCAGCGTCCTCGCTCTTGCAGCCCTCGTAGTCGTAGCGGGTGAAGAAGGAGCGGCCGTAGATGCTCCAGAAGTCCTCCTGGATGCTCTTGATGCTGGGGGTGGTGCCGGTCTGCTGGCCAACGCCGGCGATGATGTTCAACCAGGCGACAACGGCCCAGAGACCGTCCTTCTCGCGGATGTGGTTGGAGCCGGTACCGAAGGACTCCTCACCGCAGATGCTCATCTTGTTGGAGTCAAAGAGACCACAGAAGAACTTCCAGCCGGTGGGGACCTCGTATGACTGGAGACCCTTCTTCTTGGCGACAAGGTCGACGGCACCAGAAGTGGGCATGGAACGGGCAAGACCGTAGACACCCTGCTTCTTGAAGTAGGGGATGAGCTCAGCGTGGTGAGCAATGATGGCAAGGGAGTCACCGGGGGAGACGAAAGAGCCAGCGCCGTAGATCATGTTGCGGTCACCATCACCGTCAGAAGCAGCACCGAAGTGGATCTTGTTCTTCTCGACAGCTTCGACGAGAGTGTGGGCGTAGACAAGGTTGGGGTCGGGGTGGAAGCCGCCGAAGTCGGGCTGGGGTGTGCAGTTCTGGGTGCTACCCTTGATTCCAAGCTCCTTCTCGAAGATCTCAACACCGTAGTCACCAGTGACACCGTTGAGGCCGTCGAAGAGGACCTTGAAGTCCTTGTGCTCAGCAAGGAACTTCTTGATGAGGTCAAAGTCGAAGATGTCCTTGAGCATCTCGACGTAGTCCTTGGTGCTGTCGACGATCTCGACCTCAAGAGGGCCGTAGGTCTTGGTGCCAACGGTGGACAGGTCAATGTCGGGAATGTCGGCGATCTTGTATGAGGTGATGGTCTTGGAAGTCTCGAACATCTTGTTGGTGACACTCTCAGGCGCGGGAGCACCGTTGGCGAGGTTGTACTTGATACCGAAGTCCTCGTTGGGTCCACCGGGGTTGTGGCTGGCGGTGAGCAAGATACCACCAGTGGCCTTGCGGATGCGGATGAGGTGGCTGGCGGCGGGAGTGGACATGATGCCGTTCTGGCCGATGAGGAGCTTCTTCACGCCGTTCGCGGCACCGATCTTTGCAATGATCTGAGTGACCTCAGGGTTGTAGTAGCGGCCATCACCGCCAACAACGAGGGAAGCACCCTCAGCACCTTCGGGGATAGAGGCGAGGATGGAGGCAACGAAGTTCTCGGAGTAGTGGGCCTGCTGGAAGACCTTGACCTTCTTGCGGAGGCCGGAGCTGAGGGAGAGATGTGTTAGGATATGTTTGGTGGATTGATTGGCGATGATGACGAGAGGATTGTACTTACGTTCCAGGCTTCTGGTCCTGGAAGGGCTTGGTCTCGATAGTCTGGACGCTCATGGTTGCGATTGTATGTGGGTGAAGCAAGATGGAGGTGGAGCGGAAGGTGTGAAGAGGTGTGAAGAGGTGGTGTTTCCAGGCAGGGAGCACGGTCAGCGAATGGTCGGATCAACAGAGGGTCGCCAAACTTTCGACTTGGTGGGGTTGTCCACGTTGGTGGGGTTGAGATTGGGACGGCGGGCGCTCATCGCATTTCGTAGGCCAAGCTAGAACATGATCGCCGTTGGTGCTATTATTGACGTGGATTGGCATACACGTGCTCTCGTGGAAGGCAGGCAGGAGCTGAGCATCTGGGTAAAGGCATCATCACGCATGTTCGTCGTACAGCGTGTAACAGCAAACGGTTTGCAACATTGAAGACGAAGGACATTATCTAGTTAGAAGAGAGTGCGATCTAATGTGCCGTGCCTCAAAAGTTCGCGTCCGAAGCATACGCCGAAACATGCAGCGGCCTTACAGCACAGAGTTCACGCCTAGCAGAAACGCTCGAAACGGGCAAGCTCTCGGTGGCAATATGCATGTTAACAGCGAGGACCGCCGATGACCAGTGCGTGTTTCTTCCTGGCAGTAGACGAGCCTCGTTGCTGTCACCACGTCTTTACCTTATCTTCCACACCGCCTTGTAAAGCCGTTGAAGATTGATGAGTGCGAACTTATGGAGCGGTCCCACCTGCCTAACAACTAAAGCAGGGCCTGAAGAACGGCAGGTACAACGCCCGTGAGTACTCACGTGAAGGCTCCCGAAGTTTTGCGTGAGATTCCCGTCACGCTTTATCATACCTACGTATTTTGCCTCGCTTTTCCACTGTGCCAGTATCGGCGGATGCAGTCACAGGCCATTAGACACGTCTCGCGGAGATCACAGAGAGATTCAAAGATTTCTTACGGACTTGTCAAAGTCCTACCCTCAGCTTCCGACGATTCAAGAAGGATAGCTGCCGCTGAGATGCCATGCATGCCTGGGCTTTGAGTGACTCCGGAGCATACTAACATGGCTCCTGATTCTTGAAAAATTGGTATGCTTAGACTCAATATCGTGGTTCAACGGATACTAAAAGTGGAAAATTGGATGCTCCATGACTGTCTTGAAGTATGAAGAGTGCCCTTAGAAATAGTGTTGTACATTTGTATTGAGATCCGCCAGCGCCACGCTCAAAGTCCTGCAATGCCTTCCTAAACCGTACACCATGATGAGAGCAGGAGGATTTCCAACGCCAATGTTGCCACATTCTCGCTCACTGCGCAATGTCGAAGCTCGTACCGCAGCCACAACTGCTCTGCGCGCCCGGAATACCAGTCACCTTGAATTGACTTCCAATAAGCTCCATGGTATAATCCACATTGCTTCCCTTGAGCAACTCCAAGCTCGGCTCATCCATAACAACCTTCGGCCGGTATCCCTCACCCTCCTCCTCATTCTCAAAGACCGAATCTTCCTCTGGATCAACGTCCTTGATGTCAATCAGGCTCATAAGGTACTGGAATCCATGGCATCCGCCTGATTCTACGGCCACACGCAGCGCGAGGTTCGGGTTTGCATCTTTCTCAGCGATGGCTTTGAGGCGATGCGAAGCTCGAGGGGTGATGTTTATGATCATGTCGTTGCCATCGTCGTCTTTGCGCGGGTTGGCCACGGCTTTAGCGTGTTTTGCGCTTGTGCTTGAGAAGGCGCGGCGGTTGCTTTGTCGCACTTCATCTCTTCGGGGAGATCGTAGGTGTGTGCTAGGCGACCTTGAGGATTGCCATGATGGAGCAAGGAAGTCCAGGAATAGTGGTTGCTGTGATTGCATGGATGTGCTGAAGCTGCGGGAGGCGATGGCTGGCGCCCATGCTTTGTGCGCATTCTGTGGTTGGTGCAGCGCCCTGAGGTACGTTCTCGAGATTTTCATCGTATTTGACATCGTTGGTGAAGTGTTCCAGGTTGCTGTGTTCTGCAAGATGTATTGTCTCGCCTCTGATGCTCGATTGGTAATGCGCTGAAGGCGAAAGCCGGCGCGGCTTGCCGAGGCCGGACTTGAATGGACTTGTATGACACCATGCCCTTTTGGGCATCAAACATCAAATATATGACTTTCAAGCATCATTCCTTGCGGCTGAACTCACACATACATTTTTGTTTCGATTTGCTGAGGGACCTCAATCGCTGCGACATCATCTGCCATATTCATCTATTTGATCGAAGATCAATCAAACTTGTCGCACTAAGCACGATCCACTGTAAAGCAACAGCGAACATGGCGTCAGCAAGCGAAGATGTGAACTTTAGACACATGTTCCGCATTCCCACAAAAGGCGACTTGAGGCGGAAGACAGCCTCACGAACCGAAACCAACAGCAAACGAGACGACGATGACGAACCAAGCATATATCTTTGTGGCAACTCCCTCGGTCTGCAACCAACTCTGACTCAGAAGTACATGCAACAATACCTCGACACATGGGCGACCAAAGGAGTTTTCGGTCACTTCACGGACATCTCGGACACCAATCTGGCACCCTGGTTGCATGTCGACGATGATGTCGTCCCTGACATGGCCAAGATCGTGGGCGCGAAAGAATCCGAAGTAGCCGTGATGCAGACTCTCACAGCTAACCTGCATCTCATGCTTGCTTCGTTCTACCGCCCGACAGGTTCTCGTTACAAGATCATTCTTGAAGGCAAAGCTTTTCCATCGGACCACTATGCTGTCGAATCGCAGATTCGCCACCACAATCTCTCTCCACAAGACGCCATGGTGTTGATCGACCCACCTAATCCTACCGAGTCACCCCTCCTTCCCACGGAGCACATCCTTGCTACTATCGACGCTCACGCATCTTCAACTGCCGTCCTCCTCCTGCCAGGAATCCAGTTTTACACTGGACAGCTTTTCGACATCCAAAGAATCACGGCACACGCACAATCCAAGGGCATCCTGGTCGGATGGGACCTCGCACACGCAGTGGGAAACGTACCTGTACAGCTCCACAACTGGAAAGTCGACTTCGCAGTCTGGTGTTCCTACAAATACCTCAACTGCGGGCCAGGTTCAATCGGAGGCTGCTTTGTACGCGACGTACACTTCCAGCGTCCTCGCCTGAGCGGCTGGTGGGGTTCGAGCAAGAGCTCGCGGTTCGCCATGTCGAATCGATTTGAGCCGATTGATAGCGCTGCAGGCTTCCAGCTGAGCAACCCAAGCGTAGCCGATACCACGGCGGTCAGGGCAAGTCTGGACATCTTCAAGCAGACCTCCATGCAAGCACTCAGAGAAAGGAGTCTACAGCTCACCGGTGCGCTGGAGGAAGGGTTGAACAAAAGCGAGGCAAGCGACTGTTACAGTATCATCACGCCTCTGAACGTGGCCGAGAGAGGAGCTCAGCTCAGCGTTCAGCTCAACCCTGGTCTGCTAGAGGCGGTCCTTCAACGGCTTGAAGAGGAGGGTGTCGTGGTGGACGAGCGAAAGCCTGATGTCATTCGGGTTGCGCCTGCACCTCTGTACAACACTTTCGAAGATGTAGAGGCTTTCGTGAGGGTCTTTGGTAAGGCTTGTCTGGATGCTGCTGAGAATGGTAAGCTGTCAGGGCACAGCGTGATGGCTGAGGGAGGTAAACGAGACAAGGGCTGGTCCGAGATCAAATGAAGTGCGATCTACATGGGAGCCATGTAAGCAAATAAATCAATGTGCATGGTGGCGCCGTCCTGCATGTATGCTTCCCCGCTTGCAGCTTGAATCGTCCTGTTATCTGCGCTCAACCTTGTTCACTCGCGCCCATGAACTCAACCACAACAACTACGTCCACAATGACAGACCTTCGTGTGGACACGCAAGCTGCTTCTCCGATCCAGCATGCCATCGATGACCCTAGGATAGCGACCCTTGAGCACAAAGAGAAGTGGAGCGGGCCGCATGAACCTGTTCTTGAGGCACTCAACATTGTAAGTACACGGGATGCAGAAGAGAAGGTACAAGGCTCACGCGCTACAGCCTGAGCTTCTCGAGACGATTCTCTCATACTCCTCCGCTAGAGACCTCACACGGAGCCTCACTGTCTCAAAGCAGTGGCACCAAATTATTCTCGCGTCAGTCCAACTCCGACGCCAACTCTTCCTAGAGCCCGTACGAACAAAAGAGTACCTCCATCAAGTACTTCTCAACAGAGATTTGGACCGCAATGACCCAAGAAAGTATCGGAGATTTATCTCGGGGGAGCGCGACGAGGGATGCACTTCTAGCAACTGCAAGAGGACGTGCAACCTGATCGTTGAGCCGCATGCGAGTTTGGCCTCTTATCATTGCGGCGATATTTCTGGGCGGATCATACTACCATCAATCGATATTCTCAAGAGCTCTCCGGCAGCGACGCTCGTCACCCAGCCTCCGCTGGATGGCCTTGCTATCGAATGCGGTGGCTGGGTGGAGAACATCCGGCCTACTGAAGGATGGACTTTTGGTGCAGCAATCGAAGCATTTGAAGGGCTATTGGCGACGCGTGAGGAAGGTCGCACAAGAGATCGAGCAATTGGTCGTGAACGGCCGGCAGAAGACATCGTATTCGTGATCTGGTGTCTCTCTTCGATCAGCACCGAATTGACAGAGGTCAAGGCTGCTCGCCGGGCGCTGATAGAGGCGCAGCCTTGAGCTAGGGATGTTGCTTACATGGACATCGAAATGGTTCCTGATCACAGAAGCTCGAGATAGTAAGGCAAATATTATGTATCATGTATTAGTTTGAGATGGCTTGAACCATCGGCCCAGATCCTGGGACCCAGCAAGATAGCCGTCGGTAGAGAGCAAGTGAAGTGAAGCTTGACCTGACACATGAATGAGCAAGGGAATCACCAACTCACCGCGCTAAGTCGCGCCTTCCACACTTTTGCATGCTCACCTACCTCCCAACCACCTATCCCTCCTTTTTCGTGTTCTCCAGAGCCAACTGACCTTCTACCCATAATCTCGCCCAGCATCTTCCACCTCGGACCTATTCACAAGAACAACGACATTATGATAGCAGACAATCCGGTCAACATGCAGCGTGATTCTGCTGTCCTGCATGCCACGAACAACGAACCAGACTCGAACGACCAGCATGGGACAGATGATGTGAGAATGGCAGGTCTGGGGCTTACAGACGATACCACGGAATCGCGGAACGCCGCGCGGTGCTGCGCTTGAAATTGTGAATCGTCGACTCGGAACGATTTGTTTTCGATAGCACGATACATCTGAGTTAACATAGCATAGCCTGAACTTCTGGAAACGACTCTTCTGCACCTCGCTACGAGGGACCTGACCCGTACCCTCACTATCTCAAAGCACTGGCAGCAGATGGTTCTTGGATCTACGAAGCTTCGACGTAAACTCTTCCTTGAGCCTGTAGCAACGAAGGAGTATTTCGAAGGAATAGAAGAGGAACAAGTCAGGAATCCACGTTCCACTCTCGAACCAGCCATCGGAGAGCTAAGGTATACGATCACCAGGATGGTCGTCGAGGCGCATCCAGTCCTCATGGCAGGGCTTGACTCGGAAATTGATGACCGCATTGAGCTAGAATTACCATCGCTCGAGAAACTCCAAGCCGTACCACCGTCTACCCTACTCTTTCAGCCACCGCTGGAGACAGTTCACTTCTGTTCGGAATGTGGTTTAATGCACAAACATTCTCCTACGGGATTGACCTTTGGCATGGTGGTGGATGCATCCAAGCTCTTGAAGGAGTCGTTCAAGGGCATTGTCAAGTTCTGTATCTATGATGCAGTGCTGCATGATGCGCATCCAGTAATCCAGGCTCGGAAAGCGCTGGGAGATGGTACACAATCCTGCAAATGTGCTCGCTGTCGCAAGGACAACGATACTGCGTGAACGGAAGCTCCACAAAGGCTCCAGGACAGCTCGATGTGAAGGGTTCGCAAGAGCACACTTCGACTTACGAGATAGAGTGACGACTGGCAATGTCTCAAATCAAGGAAAAGATCCCCCTCGGCGAAAAGATGTGACGCCTTGACGTGCACTGGAGATTGTCTGATTGCAGTAAAGTCCAACTGCGCAGGGTAAAGCCTCTCTTTCGCTAGCAAGAAGCCACCAAACATGTTGTTTCTGCGGAGGACAGTCACTCATTCGAGATATAGGATCTTACTATAGCACAAAGAATGAGAGAATGGTGTGTGCACACCAAAAGCTTTGCACTAGATCTTTCTCCCATTTGCCACCGCGATTACCGAGTACGATATAACATAGTGAGGAGTCACAGTTATCATCAGTCAGCTCAAATATACATCGTGCCTTCTCTGTGGGATCTGTCGCTAAATGATGGTCAACAGCCAGAAAGCACTGGAAGCATAACTCGCGCGGCGCTGTGACCCGGTAAACAAACAAACATGCGCACGTTGGGTCGTACCTTCCTTCTCCCCCTCGAGAGCAACTGTTCGCGTTTGTTGTGTTGTGCAACAACGGTCGACGTGGACGAGTCTACATACGCCCCGTCCACTTTTTCCGCTGTTGACTCTCTTCGTATCTTTCGCATCCTCCCTCTATACTCGCACTGCTCGATCTCCACTGCTCGCTGTACTTACTTTTCATTCTACTTGCTGCTCACTCTACCCACAATCGAAGCGCCCACACAGTCCAAGGAAGAAAAAACCTCTTCCAATTGAGGCCAGACTATCAACATGCAGCACGTGTCTAATGCTCAGCATGCGACGGGCGTGGACCTTGAGACGACTGGCCAGTACGCGACAGATGATGCGGATGCAGTCGATGAGGAGCCCACTGAAACGCGCGACCCTGTTTCTAAAGTGTTCAGCATTGTAAGTTTCGAATCATCACCATTCTAACTCATAGAACGCAAGGCTGATCTGATATAGCCTGAACTGTTCATACCAATACTTTCGCATATTCCAATCAAAGATTTGGCACGCGCCCTCCCTGTTTCAAAGCATTGGAACCAATCCATACTCGAAGCTGTCCAGCTGCAGCGCAGCCTCTTTCGGACTTTCCGGACGAGAAAATTGCATCTCCGTCGGGACAAGTCGGGATTCGAGTCTGTACCAATCTTTACATGCGAGTCCAGTGACGGCACCAAACTAATCGTCGAGGCACATCCTGCCCTCATGAGATTGTGGTGGGAATATGAACCCGATGACATGGTTGACAGCGATAGCAATCGTATTATCGTAATTCCATTGCCACTGCTTGCGGAGATTGAGGTCACATCTGCGTCGACTCTGCTCTTTCAACCGCCACTCGAGACTATCAGCATGAATTGCTTGAGAACTAGGTGGACGCGAGTCCTCGAGCGCAGCGGAGGATTGACGTTTGGCGATCTGATCGAAGCGTACAAGAAGGCACCTGTGTGGGATGGCGGAGGGTTCGAGGAGGACGTTCACCCCGCTTACGACCCTACATGCGAGGGATGTATCTATCTCTTGTCTGAGGAAGCGGTGTTGAACGTCTCGAAAGGCGTGGTTGACGTTGAGAAGGCGCTATCCAGACTGGACAACACGCAACCTTGAAAGTATAGAAGCTGTTGTTACACCAACTATGCTGCTTCGTCTTCCCAACGAGTCATAAGCAAAGCGAGATGGATGACATAGAGAGCAGCCTGGTTCTTTATGCGGATTGAGAAAAGGCCAGCTCGCATGGGAACGCTCAAGCAGGAGTGACTGGATTGGAGATCTTTTGACCAGCCTTCAACGCCGAGAAGATCACGGGCTTCGTTATCAGGCAGTTTGTTTGTCCTTTGGTATCTGGGATTTGGATCGGCTGCTGGACGGTACGGCAGACCACGTCATGGGATGCAGCACTTTTTCTTTTTCTTTCTCTTTTTGTCTTTGGGAATTGGGCCGGCTGCTGGACAGCACGGCAAACATTGTCGCGCGAGATGACTCTCATTGGATTGTTTAGGAAAATCAAGTCGGCTGCTGGTCAGTTCGGCAGACCTCATCTGCATCTCACGGAGATGGAAAGATTCTACAGGCACACATAGAAGTGTATGGTTTTCTCTTGTCCCTCATCTGCCACAACATCCATCGTCAATTTCAAGTCGCGATCGCTTTTCAGTAGTTCGTGCGCGTCGTGCAGTGCAGTAGTCCGGAGGTAATGGTGTTTAGAAGTACGGTATTCTTGGCGTGGAGTCCGCGGACAAGAACCGAATCAGCGGGCAGGGATGTTCGTGCTGCTTCGTCGTACGATGTCTCCTAATTGGAAATTTGCGGTCAACGCTTAGCCCAAACAAATGTAACAGTATTTAGATCTCAAACTACTTTCCGTATTATCTTCTACTTATTTTCTTCCCGGCTGGAACTCCACAATCTCTGTTCAAGACCGCAACATGAATTTAATCGCCTCACTCGTGGCGCTGTCAGCCGTTCTGTACGGCGTCTACACCTTCCTTGAATCAAACCTTGAAAGCTTCTACATTTTCGAGCCAACACAGTTACATAACTTCGCAAAGAGCGCGATCGCGCAACATGGCAACGACACTCGCGCGATTGTCACCGACATTGTCGCCAACCTTCAAAACACCCCGGCCAAGCCCTACGTGAACCTCGACCAGGAGTGGATTTTCAACAATGCCGGTGGCGCCATGGGCGCCATGTATGTGATTCACGCTAGTAAGTCGAAATCGCAAAGTCAATCAATTTCTGGCCAGATTAAAAGGCACTGACAATTTTCTAAGGCATAACCGAATACCTCATCATCTTCGGCACCGCCGTCGGAACCGAAGGCCACACCGGCCGCCACACGGCAGACGACTACTTCAACATCCTGACCGGCACGCAACTCGCCTACACGCCCGGCGACTTCGAGCCCGAAGTCTACCCTGCCGGCTCAGTGCACCACCTGCGCCGCGGCGAAGTCAAGCAGTACAAGATGGAGTCTTCCTGCTTTGCGCTCGAGTATGCGCGCGGCTGGATCCCGCCCATGCTCTTCTTTGGCTACGCCGACACTTTCTCGTCGACTCTGGACTTCCCGACGCTGTGGGCGACTACGAGGGTCACTGGAAGGGAGATGATTGGCAATTTATTAAAGTTCAAGTTGTAGGATGCTTGGAAAGTCGGGTTGGCCAGGTTTTGTCAATACTATGGTATTATAATTTTGATGGTATTGGTGGCGCTACACGCTTGCCAAATTTTTGAAGACTCGATGCGCTGAATCGAGAGTGCTCGCTCAAATTTCAACTACTTGGTACGTCTGCCTTTCACGAGCTCACGCTTGTTCAGCGGCTCGTTGGGAAACACCCAGCCTCTCGCACGCTTCGCTTCTCTCTTGTCAACTTGATGCACAGCTGGGACCCAGCTGTCTTGAGGCAAGTGATGGCTTCTGGACCGAGCAGCAGGGCCTCCAACGTCCATCCGCCAAGTGTATTGCCCGGGTAAAGGCTCTTCCTTCGCGAGCATGTGCAAATACCACAGTGCAAGGTCTGCAGTCATTTGTAGCTCTTCGCCAGCAGCCAGACCTGACGTCGAGATTTGTATGGGCGCAGAAAGCTCGAGGTACCCGAATAGTGGCATGTCGCAATCTTCGTTGATCGGACCACCAGCTCGGATGCAGACTAGCTCGATTTCTGTGATGATGAACCCGTATCGACAGCCGTGCTCGCGCATGCAGCGGTGCAGATGCGCCAACGTGCGTAGATATGCAATCTTGCTCAGAGCTGATTCATTCCGCATGCCGGAGTTCCACTGATCGAAGCATCGCACGACCCCAATGACGCGACCCCGTCCGTCGCCGTAAATCGTCTTTTCGGCATCGGATTGATAGCTCGCGACGAAGTCTGGCTGCTGGCGTGGTGCGCAGGAGCTCGTCTTGAGCGCACGAATCGCAATGTGCTTTTCACCTTGCGAGACCTTGAGTGCAGCGTTGACTTTGACAGCGTGGTGATTTGCACACAGCTCTGCAAGCTGTCCTGGCGTTTCGGGTTTTAGGTTGACTCTGACAGGAGTAGGGAGGGAACGCGCGGAAATGCCAACCTTGAGCAACTCGAGGAAGCTAGGGACTGCAGCGATCGTAGACACGTCAAAGTCGGACCAAACGCGAACATTCCGCACGTCAAACCAGAAGTCTGTCCGTGATTTGGGACGAGGTTCGACGGTGCGCTGTGTCAATGATGGTGTTGGGTTTGGCGAGGTAAGATATGCAAGGATTGAGCTCTCCACGGTGTCCAGGCTGGTATCGACCTCCTCGTTAAGCTCTGTAGACAGCCGGGAAGCCTTAGCAGGCGGACTTGCCGTCCTTCGACGAACTGGGTAGTTCTGCACTTGGCCACTAGGGAGGCTGATGGGAGCTAGAAAGCTCATGGCACTTGGAGTTCGAGACATAGAGTGACCAATACCCATACCTGAGGGCTGAGGAGTGGGACTGTGTCGGTAGGTGGGATAGCCGTAACGGTTGAGCATCGACGCATCAATGCTTCCGGAAGAGCTGTTCCGCGAATGCGTACGAATGTTTGAAGTCGATCGAGATCTCATGTGAGCGATCGATGGCCTCTGTGGTGTTGCGATATCGTTGTACATGCCATGCTGAGGAACTGGCTCGGACGGCAGTGACACAACAGAGAAATAAGCTGAGTGGTTGGGTTGTTTGTCTGAGGCGTGAGGAGTGGGCAGATGACCACCAAACTGCATCGGGAAGTCATTGCTGTTGAGAGAGGTTGCTCTTCTGTGATCGAAGCGCATATGGTCTGGACCACATCCCATGTATTGATCTTGCGCACGAACACGTGGAAGAAGTAGAGGACCCATCTCTCTGGCCTTCGATGGTGACCTCGAGCGAGGTGGCGTCGAGGCTGCGGTCATGCATGATGCTGGTGACCAGTCATTGGGGTTGAACGTAGAGGCTGTGCTAGCGCTGCCACCAGTGCATTGGTAGTCGTAGTCCTCTACACGGACTGAAGTGTATGGTGGAGTGGCTTGGCGGTAATCCATTATGATAAGTTGTTGTCCTCGCTACCAGAGCGATATTATGACGGGCCTGCCGTGCGTGTATGTGTATAGGTAAATGGAGATGTGACAAGGAGACCAGCTCCGAAACGAAAGAAAGATGGAAAAACGAAACCCGGCGGTAAGGAAACTCGTGGTCTCGTCACAGGCGCAATGTGAGAACTCGAACTGTTGGTAGATGTGAGGAGGAAAGACGGTCGTGGTAAATGCGGTGCTCATATATAGACCATCATCGAGCAGCGCATCGCTCTACAGCGAACGATGCTAAATCGGACATGGGTACTAGAGAACTTAGCGTCAATGTGCTCATGTTGTGAAACATACCAGAGACCGTGCGGGGGTTGTGGACCCAGACATAGCAGGTCAGCCATAACTACACCGGAACTACGAAAACTGATCTTGCTCACAGACATTGACCACGCGACAGTGCTGAAACCGTTTCAAAGCGTGCCGTTTCCGAGTCTTCTAGGCTTGAACCAGTGATCGCTACAGAACGAATGCCCTCGCGTGAGAGTCGTCTTCGAAGGCGACTGGCGGTGCTAATTCCACGCCTTGAGAAAGAAGGCTGGTAGCGGCGCCTGCAGAGATGAAACGGCACACCTCGCGCGCGTAGGATCTGTTTATGCACCCCGATATGCACTACTACGGCGGCAACAGAAATGTGTTGTTGTAAGCGCTCGGTGAGGTGCGGTTGGGCAGGCGGCTAACGCAAGCTGCAGACGTGCAAGCCAAGCTTTCTAGACGCCGCCAATGAAATGTTCGAATGACGATACTCTGCATACCGACCTGCATGAGCGGCGATCAAACATGGAGTTTTCGTGTTTCAGAAGTACATACATCTTTGATGACTCACCTGAGGTGCATATGGACTTTCCGGTGAAAGTTACACATGTTTTGTGATGCAAGGTCGACGAGTTCGGGTCTACTAGCATCCCCATGTTCGACATACTTGACATCACGACGAGATCGGTCATAACGAAGACGATCAAGTTGACATGGACTGTGAACATAAGGTTCGACCAATTGTAGAATCGCAAAACTAGGCAATTCAATATCGGCCGGGAATACGCGCGCGCGACCTCATACATTGACACTCAGAAGCGCCGAGCCAGATATCGTGCTCCGGCCCCAAACAAGACATGAAAATAGTAACACCTGCTATTTCTCTACAACTTAGATGTCCTCTCGCCTCTCCTCTGCTCCTCCTCAAGAATCATGCCCTTCCGTCCACCTCTCCAGTCGTTCGTCCAGATGTGATCAAAGTGGTACTTCTGCTTTGGCCATGACCACTTCTTCTGCAACGCAGTACCCAGATCATCGCGTGGTTGACGCTTCATTACGTCCACGATCCTCTCGCCGATCTTAGGCACAAATTTGTAGCCGTGACCTGAACCGCCAGTCGCGACGAACAGACCCTTATATTTGGGGTGGTAGTCGATGACCCAGTCGCCAGTAGGAGTGTCTGTGTACCAGCAGATCCTGGTGTGAGTCCATGGTCGGTTACCAAATTCGGGAATGCATTCTCTCAAGAATTCGCGGCAGACGTCTTGGCCTTCTTTGGGAATCTCCATGTGTGGGTCGTCATGCTTGGTTCTAGGTAGTGATACCTTGATTGTCTCGCCAGATTCAGGATGTTCAGGATGAGGGATGATCTGGAAGTTGGCGTAACCGTATCCGTGGCGGGCAATCTTAAGACTCTTTTGGCGAGGCGGAATGATGAACATGCCAGTGCTGTAGTTGAGCAAGACGGGGTTGTCTTTCAGCTTGTCCTCTTCCTCTTGGGTGATGTCAATGAAAGTGATGACCTGACCCGAAGCGCTTGCGATGCCGCGGAGGTCGATGAACTTGGGAGACCAAGCACCAGCGGCGAGAACAGTGAGATCTGCCATAATCCTCTCGCCACTCTCCAATTCCACGCCGGGCACGGTGCCAGTCTCATGGTCGAAGATCAAAGACTTGACTTCCGCTACCCTGCATTCGACTCGACCAGTGGCCTCGACCTTCTTGTGAAGATAACGCATGCCAGCCTCTGCGTCGGCCCATCCCGAAGTCCAGTTGACGTAGCCACTCTGCCCAGCAGCATTGGGAATGCTCGGTGCAATGGCTTGCACAGCAGCCTCATCGTCCAGCACAGTCACTTGGCCACCTTCCTCCTTCTTACCAATTTTTAGACCCTGCTTCTGCAAGTTTTCACGCATCTCCCTCTGCATGGCGTCTTTTCCACCACGATCCAGGTTCTTGCCATCAAGTAGAATAGCAAGTCCAGGCTCGTGATAGCGGCCCTCCTGGCCCCATTCGCCTCGCCACTCCTTCAACGACTCCATGCATAGTGCGCTGTAGTAGTAATCCGCATAGTCGGCACGAATGATACGGCTCGAGTCAACACTCGCAGCATCCGGGGCAGGGAATCCAGAGCGATCAAGAACAGTAATTTTGGTGTTCTTGTATTCCTCCCTTTGTGCAAGGGCATACGCAGTGCCCAGGCCGAAAACGCCGGCACCAATGATAAGAATTGAAGAAGGTATAGGTTCAGACATGACTGGTAAGCACAAGGAGAAACGCCCCACGCGATAGATGGCACTAGATGAATAATACAATGGGTTAGAAAGAGAGACTTGCCCTACAAGAACATTTTTATGGGATGACTATCTTCCCTGTAGACGGCAACGGGCGCTGGTGTGCAGAACTAGGACAGCCTAGCGCCGCTTTCGGAGCGGTTTTCGATGGCTCAAGCGGCGAAAGTGGAAGTCGTTCGCGACGACAGGCCCTTGAAACATCACAGTAGCGCATTGCAGGATACATGTCTGCTTCCACACTCTGCACACGACGCCTCTTCAGGCCTATATCGTTATCGTCAAGTGAGGCACAGATAAATCTGAGGCTTCGCTCAACTCCAACTCGCCATGTAATCCGCCACCTGCAGTCAGGCCCTGGAGCCAGCAATGTATCAAAAACACCATCACCAGCACAAAAGCCCGTCCAGCCAATGCAGCCAGGAAACAACCCGTACCACAAAAGTAGAGGCCAACTAGCACCCATATTCCTTGGTTTCCTTGCCGTAGGCATGGGCTTCTACGTGACGCAGCTGATCATCGTCGCCCGCCGCCCCTGCGACCACCCTGACATCCAAGACCTGTCCAAACAAAAAGACGTCGCCGCTCGCTACGACGAAACGGCCGATGGCTTCGACAGCGAAGTGGGCTTCTCCGAAGCTCTCATGGGAATCAATCGCATTCGCAAGCGCCTGTCACGGCAATGCAAAGGCGACGTGCTGGAAGTCTCCTGCGGCACCGGCAGGAACATAGGCTACTACGACCTCTCACCTACCAGCAAAATCGACAGCATCACCTTCCTCGACCTGAGTCCGCAAATGATCGAAATGTGCAAAAAGAAATGGCTCTCCTTCTATCCTTTGGGCAAATCCAACTCGTTCAAACCAGGCCTCTCAATCCAATTTTCCACCAGATCCGCTCTAGGACCCATGCCTCCCGCTCCCACCAAACCCGAAGGAAAGGGAAATGGAAAATACACCACCATCCTCCAAACAATGGGCCTCTGCTCCACGCCCACCCCGCAAGCCCTCCTAACCAACCTCGCCGCCCACCTGGACCTCAGCAACCCCGACTCACGAATCCTCCTTCTCGAGCACGGCCGCAGCGACTACGCCTGGCTGAACAACATCCTCGACAATTCTGCGCGGAAACACGCCGAAATCCACGGGTGCTGGTTCAACCGCGACATTGGCGAAATGGTTGAAGCGGCAGCGAATGAGAGCGGGCTGGAAGTCGCGAGCAAGTGGAGGAAGCACGCGGGCACGACGTGGGTGTTCGAGCTGAAACCTAGCGATGCTGTTCTCGCTGCGCACTCGCAAGTGAAAGCGGCAGGTAGTACTGCTGCTCCTGCGGTGGAGGAAGCGCCAGCAGCAGCGGCAGAGGGATGGCGTGGATGGTTTGGTCTGAAGTAAAGACCAGACTTCGTTCGGTGGTTTTTTTTTGTCATTTGTACGATACCTGTGTAAAATCATATGTGACTTTTATGTAGCCAAGACCTTCACCATGAAATGTTTGTATACACCCGCAAGAGACGATCAAGGTCAGAGAGAAGTCGTTTCGTGAATGTGACGACGTCTGTATTTGCAATTGGCACACGTGTAGCGTTGCAAGCACCGAATCGACGTAAAGGCATTGAAGGCTTCAATATTGTTTGATGCGCGAGTCCGAGGTTGGTTGGGAGTCGTTCGTTTCCGGCCGTTAATTGTTACAGATACAGGTTACATAGATAAGATAAGATAGGAATAATTCCATCCCAGATGGAGTTTTCAATGGAGGTTGAAACAAATCAGGCATCCTAAGCGCCAGGCCGTACAGAGCGCCATTGTCTCCTCTACATAAGGCAATCCGTTCTTTTTGGGAGCTCGCGCTCCAACACGTATTTTTCTCCAATCCCTAAACCCGGTTCTCTTTTCTATAGTAATACAACATTGTTTAAACAGAAGCTGAGAATCGAAAAAGCGTTCAGGCATATCCAGATGCGACGCGCTGTGACAGTCAATCAAGGAAAAGCGTCAAACATGTCGTCCAGTTCTGAGAGTTCAATATTCTCTGGGCTTTGCAGAGAATCCCATGCGAAGGTGTCGGGTTGCTCGAAGGATGGAATTACTAGGTCGTCGTTGGTGCCGCTCAAATCGAGTGCCATCTGGTCCTCCATGTGCTCGTCGAAGCGTGGTTGCTTGAGTGGGCTGCCATCCGCATCCATTGCGTCGTGCAACTTGCGAGGTTGAAGCACAGGGCTGCTGAAATCGATGTTGGTACGAGCGTAGGGCCTGAGGTGCGCAGCATGCTGGAACAGTTCGGCAGCGGCTTCGGTGTCTTGGTCTTCCTCATTCACAATACTCTCCACAGACTGGGCGACGTTTTCAGAGTCGAGCTCAGCTCCCGCTGTAGTATCACCCATCTTCACATCCTCTTCGCTTGCGCGGCGAAGACGAGCCTGCTCGTGGAGAAGATTGGCAGTATGCTTGAAATCACGCTCTTCAAGTTCAAGCTGAGGACTGGCAGCACGCCGGTTATGTGCGAGATTTGCAGTCGTAGGAGGATGTTCGCGCGACAATGAGTTGCGGTTCGAAAAAGACCCGCTAGTATGTTGAGGGTTGTCGGAGTTCTCGTCGTCGAGCTCGGGCGAAGATAGATCGACTTCGGGTGAGGGTGAAAGGGCGACACGCGCACGATTGTAGCGCTCGTCTTCCTCGTCGGCAGCCGACGCAGATGAAAGAGAGGGCGAGATTATGCGGTTGTGTTTGGGTATAGGGTCGACGTGCTCGGGCATAGGTTGAGCAGGCATGGTCGTGAGGTAAAAGAAGAGTCGGCGAGGGTGGACTGGGGAGAGGTCTTTGGCCAATGGACAACGGCTGATGGCGGGCCATGGTCGGTTCAGGTATGCTGTAAGTCGAGAGGAAATGAGCGCCGACGGATTGGCGGATCTGTGAAGCACGTTAGCTGTATTCTCAGGCCTGTCTTTTACACGGGTGCGCACGTACTTTTCAATGGCAGGAATCGTAGTCGCAAGAATAGCGGATAGTTCCTTGACCAAGTGTGGTCTGTTACCAGTCCTCTCCAGTTGTTGAATTGCGCCAACGACGATCTCGTCGCTGATGCCTTCGATATCGATCTTGCTCTCTCCCTCTCTGACAGGCGATGGTGGCGGCGACAATGCTGCTGCACGCTTGGGCTTCTCTTCTTTTATGCGTATGGTGGTCGACCGTGGCGGGCTCATGGCACCAAGAGTAGGTGAGGCTTGGCCATGCGATCGCTTTGACTTCTTGACTGGCGGCTCCTCCCCGTCGACAGCAGTGTTGGGTGGTGAAGGCTGAGGAGCAACTCTCGATCGTTTAGGCACGATGATGCCCATTTCTGTGAGCGAAAGCGATTTCCGGCGGGTGTTGTAAGGCATGGTGGAAGATGGTTGTCGTGGTGTTGAGGTCATGTTGTGCAGTGTGGATGTGCGCCGACGATATCGTTGCAGGTGTCGATTGTCGAGTCGCGTGAGTGTATTGTGGCTAAGGCGATAATAGTGCTGGCTGCGACAAGAATGCTGGCCCAGCTACACAGCTAGACGAGGGCGGCTGCAATTGGCTGGCAGCGGAGACCTTGCATATGCAGCACGCGAGAGCAAACGCAAGGCGTGCTGGCGTTGGGTTGCGACACGTCGAGGGTGAGACGGCGATAGTGTTGGGCGTTGGCGGCGGTGGAAATAATGGCTAGGCGGTGGGAGAGGGGTGGCGACGGCGGTGGTGTTGGACAATTAGGCGGTGGGCGATGGTGTTGCTTGCTCAGGAGAGCTCGTCTCGCGGCGCACGCGAGCTTCCAGGAGGATTATGCCGCGGAAGGTGAGCGTGAGGCGTGGCAGCGGCTGGCCCGGGTGAGGAGGGCGGTGGGCGGTGGGCTGGTCGGCGTTTGAACAGTGCAAGGAGAGCGACAACAACAGCGGGAAGAGAAGAGAAATGGGCAGACGATGAAAAAGGCGATGGAAATTGCGTGTTGTCGTTATGGCGAGTATGGAAGAGAGTGTGAGAGTGTTTGCGAGCTCGCCTGCACTTCCCGAGCGCAAGGGAAAAGCGGCGACCGCGGCGCCAACCAGCAGCAGGCGGCAGGCAGGCAGACAGCTTCGTCCAGGCCCCACGTTCGCCGCTAGCCCGCCCTACGTAATCCTGTGGCCAACACCTCTCTCTCTCTCTCTCTCTCTCACACACCCATCCCCGATCACCACCAGCACTACTCGCCCGATGCCGCACCTTATTTTGCAATCAATTTTTCGCCCTCGTTTGCTTGCCTGCCTGCCGCCTACCGCTACCTCCTAGCCTACAGGGTTGGCAGTCGTTCGTGACACCACACTAGTCTGGTGCATCCTTGGAGACGCTGTGTCGGTATAGCTGAGAATGGTCTCGACCTGTCGTGTTTCCATCACCGTCGAGCTCACCTCATGCACACATCTGCGACCAGCAACGCGGTCAACGTGCTCGACCCAGCCAGAAAGGGCAGTACAGTAGTGCGCCCGGGGCACGCCGGTACTCGAAAATATCCACTGCAGCTAGCAACCCCTCCAGCCAATCAACGCTCGTATCATGCTTGTCTCACGCTGGCGCGGCTGGCCAGCCGAAGTTCGAGAAGGCGAGCTAACGCACGGCGAGTCACGACGCTACACGCGGCTATCATCGAGTCCAACGTCATGTTCTTGTGTTTCCTGGATTCATTTGTATATGGATCAGACCCTTGTTGCGTTTGCAGTATATTCGGCTGACACTGTAGAACCTCACATTGTTCATCAGAACTCTTCCTTGCGCCTCATGCTATGAGATGGCAATCCCCTCCAACCCGGATTGCTGGAGCTCTTTTCCGATCGACAGCAGCTTCTCCACAGGCTAACAGAGCATCCCCGAGCCTCAAAATACTTCGGTCAGCCGATCGCTCAAATTTGCCAGGCATTGAATCGAGATCGAGAGATATGCGACTCTTGGCTTGAAATTGATAGTGTTTTGCTATCTAGTGCTAGCTGAGATCGCATGTAACAATACGATGATCATCCCGGTGACGATGTGGCCTGGAGACTATCAATCGCTTTCAGCAACCTGACATCACCCTTGATGCACGGTTCAGGGGTTCATACTGCAGATCAACGTCCCAGCCTCTCCTACATCGCACGCATTCCATACCACAGCCTTGGCACGCTCCGGAATGCGACTCACGATGCAACGCGAACACCGGATCAAATGTTGTTTCGAATCGACAAGCTGCAATGAGGACAACTGTGGCAACGAAACGACGCCCGTTTGTCCAGAAAGAGGCTGTTGCCAATGGACGTTGTCGTCAATGCATGTTGTACATTGTTGACCACGAGCGATAACATAGCCTCACTGCATCCCACTAGTATAACGAGACGTCCTGCCAACAACAATAATATCACAACTTCGACAGCTTTCTCGCTCATGACAACATACCAGTAAACAGCTCGACTTTGCGCCTCATGCGTAGCCACCCGTGCAAGCCATTGTTTTCGAACCGGCAAGTTGTCCATAGCCTTGCGAACGCTTTCAGCACTCGAAAGTCCATTGTCCGTTTTCGGAAGTCGATGCCAAAGCTGCCAATATCGGCCGTCAATGGCAGCTACATGGTAGGTGGCAGATAGGTACACTCTCAACAATCGTTCCTCCGCTGCTCTCAGTCCTCGACTTGCATTGCAGTATATACTGCTGTTTCCCACTTCTCCGTCCCACAACAAGCATACATAGCCACGATGTATTTCCGCAACGTCCTCTGCACTATCGCTTTCGCCACGCTCGCTTCGGCGGCTGTCGCGAAGCAGATTCCTACGCCTTACTCCAGCGAGAGCGAGCTGTACGACGACGCCGGCGATGATGACATCTTCGAGCGTAACGCCGAGGCCGACCCTGCCAGAACAGCCGCTTGGGAAGAGGCTCACGGTGGTCCTGCGCCGTCGTACCACTATGGCGAGGAGCGCGATGCCGCCGCCTGGCATGTTGCTCGCGACGCTGATGCCGAGCCGACAACGAAGCCGGCATGGTTGCAGTTCTTGAAGAACAAGGCTATCCCAACTATTAAGCCTTTCAAGACGCACGGTGGGCTCAAGAAGTACCACGGCAAGCACATTAAGAACGGTAAAGCCACGGGCAACCACGCCCGCGACGTCGAGGGCGAGGATGATGATGACTTTGAAGATGAAGACTACGAGGGAATCGCAGCTCGCAACGCCGACGACGATGAAACTCCCGACTTTGGCGATCAAGAGGTCGACACTTCCTTGGAAGGCCTCCTCGAAGCTCGCGAGGTCGGAGAGGATGACGAAGACTTCGAAGACGACTCTGACCTCGAGCGTCGCAGTGAGAGCGAAGACTACGATGACGACGAAGAACCGGTCAACGAGTCCGAACAAGACCTGTCTGGCTACGATGAAGACATCCTCCAACGCCGCAGCGACGGCACGGAAGATGAAATCGACTACTCCCTCGAAGGCATGGAAGACGTCGACCTCGAGGAACAGCTGCAAGCCCGCGACCTTAGTGAGGAAGAACATGCAGATTACGACGCCTATCTTCGCAGCGAGGAGCACAGGTCTCTCCTCGAGAGCATCGGCGTCACCAAGCGCGATGTTGAAGATGACATCGAGGACGAGGAGGAGTTCGACGAGCAACTCTACGCACGTCAAGCTGAGGACGACGATGTGCCTGATTTCGGCGACGCGGACGTTGACACTTCGCTTGAGGGGCTGCTTGAGGCTCGTGAAGTTGATGACGATGATGAGGTTGATGAAGAGGAAGGTGCTGATGCTGCCTATGATAATGCTGAGGTTGTTGAGGAGTTGGTGGCGCCGCCGCTTGAGTAAGTGTTTACCTCCTGTATTAGTAGACGCGTGGACGAAAAGCTGACTGTCATCGTTAGGGCCCGCGATGCTCCTGCGAAAGGAGGGCTCTTCAGCTTCCTTTGGTAGATTGAGGGCTTGCGCTGTGTGGTTAGAAAGATGTTACGACTTCCCTTACTTGTCTCGTAGTCCATTCGAATCATAGAACGCTTCCTTCTGATCCAGATAATGCCAATTCACTTATGCTACTGATCTGATACTTTTCCTTCGAATCTCATGCGAAGACTGCGTCGCAATCGAGACGCTCTTCTGACGTCTCGGTTGCTGAAGCGTACCCTGCTCTACCCTAAGCAAAAGCCACCAGCGCGCACCGGCGTCTGCGGATTGACGGTTTGGAAGCCGTTGCAAGGCACCACGCGTCGCACTAAAAGTCGCCCTACGCAAGGCGGCCGGCGAGCCGCAAGCCTGGAGAGCCGGGGAAAAGCCCCAAGACCCCAATCTTCAAACCGTTCTCATCACTGTTCCATCCACTTCCCGATTGTCGCGAATGTCTCTCTTCACTACTTCATAGCAAAAGAAGGACCTTATACTTCTCTCCACATTGCTTCAATGTCACTTCACTCATAGCCGTAAACACTTCCAGGCTCTTATTGCCGACCATGTTGCCCACCGAAGACGATTGCGACGCCTGCACGCCTTCCTTCCTCACTCGCCGACGAGAGGCTGCTTCGATCTCCACTTTGACCTGGTCCTCGCTACCGTTCATCATCACATGGCTCGTCGCCGCGCTACTGGCATGGCATCGCCTCTTTCCCCTGCTCAGCGGCGATGTGCCGAGTAGTCGCCCCGCGAAAGATACGCTGCCACAGCACAACCACAAGAATCGGGAGGGCGGCCGGCGCTTGACGAGGCCTTCGTCCCAGAAACTTGCTAGGATGGTGTTCTCTACCAGTATGGGCCTTTCTGCGGTTCTGGTCGAGTTGCTGCTGTGTGAGATCTCGGACTCGCTGCATCCTGCTGCGCGCGGGCTTGCGCTGAAAGTGACGCTTAGCTCGTTGCTGGTGCTGAGTATTTTGGTCACGCCGGCGCTGGAATTACATGGGCTTGCGAAGACTATGCTGGGCAGTCCTGCGGATGTCGGCGCATCGACTAAGCGGGCGATGAAGCCGCTCGTAAGGATCGGAATGGAGGCTGCGCTGTTCTCGGCGTGGTTGGTGGTCTTTTGGTATATTCCAAAAGCATCAGTTTTGTCCCGCTTGCACAGCGTGGAGATGGGAGGACATCTGGATGAAGGGCATGCTTTCACCGAGGCTTGTTTGGAGCGGATTGGCATTATTGGAGTTTCGTTGATGGCTTCTTTGGCTGGATTCGCTGCTGTGTCTTCGTTGTGGCAGACATTTGGCGTAAGACATCGTCCTGTCCGCGATACGGATATTGCACGGAAAGAGGCTGGGCTAAGTGCTACGGAAGACATGCTTGCAGTCAAGCAGAGTCGCCTTCGAGCTCTGCGACACAAGATTGCTGAATCCGCGCCCTCGCAGCAAGAATCAGGATTCATGACCCGCATGATAGGCAACTTCCGTGGCAGCACTGAAGCTCAAGAACAGCGCTCTCTGGAAATGGAGATTTCTGGTCTCGAAACCATGCGCTTCACCCTCGCTTCCTCACTATCAACAATGCGTACGCGCTTCTCAGAACAACAGCGCTCTCGCACGAAGTCCGGCAAACTACTCTCCCTCGTAAACACCATCTTTGCCCTCTACTGCGCCTACCGCATTTTCGCCACATCCCTATCCTCACTCAGACGCTGGTGGCAACCCTCCAGTACTTTCGCCAACAGCGACCCCATCAACAACGTTCTCGCCCTCCTTACAACGCATTGGGACAGCAACCTCGATCGGGCGGCCTGGTCACGACAGATTTCCTTCTTGCTTTCCGGCATCATGCTGCTCGCCTCCTTCAGCGCCGTCCTCCAGACTTTCCGCCTGTTCGCCCGCTTCACACCCAACCTGTTACACCACGCGCAGACATCCCTGCCGCTCATCATCTCCCAAATCGCTGGCACGTACGTCATCAGCTCTGCGCTCCTGCTGCGCAGCAACTTGCCGGCCGAAGTCAGTAGTGTGATCTCGGAGGCGCTGGGCGCGCCGCTGGAGGGCAAGTTCGTTGAGTCTTGGTTTGAGAGCTGGTTCTTGGTTGCCGTGAGCCTGACGGCTGTGGGCATCTTGATTGGGAGGAAGGTTGGCAGCGCAGATGAGGATTGGGATGATCTTGAGGGCGTTGAGATGGGAAAGAGGAGTTAAGCCTACTTGCTTGCTTTGCTACGATAGCCTTTTGTAATAACGACCACCGCTGTCACGATTTCTAGATGATACACCTAATGATATTTCACATTCCCCCCAGCTTTGCCGCTGGTTTGCCGCCAAAAATGTGCGGTTATCGACCCTTGGTTGACACACTTTATACTGTCTACATACTCACGGTCACATGTAGCCATGGTAATGATCGTAGCCCCAAGGGCTCGGAGACCTTGGCCTTGAGTCGTCTCTCCAGCACACGTGTCTTGGTCGTACCTCGCTCTGACATTTCGGGCATGCCTCCGTGGAACATCCTGGGCACTGTAACATATAGTTCCAAACGTCGTCGCATCTCGGACAGGCTGCACGTCCGAGTATTTTATTCCACCAGCCGTGGTGCTCACAGCTGGACTTGGAGGTGTAGGGCTTACGAGTGCAACCGTTGCTCGAGCCGGAGTGCAGAATCCTACGTTGCTGCGACCGTCTGTACTCCTCTTGTCGTGCCGATTCCGCTGCTCGTGCCTTGGATTGTTGTTTTTTCAAGACGTCTCTTGCTCGCTGTGCTTCTTTCTCCCATTGCTCTTGTTGCGCTTTCTTCCTCTTTGCCAGTTTCTCTTTAACCAGTCTTTCGCTCTCCCGCCTCTCTCGAGCATGTTGCTCCTGCTGCTGTTTGAGGAGCTCTGCTCGCCTCTGCCTCTCAATCATTTCCCTTTCATCCTGCTTCTGAACATCTCGATTGCGTTTTTTAGCCTCAATGGCGTCAATAGCTTGATCATCAATAAGTCCCGCAGCATCAAAGTCTTTCTTAGCTTGTTCCATTTGCTCTTCCTGTTCTCGCAACTGTGCTTGCTGCGAAGCCCATCGTCGCTCCTTCAGATCTTTCTCTGTTCTCCTCTCTTGACACTCCTTCTCCTTGCGCGCCTTCCCGTTCTCACTTTCCCTTACCTGCTTGTAGAACGGCGACAAGACCCATGTTGCCCAGCTGTTTTTGCTCGCCTCTAAAGCGGCCTCGGCAGCTGCGATACTTGCCAGGTACTTGATCTCCTGCTCCAGCTGCTGGAATTCCCGCCTCAGCTCAAATATCGATGCTTCCAAAACATTTCGTCTATCGCTCCACCGAGCGACACGTTCTCCTTTCTGCTTTTGAAGCGCATCAATTTGAGCGACCTCAGTACGTTCTTCTAGCTGTAAAGCCGCGGCAGTACTCGAGCGCGATGATTTCGTGCTTTGAGAATTGACCCCATTGAGTATGGAAGTGTAGATTCGGTCGTACTCTCTACGTTTGTCAACGTCTTTCAAAGTCTTGTAGGCTTTTGTGAGCTGAAGGGTACATTGTTAGAACAACACCTATGACAACTTCCGAGAGACAGGGGGAGCTAAGGCCCTCCTATATCATCGTCATGCAGCTTTACAAGGTCAACATACTAGCTGGGTAACTCGTGTTGAACCGCCCTTGGCGCTTCGGTTCGAGTGGAGCTTCAGCGCCAAACGTCGATAAGATTTGGTTATAAGCTCAGGCGTCGCGGTTTGATCGATTTCGAGGACCTCATAGTAATCTTCTGTGGTGAGCGCAGATGCCATGTTCCGGAGGTGTTTTGGTCAAGTCAGGCAGCTTGCGCTGGAACTGGGATGGTATCTGTCAAAACATGTCCCAATCGGCAAAACGCTGCGTTACACAATGTCGCACAAGCTTGTAAGTTGTGTAACCGTAAATGAGTCCATTCATAGCAAGCTGCCCATATCGACAGGCTTTGAGTGGGGTACCTCATTTGACGATGAGAAAACCGACGAACATATCTTACAGCTCAAGTACGGATCATAAATTCGGTGCGACTGTGAATATCGTCTCCCACAGAAGGTGTATTCGCCGTTCAAGCCAATTTATGTGCCCTTCTGGCCACGCATAACAAGCATGCGCCGAGCTACCAAGAGTAAAGTTGAGTCAAGATACCAAAATTGGAGATGCAAGTCTCGGCCTTGTTGAAAAGAGAAGTCATCGCGATGAAACACATATGACCTGGTTTTACAAACCATAGTGCGTCCATTACACCTAGCCACATGCATGCACAACCAATGTTCATGCCAATCAACAGTGAACCGAGGATTTTGCGTTTGCATATGACACACTTTTGGAAGAGTCGATTATGGGGTCAGGTTCACAAGATTAGCCGTTTCCTTGAGCTTTGTTGAAGATTCGCTGAGATAGAAAGGTAGTGGAAGAAATCTGGTTTAAATTTATCGATCGCAGCCCAGCAAAGAGCTTCTCATATGAGGTTTTATTGAGGTTAAAGTGAAGCCGCTCTGCATACATATCTGCCTAGCGACGGACAAGACAGCATTTGCATTTCTTCCTGATCAGCCCTCCAACTGTAGGGTCCAGCCCTGTGTGGTAATGAGGAATCATCGGCGCAGAGCCAATCGCCACCTTGATGGCAGGCACTCTACGCTCCTGAACATCGATGTAACGTACAAGGTCCCTTGCGCCGTTCAATCGCATACGGCAGAACCCTTTGAGTAGATCAGGAGCTGATCCCAGTGTCTTCCAGCTTACACAAGCTTCGTCTGAGCTGTACGCAGCGAAAGTGATCAAGCGCGGTGGTGTTACGGAGATCTCATCGATGGTTCTCCTTAGATAAAGAGGGCTGAGGAACTCACCGTCGTCGCCGATGGCGTCTGGGCCGATCGCAGCAGAGATTCGCTGTGTGTATGCCTCGAGCATTTGCTCGCGCACCCGAGAGACTAAGCTGTTGTAGCGTTTGCTGCGAAGAATTCTGCTGAGGCGCTCAGAGTTGAGATTGTCGTATGCTCCACGATCCAAAAGCGTTTTCACAATCTCATGGGCGAGCTCGAACACGAACTGGGCCGGCAGGTCTTCAGTGTAAGCTGCGCCAGCCATCAAAGTCTCCATACAAAGAACCGACCGAGCATAGGTCAGCACGGCAAGTGCGATGCCGTTGGAGATCGTCTCGTCTTGCAAAGCGTCCGCGAAGTTCGCCAGAGCCCTGTCTGAGGGTTTGAGGAACAGGCCAAGAGATCTGATATCGTATCGGAGTTGATCGTAGAGCGCATCGTCTCCACCCTCTCCTCCTCGAAGGAGTTCAAGATAGAGTGGCACCAGAGTGTTGTTGCAGAACAGCTCAGCTGTCATGTCTGTGACAAACTCGCTTGGACAAACTGAAGTCACACTAGACACACTAGACACTTCATCGCTGACAGCACTGCTGCTAGTAGATGAAGCCATATTGCTGGTGTTCAGGCTAATGGCGCGATGGCGCGAGTACCGAGCGAGTCGGACCAGTGGGACTCTTTTACCATTGCGCGATATGAAGAAGTCCTATCGTTTGTAGAAATGTCCTTTGTTCGATGTCGACCGGCGTCGCTGACAAAGGCATATTCCAGCGAATCTGCATTGTCGAGGACAAAGAAGAGCAGGCCATGATGTTTGTCTGGCTCCATTGTACGAGCTCCGTTCTGGCTGTTAGTTATGCTGTGACTACCAACAGCCATGTAAGTTGCTCGGGAGACAGTAGCAGTTCACACGTTGCCACTGTCATGTATGATACTTTCTCTGCGCATTGTAGCACTCGCAACCCTGACATCGGCTTTGAAGCTTTGTGCGGTGTGGTACCTACACTTGGAATACGTTGGAGGCCTCCCCATTTGGGCCGATGTCAACTCGGCCGAGCCTTCGGAGCTGTCCTTCCATGGAGACTGCGTTCGGCGGGCAGGGTTTGTGATGCCGCATTATTTTGTTCATCTGAGCCAGCACCAGAACGTCCAGAATGGTATGCTATCAACATTGCTGAGTTGTTCCAGCAATGCTTACACGTGTCAATTAGTAAGACCAGTGCTGATGGCGTTTATTGACTCAAATACTCTATTCATACAGCTCGATCGATGGTGCTAGGCAAACCCTTCCGTCTCATCTTCTTGTTTCGTTTGGAGGATACCACATCGGGTTATCGAGATGACTGGGAGCTCTCCATGTATATCTCGTTCTACTTGGATGATGATGATATGTTGTGGGGGGTAAACAGGGGAGGTGCCACAGGAGCAGGGGGGCGTTTCATTAGACGCCGTGCCACAAGCTTGCCGCCCACACCTCTTCTATGGCATGTGAAGTCCAAGAGACTACTGCCGTAAGAACTGCGATTATTGTGTACCGTGATGTGTCATGCTTCATGTTGAATACTGTCACTTTTACAGGAAGATAGGCATTGTATGACCCTCAAACATTCTTTCACTCGACCATACAGCTTAGAGTCGTATCCACTGTCTCTATTGGCAAGATGCGGCTCCCAGGACTTGAGCACGTAGGCAAGATCCTGTTGGTGCCGACCATCTTACAGAAGATCTTTGCTAGTGATCAAAATCATGACGTCGTACACGACGGCCCCAAGTCAAATGCTGAACTTCCAGGAGGTTCGCCATTTAGTCTGTGTCCGGTCTCGAAAAGTACAGACTTGCTCAATATCACATCCGTTGAGCTGACCAGACAGCCTGTACACTTGTATGTCACAACTACTGGCGACCCTTTCAGGTTTGCTGATGCTTCCAAGTGACGACGAGTTCACTGTGCATATCTACGGCACTTTCCAAAAGACTTTTGCGGCAGATGCGACTATGAAGCTCTCAGTCAACTGCGGCTCTCATTGCGAGGAATACGGAGTTCCGCCTGGAGAGACTCCCGGCGAGTCCACAACCGCGGGATTTTGTGAACTAAGCGACATCGAGCAGCCTCTTGGTGGGAAGAAAAAGAACGCAACATGTCCACCCGAGGAAGGCCACGCTTTGATATCGTCGAAGGGTTACGTTATGCCCATGTTCTTCAGAGTTCCTGTGAGTCTACATCTTATGAGTGTACATTCAATGAAATATTGAGCGACGACAACTGACACGAGTAGGGATGGTACAATTTCAGTAAGTCAACAACGGTAGCTTGACCGCCCGTATACCGATAGCCATTAACGATAGCCAGCTTTCGATGCAATTACTGCGGAAGGCGAGAGAATCTACTGTTTGACAACAGAAGTCTGCTTGAGGTGGGAAGATCCTGAGAAGAACAAGCATTATCCGCGCGGCCCTTGGAGCGATTGCAAATGGCCACGTTGAGGGAACAATACGTTGTCAGCATGCTGTAAGGGTATTCGATTTACGAGATAGTGCGATCTTGTTCCAACTCTCAGAGACAGTCATATCTGAGGGTACGAGTGTCTTCGTCTGGAGCCGAGACCAGTACCGTCTGCTCGTCTCCTCCACATATGTCACATACCTCTCGACTTCGCTTCAACAAAGATACCCAACTTCACGATCCAGCTATAGCTAAGGCTCCCGCTCCACCAGCCGCCGGAGCCGATCGTCGTAGTAATGTATCCGCAAGAGCAATGATGCTCACAAATATCTGAAGATATAAGCCGAACGTCCTTGTAAAATCTCGATTGCATCCCTGTAGAATACTCACAATAGTCAAATCCACATTTTCTGACACTGTTGCTTCCCACGCTGGCCTTTCACGGCTTCCTTTACTTTTGATGATCTTTGGGACAACTCTCCCGATTCTTGCCACTTTGGCTCCAAGGTGAAATACGTCAAAGTTGATCCGCTCCATATCTTGCCCTCTTACTTCTACCACGGCATCATCGATGGTTGAGTCAGATTGAGCTTGAGACCGTACAAGTGCACCGTCTCGTGCATATTTGTTGACGAAGCGCACCTGTAGAGAAAGCTTGCCACCAGAAGCTCCATGGAGATCGACTTCCAGTAAGCGATCTCGAGAGCGCCCCGGAAGTTCAAGATGAAAGGCATTCTGCATCACCATCGATGTCTTGTGTAGCTCAAAGATTGGCAGACCAGAGGCGTCCCTGATCTCCTGCTTCTTTGCGAACAGCGCACCTTTGCCGTGAGCTGAGAGGGCGGTGGTACCACTTGCCAGAGATGCAATGAAGTCACTTGGACCCACGATGTTGGATCGCTCTTCTACACGCAAGTACGTTTCCGCTTCGACTACGTGCTCGAGTCTGATTGCTAGAGGATGTTCCGCGGCGGTCAGACCCGAATCTGTGAGGCGATTTGCTTGAGTATTGTCGGCATGAAGAGGGTTCCCGACGGAGCTGGATTTTGTCATCTCCATAATCTGAATAGCAGATCACGTAGATGCCATCAAGATTGGAAAGCGCTTGAACATGAATAAGTTGTTAGGCAGAGCGGGTAAACTCGTTGGTGGGATCGAGGCTCTGCTCTCCACTTCGGCTCAGGTGCATGTGATCTGACATTAGGCGATTCTTGAACAAGACTATCAGAATAATTGACATCATTCCCCTCACACAGATATGTTCTTTAACAGTAACGCGAATCGATTTGATGGCTTTCACAAGGTGAGACGAGGGGACTCTCAGCGGCAGCGTACAGTCGGGCGAGATGTGATCGGACCACGCATTTCCACCAATCAGCACCAAGATCAAACGTCTCCAGATGCATAAGTCTCTTACAGGTATTGTCTTCTGATGCTTACACCGCTTATATCGGCAGCCATAGACTATAATATGGCCTCATGTACCATGTGGAAACAAATTTACATGCACCAGAAAGTCAGCGGCGTACGTCGTTGTACCAAAAGACATAAAAGTAAGAATTAGTATAGCGACCACTGAGATACGAAACGCAGACTTTTGGGTTGCCACACTGCGCTCCTTTGCCCTCGAACAGGAATGGAGTGATCGCATGCTAGGAGCTTCGTGAGTACCCGCCATGATTGACAGGTTCGCTGTGCAACTACAAATGGTTCTTCGTTCCAGGGTTTCGACATGGACCAACCTCGGCCGACACGACAGGCATAAGGATCGAACCCGCCTCGAGGGGATCGATGTAGGCACATTGATTAGGCTTGAACCAAGCCGGGACGACCATTTGGATTCATGGATGGTTAGATGTGACCGCTGGATTAGCTGCGATGATGCCAATGAGGCTGTATCGTTTATATCGATCAGGGGAGTTAGCCTGATCTAGCGGGTCGACTTCTGACCGGTCTGGGACTAATCCTGAGCTTCAGATTGGCAAAACAAGCACAAATCTCATCAACAAGCAAGCCTGGTCTAGCGGTTATGATTTCTGTCTAACACTCAGTTACAACATGAGCTCGATTGGCAGCACAGAAGGTTCCCGGTTCGATTCCGGGGGTTTGTAACAGATGTTCTATCATATCTTTTTGGCAAATTTCTGTCACCCGGCTCTACCACGGCGGTCCTGAGAAGATCTCATCGACCATCCATAGAGTCTGAAGGTCAGGCTCACTCTCAGCGGACCTTAACCGATGAATGCTATCGATCCTCATTGTTATTTTCATTGTGGAGGAACTGGCGATTGGCTAAATGATTATGGCTTCGTCGACTCGTTGGGATCCATTGACCTGAAGCTGGTCACACACTCTCTGAAAGAGCATTGATCTACTTGTGACTGACCCCAATGGTAGCACCATTACGACTGTTTGAGTTTGAATGCCCAACAATTATCTCGCCCTCAGCAGTCTAGCTGAGCTGCGACAGAAGATGCCTCCTTGATCAAGCTCCATCCCATCAAGGCCATTAGAAACAAGAAGCTAATGAACCCATGCGAGGACAGTACTGACACTCGTTCCAGCCCATCCCTCCACCATTCCTGCAACAGCTGTTCCACGGGGAGCGATAATCCGGGCTCTGACGTCAATCTTCAAACAAAGGTTCACTCGTACGAACGCAGATCGAAGTGACTGTGAGGGAGGAGGATTCATTCAGGGTGGTCATGGTGGTCAGCGCCCGAGTTGAGTTGAAAGCCACCTTTCTTGCAGTTGCAACGTCGTGCTTGTGTTGGTCTCAATCGTGGATATTCACAAGCCCCGGTGTGGCGTCCTCTAGAACAACCAATGCGGCCCGGATCAGAAACGAGATAGCTCTGGCGTACGGCTGAGTAGGGAATGGATGTGAGCGAGAGTATTGATTGATTGCGACGAAACCAATCTTCGTGGCGGCGAGAGAGACAATTAAGGTTGTGGGCGCCAGCCACGTTAACCGGAGGCTGCGCTGTGCGATGCTGGACATATTTGATGGCGGTTTGGGGTTGATGAACAAAACTGCGATGGTTTGAAAAGAAATGTTATGGATGCGTTCACATGGGCGTTTGTATTTAGCCCCATCTTCCATTCTGCGTACGTCTCCCAACCCGTCATCGTCAGCCCAATATGAGCAGCGCCAGTCAACTCACCAGCATGTGAGAGAGCCTGCACATTGTATTCGCGTTATGTGGCGCTCACACGGTATCACAATCGCCATGAATGGCGTTATTGATGCGCAAGCTGCTGATGAACTGATGCGCCGAGACAAGGCTGGCAAGGCTGGACTGTTCCTCAGCCAGGCGCTGTCCAGAAGCTGTTTTCGTGGTACATGCGCGCAAAGTGGTGCAGCGTTCTCGTCGATATATTGGATATTCTTGGCGGTCCCAACACGAGGCAAACCTCTGACTCCCAACGCCCTTGAGTCGCATGCTGGACAAGATTTGGCTGTGAATTATTCAATTAGATATCAGTATGTGTGACAATGAACATGTGTTGGAGAAATCAAAAGAAATTGTCCGGCAATCAGGCTTGCATCAGCACGATTTTTGATCGATGCACGTGACTCAGCCTCGTCAGGACTGCCAACGATTCTGAGCATGATGGCTTGAGATCAGACAGTCGTTTCGTAGCGATCTGGGTCCTTCTAATAGTACCTGATCCGTTCACTCGAAGCTCCGGCCAGACATTACTTCTCTGGTGAGTTGTTATTGCTATTTTTCGGAATCGGGCTTCAGCTACCTTTCATTCTAGCACCTTTTTGTGCTGGTCATTGAGCGAATCAATGGGTCGAATGTTTGACCAACTCGAGCCATTGCGTGGAGACTGTCGGATGGAGCTCACGTCGCCTGATGTAAGTGCCACTCTCCATATGACGACAATCGGGGGAGAGGGAATCTAGCACGACCTTAGATTGTGCTCGCTTCGAAATTGTTCCCAGGACTTGGCTGCAGCACGGGTTGGACTCCATCTGAAGCCCGCAGCCAGCCATGAGGTCTGGGACTGAGCACCAATGACTTAAATCGACACAAGTGATGCGAGCGAAGCATTGGAGTCAGAGCGGTACTAGAGCCATATCATAGGAGGAGTGGATACGGCTAGAAAGGAAATCCTTCACAAAGATCATACTCAACCTATTCCCGAGAGCAATTGACCTCATGTTGCCATGGGAGAGCGCCATCACGTTTGGTATTCTGTCATTTGCATACAGAGGCACGTGAGAGGGTTCTCAAGTCGATTCTGGGGGACGGTAAGCCAAACCTTTTTGAGTTTTTATGCTTAACGGGTTAATTTCGGTTGCGGTAAAGGTGTGTTAATGCCCTCGATCACTATACATTTCTTTCAAGAAATTTTGCTAAATTATCAGCAGTATCTATCTTCTAGAACAATAATTATTCCATCTGGACATCGTTCGGAATTATGCGCAGCCCGTTGTTGCGCCGTTCGGAGAATCAGCTGCATGTGTTGCACAGTGGAGAGCCGAGCAACAACGAGTGGGCATGAGAGTTCGCAGCCAAGCTGAGGATGAAGACCTCGACTTCCGTCGGACGAAACGCCGTGATCGATGAGCGCCTTTTGTGATGTGTTCAAATCGAGTGTCTTTGAAGACGACTGGCTAGGGTGACAGCCGTGTTGGGTATCTGCCAAGAACGACTTGTCCAGACTCGCTTCATGCCGTCTGTCATCTGCAAGCTGCCGTCCAGACACCAGTGACCCGGATCTGAGGCCAACAGACACCACATGGAGGCCGATACTTGATACATCCCAATGCGAACAGGTCTGCCCTGCAACATGGACATGAAAGTGTCACGCAGCGGAGCCCAGTTCACAAGAGGCCCTGAGACGTGATAAAGCGCTGCGCTGGACAAAGGATAGGAGGTAGGGGATCGCAGTGATATTGGCGAGATTGCCGCATATCATCTTAAGCCAGAACGCAGCCACGGCGTGCACGGCACGCCTTCGTGAGCGCTGCCGATGATCGTGTTGGGCGAGTAAGAGCCGCGCGGACTCGGAAGGGCCTTCGGGAATGGCTGCTTACGCGTTTTAACTTCGCGCGTTCCTGGGCCGGATGTGTGCCTGTCACGCCTCAGCACGCCAAACTTCTGCAATCCGTGGTGCGGCAGACAACCTTATGCGCTTTGAAACACCACACAGTGCGAATTACCGCTTGCGATCACGAGAGCCCCCTATAACAGTCTTTCGCTCGTGTTGAAGCTATTTGAGCTGACAGTGATATAGGAGTTTGAACGTTCGCAGGATCCGGCGCATCGACACTACGCAAGCCACGGCACACGGCACTCTGGACCGCATCACCATCGAATTTCCACTTTTGGCAGTGCTTCGAACCCTTTTGAAGCCTCCGATACGTACCTCTGCTGGCGTGGCCCTCTCCTGTGCCGCGCGCTACTTGAGGCAGAGCGCCGAGCAGGCTCACCCTCAACACTGCTCTGTAAAATCCCCGAGAGGCTGTGTCGTCACCGGAGAGTCCCGTGATGGCGTCTAGAACCTTTCGACCAAACTCCTCACACGCCGTGATCCCGGCCTAACGTCTATCTCTCTACATGGTTGGTGGGTGGGTGCCCCGGTGCGTGTGGCTCCAAAGGTTCTTTCCACATCGTGGACCTCGCGTGGTAGGTGTCTATAAGAGTGCCCTATCTCTCATGCTTTCTGGTTTCTGGGTTTCCTTTCAAGCTCTCACGATCGGTGTAACCACATTTTTCTAGTCACTCTTTTGTCGCTCCAAACATTGTCGCTCTTTTAGACACAGCTGTATTGCAAACGCTCGCCTACCACTCTCTCTATCAACCCTACCAAGGCCAAATCTCAAACCAACAATACACCCACATTCACTACCACTAGCAAAAATGTACACCTCAGGCTGGATCCTCACCTCCCTGTTCGCCTTGACGGCAACAGCCATTCCTCACGGCCACGGCCTCCGCCACGCCCACAAGCGTGACGCCGACACCTTCAACATCGAGATCACCAACAACTGCCCCTCCACCAAGCAGTTCGGCATCTACCAAATCACCGGCGGCTTCGAGATGCTCCAGCAGTGCGAGCCCGTCAGCATCGACTCCAACAGCACCCAAACCATCGCCGCTCCCTACAAGGGACTCGGCATGCGTCTCTCCGGCCACGCCGAATGGGGCGTTGGTGGCCAGTGGGCTCCCCAGGCCCTCTTCGAGTTCGGCTACAGCGAGTACAACGGCATGGAGGGCACCGCCTACGACCTTTCCATGATGGAGGGCTGCGAGACCGACGTCGGCCTCGCTGCTTACCCCCAGCTGTCCAGCAGCGCTGACAGCGAAGACTGCCCCAACAAGGTCTGCACTGACCCCAGCAAGTGCGACCCGTCGCAGGCCTGGACCAACCCGGCCCAGAACCTGGCTGGCAGCCCTGCTGATACCGTGTGCTACCACGGCAAGATGGACTTCAAGGTCGTCTTCTGCCCTTCTTCTTCAAACTAGATAGGAGAAAATCTGAAATGAGGTTGGCGCCAGAAGCGTCGACTTCCTTTTAACCCGAAAACTTGTGGTCCTTCTTCCACGACTTCATAGACGATAGAATTGATACTTTTTTTTTTAAACATGATATGCCTCTCCAACATCGTCCCTAAGACCCCTGCCCACCACTGAGATTGTTATTGTTTGTGCGATAGATTGACGTCGTCTCGTCTTGGACTCCTGGACTCCCCTCTGGTCGTTGTAGATTATCACGTCACAGCCAGAACAAGATCTCGCGTAGCGATACCATCATAGGCTCCTATCATTCGAGACGCCACAAAGCACGGCTACAGCACGCAAAGCAAGCGCACGCCCAATGCATACTTGAGCACCTCCCCTGAAGTCAATGCATTTCAATATTATTGCCCCTTTCTCATCCGGCTGGGCCTTGATCTCGAAGGTAGAAGCATGTTGTCGGGTTCGTAGCCGGAATCCATGTCCTGGCCAAGGCAGGTGTCCAGAAATATACAAGTGCTGGGTTACAAGTGTCGGGTGCCAATGACTCGGACACCGTGACGTTAGACTTTAGGGATCTCCATGTCGCAAGATCTGGCGGTTGCGGCAGCTGGGGTATCGTTGCACATGGTTGTGCAGATCAGAGCCAAGTGTTGTTTTGCTGGGTTTCTAGGAAGTTTAGTTGTAGATCTGGGTGGAGGTAGATTTTACTCGTCGCTGAGTGATCGTGGTGCTCATCAGCTCTTAGTCAGATTTGACGGGTGGTGAGATCGCTGAAGTTAGGCATGGTAAGGTATGATAGCAATGTTGGCTACTCGATGCGAACTGTAGTTAAAATAAGATGCTACCGTATACTAAAGATGAAACGGCCGAGAAGCTGGGTCTGATGAAATTAGCGGGGAGTTGCTGATGGGTCATGCTGGATAGATGACTGGGGTCTGGCGCATGAAACATGTTTGGTTAAGACTTCAATGTCATTGTGTGAAGTAGCAGATCGTGACCTCTGCTAGATACGGTTGATTACATTTACTTAGCGAAAAGCAACGCAGTGTTTGTGCATAGAGAGAAAACAAAGCCGCTCATATCCTACGCGAGGACCCAGACTGATAAAACGACAAGATTTGGAGAGGAAGTACGAAACCCAGATAACGCCTCGACCAACACACCCAAAACGTGCTGTGTCATCCAGAAAAGAGCGCTGACCATTTCCCAACAACCTAGAATTTTTTGTCAAAGAGTAATTGAACATCCGTTGGACCTGCCCTACTAAATGCTCCAAAGTATACAACTAACTCGAAAGTGTAGCAAGGTCGGGACACTACCACAGACCCGCCGCGCCGGTGAACCAACCGAATGTGAGCACAGTGACGCCGACCATCGAGAGCAAGAAGCCGTAGGTCTGCTTCTCCATAAGGCTCATTGCGCTGTTGCAGGTGGCGCATACGTAATCGGCAATTGGCGTGTAAGGCTGCGGTTCGTACATGCCGAAGGTGAACTGCTTCCAGGTTCCGAGGTAACCAGGGGAAGCGGTGGCAGAAATGTCCTTTGCCGCATCGTGGATGATCAAGGTGTAGGTCTCGGTAAGAAGAGGGATGGTGCCGGTAGACTGGTACTTGCCAGTATCCCAGACGATTGTCTGAGTCTGCTCGAAAGTCTCGTTGGCTGCAATAGTGTACATGGCATTGTTCTGCGTGCAAGTCGCCAGGACATCAACGGCCTGAGGGTTCTTGGACAGGGATGTGTAGTTCCATGCAAAAGTGACCATCTGGTTGATCTTATAGTAGCTTGCCGGTGACATGGCATCCGGGGTAATCATTGATGCACCTCCAGCGGGCATGCGAGGGTCAAATTGGGGCATGGAAGTGTTCGTTGATCCTCCTCCTGAAGTCTTACTGCCTGTAATTGAGGCAGTGTTTGATCCTGAGCTCTTTCCCGACCCCGACGCTGTGCTCTTCGCTGAGCCTGAGCTTGAGCTCTCATTGTTATCATTGTTGTTGTCGCCGCTCGAGGTCTCCTTGGCGCTTGCAGTGGTTCTCGAACCACTCGAGCTCTCTCCAGTCTGTGTACCAGTCGCCTCCTCCACGCTCGATGAGCCACCCGATGATGCGCTGCTCGAAGAGTCGTCTTGGCGTGCGATGAGTAAAGGTGCGATTTCCCGCTTGAGAGCATCAACTGGGTTGTTCAGCATGGATGGCCATGCCGATGAAGTCGCTGCCAGAAGCAGGACTGTGGAAAGAACGGCCGAAGGACGCATGGCTGTTTCGCCGGTGTGTACGTGTACTGCGGAGAGTGACGATTCCCTCGTGAGGGCTGTGTGCGTGGTGCGGTGAATTCGAGTGTAGCAGCCGGCCGTGGACGCGTGGCGCTGATCAAGTCCTAAGCCTCCTTGTTGTTGCTAGGCTACCGCTTGCACGTGATAGGCGAGTGGAAGCAGAGGAGGCAGATATAGCGAGCGTAGGGAGCTGCGTTGAGTGAAGCGAGCGGAATGTCGTGGGCGACGTATAGGGTGAGGAGACGGTGCGGGCGGCGGTGTTGTTGCTGTAGGGGATTTGTAGCAGCAGATCAGGTCTCCGGCGGAGGAAAGCAAGCATGTGGGGACGGACACTCTAAATTTGGATTGCACCAACGCTTCTACCACCGCTAAAGAATTACCGCCCGTCTATAGGTACACAAAACAATATAGCTGTTCGCTGATTGTAGCGTTGGAATTTCGCATACACACTATCTCTCAATAACACAATGAACAATTCTTCCCCAAAGCACTCTTCGCCAGAATTCGCTATACTCAAGGTTGTGCTCCCTCAGCAACGGCCTGCATATCGTTGGCGTCGACGATCTTCCGCCACCAAGCTAGGCTGCTTGGGGCATGGTCAGCACAATATACGATCGCTTGCAGCGCATAACGGCACGTCTTACGAGCAGACTCGCCACGTCCGCGTACAGTAAGCTCATTGTGCCATGATTTCACTCGCGTGTCGTTCGTCGCTCCAGTATCTCTAACCAAAAAAAGGAATATCTTTGCATCCGTCTGGTCAGACAGAGTCATCCTGGTCGGAAAATACCCTTGGTGGTTCTGCACTGGCCAAATGCTTGTTAGTGATCAAGCAATGGCGCGGTTGCGCCCAGAAGTAATAGCAGCTCTCTCTTCGTCTGTGGGGAAGCACACATCGAACAAAAGCAGCGTGCAGACCGGGTGAGACTCGGGCTCGACGATGACCTCGCAGTCCGTCGCTGCGATCATCTGTGCCAGTGAAACATCCTCGCCACACAAGTAGCCCGTCGACGGTCCCTGAAGCTCAACATCGGTTTTAGCATGGATAATATCTCCAAGTGTCAAACCGTCATCTTTGTTCATGGCCACTCCCACCGCGGTGGTGTCGTCAGAGTCCAGCAGTTCCGTGTGCTCGGGATCCAGGAGCAACTCGACACTCATTCCAGCCATTGCTGTGTAGCATGGAGGATCCGTGATGTACATCTTCAAGAAGCTTGGGTGCTCGCCTAGGTGAGCTGAGTCGAAGTCCATCTTGACAGATTGCGGTCCAGTCCATTTCGCCGGTCTGTGAATGACAGCATGGGACATGTATGATGGCACACCACATTCCACCAGGAGTGGATTCAGAGCGACGGGCGAAACGATCTCGCCTTCCCGCTTCTCTGACTCCCCGAGTCTACGAATGCCATGCTCGCTCCGATCATCTATCTTCCACGCCTCTCTCGGCTGGTTCTTGAGGCGTAGGAACAGTTTCGTCTGGATTTCTGGCGATGTGGCGATGATGTTCTGGAACTGATGAGAGACGCGCTGGATGATGAAGATGTCTTTCATCGGCAGGTGGACGATGATACGCTCGAGCAGCTCGCTGGTGTCGAAGACGGCTTTACGAGCCGATTCTGTCGGCATATGGCGCGTGAAGCGACGTTGGCTGGCGTCGAGTGGTGCTTGGTATCGGACTTTCTGCTCTTTGGTCAGCATGATGCGACAGGATCTGGAGCGATGATAGACTGACCTTGCGCGTCGTAGCTTTGTTCTGTCCCTCTTGGGCAACACGCTTCTTGGGGGCCATCGCGTAAGCAGAAGTGTCTCCACTCTGGAAGAGATGATGTTGTTGATGAGTTACGCTTGACGTGCTCAGCTGTCACACTTTCGAAAAGGTTGTTCGACTGCTTGCAATTGCTCTGCTTCTGGGGAGTCGGTTGCCAACTTGTGGTGTTGTTGGGTCGAAGGTGAGTCGTTCTTTTATGTGTAGGGTGGGTGGGGGGCAAGCCCGCAGAGCGTTCGCGAGAGCCTTCGCGAACTTATACGCGTTTTGCTTCACTTCAACCTTGTTCGCATTCGCATCAGTGCCCGATGATATGGTCCAATCAAAGGGGCTCGTTCCAACCCGAGCAGTTAAGGAGTGTGCTTAAGGCATCCGCTTCACGGGCTGTTGGTCCCTGGTTATCAATGACACTCGAATGGACGGGGGCAGTGTCTTATCGGTGAGAACCACGCAATGTTGGAGAAGTGACTTTACTCCTCTTGAATTCAATGAGATCACAAGGCGGCAGGAACGCGAGTCGCGCTTCGCACTTTTCTTGCCCGCCTGCTCACAATTCCATCACACCATTCTCTGTCTGCAGCTGCTGTTGACAGAAACTTCGCGAGAATCACGCCAAAGACATTGACAGCTACCTATTTCAAAGGTCCCCCTTCGTCACCTTCGTGGCCTTCATCGATCTTACCGCAAACAATCAACGCCGTGCACCCAAGGCCAAACCAGCCACCATGATTGAACAAGAGCACGAAGATCCCGACGGCCAGGTGATGACACGTCAGGTATGATATGGGATTTCATCAGCTTACAGTCTACCTACGCTGAGCATACAGACGCTGACTGACTCAGTGCGACATTGGGTTGCGACTGTCTACCCTCGAAGAGCGGGAGTATCACACTCTGGTCATCAAGCGAATTCTGTCCAACAAAAGTCCCTATTCATTCTACTCCAAAGGCTTCCGCGCAGCAGTAGCGTCTGACCTGAACGAATCTACTCGGGAAACCCGAAACGAGATCAGGAACCAAATCTGGGCGCACTTTCTCGGACGTGAACGTAAACTTCTTTCTCGGCCTCAATCTGACAGTCATTCGGATCATGTTACCATTGGAGGACCCGCGACAAAGGTTTTTGGGACTGCTGAACTCCTGGAGGGAATTCTCAAGCACGCCGCAACAATGGATGTTGTCACTGCCAGCAGAACCAACAAAATGTTTCACACGGTGATGACCACGTCTCCCTGCCTCCAGCCTAAGCTGTTCCTCCGCCCTACCAAGCCGACATCGACCATAGACTTGATACACAAGCAATCAACAGGCGATTGGAGCTCCAAGTTCACGGTCGCAGAACTCAACCCGCTACTACGTCTGAAGGACACCAAGCCCAAACCACTTTCGACTAGGCTCAGCACCGATGGGCCATGCGAAACAGTTGTCTTCACCGACAAAGCAGTCTCCGCAGGATGCTGGACGAACATGTACCTCACCAACCCGCCATGCACCGACATTGTCGTTTACCTCAAATACACATGCTACAGCCCCGATGGCTTCACGGGGTATTACAAAAACTTGAAAATTCGCAATGGAACTTACAACTTCAGGATGTACCGAGCTGAAGGCATCACGTTTGCCATGCTGATCGAAGCTGTGTATCTGAAGCGTGGTTTGAAGTATCATCCTGGACTTGGCCACAGATTGTGCTACTCGGGTTTCTTCGGCTTGTATTCCGGCTCGCCTGTTCCGACAGCTGCTATCGAGGCGCGGAATTGGTTCGACATGAATGATGATAAAGAGAAGCGTGTACTCGATCTCAGCGAGACATTCATCGACTTGGTTGGCATCGCGCTGCCATCCGCAGAGGACCTGCAGCAATTGAAGCCCGTTGAAGAAGAACACGTCAAGCAGACTGGTTTGGACGTGATGGAAGAAGACGCTTCGGAGGAAGGAAATGCAATCACGCATTTTGAACTGACAGTCGAGGAGGATTGAAATCATGACAAGTCCTTGCATCGGGTGTCGATCCATTGATCGCTGGGGTAACGGACGATGTGATCCGAGTTGCTTGGCGCTCTATCGGTCTGTATTGTGGGGTTGGGCCAAGAGAGCGTGTGGTCTGCTAACATCCATGCATCAAGCACAGTATCATTCTACTGCTTTGGCACGATTGCACAGACACTAGTTCGTAACTGCTTACTACAAGCATGGCTGTTATCCGTTGAAGTTGAAGAAATGGACTTGCACTTGAACTAATCTCTTATCCAACATTTGGCAGAGCAGCGCACTTGGCACATGTATCTGCTTTACTTGCAACTCTTTCCCGTCAACATCTACCTATGCTTTGCGAGAAATGTGCTGCCGCACGTCATTACGCATTCGTGGGCGCGCAAGCTGCGAAGCGCAGCGCGTCCCGCGTTCACTTCACTTGACCTGCATCCAATCCAATGAGAGCGCTGAGTCACTAAGTGCAAATGCCACCAACCTGGCGAGCCTTAGGCTTCTAAGAACATTACGAGCCACACTCAGGCTGACAACTAAATTTGGACTCACCACAACCACTTGCTCACGCTCATCCACCTCCAGTGCTTCGCAACACACACGTCACAAGCATCGGCGACGGTCTCACCGAACCGGGACCCCAGACTCCTACTTCTCCACCACAGATCTTTGGCAACAACCGTTCAGCGACCATGACTGACAACGACTGCGAATATCTGGACGGCCAGTCGGCGACGTATGAGGTACTATAGGTGTTTACGATTTCAACGGCGCTCATGTCGGAAATGGATACTGACTGTGCTTAGGCCGGGACAAAAGTACCACTGGTACGCGAAGACTTTGCCGATTTTGAAGAGAACGAGCGTGCTTCTTACGCATTCGTCGTCAACAAGATCCTCTCGTGCTCACATGAGTATCCAGAGTCACCCATCTCGAAGCGTCTGCGCGTAGCAATTATGAAGTACCGCAACGAGCATACCTACCAGACTAGGAATGAGATCAAGGACCTGGTCTTCGAGCAATTTTCGAGACGCACAACCCAGCATAGACCCCTCTCTTCATCTGAGGCTAACAACAAGATCGATGTCAACACGAAACAAGGTCCCGTCAATAAGGTCTTTGCGACTACTGAACTTCTGGAAGGAATACTTAGCAATCTCTCGACAATAGAGCTTGTGAAGGTTAGGAGAGTCAGCAAAACCGTCTCGACGGTCACGAAAACATCCCCTATCATACGATCCAAGCTCTTCCTTCGCCCCGTGCACCTAACGACAACTGTCAACTTGAACGTCTTCATCAGAGATTCCATACCTGACAGCGAACAGCCTTGCGAGTATGCGGTGGCAGAACTTAATCCGCTATTGCAAGTGAGGGACTCCTATCCTCCTAAACTGATAGCGGGACTATCATCGCAGGAGATCAGTCACATTGTGTTCTTCAATCCCCGCATTACACTTGCATCGTGCTGGACCAATATGTATCTTACGAACCCGCCATGCACCAAGGTCATAATCCGCCTGGTATACTCAAGTTTTTGTTCGACGATCAACAGGGCCAATGGAAAGCACTACCACATCACGGCAGACCGTACCGTTTATCGAGAAGACGGCGTCACATTCGGTATGCTCATGGAAGCCGCATATTTAGACGGACGGACAAAAGTCACAGAGTATGCGCCTCGCACTAGCCTGAGATCGATGACACCATTCGCGAATGATTCAGTCGCAAGTGTTCTGCAGATGTGCGAGAAGCAGAGTCAATGCTGTAAATTGCAGCTTGACCTCGACGAGACTCTGATCAAGCTCGTGGGTGTTGCTTTGCGTACCGAAGAGAACACGCAAGATTGGGAGAAATGGGGACTCGAAATGGCACAACAGCACTACTACGACTGGCCCGAAGACGAAGTCAGCGTGGAAGTCAGACCTGGCAAGATTGCAAGCAATAGTGTTGAACGCTTTGCAAGACGCAACGCCCCCTAGGAATGTTTCCCTTATTTCTGGTCGAGTCTCCAAGATGTCGCAGCGATGGTTAGAAGAAAGGTCAGGAAGCCTGTAGATCAGGAGAAGTTCATTACTGCAGAGGATTGAAACACTCGCGAGCACGCCTTCTGGATGGCTATGGCTTAGCATTCGCGGCAGATGGAATGGTCTGATTCTGTATCAAATACTCCGAGCATCACAATTCATCCATCGCTTCTAAATTGTGTCATCAGACGATGCTTTACTGTGATGCGAACTGCCGTTGCTGCTGGTGCACAGTACTGAAGCAGGCTATGCGCACGTGTGCCAATGTCAACGTTCTGATACATTCCAGTGAACCCACCATGTCGTCCTTTCAACCAAGTCGCGTGGGCACACGAGAAGCATCGCCAATCAATTTCACATACTCGACATCACACCACTTGCCTCTTATCACTCCATCGAAATTCCCATCATCTCGGATAAAGGCGCTCGTGCGTCTTTGTAGATAAACCCTGCGGGCACGCTGACCTCGCGACGACAAGCCATCCGCAAACAGCTGCCTGACCTTTAGACAAAGGAATTGTCCTCACACACCATCCCGAGCATCTCCAGATCTCGCTACCGACTGCATGCATCTGGAACACGGCTCAGCCTTATAGTGCGGTGCCCTAATGCAGGGCAAGTGTACTCGATGTCCTCAGAGTATACTTTTCTCTCGACAATGGGTACTCGTGCGGCCCGAACGCCACCTGAAGTAATCAAGTATGCTGAACAATGGCCGAGGCAGACTTAAGCATATATGGTGCCTTTCTTGCCGTGCCGTGTCTCCTCAAAACGTAGTCATTTCTGGCGAGCAGGCAAGCCCTCATTTCGATTCCTTGTACATACATCCGTACCGTTTCATTGATCACTGCGTCCCGTGCCTGCGGAAGACTGAAGCCTAGACTCTTAAACAAATTCGGACGATTATACTCATCGCAATGCCAGTCACCAACCAGCATCTTCACTGGACGCAGCGTGTTGCCCTCATCCGCAGCAGCTTGCACTCAGCCAGTCGCAGTGGCGACTTCACATTCTTCAAAGCTCTTCAAGCGGCTGGAATGATCGATGGAACAAACCATGTCGCCGTACTTTCCGCCGAGATGGGAGATGATGTCGATGTACTACTGGCAGCCATCGACAACTTGAATGCAGGTCTGGCATATGTCCACCAAGATGCGTTTCAAAAGGTTTACGAGGGTCTAAAGTTCTCCATGAAGGAGGAGGGAGATGGAGAGGCCACTCATGAGAGCAAAAAGGCTAAGCTCTACGTCGACATTACCATGCAACGAAATGTCGCAGACATGGCTATCGACAAGATGATCAACTCAGCGGTCGCTCTGATCAACACCCAATCCGAGGCTTTCCAGGAAGCAGCTGCTAATGTTTGGATCACTGGTTCTACGATCGTTGCAGATTGCATTGAGGTCTCACTGAAAGAAATGCTGTCCCTCGACACGAAGATGACCGACTTCATCCGCATTGAAGAGAGCTTCAACACCGTCAAAGCCTCGACCATCTCCGCCGTCACTGGTCTGAAGGGCGTCTTCTGGCTCATGGACACCAGCCACCCTTCTTCTCCTACTGAACCAAAATCGCCCAGCGCTCCACGCAGTGCCAGCATTGCGTCCGCAGGTGCAGGAATGCTTCGCCGCCTCTCCACAGCCTTTGCTCCAAGCGTAGCAAGCTCGAGCACATCTCGTAGCTCTTCTATCGTGTCCCAAAACGCCGTCAACCAACAGGCTCTTCGTGCGAACTCAGTCTCTAGCGCGAGTGCGGCCACGCCTGTATATCGCACGCCGAACTACGTTCGCAACTCGATCTCTGCTGGTTGTCCCACGAGTATGCCTTCGAATTTTGAAGCCTTCCGCCGCAACCTGTCAACTATCCCGCCGACACCCGCGCAAGATGACGACAAAGATCCCTTCGATACGAGCGAAGCGCCGCCCGTGCCGAAGCTGCCTGTGCTTCCCAGCATGGCTACTGTACCGAACGAGCCTTTCGTCCAGCCGGGCTTGGTGGAGACGGTCTGAGGAGCTCACGATGTTATGACTTTATCTGTAACGGCCTGAACGACGAGTTTCCTGTAATTATAGACAAGAAGCAAGGCAATTTTTCCTTCTAGAGACGCTGCGCGTTAACGGCCTATGAAATATATTTTCACTTCATTTCATACCACGAAGAACGAATGACTGTGACTCTAGAACCTCTCTGCCTCAACGCACCTCCATGTCATGTCGTCTCCATCACCAAATCTGACTGTAGTGTCTGTGTCTATTGCGTGCCCCAGCATGCTCAACACATCACATGGCATGTCTAAGTCGCCCGAGGAGCGAGTCTTACGCCAGCCTGTCTCGGTAGTCCACTTCCACCTTTCGAGAGCAAAGTCGTCGCCAATGCGTGCAACACCTTGACATACATTCCCAAGCCGCACCACCATGCCGCGTGACTTCCGTGCAACATTCTCATGTTGCATGACCAAGCAAAGCCGCGACGCAGCACTACGCTCACCACGAGCCCCAGACTTGCCAACCTCAACAGCCACTCCCCTCTCTCTCAACCTTTCCAAGCACTCTCTAGTCCCGTCCTCGTCCAAAGGCGGCAGAACCTCAACATCCACATCCCGCCACGCCTCAACATACTCCGTCATTCTCCCCGTAGCCGGATTGACCATACTTCCTTTCTCCAGCGCCAGACCCTCAGAGTCCTCAGGCAGCATCTCGCCTTTGTCGACAACATCCTCGGCTGTTGAAGTTTTGGAGTCAATCCAGTGATGCCATTGAGTGTGAGTTTTGCCGTCGATCACGCAGCTGGTGGAGTGGCCGGCGAACGACCATTCTACGTGAGATGAATTGATGGGTTTGGATCCAGGGGTATCATCTGCAATGACGCGAATGTCGACGAAGCGGCGTTGGCTTGATGTTAGGACGATAGTCGAGGTGGGTTCTGATGGGGGATCTGGGAGCCATTGGATGTAGGCTCGGGAGGAGATGTAAGGTGGCATTGTTGGTAAGTGCGGGCAGAGAATCAGCTAAATTTATGGGTTTGCGAAAGCTAATTGTCCGTTGACTATGTTGTGGAGATGTTTATGTAGTTGGTTGGAAGTGAAGACACGATGCTACGGGTTGTGAATCAATGTTGCTTTGTAGATCTATCACTGGTTTCTCCACTTTTTCAGGGCATCTTGCCCCTCTTGGACATCAGTATGACTGTTGGCCGATGGTTTGTATTGGAAGACCCAAATTACCAATAAGCATTGGCAGCGACCATGCTGAGTACATGTAGCCGCCTGCCGCCTGCAGAAGCGTGATTACACATAATGTGTAAATTGCAACAGACTTTCTCTACATTCTAATCGCGCGCTATGCTTCGCTGCAAATTCCTTTTCTGACACGCGTAAAGTCATTCGTTCCATCAATCGTCCCATCAACATTCAAGCACCAGCCTTCATAGCCTCCAATCTCCCACTGCCTCTGCTGCTGAAGATAGCCATGATTCCGAAGCCCACGTAGAACAGCGCTAGAGGATATGCCACCAATCCCCGCATCTCCGTCATCCTGCCCACACTGCAGAACATGCCAGAGCTAGAGTATGTGCACCATGCGATGGCCAAGCTCACCAAGCAGTAGCCGAAGAACGAGTCCAGAGGCAGAACTACGCCGATGAGGGATGCGAAAACGAGAGGTAGGAGGCAGTAGCCGAGGACGGAGCTGGAGCGGCCGATTGTGAGAGTGGAGGTGAGGCTGGAGCCATATCCGCCGTGAGCGTCCTGTTGCGCTTGGTTTACTTCTTCTCGTGTGAGAGCGGGAGACATCATTGAGAAGATGAAGTTCAGGCTTATGGCGCCGAGGATGGCGAGACCGCAGACGTAGCCGAACCAAAGCTTTCCTGACTGAAAATTTGTAAGCATTTCGGCCAGTTCAAGAGACTGAATATCCAACTTACCAGTAAGAGGAATGTTCCAAACAATGCGCAGAAGAGCAGAGGACCCGCCAAATCGGCATCGTCCATAATGTGTTGATCAATTCTCGCAACCGGGTTCAGCACGGCAAGAGTCTGTCCAACGATATTAGCTTATAGCTCTTCTCCTTTCCAAAACACCCATATCCTACCTTAGTCTGAATATGATGGAAGTTCACTCCCAGCTCTTCCAATAAAGGCGGCTCGCCCTCATAACCCTCCGTACCAAACGCCGCTATCCAGCCTGTCCTTAAACCACTCTGTCCTGTGCCCATCTGTCCTGTTGCTCCAGGTTGTCCAGGGAATGCGCCGAAGCCATAGTTTGCGCTTGAGGAGCCGTAGTTTGAGGAGTAAGCGTTGCTTTGGGCACCAGCGCCGTAAGCTGCTTGGAACGGTGTACTGTGACCCGATACGGGCTGGTTGGAGTATGAAGATTGGTAGAAGTTGAGGTTGTTCTGGGCATTGTATGCGCTCTGGTCGGGTTGGTAGCCGTAGGAGGCCATAGTGGCCTTGTGTTGTGGGTGTTTCGAGGAGAGGTTGTCAGGATGTGCCGATGGCTTAGCGGAGAAATTCAGAAAGAGTGTCGTGAGTTAAGCAATTGAAGAAACGGCTATGGAACTTGCGCGCTCAAGGAAAGACGAATGTGGTTTGATGTTTGGCAAGCTGTCAATTATGATGCCTTGTGAGGACTGCGGTGAGCCCTGAACGGAAACCCCCCGCACTTGCTTGTATACCTCTCTCTATTATACCCCCCGTCGAGACGGAGGCACTACATGTACCTCTACCAAAATGCCCTGAGCATGTTCGATCGATCCGAAATAGCCATTACTGACTTCGCAACACGTTAATATGCAGTTGTGCGACCCGACTTCTGTATTGGGCCACATCTACATATTTGAATCCACTTAAAGTGAGGCTCAAATCTCAGTTGCATGATGAGCCGCATTTCTTTGCGCACCTACAACAACGCCAAGGGTGTAAATGCATGTGACACTTACACGTATCGAGATCAGGGGGTTTCCCGAGCCGTTGGTACATAGACGTAACCGCATCTCTAATGTACCATATGCATGCAGTGTATGTATGGGACGCTTTGCTCCTTCCAACACTAACCCTGCCAACCCAGACTATTGCAGTGATGGTTCTTAACGATACGTTGAATGTAAAGACAGCAGGAAACGAAGTAGACAACATGTAGCGACCGTGTGGCATTGGCGGAGAATGCAGCGGGATACAAGCACGGCTCAGCCATGGAAGACTTTGATCGCGTGCCGTTTGCTTCTTCAGATCTGGTGAGTGAAGTCAAATGAGCGATGTGATCGCGGAAGGTGGAGGTGAATTGGAGTGGTGGAGCCGAACAAATGACAGCCATTCGACGTGGGGTTGGAGGGGCACGTAAATACTGCTGCTACTGCCGGCGATCGACTTACCAGTGTCACGTTCTTTTGCTACCACCATACAAAAATTGAGACGCATACGCAGAACCTCGTCTTATCTTCGATTGACAATCCCAAACAATACCCGACGAACCTTCACAGGAAACCAGCACCGCCAAAATGGAGGTTCCAACCAAGACCTCGCTCGCCGATATCTACCCTGAGGACGCACTGCAGGCGCAAACGACAAGATGGAACAACCTGCTCTCTACCTTCAAAAGCACATATGGCAAGTCTGCGGGCTTTGTTAGCAGAAGTCCAGGCAGAGTGAACATTATCGGCGAGGTAAGCGAACTAGCTGTATCGCTCTTTCCCATTTTGTAGCTGGTGCTATGGAAGTGAAATCAAGATGCGCTACATATAGAGGAAAGCCAAACCTGTAAAGCATTACTAACTGTAGTACAGCACATTGACTACTCTTTGTACGAAGTCCTGCCCATGGCCGTTACCGCAGATGTCCTTCTAGCCGTTTCCGTCCGCCCTCGAGAGGCAGGCCCGAGCACTATCCGCCTCACAAACGTCAACTCACAAAAGTTCAAGACCAAATCATTTGAAATTCCCGAGTCAGGCGACATCGAGATTGACTCTTCAGCTCTCGAATGGACAAACTACTTCAAATCAGGCCTTCTAGGCGCAACAAAGCTTCTCCGGGAAAAGTCAAAGGAGTTCAAACAGAGCGTGGGAATGGATATCCTTGCAGACGGCAATGTGCCTTCTGGTGGCGGACTGTCTAGCTCAGCAGCTTTCGTCTGCGCATCGTCTTTGGCGGTCATGAAGGCGAACGGCGAGGACAAGGTCGACAAGAAGGAATTGGTCGAGGTTGCGATTGTCTCAGAACGAGCAGTTGGTGTCAACTCGGGCGGTATGGACCAGGCTGCCTCCGTCTTCCCTCTTCAAGGCCAGGCTCTCTATGTCAGCTTTGTGCCTGAACTCGCGGCGAAGAATGTCTCCCTCCCCGAACTCTCCTCGCCTCTGGTCTTTGTCATTGCACAGTCATTCGTCGCCGCCGACAAGCACACTACTGGTCCTGTCTGCTACAACCTTCGCGTGGTAGAGTGCACACTTGCCGCTCTGGTTCTCAGCAAGATCTCTGGTCTCAAAACCCTTCCTTCGGACGCCGGCCCTCTCGGCAAATCCCTTCGTGGTTTCCACGATGCCTACTTCCAGGAGAAGGAAGGCGTGGCAGACAACCACAAGGTCACAGCAGCGCAATTCCAAGGCCAGCTCGAAGATCTAGTCGCCAAGGTCGACCACTACCTTCCCCAAGAAGAAGGCTACACTCGCCAGCAGATCAGCGAGATCACCGGCATTCCAATCCCACAACTGGAGGAAGAATACATGACCAAATTCCCTATCCGCGGTGAGCGCTTCCTCATCCGCCAAAGAGCACTGCACGTCTTCGGCGAGGCCATCCGCGTGCTCAAGTTCATGGACCTCCTCGCATCGCCTCCCGCACAGAACGAAGAAGAGACCCAGAAGCTGTTGCAAAGCCTCGGCGCCCTACTGAACGAGACACAAGATTCTTGCCGCGAAATCTACGACTGCTCATGCCCTGAGATTGATGAGCTGTGCACACTGGCCCGCTCAGCTGGCGCGTATGGTAGCCGCTTGACGGGCGCGGGCTGGGGAGGCTGCTCGGTGCACCTTGTGCCTGCAGACAAGGTCGAGGCTGTCAAGGAGAAGTGGACGAACGAATACTACAAGAAGAGGTTCCCCGATTTCACTGAGGAGAAGCTCAGCGAGGCGATTGTGGTCAGCAAGCCTGGCAGCGGTGGCTGCGTGTTCGAGGTCAACGGCAGGGAGAGCATCTAAATATCTTGCTCTGCTCTGATAGAGAAAAAATTGCATGTGCATAGCCAGTGAAACAATTTGTACGTTTCGACTTCGAATCAACACACAAGAGCCTTCGTCTTAAATGATTACCGTTACATGTATACTGAAAGTAATTCTTGAGTGAAGCCAACAACAATTTACCCTTTTTATCGGCCCAGCCCCAGGCTCTCTCCACACGATGACGGAAGTGGGGCGCAGTCGGCGTCGGCTTCACTGACTGGAGCGCTCGTGCTGCGCCCGCAATCAGCATCTAGACTTCCTATCCTGTGCACTTGTGCATATCCTTGTATCCTTAGCAACACTACACAGCAAACATGTCGGGCCTCGAGAAAGCTCTGTTCAACCTGAAGGTAATATGATAGAGCTCCTCCGTTATGCTATACCGCTAACCGCTCGCGCACAGTTCACAGCAAAGCAACTCAACCGGCAGGCAGCAAAGGCCGGCAAAGATGAGCAGACGGAGCGCGCGAAGCTGAAGAAGGTGCGTGAGAACCACAATATAGATATCCGAGCATGTAAGGGAACATCGTTCGCTAATGCGCTCTTCTCACCAGGCTATTCAACAAGGCCACGCCGACATCGCCAAGATCTACGCCCAAAATGCTATCCGCAAACAGAATGAGAAGCTCAACTTGCTACGACTTGGCTCACGGCTTGACGCCGTCAGTTCAAGAGTGCAGACTGCTGTGACGATGCGCCAGGTCACGGGCAGCATGACGAATGTGGTTAAGGGCATGGATACTGCTATGAAGAGTATGGATTTGGAGAAGGTAAGAATGCTTCTGGAGAGACCGCGGGCGTGACACTGCTTTCGCTATGGGATGAAGAGGGACATACGCTTACAATAAGGATAATACAGATCAGCGCCGTCATGGACCGCTTCGAGACACAATTCGAGGATCTGGACGTCGCGACTGGATACTACGAGAACGCCACTTCTTCTGCCACCGCCGTTGCCACTCCCCAGGACGACGTCGACAAGCTCATGGGCCAGGTCGCGGACGAGGCGGGCGTGGAGCTTTCCCAGGAGATGAATTCGGCTACTCCGGCTAAGGGCATTGCGGCGCAACCTGAGGAGGAACGCGAGGACAAACTTGGTGAGAGGCTGAGGGCATTACGTGCTAGCTGAGGAATGAATCAGGCTAGAAGGTCAAGAATGTTCCAAGAAACTGCTGGGAGATATGCAAGCGTGAGTACATTGGAACGAGCGGGGTAAGGCGTATTGGCGTAACGTGGTGTTTATATCTCAAGAGCATGGAGTTTCACGACAATCAATTACCCCTTTGATGCACATATAAAGACACAGGTGGAATTTTACTGATCAATCGGAGCTGAAGCGACGTCTTACATGCCATTTGGTGACACAGCATGCCACCCTGGCAAGGCTGAGCAGTGGCGCAGACGATGTGCCAGCTGTATTTGATGGGTGTCTGTCAGATAGCTACCCCTCATGGCCTGAAGAGTGATAAGACAGTAATCGCGCGTTATCTGGATCTTTGCTGCTGCGTTTTGTTCAGCCGCAAGCCTGAACTACACAGTTCCACGAAGCCATTCAATCTTTTCCATCTGGCTCTTCGCCGATCCATCTCCAGTTCGCAGCAGGTCAGGCCAACAAAGTAGCCCGAAGCCTCTCCGCCCAAAGCACGACACTTCAGAGCCTAGCGCCATGTCGGGTCTAGACACCGCGGCCGCTGTGTACGGCCTGATAGGCGGGACCATCGCTATCATCGAGACATCGGTCGAGATCTACGATGCTGTCAAAGACAAATCGGGCATCCCTCTCAAGTTACGGAAGGTTTCCGACAAGCTTCCTTCCCTACTCGAAATTCTTCGCGGGGCTGAATCTCAGTACAAAGCTGGGCAGCCTGATGGATCTACGTGGATCAGTGCTGCCGCAGACGTGAAGCGCTGTGATGAGGCATGTCAGGAGTTGCAAGATCTTCTCGGGAGCGCATTTCCAAAGATTGGCGTTGGCCGAGTGGGCCGCTTCTTCAAAGGCACGGGAACTGTACTTAGCAGGAAGCACAGAACAGCTGAGCAGCTGCTGGCGGAGATATATGAGTGCCTGGAAATGCTGGTCGATCGCTCTATTCTCACGAACACCGGATTGCTGGAGGACATCAAGAAGACCGTGGATGAACTACTCGAAGCTTCTGGCCTGACCCAGCACAACGTGCATGGCACAAACATTGGACGCGATCAAGTCTACCACAATACTCAAAGCGGCACTGGTCAGATGTTCACTGGACCAGGAGGCACCTTCAATTTCCACCAAGGTACGTCCGGAGCCTCAAATCACTGAACAATGGAGATGTGGTGCTCACTTTGTTTGTACGGCTCAATGCCTGTGGTTTGTGCATTGGTTGATGTTGTCGATCGCTTATATGATTACTGTTCAAGGGGTCGGGAGTCTGTAAGAGAGTATTGAGACCACAGTGACCACAGTGACCACTCTACACCGTCAATGTTTGCATATGAAGTAGAAGTCTTACTAAGTCCATGACAACAGGTTCACTCAGGAACCTCATTGGAGGGAATGAATTTGAGAAGCAGCTACGTGAAGAGAAAAGGTTAGGGACGCTGCAAGAGTGGTTACGATTTGCCGCAATCGACTATCGAAAGGCTGACATCGCCGAACATCATGAGAAAACCTTCCAATGGGTATTCCAATCGACTTCAACCCCCGTGGAAGAAAATGTTGCTGGCTCCTACTTTGTGGAATGGCTTCAACATGGAAAGGGACTTTACTGGATTCAAGGTACCCTAGGATCCGGCAAGTCGACCTTGATGAGATACATTGTTGAACACTCTTCGCTCCAGAGCCACTTGAGAACGTGGGCGTGCGGTAGTACCCTTCATGTTGCATCCTTCTTCTTCACAAAGACAGGCCCAGAAGTATTACAGAGATCTCTTCAAGGACTTTACAGGACACTGCTCGAGAGTCTGATCCGAGGCAATGAGGAACTCGCCTGGGTAGCTTTCCCAGGTTGGCGGGCGAGCGATCGTCATGCACCAGACCCACCTGTTGGTTTACTTCGAGATGCCTTGCAAAGAATCTTGAGAAGCCACACCGGATCGCAAAAGTTCTGCTTTTTGATTGACGGCCTCGACGAATACGAAGAGGACGATTCTGTTCTAAGGACCAAACTGGCAAAAGATGTCCTGAAACTTGCGAAGCTACCTGGAATGAAAATCCTCGTGGCTAGTCGTCCGGAAGCCTCATTTGTGGACTGCTTTAGTGATTGCCCGACGATGGAGCTACACCGATTGACAAAGAGAGATATCACTAGATACGTAAAGGCTGAACTCGACCACGATGACCGTACTAAGAGCTTGACACGTCTGGATGCGGCAAAATTGGCGGCTGAAATAGTCCGAAAGGCTCGCGGCGTGTTTCTTTGGGTGATTCTGGCTGTGGCAAACATACTCGACGGTGTCATGTTCGGTGAGACTTACCTGGACATACAAGCCCAGATCTCCACGCTGCACAACGATCTTTACCAAGCTTTCAAGCAGGTTTTGAGCGTGAGAATACAGTTTCAATACCGCCAGGAGGTGGCTCGATGCTTAAAGATGGCTAGTCATCATCGAAAGTACGTGTACTGGACCACAAGCTACCATAGATATGGACTGGGGTCAAGACATGGGCCCACCGATCCGAAGCTGTGCTCTCTCGCTGCCTATACAATCGGCCGGCGGATCGACAGATCAGATACCTACAATCATTTGCTCCTTGCTATCGAGGATCCTAACGAACTCGATCGCCAGATCAATACACTGAGGAAAAATCTGCCTCGCCGTTCTTGTGGGCTGTTCACATGGACATCTTCAGGAATGAGTTTGCTGCACTCCTCGATGGACGAGTTTCTAGATCGACCAGAAGTCGCAGAATTTCTGCAAAATCAAGCTGGAGAGGATTTTGACGTAGCTCTGGCCTTGGTAGCCGGACGAGTCGCAGATTTGGTCGCAACGCTTCATGGTATGTCCGAGGCGGAGGCTGCGGCCTCAAATCGGGGATTATCCGATCCACAACAGATGAAACACCTGATCATGAAGCATCTGCTAGAGATACTACAATGTATCGAACTGGCGTATAATCCGGAAAAGACAGCGCTAGAGGAGCTACTACTTTGTTTGGACCGAGTTCTACATAAGAATTGGTGCGTTGCAAATCTACCACGACTCGTTGAACTCACAGTAGGTGTAGACTTCATGATAGAACTGGAATCCACGGCTGGGTCGTTCTTGCTCAAAGGGAATCTCATCACATTGGCAGTCTACCACGGATGCGTACGCTACATCAGACACATCTCGCAGGCAGACCGTGGCCTCTCATCCGACGGGATGCTGCTGTTCGACATGGTCAACTTTGGATTCCTCTGTGCAACCTCCTTCCAAAGCTCTGCTTCCGATGAGCTCCAAGGTCCTGATGTGCACGAACAAGTCAAACGGTCCGCACACTGGTCGGCACCGGAACAACATAACCAGTCATGGGATGGTAGCTCGCATTTCAGTATAGCTGAGCTACTTTTGGAGGAGGGTGCGGACCCAAATAGGCCCGCTAGTTACATACCTTCGTGGGCCGCTAAGTCTAAGTCTCAGTCTCCATGGCAGAGAGCTTTAGATGGAATACACGAGTGTACCCTTGCACCGCTGAGTCAAAGAGAGCCGATTCTACAGCGCGCATTTAGCTTAGCGCGTTGCATGCTGGAACACGGCGCCGATCCCGTATATATTACGGGTCAATGGAGCGGTGGAAGGATGATATACACCAATTTATTCGAAGAGTTACTCGAAAGGACTTGTTGCGGCCACAACAAGCTGCAGAGTTGCTCGTGTTCATCTGCCGCAAGGCTGCAATCTCAGGTGCTGAGCCTCATTGACCTTGCACAAGCGAAGAGGGACGAGAAGTGACGGAAAAGAAAATGCATGGCACCACAGTTAGGGTCAAGAACACAACATCGACTTAATCAGCATTTGTTGCTTCACCTTTTATGCGCTTACTGCGTCGTCTACAGATGTCCGGGCCGTCCAAAGCCTTCTCGAGCAAACCGAGAGTAATTGCGCCGGATTTTGTATGCATTGGCGCGATAGAGATGAAGCGGGTAGACACATGTAGTATGCACAGGCTCAAACAAGAAGACATCCATTCGTCGTTCCAGAGAATGATGCCGGCAAATCGTGGCTTCGAAGCACACACAATCTTCTCAGTCGCCCTCGAGATCGCAGCCTGATTTCAGAATGTGATATGGCTATAGTTTACAGCAGTCGCCGCGATCGGATTTTATATTGCAACTGAGCTGATTTGAGATATTCTAACATCGTCATCGTTCTCTCAAGCAGGAGTGATATATGGACTTCTATTCTTGACACCAAAGCTCCGGTCATCGTCGTGCTTACCGCTGCCGCTTAGTGACACTACCGAAGATTTAAGACGACAAGCAGAAATCGTCATATGCTCATTTGCCCATATGTGCATTTGGGTGCGCCTGCTGACGCACCGACCCGCCTTTAAGTGACATCGCACCCACCGCCATGATTGAAAGCAGTATCAAGTTCTGATGCACGGCCACCTCGCGCTGTAGCTCGGCTCATTGACTGTCACTCTCATACGCTTTGTCTTCCACGTCTTCGAAGACAGCATACGAGGACAATGCTTCACAAGTCACGCTTGTGTTTAATCGTTCCGCACTCTCGTCCCACCGCACCGCAACATCCCGCATCGGAACCTCGAATTTCTTCGGCTGTCTATGCTCCAGCTTCAGGTCTTGCGCGACGAATGAAAGAAGATCTTCTGGCGACATGTGGACTTTCCACGGCGATTTCTCTTCGCTGTAAGACATGAGATGATGACCGTCACATGTGCACGATGGACCATTGGAACAGACTTGGATGTTAGTGATCCTGAGGCACTGTCCGACGATCGTTGCGATGGCCGGTGTCGTACCCTCGTGTTTGGTATGACGCACGACGAGACCACAATGGAAGATTGATCTGTTCGCGCCGCGGAAGAATAGCAGTGTGTCCCCAGGCTGGATCTGCTTGTTTGTCAAGCATGCTACCACTCCATTAGGCGTCCGGATGGCCGTGGTCTCGCACTCTTCTCTTCGCATGACGGGCAAGTTGCGTTTTCGTGAATTAGAACCCGATAGACTTGCGACGTACTGACCTGTAACATCCTGCCATACCTCACAATACGACTCCGCTTCCATGGTGATGCGATATAAGACCTTAGGCATGGTAGAAGTTCGCAGCTGCGCTTGACCGGAGCATGGCTCATCATTTCGATCAGCTATCCGTCGGCGCTTCTGCATCGCCGCAATATCCGTGTCATCAGGCCCTAGGCCAAATGCTCCGACAACGTCGTGGACCTCTCTGAAATTGGACTCATAGAATATGTATTCAACATCAACAGGATGCTTTGCCTTGTACTCCAGCAAGCGCAGCGCAATCTCCGCAACGGACTGTGTGTAGTCAGGAAGGAACGCTCGACGTGACGCCGAGTCTGCCAGCGGCAGAAGGGCGAAGACGCGGTCGCGCGGATCGTAGCAATAGGAAGCATGGTACGTGTCAACGAGATTGCAGATTGAGGAATCTACTTCTCCATCCCGAAAGTCGAGGAGCATTTGCAGGTACCAGGATGGGTGTCGGATCTCTATGTCGTGCCATCTTTGCTGGTAGACAGCGGCTTTTGGTTTTGACGTGAGATCAGTTTCGAGTGCGGCGAGCTTCCAGAAATGGAACAGAGATTCCCCGCATAGCATGACTGCAGAGTTCGAGCGGGTGAGCTCTTGTATGATCTATTTGTAGAAGTCAAGGTATCAGCGAGGTGTCTCAATTGGCGCTGGCGATACGTGGCGTACCCAAAGCCGAGAGAAATATGGTCTTAGCGAAAGGAGACGAAGGGCGTCTATGATGCGCTGATGCATCTCCTGTGGTAAATCGAATATCCTGACAAGCGTCTGTGCCTCTCTCAATCCATACCCGCTGCCATCTGCGGGCCGTTTCATATGCTCCCATTGATTCATGTGCACGTATTCGCGATCTTGTTCACCAAAGCTGGTTCCGTCATAACAGACGTCTACACAACTTTCGCACACTTTCATGAGATGTCCTTCTGGATTGTTCCTGGGCTGGTGCCATCCCGTGGAAAGCGACTGCTCACATTCGACACAAGCACCTCTGAACTGGTACTCAGTGCGAACGTCTAGATACATATTATGTCCAGCTCCGTTGTTGTGGATGCCCTTGCAGTCCAGACAAAACGTTGGGTTCTCGAAGCAGCCTCTACATCGGTACATGCGACGGGAAGGAGGGGAATCACAAGCGCTACAGGTTGTGTATGCCTCTTGTGTTCGTGCCAGCCTTCCTAATACATGTTCGACGTAGAGAGCGTGAGTACGGATTTGCTCCGCTAGGAATTCGCTGTCGTCTTCGTGACGTCCCAAGCTTACGCAGGTGAATTTCGCCGCTTCATATATGGAGCTCATGATGCTCACTTGGATGCTCTTCTCATGGTCGTTCGTCTGATCAATTGAGAGCACATCTATCCACAGAGGAAGTGGAAGATTGTGGAGTCTTGTTTGCCAAAGCGCCATCCAACTGTTCTCCCCAATGTTCACGCGCTTGCCGTCGAGGCTGATGGTGCGGTGGCGGGCCATATCGCCCCATGTATAAGATATTGCGGCATAAGGAGGTGCATTGTCTATGGGATGAGTGGAGATGGTGCAGTTAATGTCGTCGATACCTGCATCAGATGGCTTGACGTGGATGAGACGTATTTCTGTTCCCGGATGCTGCAGTGGCTCATGGACAAAATCACCGGTAATCCCGGCATTCCTGATCGTGGTCATACCGTGACGAAAGGGCGTGACAGAAGTTACTTACATAACAGTTGTGGATTCTCATCAAGCCCTGCGATCTGCTCATATGAGCTGACACGCGTGAGTCTAATCCAGTGGGAGGCTGCCAGGACGACCAATCACGGTCTGGTAACCTGGCCAGGTACATCTGTGGCTGAGCTTCGCTGCTAGATAGCCTTGCTCCACGGCAAAGATAAAGCTTACGATTGAGCGATACAGTCGCACCGTATGCAAAGGAGGTGCCTACAAGGCTGCTATGATGCGGTGCGGTGTGCTTCGAGCTGGATTTGAGCTGTTGTCCGATGGATAGCATGTCTGCGTTTCGACGAATGACGGACGAACGCGTACCAGCATGCGTTTCAGAACTGCGAGAGCACCCCAGTTAGGTTTAGAGGCCAGGTTTAGGGCACAACTCCGGCTAGTGTGATCTGGCCAGCAAACAGCCGAAAAGCCACACCAGCGTCGACGTCACGACGGTCACGTGCTTCGTGGGTCGGAGATTGCTGTTTGCCCTTGCTTGTTTAACATGTCGCAAACGCGTGTAGATTTGCTATGCAAGATGCAATCACCACTTGTCTTTCACACATACAAACTGCGTTATACAATGCAAGCCGGATGACAGACAATGCGTAAGTGAATGCCGGCAGCAAACTCCTTCTCGAAGTCACGATTGTCCGTACACAGCCTCACAGCCTTGCGCTACGCCACAGGGCACGGGCGCACAAACCCACAGTGACGCGCCCTTATCACGACTTAGCTTCGGGACCAAGTCAAGCTTAACCCGTTGGCTCCATATAACCCCATCTCCTCCACGCTCTCTAGAGCCCTTCCTCCTCTTCACACACGGTCGCCCTCAGCAACCGAACACCTATACTTCCATGGGAAAAACCTCTAATTCTATTCAAGATAAACTCCGTACTGTGGCGAGACAGCATCGCCACACAGCACGGGATCCAACCGGCGACACCACTGGAGGCGCAATCCTGCCTACCCACAACACCAACACCAACGATATCAGCAGTTCTGGCGGGTTGAACGAGAAGGATGGGGTCGGCTACCCTTCAGCCAGCGGCAGCGACCGCAGCGGCAGTGGAGATGGAAGTATCGCAGATGGAAGTGGTGCTCAGGCAGCCACGGGCAAAGACATCCAGGCTGGGGCAAATTCCCAGTCAGCACATCCTACAGCTTCACCCAAGGTCAAGTCCGAAGCTGCGCGCGCTGGAGATCCCTCCGTAGAGTCTTCCGATGGCGCTGAAACCGCCACTGCTCCCAAACTTCCAATCACCACCCGTACTGTTCAGGCCACCAAGCGCTTCTTCGTTCACACGAAGAATGCTCTTTGCCACAGCTGGGTCAACGTCCTCCTGATTTTCGTGCCCATCGGTATTGCAGCTGAGGCTGCTCACCTGAGCCCAACCATCATCTTTGCTCTGAACGCTATTGCCATCGTCCCGCTTGCGGGTCTGCTTAGCCACGCCACTGAGAGCGTAGCCAGCCGTCTTGGCGACACTCTTGGTGCGCTGCTCAATGTCTCTTTCGGAAATGCGGTCGAACTCATCATTTTCATCATCGCACTTGTCAAGAATGAGATCCGCATTGTACAAGCTTCGCTGCTTGGCTCCATCTTGGCCAACTTGCTTCTCATTCTTGGCATGGCCTTCCTCTTGGGTGGCCTTCGCTTCAGAGAGCAGGTCTACAACAGCACTGTCACCAACATGAGTGCTTGTTTGTTGTCTTTGAGTGTCATGAGTCTTTTGCTTCCGGTAAGTCAATTCGCAGAGTTGTCATGTAATGATGAGATGCTAATTAATTTCATTCAGACCGCTTTCCACGCCTCTTTCAAGGAAGAGAAGGCAGACGATGCGCAGACTGCTGTGCTCCAGGTCAGCCGCGGTACAAGTGTGATCTTGCTCCTTGTCTACGGTCTTTATCTGGTCTTCCAGCTCAAGACGCACGCCTACATGTATGAGAGTGTTCCCCAAGAAATCATCGAGGCAGAGTCTCATCCTGGTATTCTGGCCGACATGATGGACTCCTCTTCCTCATCGGACTCTTCGAGCAGCAGCTCCGATTCAGACTCTGACAGTTCTGAAAACTCCGGCTCTGTTCGGACTACCCGCAAGCGTATCAAGCGTATGATCAAGAACCGCCGCCGTCGCAAGTCCAGTGTTAGTACCGCAAGCGTCAGCTCTCCCTCAGCTTCCTTCCCTTCTTTCTTGAGCTCCGCAGCTACTACCACGGAGAGACAAGGAAATTCTTGGGAGAACACTATTACCAGTGGAAACTCCTCTCGTCGCATGTCGGCCGCAGCACCTATCAGCAAAGAAGACGAAAATCTGGATGCTGATGTGGAAGCCGGCAACAACAACACCCGCGTGCGCGATTTTGGTGATGCCAACGGTGGCGATGTTGCCAAGTCGCTTGAGCGCAAGAGGTCCCACAAGAAGAGCAAGAAGCACCGCAAGAGAAAGGAGGCAGCTGAGCTCAGCGAGAAGCCACCTATCGAGTCCATTGAGCCTGTTCGCACCAACAGCGGCCCTCGCGTCGGATTCGCTGAAGACGTCGATGTTGCTGAAAACCAGCCTGTCGCAGAGTTGTCGACCGCAAAGCGTCCGTTTAATATGCGTAGCTTCTCTCGTGGTCCCGCCCTGCGTCCTGGTCTTTCCAAGATGTTGTCAAACAACGTCTTCGCCACGCCGCCGCCTGCTACAACACAGGCCCCAGTGCCTACATTCCGCGGCCGCCCAATGATTCGTCGCACCAACTCTCTGCCCGGCCGTCTGAACCAGCTAGCCACTCTAGGTGGTGTCAACCCAACCCCGACAGTCTCGCGTACCGGCACCGACCCGCTTCCACCTTTCCAGCACCAGCGTCCTGCAGGAGATGTAGAGGCAGGCACCGGCGCAGCGCCCGCCAACGACAAGCTCGAAATGTCTCGCACCGCAGCCGTCATCATGCTTCTCGTCTCCACCGCTCTGGTCGCCGTTTGTGCCGAATTCCTCGTCGAAGCCATCCCAGAAATGGTCGATCAGTCTCCCGTCAGCGAAGCCTTCATCGGTCTCATCATCTTGCCCATCGTCGGCAACGCCGCCGAGCACGTCACAGCCGTCACCGTCGCCGCCAAGAACAAGATGGATCTCGCTATCGGTGTTGCGGTCGGCTCTAGTATCCAAATCGCTCTCTTCGTCACTCCTGTCGTCGTCCTGCTTGGCTGGATCCTCAACACGGAGATGAGCTTGTACTTCAACCTCTTCGAGACTATCAGTTTGTTCGCAACGGTCTTCGTCGTCAACTTCCTTGTCTTGGACGGCAGGAGTAACTACCTCGAAGGCAGCCTGCTCATCGCCGCATATGTCATTATCTCCATTTGCGCTTTCTACTATCCTGGTGGAGATTCGCAGAGTATCATCGGTGGTGGTGGCCAGGATTAAGGAGGTGCGTAGGAGGTGGGAAGGTGGATAACACGTGGTATGGGAGCCATGTTCAGCGGTGTGGGACGTGGCTCAGACTAGATCGAGATTCAGCTCTCGAAGCACATACGTGGGAAGAATGAATTGAATCAAAGGGGAACAGAAAATTATCTAGCCCGGCATAGAACATCTTTCGCAACAAGTTGTTCAACGTACATAGCTTCGGACAATTACACGCTAGGATTTTCTGTCAATCATTCATCGCTTTTCTTCTTGTAGATCTAGCTTCCATGATCGTTGTTATCGGTCGTCACAGGTCATTCATTCCGTACTTCTACAATGTTGTACACTGCCTATTCGTCATCGCTATCTCCAAACATGTCCTCGGCCCTCATGCGCCTCTTCGGCGCCGCTGGGCCTTTCATTCCGCCTTTCAAGGATAGTCCTCCGCTAGCGACGGGTGGCTTGTTGGCGGCAGGAGCAAGAGCTGGCTGTCGAGCAGGATCCGACGAGCCATCGAGGGCGCTAGATAAAGGTTTAAAGCGAGGGTGCGAAGCATTGCCGGAATCGGCGGAGGTATCCATGGCTTCACCACTCGATGGCCTAGCCGCAGGAGCAGGAGCAGGCGAAGCTGACCCCGACTCAATTTTCTTAAACTTACTCTTCCACCCCTCCGCTTCGTCCGCTGCTTTCTTCGCCTCCTCCTCCCTCACCTGCCTCGCCTCCGCTTCCTCCTCGGCCTTGGTCAACGGCGGCTCGTAGAAATCCTGCTTCAAACCGTCCAACACCTCCTTCGTAAACACACTCCAGCTCTCCCAGATGCCCAGCACGACGCCGACTTTCCGCTTCCACTGCTCGGATTTCAACCTGCCCCAGCCGAGTTCCTTGTCGAGGCGGCCAAGGTTCTGAAAAGTTTTCTGGTGCGCCAGGCCGGTTTCGAAGAGCGTGCGGTATTTCCAGGCGTTGCGCGCGCCGGCTGTGGAGCTGGCGGAGAGGATATCGGAGATGGTGTAGAGGGCGATTAGTTTGGGGTTGGAAGGGTCTTCGACGGTTGTTGATGATGGTTGGGTGTGAGTTGAGTCACTGGTTGGCAAGGTAGGTAGGGAGTCGCCAGGCTCGTAGTCGTCTTCGTCTTCGTCTTCTCGGCCTGTAGGTTGCTGTGCTGATGATCGTTCGCGACCGCTGGTGTCGCGCGTGTATTGCTCTGAGTCGGAACCGGAGTCTGAGTCGTATTTGGCTGCTAGGGTGGAGGAGAAAGGTCGCTCGACGTTGAGCAGTAGGAGGTCAACAAATTCTTCGGCGCCGCCACCGGCATGGTTGACGACGTAGTTTGAGATTCGTGAAATATCGCCCTGGCGTAAGCGAGCGATGCTTGTGGGAAGGCGGGATAGCAGGCGAACGAATCTTGCACGTTGTAGCGGCGAAAGTCTAGATTTCTCTGCCATCCGCACATCGGGTTCGCCACCAGGTCCTTTGTTGAGTTTGCGCTCCTCGCCATCGTCATCTGCTTCGTCGTCACTTGTGTCGTAGTCTATGTGATTCGCTGCCTCTGCCAGACTTGCAAGGTCGAGGAACGGCGTCTCTTTCTGCGGGGGTAGCCAATCCATGTCCAGATCGTTGAAGATACGCTCTGGACCTCTGGCGTTGCGCTTTTGCTCGCTGACGCTGTCAGGCGCCCAAAGACAGAAACGATAGTATACTCCAGCAGGCGACTTGCTGTCGTAAAGGAAGGCAAAGCGCTCATCCTTCTGTATCTCTGGCAGGGTCATCAAAAGCGCCTCAATCTCAAGAGCGCGATTCGCATCCTTTTGCGCGAAGATTTTGCCTGAGATCGTATGAATCGCGCGTACCGTAGCAATGTCAAGAGGCGGATGCACTTCAATTTGTGCAGCAGCCGATCTCGCTTGTGGTCCGCGTTGGTCGTAGTATTCTGGCGGCGCAAATCCTCGGTGATCCTGAGGTGGAGGCGCATTCCGTAATGAGTGTTTTTGATGTGAGTTGCGGCTCCTCTGGGCACCGAATGGCTCCACCGAGGCTGATCCACCTCCTGCACCAACTCCTTGGAACTGCGCAGCGGAAGAGAGGTGCCGAGAGATTGAGAGATAGAAGCCACAGCCCATGTAGCGATCACGCAGAGTACTGACTGTTTTATCGATTTGTGCTGCCGATGTGCTGGAGTCCAAAGTAGCGATGGCCGTTAATGATTTCTTCCCCTGCCCTGCAGGCGTTGAAAAGCGAACGTGATGTACCTTGACCAAGCCAGCAAGTAGAGCTTTGATTTCTTGTTCGCTCGTCCCAGGCGGGACTGAGGATAGTTGAATCGTGGGTCTCGGCGTGTTGTCTTCCCTCGCATCCTCTTGCGCCGCCGCTGGTGACATGCCCTCTTGATAGTCCTCCGCATAATCATAGCCCAGCTCTGCTCTCCTCGCTTCTGCAGCTTCCCGTGCCTCTTCCAGCTCTCTTTTGCGTTTCAAGCTCGGTGGCATTCCCATACCAGGACCCGGCAAGCTTCCCGGTCCACTGCGTGGCATTGGGTACCTGTTACCGCCTCCACCAAATCCACCTGGTCCGCCTCTTGGTCCGCTGGGAGGCGCTCGCCCACCACGACCGCCCATACTTCGCGAGATCATGTCATCCTGATCGTTTCCATCTGCGAAAGAATCTTCAAACTCTCTCAGAGCAGCCGCATTCTCCTCCTCTTCCTTGCGGCGCTTCGCTTCGGCGACCTGCCTGTCTTTCTCGAATTGTGATAGTTTCTTGGGCGCAGCGAGCTTATCTTTCACGTCCGGGAACTGTCGGATATCGTTCTGTTCGGCCATGTTGTGTTGTGGATGCTGCTTAAACAGCAGGTCAGCGGTCGCTACAGGCGCATTGAGATGGACTTTCTGGTATGGAAGTTCGAGCTCTGACGACGGCGCGAGCGACAACTTATGTAATTATGCGGAGAGAGGTCTTCCGGCCTGCCCATTGGCTATGGAGGCTGTCACAAGCCAGCCAGACCCCTCGATCCCTGGCGCCTTCTAAACACGTTCACTCAAGTTGTCCATAAACTTATATCAACTGCTTGATATATACACTCTTTTGGAACAGCGATCCCAAATCTCATTTGACGATCAGGCGAACAAAAGACCAATCAGACATTCACCATGGCCGTCCGCAACAAATACTCCGTCCTCCTCCCCACCTACAACGAACGCCGTAACCTCCCCATCATCGTCTGGCTTCTCGAGCAAACCTTTAAGGCTCAGTAAGTCGGTACACAACCTTGCACTCCAATGACCTCCCACTAACCTCCCTCCCCAGCAACCTCGACTGGGAAGTCATCATCGTCGACGACGGCTCGCCCGACGGCACCCAAGACGTCGCCAAACAGCTCATCGCCGCCATCGGCCCTCTGCACGTCAAACTGCACCCACGAGCAGGCAAACTCGGCCTGGGAACCGCCTACGTCCACGGTCTTCAATTCGCGACCGGCAACTATGTCATCATCATGGACGCCGACTTCAGCCACCACCCCAAATTCCTCCCCGAGATGATCGCGCTGCAGAAGAAAGGCAACTATGACATCGTGACCGGCACGCGCTACGCAGGCAACGGCGGCGTCTTTGGCTGGGATCTGAAGCGCAAGTTTGTGTCGCGCGGCGCAAACCTGTTCGCGGACACTGTTTTGAGGCCTGGTGTTAGCGATCTTACCGGCTCGTTCAGGTTGTACAAGAAGGAGGTGTTGCAGGCTGTGATTGAGAGGACGGAGAGCAAAGGGTACACTTTCCAGATGGAGATGATGGTGCGCGCCAAGGGCATGGGTTTCAGCGTCGCAGAGGTCCCGATTACGTTTGTCGACCGTTTGTACGGCGAGAGCAAGCTGGGTGGTGACGAGGTTGTGGAGTACGCGAAGGGTGTGCTGAGTTTGTGGGTCAAGGTGTGAGTTTTTGCCTGCGAGGGGCAGGTTTGTTGCTTGCGGGAATAGTGGAGCGAAGGCGTATCGGTTGTTTTCTTTTCCTTTCTTCGCGGGTCATGGGGCATCGGGGTTCCCTTGGAAAGCAGATACCATTCTACAGCATTGTATTCGGTTTACTTTCTTCACCTGGATATGGATGATGGAGTGGATGATGCAGTAGAGGGGAGGCTATCTGAAGCGATGAGCTTTATCAGGCGATAAAGGCATCAAGTTCCCGTCTCCATCAAGATGCCACTAGCGACTTTCTTCTTGACGAGGATGAGGTAGAGTGAGATGCGAGAGTAGGGGCGAAAAGGTTCCTCTCTCCGTGTGCTCGAGCCAGCGCATGCTGTTGCGAAACCTGTTGTTTGTGTTTGAAAACTGCTTTTGCTCTTGCTAGTGGTTGAGACGGGTGGAAGACCGGGAGTGCAAACACACGCATCTCAATCCACGGAGTTCTATGTTTGTGCAGGCAAGTCTATATAATGCAGCCAGCAATGACACATGATTGTGGTTGCCATCCTTCCTGCGTCCCAACCTCCTCACACCCAAGCAGTCATGGCAGCCGTATTCCCGCCTCAAGCAGACCACTTCCATAACGACCAATACAGGTGGAGAAGAAACGCGACACCGTGGCTAGATATTGGCCCTCGCCGTCGATATCCACACGAACAGCCATTCATCGAGTACGACCCCATCCAGCGAGTCTGGCATCGAGGTGGCCGGCGCATGCACGGCAAATTCCGCCCAAAACATTACTGGACTCGCCCAAACGACGGCAAGCGCTCTGGCGCCTGGGGTCGATTCAAAGACGTCCTGACCAGCGAAGGCGCAGATGTCTTCATCACCACTAGTGGCGACAAGCGGACCCTGATGCGCGATCGCCCACAAAAGCACGAGTGGAGCGGCTGGCCGCTGGAAAGAGCGCGCATGCGGGATTGGGAACTCGACCCGGACTGGAGAAATCAAGATTTCATGCCTGTCAAGGAGATGTCGTGGACCAAGACCAGCTCGCGCTTCGGCGCGCGATACAATTTCAGGACGAGGAAGTATGAGTCGCCTGGCTCTACGTGGTTGACCGGAAACTGGGGTCCGAACAACAGAGTGTGGCGCGACGCGCAGTGGAGGCCAAATGCGAAGAGGTCGGACATGAGCCCGTACAATTACCAGACTCCGGATGAACAGTGGTGGACGCGGGTTCCGTTGGGAGCTGGGCTGTACCCAGGAGGTAGGCCAAGAATTTGATGCAAGTGGTTCCGTTTGAAGTTGCGTGACAAGCAGAATATTGCAGTGTGGCGAGGTCGGTGTATTGTATATGTCAGTGTGCGCCAGAATGTGAAGATCATATCAGAATGTCGTCGTCAATTCTCCTTGAGGCCCTTCTCAGACCACCCGAAACGTGAAGTCTCCTCAGCCTTGCTAAGGTCGGGATCTCTCTGCTCACTCTCTTGCGCTTTGGTGAAGATTTGCTGCGTTTGCTCCGAGTTCCAGTCGTTGCGGAAAGCCTCAAGCTGGCCAGTGGTAGTGACAGCGGACTTCTTCACCTCCGCAAACATTTGCGCTTTGCTAGTTTGCGGTTTTATGAGGGGTGAGACCAAGGTTGGAATTGTTGAGCGCAAGGTGTCGAGCTGGAGGGGGGTTAGTGAAATAGCGATATTGCGATGGGGTCGGTGTGGCGCACCTGAGTTTGAAGCTGCTCGAGGTGAGCAAGGGATGCCTCTAGAGCGGCGACATTATCAGCCATGATGTTGTGTCGTGACGAAGCTCAGTCACAGCGCGTGGTATCTCGAGTGAAGCGCAACTGTCGTATTTCCTGTTCTGTTCGAAATCGAATGTCCGTGTGTAGGTCAAGAAGGAGATGAGTGCTTTCGGCTTCGTAAGTGCGTTAGGATCTGGAGAACCCCACACGCGGTGAAAGATTAGCGTAAACTCTACCTGGGACGTCTCCACCTCACCTAGACTGCGACTGCTTCGGCCTCCAGCTTCCTTCCAATTCGCAACAGTCCGATTATTATGGAAGAACTAGAAATATCACCGACGCATGCATCCACTGCCGAAGCATGCACTAATCACACTTGCCTCTCTTTACGTGTGCACTTCTGTACTTGGTCCTTTCAATGCAACAGATTCCGTAAAGGCGGCCATGGACACAGAGAGCACTACGCTTTGTGGATAAGAATTGTAGTGATCTCGGTAGCGAAGGATTTCATATCTCTTTCTTGGGCGTTCTAAGACTCTATGAGATCCATGCCGGATCTTACACTGCGGCTTCACGGCGGAGTGGCCTGGTCTGCGAACATTTCATTTCCGAGGACCAAGAGACATTTACTACGGACCTTACTAGTACAATTACAACATCCTATACGGCGATGATGATCAAACCTTGTCGCCCGTCTTTTTCGTCACAAAAATATCGGCTGCCATCGACATCTGAAAACCTCTCGGGTCTGAGTCGAAGATCTTCCGAATGTGGCCAAGCCACACGCCCCAACCTATGTTCCTCCGGCTTCGTCTGTCAAGTGCGAACCCGCTCTCGAGCGGTCCGTCGGTCCTTACTACAAGAGCTCGCGTAAACTGTTCATCCGGCTCTAAATATTCTTGAAATTCGTCCTGCGTGGCTCGGAAGAAGTCTTCGCTTGTGTGCATGCCTTCCGGTGTGATGTAAGTTGTTGGCAGCGATGTCCCATCTTCGCGCTTCACGCATAGCAACATGACAACTCTTCTCAGGATGGTGTTGAGGTGCGCCTGGGATATCCTGTCGGCTAGCGCCGTCGCTCGCGAGGCTTCGGTAATTGCATGCTGTGAGTTCGAGTCGGCGGCTGAGTTAGTGACCTTGGTCATCGTGAGATCTTGGCGCTGGCCACTGCCAGACATGACAATAGCGTCACGGTTCTTGGCTGATCTTTTGTCGAAAAGCGGGTCACTACCGGTCTGGGCTGTGTCATCCTCTTCGTCCGAAGATGCAGTCAGGTCTATGACAACAGCCTCTTTCGTTGCAGGGTTGGCAGTCGCTAAAATCCGACCCTGGGCTGCCGAAGCCGACGGAGGATCTGGCATTGGTGGACGCTGTTCGCCCGAGATTTGAGCCACCAGGTGTTCGGCAGAGGTAATCTCGAGAGCTGCCAACAATAGGTCATCGCTAATCTGGTTCTCGTAAACGTTCCACTCACTTCGGAACTGGGCGATAGTCTTGAGATCCGCGTCGGAGAGATTTACAAGCGGACCAGGTGAAGCCAAAGCTTTGCCTTTGCCTTTGTCTTGTGGCAACGCTGAAGTGGCGCGTGCAGGTGACGGAGGAGGGCTTACAACCGCGACATTGACCGTATCGCTGTTTGCTGCTCCCACCCTGTCGCTCGATCCTTGGCTGTGTAAACTGGCTTGGCGTAGCTCTGGCTCGGAAGTAGCTATAGAGTCCGACAGAGTACTGACAGGCAGCGTTGACGGTCCGGCTATGACCTCATCCGTCTCTGAGAAGGACGCGTGCGACCGTGGAGCTGGCCTGGTCGTCGAACTGCCCTTATTCTTGATCTGCGGGACTGGGAGCTTAACAATGCGACTCGGCTTGAGATTGTATGCGTTTGGTGTGCATTTGGCTCTCTTATTCATGGTCCCGGAAGTATCGATGTTGACTTTACGTTTGACAGAGAGTTGCTGTTGGTCATCGGGGTAGTCGAGAGGCTGCATTGCGTGACCCGACGGCAAGATAACTGAAGAGCCTGCGGTGCCTGCGTTGGAAGATATGCCACCATTCGAAGAGGAGTCGATACCGGATTGATCAGGACGGTCCTTGCTCTGATTCTGGTGCTGGCCAACGATCTGCGCTAGTTCAGGAAGTTTAGGCTCTACAGCAGGCTCGTTCAGCTTTGCCTCAGCGTGGTCCATTGATGACCCGGTGACCACTATCGGAGCTTCTGGAGGAAGATTCGTTGAGGTGCTCCTGCTAGTGGGCGATGATGTTGCAATGCTGTTGACGAGAAGATCCGCTGAAGTAGAATCTGAATCTTCGAAAATGCGATCTTCGCTGACCTCAAAATCGCTTTCGTGGTTGGGTGTTCCTGATCCAAGAATGCCTTCAAGATCTGGGCCACTGGTATGGATTGAATCTGCTTGAGAGTCACTCGCAAGAAGTGCGTGAGCACCTCCCTTGTTCCTATTCTTCGCGTTGTTGGTGTGATTCGATAATCTTGCATAGACAAACTCTCGGAACCGCAGTAAGAGACTTATCACACGTGATCAGTAGGGTTAAGATATCATTGAGTTTACGTCATGACTTACAGCATACGGAGCCTCTCATCCGAATTGTAAGATCTTCCCATACTCAGCTCAAAAAGAGGTATTTGCGAAGGAGCCAGAAGCCAGGCTGGACGCTCGCCGCCTTCCGGGATATCTGGCCAGAGGCTGGGTCCCAGCTCGCGAAGAAGTATGTCGGATTCCCTCCTGATGTCAGGAGATATTCGTATCTCTGGGTTCTCCAGCTTAGCGTAACGCTCGCAGATACTGGCGAGGCCATCAAGTAGCTGTAAGATCACTGGTATATTCGCTAGAGGACTCTTGTACGAAAGGCCACCAGGAAAATCAAACCCAAGCCTGGCTTGCAGCTCTTTCATCGACGGTTTCGGCATTGCTCTGGAGACTCAGGATATTGATAAGTTTGATGAAAATGAAAAAGAGAACGAGATGGTGTGAAGGTATATATGGTGTCAGAAGGGGGTCGAAGATAAAATATTCTTGCTAGACGGGATCCTACATGAGAAATGAAACGCCCCTATGGCCACAATATCTTGATGCGAAAGCAATTGTGCACTGACTGGCCAGGTCTTGGTAAGGAGTTTCAGTCGGTTGAAGCTATCGAGCAAACGAAATGGCATCGTCTCGATTTTGCGGGTTAGCAGTCCTGACCAAATCGTCTACAGACTTGGGTTATTGGTCTCACATTGCTTCAAGCAATCTTGGGCGCTTGCTGCGTCCCTAAGTTCGTACCGCCGACTGATATGATGGATCTCATGACAACAAACACTCCTGCAATGTCCGATTCGACCGCATAATGGCCAGTTGGCAGGACATCAAGCATGTACCCGTGTGTAGTGTTGCCGATCATGACTCTTGAGTCGAATAGAATGTGCACCTTATCCGGATAGCTGGATCCGGGATATGAGTTGCTATCAAGGTAAAGACCCCAACACCTTCACCGCCCTTGCGGAACTTGGTGGCGTCGATGGGCTAGGCAACAAAGTCAGGAAAAGGCTAGCCGTGGCTTTAATGCTGCCACACATGCATCGACTGGATTGTCTGAACATTCCATCACATGAGTAGATGCGTAGTTGGTCAATGCGTTAGGATGTGCTCGGCTCATCCTTCCGCACCGTTGTGAAGAATCCTTGTACCACATGAAACAGGGCCCTGTCTATTGCCGGAAGAGCCGCCAATAGTGCAAAAAAGGCGACTGTACCGCTTCAAAGCAAATGATAGAGACCTTTTGTAATCGTCCAATTCTGCAAAAATGCTCGTATTATCTGAAAGATGCTGTCAGATTGCGTAGGGCAGGCAATGAGTCGATGGTAGGCCACTTCGTGTCCCACGGGCCAGATTGGCGGCGTGGAAGTGGGATTTGATGTGGCTTGACACGTGAGGGTCTTACATTTTTGAATTTATGAAACGATACTAGAGCAAAGATCGATCCATCGAGACCTCGTTTGTCTGCTTGTATCTTGGGCATGATGTCGCATCTTTATTCAAGTTTGAATATTGCATGCAGCGACTCACTCAGCAGCCAAGTTATCTATACTTGATTCTCTCATCCGAAGATTCACAAAGCAGAGTGTGGGCCACACTCAAAGCTCTTGATGTTTTCTCTCAAATCGTTTATAAAGTGAATCGAAGCTGTTGATCCTAATTTTCACAGCGCAAAGATGAGCGAACAAGATTGTTGCAACCCTTTCAACAGGCTAGCGTGAAGTTCAACCACGCACACCATTCTCCCCGCATCATTTTCTGCATTCAGTGTTATTCCTGGCATTTGGTGGGATTATTCACGTTCATTGTGATTTTTCACATTGCTTTGTATTCAGCTGTCCTCGTGTTCATTGGGGTTCATCACACCAACACAAGAGGACTATACGCAGAGAATGTATAATTATAGCATAGAGATATACCTCCGTTGCCTGTAGAACTAAGAATTACGTAAAAAACATGGATCCGCTGAATGGATAGTCCATAACTTTTGATAGTGATCACCTCGACGTGCTAGTGTACGAATAGATTATCAGTGTATGTTACAGCAGGCACGATGGACCCAATCGTCGAAGTGGAGAAAAATCGTACGGAACCAAAAAGAAATAAACTAATGATACAATCTCAATCCAACGAAAGACAGCAAAAGCCATGCAATCAAAGCTTCTCGTCGACCTTCCTCTTAACGAACAAGTCAGCTGCCATCTCCAAGTAAAAGCCTGACATATCCCGTTTGTACGCAGCTTGAACATTGAAAGGTAGCTTTTCCCAGCTTTTGTTCTTCCGACATCCTCTTACTATTGAAAACCCAGTCTTCATATGATCCAACGGTGTACCGCTGGTCTGGGTCACATGGACTTTCGCCAGCTGCTCGTCTGCTTGTAGTTCTCCTTCTAGAGCTTCGTGAGCCGCTTGGAAGAAGTTTTCGTTGTTGCATGCATCACATAGGGTGATCCAGGCTACTGGTAGCTCTGTTCCATCTTCTCGTTTTGGGCGCAAAAGCACATAGATTCGGCCGAGGAGGCTATCGAGGTCTCCTGCAGAGGCTTTGTTAGAACGTTCGGCGGCTTGGGGTGCGATTGACTGCGCTTCGGTGGTTTGCTTGATTGGTGCACCGGGTGTGACTCTGGCTTCATTCTGCTCTTCCGTGGTCTCGGCTTCTAATGGATGTTCTTGATCAGAAAGATCGTTTCGTGCGGTGTGTGGTAAGAGTGCTTGGCCACTGGTAGGCTGCAAGTTATCGCCGGCAACTTGATTAACATCCTTGGACATTGGAACGTCTAGGCTGACGAGTTCGTCCGACGAGTCAACGACTTCACTGCTCTTTCTCAATTGGGTATTGGCCGGTCCGTCATTACTGCCATCACCCGCCGTCCCCCTCTTTTCGTGAGTTGAATGTCCATCCACAACGCCATTCTGCGCCGTTGCATGGTCAACATCCGGAGTTCTCTCATCTTGAATCGCTTGTGCTGGAAGAGGATCTGGCATTCGTAACTGATATGGCATCAGGATCTTCGTGACTAGCGTTTGTACCGATATGACTTTGAGGGCAGCGGAAAGAAACTCATCACTCACTTGATCCTTGCTGATGAGATACTTCTCTCTAATTCGGGCCATGGCCTCAAGTTCTTCATGTGTGGAAACCGCGTGAGATCTTTGTGAAATTGGCTGGGCTGATTTTTCGCCAGTGAATGGCAGGGTCGCATTCGTATCACGGGATTGAGTGGGTGAAACTTCGCCTGCACTATCGCCCGGGTTTCTTCCCGATGTTTTCGGGTCGCCCGTTGCGTTCTGGCGGTACGAGGCGGGTTGATGCAGATCTGGTCGCGTCCTAGGAATGTCGTCTGTGATATCAAAGGGAGGCTGGACAGGTGGTGCTGACGGTCCGGTCACGATCTCCTCTAGCTCTGAAGCAGGTGCATGAATCCGTGGTTGTCGGGTCGGCTCAGTTCTTGTCCTCGTTGACGCGCCCTTCTCTTGTGTTAGTGGCACTCTGACTGGAAGTATAACAATGAGGCGAGGCTTGATGCCATATACATTGGGTGTGAACTTGTTCCTTTTCTTTCCTGGCTCAGCTGTGCCAGCGCCAACTGGACGTTTCCTGGTAGTCCGCTTATGATTGTTGGTGTTGTTTGAGGACTCTGCAGCAGCCGCAATCGTTGTGCTTGTATCTGGAATATAAGCGCCGGCACTGTAGGAATCGCGGGTGACATTGTTGTCAGATGACTCGTGCTGTTTCCGATACTCTACTAGGTCCGGGTGCGAGTATCTGGCCTCGGGATCATTCAGCTTTGAAGACGTATTGCCCATAAATCCTCGATTGGCCAGCATAGGCGCCGTAGGAGCAATGTTTGGGGTCATATCAGTACAATCAGGTGAGTGGTGCGAATCGTTGTCAAGGTGTAACTCGGATGGTTCCAGCGTCAACTCTTCCGGGTCGCTGTTGTAATTTTCCTCGAAGACGATGTTCGAATCGTCGTCGTCGGGGTTCTGAAGTTCCTCAGAGCTCGACTGATAATCAAGATCGAAAACCGAATCAGTTCCCGTGTTGCTCTTGCTCTTGCTCTTGCTCTTTCTCTTGCACTGTATGTTGTGACGGCGATTGGCCAACTTCAGAGTCACGAATCTCTGAAACTTTTCAGAAAGACTGGGAACACCGTTAGTAATGCACATATCTCAGTCATCGTTTGTACTTACAACTCGCGATCATCAGAGTTCGAGTAGTAGAGTTGCCTGGGATAGTGGCTTTCTGGGTCGCTAGAAGGGCTCAGGAGCCATGCAGGGGGCTCGTCTCCCTCTTTGGTATCAGGCCACAACGCTGGGCCTAGTTCGTGGAAGAGCTCGTCAATATCTTGTCTGATGTCACGAGAAGTGCGGATCTGGCTGGCTTTGTAACGACTGTAGCGGTCGCGGATGCTGTTGAGTCCTTTTAACAGTTTTTTGATAACCGGGACGGTTTTGACAATTGGACTTGAGTCTGAAAGAGTATTAGGAAAGTTGAAACCGAGTGAGGCCTTGAGCTTTTTCATAGAAGTCCCCGTTGCCATGTTCAATACTCGAGGAAACAATGAGGCTTGTGGGATATCTAAGGAGAACAGAGGCCTGAGCGGTGATAAGGGGAGAGTCGGGAGGGCCAAGCATGTCCGCCTCTGCAGGACACCACGCTGCAGCTATCTTGAAACATACCAAATGCTGCACATGACTGATGAGCCATCGATAGCGCGTGCTATGGTCAAGTTGTGTCCGCTGTCCTATCCAATCACAACAACCGATCTAACAATATCATTGTGGCTGAATGATCCGTATCATTACCCAAGCCTCAAGGGTGCACTGGCGGAGAATCGAGATCATTGCGATGATTCTCTGTGATGATTCAGGTCCGACGAGTCAAATCGCAGCTGAGACTCTAACCGAAGCTCAACGCCACAAATGGCCCCAAATCCACGTCTATCATTACTGCCAATGTGTTAGCCGTAGACCAGGAATCTTCACTTTAGATAGGGGTGTGTTGCCTGAATGCTCAGCTGAATGAACCAGGCGTATGCACGCGTGCGGCGTCGCGCACTTACAAACTCGGACCACATCATCATGGACGCTTGGTGAGAGTGACTGAAGACCTGATGTCAAGATTCGATGCATTGACCATCGTCTCCAGGGCACAGCATCCCTGCAAGATGTCTCGAAATTGGACGGCGCAGACGGGTCGAGCAGGACAGCGGATGGAATAGGCGTTTCCGCGCCTTGCGCGCCAATGTGTCGTCTCATGTGCATCGGCAAGAGGTTCCGCGCGTGGCGTATGAGAAGCCCATGCACCTCTATCACAATCAGGCATCGCTGGCACTGCAGCCAAGCATGGGGAAACATTCCGGAATCCTTCCATCACGGCCATCACATGGTCCATGCATTGCAAGCGACGACCACGGCTCACCCTGCCACAACATTCTGGGAAGACCTGTAGCACATGAGACATGAAAGTTCTCTCTAATGCTGTGCCGCAATATATGCGACCGGTGAACGAACCTCAGGAATAGGAACCAGGTACAGGGGAACTCCCCGATAGGTAGAAGCTCTCGTATTGCTCGATCGGCCTCCCTGAATCAGAGTTCGTCTGCCTTATATTTTGTGAGGCACTCGGATACGAAGCAGTAGGCAGGGTGCAGCTGAATTATTTCGTCATTGCCAAGCTCAAGGTGATTTTCTTGAAACCTGGCGCTTATTCCAAGGTCTATCACGAGATTCGGCGGATTCCTGGGATACGCAGAAGTGCGGTGAATGCGAAGTTCGTTAGGCTCGTTATTGAGTATGTTCACCCTGTATTGTTGTATTTGCGAGTTTGTGATCTTACAAGTTGCTACCGTACATGTTCATCTGATCTCTCATGTCTCGCCAAAGAGGAAGATACCTTTACCGCTCCTGTAGCCTTCAAGAGTGCCCTGCACAGCATCTACCAATTCCTGCTGCTTGGTTCCCACGTTCCAGTGCACGGGCTGCATAGGGGTATCACGGAATTTGCCCTCTCTGGTAAGATCGAGAATCTCGTCGACGCACTTCTTCTTATCCTCAGGGTTGTTTTTGCTCCACTTGCTGACCCAGAAGCCGTCAAAGCTGATGTTCTTGAAGATCAGCAGCGGTGTGGGCAGGGTTACGGGCTGTTTGGACATGGCGCCGTATGTAACCATGTGCGCACCGTCTGAGAGCTGCTTGGCCATGTTGTTCACGAGCTTGCCACCAACACAGTTGAGGCCAAGCTTGATCTCCTCGCGACCGCCATTTGTGATCTCCTTGATTCTATCCCTGAAGGAGCGGTCGGCCACCTCCTCGTCGGTGACCACGATGTCGGCACCCAGTGACTCAAGCTCCTTCTTCATCTCCTCAAATCCAGTTTCGCGCTTACGCACGACGTTGATGCTCTTGTAACCCCAGAGTTTACCCAGCTGGATGGCTGCCCGTCCCACACCGGAATTTGCGCCATTCTGCATGAACCAGTCTCCGGGCTTCAGTTCCACGAAGTCCTTGAGCATGCGGTAGGCTGTGCAAGGATTGATGCTGACTGTGCCGACTTGCTCAGGTGCCAGACCGTCCTTGTTCTCGATCTTGAGTAATGGATCTGCGGTTGTCTGCGCATGTGTTCTCCAAGTTCCAAAGCCAGGCTGTTTCTGAATGACCCAATCGCCCTTCTGCAGACCCTTCACGCCAGAGCCGACTGACATGATCTCTGCTACGCCCTCGTTTCCACCGACTGCTAACGGCTCGGCGCTGCTCAGTTCCGTGGTAAATTTTGGCTCGGAAGGGTACACGCCCTGGATTTGGTTGATGTCTGCTGGGTTGATAGGTGATGCGAGGAATCTCATGGTCACCAAGTTGCCATGGGGAGGACTGATTGAGTGTCCGTGTAGGCGTAGAACATCCTTGGGCTCTCCATAGTCGGGGAATGTGAGGCACTTCGCCTGCTCGTAGCCGTAGACAGAGACTGAGCGCGACTGCTGAGCTGTAAGAGAGATGGGTGCAGATTGGCGGAGAGCTCTCGCGCCAGCGCGGCAAGCCAGTCGTGTTTGTAGCATCGTGCACGTAAAGCAGATGTAGGTGTAGGAATATTGTTACGAAGCAAGATGAGAATAAACGCTGTGCTACCTAATCAATCGCGAATCTCGTGCGCCGGCTTGTAGCTCGAAATGATGTCAGGTCAACGTTAACCGTCGGCTTGACGGAACTTTAAAACGCAAAACGCGTGATACAACCTCACTTCGAGATACCATCAATAGTGCAGGTCGCGGTTGACCATCTGGAATGTTACATTGATAAATCATTGTACCTCATGATAAACTCGTGCTTGGATTTAGCTCTTTCCAACCACCGCTAAAGCTATGGAACGGACTTGATATAACCACATCGGCCTACAATATTCCCCAAGGCATCTATATCAAATGCGACAAATGTATACATGTAGTCTATTTCGGTCAGCAATATTGTGGTCTCGGTATGACCGGGGCCGACTGGCATATCTCCTGGCCGAATGCCACGCAATATACTCATCGATCAGCGCCTCAATCTCCCCGTTCAGTCGTTTTCATGTAGGGACGAGGAGCACTTTGCACTTTGTCATCCGGGTTCGAGCCGCACGATACTCAGATCATGGAGATCGTTCCGCAACGCCACATCATAGATGTTCGTAAGATATAATCGATATTATGCAATCTCGCGTCTCGGGAAATCCTATCTTAGTGTGTCATCACCATCTAGGTTCCTCAGCTCTATCCAGTACATGTATGCTTCCAGCGCCAGTCTGAATCGCATGGCGGATCGTGCGGTGATATCCAGGAAGAATGGACCAATACTGAGCCAGTGATGCAATCGCACGTGGGCCAGGAGTAGGCACACAAAGCACATCAAAGCTATTGTGAGAAGCGAGGGCCTCGGACTAGCCGCGCACTAGATCGGCTTCGGTGTTCGATGTCGCGTGGCAGGCCCGAGCACACGCCGCTATGTGGGGAGCTACAAGACTCGCGGAACTCTGCCCTGCGCTTGTGAATGATGTCGGAGGATTTGTACCTGCATGAAACATTGTACACCTTGACAGACACAGGTACTAGATACCTGATATGAGGACACACTATCTAGCCGGCTGTAGTATATTCGAAAACTCTGCCCAACAGTCCGCGGCTGAATGCACGTCGCCCAATACGAGTCCGATTGGCCGGGCGCTATAGAGGAGCTGCATGTTAAGCTGCAGGTCAAACTCCCACTTCCCGAGCTTCCTTGAATCGACGGCGGCTTGCTCGCTTGCATGCGAATGCGGACAACTGACTCCCTATTATTCCTCCTACTCCACCCTCTTCACCTATACCCTATCTGCTAAGTGCGACACCCGCGGCGGTGAAAGGCTTGCTACTTGTGTTTCAATTCCCACGACATCTTTGGTCTCGCGCCCGCCATCGTGCTACAACATTCGCTCGCGTTACACTCACTCTGCAACACCGCATCCTTGCAACGCCCTACCCCAATTTGCCCTCACCCCTGTACCTGGGCGCCGTGAACATGGACAACTCGCGTCGCAAGTCTTTTCTTACTCTCACACCCGTCAACGTTTCTCTTACAGCCGGCACAAATATTCCTGCACCGCCAGACACACCGCCTAGATCACCATCACCAGTCGTCGTAGCTCGTCCACCAACCGCTGGCGGCGGACCTCTCTCGTCGCACCCTCCCTCGGCCGAGGATATCCATAGCGCTGCAGCTCTACCACCTACGCCGGACCCCGACAACGAGGTCTTATCAAAGATGCCGTCTTCCACCTCTTCAAACCACGATATGGACCGCACCGACAGCTTCCGCACACCTGCTTCGCCTGCAAGCGCCCACCAGAAGTCTTCAAAGGCAGAGCAGCAAAAGCACGGCCAGTCGGTTCGCAAGCTGTTCTCTCTCGGCAACCTTCGCAACTCTTTCAGCAGCTCTCGCACTTCCCTTCACACCAAGAGTCCTTCGACTGAGACCTCACCACAACAACCTCAAGTCGACTCTTTCAAGCGCCCTGCTTCTAGCCAGACCATTCAACCACAAATGCGACCGCGGACCAAGTCAGGTAGCTGGTTCAGGCGCAAGAGTGGGCTGTTCATGCTCAATGATACGGAAGAGCTGAGTGCGGTGGTTGAAGATCGACCTGCGGCTAGGGAGAACGTAAAGAGCATAAGCAAACAGGACATCTCGGCACCAGTGCAGCAGGTTCATACGCCAGCACCTCTGCTGCCAGAAATCGGTGGCCTTGGAAACGGCTCCAAGGACGGCGGCGATCTCGGCTGGGACGAAGGCATGTTCAAAAGATGAGGTTCGACATATCACGATTGCTGGGTGAGACACGGCAGAAGTAACGGCTGGCCGTTAGCCGACCCTTCCTCACCATCCTCATGAACATGAGGCAGCGACACGCGACACACAGCACCTTCCTGTTTATTCTTTTCGCATGGACGGGTTTCTTTACAGCACGGCATTTTTCATTGCTCGAGGCGTTCAAGCGACCATACCCTTTCTGCGGCTAATTTGCCCAGCCGCTTGTTCTTAGTACATGTATACTGCATTAGACATAGGATTGGCATGACTACATGGGAGAAATTGAACTCTCGCTTACTCCCTTCCAGCGATTAAAAATTCTCCTGACTACAGACTACCTTAATTGTGGTCGCAATCGCAACAAATCTACAAGCCACTGTATACCGATCCTCCCTGGCCACCGCACCAACAGTTGTGCGTTCTATCATCCTTCAATTCCTCCACCCTTGCCTTCCTCGTGAGATCAGCAGACAGAACAGGACAAAGCCCAGACCAGGCAATTCCTCCACAGACAGCCAGTGCTTAATCGTCACTGCTTTCCTTCTTGGGTCTGCGCCGCATCCTGTATTCTCTTCTCTGCTTCCTCAATGCCGGCCCGCTTCTTTTCGATCGCTATCCTCGTAGGATCTCGATCCGTAAGGCTGTTCACCGAAGTCCGTCTCTTGAGTGCAATCCTCAGAAGGTTCTCGTTGAGACGCTGGTAGTCGTTTTCTTCTCTCTTGGCTTCTTTGTGGGCAACCACGGTGGATCTGTGTGAGCTGATTTTCTGTTTGAAACAGCCGAAGAGACACATGTTAGCGGATTCAGTGGTTTGCGTGCGTCGTAATAGAGGGTATGAGTTGGACCTATGTAACAATCTGCCGTGATATGACATGGTTGGATTTGTGGCTAGCAGTTAATGTTTTGCCCAATGGTTAATGAACTCTACAGTGCTTGACAGCGATTGGATGTCTTTGTAGGATCAGGTTTGGGAATAGGCAAAGGTGCAAGTTAATGAAAGCTCTAGGAGACATCGTATACAATGACACTGGTGTCCATAGCAGACGATGCCCCGTCGCATTCCCACAGCATGTAGCTAGTAAATCGACGACGCTCCCTTCGGATCACAGGTAAACACATTGCCAGGGCACAAACTCTTCGTAGAATCCAGCGACCCGGTAGCCAGTGCTGTTGCCTACATTTGGAGAGCTTCGTTTACAGACACGCCGAGATACGTGTAGTTGACCCTAGGGATATCGCGTCACGATGTGGCAAGCGCGCACGAGCTGACACCACTACACACGCTGCTGGGTTTCTTCCATACAGACTTGCAGGCCGTTATTGTCTTGGCTACAGGCTATGGCACGGATAAATGCTTCGTCGCGCAGCGGAAACCAGTCTTAGCATGCAAACGCAGGCCAAACACGGAGCAGGCCCACTTGCTGCAGGCAGTTTAGGTAGGCTTCCGAGGACCGGGCTGATAGCTTCCCAGCCATCTGTAGGTCTGTGTCTTGTGGCACCTCGATCTGCTATGCGTTTTCGCCCGATATTGTGCTAAAGATGATTCCATCGCCTCTGTGAGGGATACTCAAGGCAAGTCATCAATTCGCTTTTGCACTGCTTTCCTTGAGATCGCATGCCCACTTTGATCATATCTTGACAGGTTCAACCGAATCGTTGACCATTGAAGGACAGACTCGTCTTGCGAAAATGCAGGGTCCCGCCATGCTGGCGAAACCACCCACCCTACGCGTCACATATGGGTCTATCTTCCGCATCCGGATCAGCCACCTGTCAAACAGAATGCGCAAGCCGTCGGGCAACCGCAGCTGCCATTCGCAAAGTCGCATCGGACCACGACGGTTTTGCAAGTCTAAAACATACCAGAATGGCAAGCTCCAACCAATGTGGTCAAATCATACTGGTGCACACCGTGGGACTCTGCACATCGATATGAGCTCGTTCAACAGGCGTTTGTCATGATGATGCACACTGCCGTACGCTTGCGGGTGACCTGTCTCTGCAAACGCCTTGTCCGCGACTGGCTTAATGGCATGTGATGATTCACTCACTCTCTTATGTCGTGATCAACGGCTGCAATGTAGCTGAGCAAAACTTCATCCTTGCAATAGGACGCACTCGTAATAAACCGTGTGGACAAAAGCGGCGTCCATTTTCCACTCAAGTACGTTATCTCACAAATCGTTCTCGGCAAGATTTATTCTCATTACAGATGGACCCCAGAACTCCCATTGTGAAAGTTGAAGCTCGGCTTGGGTTCAATTTCAAAAGAGGATTGTCAAGAGAACATCGAGCCAAGAAGATTCCCCAGACCAACAGCCTTCTCAAACGCATCGATACCATCAACCAAAGGTTCGTCACTTTGGATTGGAACGATATCTGCAATTCAGAAGACGTGCGGCGTGCTGCAGAAGATCTTTTCAACGAGCTGGGCCCATCATTGTGGCCTGATTTTGACGAAGTCAACGGACCATTTCCAAAGTGGCTCTTACAACCTGGCCGACCTGACATCGACAAGAACGAACACGCGTACTTGTATCGGAGACGCCTCTTCTTTTCGAGTCAGAGTGATCATTCCATGTATGTGCCTGACTGAGAAGGAGTTCTAGCGTAGTGCTAACATTGAGATCGAATAGTCTCGCAAAGCATTTCTATGCATTGATTCGTTTGAAGGTAGCCAACTCCACTTGAGTGCAGACTCCAGTACTAACCATTAAGAAGATTATCCACTACCACACGAATCATTTCAGCAGACATCCAACAAAGGACAGACGTGATGAGCCTTTGAGGAGTCACGCACCTGCACCCACCCCCGAACACCAGGAGTCTGACGAGGACTGCCAGCCCTGGACGCCATTGTCGAGCATACTTTCCAGTCTGAGCACGACACCAGAACAAGACATGCAACCTCGCGCCGGCGGCACCGCTCTGACAACTCGTGCAGTCCCTGTCCCAAATGTTATGGGAAACACACCATCAACATTGGGACCATTCAACAACGACCCACAAAGAAGGCTTACCACGCAGGATCTGTATGGTGAGTCCAGGGCCACTCCCAAGCTTGGTCGCAAAGGACAAGAGCAACGCACGCTTCCCATGGCGCCATCTGCTTCTACATCTGGGACTGCCCCAAAGTCTGTCACAAACGATCAGCAGAAGGACGCAACGCCTTCTGAACCTCAGTCTGGGTCTTCACAGGTGCGCACAGGCAAGCGCAAGGCTGCTCATGTCGACCAGGTCGACATCGCCAAGAAAGCCAGAAACATGCTAGAGGTACCGTCGCTGTCGGAATTGGATTCACCTGAGACTTAAACTGACCTTTAAGAAGCAATTCCAGGAGACCGGAGCTACTGCAGCCCTTACCTCTCAGCCATCTGGAACTTTGCCCCAGCCTTCTTCCACGTCGCAAGTACCTTGGCATCGGTCTGAGGGATCCGACTGTGCCAACCAAGGCTTGCCGCGTGACAGGACCGAGCTATCTGAGCGGCGGAACAACTCTGGTGGATCTGCGTCGCAGATGTCATCTCATCAGGTCTCCCAAGGAACCGATCCTATGATACCTGCTCAAGGCCTCAGTAGGTTGGAGTTCCTGAGCGCTTTAAGGGCTAACCGGGTCGACCGAGACCATCAACAGGTGCCAGAGGCAGCCAGGTCTTCGGGCGACATCCAAGAAAGCAACATGGTTGGTGACCCGCGTGCCATCTTTGCAGAAGCAGGTTCAGCCCAGTCCCATGCTTCGCAGAAGCCTGCTGCGCAAGATGATACCACCGGAACCGCCCATCATTCTCTTGCTGCGGAGCAATCGAAAGCACCACAGACAGCTACCGGACCCGAGCCGACAACATCTAAGGAGGATCCATTGTCAAGCGTCTTCCTTGTCTTATACCTCGAGGGAGCAGTCGCTACTGACGATCCGATTGGGTGCGTCACACTCGAAGACCTGGAAACCAAAGACAAGCTGTTCGCAGAAGTCGAGGCGGTTCTTGACGACGAGTTCGACGCCGGTGAAGTAGTCTGCATGATCCGCGTTAGGCGTGCGGACGGCGAAGCTTTCCCGCGCCCAAATATCTTGAGCATGCCTATCACGCGGGGTGGGAAGCAGGATGTGTGGCACTCCCTGGTCAAGAAGATCCTGGGCCAGGGCATTGGGGAAGAAGGCCTCAGAGGATACGTCAAGGTGAAGAAGGTTGAGGGGAGCAAGTAAAGCGAGAGTTCGATACGATATCTCCGTATCTTGTGGAAGACACTGGAAGTTCTCCAGTGCGGGAGCGAAGATCTATCTCGGCATATATCAATTATGTCGAGATAACTTTTGGTTATCCTGATAAGCTGCACCAAATGAAGTTGTCACCTGAGACATGAGCAGGCATTTGCGACAAGCCGTAGTCACAAGCCGGTCAACGTATCCTCAATCGAATTGCATCTGTCTTGCATGGTATAGAAATGTCGATGTAACGCTGTGCGACGTGTCTGGTATAGGAGGTAGGTTCCGAGGTTACAGTGGGGTTCTCCACCGCTCCGCTCCACTCCACTCCAAGCGAACGATAAGTTATCAAGCCTCACAAGCACAGATGTCACCTTCTTCATCACGCCAAGCGCCGCATTAGCGAAGCATTCGAGGCATTGCTTATCGTTGCGCATGACCTCTTTGGCTAGCTTGTGGGATCGCAAGAGGTTGTGCGCACTTGCGCGACACGGCAATGTGAAGAGGTTAAGATGGCCGCGATGGACATGCCCCGAAGCGCCCAGTGCCACCAGCTGGCCAGGATCGTACGGCAGACTCGACGGACTGCACTCTGGTCAGCAGCACGATGGCCGAACGCAATGACTTTTACGAGACGAGCCCTGCCGTCGAGACCTTGGATGAAAAGTCACCTGCCAAAGCTTCTGCCGGGGAAACCATCACACTCACCCAAACGCACAAGTCTGCCGATGTGATCGCTGCAAGCGAATATGTCGAGGCCGCCGTACGTGCTGAGGATGGCGAAGAACCTGCGAACACGCTGCGCGCGTGGGTACTCGGCTTCTTCTTTGTCACAATCGCCAGCGGCGTGAACATGCTTCTCAGCATGCGATCGCCTGCGATCACCATTCCGGTCGTCGCGATACTACTCCTTGTATATCCCGTTGGCTGCCTGTGGGCTCGAGCTGTGCCCGCTTGGACTTTCAACACATTTGGGACAACATGGTCGCTGAACCCAGGTCCTTTCAACATCAAGGAGCACGCCGTCGTCACGCTCATGGCATCTGTCACTTACGGTTACGCCTACTCTACCGACGCTCTACTCGCGCTTCAGGCCAAGTCGCTCTACAACCATGATCTTGGTGTGGGTTTCCAGCTTCTGTTCACCATCAGTAGCCAGCTCATCGGCGTCTGTCTTGCCGGACTTGGGCGCCGCTTCCTCGTTTGGCCTGCGGCTCTGACATGGCCCAGCACTTTTTCAACCACGACATTGCTTTATGCCCTCCACGACAAGTCGAAGACAGACCCGGCCCAGGCCAATGGTTGGTCTATCTCTCACTACCGATGGTTCATGTATGTCGCATCGGCTATGTTCTGCTACTACTGGTTTCCCGGCTTTATCTGGCAAGGTCTATCAGTCTTCGATTTTCCTGTTTGGATCAAGCCTGAGAATGTTGTTGTCAATCAACTTTTCGGCGGTTTCACTGGTCTTTCACTGATTCCGCTGACTTTCGACTGGTCAAATGTGATACCTTACCTACAGGACCCGCTTCTGTCGCCGACCATCTCGCACGTGAACACTCTCATTGGTCTGATCGTGTTCGTCGTGATTCCAGCGCTTGGTATCTCCTACTCGGGTGCGCTATATTCCGCTTATCTGCCCATCAACACATCGACTATCTTCGATAACACGCAGAGCCCATACGTTGTACGTAACATCCTGGGACCTAACTTCACCTTTGACCTGGAGAAATATGAGGCGTACTCGCCATTGTTCCTGGCTCCGACATTTGCTTTGAACTACGGTCTCAGCTTTGCGGCTTTGACCGCGTCCGTGGTCCACACGATTCTCCATCGCGGCAAGATCTTGGTCCGGCAATTTCGAGAAGCTTCATCTCAGAGTGAAGATGTCCACTTCAACATGATAAAGAAATACAGACCAGCTCCAGACTGGTGGTACTTAGCCCTTCTCGCTATAGTGCTCGGAATGGGCCTCGGCGTTGTCCAGGGCTATGAGACTCAGCTTCCATGGTGGGGATTCCTTGTCGCCTGTGCCATTGCCGGAATCTTCATCGTCCCTTGCTGCACTATACTTGGCATGACCAACATAATGCTTTCTCTGAACGTCATCAGTCCATACATCGGAGGTTACCTGTTCCCGGGAAGGCCCATCGCTGTGATGATTTTCAAGGTCTACAGCACGATCGTCCTAGGTCAAGCTCAGGTAAGTGTCGATATCTCTCGGCTCTAGCAGACTTGACTGACTTATTCGGAACCTAGACTTTCTGCGGTGACCTGAAATTGGCTCAATACATGAAAGTTCCGCCTCGTATCACCTTCACTGCACAGATCGTCGCAACCATCTGGTCATGCTTCGTACAGATCGCCACAATGGACTGGGCACTCGGCAATATCGAGGGCGCCTGTGAACCCATTCAAGCAAGCCACTTCACCTGTCCCAATGGGCGCACATTCTTCTCCTCGAGCGTTGTCTGGGGTGTCATTGGCCCCACCCGCGCTTTCGGAAGTGGCAGCATCTACAAGAACTTCAACTACTTCTGGCTCTTAGGCGGTGTCCTACCAATCGCTCTCTGGGGTCTTGCGAAGCTTATGAAGCATCGATACATCAACGCCCTCCACGCTCCGATCATGCTGGGTGCGATGAGTTGGCTACCTCCTGCCACTCCGTTGAGCTTCTTTTCGTGGATCATCTTTGGTCTCGTCTTCAACCTGTGGATCAGGAAGCGATGGCACGGATGGTGGCATCAATACAACTACCTGACCGCCGCAGCACTAGATACTGGTCTGATCTTGAGCACGGTAGTCATATTCTTCGCAATCACTTTGCCCGGTGTCAGTGCACCGGACTGGTGGGGGAATGTTGGTGTTTTCAATACGTTGGACTACAACATGACAGCTTTCCGCAAGACGGTGGTCGAAGGAGAAACATTTGGACCCAGAGAGTGGCATTGAGAGGCTTAACTAGCCAAAGTTGATAGTTATTCGAGATCCTCAACCATTACATTGCTCGACTAACAATTACAGTCTTTATACTATAATGGTAAAAATACGTGTCTAGCGATTGGACTCTCAATCCAGAAGTCACATAATTATGAATTGCAAATACCACACCCGTGGTAACATCCGATTGTGTCTTGCACGCTTGCCTTGCAACATCCGGGGAATCAAAAGTGGAGCCATCCTTCAAACACGAGGTGACACTTGTAGAACAGGGTGGGTGATAAGCGATTCGGATGGCAATGCCGAGGTTACATAGGGTGTGCACTAGGGGCGACGATCCCAGAGCGCTTAGCACATCGACTGAGGCGTTCACGGACCGCATATTCGTCTTCAATAGTGTTTTATAACATTCCGAAAGCATACCGACCTCATCTCACTGTCAAGAGAGCGGCAAAAATGGTTCTAAAGCCGCGCATAGCACCGGTCACCACGCCAAGATCTTTCCAGCTTCTGGAACCGAAGCATTTACCAACGATGCAAACATTTATTCAGACTTTCGCAGCAGACCTTGCCGACATCGAATCTTTCCTGAGCATTTCTTTCAGTCCAACAAGGTCTTCAAAAGTCGAGGACTATCTCACGTCGACTCTGTCGTCGCTGACCCAGGACTTTGACTTCGATCAGCTTCGCCAAAGCGAGCAAGTCGACTATCTCCTGCTAAAATCTCACATCAAGAGGCTACTACATCAGAATGAAGCCAGCGCAGACAAATATCATGCTGCTCAGGACCTCAGCTTGTTCGGCCAGTGGGTCGATGATTGCATACAGTTTGTCGAAACAAGACATAAAGTTGGCAAACATGGCGGAAGCGAGATTGCTACTGTTTTCCAGAAAGCTGCAGGAAGGATCAATGATTTGATTCATTTGATTGATGCGGACGATAGCTTCAAGGATGCCAAAGACCGATTTATCGTGTTCTGGACCATTGCTAAGTTCTCGGAATTACACGGAGCTCTGGAAGAGGCTGTGGCGTTCTATCAGGGCTATGATCCCGTCATCTCGTGGTGGACTCAGGCTCCGTGGGAAACTTTGAGCGCCAAGTTGACCGCCTTGGATACAGCTCTGAAGCGTAAGACCGGTATTGATGGGCCTTCGAGTGCAGATGATATTGTCGGTGATCCGATAGGACGTGGAGCTCTGTTGCAAGAGCTCGAAGCCGAATGGATTGCTTACACGCCTGAAGAACTTGTGCAAATAGGTGAAGAGGAGTTCAAATGGTGTGAGCGGGAGATGAATAAAGCAAGCAAAGCGTTGGGATTTGATTCCCCCAAGGATGCTTTGGAGCACGTCAAGAACACTTTTGTCGGACCTGGAGAGCAGATACATGTGAGCGCGTTCTCGTTTACCGGCGCTATTGATGACCCTTAGCTGATACTTTACCCTCAGGTCGTCCGTGACCTCGCAGATGAAGCGATCGCCTACGTGGAGAAGCATGATCTCATCACGGTCCCAATAGTGGCCAAAGACTATTGGCGAACGACTATGATGACCCCAGAGCGTCAAAGAGTCAATCCATTCTTCCTTGGTGGCGAACGAATCATTGTATCCTATCCAACCAACACTATGAGCCACGAAGACAAACTCATGAGCATGCGAGGCAACAATTCAGCATTCTCTCGATCCACTGTTCACCACGAGCTTATCCCGGGCCACCACCTACAATTCTACTACATGGACCGCTATAAACCGCATCGGAAGCTCTTCGAGACTCCCTTCTGGATCGAAGGCTGGGCCGTGTATTGGGAATTGGTTCTGTGGGAGCGCAGCTTTCCAGCCGAGATTGGCCAGAAATGGGCGACGAACGAGGCCGAAAATCGCATAGGAATGCTCTTTTGGCGTATGCATCGCTGTGCTCGCATCATATTCTCCATCAAATTCCATCTTGGTCAGATGACACCTCAAGAGTGCATCGACCTCTTGGTGGACAGGGTGGGACACGAGCGGGCAACAGCTGAGGGAGAGGTCAGAAGGTCTTTTGCCGGTGAATACCCTCCCTTGTACCAAGCAGGCTACCTTCTGGGAGCCTTCCAGATCCGGGAACTGCAAAGGGAGCTTGTGTCCGATCCTGTAGGCCCGAAGTGGAAGCTGAAGAGCTTCCATGATGCAGTAATGAGAGAAAATAACTTGCCAATCGAGCTTCTGAGGGCCACATTCAGGCAGGAGAAACTCAAGGTTGACCAGAAGGCGAAATGGAGGTTCAGAGGCTAAGCTTAGGGGAGCGACACATCTCAGCAGTGGTGCATAAGAAACTACACGAGCACGATGTCCAAGACAGAAATAGAAGAAGATCCTGCGTTTACATTCAGCCTGTATTCGTGCAGCATGGCGGTAAGTAAGTTGCATGTCATCCGCATGCAACTGAGCGCCACGCTCGGGTATCATGCAGGCCATGAGAGCTCACGCATAGCGAACGTTGAAACTGTGATCTCGATTCAACAACTCTCTACCAGGTCCAGAACGACGATCAGTCCGTAAGATACTGTCGTTCCGGAAGAACGAGGCGTCCATACATACGCCACATCGTCCACGCCAAGAGAGCATTCGAATGGTTCATCTGGATTATCGGTCCGTCAAAATGTAGCTCTGGGCGATACTGAACATTTATGTCTCTATAAGAGTAGCAAAGATCCTCAACAATACATCCGATCTAGCAATTGAACCACGCATCCTTCGAGATTGCAACACCTACATCTTATCATCATGGTTCAGCTATCAATCTTCCTGACGGCTCTTACTGCCATCTCAGGCGCCACTGCAAGCCTTGCCCGGGCCAGAAGAGCTTTGGAGGAGAGGCAGAGCAGCAGCTATCCGGTCAATTCTGTTCAAAACTGGTCGAACGATTTTGCGTCTCTCAACTTCAAGACCGGAGCCAACGGCCTCTTCTCGGTCGACTGGAACAACGGCCTTGGGGGCAACTTCGTGGTCGGCAGAGGTTGGAGCCCGGCTACAGACATGTCAGTATCTCTCTTCAAGTATCTCGCGTAGATTCTGAAGGCTTACCCATGCATTGGCAGGCTTGTGAACTATACGGGCACCTTCAAGACCTCAGGCGCCGCCTACCTCGCCCTCTACGGCTGGACCGACAACCCACTTGTCGAGTACTATGTCATCGAAGCCATGGGTAAGTGCAAACGGTATAACTCCGATAGTGTCTAAGACAGTTTGCTCACTCATACACTTCTTTCTTGATAGGGAACCACAACCCGTCCGACAACATCAGCTCAACCCAATACGGGTGCCTTCAAAGTGACGGCGGCACCTACGAGATCTGGCAGAAGAAACGCACCAACGCTCCTTCGATCAAAGGCGACCACACTGACTTCCAGCAATTCTGGTCGGTACGCACCAGTATGCACGTTGGCGGCACCATTAACACGGGCAACCACTTCCGTGCCTGGGCCGCTGCAGGTCTCAAGCTCGGTACGCAGCTGTACATGGATATGGTCATCGAAGGACAGCGTGGGGCTGGCAATGCCACTATCACTGTAGGTACGGCACCTAAGACAAGCGTTCCGAACACACCGACTCCGACGAGGCGTACGGAACGGGCGCCTGGTACTTGTCCGCGGAGTAGCAGCACGACCTCCAGCAGATCTTTATCGACTACGTCCCGCTCCAGCAGCACGCCGGCGAAGACTACTGCGACTACTACGGCTGGAGTTTCCACTACCGCGGCATTTACTGCTACGCAGACCTAGACTATGCGAGATGGTCTAGGATTGATCTGGTTGGTAGACTGAGGCGAGCCAGGACAAGCAGCAGTGCAGCAGGCACTGGTGTGGAAGCGAGCGTGAGGATGGTGAATCGCAACATCTGCGCATGATATTGAGCGGGAGTTCGATGGTGGGATGCCGTAGCTAGCACAAAATAGCCCGGATATTGAGCTCGCTTATATGTTCGGTACCAGAGACGTTCATTGTGGAATGCGATAGTAGAATCCAGGTTCCATGGGGAACAAGCCGACTGCTTACCTCGCTGCATTCCCGATCCGCTGCGGCTGCAAATATGCTCGTAGCGACGTATGCGTACCGACAGCCTGGACTGTGCGCAGGGAAAATCTTGTGGAGGCCAGCATCTGCATGATGAGACGATACAAATAGAAGCTCGCCTAAGCTTTGGTTTTCTGCAGCGGATATTCCAGGCTCTCGGGAATGCATAGCAAACTATCGGGATCCAGACCGCGCCTATCGCGTGTGCGTATGGGGCTAAGGATTATGATTTGAATGGATTCAGGTAGGGAGATACCAACGGAAGTAACCCTTCTGATGACTTCAGTGACTCGGAGTATAGCGTGCATCCTCGATCTGTATCAGTTGGTATACCACCTACCTAGCTTTTGCACTTCCGAAGACAATTTGACAGCGCTCCTTCGCTGGCAGATCGAGAGTTGCTCTTCGTGCTGCCACGCCGTCGGGAATTGCCTTGAGTCAGAGGATGCGTTCTGCAAATGCGGCTTGGTACGAGGCAGTACATCATGAGCTCTGTTATTCAGCCTCTCCGGGACGGTTGGTTCTCGTAGGCCGCAACGGGAAGGTATTTTGCTTCAACCGCAAGCGATGACCAGCACCGTGCATTTGTCGATTGCGGCTCTGCTGATAGAGATGCGAGTATGCACCTTGGTGCTAGCATTATCGTGACAGTCGGATGCGAACCGCGTGCAGCATGATATGGGTTCTGCATGCCACAATAGTAGCCGATGCAAGCCATAGTGTGGCAGATGACTCAGCCGCCCTGCTCCACAGTCCGGATGGAACTATTTATCTTCTTTCGGTAGATATAGTACAACCTACTGCACCTAGGTTTCTTCCAAAGTAGGTCAATATAAATTGAGACGTTGGTGGCGTTGGTTGAGTTTCCAAAACTGTGGGGAGATCGTCCGGGTGAAGTCGAAATGGCACGTGGGTGTCCTCAAAGTTGACACGTCTTTGCGGACGACCTTCCGGCAACCTCGCGAGCAGACATTATTAGCATGCAGATATCGCACCTCAATGTAGGCGCATACGCTTTGCAGGATGCCAAGTGCCCGATAACAAGCCTCAATATTGTCTCTAGCGCTCGACATGGCGTTTGGTCAAGCTTCACGGTGAGCTCCATCCCGAGCTGTTGGCGACTTTCCAATGCAATCCATGGTGCGGCACTCCCAAACGGTCTCCACAACACATTCCGGTAAGAGGCTTGATTGTAGACCAGCCTCCGAGAACATCAAATTCCTCTCTATTCGCCACGGAGGGCGATCTGTAATATTGCTTAGCGGACCGGGAGCCGTGTCTTGGCGACAAATCTATCTCCAGCATCGTGATGCTCCTGTGATTTGGGTCCAGGTGTCGGGCGTTGTTACCATAAGATGATATGATGGCGCTGGAAACGTTCATGATGCGGTGTTGTGACCTGTTTCCGTACGTTCGCTTTACTGACACAGCAGCTGGTCTGCTCAAGCCTGCTGGCCTCGGCGAAACATGGCTTCAAGATTCTTGATCGTTGCTCTCTTGAGCTATCTCAGTTTCAGCAATGCTTGGTCGTTACACAGACGAGCTGCGATCGATGACTGTTTGACCAAGGCATCTGTGCCCATGGACAAGGCTGGTTCCTCGAACTTCACGGCAGATATCAAACCTTTCAACGCTCGACTTCCATACACGCCAGCAGCAGTTGCAGTCCCTACCACCATCGCACAAATCCAAGCAGCTGTCAACTGCGGCCGTACCAATGGACTGAAGGTCTCCGCAAAGGGGGGCGGACATTCGTACGCCTCTTCCGGTTTGGGCGGAGAGAACGGTCATCTGGTGGTTCAGCTCGATCGTATGTTCAATGTTACACTGAACAAGACCACCAATGTTGCGACCGTACAGCCTGGTGCTAGACTCGGTCATGTTGCGAACGAGTTGTTCAAGCAAGGCAACAGAGCTATTTCTGCTGGTACCTGCCCAGGGTAAGTCAACGTTCCGACCCAATGCAATTTTAGCTAATCATCTCGCAGCGTTGGAGTCAGCGGTCACTCCCTCCATGGCGGCTACGGCATGAGCTCCCACAAGTACGGCCTGGCAACCGACTGGATTATCGGCATGACAGTAGTGCTTGCAAACGGCACCATTTCGCAATGCTCCGCAACACAGAACCCCGACCTTTTCTGGGCACTGCGAGGCTCAGGCTCGAACTACGGCATCGTCGCCTCTTACCAATTCGCAACATTCGCTGCACCATCGCAGGTGACCTACTTCAACATGCCTGCTAAATGGAACACAACAACCGCGCCAAGCTACATGACGGCCGTAGAGAATTACACAAAAGCAGTAATGCCCGCCGACCTGACCATGCGCATGTACGCTTCAAACGGCCAGCACTACTTCGAAGGCATGTTCTTTGGTGATGTCGCTGGACTCAAGACTGCTTTGAAGCCACTGCAGGACAAGATTCCAGGTCTTCAGCTGCAGACTGCCGTCAACACTACGTGGATGAAAGCGTTCGAGCACTACGCCTACACTGACACGGACCCGACCACTCCTTACTCAGCGGTAAGTGATGACGGGGAGGTTGCGACGATAGTATGCTAATGCACGATCTCAGCAAGAAACCTTCTATGCCAAGAGCTTGACGTTGAAGAGCCTCAACGGTACTTCGTTGACCAACTTCGTGAACTACTGGTACAACACCGGTCCAAAGAACAGTCGAATGTGGTGGTTCCAGCTTGATCTCCACGGGTAGGATCCGAAGTCCAATTCCAGTAGAACAATATGCTAACAGATCCAGCGGCGCAAACTCAGCCGTCACCAACGGCGACTTCAGCACATCCTCCTACGCACACAGAGACAAGTTGTACCTCATCCAATTCTACGACCGCAACTTCTTCGGCTCTTACCCGTCCGACGGCTTCGGCTTCCTCGACAATTGGGTATCGAACGTCACGGCGCCGCTGACCAGAGATGACTGGGGTATGTACATCAACTATGCTGACTCGCGGCTGAATCGGACGACTGCGGGTCCATCGTACTATGGAAAGAGTCTTGCGAAGTTGCAGAAGTTGAAGGCGGTGTTCGATCCGGCAGAGTTGTTCTCTTATCCGCAGTCGGTGCAGCCGGTAGCAGCATAATCGCGAGCGGACGGAGCCGGACGGTAGAAGAATGAATCGCTTCGCCTGAGTTGTTCCACGGAGAAGCTGGCAGGGTGACTGCATCGAGTCTTGCAATTCCTTATTCCCCTAGTCTGTCAATGTGCACTCAAAATTTGACAGTTGATTGGAGCGTGGGGCTAGCTACGAGGGATGAATGAGGCCAGGATAAGATAACACATGTACGCATACCCTCCTCTTCCGCTTTCACTGGTACGTCCGCTCGTTGAGAGTCGGCAATCCGCTCGTGCGACCGGTCGTTCTCAAGAGCTGAGAGACGACCTTTTGAGATGGGCATATGGGACACATGCGTCAGGTCTTGTCGCTGCGCTACGCTGAGGTGCTCACAAGCCAGTATACACAAATCACGACAAGCCAGCGAGATGACCAGCTTATCGGGTAAGAGGCTCAGGCGCCCAGCAGGACACCCTTTGGGCGGACCCACGATAGGTTGTCCGTGGAGGCTGCGTACTGCATCTTTCGGCAACCTGCTAAGAATCGGCACACTCGTTTGCAACGATACCACTCAAAGAGTTGGCCACGACCGAGATATGACAAGGAATAATCTCTCGCATCAGCCCTTCGAGTCCGTTGGTCTACTTTGTACACATGGTACTGGTGCCCACTTCCAAATTCGAGGCTTAGAAGGTGCACAGTGATCTCATGGTGCTTCGAGCTGCACCTGGCATGGCTTGTGCCCAGATCGACCACGCTCGTAGCCGGCCGAGGCTCTGAACGGCGTTCGATAGGTAAGCCAAAAGCTAATGGTCAGCGGTCGCCACGCTGAGGCACATAGCGGTGCGTGAGTTGGACTGAGTGCAAGTTGTGCCAGCATGCTCGCGAGAAAAGTCGTTGGCGCCTGCTGACGCTCTTCAACACACGCTGCTATTGTTCAGCCTCCTTATAGTCTCTCCATGTAAACAGACTCCTGGTCGGTAGCCAATCGAGCGACGATCACTGCCGGCCAGATTGCCTCATTTCCGGCAGCGCATCGTCAAACAGGAGTCACAAGACCTTCGTACGAAAGTCAGAGCGGTCAGAGAAACAGTGAATTGGAGACGTATCTGGGTACGTTTGGTGGGCGTGCCAATCGCGTCGCAGCTGTTCAGCCATCCGGCGCGGCTCCGCCTCAAAACCTCCCCTGTTGCGCCGCGACAGCTTTGGGTACTGTCGTACCTCGCAGAGTGTATCGAACGCTTCTGGCCAGTGAGGGCGTGTCGCGTATTGCTGCAGTTGACTCCGTGACCACTCACGTGTCGAGTGACTGTGGTACAAGGCGGTACTCCATGGGGTGGCTTTGAGGAATGAGGGGTACAGCAGAGGTACGTATAGGCACAAGACACTGGTACAGAGCCTCCCCCCAGTCATCGGTGTGGTGCGACGTGTAACCTCTTATAAGCCTTTGTTCCCTCCCTTTCAGTCGTGACCTATTTCTTCCTCCCAGACTCTCCACTCACAGCGAAGGCCGGTACTTCCAAACAACTTCTCACCTACCTTCCAACAAACCAATACTCCTTTCTTCAACCAACAACCTCTTCCACAACCACACAATGTTCGGCTTCACCCTCTACCAGAGCGCGTGCTTGTACGCCAGCGTGACGGCCTTCTCCGCCACCTGGGTCGCCCTCGCTTTGCCCGTCCAGCATGGCAAGACAGGTCCGTTCAACTACCACCGTGCCATTAAGCGTGGTGCTCGCATCCCATGGCGCCGTATCCCTGGTATGAAGATCTAGATGCCTCCGAGGCATCGCCGCCACCGATGGTGTCAGCGGTGGCAGTCTCATCGTCGCAAGACGACCGAGGCTTCACTCAAGGCGAGGGGTCTCTCACCTTCTCCTCCTCGTCTCTCATGCGCAACGTAGCGAAACCATCCGCGAACGCTCTACGCCACGACCAATCTTTTCATTTTGCTCTGTCGCACGTCTTGTCGACGAGCACCTTGTCTGCACGCACTCATTGCCTGGGCGCTCAGCGTCACCGACGCTCAGGTACTGCAGTATTTCTTGCATGAAGCAAACGATACAGCCAATACATTCGTCACCCGAGCAGCAATTTCTCTTTCGGCACGAACTCACCTTGCGAGATCTTTGCGACGACCTCGACAGCGATTCCATCCATGGTGTGGACCCGCACCTCCACCTCTTCTGACTTTTGGCAACTGCAAGTCATCCAGCATACCACACCAACACTCGCTTACCTCTACTGGACCGCCATCATTTCAAGCACTCGAATCTCGAGGGACTGATTTTTCGTGTTCTTGTACATTTTCGCCACCCTTCACCCTGGCTGCTCGTGGTCTTACATTCACGGCGACTTTTCCTACGCCGCCTTGCTTGATAGCTTATGCAGAACGAATAATGATATGATGTTAACAATTCAGAGTGTGCTCTTTCCTTGATGAATGTGATACTGCTGCGATGGACGTTTGATGGGAGTGAAGTCTCGCGCGACTCAGACAAGACCCACATTCGCCCTGAAAGACGGCTCGTTCGGTCGCTCTAGCGCGCCCTGACGATGATGTCGCGTGCCCTTCTTCACGACTTTCTAACACGATGATCTTGACGTCTTGACATCTCACACTCGTGCACTCTTATACTCTCGTTGCTGCTCTGCCTCGTAACAACACAGTGCCAATTGATCACACCATCCCTACCGCCACATGCAGCAAAATCGAACCTCATATAGCCGCAGACGCACCGCACACGCGATTTCTCAATCAACACCTCAAAATATGTGAAGGTGTTGCTACCCAACAGCACAGCACAGCAGCACGAAACATCGGTAAAGCCTAGAATACCTGCAATTCGCCACCGGCGTCAGCTTCGTGGGATGTAACAATGTATCCCTCGCCTGACTGGTGCAAGCTGTCTCGGTGTTACGAGCAAGGCATCCGCGTTAGGTAAAGTTCGCAACAACCAAGCCGGCGCATGCAGAGCCACCTTATTTCCCCGCCATTGAGCATCCTGCGCCAAGGGTGCGTGTCCGTGCGAGGGAGATGTACCCATTGGACTGGACTGGTCGGTAGGCGAAGGTGCCGGTCGTTGTACACAAAAAGTACCTTCCTCTTGCTCGGGGATGTGCGTCTTGGTTTCTTGTCTTGAAGCGGCGCTGGCGGAGGGCGCGGAAGAGGCTGGGCGATGGCTAGTAATCTTTGGCGGCATATGTCAAGGTCTGTAGGAGGGTCTGAGTCTAGGTTGTGAGCCGTTCGTGGTAAGTGGTTGCTCTGTCTTCGTGTCAGCCTCTCTTCTGTGTGAGTGAAACCCGCCGCTCTCCGCTGCCGCTCAGATCGCCGTTGGCCGTCGATCTTACGACGACGATCTCGTCACGAAGCTTATGAGTGAATTGTGCCTGGCAGTGCTGGAACAGGTAGATTGTGGCAATGGCTATCACAAGCGTCCTTTCATCTCAGAGCATGCGTGGCCTTCATAGCAGGACGGCCATGCTCGTTTCAACTCTCGAGACTTAACGCACACGGGAGTATGGTTGCATCTTGCATCACGTATTCTGACATGGACATGATGGATTGTGGAAGGTTCTCAACACAATTACTCTAGACTGGTATCTGAAGCTGTGTCAGGATATATCTCTTGCTTAAAAATGTCTTACAAATCTACAATTACAGTCCAGGGGATCCTAACTACCATCAAGCCTCCGATCAGGAACGAGATGCGATGCCTGCATTCAAGTCGCTGAGCTCGATGCCACTCTCGGGCGCCACGGGAAGATCATCATCCTTTTTCCTCTCCTCGATGCCAAATTCAGTATTCAATTCGTTCCTCAGCTCGACCTCCTTTTCGATGAATACGAGCAGGAATCCAATGCCAGCGAAAGCAATACCAATCAGCCACACAAATCGAAGGGCACCAGCAAAGACCTCCACGACCTCATGCCGTGTGTCTACATCCTCGATGCTATTGACGAACGCTGCGGTTGCGTACTGGTATGCGCGACCACCCGTGAGCATCTCGGCAATGCGGGCATCAGCAAGTCCGCGAGCCAAGCGACTACACTGGGTGTTGAAAATGGCGCTGGGTATGGCGGTTCCCCAGATGCAGCCGAAGTAGCGCGCAAAGCTCCATAGCCCAGTAGACGTTGCGACATACGTCTCATCCAACGGCGCTTGCACGGCTGGCAGTAGTGTTGTGCTCATGAGCCCGCTGCCAGCTGCGCAGATCAGCTGGAACCAGACCCAGGCGGCCGGATTTGTGTCGGCATCCATGATGCTGAAAAGACCAAAAGCAATGATCATGGGCACACTCGCGACGAGGTGCAGTGGTTTGTAGCGCCCGATCTTCGAAAGCACAACGCCTCCGACCAAGGCGCAGAAGAGACCGCCGCCAAAGGTTGGCAGTGTATAGATGCCGGAATTCATTGCAGACTGACCTTTGACTGCTTGGAAGTAGATGGGAAGGAAGTAGTAAGTCCAGTATGTGACGATGGCGTGTATGAAGGTCAGACCTAGAGCCGCTGTAGAAGTCCGGTTGGAGACGATCTTCCGCGGGAAAGACGGCTCCTTGCAGAGTTTCGGTGTCCACTCAAACGCCGTCCACAAGAAGAGGCCCAGAAAACCGAGGATGATAGGCACGACGATATGGAATGTGTCCCACTCGTAGACGGTACCGCCCCAGGTAAGTGCAATCAAGCATGCAACAATGGCACCGACGAAGATGAGGTTGCCCACAACATCGATGCGAGCGAATCGTTTCTTCCAGTCGGCCTCGCGCTTGTAATTGACGTTCAAGAAGATGAAGAGGCAGACAAATGCAGCTAGAACAGTCAGCAGCGGATTTGGAAGATGAGCATCAGGAGAACACTTACCACCACCAATAGGGACGTTCAGGTAGAAGCACCACCTCCAGGTAGACCTGTCGGTGATGATGCCGCCCAAGAAAGGACCGATCGTAGCGCCAACGATAGCGCCCAGGTATACAATGGACATGTACTTGCCGCGTTCACGCAAAGGCACGAGATCAGTGACAACAGTCTCAACGAGAAGGTTGATGCCTCCGCCACCGAGACCTTGTACCGTACGAGCAGCGATGAGCATCGCCATTGAGCTCGCGCCACCACAAAGTCCGCTACCGAGGGTGAAGATGGCGACAGCTCCAAGTAGCAGATTGCGACGTCCGAAGATGTTGCTTGCTTGAGCGAAGAGCGGAAGCACTGCGACCGAGGAGAGCAGGTAAGCATTGGGAATCCAGATGTACGCGTTGCCACCGCCCAGAGCGTCCGTAATGGTTGGGAGAGCGCTTGTAATGATGGTGCCTTCCAGAGCTGAGACGAGGCCAGTGATCATGAGGGAGACGATAATGGCCCAGAAGCGCCAGGTTCGCATGGTCTTCGGTTTGTCTGCAGCGACTTGCGTCGACTTTACGTCTTGGTGTATTGCGTGAGATGTCGTTGTGGACTTGTCAACAGCGCTTGTTTGCGTACTTATTCTCTGCAATGCAGGCTGTTCGAGTGTCGTGGTCATGCTGGCGGCTCAATTGCAATGTACGGACAACTTGCCAGGGGCTGTGGGATTGTGAGAGATAGTGTCATGTTGACAGTGCTGCATTGATCTATTTAAATACTGTGAGTGGAAGAGTTACATTAATCATGAACAAGGAGCGGGTTCATTTGGGGGGATTGCTGGAAGTGACAGGACAAGACTGTATTTGAGAGACGATGAATCATCCGCGCTAAGCTCCACAGGAGTTGTAGCGGTCGATGCGAGACTCGAACAGCCCGCAGAAATACCCGAGCACGAAACAGAGAGAAGCTATGAGCATATGCATAATATGAGCGATATGCAAACATACATATGCTTGTAGGTACATGTACATGTACGTGTAGTAGTAGGAAGTACATGCACGAACATACAGCAACTGGAGACGGCCGGAGGTAGCTTGAGGGTGTGACCCTCAGGAACAAGGCGGTTGCTATGCTGGGTCGAGCCGTCCCCGCATCGGGAAGCAGCACAACAACACTGTGAAACAGCCGATTAAAGACATACAGACCATTCTATAGATGCGCGCGCCCTTACACATCCACGACACAACGTCCAACACCATACACAATAATGGAGTCGCCATCGATACAGATCAGCAAGCCTATCGACGATAGCGGCTATGCTGTCGACGGTCCACCATCTTCGCCTTTCCAGAGCGAGATCGACGCCAGCAGCAGAAGCCCCAGTAAACAACACAAGCCACTCTTCGACGACATCGCGCTGGACGCGAATACCGAGAATGCTACAAATACATGCGAAGCAGAATCGCCTAGCAAGGCTTCTTTCATCGACTTCACAGACTTCATGGATGATAAAGAGAATGTGCCGCAAGACGAGACAACCGCGAACAAGATCAGTGTTTCGCCAAAGAAGATTGGCACGCCTGGCTCTGTGAAGTCCACCAGGTCGCCACAGAGAGACATCGAGGAGAGGAGAGGCAGTGCAGACTCAGATCGCATGCCTCCACCTCCAGCCTCTGTGCGCAAAACTCCCAGCAAGACGCCCAAGAAGACTCCTTTACAATCTCTGCGCAGCGGCGAAAGTACGACGCCGCGAACTATTACGCGCGGCAACTCTTTCGAACGAGCAGATCCGACCCCAGGAAGGACTCCTTCGTTGTTCCAGGCCGGCTTGGATCTACGCAGATCCACCATGCAAGGTCCAGATACTACCAATATCGACGACACTTGCTTCAGCACATTCTCAGAGATCCCTGAAATGACTATCTTCGCAAAACTTGGCCAGAGCCCAACCAGGCGCGGCGATATGACGCGCACGCCAGGACAAGACATTGCGCCTACACCTTCCACATCGCGTAAACGCCTTTCATCGTCAAGATCTCCGTCGCCGACTCCTCGTAGGCGGAAGACGCCCGATCGGGGGTCAGACGACACCACAAACTTGCTACTCGACTTCACACAGCAGATCGAAGGCATCTCAAGGCCCAATGCATCAGTCTCTCCAAGCAAGTCTTCAACAGAACCAAATCTTTTGCAGTACATCAACAACCAACGCTCGCCGCACAAGAGGGGCCAAAGCCTGGCCACACCTGGGAAACAAAGCAATTTGCTCAATTTGCTGGACTTCGAGCTACCGCCTGCGCCCACGCCTCGGTCAATTCCAACTATCACAGTAAGAGAATTGGAGACACTCAAGTCATCGTACCTTTCGCAGATCTCAAGTCTAAAGGCCACGCTTAGTGGAAGGGAGGCAGAGGTCGAGAGTCTGAAGCGCGCAGTCAATGATGCAGAGAGGCGTGTTGGCGAGTCGCAAGAAGAGTTGAGAGAAGAAAAGGACGCTCGTGCACACGCGGAGTCAGAAAAGGCCGGCTGGGAGAAGCGCGGACAAGAGGTCGAGCTGGTTCTGAAAAGCGTGAAGGAAGAAGTCATGAAGAATGAAGCTGAAAAGGAAGATCTCTTGCGCAAGATTGAAGCTGCTGAGCGCAGGATTGATAATGCTGAGGCGCGAGCAGTCAAAGCCGAGGAGCGCTTCGCTGACGCTCTTGCGGCTCGAGCTGATCCCAGCGATGGTAGCACTTCTGCTACGGAAGAGCAAGTGCAGAAGCTTGTGGCGGCACAGATCGATTCCAAGATCGAAGCCGTTAGTCGCGAGCTTCACGCAGTGTACAAAGACAAGCACGAGAGAAAGGTGGGAACTCTCAAGAAGAGCTACGAGGCACGAAGCGAGAAGCGTTGCGCAGAGCTCCAGAACCGTCTCGACGCTCTGCACCGCGAAAACGAAGAGCTGCACGCAGCCAAGGATGCAACATTCTCAGGCCCAGTCAGCGGCATCAGCAGCGAAGAGAGCGCAGCCATGAAATCCGAGATCGAAGAGCAAAAAGCCCACCTCGCCCGCCTCGAGAACGAGATCCGCACTTCCCAACAGCAGCAAGCAGCTCTCATGCAGGACCTCGAGCGCGAACGCATTGAGAAGGGCGATCTCGTGGCCGCGGTCGACGAGATGCTTGCTTTGCAGTCTGAGGCAGGCCCCTCGCAGGCGCAGCGGAAAGAGCAATCAGAGATGCAAGGCGCGATCAGCGTCGTGGAAGATTTCAGGAAAAGCATCTCACGGCCCTCAGGACTGAAACCACCTACTGCGGGTGAAAGCCGGATTGGCCGTGGTGGCGCTACGCCTGGGAGTGCTGTGAGAGGAGGCGGTGGAAAGAGCCGCATGCTGGCTAACATTGAGAGGATGGGCAGGGCTGGAGAGCACTAGGCTGTGCGGATGTCATGATGAATTTCTTTGCTCAGGCGCTGCTCAAAAAGTACCGTATTGTAGGAGTATATGTCGAATGAGGCGTTCGGCGGTCTTGGGTTCGGGATTTCGTAGTCTGGGTAGAAAGGTGTGAACACCAAAGGTCATTTCGTACACATCAATTCATCGATTCCCGTCATCTCTCGCTAGATCGCATTTTGAAGAGTATTTAGCGCATCGTGAACATATTGGAGGCCTGTCCATCGTGTAGGTATTTGAGGCACTCTCCACGGCAAAAGTCGACGTTCTCCCATCCTGCGGAGTTCTCACTCGCACCCCCGAGGGCAGCAAGCGGCGCCAGGGCCATCCAAAGCGACCTCGAAACATTTCCCATCTGGAATGCCCGCCAGCAGCCCTCGCTGACACCACATCACAACCACACACACAATGCCTCGCCTACCTATATCGGAGCAGGCTCTCCGCCTGGCTCTCACCCGACCAGCCACCGCCGCCGCTTCAAGGCAATCCCAATACGTCTGCCGCGCATGCGTGCGCCAATACCACCCCAGTCCGGCCTTCCGCGCCGAGCTGCCCTTCTGGAAACGCATGACCAACTCGCTGTTCGGATCTTCAGAGCAAAAGGCTGCCACCGAAGCGCGCGAAGAGGCGACGCAGAAGCGATTGAACGAACTGGCTGAGCAGGGCGAGGCCAAGACTGAGACTATTGTCGATGAGCAGGGGCGCGAGTGGACGATTGCGGCGATCGTGGATCCTACTATCAACAAGCAGTATGTGCAGGCGCAGAGGTGGGATGGGCTCGAGTGGGTGGGTAGCAAGGAGTGGGTTGCGAGGCAGAATGATGCGGGAGAGGCATATGTTGGGTAAGTTGGCTTTGAAAAATGGAGGGAGAGGAGACGGATGCTGATTGTTGGTTTGCAGATTCAACCCTAGACGGAAGCTGCAATTGGAGGCTGCTGAGTGGCGGCGTGTCCTGCACCATGTGACTGTTGAGGTTTTGGCTCTGGCGCAAGCCGGTAGGGACGTCAACGCTGTCTACACTGAGCGAGCTGTGAACGAGAAGGACTGGATGCGCACTGCTCGTGTGCAAATCAAAGAGACTGGTGGTGCGATCGAGCTTTTGGTGCCCGAGAAGGAGAGCATGGATGAGATCCTGAAGGCCATGCCGCAGAGCTTGGGAGAAGAGATCCTGAAGGCTGCGGAGAACGTTGAGGCGGAGGTTAAAGCGGAAAATGCTGAAGCAGAGTTGGAGGAATCGTCAATGGAGCCTGTGGAGGAATCTGTGCAGCAACACGCGGACCCGAAGGAGATCGACGCAGCAGAGAAGGTCACCATGAAGGCGATCAAGACTGCTGTGAAGAAGAGTGTGGCCAACATCGACTCTGGCTGGCTTGCAGTACCTCTGTCGGATCCCACAGTCAAGCTTGCTGTAAGTGCAACATCACCTCAGGCGCACAAGTACATAGAACTAACTTTATACAGATTCTCAAGCGCGTGCAGCAACTGACCGGCCACCGTGTACGCGACCACGCTATTTCAAACGCCACCTCCATGTCCGACATCTACCTCGCCCTCAAGATCAAGCCCGAGCCTAAGAGACTTGCCGCTACCAAGCAGCTCGAGGCTCTGAACGTGGATCTGCCCAACGTGACCGTCCACCAATACAGGCAAACACCCATTCACAAGCACAAGGAGGTCGGCAGATGGAAGGTGATTGAGGACGAGTTGATCGCCCGCGGCCTCCCCGTCACCGGTAGCAGGTGGCAAGGCGCGAAGACCAGCACTCCTATGCTTTAAAAGAGTCGCGCAAAGCGAATAGCATCATTCTAGCATTAGTATCGAGGGTTGCATCGACACCTTCAGCCCACGGGCTGAGCTTCTGGAAGGGAAATGAAGCCGACGGTGTAGCATCGCTTGTCACCTGGGAGGTGAAGCGATGTCGTTCAGAAAAGTGAGGAGTGCTGCACTGGCACGTCGCTCACATGTATTACCAGTTTAACGTTCAGGGGAAATTTGTGTAACATGTGTATCCACCACCATCATATTCACGAGTCTTCAAATCTCAGCTCTCACTTCCTTTGTTCACTGACGATGCACAGAGAGCGCGCGATCGGCTCATGAGATATACGGTCTGATTTCACACATCATGAAACAGCTTCGCTGAAGCCGCGCCAATCTGTCGAGGATCTCAATTGCTCACACGCCACTCGTGCATCATACCCACACCGTCCTTCCAACGACATCCATCATCAGCATCAAATGAAGTCGCTATACCAGACTGTCCACGGCGCGCCATCCTTGCAAGGGCATAGCCATGGTCTTCCTCCTCCTAGCCACGCTGGCATTCGCCTCACCAACAAAACCTTACGGATACGGTCCTCTGCCGCAAATCGAGACCTCCACTGAGTCAGCCATGCCTCCGATGTCGACTATCTCTTCGGAAATCCTCCACTCGCCGTACATCAGTCTGCAAAGCCTCCCTCAGCGAGACCTTCATACGCCGCTGACAACCACCGCCGGCACCTCGTTCACACCAGCAACAAGCGCTGGACTATCGGCCACGCGGAGCACCGTTGCAGCAGATCCGACGACTCGCTCCTTCGCCCTTGGACCCACGGCATTCAGCCTCGCCATGCACGATGCCGTGATGGTCACCCTATCAAGCTCCGTGAGCAAACACGTACCGACCAACGCGACGACGAGTATGCCGAGATGGGACTGCAGTGGCATTTGCGGCGAGCTTACAGGCGATATGGACTGTAGTAGGACTGTTGGGTGTATTGATACTCAGGCTGGGGCGAATGAGACGGGGAAGCATGTGAGCCACAGCGGTGTTGATAGCGTGAGGTTGGGTGGGTACGTTGGAGGGAGATATGCGGTGGGTCTGATGGTAGGGATTGTGGTTTGGTTGGTAATTTGGCTAGTACTTTGATTGGGTTGGACCCGGTCTGCGAGACGGTGCTCGGGGTGATTGATCCGCCAAGCGAAGAAGGGTGGATATGGACAATCATGCTGCCATGGAAAGCTGAAAAGACCAAAGATCCGTTGGTCGCTTGTACGGCTCGACGAAGTCGGCAAGCTCAGGCACTGTGCTATGCTGGCGAAGCACTGGGTTGTTGCACACTTGGACACGGTGCCTTTGTGCTACGTAGTTGTCATACACGTGTAGTATCAGCTCTGTAAGCGAATTAATTCCTCTTTGCACGATGCGTCAGATCTAATGACTGTAATTGTACTGTCTTCAGACAGTAGTGGCAAAGTCTATCGCACGTTCTCCTACATTCGCTTACGTCTCTGCGTCTTTCTGCAGAATCTCATTCAATCCGTCTCTCTTCAGGCAGTTCTCGAGCTTAAAGCTCGCAGCAAGCTCGTCAAGCTCCTCGAGCGTCTTGTTCTCAAAGTAGCTCGCGTATTCGTACGTCAGAAGCTCCGACATCAGCATGTCTCTGATGACGCGACTAATCTGCTTCTCCAAACCCCAGTGGAACGGATATCGCTTGCCTTGGAACTGCTCAGGAATCTCTTCTTTCAAATGCTGTATCACAGGCTCCCAGATGTGCTTGACGTGCGTGTCATCTCGACCCCAAGGATCCACGCCTAGACGTTTCTTTTTCTCGAGGAATGGTTTGAGCAATCGTATGTACGCTGAGTCTGGATTTGTGTAAACCATTCCTTGGAAGCCGATATCTTTGTATAGCCAGATGCTCCAGTGGATTTGGTCTTCTTTGTAGATTGAAAGCTGTCTGCCGAGGAGGTTGTAGCGTTGCGAGTTGATCCGATCGTGGTTCTCCTCGTTGGGACTTGCGTAGACTGGACCGAATTCACCGTTCCAGATCTGATAGATATTAGTAAGGCAAGCTTCAATCACTTTACTGAAAACAAGACGTACAGGAACTTTCTTCTCTCGCATGAACGCCACCTTTCGTTCGTACTGCCGTTTGAGAATGTCGATCTGCTCGTCTGTGCCTTCGTATGGCTGGCCAGCAGGGAAGCCCATGTTGGAGTAATCATGTATAGAGTAGACACAGTTGGGCAGCACTTCTTCGAAAGCTGTGAAGTCCATGGAGTAGGAGTTGCCGTCGAGAAAGAGGATGTGGTCAGGATCCACTTTGCGAATAGCTTGCTCGACGTCTTTATACCAGACTTGCAAGCGAGTGTGTTCTGGATCCGCAGGTTCGTTCATCGGGTTATATCCAGCGATCTGTAGTTCATGTCAGTCGTTGAATGATGACAGGAACATGTGACCAAACTTACCCATGGGTTGCCAGCATAATGCTTCGCAATCTCAACCCACATCTTAGTACCTCTGTCCTGAAGATCCTTATTCTCCCAAAACAGCGCTCTATGCAATCCCGAGTCCGAATGCCAACCCTGATTCTGGCCACCAGGAAACGTGTGCATGTCAAGGATCGTATAAATGCCTTCCGCGGCACAAGCCTCGACGACCCTATCGACCAAGCGGAATCCACTTGCTTTGATCTCAAAATCTTTGGCGTCATTCATGAAGTGGCGATGGTTGATTGGCACACGAACGCAGTTCAGGCCCAGTGATGCTAAGAATCTTGCATCTTCTCTGGTGAAGAAGTAGTAGAGGAATCGATCGAAGAAATAATCGTACTTTTCTTGGCCGAGGACGTTGAGGAGAGCGGAACGCATTTCGTGCTCGTGGCCTGGGTATCCGGTGATGAAGTTTTCCATGCTACCGTTTGGTCAACCTCTATCATCATGGCGAATGGTTCTTTGCTATAGATGCTGCTCACTTTAGATGGCCACCCGTGGCGCACTATAGAGGCTAGTTGTCAGCTTCGTTTGTGCTTTCAGTCTGGTCCACGTACACCTTTTAAAATGATCTTCTTCCCATGTCCGTCGACGATGTCGGTGCCGCTCACTCGAAGGAGATCCTTGTTTATCGCCATCTTGTCCAGTGCACAGAATATTGCTGGCCGGTAGCGAAGAATTCCAAACCGCTACATCGTGATGCGAAAAGATGAGGTGATTGAGCCAACGAAGTCATACATCCGAGGCTATGAGCGGCACGATGAAATCGATGCATCCTGCAGACGTTGTTCTTAGGCTAAAGTTGTTCGACCTTCTTATACGACAAGCTATGGAATGTCGTACATTATGGTCGCATGAGATGATATCGGTGTATCATTTGTCCTATGTATTTGAGAGCTTAGCTTCTCCGCAAGAGGCCATACCACTTTCGAGTGACGATCAGTCTTGTCCAAGCCATTTATCCGGCTGAACAGCCTGTAGTTTGGCAGTACTTCTTAGCATGTCTTGTCGGGGCGCCATATGCTTACCGCAAGCCATGTGCAAAGCTTGCATGAGCCGTATGGTACCAGATCTAACACTTGCCGTGCGGGAGTATGGCTCGAAATATAAGAGGCAAGTGGCCAGCACCTGTGTGTGCCGCTAGATCTGCTTGGGAATTAAGCTGCAATAATGGCTCCGACTACACAAACAGATGTCGCGGTGGTGGCAGCAGAGTCGGAAGTGAAACGATTGCTCGACCTTGACACCATACCATGGTACAAACGACGCAACCTCAGACGCCTCTACTTCGCCCTCATCCCGGCTGTTCTCGGTGTTGAGATGACTTCAGGATATGATGGATCGATTATGAATGGCTTGCAAGCTGTGAAACCTTGGCTCGATTGTCAGTTGTGGACTGTGTTATGCCATTGCCATATCGCTGACGAGTATCCTGCCAGATTTTGCATTGCCATATCGCTGACGAGTATCCTGCCAGATTTTTACAACCCGAACGGAGCTCTCCTAGGCTTGATCAGCGCTGCCTTCAGCATTGGTGCTGTCATCGCCATTCCCGTTGTCCCGTATGTCAATGACCGTTTCGGTAGGAAGCACAGCATCACAATCGGGTCTGCAATCCTTCTTGTCGGAGTCATTATCCAAACGGCATCCATCAACATTGCCATGTTCCTGGTCGCACGCATCCTGTTGGGTATGGGCATACCTTTCTGCATCAACGGTGCATCGCAACTCATCGCAGAACTCACCTACCCACGACACACAGCCGTCCTCAACGGGCTCTTCAATGAAAGCTGGTATGTAGGAGCGATCATCGCCGCCGGCGTTACTCTAGGTACGTTCTCCATGCCCAACGACTGGGCATGGAGAATTCCTTCGCTCCTGCAGATCGTGCCATCTCTACTTCAAGTCACCTTCATCTGGTTCATTCCCGAGTCTCCTCGATGGCTAGTATCTCGCGATCGCAGCGAGGAAGCGTTCGAGATTTTGGTCAAGTACCACGGCGAAGGCGACCGAGACAGTGCGTTAGTAGCAGCAGAGTTTGCAGAGATCCAGGCGACGGTACGGAGTGAAATGGAGAGTTCCAAAAGACGATGGGTTGAGCTTGTCCAGACACCGGGCAATAGACGACGCACGCTGATCGCGGCTTGTGTGGGCATGTTTTCGCAGTGGTCTGGAAATGGTCTGGTGTCGTAAGTTTATGTTGTCATCGACGAGCATGTTTACACCCGCTAAGCACATGCAGGTATTATCTGGCCAAGGTCCTGGCGACCGTCGGTATCACCGATCGACGCAAGCAGAACCAAATCAACCTAGGTCTGACTTGCTGGAACCTCATTACCGGTGTAACCGCCGCGTTTCTCACGAAGAAACTCAATCGCCGTACCCAATACCTGATAGCTTTCGTGGGCATGACAGCCGTCTTCGCCTGCTGGACTGGAGCAAGTGCGGACTACGCAAAGACGCAGAACCAGCAAGCAGCAGGAGCTGTCGTCGGGATGATTTTCGTGTACTACTTGTTCTACACGATCATGCATCCTTTGACTTATGTCTATATCACCGAAGTCTTCCCCTTCGTTCACAGGGCCAAGGGAGTCGCATTGACACAACTCTTTTCGAGGGGTGGGAGCTCGTTCAATCAGTGAGTGGTCACGTTGTTCTCCTTGAGGGTTCCGAACGCTAATGATGAGCAGGTTCGTGAATCCGATCGGCATACAAGATATTGGATGGAAGTGAGTTGTGACCTCTTCAGAAGTATGCGTCTGACCTCTAATCAAATGCCAGATTCTACATCGTCTATGTTGTGTGGCTCGCAGTCGAGACTACGATCATTTGGTTCCTTTATCCTGAGACGAAAGGCCCTACGCTAGAGGAACTCGGCCGCTTATTTGAAGATGAGAATCCTCTAGCGAAGGGCAAGTTGGACTTGGAAAAGGCGGGAGAGGACGATGTAGTGCACGTTGAGGAGAAGCCAAAGTGATTAGTCAGGTGCGAAATTGGGCTGTCTGATTTAGGTTCAATTGATGGATTGCTGCATATCTTGTTCGTTGAGTCCTCCGATGTAAGTATAATTACAGCCTCGATATTCAATGCTGGAAGATCATATAAGGGCACAAGAGCCGTCTGTGACTACGTTGCCCATAATTGGCGTGGATACAGGACACGGCGTATTGGTATGTGCGCTTCTTTGCGCAGCGAATGAAGTGCGATCAGCTTCTGCCTTGGTCCGCGGCCGCACTCGCTCATAGTGATAGCCAAGGCAACGTAGACCGACTGCGAACCATCTCTTGGGGAGATTGTCAACCCGCAGACATGAGTCTCGTTGGGTTGCTCGCACAGAGTAAGCGTGAAGACTTCGTGCTAGTGGCAGAAAGTGTGTTCTCGATGCAGATCGCTCTGCGTGCACGAAATGCTTGCCACGGTGCCCGATCCAGCCATATGAATAGGACCATCTGCTGTGTTCTTGCGTTCCAAGCCGCATTGCCGCTCTTGTAGGCATTTGCAAGTGCAACTAGATCATGACGTTGGCCAGTTGGCCGTGATCCCGACCCAGCGTCGCTGTAGTCCTGCACACGCCGTTTCAGTCTGCAGCAAAAGACGACCTCACAATCCAGATATCTCTGTCGCATGTACCATGCTGACTCCTCGATTGTCGCGCCTGTGGCCTTTGCATCGTATGGTTGCGCCTCAATCGACTCATTTCTCTTCGCTGGAATCCTTGGCTCCAAAGATGGCTTTCCTGATGCCCCAAGCGAAACCTTTGTCAGATCTGAGCTGCTCGCCCGCCTCTTGGAAATCTTTCGCCATGGCCCTGCTAATCGCGGTGTCTCTCTGTGCTTCCGCTGCTTGCTGCTCGTGTTGCTGGTGCTCCTTCGGGTGCTGGTTTGCAAAAGACGAGTCCTTTTCTTCGCGAAGGGCCTGCTCTTTCACAAGCTCTGGCTGAAGAGTTGTGTACACTGAAGAGCGGTGTCAGTAATCGTATGAAGATGGTGCGGATGGGTAGCTTACTCGTGAAGACTCCGAGTCCTGCGGCCATGACCGGCCCGAGAATTGCCATACCACGACCCATGGTGATTTAATGTAGTGTATTGTGCTTCGAGGTGTATATGAAGTATATAGAGTTGTGATATAGAGAGGCGCAGATAAATGTATGTATGTCATCGATCTTCAGATGACGGAGGATCCGTGCGCGCCGCGTCGTCTGCTCTCGGGCGCAACACGAACCGAGGCCTGGCAATCTGCATACACATAAAACATATTATTGAATATCAAGCAATACTTTCGCTAGCAGTGCGGCTCGCTTACCACAATGTCGTTCAACATTCTACGTGGTGTGAAGTCAGGGCTGTTCAATGCACAAGTTCCTCCTGTGGCCCAGCGTTTCTTCTCTACGACGAGACACACCAAGGAGACAAATGGAAAACATATCGACGTTGGAGAGCTACTGTCAAAGCCAACTTGGTCTGTCGCGACACTATTACCAAAGTCTCCAGACTCAGACTCGACCGAGGTATCGAGCAAACAACTCCGCCACCTGCTCAAACTGTCGGCATTGCCTCCACCAAAAGACGCTGCTGAAGAGGCCAAGATGCTTCGAACCCTATCTTCTCAACTGCATTTTGTAAACGAGATTCAAAAAGCCGACACCACAGGCGTTCAACCTCTGCAGAGTCTACGGGATGAAACCGCCCAAGGCGAGCAGGAAGCCGAACTAGGTCTCGAAGCGTTGAAGGATGCGCTCGCTGCTGAAGACGTGCGAGGCAAGTTCCATCCTCGGATTAGGCGTCGCCGTGAAGGACTCCAATCTGGAAAGGCGGACGACTGGAATGTCTTGGGCGCTGCAGGAAAGAAGACCGGTCGCTACTTTGTGGTAGAGGGTGGCAAATGAGAGACTGTTTCTTGCCCTCTTAATTGACTGTCGCCACTGCAATGCGACAGTCGTTGTGAGTCCGGTCCAGGGCGAGTCATGCTCGCTATCATGATGATCATCGCGGCGGCAAGCACTTTTCGTGTCATGGATTGCGTAAAATCAACGACCACGGGAAGAGCCAAAAGTGCAAGAAACTCTTGCGCTGTTATGTCACACGCATACCTGCGATCCCTTTCGGTCGAGTTGGCACAGCAAGATCTGAAGACGTCGAGCCTTTTGCATTACTTCATTACATTGAAACATGTATCTTTACTTGGCGGCGGATCTCAAGCCTTGGCAGTCACCGCGTCGCCCTCCTGGTAGTCGACGCTGGCCTTTCTCTTCTCGACTTCGATCGCATTCTCAACATCTTTCGCTCTTGTCTCAGCATCTACGACGCCAAAGACAAGGTCAATTTGTTCGAGAGTAAGCTGCTTAGTCTCTGGCACGAAGACCCAGACGAAGACCGCCATGGCCAAGCAGAAGATGGCGAACATCAGGAATGTACGCCAGCCGATGCTGTTGATGGCGGAAGGGGTGACCTTGGTGATGACAAAGTTGAAGAGCCATTGGGTTGCAGCTAGAAGACGGTCAGCATTGTTTTTGGAGCGTCCTAGTGTTCTAGAGGTAGAATTGTACATACCAGCGAGACCAACACCGTATGCACGCAGACGGGTCGGGAAAATCTCAGACACCAATACCCATGGCACAGGACCCCAAGATGCACTGTATCCAATCACGAACAGATAGATCATAGCGACCATTGCGGTACTGGCCTTGCTGACGCCAGGGACTTTTGGGTCTGGTGGGTGGGTCGCGAGCACAGCTCCAATGATGAACATCATTGCCGCCATCCAGAAGCCTCCAGCGATAAGACTCTTCTTGCGACCAAAGCGATCAATTCCGACGAAGAGGAAGATACCAGTCGAGACGACTTTGACCGTACCGTAGATACCGGTCGCGAACATGGACGAGTCGGCTTTGCTAAGCCCGACCGTCTGGAAAATCCTGGAATAGCAGGTTAGCAGGAAGTCCACGATTGACTCCGTCAAAACCTCGTCGCGAAACATACTGAGGTGCGTAGTAACCTATTGAGCAACGTTAGCGAATATTCCAACATGTCAAATTATTGCAACATACCGATTGAGTTGGTTCCGGAGAACTGTTGCCAGAACATGATCATAAAGCCAATGGCGAACCGTTTGCGGTTACCAGGAGTCAAGCATTCCTTCCAGGTCACACCCTCAGTCGCATTCAGCTCTTCCTCAATCGATGCTCTAATCTCCGCCATCTCCTGGATGACTTCTGGGCTGTCCACATCCTTGCATCTGATGTGAGCAAGTGACGCTACAGCCTGATCGTGGCGGCCCTGCTTGCAAAGCCATCGAGGGCTTTCCTTGAGGAAGAAGAGGCCGATGAACATGAGACCGCCGAGTACGAGCTGGATCGACACAGGGACTCGCCACTGCATTGTGCTGGAAGGGATGTGTAGAGCGCAGCCATAGTCTTGCGAGAATGTGTTAGTGAATCGTTAAATTTTGAGCATTTCGCAGAGAAAGACTCACCAAGCCAGTAAGCAAAGGTACTACCGATGACCAACAGCTCTTGGAACAGCCCAGCAATGCGGCCACGGATTTTAGGCGGTGCAGCTTCGGACACGAAGACCGACATCACAGCACTGCATCCACCAATACCTAGACCGGCAATCACGCGTCCTCCATAGATCAGGCCAATCTCGTGGTGTGCGCCTGTCTGCAGCGCGGCACCGACAAGGAAGATGCCACAGAAACCCATCAGGGTGTAAAGTCTGCCAAATCGCTCGTTGATAAAAGCGGCGGCGATGGCGCCGAAGAAAGAGCCCGCCGTGAGCAGCGAAACGACGTTGGATGAGACATATGCGTTCCTGGCGTCTGAGAAGCCATCACTGCCAACTGGAAGGCCAAAATCCTTTTTGAACGATTCCATAGCCAAGACCGAACCCATGACACCGGTGTCGAATCCTGTAGCCGTATGTCAGTAGACCGATATCATGAGATCCGATGTGCTGCTTTCGACGAACCGAAGAGCATGGCGCCCATGTAGGCGACGCCCGTAAGGAGGTAGACACGCCTGTTCTCGAACATGATGGCGGCTGTGTTTCTTTGTCGAGAAGAGAATGATCGGCGAGGATGAGCAGGTAGGAAGTAGCAAGAGATAAGGCATATATGCATTCCAGATTGTCAATCGCCGACGCTATGGTCGTTTGAGCCCTAACCTTCGACCATTTCCCCGTCCCACTATTTCCTTCGTGGCGCCGTCTCCGCCTGGGGTGTTGGCATGTGCCGCTGGGTATGCTGTGGGGTGTGGGAAAAGCGTGGAGATGCACAGGTGCGGCACCTGCTCAGACCCACATGGTTGTGATCTTCGCAGAGCCGCGATTCAGACGATCAATGCTCATTCATGGCTGCGGCTTGACCAGAGGCAGAGGCATGGAAAATGCCTATCGATCGCTTTATGCAATGTACTCTACGTGAAACTTTTCTACGATGCGTATGTATTCTAAGACGTGTACAGTATTCGCCAGCGGCTGAGAACAAGCACACCAAGACATGCCACTCGTGCAAGCGAACCGGCATGAGCGGCACCAACGCGCCTTGGCCCTGTCTTGACGTTTCTTCGGAGCAACAAGCCCTATCGCCTCATTGAAATTCCACCAATCGCATATTCTTCCGCACCATTATTGCGCTGTATTCTTCTGGGAAGGTTTCCCACGTGTATCTAGGTATCCAGCCACACCTTATGCTTACACCATCTTCCTGTCATTACTACTACGCCCGGATCCCGAAGATCAAATAGACTCTGCATTCGCTTTCGCATTGACGCGATCCTGATGTATTTGATGTATAGTCTTCTGCGATCAGATGTATTTTGCAGCGTTGCAAGCCTCTCCAAACAGGAAGACCGCTGTGTCGTTTCCAGCAACCTCAACCTCTACACTCTGGCTCTTGCATCCCAAGCTCTCGCCACTCCATACATCTATGACATTGTAAGAGCTGTTGGCTCGGAGTTGCGGGATCTCACCGTAGTCTGCGCTCATCTTCCTAGACTCGATTGTTGGGTTGAACAGTGCAACCATCGTGCCGTTGCTCGATGTGCCTGACCAGTACATCGCTGGGTACGTGCTGTTGAACGTGTAGTCAGGGTTGATGCCCCATTTGTACGGCTTCGCAGGCTTGCCAACGATCGGATCCTGGTTGAAAGCAAGCAAATATTTGTTTTGAAGAATTCCGATCTGTTCTTGGGTGATGTTGAGCAGATCTGTGCCCATGAGTAACGGGCCCTTCATCATTGCCCACAATGCAAAGTGAGAGTGCTCTTGCTCGAGTGAGAGGCCATTACCGACCTATTATCGTCAATTTTGTCTTTGCAATTTAATCTGTCGAGGATATGGACTCACCTCAAGCATGTCGGGATCGTTTCGACCCCAGAAGTCGGTCCAGTCAAGCAGGAACGAATTGACATTCAAGATCTCTAGGATACGACCCCAAGATGCTGAAAAATTATAAGCAGCTGTACGCGGAACGACACTGGAGGTCGAGACTCACCTGTACCAAAGCCAATATCATTCGACATCCGCCAGGAGCTTCCGGTAGCGTTGCCCCAAGTCCATACTTGGTCAACACCTACAAATAGATCATCAGCGTCCGGTCTATGAAGAACTTACAGGCTGGCACTTACCCCACTCGCATAGGCTATACAAGATCGTACGGTTCTGCGCTCGCAACGCGCTTTCCATGATCTTGAACTTCAGAGCAGTGTACTTTGTCGTATAGTTGACACCATCTACCGGAAACTCATATGCACAGTGCGGACTGGTGTTGTTCCAAGAGTAATAGCTGGTGGTAGGAGTTGCATCAGTGCAGCTGCCATTGACAACGCCAACTTTATCAAAGCTCGGGTCGCTGTTGCACGAGAAGCAATCATCAATCCACTCCGGAGAAGGGAAGCAATTGTCATACTATGGAATGAATCAGTACATCTCCTTACGAAGCAAGTGCCGACCTCACTCACTTTGAGGTAGTCTACGCCCCATTCAGCGAAGGTTGCTGCGTCGATTGCCTCGTAGCCGAGGGAACCAGGGTAGCGGCCGCAAGTCATAGTACCCGCGCTCGAGTACATACCATACTTGAGGCCCAAGGCGTGGACTTGGTCAGCAGTACCGCTCATGCCGTCCGGAAACTTCGTGGTGTTCGGCACCAGACGACTTGTGACAGGATCACGGCCGTTCATTTCGGACCAGCAGTCGTCAAGGACAACATACTCGTACCCGGCATCTTTAAAGCCAAGATCGACCATGGCGTTTGCAGCCTGCATGATCTTCGTCTGGTTGACATCGCAGAAGTAGGCGTTCTGATTCTATTGTTAGTGGCGTATACTGGTACGAAGGATTCGGCAGTCCAACCCATGAGTTCCATCCCAGAGCTGGTAATCTTCCCACCCCATCTGGAAGCTCAAGGGCAAGCACCGCTGGCAAAGCGGTCAGTAGGATGAATCTTGTTTTAGACATGATTGTGGAGCAACAGAAGATGAAGTTCTGGCTTCTGTCTCGGGAAGTTCCTGTTCATTTTCCCTACAGCTTGAACCGTCTACATTATATATGCTGATCATAGCATATGACGACGTGCATACCGTCAATGCACATTTGCAGATGATGTCGGCTCCACACCTGTACTACTGCTGCTGTGCCTGGTGATCATACAGTCCTTTGCATCTTACCCCGCGCATGATGCAGAAGAATGTGAGTGCGATGCAACAACCGGTTCGGCTAAACAGCTTTCAAGGGGTTGTAGCTCGTGTCCTTTAAAGTTGACCCCGCTGGTGCAGGCTTGGTTTCTTGGAGACTCGCAGTTCCTGGGATCTCTGATGTGGTGGTTGGCTGAGAGACATGTGGTTTATTGCGCATCACTATGTCGTCGACCGAGCTCGTTGTGCACTTCGGAATGTGGGTGACAAAAGTATACCTGTTCTCCTTGGCTTTGTTCACGGATCATACGGCATCGGGAGATTAATTGTGATTCAAGCAGGAATGCATCGTTTGGTGGTTGGGTTTTCAAATGTTGAGCAGACTGGCAAAAGGGTAGCACCCTGCTTACATCACGGTCGGAGACAATTGGGGCAAGTAGGGTTACATTCATCACGATAGGATGTCGTGCAACCATGCTCTGGCGGTATCTATGATCATCTGAGGCGATCATTAGACTGACTTGACAATTACAGATTGCGTAAGAGGTATCAAATGGCTCTGGAAGACTTTGCTTGGCTGATGGAAGCTTTGATGCAATGCGGTCTTGAATTGCAAACAAAGGCCAACAAAAATTGTTATTGACTCCATAACTCTGTCACGCCCAAAAGCCTACATCTGGGATGAAAATTACTCAGCTCCAATATATGGTATGCTAGCTGTGCATTCTATCGTAGTATGAATCAAAAAAGCTCTCTGCCTACGAGAGGCGACAAGGGGCTTGATTTACCAAGAGACAATACACAAATCTCTGAGCGAGTATGCCGCATTGACAATACAGAAAATGGCATGTGCCATGTGCTATTGAACGTACAGCTTTGGCACGACAAAAAACTAAGGAAAAGGACTCTGACCTCCTGCAATACTATATCTACTATAGTAGGGTGATATAGCAAAGTAAGAGCAAAAATGTGCAAAAAAGGAGCTCCCTCACATAGGGTCGAACTATGAACCTCCCGATTGCTAGGCAGTGATGCCAGTTAACAGTCGAACTAAGGAATTTATTAGAATTGATTCTGAAAGTAATGTGTGTGGTGATAACATACCGCGCTAGCCAATTGCGCCATGAGGGACGAATTTGATGACGACTCTTGTGCTCATTCAATTATCATCCTTTGCGTGAGATGTCGTCGAGCAACAGAAGCGTTCTCAGCATCACGAACGTCAATTCCAACCACTCTACTTGCGCGTCTACAGTAAGAGCTATCATTAAAGCCATCATGTTTGTACATGTTTCAGTAGCTCAGGATAGTCACAAGTTCGGTGATCAATATCGTAATTCACCTTAACCACCACGATGGCTTTTCCACGCAGCACTGAATGCAGCAAGTAAGGCAGGAGAAGTACCAGATACGGTGCACGAGTTCTGTTTGCATAATTGAGCCAGCCGAGCTTTCTACAGAGTGTACAATTGTGGTGTCCGACCTGTCCCTTCGAAAGTCGCTATTATCCGCTTGTTCGCCCTTACCAGTACGACCTTCATCCAAGCACAACAAGCGATGCTGAGGACCGAAAATGCAATCATCAGCAACATGGCCTTGACATAACGCGGTTCTTCGCCTGCACTGAAGAAGTATGGGCTCCTAGTCTTGTAGTCAGCATCAAGTCGATCCTAGTTTTTGAAAAATCACTCGAGAGTGCATACCAGATGTTGCCAGCCTGTCCTAGGACATTGATAATTGCAGTCGCACAAGCTCTCTTTTCCGGCGTCTGGCTCGTCGTGCTCGCACCCCACGCAAACACGAGACTGTTGCCCGTGAAGCAGCCCGCGATGTACAGGAAGCTGGCGAAGTAGCGCGCGGGTACGTTGAGAGTCGCAACCGAGATGACGAATCCTACAATCGCCACGACCATGGAAATGATGATGTGCCAGCCGCGCTCGCTCATTCTGTCGCTGTTGTATGCCATGGCAAAGGTGATAAGGGCACCGACGAGATAGGGCGGAGCCGTGCAGACGAGCGTGATGGTGTTGGAGCCTAGGTTGAAGCCTCGCACGATGCTTGGGTAGAAGTTATTGAAACCATAGGCAGAGTGGTTCGCAGAGAGCATGATGGACTGGCATGGAATGTTAGACTTATGGTATTGTATAGCTTGCAAATCGGATGGATGCACTTACGAAGACCCAGACGCGGTAGTCTTTCGCGGCCAACTTCAGGCCGTACCAGATCGAATGGTCCGATTCCTTGTCCGATACTCTATCGCGCTCAATGCGCTCCATGGCAAGCCGACGCTCTTCTTCGTTGAACAGCCACATTCCAGCACCAGTCTTCGAGTGGGGAAAATCGGGCAGGAGTGAGATGGCGACGAGACCAAGGGCAAAGCTTGCAGCTCCTTCAATGATGAAAAGCCATTGCCAACCAGCCAATCCTCTGTGAGAGACGTTAGCAATGCTCCTGGCCATCATTGACACAGTTACAATAGCGAGACTTGACTTACCTTGCTCCATCCAGCCCAGCGAAGATACCCGCTGCCAACAAACCAGGAAATGCTGTTGCAAGGACAAGACCAGAGTACAAGATCGCAGTCCTTAACGCGAGCTCTTTTTTGGTGTACCAGCAGGAAAGCATGTAGAACGCACCTGGACGATGGAATCAGTACCGCGTACACCCTGAAGCTTCTTCGAACATTCCGTCTCCAATACTCAGCTTAGGGAGTCATACCTGGGAAGAAGGGAGCCTCTGCGATACCCAAGCAAAACCTCACCGCGACGAGGCCACCGAAACTGGTTGTTCCAGCCGTTGCTGCAGATATGCAAGACCATACGCAGACCCAGAATGGCATGTACAGCGAAGGCCGGACTTTGGTCAATACCATGTTACTGGGGATTTGCATGAGGACATAGCTAGAAGAGTCAGTTGTTGTCTTCAAATCATCATGCTTTTAATCGTAAGACACACCCGACACTAAGGATTGACACAGCGACGCTGAAGTCGTTTCCCGTCAGATTAAGGTCTTCTTCGAAGCTGTTGAGTCGAGCTTGTCTGCGAGCATTAGTCAATACCTAATTGGTCTCCGTAAGAGAGTCTGGGGCGGAAAATACGCAATGTTGTTTCGATCCAAATAGCTGTACATTGATCAGTCTCCACCATATCAGACTAACGCACACGACTCACTTGAACAGATACAAGGTCCACACGGTCGGCAACAAAGTCATGTCGAGCTTCCTTACAATCTTCTTCTCAGCAGTAAGCCATGCTTCGCTGGTGGCTTCTTGCTGCCCTGGATCCTCGATGTGATCAACTTGACCCTTTTCTTGACCTTTCTCGTTCATGAAAGACGAGCTAATTGATGAGAAACGCATCTTGAGCGATGAACAAGGAGAGTTGATTTGAGCATCTCACCTCAGATCGCACCACCGGTGGTTCTACATTTAATCAATTCATCATGTATCCGACTACGATCATCGTCGAGCCGTTGTCGCTCTACACGTGAGTATCATGCACCCCTCATTTACAAAGAGAAAGTCTTGTCCCCGGCGCGGCGTACGCAGCGTAGGCATGCGGCTTTGAATCTTGGTCTGAAGACAATAGTAAAGACCTTCGAATTAAGGCAAGATCAGCATGTATTGAGTGCTTAAGCCTGCGCTTTTGGCGGAAGCATTGCAGCGCCTTCTGCCTAAGATTCGTCTGTAGCTGAGCTTTACCTCTTGTAACTGAGGCCGATGGTTACGCTTGCCTGCGAGGCTATCGGACCTTGTCTGACATGGCGAAGCATGTTCCGATCTCGCACTCAGCTACGGCGGGAATGCCATCTCCTACTAAGGCTTCTTGTGGCCAGGCAAGGACGCTTTCATGGCCCAACCATTTCGCTGCGAGGTGATTGTTCTTTTTTTCGGCGCAGCTAGTAAACACGCGATTCCGATTGTTTGTGCTGCTGTCCTACTGACCAGCGACAAAGGTAGTCTAAACGGCCAGTTTCAGCTTCACGGTCTGATCGTATACGACGAAGACATTCAATGGCGTCGTTTATGAGTTTGGCTTTTGTAGTCTCTGTCCCTCTGAGGACATGCTCGACAGCCTCGCGACAAGAGCGCCCTTAGATGGTACGCACCCACATCGTCATTCACTCGGGCGATCAGCAGCTTCATGTATCGGCCAGCGAAGCGGAATCTGCGTTTCACCGAAGAGAGCGGACAGCGGAGGGCTACCCCATGGAGGAGGCCAAGGCTTGGCACCGCTCTAGGCAAGTTAAGATTTTGCGCAGCACAATGTCGTCGTGGTGATACTGCGCGATTAAGTTGTTGCATTCGTTGGCATTCTCAACGGTTCCAAGCTGCGGCTTGCAGTCGCCTCCTGGAGCATAGGAGGCAGCAGAATAAATCAGTATGTAGCGTGGTGATGTTCAGACTGCGGTGCAATCACGTGGCAACGATAGATAGGGAGAGCTGTGGCGGTGCGTGGCTGAGCAAAGTGTGGCGAAATCGTGTAGAGGGGGCGAGACTTGGTATTGGCGCTTGGTAGAACTCTATAGCGCGTTGCGACGAAGAACTGACGAGGGAAAGGCGACAGATGCATCGTACAGCGCGTACTGTGGCAACTATAACGTTTATCCCAATCGCTGCATTGCCTGCCTTGTTCAGAAGCGCCATCGACAAGTTTGATGGGATTATCGCCAGCCAATCCGGCGGCAGCAGCATGATCTGTCCGCAGCTACGCCCAGGCTTCGAGGCGCCTCTGACGGCGGGTTGCACCGGCCCTTGCTCTTGGTGCATTGCACTGCCTCCTTCTCATAGCGCATGGCATGGCGAAAACACAGCCCCGTTATGCCTGCCATCGCACCATAAGCCTGGCCGCAGTCTCGTAGTCCGCAGGTCTAAGTGCCACCGCCATCTCTCTATACATATCGCACATTTCTGTTTTGGCATGCAGTGATCCTTCGACCGAATATCTAATTACAGTAACATCACAACTATGGCGCAAAATACCGCCAACGGTGCTAACAGGCTAGACCTGCCTCGCATTAACGTTGATGTCTCTGTAAGTGATGCACATGCTAGATGTTCACACAGAAGCGACGCTGACAGGCATCAGCCCGACAACAGCAACGAGAACAACGAAGCTATCTCACCCATACCCACACCAACAACACTACATGCACACAGTCCTTCACAACTGTCGACCCCGGCTTTTGGTCGCGACCGATCGCTTAGTGGTAGCACCGCACACTCCTCACATTCAGACAGCCCGCTTCTCAAGCCTCCTCAGACATCGGGCGGGTCTTCAACACGAACATCGAGTATTTTCGATGAGAGCGAACGTCAAGATGCTCTCAAACCGGACCCTGGATCCGAGAAGGATTTTACCGTCCAGGACAACAAGTTTGCTTTTTCCCCTGGACAACTCAACAAACTTCTAAACCCTAAGTCGCTCGCTGCATATGCTGCTCTTGGAGGCATCAGAGGCATCGAACGCGGCCTAAGAACCAACGTTGATTCTGGACTAAGCGTCGATGAATCAAACCTTGACGGCAAGGTGTCTTTTGAAGAGGCCACTTCATATGCACAGAAGATTGAATCCGACTCAAGTCCTCGCGATGTCACAGCACACAATGCTGCGTCACCATCCGCAAACTCATCTTCTGGATCGTTCGCCGATCGCATTCGTGTCTTTAGCAATAATGCGCTACCCGAGAAGAAGGCTACTCCTCTATGGAAGCTTATGTGGATGGCGTACAACGATAAGATCTTATGGCTGCTCACAGCTGCTGCGGCTATCTCCCTCGCTTTAGGACTCTACGAGACCTTTGGCGCATATCACCCTCCCGGTTCACCTCCATCAATCGACTGGGTAGAAGGTTGCGCAATCTGTATCGCTATCGTTGTCGTGGTCCTGGTTGGATCGCTCAATGATTACCAAAAGGAACGTGCTTTCGTCAAGCTCAATGCCAAGAAGGATGATCGTGAGGTCAAGGTCCTTCGCTCTGGAAAGTCGTTCATGATCTCAATCCACGACATCCTCGCTGGTGACATTGTGCACATGGAGCCTGGTGACTTGGTCCCTGCTGACGGTATCTTCATCACTGGACACAACGTCAAGTGTGATGAGAGTTCCGCTACTGGCGAGTCTGACGCTCTTAGGAAGACGTCGGGCGAGCGAGTGTTCCAGCTTCTCCAGGAAGGTCACACTGACATGAAAGAATTGGACCCATTCATCGTCTCCGGCAGCAAAGTCCTTGAAGGCGTCGGCAGCTACCTGGTCACATCTGTCGGCGTCAACTCCAGCTACGGCAAGATTCTTATGGCCATGCGTGTCGACATGGCACCCACTCCTCTGCAGGTCAAGCTTGATGGTCTTGCTGGTGCAATCGCAAAGTTGGGCACTGCTTCCGCCGCGCTCTTATTCTTCGTGCTCCTCTTCCGATTCGTGGCCGGACTTTCTTCGAACCCGCTGTCACCGAGTGAGAAGGCGTCTGAGTTCATGGACATCCTCATCGTTGCAGTCACCGTCATCGTCGTTGCTGTACCTGAAGGCCTTCCTCTCGCCGTGACTCTCGCTCTTGCATTTGCCACTACCCGCATGGTGAAGCTCAACAACTTGGTCCGCATCCTCAAGTCTTGCGAGACTATGGGTAATGCTACCACGGTGTGCTCCGACAAGACTGGCACACTCACCACGAACGTCATGACTGTTGTCACTGGTACTTTCGCCGGTAGATCCTTTGACGATAAGAACGCCACCGGCGAAGAGACACGTCTCGCATCTTTCACCAGCCAGCTGAAAGAAGCCGAGCGCCGTGAGATCATCGATTCGGTTGCTATCAACTCCACTGCTTTCGAGAACGACGCAGATGGCACTTTCGTCGGCTCTAAGACAGAGACTGCACTGCTGGCCTTCGCGCGTGCACTCGGCATGGGACATCTCTCGCAAGAGCGATCCAACGCAAAGATTGTGCAGCTGATCCCCTTCGACTCTGGTCGCAAATGCATGGCCGCAGTCCAGAAGACATCTGATGGCATGTACAAGCTCCACGTCAAGGGTGCTTCCGAGATCCTTCTTGGTCACTGTTCCAACATTGCTCTTCCGAATGGCACTTCCACACTCGACTCGACTGCCCGCGAGACTCTCGAGTCAACTATCGATTCATACGCAAAGCAATCTCTTCGCACCATCGCATTGATCTCGAAGGACTTCAAGCAGTGGCCGCCTGTCGGATGCGTCTCTGATAGTGATCCCTCGCAAGCCGACTTTGACGCAGTGCTCAACACCATGACATTCAACGGCCTTGTCGGTATTCAAGATCCCGTTCGTCCCGGCGTGCCAGAGGCTGTCGCGAAATGCAACTTTGCTGGTGTTTCTGTGCGCATGGTCACCGGTGACAACGTCGTCACGGCAAAAGCAATCGCGACCGACTGTGGCATCTACACTGATGGCATCGTTATGGAAGGTCCGACATTCCGCAACCTTGGTGAAGCTGAGATGAAAGAGGTCCTCCCCAACCTGCAGGTGCTCGCCCGTTCTTCTCCCGAAGACAAGCGTATCCTTGTTACTCAGCTCCGTGCTCTCGGCGAGATCGTCGCTGTCACTGGTGACGGTACCAACGATGGTCCTGCCCTCAAGGCTGCAGACATTGGTTTCTCCATGGGCATTGCGGGTACTGAAGTGGCAAAGGAAGCATCTTCTATCATCCTGATGGATGATAATTTTGCCTCTATCCTTACCGCTCTCATGTGGGGACGTGCTGTTAACGACGCCGTCCGCAAATTCCTCCAGTTCCAGATCACTGTCAACATTACAGCGGTGTTGATCACATTTGTCTCTGCGGTGGCAAACGATAGCATGAAGTCTGTCCTGACTGCCGTACAGCTCCTCTGGATCAACCTGATTATGTAAGTCCAGATTTATCATACGCTTCGTCCCTGCGGCGTCCACTAACACCACCACAGGGACTCCATGGCCGCTCTCGCTCTTGCCTCCGACCCTCCAACCGAAGAGATCCTCGACCGCAAACCAGCCAAACGCACCGCGCCTCTGATCTCCGTCATCATGTGGAAGATGATCATCGGCCAAGCCATCTTCCAACTCGTCGTCACATTCATCCTCTACTACGCCGGCCCAGGCATCCTGAACTACGAGTTCGACGGCCTCGAGATCCGCTCCGTGGTCTTCAACACTTTCGTCTGGATGCAAATCTTCAACCAGTTCAACAACCGCCGCCTGGACAACAAGTTCAACATCCTCGCCGGCGTGCAGCGCAATTACTTCTTCATCGCCATCTCAGCTATTATGATCTCCTGCCAGGTCATGATCATGTACGTCGGCGGCCGCGCGTTCTCCATCGAGCGCATCAACGGCAAGGACTGGGGCATTTCGATCGTGCTCTCGGCTCTTTGCTTGCCTTGGGCGATTCTCATCCGTATCTTCCCCGACGCTTGGTTCGAGAAGGTTGTCAAGGTCACTACCTGGCCGCTGTTGGTTGTGTGGAGACCGACAAGACGTGTGCTCGGGCGCATGGCCAAGAAGCTGAAGCGCAACAAGAAGGAAGAGGATGAGAAGGAGTCCGAAGAGGAGCAGACTTCTACCACTCCTCAAATCAGGATTGAAGAGGAGGGCAAGCCTGTCGATGTCGAGAAGGGCGTGCCTGAGGTCCGGAGGGATTGAAGATGCATGGCTGTCTTATGTCTTTTATTTTTTTCTTTGATGTTAGCGATGACATGACACCCATAGATACCTCATAGACACCAGAAATAATGCAGCGTTGGACTACCAAACAACGATACTTTCCTCATCAGCTCGCTACATGGTATCCTCATTACAAACAGAATACGTCCGACTCATATCCCATTATAAAGTACAGTCCTATCTTCCCGCATATTTCAACGCTTGTGCAATAATTTCATCCTCCCTCCTTATCTCTTGCGATGTGACGCTCGTCTCAATCGTCCTCTTGATCCCGTCTTCCTTGCTCAGAATGAATTCTTGGCTGTCGTTATCCATGGAATGCAGTTGTGCTTCGGCTTTCGTGATGGGCCGCTCCCATTCTTTCCTCGACGAAAGCTCGAGACCGGTGCCATACTGTGATGAGCCGAGGCCACTGGGGCCTTTGGAGACGTATCGCATTCCGCCGGACCGTGAGCCGGCGCCGCCGAAAGCTGACTTGAATAGGGGACGGAGGGAGGCGATAGAAGAGCAAATGATGGCGACGTTGACTTCGATTTGGGACCATAAGAGGACCTGAACAGTCTGCGTCAGTAAACGGTATTGGTTCATGCGGTTCAGTCATCACATACCTCGATTGTGTCAAAGGCAGGGTCTCTGCTTGTGAAGTATTTGGATAAGAAGTATACGCGAAAGCAAGATGCGAACACGGCAATGCTGCCAATCAAGAAGATGCCGATGATTGCGTCTGTGATGGGTCAGCGTGTGTTTGGGAGTCGGAATCTAGCAAAAGAACTTACACTTCTTTCTTCGATTGATGTTGAGGTTCAAGGCGGGATGGATAGGTAAAATTAGAACGAAAAGGTCCGTCAAGATGTTGATGCTGGCCATGGTGTAGTAGACAGTTGCGACATCGTTGCAGTCGGGGCTGTGCCTAGGAAAGGAAGCCTTCCATGCGTCGGAGGGATTCTTTGGACATTCGAAAGCCTGACTAGGTCAGTGACGGATCAGACGATTTAGCGAGGATGTCACTCACATTGACAAAGATTATCACAACTGTATACACAGCAATGAAAGTACCAGTGCCCCAGAAGAGATATCGATTGATGACCGGTGGTGGAAACACTCTGTAGTACAGAGCTAGGAAAGAGGCCTTGACCAGAGCCAACGATAGCGGGTACACGATCTGGTACGCGTACCAATGTTTCAAATTAGGAATGTACGCGAGCTCAGGCTCTTTGAGGTAGCCGATGGGATGTGTTCTGAAGCTGGCGTCAGTCTTGATGACAATGTAAATGTGTCGTAGGGCGAGCGCACCCAGCTCCATAGCTAATGTGGAAACCGTTCATTATCCCCAAGGTGATAGCTACCCCAAGAGCCACTCCGATGGAGTAGTCATCAAGTCCTAGTTTGGCGTACCTGTACCGGCAATAGAATCTATCGATACTGTCAACCTAGAATCCCACAGTGACGCCTATGGCTACGTACCTTGCTGACACCACGCAGGTTGACAACAACAAGAGCGCGACCGTCACGGCGAGGAACGTAGGCTGTTTTGAGCCATTTTCGGATCTATAGACTCAAATGATCAGTGCTCGTTCGATTAGCCGAAGATGTTGTCCATGCCACGTACGTGATTATAGGATACCTCGTGGGATCCATCGTCGCGGAAGCACTTGCACGAGTCTACTTGAGACCAGGTTGACAAGAGCGATTTTCCAAATCGCTGGGACACGGGTGGATTCATACAACCCAGCGAGCCGGAGGACCACACAAGAGCCAAGATATTGACAGCCTCATGCGGGAGGCCACGGCAGGAGCTGTCATGATGTTATCCCGTCCGGGAGATGAAGCCACATGCTATTCTAGAGACGGAATCGACTACTTCTGCTTCTCGAAGTGTCTGATCAAGTAGACACGGGACATATACCCGTTGCAGAACTGCATCGCAAGCCGATCTATGAAACGCTCGTCCGTCTCGCAGTCGTTGCGCAATGTCACTGGCGCAAAAACGCGCCTAGGCCTAAGATCGTGCTTGAGGATCAGATCGTGAGGACGGACAGGAACATCCATCAGTGCTGGAGGTCGAGCCTTCGGCTGCGCTGTTCGTCAACAAGCAGTCGGGGGAGGTGCCTTTCGGGGCGTAGTGCGAGTCCCAGACCAGGGCCGGCAAGCGTTCTAGTCCATGCGAGTCAACAGAGGGCAGTGGAAGTCCTTAAGCGGTATCCGGCTCGGCAGATCGTGTGGGGTGTAAGTTCGGTGGTCTTGACAAACCGCTCCGGTAGAGCTTAAATGAATGCCACATGGCGAGCATCTGCCTGACTTTATTCGTACAGGCCGTATGTCAATGCTGACGAGGTTGCGCTTTATGCTCGCGCCCACGGAATGATGCAGACAGAGATGTGGTACCTTGACCGCGCTTAGCAGATTAACAACAGGCAGCCTCTGTTCGCCACGGTCCACTTGGTCCCTGCCCTCGCGTGGTGCTAGGAGGTATAATATATAGCATATGCAAGGTCCCTGCAAGGAGATAGCAACCGCTGCATCGATAGACGGGGCGAAGCTTGCGATGGCCGGCCTTGTACTTAGCTGATCAATATTTGGCAGTGGTCCAACCACATCGGCAACATTCGTTTATGGTAAGACAGCACTGGTAAGACAGCAATAGTGGTAAATGCTGACGAAGGCTTGGATGTGTAGTGCGAAGCCGGACGTTTGAGGCGTCGGCTTGAAGTGGACCCTCACAAGGCTGGCTGCTTGGAATCTTCGCTTCGACGAAAAGACATGTGACTGCCGAGCCTATCAGATGCACTACAGCGCGCTTAGACGGGCTGTATATGAATTGCGACATCCTTCGCGTGCAAAGTAGGCACTAAGTCCCACTAGCTGGTGGTCCTTGTCTTCACGGAGGCTCCGACCCCTTCGGCAGCAACACCCCAAGGACTCCAAGCCGCCCTTTAGCCTGCCGACATTGTTCTGCAATCATGAAGATAGCAGCGGATCCCGTCCAGCCATCCTGCCGACACTACCGCTAGACACATGTGTGTAGTGCTCCCCCTGCCTGCAGATGCGCCTAGGAGACGGCCGTGTAGAAATATGCAGCCTTTAAATGTGGACAAGCTGCTGTTTCACTTTCTGAAGATCATCCGTACCGATACGCCTCCTCTGCTCAGCTATACCTAAGTGTCTCAATAATGCGTTTCGCCCACACCACAGCAGGCCTCTTGGCTGCGGCCAGCATCGCATTGGCCGCTCCTCTTACGCCTGGCTCTGCTCCAGCGCCACCTGCAAAAGGACCTGAAGGACCCGGTGCCCCTCACACTGCTCCTGCACCGCCACCACCAGGGCCCAAGCGTAATGGCCGTTGCAAGAACCCTCTCGTGAGAAAGGAATGGTATGCATACTAAAGTCTGGAAAGTGGACAACAACAATGCTAACAATCATCGTTGAAGGAGAGCACTTCCTGATGTCGAGAAGCAAGAATACATCGATGCCGTTCTTTGTCTGCAGACCAAGGAAGCAATCACCAAGGAGCAGTTCGCCAATGACACAAGATTCAACCCAATCAATCGTTACGATGATTTCCAAGCAGTCCACAGCAGTCAAGCCGACAAGATCCACTTCGTTGGCTTCTTCTCACAATGGCACCGCTACATGGTACACACCTATGAGCAGACGCTGAGAGACGTCTGTGGCTACAAAGGCGCTCAGCCGTAAGCATTTCATGCCTTGATCTTTCCAACGTACATCAGCTAACAACGAATAGATACTGGAATTGGTCCCTCGACGCAAAGCCCAACGACCGCAACTCCACATCCGCCTACGAGACAGAGATCTTCTCGCCAACCGGCTTCGGCGGCAACGGTATCTTCGTCGACGTCCCCAAGGAACAAGACATTTTCGGCTTCAATGCCTTCGGTCGTTCTGGCGGTGGCTGCGTCCAAGACGGTCAATTCACTCGTCCCAATTTCCAGGTTAACATCGGCGAGCCAGAAGGCGGATCATGCTTGAGACGTGACTTCACACCAGGTCTCTTCAACTTCTTCGCCGACCCGGCACAGCTGCAGCGCACTCTCGACCAGCCGACATTCAACGACTTCGCCCACACTCTCGAAGGCAAAGCTTCTTTCGCCGTAGCCAACATCCACGGCAGCGGCCACTTCGGCGTCGGAGGCGTACTCGGCCAAGCTGGCGATGCAGCCAACAGTCCTGGTGGTAGGTTCCTTCGACCGCATATCTATGTATTGAATCAAAAACTAACTTTACATCTCCCACAGAACCCCTCTTCTACCTCCACCACGCCCAAGTCGACCACGTCTACTGGCAATGGCAACAACAAGACCTGGCCACCCGCCTTCACGAAGTCGGCGGCCAGACGACTCCTCGCGATACCACCGGGCCCAACGTCACCGCCGACTTTGAAGTCAACATGGGAGCCATCGCGCCTTCGATCCCCATTAGCGATCTTTTGGACACGGAGGGCGATGTGCTTTGCTACACCTACGAGTAGAACACAAAATAGATGATAGATAATAGAGTAATTAATTTTGTTCGCAACGGCTCCACATCTTCAAGAGTGATTGATACCTCCTAGAGGCTGGCTAGGTGTTTGCAAGACCACAAAATGATATGGGACTCTCCACATAGCTATCACTAACAAGTCGACGCAGAGGCGTCCAATACCCAATTTTCATAGTCACTGACAGAATGACAATGTCGTAGCGAGTACACGGCTTTCATTTAGCCTCGTGGCAGCTATAAATATGATATCGTAATAATGATAGGAAGAAACGAATCGGAACAAATCGCACTCATTGCACTCATGACATCCCAATGGCCTTAGCTTTTCCCGTCCAATACTCCGAAATCAATAATCGAATGTAGCTCATCTAGAACCTGAGGTCCCAGCCGATCTTAGGGCCAATAACAGGCAGCTCCTCAGCCACGCTCTGCACGTCCTTGTCGCCACGACCAGACAAGCAGATGACGATGTTCTCGTCCTCCTTCATGGTCTTAGCGAGCTCCATAGCGCCAAAGATAGCGTGACTGGTCTCCAGCGCGGGAATGATACCCTCAAGCTCGCTGAGGTTCTTGAAGCCAAGGAAGGCTTCGGCGTCCGTGGCGGCGATGAAGCGGGCACGGCTGCTGTCTTTCCAGCCTGAAAGCTCGGGACCGACACCGGGGTAGTCGAGACCAGCGGATACGGAGTGGGTGTCTTCGATCTGGCCGTCTTCATTCTGCAGGATGTAGGTGCGCACGCCGTGGAGGACACCAGGCTTGCCACCGCTGAGAGTTGCGCTGTGGCGGTCGGTCTCGATACCGTCACCACCAGCTTCGACACCGAGCAGCTTGACGCTGGGGTCCTCGGAGAAGGGGAAGAACATGCCAGTAGCGTTGCTGCCACCACCGACACAAGCAACGACAGCGTCGGGAAGACGGCCGGTCAGAGCCTGCATCTGTTCCTTGGTCTCGTTTCCGATGACACTCTGGAAGGTACGGACGATGGTGGGGAAGGGGTGAGGTCCAATAGCGGAACCGATGATGTAGTGGGTGGTGTCAAGCTTCTCAACCCACTTGCGGAGAGCCTCGTTGACAGCATCACGGAGGGTGCGGGAACCGGCCTCGACAGCAACAACAGTTGCGCCGAGGAGCTTCATGCGGAAGACGTTGAGAGCCTGGCGGCGGACATCCTCAGCGCCCATGTAGACGGTGCACTTCATGCCGAAGCGAGCGCAGACAGTGGCGGTGGCGACACCGTGCTGGCCAGCACCGGTCTCAGCGATGATCTCAGTCTTGCCGAGCCTTCTTGCGAGCAGGACCTGGCCAATGGCATTGTTGATCTTGTGAGATCCAGTGTGGTTGAGGTCCTCACGCTTGAGGTAGATGTTGGCGCCAAAGCCCTTCTCGGACTTCTCGCGTACGTAGTCGGTCAGACGGTCGGTCTTGTGAAGAGACGAGGGCCTGGACATGTAAGGGTAGTATGATTCGAACTCCTTCCAGAACGCAGGGTCATTCTTTGCATCGTTGAAGCCCTTCTCGAGCTCGCGCAGGCAGTCCATGAGAGATTCGGGAACGTATTGGCCACCGAATTGGCCGAAGCGAGCAGGGATGAGATGGGGCTCGGAGCCCTCAAGGTTGAGTGCCTCCATCTGATCAGCAAGGCCGGGGCCCTTGACATCCGCATCAGTGACAACAGCATCGACGTGAACGGTGTTTCCTTCGGGTACGGCCTCGCCTGAGGGCGCTTTTGTGGGGTCTGCGGTAGAGATCTCCTTGGGTGCCTCGCCGTTCTCCTTTTCGATCCATCCGCTACCATCGCCGTGGGCGTTGGCAGCTGTGCTGATACCGTGGCCGTTGGTGGTACCATTTGATGCGTTGCGAGGGTTCCTGCGTCCTGTGATGCTGTAGCAGTACTCCTCGACAGCCTTGGCGCCCTGACCAGCAGGTGCATCCATGAGTGTGCTGATGATCTTAGAGCCAATAACGACTCCCTCGGAGACCTGGCCAACCTCATCGAAGTGTTCCTTTGTGCTGACACCGAAGCCGACAGCTGCTGGCACACCTCCAGAGTACTTGTGCACGCGATCCACCAGCTCCGAAATTCCAGAGGACAATGAGCCAGTAGCACCGGTCACACCCATTCTTGAGACGACATAGATCCAGGAGTCTGCGATGCTGCAGAGCAGCTTCATGCGCTTCTCGGAAGTGGAGGGCGCAATGAGGGGAATGTATGAAAGACCGTAGGTGTTGCAGTGACCTCTGAAGCGGACAGCCTCCTCAGGCGGCAGATCCACCATGATGAAGCCGTTGACGCCAACAGCCTTGCAGTCTTGAAGCATCCTCTCCTCGCCGTATGCCAGCAGAGGGTTGTAGTATCCCATCAACATTATGGGAGCCTTGAGGCCCTGTGCTCTTGCATCCTTGACCATCTTCAGGCAGGATTTGATAGTGGTGCCATTCTTGAGAGCGACGGTGTTCGCTGTCTGGATTGTAGGACCGTCTGCGATCGGGTCTGTGAAAGGAATACCGAGTTCGATAATGTCTGCACCACCAGCCTCGAGGCTCAGAAGAATCTCTGTGGTCTCAGCGATGGTAGGGAAGCCGGCGGAGACGTAGCAGACGAGAGCCGGGCGGCTCTCGCTCTTCGCCTTAGCGAAAGCCTTCTTGATTCCGTCGATGCCACTCATGGTTGAGTGTTGGTTGTGTGTGCTCTTTCAAAGTAGTGGGTTCTGGCTATGCCGAAAGTGTGTAAGAATGAGGTCGTTGGTGGTACTCGCGTGGGTGGATGACTGTGGTTAAAATTGAATGTGGTTTTTTGTACAGTGTCTTGCAGTGTAAGATGTTTATAAGTAGTGCATCAATGGTCGGTGAGTCAATGGCATGCGCTCGCCTCGATCAATTGCCGCCGCCGCTGGTAAAAAACCGACCGAGCGTCGCGGGGCACAGTCGAAGTTGTCATCATCATGCGAGACCGAGCCCGATACCGAGCCCGAGCCTGCAAAGGGTCTCAAGATCTTCAGACGTCGAGACTTCGCGGCTGAATCGGGTCATCTCCCCGTGAGAGACTTTCGTGTTCGATATCAATTCGAGAACCAAGGCTCCTTGGATTGTAGCTTATGAGAGCAGATGGTACCCGGTGTCTTGAGTCGGCCATCGTGCAAGGACCGTCAGATACAACCCGAACACGATGGTATCGACCACTGAGAATGCCCTGGAAATCACTCAATCGCCTCATCAACGATCAGATGAACAATGCTTCTGAATTCGGATCCTGTATTCAGAGGTGAAAACAAGCATTGACGCACGAGATACAGGAAGATATCAAATCGCCACAAACCACCAGATTGAACCGAACATTCTCACTCTCAAACAAGAGAATCACAGCCCTTCTTTTACCAGTCCTCCCTCTCTCAGTACGGCGACCCCCAACCACTCTTCATAAGCGCCTTCACCTTGTCCCACACCGCCGTCCACTCCTCATACCCCATTCCCACGCCCATCGGCTTACCGTCAATCATTCCACCAACAAACTCCTCCAACTGGGCTAAAGGCTGGGCCGCACACTCTGCGATCCTGTCCGAACCACCAATCGTCACCTTGCCCCTGTTGATACTAACTCTCACCTCTCCTTTCCTCCTCACCCAGTCACCATTTTGATAAAGGGGAGGCCACTCGACCCCAAAAGTGACATGTTTGACCCTACGGATCTCCGCATCGTTTCCAAGTGATTTGAGCCAGCGGTCGAAGCGGCGCTGCTCGAAGCTGACGAGCTCGTTTTTGTAGGGCTGGACCATGCGGGCGAAGAAAGTGTGCTCATGATAGAGAATCGCGAGCCCTTCTTCGCGCAGCTGGTGGCATGTCTGCAAGATCCCTCGGCGAGCCTGCCATTTCGTCTGCCCGTTACCGGAGCAGTCGTGGCCGTGGAAGTCTCCTTGCGGGTCCGAGAGAGTTTTTGCACGAGGATTGATGCTGATTGTGCCCGAGGGGCCAGCCGTCGAGCTGAGGATGTTGGAGATGATTTTTATGTGCAGCTCGGGTGGGAGGTCCATGAGACTTGGGCCTTGAGTGTGCGCATGTTGGAGACTCTCAGCGGATGATGGCTGAGGGTTCTGTTTTGGGTCGGTAAGGTAGGTGCCGTAGAACCCTTCGTATTTGATTGCAGGTTGGTTCACTGGCTCTGTCTCTGTTCTCGGGTGGAAGGGAAGTCCTCCCATGAACAATGGATTCGGCGAACCAGTATCGCCCTGGGATGCGGTGCTCTCGGTGGGAAGCATGATCGCTTTTTCCATTGATGAGCTCAGATAGTAGCTCTAGTTTCCTGGTGGGCGAGCCTGAACACTAATCTCTCTGTGGTAGCTAGTAGGCTTGTTCACCAAGACTTAGATAGTAGCACTGGTCGTCGATATCGAAAGCGGGAGTGCTGGTCTTTCGAGCAGTGTTACGATCTGTATGCGATGGGTATCCACCATAGCAGCGAGACGGCCATCCTTTAAGATCTGGCAGCGGCCAAGAAATATCCATTTAGGTTTCGCAATGGCTAGTAAGTGAGGACAACCTTGAAGTGGTCAGCAACGACCTTGAGGACATTTACTTGAACGCTATCCCTACCGACCGAGTAGAATGTATTGATTTCTACTTGGCTCGTCAAAGCGCCACTTACCCACAACGAGATGAACTGTCGCTGGATAGAGAGAGTAAATCTCTCTAGTGAGGCCGTTAGTTTTGGGAAGGGCGCTGAAGGCACATGCACTTCGGAGAAGCGTGAACGCATCGCTGCCAAAGCTGATCAACGCAACAAGTCGATCAAAATTTGCACTTCGAAACAACCAAGCGATATTGCCTTTGCCAAACATCCAGACACAGCGTTTTGAGGTTGTGGCCGTGCTGACCTGTTGCTCATGGGTGCATGCTTACTAAGACTATATGGATAAGTCGATATCGACTGGTGGAAGCAACGCAGGGCAGAGATAGATTGCAAACGCCGTGATTTGGTTTTACTCCATCGGAATGGCGTTGTGTCGAACAAAGATACATTCGCATGTCCAATCTGAGGTTGATCGGTCGTTTCGGTCGTTTACTAACACTTCAGAGAGGGTCGTTGCTATCATGTCTTCCCACGCCAGAATTGGTCTTGTGGAGAACGAAATTGGACGTAAAGCAGTTTGATTGGCTCAGAAACGTTTATCACATTACTAAAAGAGAATCTAAGGTAGATGGTAGTTGGGGTATCATCATATCGTACAAAAAGTCGGGCGTCCATCGTTCGATTATCCCAGAAACATATCAAAACATCTCGCCGTCCCGCCCAAGGTGGAAAGGACTCTGCTCTTCCCTTGGAGTCTTGTACTCCTCATGCGGGGTCTGCGCATCGTCGTCCTCGTCGTCATCGTGATAGTACGAGCTCATAGCGTGGTCGATCTCGTCGATTTCTTGCACACCCGCAGTCGTGCTGCCGGAAAAGCGGCTGATAAAGACTTGTTGTTTTGCCGGTGTGTCTTCTGGGCTGCGACCGCCTTCGTCGCTTTCCGTTTCGCGTAGGAGATCGCGGAGGCGTGAGGACGCCACAGTGGCTTCGTGGGAAAGCATGTAGCTGTTGCGGTGACTGTAGGTGTGCGACGAGACTTGCTGTTGCAGCTCTTGGATGTCGGTGTGCAGTGTGCGCATCTGCGTCTCGAGACGGCGACGGGCGCTTCGCTCGTCGGCGAGCATTTGGTAGAGCGATTTGAAGGTCACGCTTGGGTTGGTAATGATCAAGTTTGAAGGTTTGCGAGGGTCTGATGGTCGACTGCTTCGGGGAGGCGAGTCTGGATACTGGTAATCACTTTGGCCTGGCAAGGGTGGTACAGGTGGATATTCCGCGATCGGCGAGCGAGGTACAGGTGCTGTGGCAGGTCGAGGAGGCGCGGCCTGTTCCTCCTCCTCGTCATCCATATAATCGCTGGGAACATGAAGCGAGTCGGCAAGCATGCTGGGCGTCCGATAGCTTTTACGCTGGTCCATAGACGAGTAGTCGCCGACGATGACTGTTCGTCTGTTTCGTTCAGCTTGAAGCTTGTTCAGCGAGCGCTGGAAGAACTGTAAATTTGATTCTAATTGTGCAACTCGGTCCTCCAGATCTCGTGACAGACCAGAAGTGCTTCGAAAGTTCAACTGCGTGCTCCCGTCTAATGTGCCGAGCGTGTCTTGGCGAGAGTGAGGAGCATTGCGCAAGCCTTGCGGACCCTCCTCAAGGTTTGCATTTGACGTCGAGCGCTCATGTCGCTGGTCGGTGGTCGTCTGCCACTTGTCGTCCCGCTCTTGCTCTTCAGGTGGAGGCACTGAGAAAGGCATAGTGAAGCCGCTGGCTCGCAAGACGCTACCTTGATAGCTTTCCCTCCAGAATCGTATCTCTTCGCTTCGCTTGCGTTCCGGCTCGCTTGCGACTCCACTGTCCCTTGTACGCATTCCACTTGCACTCCTTGACCTTCTCTTGTCGTTGACACCTCCAATCGCGAGGCCAATCTCACCAGAAGCTGGACGAGTGATCTCAGCACTTGATCGTGCGGGCATAGGAGGAAGCTCTGACTTCTTCGCAGTTGCGGTGATTGCTGTTCCTTCATCTCCAGGAATCAAGATGTTCGGGAGCGTTTTGCGTCGGCGAAGTGGAGCTCCAGGAGAGTCGAATGGGCTGCTCATGTTAAGAGGCTTGAGCTTTGCACTTTTTGGAAACTCAACAGCATAAGGCGAGCGAACTTTGGTACCGCGGACTGGAGGAATGTCAATGTGCAATGGTGTTGAGAGAGCACGCTGAGGAACGTGGTTTGCCTCTTCTTGGTCGTCACCCAAAGATTCGTGCGGTGTTGGCAATCCGTGAGGTTCACTTCGGTGATAAGCATGTCGAGGAGGTGTACTGTGTTGCTGAGCAGGTGTTACAATACGGCTAGATCTACTACGGCCAAAGATCTTGCGCACGACATTGCGAATAGATCCTTTCCTTTGACCAGTGCCGTGCACCTTGCCATTGCTAGCATAAGCGGTATCGTTAGAAACCGTGCCATCAGTATGAATGGTGGTAGTCGTCATTGGCCTAGGTCGTTTGTCTATGGAATCAGATCGCACACGCACGAGCGACCTCTTCTTGTGCAGACTGGGCCTTCCGGTAGGTTCATGTTGGATTCCTCCGTAGGCACCGTTATGAGATTGATCCATGGAGGGTCGAAGTGTGCAGATCCATGCAGACTTGGCTTGTCTCAGATCTATGGGCGAACGTTTAGTCGTTCGCGTCGATCAAATTCAAAGAAATGGTAAGGACTGTATGACAGCAGATTCGCGAGTGTCAAAGAGACGACCGTGGCGAAGGTGCGGGTACGATTGGAGATAAGGCTAGAGATCTGGTCCAGCCAGCGGGCTAAGGCAGGCTTGCACTGCAATAATGCAGACAATATACCACAATGTGAGCCGAAACGGTGAAGATCCGCGTGGGTGAAAAGAGGCGGTGCGTATGCAGCGAGCGTGCTTAGAGAACGGCGGGAACCAACGGTCCAGGCGAGAATGGGCTCAGCGAGCGAGATGTTATGCCGCAGACATGTATAAGAGCGATGATCGGGTGGAGCAGGACCAGGGTGCAGTACAGTAGTCCGAGGAGCTCAGGCGGAGGGGAAGAGGTGTTTCAAGTTACGCCCCATTCGCGATATCATGATCATGGAGGAAGGAAACGGGCCAGAACAGCACGGAGAGGGTGGCAGGAGGGAAGAGCTGAAAGGCGCGAGGGCCGAGCACGAGGAGACGGTACCTGATGTACTACTGTACCAGGCGTATGGGTGGGGGTCGTGGAGGTGGTGTTATGATGAGAAGGCTCAGGCACCGACCACGCGGGCACGGTGAGCCCCAGATGGGAGGGCGGATGGGGTAAGAAACGATAGCCCTGGTCGGCTAGCTGGCGATGCGGTGTGGCAGATTTGCTTGATCGGGTGGACTATGGGCTCGCCCAGCTCGCGGCGGTTTGGATGTAGGTGGAGAGGTAGCTCAGGCCCCTTGCCAGGCTTGAGATGCACCAGCAGCTAGGTGCAGCCCACGAACACGCTACTGGACTCGATCAGCCAATGGTGGAGCGTACTGCCATGCCTGAATGCCGCGTGCGCGCCCCGGCCCATCCGTTTGAGATGAAGAGGGTTTGACTGTTTGCGCCATCGCGCACGAGGTCGAGCTACGGAACTCAGGCCGACGGCGAGCGTTGTTGCTTGTAAGTTGTAGCATCAGGAGGCAGCATTACTAGTTGCTACCTTACTATATGCCAAGCCGGCCGCTGATGTAGCAGAGTCGCATCCGCTCGCAAACACACGACGGATCGTCAACACCAAACATCTGCTCCGACGACTATGGGTCTGAATATGTGATCTACGCCCAGGAAGCCCATCGTGCTCGTAGACGTGATTGGCGTGCGCAGACTCGTCTATAGGATCTGAGACTAGCGCGTCTTATGTCTCTGCTATTAATGCTACAAGCACTCGGGCAGTTGTCCGCGGCAGAACATGCAGAGGTACAGCCGCGTGGGCGGCTGATCAGGTACAAGCCGTTCTTGTGTGGTCCAGACGCAAAGCCGGCCATCCTGGCTTTCACGTCTTCCACGGTTGAGCATATGCCAGTCTGCAAGTCGGCACGGCAGCCTTGTGAGGACGTCGACATGCCATAGCAACGACATCATCATATCGTAAAAGGTCTCTGCGACTCTCGCTGGCTATCTCCGTGCTTCGCGTACAGCGCCACAACGCACTACTTTTAGCGCAGCTATTCGTCTTCACCTATATTGCCCATCCGCCACAGCTCGGCCGCTCTCTCAAGACTCGAGCTGTCTCGCTTGCCGGCACGGGGCGTGACGGCTGATCTATCAGTCCGAACCCAGCGATTGCGCAAAAAGTGGGTTAGAATTGACACGACGGCCGTGCCCTGACTGGTGACCAGAAGAGCCCTAAGCTTCCTCCGCTACCAGTCATTCGTGCTACTCGAGAGGCACAGTTCATTGGAAGGCTCGCGAAGTCTCAAGCGAAGCCTGTTGATCCTCATACACACCACTCAGTCGATCAAGAGCCTTGGTGTAGGCTCGAGCGGCGACTCCGTGGGCGACGTCGACATCCCACCTCCCCGGTGGATGGAGCGTTGGTGGACGGACTTGATCGCCCTGAATCGTGGAGCGCGAAGGTGAGTCGATAGATCGAACAGAGGCGGCCGATAGTCAGATCTGCCCAACGGTCGCTTCTTCTTGACTCGGAGCGAACTATGTCGCGATCTGGCAAGTCGACGGTCTCTGTCATGTCCGAATCTGGATAATGCTCGAGGCATGTGCGCTTCTCCTGCGAGAAAGAAGTGCGGTGTGTTTCTTCGAGCGATTGTGATAGCCATTAAGTGCGAAGAAGTCCCCTGAGACATGCTTCTGCACACAATCCTCCCATAGCCACATGCAGACCTGCATTTATCATATATATCAAGTGACTATTATTATCATTGCGGCAAGCGTCCATTCGGCACTCGCAGCTCGTTATCTATATTACAGTCCAATATAAGCCAGGAAGAGTGTTCCAAGCTGTGGCGTGAACTCGGCAATGTCAATAGAAGGAGGTAGGTGCCCTGATGATCAACGAACAGCGCCCTACTGTACGATAGTCTGTCATGCATGCACCCCTGACAGCCTGCATGGTGTGGCTGCCCACCTTCGGTTCTCGGAGCCAAAAGTCAATGCGTTGCTTGCATGATTTGAGGTGGTGGCCGAATGCAGGCTGCCTGCGCCCAGTGCGCGCCTCGAAACGGTCGCATAATAGCTTCGAGGATTCGCTGACCTCATGAGCACGAACTGCTAGCGGTTGGCAAGCGACTGTGCTGTTGGTGATTGCGTAGCACGTGGACTGTATTGATTTGAAATAGGTGCGGTCGTGGATGCTTGCTCTGTGCCTTGGGGTGTGCTGGCAGAGGCTGCTGTGAGGTTGTTGGATGTTGCACAGCCAGTCCTGTAATCTACTTGGTGTTACCATGCGCATGTGCTTTCCCATGCCAATCAGTGTGGGGTATGCAGGGCTAATGTCGTGCCACTGTGGTGAAGGGTCTTGAGATATGTATGTGATGGCTCGGATGAACAGTGGCCGGATCGGCATGCAATGCTAGTCACAGTGGACGATGGACGTTGTTACTGACTGCAACATATGGACTATCGATTGGTATAGATACGTTATCAAGTATTGCGTCTGTTGAAGCTATATGAACAGATCAGCAAGGTCATGCTTTGAAGATGTGCTCAATATTGGTATGGGTGAACGCGATAAGCTGGCGGAATCGAGACCTGCATGGAATCCTTGCTCATATCTCGCTACGACGCCCAATCTGCACCATTCCATGTCCATCAAAAGATAGTGCCAGCAATTATGCTGCCTGGTACCTCGTACCGATCAAAAACCATAGCATATCACCCAACTACGGGTGTTCTCGTATCTCGTGGTGTTCTGGCATAACCCCAAACACTAACCCTGTGGATAGATGTGCCTCTTGACAGCGTCAGTTTGAACGAATAGCGTACTCAGCAGATATTGCAATATACGTAGTGATAGCGGCATAGGGGCACAGTGCGAGCTCGTTGGCTGAATGAGGCGAATCGAGTCTCGGTCGATACTCCCTCGTTTGACGCCGTATCAATCGAAGTGCGGCTTCGCTCCGCCATCGCAAGGACAGCACGTATAACGGTTCCTACAACTCTCACATTGTCTCTTCGCACATTGCAACACTCAAGGGAGTCTAATCCCATGCTGAGTGATATGTTTCAGACGACCCTTTCACGTAGACCCAAGCCACCACAATAGAGCCGTAATTGCCTCGCCTTCCAAGTGGGTATCTCATGAGTCTAAGTCCGCAAAGCTATACAACTTTCCTTTCCTCTGAACCATGCAATCCATCCCCAACATCCACATGGCCCTCTAGGAGAAACAAAGAAAGAATCCACCACAATAATGGCAATCAGCAAGCGCTCCGCGCGTTCCTTTGCCAAACCCGCCTCAGCCGTCAAATCAACCTCCAACGCCATCCCAACACCCTTCACAACCGCCCCGGCAGCCCTCCAGCCCTTCCTCCCCCAACTCGATCCCGAGCGAGTCCACCTCGTGCACATCGACCGCCACACCCCAGATCATAAGAAACAAATCGTACGTTCCTACCTACCCCTACAAACCTACCTCAAGCCGTCCAAAATCTAACCAACAAACCAACAGTTCCTTATTCCCCTCATTCTCAACACCCTCGTCGCCGTCGGCCTGCTCTACCGCGTCTACACAGCATTCCCATTCTACCAATCCCTCTTCCTCACAATCTTCGGTCACGCCAGCCCCACCACCCTCGATCCGACAACCACAACCCAACGCCAAGCCGTGACCGCCCTCTTGACACGCTCCGCAATTTTCCTCTTCGACTTCTGCCTCCTGCGCTTCCTGGGTCCATGGCCGCTGGCATTCTTCTTCGCGCAGCCGACCAGTCCTGTGAGCTGGAGATGGGCGCTGGGCGGAGCGAAAGCGGAAGAAGTTGTGGTTAGGTCAAGCAGGGGTTGGGGAGTGAAAGAGTTGCTAGAGGGCGTGGCTGAGGGAGAGGAGAATGCGTTCTTCACGAGTAAGATTCTGCCGGCGATTGAGCGGAGTTATGTCAGATCCAAGACGGGATATCTCATGATGGACCGGAACTGGGAAGTGGACTTCGGAGCAATGGTCGACGCGCACACGCTCGTGGATCGCAAAGAGCTCACTTTCAAGGATCTCGACCGCGTCGTGCTGGCGTGCTTGCCTGGCGCGCACGGCTGGGTTTGCTGGCGGTGGGAGGTGGAGGGGGATGTGATTGAGCACCGTCGCAAGAAGGTTGTGCAATTTAAGGAGGTGCTGGTAGGACTGGGGAAGGAGAGTTTGTTCTGGAAGTGGGCGGGGATTGTGGAAGAGGAGAGGGATGCGGACGGTGGGTTCAGCGAGGCTGGGCAGAAGAGGGTTATGGAGAGGGTGCAGATGGAGTTTGAGAGGGAGGGTGTTGATTTTGAGGAGGTGGTTAATAAGATTGGTGGGTTGGAGGAGGTTGCGGATGCGGTGCAGAAGTAAGGAGGGATGTCGTGTGGTTGATGATACTGCATCTTGGTGGCGATGAGAGCGCTGAAACACTTGCAGTCCCGCCCATCCTTCTGTACGGGCCATATTTACAAACAATCACAGATCAAATGTCAACGACCTGCACCTTATTTCCCAGTCGCCCACTCCCCTCGAACATCATCGCTGCGTTAATCATCAGAGTCTGATACTCCAGCAATCTCCCACCCCAGACCCTCTCCCACAAAACCTCGCGGACTCCAAAGAACACCACCCGTCCCAGATCCCACCACAGCAGCACATTGCAGAAATCCCACACGAGGCCTCGTGCGCGCCTACTCAAACCGCTCTGCAGCGCTTGCTGGCCTGCATCCCAGATGACCCGCTCACGGCCAGCCTTCAGCCAGCCTTCAAAGTCGCTGCGTCCGGCATGGATGTGTCCGAAGATGTGCAAGAGAGGTTTTACCTGGGCGACTTCGGTGGCGAGGTGTTCGCAGCCGAGCGCGGCGGGGAGGTCGAGGTGGTTTTTGGGTGGCGTATGGGTTATCAGGATATCCGTTTCTGGAGGAATGGTGCCATGCCACGCGTCCTGCCCTCGATTGTATGTGAAGGCGAACGTGGGATCGGGCAGCGGAGTCTGTGGGCTGCCATGAATGTGCAGGGTGCGGTTGTGGGTGGGGAGGTGGATTGATTCGGAGCTGTGTTGGAGGTAGGTGAGGAACTTCCAATTGATGGAAGCGTGCTGGTCGGCCTTGGAGAGAGTGGTGCGGGAGGTCTCGTCGAGGTAGGTGTCGTGGTTGCCGGCTATGATGTATTTGTGTTTGTGTGGGAGGGAGGAGAAGAGATCAATGGCGTCTTGCAGCTCGGCGGGAGTGCCGTGGGCGGTTATGTCGCCCGCGTGGATAAGGATGTCGCCACTGGGAATGTCGCCAGGATCTAGAGAGTGGGTATCGGATATACAGACTACGCGGATGGCAGGTTGGTGGCGTCTGGGTGCAGGACGAAGCAGAGTGAGGAAATGGTAGCTCAGGCGAAGTATCAGGTGTAAAGGCTGAGTCAGGAGGGTGTATATTAGATGTGGGCGGTCGAATGGCGAAGGCGGTGCACGCAGGATGGACACGAGGGAGTGCATTGTTGTTGTGCAGCCTTTGTTGATTTATGAATTTCTTAACATTGTTGTCGCTGGGTGGGATATCTTGTGCTGTGGATGTCCTTCCACCAGCCGTCGTATGTATCGAAAGCAAGCTACGATGGGCCAGGCGTTCGATTTGCTGCAATGGATCAAATCAACAATACCAATCGAGTATATCCTGTTGGCAATACTGCTGTCCATCCCAGTCGACTATGACAGCCCGGAGCCGTCCTCAGCCAGCGGCGGCGGCACAGCTGGCGCACAGACGCTGCAGTGTGACGCAAGAGCCAGCGTACTGACGTGGGCGCCCGCACTGTGTCCAGCGGCAGCAGCTGTGCATACCACCAGAAACTTGGCTGAGGAGCTCACATGGGAAGAGGCTTCCGAGTTGCTGCAATTCCTGCCGTTTGTGCTTTTTCGCTTTCCCGACCATAAAGGCGCCGGCTTGCTCGCCATCCTGGCTTCTCACTTCACAGACGGGCCCAAGGCACCCACGCCGAAGGACAGCCTACAGATCCCTAACAACAACACCCCATCTACCGCTTCTACCACCTCTGCCAACCCCTCCAACCTTGCAGTCAAGAACCGCTTCGCTCGGAGCTTCAGTCAGCTGGTCGCCAGCCAATTGGTTCCTGGAGACTTGATCACAATGGCTAAGAGCCAGGGCATCCTCACCAACATGGGAGTCGACTATGTTGTCGTCTTCCGCTTTGCAACAACAGGTGAGTCGGTCTTCTAGACCATATCTTTCTGTGCGCTGACACTCATTCTCAACAGACAAGGAGAAGGCTGCCGAACGCTTCAAGGCGCTCACCAGAGCTCTGGCCTCTGTCGGCCTTGCTACAGAAGTCCGCAATGGCGAGAACCACTCCCTCCTGGTTTTTTGCAAGGTTGCCAGCGAAGAGCACATGTTCGGCGAGATCTACCGCAGTCGTGTGCGTGACTGGATGCACGGCGTGCGATCTGCTGCACCCGAGAAAGAAGTCCGTGGCTCTCTGGAGCACGAAGCCCTGACTGAGGCCGAGCGACTTCGTATCATTTACCAGCTTATTACCAACCCTGTGGAAGAAGGCGGTGCCGGAATCACCCCAAAGAAGAATCAGTGGGAAAACGTCGAAAGCATCTTCGCCTTGCACGACCATGTCTACAACAAGCAGTGGATCAAGAAGTGGAGCACACAGTACCTCCTGACCGCTGAAGACCTAGACGATATCCGCAATCGTCTCGGTGAGAAGATTGCCTTCTACTTCGCCTTCACTCAATCTTACTTCACCTTCCTTACCGTCCCAGCAGTTTTGGGCTTGGGTGCATGGCTGTTCCTTGGCGCTAACAGTCCCTTCTACGCCATTGCTGCCAGCATCTGGTGTATTGTATTTGTCGAATTTTGGAAGCACCAGGAAGCAGATCTCGCCGTCCGATGGGGAGTGCGAGGTGTTAGCAGTATTGAGACGAAGCGTCACGACTTCAAGCACGAGAAGATTGTCACTGACCCAACCACCGGCGAAAAGCAATATATCTTCCCGTCATTCGAGCGTTTCAAGAGGCAATTGTTGCAAGGACCATTCATACTTCTTGCGGTTGTACTGCTAGGTACATTGATCGCCACTGCTTTCGGCATAGAAGTCTTCATCAGTGAGGTGTACAACGGACCTATGAAGAGTGTTCTTGTATTCCTGCCCACTCTGCTACTGACTACCGGTCTACCACTCCTAAATGGAATCCTAACAAACATCGCTACCCGCATCAGCGAGTACGAGAACTACGAAACGGACTCGGCCTACGAAACATCAATGACCAGGAAGATCTTCGTCCTCAACTTCATCACTTCCTACCTCCCCGTCCTGCTCACGGCATTCGTTTACGTGCCTTTCGGCGCCATCATCGTCCCCTACCTGGACGTCTTCAGCCTGACTGTCAAGCCATTCGCGGAGAACGACAAGCAACTCGAGACCCCGTCCACCAGTGCATTCACCATCAACCCGTCTCGTCTCCGCCAGCAAGTCATCTACTTCACCGTCACGGCACAGATCGTCAACTTCGCCATGGAAGTCATCGTCCCCTACCTTAAGAGGCAAGGATTTCTCAAATTCCGCGAAATGCAATCCAAGCGTGCGCAAGCTAACGGCGGTGCTCGCCCTGCCGCTTCCATCGACGACCTGCCGGAAGAGAAAGAGTTCCTCGCGCGCATCCGCTCCGAAGCCGAGCTAGATATCTACGACGTGACCACCGACCTGCGCGAAATGGTGCTGCAATTCGGCTACATGGCGCTCTTCAGCGTCGTCTGGCCACTGGTCCCGGTTAGCTTCCTGATCAACAACTGGATCGAGCTACGCGCCGACGCCGTCAAAATCTGCGTCGAAATGCAGCGCCCCACGCCCTGGCGCGCAGACACCATCGGCCCGTGGCTCGACAGCCTAGGCTTCCTCTCTTGGCTCGGCAGCATCACCATGGCCGCGCTCGTCTACCTGTACAGCAACGACGGCCTAGGCCCCGACGGCTCGCCCACCGCCATCAAAGGCTGGGCCCTGCTGCTCTCCATCTTCTTCTCCGAGCACTTGTACCTCGGCGTGCGCTGGCTCGTCGCCTTCGCCATCAGCAAAATCGACTCTCCCGGCCGCCAGAAGGAGCGCAAAGACCGCTTCGCCGTCAGGCAGAAGTATTTCCAGGAATCGCTCGACCAGACTCACCGCTTGCCGCCTATCAGCGAGAAAGCGGAGGAGATCACTCGTAGCAGCTTGGAGGAAGAGGCTAGACAGGGCAGCTTGCACGCCGCCACGCCCGAGGAGCGCTTCTGGGTGCGCCAGCGCCACTGGTCGGAGACGGCGCAGGTTGGCGCAGGCCTGATCCAGCGCGCTGCACCAGATTCTGGAGAGGAGAGCAAGAAGGAGTTGTAGTTGGGGTGTTTCCGCTGGCGAGCAGCGAATGCGGCTTGATTTTAAAAAGGAATCCGACATGAATCCGATGTGCGATTACGAATGGCAAGAGCGCCTGCATTGTTTCACTTTTTTTGTTCCTGCAAGTTTTCTCATCCTCAGGATATGTCCTGTTTTTCCTTCAAATGGAAAGGGATTTGCTGGCTGGTTTCCATTCCACCTAGTATGCTTGAGAAGTGGAAATTCCAGTAGCGAGGCGTTCCACGGTAATGGCGACCTATCAAAATGTTACATCAATTGCCTCATCACATACTATGCCCTTGAAACAAGATTGCAAAAAAGAGATTGTGCCGCTCGTTGTAAGCATCACGTCAACCAGGAAACCTTGGAAGCCAAGTACGATATGACAGTCTGTACGATACTTTACTCCATACAACTACAAAACCTCCACAGTAGAGAAGCCGTTTCGCTCATTTTAGCTACCTCTGAAAAGGTGTGACATTAATCTCACAGCCGCCAGTTTCCTGCTGCAAAATCGGTTGCCCGACTTGTAATACTACAGCCAGCGAGACGTATTTGAACCAATCTCAGAACGAAAAGACAGACTAAACTCCCCCTTGCATGTGCATGTTCTGGTGTAATCAATCTGTGCATGCCATTTTTCTCGCTTTTGTCATGTTGCAATCATTTCCTCGAATCATATTCCCAACCCCGGACATCGTGTGCTTGTGGCTGGCTAGCAAAGTTGGGTATCAGTTTGTCGCGGTCAACGATTGTTGTCGATCGAGGTTGGAAAATCTTGAGGAGTGTTTAGTAGGTGTTGCTGGGAAACCCACGCCACGGAAACCAGAAAAGGAGACCCGTCGGACGCATCCCCATTACACAGGGGAGTTAAGAAAGGATAGTTATTCACCAGTAGGAAGGACGGGCGTCGTAGCCACGGTCGTAGCCACCACCTCCTCTCCTGTCACCTCTCGGGCTCGGCGGGCGTCCGTACGGCTCGCGGCCGTGGCCGTTCACGTATGGGTCAGGCTCGTAGCCGGCCCCACCACCACCGCGGGGAGGCGGGCCAGGCGGAGCACCGTAGCGGTCATCCACGTAGCGACGCGGTGGCGGGTAGTCGTCAAGTGGGGGAGGACCTCCGCGACGAGGAGGAGGGCCATAGCGGTCGTCGCGAGGGTCGTCGTAGTAGCGAGGCGGCGGGGAACGACGACGGTAGTCGTCACGGCGAGGGCTGTAGCCACGAGGAGGACCGCGGCGGTCGTAGTAGTCGTCCATGGGAGGACCACCGTGGCCGCCGTGACCACCGTAACCACGGCCGCGGTAGCCAGGAGAGCGGGAGCGGTAACGGGGCTCACGGGGACGTGGAATCTCGGATTGCGGCTGTGATGTGTTAGCGTGTCATGGGCAAAAGTATTTGGAATAACTCACGTCGGAGATGCAGTTGACGGGAACTCCCTTGAAGTCGTGTTGATTGAGCTTCTCGACAGCAGACTCGAGGTCGGCAGCGGTCTCGTACTCGACGAAACCCTTGCCACCGGTGCCGGTAGTGTCGCGCTCACGGTTGACCTCACTGTAGACAACGTCAAGGCCGGATTGGCGCGCGAAATCCTTCAGATCCTGGAAGTGGTGTTAGGAGGTGCGTTCAACAAGAAAAGAACAAGTGCTCAAGCTGCCAAGGTATACTTGATAGCTTCGTTGACCGGCGCAAGCAAATACCTACCTGCCAGCTGGTCTCGAACGGAAGACCCGTGATCGTCATACGATGAACGGTGCGACGCGGACGAGGAGCCATGCGCTCCTGACCGTAGCCAGGTCCATCACGAGGGCGAGTGCTGCCACGAGCGAACTGGACGACCAGACGCTCACCCATGAACTCAGAGCCATCTAACCAGCGATAAATGTCAGTATATGAAAGCATTACCAGGGTTGGAATTGTACGACTACTCCACGCACGATACGTGCCGAGCGGGAGTAGGGTAGATAGTCGGGGTCATCTTACGGAAGGCTAAGAAGAAGTTAGTAAGAGTGTAAGACCAACAAAATAGGGTATAGCTTCTGCTGAGACATCTGCACGATGAGGTGGCACAGCTGCGGGTACGTACCGGGCACAACGTCACGTGCGTCCATCGCATCTTTGTACTCGATGAAGCCGAAGCCGTTCATGAGCTTGATCTCGGTGATCTCGCCAGTGCCATGGGTGTTGAAGTGGTTCTCAACATCGGCCTTGGTAGCTACAGTGCACGCGATCCAGTTAGCGATTTCCGCGGATAGAGTAAGCCATTGAGCCCAGGCTCCAGCTCCGACAGCAGTGGACCAATGCCAGGGGAAGTGAGTGCATCACAATGCAGGGTTGCGCGAAGAGTCAAAGGTGCGACGGGAACAGGGCGCCAACGACGTGCAGAGATGGACTGCCGGGAGCAGAGAACAGAGGCCAGCCATGTCCGCGTCCACGTAGCCTGGGCATACAGCGCCAGCGTGTCCTGTCGTGCGCGCGGGCCAGGGCAGGGAAAGAGAGAGATGGAACGCCATGTCGGAGGAGCTCAAAGAAGCGTACCATTGCGCGGGAGGTTGCCCAGGTAGAGGCGCTATCACGAGTATGTCAGATCACCGGGTCGAGCACATAGATGGGTGTGCGCGCGCAGTCCTCAGCGCAGATCGTGGACACTAACAGTATCGGGAGCTTTGCCTTCGGGCTCCATGTTGACGGCGGGCCTGTCCTGTGATGGGATCCTTGGTCCTTCCTTGTGTGCAGGCGGTTTCAGCGCTGCAGGTAATATGAGCGGGTGTGGGTGATTTCAGGGCGAAGCGCAAAGATGGGGCGACAATCGAATACCAGTCCTCGGGCCAGTTTGCGCAATGACGAAGAGATGTGGAGGTGTGAGCGGCTGCAAGCCTGCGACTAAAGGTAACTTGCGGAGGCAGGCGCGACGCCTTGGCTTTGTCCCAAGCGGCAGAAGTCGTGGTGAATGCATCAAGGCACGTGATGTGCGATTACAGACTTTTGCACTCAGCTTCCAATCCATCAAGATTGATCAGAAGGCTACGAATCAGCTCCTTGCAATACTTACATGACTGCAACAGGTGTTAAATCTCAGTGCTGGCGCAATTGATAGTACCTCACCATAGCAATCACACTGCCACCAAATGGCTACTATGCTCGCTCTCTCTGGACTCTATGTGTCAAGATGCGATCTTGTGAACGTGGAGCAGCCAATCGCAGCGCTTCCAATTGCACTCACATGCAGCCAATCTAAAATCTAAGCCGAGCTCGCCTCACAAATGTTAGCCTCGGAACCGAAGCGCCTTTCCACTGTGCCGGCCGTGACATGACGGTATCGCCATCCAGTGGCACTGCTCCAATCCTCTGCGACCTTACGCCTCGTCTTTCTTTAACTTGAGCTGGCTCGAGAGCCGACCACACATCGCCATGTCCGTCCCTAGCATACTGTCCGCCACAGCAAGGCGGCGCGCCTTCCAATTACCCACAGCTACCACTCGTGCATTCGCCGCCGCAAAGCCCTCCGCCGTGAGCAATGCATTGGCCTCAAGATGTCTCGTGAAAGATTACAGACCTGCAGCAGTCACAGCAGGCCAACGACGAGCCTTCACCCAAACTTCACGACAACGATTGGCCACACCAGACGACTCCTTCGACCCTTCTACATTCGAGCGCGAGGTGGACGAGGTGGATGTTGTCATTGTTGGAGGTGGCCCGGCCGGCCTGAGTGCCGCCATCAGGCTCAAGCAGATCGCCAACGAAGCTGGCAACGAGGACTTCCGTGTATTGCTGCTGGAGAAGGCCGGCGAGCTTGGTGACCACATCGTCAGTGGCAATGTTGTCGAGCCGTCTGCTATCAACGAACTCATTCCCGACTGGCTTTCAGAGGACAACCCAAACCGATTCGAAAATGCTACGCCTGCGACCGTGGACAAGATGCGCTTCTTGACCAAGAACAAGTCCTTCCCTATGCCGAAGCCACCAGAGATGAACAACCATGGCAACTACATCATTTCGCTCAATGAGTTCTCAAAGTGGTTGGGCGAACGGGCTGAAGAGGTGGGCGTGGAAGTATACCCTGGCTTTGCCGCGTCTGAGATCTTGTACACACCTCAGGGCGAGGTCAAGGGTGTGGCTACGAACGATCTTGGAATCTCAAGGGCAGGTCAGCCAAAGGACAGCTTTGAGCGTGGTATGGAATTCCATGCCCGCGTCACACTGCTCGCAGAAGGATGTCACGGTAGCTTGACCAAGCAGGTCATCAAGAAGTACGATTTGCGTCGCGACAGCCAACATCAAACATACGGTCTCGGTATTAAGGAAGTCTGGGAGATTGACCCTGCCAAGTTCCAAAAGGGCCTGGTCGTACACAGCATGGGCTACCCTCTACCTTCAGACACTTACGGTGGTGCATGGATGTATCACTTCGGCGACAACCTCGTTTCCATCGGCCTGGTCGTTGGTCTAGACTATCCCAACCCCTGGCTGGCACCCTACGGCGAGTTTCAAAAGCTCAAGCACCATCCCGAATTCACTCAATACCTCGAAGGTGGCAAATGCATCTCCTACGGCGCTCGTGCCCTCAACGAGGGTGGCTTCCAATCTATTCCTAAATGCGCTTTCCCCGGCGGTGCTCTCATCGGCGACACAGCCGGTTTCCTTAACGTGCCCAAGATCAAGGGCACCCACACCGCCATGCGCTCTGGTATGCTGGCCGCCGAAGCCGCGTACGATGCTTTGAAGGAGACAACCGATACTAGCAACGCGGTCTTCCTCTACGACTACGAAGACAAGCTGCGCAACAGCAGCATCTGGAAAGAACTCAAAGCCGTCCGCAACATGCGCCCATCCTTCCACTCTCCGCTCGGCTTCTGGGGCGGCATCGCATACTCCGGTCTGGAAGCCTACGTCTTCCGCGGCCGCATGCCCTGGACACTCAAGCACGGCAAGCCCGATCACGCGCAGACCAAGCTCGCCGACCAGTGCGAGAAGATCGAGTACCCCAAGCCTGACGGCAAGATCAGCTTCGACATCATGACATCCGTCAGCAGGACGGGCACCAACCACGAGGAAGACTCGCCTTGCCACCTGAAGGTCGCGGACTGGGACAAGCACGCCGAGCTCGAGTGGCCTAAGTACAAGGGCGTGGAGAACAGGTTCTGCCCCGCGGGCGTGTACGAGTATCCCGAGGACGAGACGAAGGAGCTCGGTGTGAGGTTCCAGATTAACTCGCAGAAGTAAGTTGACTTGAAATCTCTTCTTTTGATTTGTCTGCAAGACTCGTGTGGAATTTTATGCTAACGATGATTCCTTCTTTGCAGCTGCATTCACTGCAAGACTTGCGATATCAAGGTGCCAGACCAGGACATCACGTAAGTTCACCTGAATCACTGAAATTATTCCCTGGCTAGCTATGATTTTATATACTGACTACACCAAACAGATGGACAACACCCCAGGGCGGTGAAGGGCCCAAGTATACCATGACCTGAGCAACGTCTGTTTCCGGAAGACCACATGTATGTAACGAAAATAAACTGTACATATTTTTTTCTTCGTCTGCTCTGCTTTGGACTCATCGCATGTGGCTTGTTCATCATCACATCGAGTATCGAAGACTCTGAACCTTGTATTTGTCATGTTGAAGTGGAAGGTCATGCGTTGAACGAGGTCATGCAGCGAATAATATACATATATATATATATATATGTGTGTGTGTGTGTGTGTATATGTATATGTGTGTGGATCACTCCCTGTACAGAGTTATGCGAACCGTGCTTCGGAGGGTACTGTACAATGTCTGTCGAGCGAGGTCCGGCGTGCGCCTGCAATACACCAATGAGATATAGACACGAAGACGGATTGTTACCTTGCTTTATGCCTTCTTGCTCTCAAATAGCAACCGAAGTGGTTTGTGCAGTCCTGCTGAGCGAGCGACTGTCCGAGTGCAAGGATCATTCAAAGTTGTGGCAGCCATGGAAATGCTAGGTAATGATGGTTTCCACATGCGATTGTCATTGATCTGCTGACAGTTGCTGGCCTTGCTCACTCTGTGGTATGCGTGATATTTCAAGCGATTCAAAAACCGTCGTTCGCTGTTCTGTTGCTGCCTGCTTGAGCATTACCTGTCCGCTTGCACGCAGAAAGATAATGCGATATTTTGCATAGCTTTGAGGCGTGTATGATGATGGATGTTGATCGTATACACCACTGTCGCTATGGTGGCTGTTCCGGTGTTGACGCAGGCAATGCAGGCACATGGAGTTCGGATGCAGCCTTGCTATGTGGGACAGAAGGCGGCGTTCTGCGTCTTCGAAATGCACCATCACAACATCTCCATGGACCGTGTTATATCGTCAGAACAATATTGCGAACACTTACCTAACACCTATTGATGTGGTTCACTTCACATCATCAACGCGACGCTCGTACCTGCCGCATTAGGCAATTAAAGCAGAGCGCTATCACATGCGAAAAAGCAAATAAGCAGCACGTGAGCATTAGATTCACAGCAAATCCCGGTACCGAGGCTGTGATTGGGCGCCACTGAACGGTTTAGCGTTGTGCAAGCGTCTTTTGAGAACCGACAGCCAGGGCGAAACAAGTGCGGACTGGGAAGATGGCCAGGTGGCGGATTCTCACGTTTCCCCAACGTCTCGGTGGCCTCGCCTTGCAGCAAGATCGCCGCTTATGCGACCGGTCTGAAATTTTCGCTTTGCTGGGGACCGCGGTTGCGATAGGATGCGATGTTTCCGTAGGGTTTCCCATCAGAATAATGCGATGGATATTCTTGTAGTTGAGGATATCATGCATTGACGGCGTGAATAGCCGCGAGTGTCCGTTTGCTGGTGTGATATTCCATGCTCTTCCAGGCCCGTCGCAAACAGCGCGCGGCCGCGGATCGCCTGCCTAGCCGTGGCTTCCAGCTCTCATCCGTTGGTGAGTCATCTCGCTGTCCTCACGCCCAACGCGCCGCGTGGTCCTCTCGCCACTGTCTTGTATCTTCTCTTGCCATCGCAACGATGTATCCCGAGCGCGCCACTGGCCATGCGACAGCAGTCGAGCGCAGTGTAGCGAGCAGCAGTGAGCGAGCGAGTGGCATCACCATGGCAGAAGGGAGTTCGCGCGCGCGTCATCTGCGAGATTAGGGGCTTCCCAAGCCGTTGTTGTGGAGAAATTTCTGCACCGTGCACTGCCACGGCCAGCCAATCAGCGCGTGACCGCCTCAGGCAGGAGCCAGCGGGCGCTGGGTACAAATAGCTGCTGCCTCCCCGTCCCCAGCGCCTCGCTGGTTTTAGCCCTTCCCGACCTCCCGCGTATCGCCCACTGCCCTGCGACGCTCCTCACCCTAACAACCTCCGTAGCCGAGAAATCAAGAAGTTTTCCATCACACGGAGCCCATTTCTTTCGATATTGTACCGCTGAACTCGGTACATTTCACTCTCTAGAGGACACGCGCCCGCAGCGCATTTGGAGGGACAGCGTCGCGATCCGACGTCAGTCACGTGCACCCGTTACGAACGAGCAATCGCACCCGCGATCTCACTCCAAGCACCGCGCATAGCGACCCGCTGCGGCGCATCGCTACTACCATCACCACCACTTTAATTGAGAAGGCATTGCCGGCAGCGCCTTCGTCCGCCATCACATCGTCGACCTCATCGTCGTCGTCGTCGCGCCGCAATCCTACATCACCCAGTACCACTCTCAGCGAGTGAGGGAGGCATTCGCTTGTTCATCTCCCACTTCTGGTACGAACCATCTCGCCACATCACATCACTACTCTTCATCGCTACCCGTCACTTTCACCTGTGCGGCCCGCTTCACGAGCTTCGTCACTGTCAACACTTCACCTGTCGTGCTCTGACACCAGTCTCACAGACTGCCCTTTCGCACGACCTTGAATCGTCGTCGGACCACACACCCGAGCGCACTTCGAGCATCACAAACTCGAAGCGCATTCTCATCTCGCCGTAATCATGGATCCCTACATGACCCACCCTGCCAACGCGCAGCAGGCCAAGGATTTCACTGCCGTCGGTTCGCTCTCTGGCTTCTCTGGCGGCGCAGCAGGCCACCTTACTCCGCCTTCATCTGAGAAAGATGGACAAGCACAGCAGGCGAAACAGAACGGTCTTCCGAACGGTCAGTCGCAGGGAGGTAATGCCGCACCGCAAGGCAACGGGGTGACTCCCGCTACTCCCGCCACTCCGGCTGCGACGCCTGGCGCTGGCCAGGGTGTCAGTGGTATTGTCCCGACGCTACAGTGAGTATTTCCTTTGAAATGTTTGTACGCTTGTGAACTCGAGTGTTGACAGTTTCACCAAGAAACATCGTCGCTACGGTCAACCTTGACTGCCGTCTTGATCTGAAGACTATCGCCCTGCACGCCCGTAACGCGGAATACAATCCCAAGGTACGGGGCGCAACAGCCTCTGGCTTGCGACCTTCAGCAGCTAACATTACTCCCAGCGTTTCGCCGCCGTTATCATGCGTATCCGTGAGCCTAAGACCACCGCCCTGATCTTCGCCTCTGGCAAGATGGTCGTCACTGGTGCCAAGTCTGAGGATGACAGCAAGCTTGCTAGCCGCAAGTACGCCCGTATCATCCAGAAGCTTGGCTTCAACGCGAAGTTCACCGACTTCAAGATTCAGAACATTGTCGGCTCTTGCGACATCAAGTTCCCGATCAGACTCGAAGGCCTGGCAAGCCGTCACCACATGTTCAGCTCTTACGAGCCTGAACTTTTCCCCGGTCTTATCTATCGTATGATGAAGCCTAAGATCGTACTTCTGATCTTCGTCTCCGGCAAGATTGTCTTGACTGGTGCCAAGGTCCGCGAGGAAATCTACCAAGCTTTCGAGCTCATCTACCCCGTGCTCTCCGACTTCCGCAAGACCTGAGCAACGTCTTGACGTGCAAGTCGTGACCCACAACAGGCATCCTGTATCAACATCAACGACCATGACCTGTATCACCAGCTTCAATCGAGGTTTTGATGCCGACCTCTCGACTGCAAGGTCGATGCTTGTTACTCTCTACATTCTGCGTGCTGCGCTTCATGACACCACCCAGCCAGCATCCGCATACGAGGACAAACAGCTCGACCTGGTCAACCACCTATCTGCTCCAACAAAAGAGATTTTTGCTTTTCTGCTTTCTTGCATGGCGAGGTGTTCAGGCGTAACAACAACACCTTTTATTCGATAGCCTCATGTTTGGAGGCTTTTCTTCGGGTCGGGCTTCTTCAGAAAAGAACTTTTCCTCTTTTCATCCTTCTCGTTCCTGCTGTTTCTTTTCACCCTTCACTCCACAAAACACTAGAACAAAAGTGTCGCTCGAACAGCACACTAGTACTTCAAGGTCGAGCATAATGGCTCCGACCTAACCTTTTTTACCAAAGACTGACAATCGAATGAGGCGACAGGGGTTTGGGGCGTGGCGCGTTGTGGGCAATTGGGAGCTCTGTGACTTGGGTTGGGGAAATGTTCTTTCTTTTCCCTTTCTTCCTTCATATACCCCCCTGCAGCTATTAGAGGGCTGAGTTTTTTGTTGACCACTCGTTGATGCTTGGGCGAGCTTCGAGTTGAGGCGAGAAGCTGGCGGCACGAGTGGTGTTGGTGCGAGCGAGTTGATGGTAGGATTTTGAATCAGAATCGATCTTGCCTACGAATATTGTGCCTTTCCATTGCCCTGTTGTGCCGTCATACATCTGTTCCCTTGGCTGTGATTTCCTCGGTTGTGATAATGTCTACGCATGGTGCGACATTGCAAGGTTGCAAACACAAAAACGTCGTAACATTCCTTCTCACCTCACCAAGCCTGTCCCACGACCAGAGTCGACGCTCAACTCCTCCATATGTTCAACCGGCAACTCAAACAGACTCACACACCCCTCAGAAACTCCCTCACCTTCTCCCCCCAGACCGCCTCCCGCTTATAAACGCTCATAGCCGGCACGCTGCCCTTCACAAACCCTTCCGTCGCTTCCGCCAACGCTTCGCCCATCCCTCCTTCCTCTGCTTTCACTTCGTCAAGCGTGTACTGATAAGTTCTGAAAGCGAAAACCAGCGCTCCAGAGCGAGGGAGGCGGAAAAGCGTCTGCCGTTCGCAGCGCAGACGCATAGAAGCGATGTCCAACGCTGCGCGCTCTTCGTCGCGCTTCTTGGCCTGCTCTGCGAGTTCTGCGGCCTTTTCTGATTCCGTTTGTTCGTGGGTGGTGGTTGTTTCTTTGGAGGGGACGTACGCGTGCGTCCCGCTTTCGACGAAGAGGTCTGGCGTCGATGTGACTGTCCAATTTGCTCGCGCTGCTAGTTTCCCTGGCGGTAGGCGGGCGAAGAAACGATCCATGGATTTGGATAGTTTGGATTCATAGGATGGCACCGGGGCGTGGATTGCACTGAGAGGGAGAGAAAGTTTGGAGAGAGTGCTGAAGCCTGAAGGGAAGGTTGTGGCGAAGGCTTGCAGGTGGTAGATTGGTTGGTCGGGGGTCGAAATTGGGTTTGAGGGGCACGGGAGAAGGATTAGGAAGTCCGTATCGATGTGTGAGCTGAGGGTCTGGAGGGCTTTGAGGGGAGATATGGCTTGGAGAGGGATGTGTTCGGAGGTTATGTGGTTGAGGAGGTGGGTTGGGGCTTGCTTTTCGTCTCCTCCTGAGGACGATGAGTTGATGAGGGAGAAGCATGTTGGAAAGCGTTTGGGCAGGTATGTGCCGACGAGCCAGTCGTATAACTCGAGAGCTGCGGTTTCTGCTACCGAGTTACAGGCCAGCGTTGCTTGTGGGTGGTCGGCCATGAGTTGTCGTCGGAGCTTGATTCGTGAGAGATAGGTGTTATCCATCTTGAGAAGGTCGGAGAGAGGGATTGTTTCGAGAGCTAGGGTGGAACAACGTCGTTAGTGATATGGATATATGTAGACACCATGACAAGTCCCTACCCATTGTGAGATGATATTTAGGCTTGAATGGCCGTAGTTTGATGGGCGACGTGGACTCCCAATCGAAATCTCGAAGCGGTTCGATTGCTTCATATGCTGCAAGCGGATTTCCGACATCAGTGATGTGTTTTGGGTCTTTGGTAGGTGATTGTGCATTGTCCGAAGCTCGGCCATGTTGTATATATCTGTGGATCAACCAGAAGATGCATGCTAATGCTAGTAATGTGTAGTAGTAAAACATCTCTTCAACCAGACTGCTCCTTCGCAGTCAACTTTTGGTCGAGACAGAAACGACGGAATATCTCAAATCACTTATAATCGAAGGTTTGTTGATGACTGTAGCTTGAAGTGGAGTCATGATCAAGGTTGATAAGGTACATTGCTTGGCCGACTAGAGTTGCCCGCCCGGCAAGGGATCAACTTGCCATAATGGGAATGAACCCTAAATGCTCCGCACCTCATTGATCTATTTGATCGCAGATGGGTGAATAAATAATATTTGCATCGGCATGATACAGATGCGTACCTCGGCTGAACGACGTGGTTCCGTAGCCCAGCAAGGTTTTTGGTTGGCAGGGCATGAGAGGCCGAAATATTCCAATTCTCGAACCATGGAATGACAGATTGCATAAAGACATCTCTATTGCTATGGATCGTAAATCATAATCATCAGGAACATCTACACATCCGTCTCAGCTCACCAATCGATCAACGACGACTTCCAGTGAGCAAGCATCGCTGGCTTGACATAATGACCCCAGAACCCGAACGTAAAACATCAGCTATCTGGCGCGCGCCAAGAAAGTCGAGCAGCTCGCTCAGCTTGTTGATCAGACTATCCCTTGATGCACCATAGTCGCTCTGGAGGTAGAGCGGGAGTTCGTAATCATCAAGCAATCGGTCTAGCTGACTTTCTGGCAATCTCATCAGCTCCGAAAGTGCCATTGGCATTGAAAAGCTGAGAGGATATTGGCCGTCTGCGCAGACTTTGGGTTGGATTAGAGTGTTGTTTGTCACTCGATCGATAGAGCTGTTTGTCAAGCCAACATTCCGATTTGTTCTGTGGGCTTGTTAGCTGGACGTCTCATCATTTCCGTATCGGGTGACGACATACTTTCTGATCAGATGTTCAACGTCGCGACTGGATGCGTTGTGTTGGCCGTAGCCGCGGCGATCAGACCGATAGCTGTATGCCGATGGCTGTGGGTTAAAATGTTCATCCTGGAGCTCAGCAGCGAGAGTGTAACGATCCTGAGCGTCCCAAGCATGAGTAGTGGCGTAACGAGGGCTCGTTGGATCGAGATCCACGTGGTAGGCCGATGTGGTTGTGGAGCGAAAGACACTGGGGTCCATATACGGACCCAGCCTTGAATACCGAGACATGACTGTATCGATCACAATTTGGACACTTGACAATGTATCGCGTTGACCTGGATGGCCAGAGCGGAAGCTGCATGGACTTCGACAGGCGTTTTATACATTCCCATTGACCTCGAAGGCAAACAGTATCACCCGCTGTGACCACGTGTCGGGGAAGTAAGTCATGCCGTTCCAGCCGCAAGGCGATCGCCTCATGTCTAGCATGTTCCTGACCGCCAGTCGTGTAAATAGCACCGTTGTATTCTCCACAGTGAAACTCCGGGGATGTAACAGGGGAGTTGCGCGGTGACGCGAAATGGGGTCACTGGACAATGCGTGGGGGTTATCGGACGTGGTGGCAACACATTGCCAGCGCATGGCCAAATCAAAGGAGGACCTCTTCATCATGGTCGTGAGGTCTTGCCCATCGCAGATGGAGGTGGCTAAGCTTCGAGGTAATCTGCAGTTCATTTCGAAGCAAGACTGCCGCCTCTAGTCGCGAAATTTAGGCCTTCAGACAAAGTCGCACGACGGATATATGCAGATGGTGTTTCAAGCCAGATACATGCATTTTCGGATACTCAAGAAATGGAGTGGTAGATGCAAATGTGTTCCCACAAAACACCAGGAGCGGAACTTGTCGGAGGGGACATCGGGGAAGGACTTTTCGAAAATGTGGTAGGACAAGGATACCAGGGGACCATCCGAAGAGCCTGGATCGGATGTGCTACGCAGGAAATTCATTCATCGTCGTCGGCAAATTCGAAAATGGGCCGACTCATCGTAGCGGTGATCTTGCGTCTATGGCCGAGGGCTGCTGCGGCTGTCGACGTGGCCAACGACGTGTTCGTTGCACTGTCAGCTTCCTGGTGGTCCGAAGTCACAGGTACCGGCACTGGTACTCCAGCCAAGCTGAAGCGTCGCCGGTGTCCATCAGGCCGTTCCTTCAGACTTGGAGCACGTGGCCGTTGTCGACCACGCGCTCGGCCGCCGATTTGCGGAAGTTCGAAGGTAGCTGTCCGCCACAGGTAGAGAGCAATGTCGTACACCAAAAGAGCGACCCACGGGCCGAATGTGACGACTGCGAGAAACAACTGTTCTTGTGTCAGTGGCGGGCAGAGTACTGTGGTGGCCGCGTGGGGATAAGCATTGGCAACGTACAAATATCCTGATGATCCATAATTCCACAGTCTGCAGCGATTCTGGGAGCAATGAGAAGAGGCCCATTGTGCCGGCGTGATCAGTGCGGAACTCTGAGTGGGAGCTGGAAGTACGATTGCTTACTCTCAAGGCATATCCCAAGGACAGGCGTGAAGGTAAGTTCGTCTGGTGGGAGGGCTTCGGCTGGCGGCAAGTTGGGCTAGCGTGCATCTCAACGCACATACTCTCAAGGGTTCTACCCCATGGGCAGAGCCAAACAATTACCTTCCATGTAACCTTATGCGGACGCCATCACCAATGCTCCAATCTCCTTCACGTGAACGAGGATGACTGCCCTGCAACGCCAATGGCTCCGACCCCAGGTCAGCCTCAGCGCGGCGCGGTGACTGGCACGACCGGTGAGTGCTCGTCTGCTGAGACATCGCTTTAGGTTTAGGTAGGAGAGCTGTCACTCGTCAGGCGATGGAGGGGGAGAAGAAGCAAGCAAGGTAGCACAAGGCAGCAGGCTACCCTGCAGCATCTTGCGCCCGCAGTACGCACCGAGCACTGCCTCGAGCACTGCCTTTCTTTCTTACTCACATACCACACTTTCTCATGACTTCATCTCCTCATCCTCTCCCTAGCCTGCTCCCTCGCGCAAACGCCTAGCGATACTGTTGCCTCGCTCCGTCTGCCCAAGATGTCGCAAGAGATGGAGGACAGTGTCATCTCCTTGATCAACCGTGTTCGCGACGAAGCTGAAGACGAATCTGACTTGGACTCCTCGCCAAACACCCACGAGGACGCAAGCAAAGCTGCTGTGGTCCCAGAAAAGGCAAAACGGTCCATCAAAGTTATAGTCTCCCTTACTGGCTCGCTGAATGGGCCTCGCGACTTTGTCTACTATGGCACAGACCTGGACGCTCATATGCCCGCGCTGGCAACCAACTCCATCCGTCTATGTGGCAACTCAGATGATTTACCGCCTGGAAAAGATGTTTTGACATATCCAGGAAATCATCAGCAGATTGCTTCGGTCAGTGGCCTCCATGCCTCGATCATCGAAGACCGAAGCCCACTTCTAGCAGCCGCATTTGAGTCTTCCAACTCAGGCCAGCGTCTGCACCTTGAGACATTGTGCTCTCACACAGTCATGCCCTTCGTCCGCTTCTTGTACACCGGCTCCTACTCCGTGTCGGGAGAATGGGAAGATGTTCCTACCTCCGTCTTCCTGCATTGCAAGATGTACCATCTTGGTAACCTCTACGACTTATTTGACCTCAAGTCACAAGCCTACGTCAACCTACTTCGTCAGTGCGAGTTTGGCTGTTCATCGCCCGAGAAGCCGATCGATCTTTGTGAAGCAATTGGCTTTGCTTACAAGACTCTTCCTGGTCATAACAATATCTCGGATGCACTCGTGCAATACTGCGTGTCACGCTGCTTAAGCCACAAGCTGCATGAGGACACTGAGTTCAAAGACTTGGCTTTCAATGTCAATGCATTTCACAAAGACCTCACAAGAGTCTGCAGGGAAAGAAGCTATGAAGACGAATCTTCAGCTATCATCATCCAACTGCCCTACAAGCACTACACTTCGGATACATATGCATCCACCGAGGATCGAAGGATTGTTGGCTTCACAGACATGGTTCATCACTTCCACAGCTCTGACAAATTCGATGACCTTGAGTCGCCAAAGAAGAAACGCCAGGTCACGCTAGAAGCAGAAGGAGCATCTCCGATGAACATACCTGGATGCTTCAGCCAAACGGTGGACGCGTCACCTTGTACAACACAAGTTGAGGCAAGGTCCACATTCAACAATCTCACATTGCCAATTCGCCAACCGACTACCAGCCAGACATCTCGATGGCCAAAGACCATGCGAGAGCAGTCATCTTACGAGGGCATGACGTTGCCGTACCGCGGACTTCGGGACGACTTAGAAAAGCTCAGCACTGCGCCTCCGGGCCTGGGATTCTTTGGAAAGCATGAGTCTGTCATGGGACACGAACATGAACACCCATTCGATAACAGCCACGTCGAAGATTACGATAATGGCCCCAAGCGCGTTGCTGACGAAATGGAGAGAATATTGCAAGAATTCGAGAGCGAGAAGGCGCGGCAGTATATGCCCACATGGCGAAATGCCCCCTCTCAAGGCGTTCACGACGTGACAGCGTCAAGTTATATGCCATCGCAGGCTTCCATGGAGGGATCCGCAACGAGCGGATCGGAGGTGACCTGTCACGCATCGGAGGTCAAGCGCCGGAAAGTCGAAAGTCAGGCACAGAAAGACTACGATCCCAAAAGTTCTTGGCGACGGTCACGATTCACTCGGTTACCGTCGAATCGTCAGCCGAGGGCGGAGCTTCCACATGCTCGCACAAGCGGCGGCGACAATGGCGCACAGGCCTTCTTTATGTCTGTCGCTGATTTTGAGCATCTGCCGGCAGTACCAAGGTTCAAGCTCTCCAACGACACGCTTGATCTCACTGGAACGCAACCGTCAGACGTTACGCCTAGAACCATCAGGTCTGAAGACAAATGCTTTATAGCTGGAAGTAATAATCCTTCCCCGGTGCCAGTTGCACGTGATGCTGCTGGCCACAAGGATCATGGCCAGCTTCTTCCACCTAAGACACGAAGCGAGCAATTCAGAAAGGCCTTTGCGCATTCGGCAAACGATCCTCTGCAAGATCATACAATGCATACGTGGTTCCTTGCCCAACACATCCTCAAATCACCTGTCATATGCAAAGAAGTAGCAGAGCGTAACAACCACACCCCCGTGTCTGGATCGTCACACTTCTATGAACCAACAGATGCTGGATTAGATGAAATCTGCAAAAGATTCCCGCATTCGAAGAACAATCCTGTGCTGGACTATCAAATGCAGATGAAGATGCTTGATTACCAAAATGAAAAAGATCGAGTTATGCGCCAGGGATGGCAGAAGCCTCAAGATCAACTTCGCGGCCCTCCATCGGCACGCTGTCATCAACCAACAGAAACTCACCAGACGCACATTCATGGGAGCGAGAGCGTTGTCAAGCAAGCAAGACCGAGCGTTGAGCTTGAAAACGCCCCGACTGCTGCATCCCAACAACGTCACAAAATTCCGGACCGGGAGTGGCTTGGTTTGCCTGGACCCGAGCAATATATGGTAACATTGGAAAAAGATGCTGAGAAGTTGCGAGCGCAGAGTAAGACTCGTCCTATGGTTGCAGCAACATCCAATCATGATGCCGAAACCGCTGGATCAGCATCAGGCGGACAAGCTCATGCAGATCCACACCAATGGAGAGTGCAAGACCATCATATGCAGCTGATGCTACTGGAGCAGCAGAAACAGGAGCAGAAACGCGATATGACCTTCGGCTGGGGTGACTCCACGACGATGTCTGACGCGGAGCGTCAAGAAGCTGCTGACCGTGACCGTGCTTGGAGCCTACTGCAAACGCAGCCTGGACAGGAGCTCGAGTTGATTAACCAGACAGCTTGCAATTATGGCCAGTGTTCTGAGTGTGACGATTCAGAGGAGAAGTCGAGCGCTGTGCCTGACGGCCCCTCCACCGCTCCTGGACAAACAGGGTATGATAGCCTGCTGCCAAATCCCAAGCAGTGCAGAGCTAACCACCAAATTAGTGATTTGCCGTCAAGTGCTCAGCAGAACGAACCAGAGGTCTCGACGGCCGCCACCCAGTCTGATATCGATATGTGCGAGAGCGACAGCGACTCAGATCTGAGTTGGGTCGACATCCCCCTAGCGGACTGCAAGCCAACGCAGCCTGCCGCTCCTGGTCACACGTCAAATCCCTCCTCGGGTTCTGGCTCGACTTCTGCTAGACGCCCTTCCACACCCTCTGATGCTGAGTGGGACTTCTGCTAGATCATCACCGTGGAGTGACACTTCCGCAAAGAAATGCGTGTGAGACGAAGACGAGAAACAGATATGAGATGTTAAGAAAAATGGATGGATACTGATCCATGAGCTCAGGCCCCCCAAAAAAAAAGGTGGATCTAATTTGCAGTAAGGACTTTTCGGTAATTGTATGAAATGGTCGAAAGGAAAAGTGTTAATGTCGATGGGATATGGAAGTTCTCCTTCTCTTTTTCTTGTTGCCTTTTTTTCTCATTGAAGATGACGAGAATGTGTTTACAAAAGAAACGAGAAAAGCGAAGATGGGCGCACCAGAAGTGAGTGGGAAAGATAACAAAAGATATAACGATGCGCAATGAGAAATGGATGCTTGACTCTTGGAACTTGGAAGACGATCCATTGGTGACGCTTCCTGCTTTCTTTGGTGATGCTTCGTGTCTTGGAATCGCTTGCGTAAGAGGATGCCACACAATGATTCCTACGACTGCAATGATGCTTGCTGATGCTGGTGCATAGAACTCCCTGGTGGAGGCTGTCGCAGGATGAGCTCCTCATGACACATACATAGGACCTTACACCATGTATCGTGGTGGCTACTGTTGCCTCAAGCGCATTTTCGTCTTGCAAAGTCAGAAAAGAGAAGAAAACAAAAGTGATTACTCAGATTATCCGCCCTCGCCGATCGTTGCCCAATGGTATCTATGCGTCTACAGCTCTCCATCTCCTTCATCTATCTATCAAAGCGCCGCTTTCGGCATCCCCTTGCCCTCGCCCTCATACCCAGCTATCCGCTTCGCCTTCGCGCCTCTCACCAATCTTCTGACCTCCTCCATATCCAGATCCTTACTCAAGTCCTTGACTTCCCTACTCTCCTCTCTTCCCGTCCGTGCCTCGATCCACGTCCCCTTCGTCTCCAGCGTCCAGCCCTCCATCGGCTTCTCATTTTCTTGCACCGCTTTCCGCGCGAAATCGCCCCACGACTTGACGCAGCGGTTGCTAGCAGGAAGCGATGGCAACAGCATGGCGAAACAGTGCGGCATCGCTTGGTACTCTTCGAACTCAACTTTAACTCCCTGCTGGGCTGCGAGGGCGGCTACGACTTTAATCTCATCCGTTAGCATTTCTTCGCCTGTGTTGAAGTACAGCGGTGGCGCGCCGGCCCAGTCTGTCGCTAGCACAGGCGAGACGAGGGGGTGGTCTAGGAGGCTGAGCGTGCAGAATAGGTCACCACGCGGTGGTGTTGTGGGCCAGATGTCGTCGGAGGGGAAGCGGGAGGTGGCGTCGTCGTGGTTCGGGGGCGGGAGGTAATCGAACTTCTCGTTGTGGGTGATAGAGGGAAGGGCACGGGAGATATCAAACCAGCCGGCTGCTGCGGTGGCGGCTGCTGGGAGAGGGACAGAGACTTGGGTGCCGTGGAAGTTTACTTGTGGTTCTTTAGAACCGGATGAGCGCTGGAGTTGGAGGAGGAATTGCAGCAGGGCGAAGACGAGGTTGCCACCTGCGCTGTCGCCTGCGAGAACAATGTTGGAGGCTGGCACTGCTTCGTGGAGAGACCCGGGAGGTGGGTAGATGAGAGAGAGATACACCATCAGGGCGTCGAGGAGCTGGGAAGGGAAGGCTGCTTGGGGCGCAAGACGGTAGCGGACGCTGCATACGCGGCCGCCGCTCTCTTTGGCGAGGCGTGAAGTGACAGCTCGGTGCGTGCTGGGGTCACAGAGGTAGTAGGCGCCGCCGTGGAAGTAAAGGATCGTCGTCTCGCTGGTACGTGTTGGCTCGGCCATCAGACGCTTATATTTCTCTTCCTCGCTGATGTCTGGCATCGTTTCGCTTTTGCCAGCAGTGGGACGGAAGCCAGTCCACTCGACTTCGGTGTCGACAAGGCCCGGGCGGGTATAATCGACGTTCCCGTCCGCCATGGCATCGATGGCCTGGAAGACAGCATCCCGGAGGCCCTCTTGATCCTCTTTGGGTGCTGGGATGGTCGCTTTTGCAACCCACGTTTTACCCTTGACACCAGGATCCTTAAGAGTGCTGGCCTGGACTTTCCCGACAGGAGCAGGTTCGGCGCCGCCACTCATGAGTGACCGCAGAACCTGCACGGTGAGAGCAGTTCGGAGGTCCCATTGATTGCTGGTCTCAGTCAAGCCAAGAGTGTGCCATAGAGTTGTGTGCGCCAGCGAAGGGATCTTCGGGACGAGAAACTTGAGAATGCCGCCGTCCATAGTGGCTGTGTGTTGATGTCGGTCTGTCCTCTTTCGCCACGATAATAATACTGAAGAGGCCGAGGAAGGAAATCGTAACGAGACCAAAAAGAGAAGAAAGCGATGCAAGGAGAACGGCAAACCAACCTTCAGCGACCCAACTAGTGTCAGTAGCATGACACCTCGCAAGCGACATCAACTAAGCATATGATAGGGACCAGGCGGCAACCCAATTTCCTGGGCGACGGGACTAGAAGACGGCATACCGCCTATCCGGCGCGCAGAGTGGCGTGTGAAGTGGATGGACTGCGTCACAAGGGCCCTTGGGCAGATCAAGTGCACGAGCGGAAGCGAGCTAGAAAGCACCTTAAAATTATTTGCCGAGGCTCGCTGACAGCAGCCATGCATTAACCCCATTCGCAAGGGTTACTGTAGCACATTACATGCAGACATGAGTACCTATATGTGCATTATAACATCCTAAGTCATTGGGGCACAGGATATCATCAAGCATGCACATTGGGAACAGAAGCAAAAGCAACGACGATTTTTCATACATTTTCTGAGAGGTTGGGTATAACGCTTAAGAACGACAATTTTTTCTGCCAAAGCAGTGTTAGCTGTTTCGCCAGAGAATGTCCCCATTGTGCAGGCATGAAAGAAAGTTGTAAAAGCAGATGTGTTGTAACAGAACGCTGCAAGCACTCGCCCACATGCTAGCATAGTCAAAAATATGCAAGCAATGTCTTTTTTTTTTTTGTTGTCCTTGTTCTTTCGTTTTCACGATCGAACGAGCGTCAGTAGGCCAACATGGATAGAGAAGCCCTGCTCCGTAATCCATGTAGCGTCAATATAACGCAGACACTCATGCCGTTTTCCAATAATCAATCGATCCGCAGAACGTGAGAGAGCCAAGACAGATGGGCCATGAACAGACCGTGATGATGTCGTGCAGTGTTGTTGATGATTATCAGATTTCGACCACCTGCTTCTCGGGTTTGGCAAAGAGCATCACCTTTCTGCGCCATTTACCCGTAGAATTGGCACAGAAACCCTCGGGTTCACTGCGATAATTGCAACCTTCCGGACTCGAGCAAGCTTTGCAAAGTTTGGGCGTACAATGCGCACACTAAGCGGGCTTAGGCAGCCTTTCAGCATTCGCGCCACGAGCCTTCAGCTCCGCATCAATTACAGAGTCCTGCTCCGCGTACAGGGACCTGTAGGCGCCGCGAATAGTCGAGTCGCTGACGCCAACGACAGCGGCAATCTCCTTGGCCGTCTTGGGCACTCCCATAAGGTGCGCGGCCATGAAGATGGCAGCGGCAGCGGCAGAGAGGGGAGAGCGACCAGCAAGTGCCCCAATGTCCTTGAGCTTGGCGGCAACTTGAATCGCAACGTTGGTGGTCTTCTGGTCCATGTCGAGCAAGCTGCAGTAACGGTTGCACAGGTCGCTTGGATCTTGACGGTGTTGGTTCGGGTTGTATGCTTCCTGTGACACGACAGTGCCTGGGGAACATAATTTTAGCATAATGTGAACATCATCAAGGGTTAGCACGTTATGAAACTTACCACCAGCGACCATGGCCGTGCTGTCGCCACCTTTGGTTCTCTCCTCGTCACGCTCTCTGATGAACTTCTCGAGGGCCTTGAAGGTGCGACCGATTTCCTTTTTGCTGACTCGGGTCAATTCCATAACTTCTCTGAATGTACGTGGGACACTGTTGCGGCGACAAGCGAAGAAGAGGCAACCAGCGATAAGAGCATCCTGGCTCTTGCCTTTGGCGAGTCCATGCTCACTCGCGTCTTTGTAGAGATGCTTGGTGGTATCAGACACGGCATTTGGCAGCTGCCAACCATCACACAAAGCTCCAATCTGCTTGTAGGCCACGAGCAAGGGCTTGTTACCCTTGTCAACGTTGGCCTTGTTCTGAGCGCGGTGCAGGTCCTTGCTTCTCATGCCGTCTCCGAAAGCGATGCCAGTGTTCAGCTGTGCACCGTTGAGCAGGGCGTTCGGCCCATCACCTACACGAGAAGGATCGTCGTTGCCCTGGTCGTCGTTGGAGAATGTACGCCATTCAGAGCTGACATCGACGTTGCGTTGTGCCAAAACCAGGCCGCAGCTCGTGCAGACCATATCGCCACTAGCGTGGTCCTCGTAGAGGTTTGGTGGATCCTCGCGACACTCCTGACAGATCATCCTCACGTTCAAATTCTCGCGCCACTCGTCATCCTGCTTCTTCGGTGCCGGCGGTTCTATGACCTGCCCGGGTGAAAGTACCTGCGTCATCGCGGCCAACGGCTTGCGTAGAGGGAGGCTGGGTTGCCTGTGGATGCTCTCAAATCGCTCGGATGCTCGTCTCTTGATACCCTTGGAGGTAATGCGTAATTTGTGGTTTCTCGCAAAAGAGCGGACAAAGAGTGGAGAATACGTGTTGGCGGTGTTTCACGGAGTTGCTGAGTCACGTAAGGCTAGGCTTTCGCCACGGGCGCTGAGTGATCGCAACTGCGAGACCAGGCAGCGTTAGCCAGACGTGCTCCAGTGAAAGCGATGGAAAATATGTAGGAAGGAAGTGCTTGTGATGAAGAATAGATTGCTGGATTATTTGACGACGTGCGCTTCGTCGCAAACAGGTAGCAGTCTCACTTCAACAGAGACAAGCACTCACCCGTTGAAAGAATACGCTCGAGACAGGTGTCGAGTGACAGTCGCAGAATGAATACGAAGCGAAGAAGCAATGAGAAAAGTCGCGCTGAGTTGTCCGGCCGTCGAACCAGTGAAGGCGTCCGTGAGAAGGCGGTTCTCGCAGATGTCGGCCGTTAGAGCACGCTGGCAGAGCGCCGAGCAAAGACCAGGGAAACTGAGTGGTTTCAGTGTCGCCGGTGCAGTGAGAGGTACGTGGAGCGTGTTCTGCGACAAGCAGAGCGGGTGAGGGAGAGGGCGAGGTTGCGGAGGTGGATGTCGTGAGTGAGGAGGAGTGGCTATGAGGAATGTGCTTGTCAGCCTCGCCTTCACTGCGGACCGCGAATTCTGTCCGCTGCTGAACGCGCGCCGCGACATATGGCCGGCCCCGGACTCTTCCGACAAGCTCGACGGCGGCAGCGCTTCAGTTGGTGCGGAAGGAGTGTAGAGGAGAACATCGAATCGTACGAGGTCCAGGTCACGCCCATCACCCGCCATCCCACCACCCACACACCACCCGCCGCCATGTTCTCCCAGTCAATCATGAGGGCCTCGGTATGCCGCCTGCACTGAACACTTGCGCGCGCGCGCGACCACCCAGCTAACTCCCGCAGCGCCAATCGCTCGCCCGTGTCGCCCGCCAGCAGACCACCACCACCATGCGCCGCAACTTCGCCGTCTCGGCCGTCGTCAAGGGTACCGTCGCCCTATCCTCCGAATAAGACTACTCACACCCGGCCCATACTAACCCATACTCCACAGCCGACCTTGTCCAGGACATGTACCTTAAGGAGCTCAAGGCCTACAAGGCGCCCGCCGTCAAGGCCTCCGACGCCGAGGGCCACGTTCAGAAGTTTGCCCTGCCCAAGGCTCCCCCTTCCCCCGAGGAGGCCGACATTGCCAGCGAGCTCAAGGCCTACGAGAGCCAGGAACCCGAGGTTGAGGGCCAGTCTGGTGAGGCCGGTGCGGCGCCCGCGGAGCAGGACTGGTTCGAGGAGCCCGCTGAGGAGGAAGAGGGCTCTGCTGCTCACTAAGTGTGTGACGATGCATGATGAGCGAGCGCGAAGAGACAAAATATATTAGCGGACCCGTTTGTACAGTATGGCAATACGATGAAGAAGTTGTGTTGAAGTAAACCTTGAGAAGGAATCTCTTGACGTGCTCAACCTATGGTTGCGCCTAAGATGTGTGGCAAGAGCATGTTATTGCATTGTGCTAAAATCAGACATTTGCTTCCATTCTGAATGCGTGACGTTGAGTTCTAGAGCGCGTTAAGACGGCCATATGCAGTGAATGTATGTGAAGCTAAAAGTCACGTGAGTCTGCCTGCGGATAGATAGAGCCTAATTGAATTAAGGTCAGATATACTGAAGAATGCTTGTGATACAATGCCTGAGAACAGATTATCTGTACCAAACGAAACTACATACAAAGCAGAAGAATCGACACAAATAGACAAGCTTGTCAAATCAATCTTTCACATGTTGTTAGCATACCAAAGATCGCGTTTGAAAATCCTTGTCTCAAACGCTATTTCCCCTTCTGGTTCCCTTCACAATCACATCAAACATTGCTCAGTTCTCGGCATAAGGAGAAGGTAAGATGGTACAGGACGTGCACAAGCGCTTCTTGACTGTAAGTTCTGGGCAACAAACCCTTTTCAATTTCGTGTCATTTTAATGCTACAGTTCGACTTGCCGAGCGTCCTCAGTCATTGCACGCTCGCACGTCTACAAAATGATCATTCACAACGGCACCAAACCGTTCAGATCAAACCAATTCATTGCGTCCCATCTTCGCCATCAGGCCTCAACGAGAACCCCAGCAATCCTTACTGGCCCAACTCCTGCCCAGCCTGCGCAAGCGTCTCCCACACCCTGCCAGGCAGCTTGTAGCGAATCAAGCCCGCAAAGACCATGACATCCTTAGCAGCGGCCTTGCATTGCGCAATGACGTTCTGCTGAGCAGGAGTGTCGAACTCGGCACCTTTGAGGCGCGCGTGCTCGTTGGCCAGAGCGATGACGGCCCAGATCATGATGTGACCGATAGTGCGGGCGACGACGGGCTGCATGCAATTGAAAGCCTGGGCCTTGGCGCGGATGGCGGTCATGTTGCCTGCTGTGTCGGTCGGGAGGACCTTGGCGCGTTCGATACACTGGTGAGAAATTAGTTAAGATGATCTTGTTGGGGGCGGTTGGGGTTGAACTTACGTCGACAGCGATGGGCCACTGGCCGGCTTCGAGAGCGCGGCGGGCATCGGCGAGGTGAAGCAGGATTTCGCGGTTGGCGGCGGTGTTTTCATTAATCTTGCCGTAGTACATGGCGGCAGAGTTGTAGAGGTTGCGGAAGTTGCGAGACAGCTCAACGGGGTCGTCGACAGCGGTCAAGCTCAAGCTGCCTTGCATCTCGCGAGGAACTGGGTCGCCTTCGCGCTGGCGAGGCTTGAGCGGTGTCATACGTTGCGGCGCGTCGCCGAGCTCAGTGGTGAGAGAAAGTGACACAGCGTCGTTGACGATTTGCACAACCTTGTCGTAGTCTTCTGCAAGGTGGTAAAGAAGTGCTGCATCAGTGGTGCGGCTTTGATCTTCGGCCGTGCGAGCAGCCACGAGTGTGATGTGGCGGAGGAACTCAAGCTCGTTCTCAATGCCGATGAGTTGCAGGCGCTGCTCGATAGAGCCCTTGATACGCTGTCCATCGGCACGAATATCACCCAGAAGGGCAGCGAACTCGCGAGTCTCCAGCACAAGCTCGGTGAGGGCCTGGTGGCAGAGCTCGCGCTGAGCCTTGCCGAGAGCACCGTCGAGGTCGGCGTTCAAGCAAATCAAAGCCAGGTAGTCGACTGCACCTGCAGGGTCTGCAGTACGGAAGTCGCGAGTATAGAGACCGGTCATGCTGCCGAATGCGATTTGTGGTTGTTGGCGGGTGGTGTATGAGAGAAGGTCATCACTGCTGTTGATGTCGCTCACTCTGAGCAAGCCATAGTAGTCCAATGCGATGGAGAAGTGAACGGCAGACATGTAGTTGTTGGGGTACAAGTCAGCGATAGCCTTCTCGAAAAGACCAGCAAGAATCTGCATGAAGAAGAATGTGGTGGGTGCGTTTGGCAGGTCACTGTTAGGTCCAAAGTAGCGGTCGCCAATGTCTTTGATGGAGGTGCGCAGCTCGTCTAAGCCGTATGCCTCGTGTGCAAACTCGTCCACACGACTGTACTCGCGCGCCAGGGCAAATTGCAGCCAGAGCCAGTCCATCATGTCGCTGCTGACGTTGTCGAAGTTGCGCCTGTTGAGGTCGCAGCGGCCAATGATCTTGTACACCATCATGCGGTAAGGGTCGATGCTGTCTTCAGGCGCAATGCGCGCCCGCTGGGCATAGTCGTTGTTGATCTCGGTTTGCAATTGCGACGGCAGACGGCGATCGGGACTGGTGACGAATGCGCGGAAGTAGGACATGAATTTGCGGTCAAGGTTGCGGAACGCACCACTGTTGTCTTCGACGTAAGCCAAAGCATCTTCTGCGAGACCGCATCGCAGCAGGTAGAAGAGGAGGACCCAGCAGTAGTCGTCGTTGACCTTTTGCAGGATCTCTAGGTCGGGTCCCAGCTCGCGTCGGGCGGCTCTCACACGAGTATAACCCTTGACCTTTGCGAGAGAAGTAGGAACTCCACCAACGTTGGCTTCCCGGGGATTCTTAACCACCGTGGTTTCAACTTGGCTGAAGTACGACTTCTCGAGGAAAGCGCGAGAGCCATTGATGATGCGCGAACGGATGCTGCTGGGTCCCTTCGCATTTGGTGTCTCGTCAAGATAATCACGAGCGTATTGTCGTGGCTTGATCGCGCCGGGCTCTGCCCAGCTGTCTTTGGAAGCATCCTCGCCTGTGATTTCTGCAAGAGCCTTGAAGGCGTGAACCAGCATGGTGTTGTCCTCACCAGACGGCTCAGATTCGACATCGGCGAATTTGTTCAAGAGAGGGTATGCTCGCTCTTGGATGCGAGCAATATTGAGTTCTTTGACGCGCTCTGCGTACTTGGTCTGTTTCATGCGCAAGATGCGATCTTCAGGAACAACACGCATGCCATCCGCAGGAAGTTTCTCCTGAACATCAGCAAACTGACTCTGGCGTGCGCCTCTGGCACCTGGTGCACCAATGACTGAACGTGAAAGACCCGGAACGCCAAATGACTTGCCGGCCGTTGATGTTCCGAATCTACTCTTCCTGCTTGTGCGACCAAATGCACCAGTCTCAGAGCGGCCGAACGATTCGCGTGCACTAGTATCCATGCCCTGGGGCTTCTTGAGTCCGAAGTGTTCGTAGATGCGCTGGTGCTGTGCTGCCCAGTCGACTCCGTCAAGCTTCTCCTCAATCATTTTGTTGAAGTCGTCCTGAGCCTTTTGGACACGTCCGTCCACCATAGCTTGGAAATCATCGTGGTGCCTGCGCGCAAGGTCAAATCTGACTCCTGTCACGTTGCTCGCAGCTTGTTCGGAAGTTGCGACTTGTGGAATGCCTTCGTCAGCCAGCCTTTCGAGGTCGCGAAGAGCCTGTCCAGTGTTGACTCCAGAGGCTGAGAGCAGATAGTGTGCCCTGGCGTCACCTCCACGGGAAAGGCCAGCGGAAGGTCCACCTTGTCCCATATTCCGCACCTTGCGCGAGATGTCCGCCAATCCAAGTTCGAGGGTCGGCAGCTCGCCGAATGGTGTTATGCGTTCCTCGGTCTGTCTCTTTCTGCCACGCTCAAGCAATTGATCAAAGTATGCCGGGTTAGCCGGCGCGGGCTCAGCGGCCATTGCTTGCTGGTTCTGGTTTTGGTTCTGGGCATTGTTGTTGTTATTGGTGCTTTGACCACCGAGGGTACTGAAAAGGCCCTTGTTGGCATCTTGACCCTGCGTCTGGGTCTGAGTGGCGCCGAACAAGCTGTTTCCCGCAGCTGGTTGTGAAGCAGCAGGCTGAGTGGTGGACGCGCCAAAGAGACCTCCAGTGGCAGGCTTCGCAGTTGAGGCACCGCCGAATAGTCCACCTCCAGTAGAAGCCGCAGCAGGCTGGCTGGTCGCAGGCTGAGCGCCAAACAAGCTAGTAGTTGCAGGTTTTGCTGCAGCACCTCCGCCGAATAGTCCGCCTCCAGTGCCAGTAGCTGCAGGCTGTGTGTTGCCGCCCAGTGTGCTGCCGAAGAGGGAACCGCCTGTTTGTCCTGCGCTCGTGGTCGCTGGTGTAGCAGCCGCACCGCCGAAGAGGCCTCCTCCAGTTGCAGGCGCCCCGGCGGGTTTTGCGCCAAAGAGTCCGCCGCCAGTATTTTGTGTTTGGTTGTTATTGTTATTTGTGCTGGCCGCGCCGCCGAACAGGCTCGAGCCGCCCGTGTTGCTGAACATGATATCCGAAGAGATAACTCCGTCCGAGCGAAAGTGAGGGAGTGTATCCAAGTTGCCCAGGCGCAATGGCTGCTGGTGTTGCAGCGGCTGCAAGTTCGCGTGTCCGTGCTGGTGTTGCTGTTGCTGCGAAGCTGGAGAAGAGTATCCGAGCTCGCTAAGCTCGACAAAGAGTTTCTGCTTCACTTCCGCCTCTTTCGCAGCGCGCCTCAACTTATCTCGACCCGCGAGCCAAAGTTCCCAGACTGACTTGCCGAACCAGCCGAGGTGCCTTGCGCGCGACCAGAAAGAAAATATCGCGTCTTCTTTGAAGGGGTTTAAACGTCGAAGCTTCCAGGCTCCCTTGCCAAAAGGACGTGTTGGATCATTCTCGCGTTCGGGAGACCGCTCTGCTTTTCTTTTGTTCGAGCGATCAAAGCGACTGTGACTTTGTGATTAACATCAATGCTCGACAACGAGAGAGGAAGTGTGATGATTGATTGATCGGTCGGTCATTTGTGCAGTGGAGATGCTCTTGTTTGATTAATAAGATACCTAATTCTTGCAAATGACTCCAACAAATTTGTCGCGGGTTTCTGCTTCTGGTTGCGTGCGAGATCCGCGGCCAGCACGGATCGAGCAGACCCCTCTGCAGCTCGTTTGGACATTGTGTACGATGCGACAGATATGTTCGATGCGACAGATAGATTGAGACACAGAACGATAGATGGCTGCGCAAGAAAACGACAGATTGATAGAGTATCAACGTATGCACAGGAAGATGCGTGGTTGGGAAGAGTGGTCGCTACATGGGAAGGACGAGAACCTGACGACGACAAGGACGAACCGTTCTATTGTTCGAGAGAAACTCGAAGTCTCCTATTGTCGCCATTGAGGCAGTGACCAAAGTGTCGGACGACAATGCAATGTTTATTGGGTGGCTGGGGCGTTTCAGCTGTGAGCTTGTACCTCACCTCACCTCACCTCACAGGAATCTCCCCAGACTTGGAGCATAATACAACTCCGATAAAACAGATGGCATCGCACAGTGACACATGAGGTGAAGAGTATGTGGCCGACAGTCTTCAATTCCACCTCACAGCCCACAAGACGCAGACAGAGGATTCTACCTACACGCACCCAGCACTCACTCATCCGCACTTGCATTCCTCCGCAAGTGCCTTCAGCAACTCAAAATGTCCTGGCCAAGGGTTCAGAAAAGCATTGTGCGCGATTGCTGTTGGTACATTGGTCGTCAATCCAGTGAGCGACGTAGCGCAAAGCAGCAAGCAGCGCACAGCATCGCTTCGCCTTGCATCGAAGCATAGAGGCAGCGGCAGATTGATCAGCAGTCTGAGATAGAAGCAGAAATTCGTACATGACAGGTCGATAGGAAATGTGCAGCGCGAAGGTAGCCGCAGCTAAAACTGGTGATGCTGCTGGTTCGGAGTCTTGTGGACGACCCTGGGTAGAGACGATTGGCAGGACAACGTGCCAGCAGCGAGGGGAGATGGCGCAAGAGTTGTGGTCTTCTTCGAAAGATGTTCGCCACAGAAGAAGAGTGGAGAAACAAGAGCCGCATTGGTGTTGCAAGCTCGATCCGGTAAGGTCTGTGAAGTGAAAAGTACACATTGCCTGAGAGTAGTGAGGAGCCCAAACGCCAAACGGAAAGAGTGAGACGCTTTTGCTCCGCTAGCTCGTGGCAGCGCAAACAGTTTTCTTGACAGTCTTGATGGGAATGCAAACGATCGAGAAATACAAGTCACAGGTTCGATGTTTTTGGTGTTGATTTTCTTGGTTGTGATGAATGGCACACGGCACAATCACTTGTTAACATTCGGGGAGCGGACGCTGCTGTGAGGGATAGACTGTTAGTAGCCATAAAGATTGTCCAAAGATTTGCGACACGCATGTAAATCATCAATGCAACGCAAAAAGCAAGACAACTGTAGTTCGAATCAGCACACGGTAGTAGGAGAAGGCGAGACTTGCCCAATCTCTTCCGAGATGTCATCAATGTGATTGCACATGGCCACGAACAAGTCGAAGAAGAATTGCGTGTCGCCCTTCTCCATCTCCATCTGCATTGTGCCGCTTCGTTTGAAGGTCTTGCGACTGCGGATGATGAGTGCTAGGTAGTGAGCTCTGAGGCGCGAGTCACTGGCCGGCGTGTTCGCATACGCGAAACGTGCACTGCGCAAAATCGTCGCCACGTCAATGCCGGTTTGCAAGCCTTGTTTCCGAAGAGCAAGTCGTTGAAGATCCGGTAGACCGAGACGGAGCGCAGAGCAGTAGATGGTTGTATCCCGAAGGATATAGTCACCCACGCCGTGGTGGTACGTCGTTGCAGACTCGTTGAAGCCGACGAACTTCTTTGGATCGTCCGGATGTTCCGAACGGGGTGTCATTAGTGGGTCTTGCGCATCCTCGAGAGACCACGTGTTGCGCTTCCTGTCGTGCAAGAGGCGCGGTGTGTAGTCGCCCTTATAGAGGTACTCGAGGACAGCGCTGAAGACCTCTGCCTCCTCGTCTGGGAGACTGATGCGGCGTTGGCCCGGGGCTGAGAAGAACTGATCACGACATGCCGTGGCGAACCACGGTGATCGAGACAGCACATCCTCGTGGGCGGCGAACAGACGCTGGTCCTTGCCAACAACTATCGTGACGATAGCGCTGTTCAGCTTGGGTGAAGCGCCTCCGATCGACGGAGACGTCTCAGGCGTCGTCGCCTCGTTCAAAGCCTCCCGCATCCTCTGTTTGGCATCGTCGCGAAATGAACGCTTCGACACCTTTCTCGCCTTGCCTGCGCGCTCCTTCGTCGCGGCGAACGAGCGTTTGAACATGGTGAGTCTGGAAGCGATTGATTTGGCGGTCTTGACGAAGGAGGAAATGATCACGTGTTGTTGCAAGAGAGCGTGGTGGGTGGTTGTGGATTCGATCGAGACGCGCTGCTGGAAGTCGAGAAGGCCACTGTACCCTCTGACTTGATGATTTGCTGCAGCGGTGACGAGAGGAAGTCGACATGGCGGGCGCGTCGCTTTATATACACACCGCGTACCCCTGCACTGTCTGCCTGCAGGGCTAAGCCTCGTCGATGCCCGAAACGTGATAGAGCCATCGTGAATGCCCAATCACCGCCTTCCACGGAGCTGAGGCAACATAGATCGCTATTTCAAGACCGCCATGCTGCGTTTCACGGTTATTTCCGGATCAAGTCGTTGACTAGAAGATGTCGAGATGCTTTGGCGTTGTGGATAGTTCAGTGAAGAGGTAGTTGCCAGATCATCAAGTGCAACGCAGTCAATGGCAATGGGTTGGGTTCCAATGTGTGCCTGACTAAGACTGGAGCGTGCGGAGGCAGGCGCGCGCTTTCACGTGCTGCCTGTGCCGGATACGTCATTCATGCACCCTCAGGTGCTCTTTGCCGCTGCACACGCATTCAGAAAACATAACACGCCTGCAATTCTTACCTTGACTAATTGCTTACCACTTTTCGCTGGACAGGCAAACATTTCTTTTCAGCACTGCCGACTTTCGCTCGTAAGACTGAGCCTGCTCACCACTCCACTCGGACAGAAAATAACAGCACGCGATCAACATGGCGCAAAACAAGCGTATCATGAAGGTGAGTGTTTGCCTGTAAACACATCTACTACTGCATAGCACTGACACCATATCAAGGAGCTGGGCGACATCAACGCTCAGCCGCCAGCTGGATGCACCATTACTACAGAAGCCGACATCAACAACTGGGAGGTCACCATGCAAGGCCCAGCAGATTCCGTCTACGAGGTTTGTCTAAACGGATTCCCACCATATCATGAACAGCAACACTGACATTCCTCCCAGGGTGGTAACTTCAAGATTCACGTCACCTTGCCCAAAGACTACCCCTTCAAGCCGCCCGCGATCAGCTTCAAGACCAAGATCTACCACCCCAACGTCTCCAACGATGACCGTGGTGCTATGTGCCTGGGCATGCTGCGTCCCGACGAGTGGAAGCCTCCGAACAAGATCAAGGACGTGCTCGCGTTGGTCAGGACTGTCCTCGCCGCTCCTCAGCCGGATGATGCGGTCGAGACGGGTATTGCGGACCAGTTCAAGAACGACAAGGCTGCATTCGAGAAGACAGCGAGGGACTGGGTGGACAAGTACGCGAAGGGCGCGTAGCATGCCCCGGTGCGGCATACTGTCGGCTTCCTGTAAGCCCGGGAGATTTTCTCAAAACTCTGCATGCAGTTGGAAGGGCACTGGAAGTTTGAAACTAGTCGACGAGGTCTGAGGGCAGGCCTTCACAGAAGTGACCACGGGGTTGCACCGTGCTACACGATATTGGGCATGACGATGCGGCATGCACGGAGGATGCGACTACATATACATGAAGCAATGACGGGTGGCCAGGCGTTATGGGCGTGCAGATCTGCAGACAAGGCTATCTCGGCTTCGGCCTGCTGTTTGGAAAAGCCGCTAGAACATTGAATCGAATATTCTGCCAGCGTACGATCGAACAGTATATGCTGGCCAATCTCCCCTAGTGCTCACGTGCCCATGCCTCATGCGGCCAATGCGTTCGTCGCGGCATGCGGACCGTGAAACAGTAAGTTAGTGATGAGCCGTCGGCACTCCAACGTTCGTCTGCGAGCCGAGACGGCCAACCAGGGGGCAGAGAACGGGTTCTCAGTGTAGCAAACGCTAGTGCATTGACATGAAACGGCTGCCGTGACCGCACCCAATCTCCCACTTCGACTGGTGATTTCATGGACGTCGATGCTCGAAGCCTTAGAGCAGCCCTAGCCCTGCAAGCTCCGTCCTGCCTTCATCTGAACAGCGGCCGTCGCACTGTTTGCAAACACGCGATCGTCCATGCAGCCGCCGTTCGTTCGCTCGTTGTTTCTTGACCTCACTCCGCTGCTGCACCGCACCCAGCTATGACGCCGCGGCGGACTGTTGATCCACTTGCTTATACCGACGCTGCTGCATCCTTAGCAAACCCTGCAGTAGTCGCACCCTCAAACACTACCCACCAGGCCCCTCTGCTCCGCGCATGCTGCTGCTGGAGCCCAGCCCATCCGTCGCCGAGGCCCTCTCCCAGGCCATGAACACCACCAATCCGCCCTACCGAGTCGACTCTCCCGAACCACACCTGCCGCTGCGTAAGGCCTCCGCCCAGCGCCTCCACCAGCAGAGCAAACGCCGCAGCGGACCTATCTTCACCCCGACCTCCCACGGCTTCAATCCTTCGCCCGTGGAGCCAGTGCCGCACATCGACAACATCTCCGCCAGCTCGGAGCATGCATTTGCAGGCCGAGATGACCGCAACAAGAGGCCTTTTCGAATGCCGCCCGGCGTGCAGGCAATGCGAGACGAGCCAGACATGAGGACGCACCAGCCAGAGCCGCCGAGCTCGAGCAGCACTGTCACCGAAAATGACAGAACGCCTTCTTCGCCAATAATACCATCATCTCCTACGCGATTATCTGACAAGTTCAAAAGGCTACGCAGCCAGAAATCATTGGCGGAAGGTCTGCGAGGATTGAAATACCGGGTCACAAGCGGGCATTCTACAAGCACAAGAAGTGGCAGAGACACTCCAGACTCTATCAGCGCCATCAGGCCTGGTCTGATCGAGGATGAAGTCAGGCAGGTCTCACGCTCGGCATTGACTAGCCACTCGAGCTTTGCCAACACAGACAGCATGTGCACTACAGATCGCAGCAGCATGGCCACAGGGCACAGCTCGCACAGCGAATTTGTTCACGTGTACCCGCATTGGCCTGAGACGGAGCAAGGGAAGGAGAGCTTCGACGTTGACGACATGATTGGATTGTACGAGGACGGATTTGACAGTGTGAAAGGAAGCATGGACATTCCAAAACGGAGCATAGACGCACCGAGCAGAAGATCCAGAAGATCGTGGGCGGAGTACAGGCCATCGTCTGCCCAGTCAAATCGCCCTGTCTCGATTGCGAAGAGACCTATAGCTTTACATCGACGAAGTCAAAGTGCCAGCCTCTTGAACCGCATCAAACCGTCGATTGAGGATACTTTTGCACCTCCACCTCCGCCAATGGTGGATTTGCAACGGACCTCGACTCAGATCATGAATGGGAAAGGTTACCGTGACAGCGCAGACAGCCGGAAAGCAGAGGGACAGTCTGAACCGCTCAAGCCTGTTCCCCGCGACAGATATGGCTTTAAAAAGGCATCTCACCATGTTTCCGTGGAAGCGTATGATGAGTGGGACCGAAAGTATAGCGAGCATCTGGAGCGACGACGAAAGAAATGGCACGCGCTCATGAAATCCTACGGTCTGAGCACCGAGAATCCAATCCGCTTCCCACCGAAGAGCGACAAAGTTAAACGCTATGTCCGCAAAGGCATCCCACCAGAATGGCGAGGTGCAGCCTGGTGGTGGTACTCTGGCGGGCCAGGATTTGTGGCAAAGCACCCAGAGATGTATCGCCGGTTGCTTGAAGATGTACAGGCCGGCAAGCTCACCGACAACGATCGCGAACACATCGAGCGCGACCTCAATCGTACCTTCCCAGACAATGCTCGTTTCAAACCAGATCAGACCGCCGCAGAAGCCGCTGCAACTGCAGGTCGCAAATCGACAGAACCCGAAGTCCCGATAGTGCGCGCCCTACGACGCGTCCTGCAAGCCTTCGCCGTGCACAATCCATCAATAGGCTACTGTCAATCCCTCAACTTCATTGCAGGTCTCCTGCTCCTCTTCCTCAACCAGAACGAAGAGCAAGCTTTTGTCCTCCTCACCATGATCACCAGCACCCACCTCCCTGGAACCCATGGCGTGACGCTCGAAGGCGCCAACATCGACATCGCAGTCCTGATGTCCTGCATTCGCGACTCCCTTCCCACCGTCTGGGCCAAGCTCGACGATAAAGGCATCGGCGGCGGCGCTGCAGCTGCAGACGACACAACGCAATCCCTCCGCCTGCCCACCGTCAGCCTCGCCACAACGGCCTGGTTCATGTCCCTCTTCGTCGGCACCCTTCCAATAGAATCCGTGCTCCGCGTTTGGGACTGCCTCTTCTTCGAAGGCTCCAAAACGCTCTTCCGCATCGCCCTCTCAATTTTCAAATCCGCCGAGCGCCAGATCCTACCCGTCAACGACCCAATGGAAGTGTTCCAGGTTGTGCAGACGAGCCCGCGCAGCATGCTGGACGTCAATGCGCTGATGGAAGTCTGTTTCCGGCGGCGTGGCGGGTTCGCAAACGTCAGTCAGGAGTTGGTGGAGAGGCGGCGGGAGGAGAGGAGGGGCGCTGTGCAGATCGATTTGGGCATGGGAAGGAGAGAGACGGGTCTAGGCAAGTTGAAGGGAAAGTTGAGGAGAGGTACTGCGAGGTCCTAACGATGTGGTTGCTCCTGGTGAGGAAAGTCGGGGTTTTGGTTTTCCTTTGGTTCTTGCATGAAAGCGTATGTCTGGAGCAGTCAGGGACTGCTTTTACATGGACTATCCGTCCCCTCTTTGGTACTTCTTTTCTTGTTTCGTTTGTCACTATTAGAGGCAGGACAACAGATACGGCCTATTTTGTTTCTGGATACTTTGTGAAGATATATAAGACACAATACAGATTGTACACGTACATTACCTGGCATAGATTACTACATTACTACGGCAAATACTTCTAGACTGGCATGATGTCTACAGACATGCGTTTGGGAACAAATGTACCACAAGGCAACGGAACTGGCGAACCAAGAACAGAACACCAGCTTAGTAGCCAGGCGAAATCCTTGGAGAACACGACGACTTGTTCTTACTATCAACGACAGGCCGACCATACATTGCGGGGAATAGCGATTTACCTGACCATCACGAAAATACAAAAAAACAAAAATGTCCACTCTAACACCAACCATCCGCACCCGCCAACAAACCGATCTCTCAGCGTGCGCCTCACTTCTCACCCGCGTCTACGCCAAAGACCGCTACCCAGTCCAAGGCGTTTCACGAGCGATTGAATTCCTCTCATCGCCTTCAACACTCGCAGCATGGGTAGCAACACCCTCACCAGCAGAGCTCTCGGACAGCGACCAAGCGCCCCAGGCTGCTGAGATCATCGGCCACGTCGCTCTGATCTCGCCCTCAAGCTCCGACCCAGCCGTCGCGCTCTGGTACGCCCAGAACCACCCCGAGCCAATCGCTGTGCTCGAGCGTCTTTTCGTTGATCCAGATGCTAGAGGGCAAGGTCTTGCGCAGAAGCTATTGAGAACTGTGAGCGAGGAGGCTGCGAGGCGAGGTCTCAAAGCTGTACTTTTTGCGTTGGTCAAGGATTTTGGGGCTATGAGGTTGTATGAACGAGAGGGGTGGGTGGAGTTTGGGAGGTCGATGTATGCTTATGCTGATCATGAGGGGAGGGAGACGGAGATGGAGGCTGTTTGCTATGTTGCAGGCGGTGGCAATTGATGAGATTTTATATTACTTTCACATAGACTTCGCAACGCATCACAAATAGTGTCCTCATCGGACTCCTGTGGTAATTTCCAGAACAGAAATACGAGCCTGTAGCTCAAACGAAATTATTTTTGCTTCCAATGGTCTCATTGTGTACGAGACAAGGCACCGGGCGATAATCTACAACACATCCTCACTGTCCGTGCCCCCAACTCTCTTCTTAGCCTCCCTCTCCCTTTCCAAGAACTCCTCCTGCTCAACCCTGCTCTTCTTCAAATCCACAAAGAACAGCAGGAACAGGAACGAAGCCAAGCTCAAGCCAAACAGGAAGTAGAACGGCGTGCTGTTGTTGTGAGACGCGCTTGCATCGATGATGGCTGAGGAGACGAGCGGGCCGATAAAGGAACTAGCTTTGCCGATGATGCTGAATAGCGAGAAGAACAGGAACTCTTTGCCGCGTGGCGTGACTTCTGAGATCATGATCTGGCTGTAGCTGTACCAGGGGCAGACGAAGAGGCCGTAGAAGGCTTGGTAGAGCCAGACTGTCGGGGTTGTTAGTCAAGGTTTATCTTTCGCGTGATAGGGAGTTGGTGATGCATATGGGTGCCCTTGCCAGCAATTTCGATGACAGGGGAAGCCCCATCCATCATGCAATGGTTTCACACTTACCTTCCCACACGTTATGAAATCCGAACTTCTGCGTCCAGATGCCGACCATGCCCCAGGCATCGAGCAAGATGATGCCGATCGCCACGGCGTTGAACATGGTCTTTGTTGAGAGGCGGAAGCGCTTCTGGATATGCCAGAAAGCAAAAATACCTACGGCCTGAGCTGCTATGCCCACGATGAGAAGGTACGTGAGATCGAGCGTGTTGTACGCTACGATCGAGTTCTGTAAGGTACCGATGACGGTGACAGTAGTGTTAAGAGAGTCGCCGAGAAGGAAGTACCCTGGTGCGTAGAGGTCAGTACTATTCATGTCTGGTGCTGTAATACATGCAAAGCAGCACGAGAGATGCATGCCCAGTGCCCTTCGACTCTAGCAGCATCGTAGCTGTTGTACAGCCTCCGCTGTCATCTCGCGATTCCGACTTACCTATGAGGTAGAACAAGCTCTGTTTTAGTTGCCAGATCTGCGTTATAGCACGGTACAGCTAGATATATCATCAGTCTTGGTCTTCCCTGAAGTCGTTCGGCTTGGGATTGGGACACACCTGCCAAAAGCCAGCAATAATGATGTTCATCCCCGGATCCTGCCCTGGTCTTCTCTTTTCCAGAACAAACCAAGGCAGTGCCAGCAACAGCCACACGCCAGTCGCAAAAGCAATCAGAACACTGAGTCCCCAGTTGTTCTTCTGCTCGCTGTCATTGACCCCAATTCCGAACATGATGCCGACAATAACGGCCAGAATCAAGATTTCTCCCAAAGACTGGATGTAGAACGCCGTATTGGAGATCTCATTCCGCTTCATCGAATCCGCGAATTCATACTCTTCCAGGGACACCTCGCCAGCCTCGTATTTCTGCGCCTGTTCTCTGAGCGCCTTTGTGTTCCGCGCCAGTCCCGGGAATGCGGCCGTCCAGTAGGTAAGACATAGCTGGTAGGCGATCAGACCAACGATGTACAGCCCCAATCCCGTCAACCATTGATCCTCCGTGTGTACGCCTAGCCAGCCGAATCCGATTCCAAATGCGACGAGACTGAGTGCGATGAGGATGTTGGGTCGGAAGGTTCCAAAGTCGGCGTATGCGCCAATAACTAGCAGAATTGCGATCTGGATCGCGAAGGAGATTCCGTTGCACAGCAGGATGATGGAGTTGGTGGTGCGGTTTGAGCCGGCGAAGTATACGGTCGTGTTATCGGGACCGCCGACTGCTACGGCGTGCTGGGCAAGAAGGTTCTGACTGGCTGTGGGAGCGAAGTTGAAGAGGCTGAGGCCCTGTGTTTGATGTTGTAAGCGATCAATTCGTGTCTGAACAGTCTCCGGTCTTGTCCACCAGAGCTCCATCACAGCTGCTCGTTTTGAAGCGCGGGTGTTCTCGTCGGTTCAACAATATGTGTGTAACGCATCACGTACACCGTAACCTCTGTTCGCCTACCCTCTTCGTCTTCAAAGACATTTAAACTCTTCCTTTCAATGGGCCCGTCGCAGTCGCTATACGCCTCATACTCGCTTCACTCCAGGAAGACAAACTTACGTTATTTCCAATGTAATACGAGTAATACGCCCAAAGCTCATACTTTCCAGTCTCGTACTTCTCCTCAAACTGGTCCGGCGCAACAGGTTTGGCATCCGCTTCAACAATCGATCCTTTCGAATTGCGCACTTCGACGTCGCCTCGAATGGCGTCGTCGCCAGAAGTTCCCACGAGGACAGGCGCCGGGCCTACATCGTTTGACGCCATTTGCGCGCCGAGGAAGGTCTCCAGAAGTAAAGCTGCTGCTCCTCCGGTGTCATACGGACGAAGAATATATGTTTCGGTAGTATGATGATGCCTCGTCGCAGGGTCGGATACCACTGCAAGTCGAGTACAGAGCAAAGAGGCAGATGCGAGGAATGTACAGACAGGGAAGAAGGAACGGAAAGGAAATACCTAAAGACTGGCGTACTTACCTTCGGGAAGGCCGAAGCACACTAGCTTTCTCAGACGGCAGGGCTAGTAGATCCCCTCGCGTGCTTGCAGATAGTGGACGGCAGGCAGGTGGCAGTAGTGAGTTCAATGATGCGGGCGCACGATAGGAAGGGTCTGGGTTGGTAAGATTCGCCCACTACTTTGGCTGGGACGCCCCACTAAGCTTTGGACAAGCGCGAGCAAGCTTTGAGATTTGCTGCCCCGTGGGACATGCCGCGACATGGATGGCGGCACAGGTATCCGGGAGGCAAAGAGGTATTTGGAAGGGCATGTGCGGAGGATCTGGTGTAGAGAGTGTCTATAAGGTTTGCCTTGACCTCACCTCTACTATCGCAAAACCTGTGTCTGATTCGCAAGAGGATCCTGGTCTTTTGGGACATGGAATAGCATGTCACTGGGTATCTGCAAATTAGGGCACTCGTATCTCACGACCAAGGTGACCTGCATATCAAGATAAGTAATATCTCCTACATGCATGTGCTTTTTACTGCCGTGAAAGAACAGACTTCCTGCATGCACAACTCGAATGAGAAAACAGCCATGAACAGAGTTAATGGTGCTTTCGCAGGTATCAAAATTTGGACCGTAGCAGTAAATGTACAAAACGCAGCCCAAGCCAGGGACTGGCTAGCCTAGTAAGTAAAACAGAGGGAAATAGAACAACGCTTAAATGCCCAAGTTGAACTCAACGCCGACATCGATGTCACGCGCGGTCTTGACGATCTTCGAGAACTGCACGCTCTTCTCGGCGGCGTTCTGGAGGTCGTTGATGCTGAAGATCTTGAGGCCGGACTCGTCAATAAGCTTCTGGGCAGCCTCCATGTTGGTACCTTGGAGACGGGCAATGATGGGAATGCGGAGGTTCATGGTCTCAGCAACGGAGATCAGACCCTTGGCGATGTCGTCGCAACGGACGATACCACCGAAGATGTTGACGAAGATGGCAGTAACCTTGGGGTCGGCGGTGATGAGGTCGAAGGCGCTCTTGATGGCCTTGGGGGTAGCTCCACCACCGACGTCGAGGAAGTTAGCGGGGGCACCACCGTTGAGCTTGATGATGTCCATGGTGGCCATGGCGAGACCGGCACCGTTGACAAGGCAGCCAATGTCACCATCAAGCTTGATGAAGTTCAGGCCCTGCTCGGCAGCCTTGACCTCATCGGCATCCTCCTGGGTGACGTCGCGCCACTCGAAGACCTCCTTCTGTCTGAAGTCGGCGTTGTCGTCGAAGCCAAGCTTGGCGTCCATGCACAGAACCTGGTGGTCGGAGGTCTCGGAAAGGGGGTTGATCTCGATCTGAGTGGCATCCTTCTCCATGAAGAGCTTGTAGAGCTTCTGGATGGTGTCGGCACCGGCGGCAACACACTGAGGGCTGAAGCCGAGCTCAGTGGCGATCTTGGTGGCCATCTCGTCGGTAACACCAACGTGGATGTCGACGGGGGTGGTGATGATGGCCTCGGGGCTCTCCTTGGCGACGGCCTCGATGTCCATGCCACCCTGGCTGGAGGCGACAATGATGGGGGACTGGGTAGCGCGGTCCATGAGCACGGCAAGGTAGAACTCGCGGCGGGCGAACTTGCGCTCGACAATGTAGACGCTGTTGCAGATGCGACCACGCTCGCCAGTCTGCTTGGTGATGAGCTTGTGGCCGATCATCTGGTCGGCGAGAATGCTAGCCTCGCGGGGACTGTGTGGTTGTTAGCCATGTGTATATGTTGTTGAATGTGGTATGCGACGTACGAGTAGACAATTCGGACACCACCCTTGAAGCCGTTGTCGAAGTGACCCTTTCCTCTGCCACCAGCAAGGACCTGAGCCTTGATGACCATGTCATCACCCTCTGCGGTGAATTAGCTGTTATCCTCCTGCTTATGAGTTGCAGAGCGTCCGTACCAATGGTCTTCGCTACATCCTCAGCCTCCTTTGCGTTGTGAGCGACATTGCCCTTAGGGACCTTGATGCCGTACTGGACCGTGTGTTAGTCGCAGTGCTCCGTTCTCCTTCCTTTTTTTTTCAACGACATACAGAGTCAAGGAGCTGCGCAGAGCGCCACTCGTGGATAGAGAGGTTGCGGCGCTGCTGGAAAGCAGATTGCCTGATAGGAGCGTTCTGGAAAGTCTAGGTTAGTTTTTAGGGACACTCCTGGCTGCGCGGGCAATCAGCGACATACGAATGCGCCCTTGAACGCAGAGGCGAACTGGCTGCTGCGCGCAAGCTTGAACATCTTGAATGTGGAGTGGTGAGGGGGTATGTGAATAGATCACTCTTGTTTCCTTTCGAGGGCAGAGCTTTGAGAGTCGCAGCTTCCTCAAGTCAAGCCGGCCCTACCCGAACATGGAACACTCTCCCGCGGCTCGAGCGTGGCCGCGATCAATTTACTAGCAGAGCGATACTAGCGCGATAGCACGAAAAGAACGAAGCCTGCAGCGCTGCTGTGGTGCAGTATAACACACGATGAGCACCGCCAGCAAGGACGCCCTCAGCCAGGCAGACATCATCTTCAACCGCAGCAATGTCGCCCTTGCCCGCAGCCAGCGCCTGATCCAGTCGTGGCTCCCACCCAAGCCGGAAGCGGAGGACCAAGACTCGACGAAAGCACTTGCCGAAGAGGAAGATGACTTCCGAGGCGATAGTGAGATTGGAGGCATAGGCTCTGCTGCACAGAAGGACGATTCTGGCCTACCCGACGGCGTCTTCAAGCGCAGAAATCCGGGCGCAAATGATAAGCTATTAGACTCGCTGCTGGGAAAGAAAGCTGCGAATGCGCACAGGAAGGCTCAGGCGCTGGCAAAGAGTACGACGGCACAACCGCTGGGTCCGCCCAAACCTGCAGTGAAAGAGACGCCTAAGCGCCCTGCGCAGGACAGCGACAGCGACGATGAAGGCGGTCGCGCTGCTGCGTTCAAGTCGAAGAGGCCCAGACCATCCTCAAAACCACAGCCTAAAGTCTCGGAACAAGCTACGGAGGAAGACGCGACTGCGAATGGCGAAGATACAGGCAAGTCCGCAGCGACAAGTCACGAGCCAGCTCAACCTTCAAACAACGCTGGCAAAGCCGCTGGCAGAAAGCGGCCAGCCAGCTACCTAGACGAGCTTCTTGGCCAGAAAGCGAACAAGAAGAACAAGAAAAAGAAGAACGCTGACGGTGGCTGATCGCACCGGATGCTGTTATATTTTTACACGCTCCTACTATCGCTTTGAGACGATACCTTACTCGCGGACGATCAAGCTGGCCATGCCCATACCAGTGCCGATACACATGCTGATCACACCGAGCTCCTGGCCCTGCCTCTCCATCTCTGGCAGCAAGCCGGCGAGCTGCCTTGCTCCTGTGGCACCGAGAGGGTGTCCGAGCTAAGGAAAAAATGTCAGTAGGGTGACTCGTGATCGGCAGCATCATTTCGATGAAGCACGACTTCCGAAAGATATGGAGGATCAAACATACCGCGATGGCGCCACCTTTAGGGTTGACTTTGCTCTGGTCGATACCAAGCTCGCGCACGCAGTACACAGCCTGGCTGGCAAAGGCCTCGTTGATCTCCCAGATGCCAATCTCCTCCTTGGCCACACCAGTATAGTTCAGAAGCTTAGGAATCGCAATCGCGGGCCCGATGCCCATCTCGTCAGGCCTGCAGCCCATGACCTGTGTGCCGGCCCACTTACCAATAATGTTCTTCTCCAGACCCAATTCCGTAGCCGTGCTGCGCCTCATCATGAGAGTCGCGGCAGCGCCGTCCGAAACCTGACTGCTGTTGCCCGCAGTCGCGGTACCAGTCTCTTTGAATGCAGGCTTCATCTTGGCCAGACCCTCCGCTGTGCTGGTCGGCCTAATGCCATCATCCTTCGTCACCGTAATCTCCTCAGTCTGCTCTGGGACTTCTGGGTTTGGGTGCCAGCGTGTAGTCACAGGCACGATCTCCTTATCGAACAAACCCTCGCTCTGCGCCTTGGCAGCTTTCTGGTGTGAAGAAGCTGCGAAAGCATCCTGCTCAGCACGGCTAACGCCATACCTCTCCGCCACATTCTCAGCCGTCAAGCCCATGTTCATGATGCATTCGCGCGCGTCTTTCGACGGGCTGTTCTTCAGCTCCTCCCATAGCTGCGTCGGAATCGCGCGCGAGCCGTAGTTCTTCGTCATGCTCTCCATTCCACCTCCAATGCCAATATCAATCTGTCCGACAGCAATACTGTGTGCCACACCCGTAATCGCAGCCAGTCCAGAGCTGCAAGCGCGGTTGACGGTCTGGAACGAGCTCGTTTCGGGGATACCGGCGTGCAAAGCTGCCATGCGGCCGGCTTTGCTGCCGCCCAGCTCGGACAGGACGGTGCCTATTTGCACATCGTCGATGAGCTTGGGGTCGAGGTTTGGCGTTGCGGCGAGTGTGGCTTTGAGGACGTGGGCGAGGAGTTCGTGGTCGTGGGCGTCTTTGAAGCCGCCCTTCTTTGCTCGTGTGACGGGCGTGCGCAGGGCGGAGAGGATGACGATGTCGTCGGGGTTCTTTTTGAGTATGTTTTTGGCGCCTTTCTGGATGAAGCCGGACATTTTGCGTGAATTATTGGGTCGTCGATCTGGCTTTTTGTCTTATGCCTACGTAGGTAGCTTGGAGCTGTTGCGTGGTTATGGCAGATGCAGATTCAGGTCTCAATGGTGTGTGGAGTCTTCGGATGATAGGTATAGAGATAGAGAACGATTGAAGAAGAGGAATTGCAATACTCACAAGGACTGCCTACGGTGGCGCGACAGGGCCTACATGTATGTTTTATCGGATCACATCCACGGCATCGATGGGTATGAAGGCGGCGATGAGGCGGGAACTTTCGGCTATCAACCCCGGAAGAGCGTTCTCCCTCCTCCTTGATCGGAAATGATACCTCCACATCCGGCTGCAGCACTGTGGGGGAGAAAGGCAGGGCAACCTTTGCAGCTTGATGGGCTGGATTTATTGTTGACCAGCTTGGGATAATCGTCGTTTGCATTCTACTATACAAGCCTTTAACGCACTCTCTTCGGACATCCGCCGCTGAGACAACATGTCTAATACACAAGGAAGATTTGCGGTACAAAAAGGGTTTCGACAGCTTTTGTGCCGAACCTGTCTCTCTGCTGGAATCCCGACTGGTAACTCACGCGGGAGTTCGATTCATGGTACTCAGTATCCTGGCCGTAAAGCGCTATTGGCATCATGTATCTACACGGACCGTACCCTCAGCGATCGACAGACACAAACAATCCATCACCTAGAATCTTCCCGTCTTTGGCCACTCCTCCCCAGAGCATAACACTTGCACCATCGATCTCTGTGGCTTCGCAGGATGCGAAACCAGTTCTGGCGCCAATGCCCTCGTGCCCTTCCACCAATGGCTTACCCTCTGCATCATAGTATTTGACTTCTTGCCACTCGGCTTCGCCTGTGTTCTTCTTGATCGCCAGTCTAGCAGCATCCTTGAACGAAGCAGCAGTCATGCCCTCCGGCTTGAGTTGAAGCGCCCAGATGTCGTCTAAAGGCTGATTTGATGGAGATTGCCCACCGATCAACAGCAAGTAGTGGCGGCCTTGACCAGTTGTCACATGTGTCATAGAAGCACCCCATCTCTCGCCCGGATGTGTTGGCGTGTCGGTATGCATTGCATGTGGAATCGTAGACCAGGGACCCGAAGGAGCCAGACCAAGCTCGCCAGACCCGGACATGTCATTGAAACTGCTGTGTGTCAAGTCTAAGAAGCTCGCCTGCGCGCGAGAGTAGCAGTATAGTCTGCGACCGACTAAGGCAAGACTGGGCTGGCCGGAAGCAGAGGAATTAGGCTCTGGTAGCTCACACCAAGTTCTCGAGTCGATGTCGAAAGTCCACATGTCGTTCAAAGGTGTGCCGTCCTTTCCAATGCCGCCCTGTATGATGACGGTGCCATATGTGTCCGTGTCAGGGATATCTGGCATTGTCTTCTCAGGATCCGGTGGCGCTTGAGGCAAGATGGAAGGATCGGGCTTCTTTTGTTTTGGTCTGGGATGCTCGCTTGCGACTGAGGCATGGCGGCATCGAGGCTCTGGCACAGGACTGCCTTCCGCTGGGTCGAAGTGCGACCACTTGTTCCAAGCAGTGTCGTACACCCACACTCTTCCGTTCTCGTCGACCGGATTCTCGCCATCTGTCTTGCCGCCAAAGATGTAGATCCTGTCCTCGATGACCGTAGCTCTGTGTCCATACCTGCTTGGAGGAGCATCGCCCGTCGCCGTCACACGTTTGTAGTCCGCCCCGTCCACTCCCGAGAAGGGTAAAATAACAATGTGCATGTCATTGTCGGCGAGCTGCTGTCCATCTTCGCCACTGCCAGCTGTCCTGCCTCCGAAGATGTACGCGCGGCCCTTGATGATAGATATACTGTGGTATGCTCGTTGAAGCTCGACTTGTGGAACCGGCTTGAGTGTTGCTCTTAGCGGGAGTGTCGGGTCATACACTCCTTTCGCAAGGACAGCAGCTCCTTCGAGCACATTCTTGAGGCCGTAGAGCACACCTGCTGCTTCAGCCATGCTTGCTTAAGAGCTCTTGACCAATCCAAGGATCCTGTTTCTATGTGTGTCCGGTTTGATACTAACTTGACGTGACGATTGAATGGCAGATCGGTACTTTGTGAAGTTTGCAAGATATTTCATGTATCTTTATACCTCATGTTCCTTCCTACATGTGCCCATGCTTCAGCCCTAGCACCAGACAGCACTGGATGAACGTGGAGAAATGACGTGGCACAGGTGGGGGTCCTGCGCGGCCATTCACATCAAATGCCATGCTATATAAAGTAACAGCGTGCAGGCTATGTTACCACGCCAGTGCGTAGAATACATGATGAACCGGAAAACAAGACGCATGGTGGTTAGGAAGTAAGAGATCAAGTGGAGTGCCCTCGCATTGCAATTACACGCTACATATACAGCTGCTGCCCCCCAGAACACACACCTACAATAGGCCTAAAGCGATCAATATCCCTTCACCTCTCTATGCGATAGATCCCATCATCGAGCTTAGCAAGTCGAAGCCTAGGTCTTACCAAAGGCTAATCGACAAGTTGAAGGCATACATTCTAGACTCACGTGCGGTCTTAAAATGCATTGACGACAGAAACACTGGGCTGGAATTGATATGGGCAATTTGCCATGTAAGGAGCAGGGTCTGTTAAGCACTCTCGACGTACTTTGAATGTCGAAGGTGAGATTATATATTAATGAGTTGTAACTCATATGATACGTGTACAATCACTCAGTTGAGTTGCTTCTGCGTCTGCTATCCACAAGGCTTATCAAGTGCTGTACATGCTTCATAGACCTAGCCGAAGGGTGTCTTCACAGTGACTCAGAATACCATGCTAGACAGAGCTTCATCTTTCCAATACTTTCCAATATTGCAGCATCGTGAAGTTTGATTGATTGAAGCAGTTGATATGTAAGTTACAAGTAGGTACCTTAGAAGCTTCAAAGTTCTCGTGTTTGTAGGATTTGGGCACGTTCCACCCTGCGCGACGTCACTTTCCAACGTTCCCAAGGGCAATCCGAATGGACAAACATTTGATGTAAACGACAACAATGCCTGAGAAACAACCGCGTGCGCACGCAGAGAAGCATGGCTTCCAAGCACCGCTACCGCGATGAAGGAGAAACACAACGACCAAGCCTCGCAGGCTTGCTAAAGGTACTGCTATCTCATTACACTCATTGCATTGTAGCACCAATCTGACAGCCCATACCAGAGCATCATTCTCAAGCCATTCCGCATAGTCCTGTCAAAGCCCGCTCTACGCGCATATCTGACCACAGCGCTCATCTTCATCACCGCTACCTTCCTCCTTGCAGCAGCTTCGACAGCATACACGCTCTTCTACTGGAGCTACGTTCCGCGAATCGGCTTCTCAAGAGACATACACCTCCAATGGGACAATTTGAACCCACACTTCGCAGGGCAAGATGCAGGATCCGCCAGGGCCATCAACCCCTTCCCACACGGCACAGTCAGTCTACAAGGCGACCTAGTGAGCGCGCAAGAATACGACGTGAAACTCGAGATCGAGCTCCCGCGCACGCGCGAGAACCGAGAAGTCGGCAACTTCATGCTCGACGTCTCTCTCCTAGCACCAGTCCAAGCCGACAAGAAGAAAGCAACCACTGCCGGCTTCCTCGACACAGTCAAAGACGGCCTTGTTCCTAACCACCCTTCAGACTCCGCACCCGTCCTAGCTAGATCACGCCGCTCCGCGATCCTGAAATACCGCTCTCTGCCAGTCGAGCTAGTCCACCGCGCGCTGCAGCTGCCATGGTACGCGCTCGGGATGCGGCATGAAAGCGAGAGCCTTACGATCGACGTGTTCGAAAGCGCCAGCTTCGCTCGCGGAAGCGATTCAGTGCCTGCAGCGCTTAGACTCGAAGTGCAAAGCTCCAGCCGCATGCAAATCTACTCTGCGAGAGCAGTATTTCGTGCGCGTTTCCGCGGGCTCAGATGGTTGATGTACAACCACCGAATCATCAGCGCAGTAGTTTTCGTGGGTGTATTCTGGAGCGTTGAGATGGTCTTTGCTGCGATCGCGTGGGCGGTGCTAGCTACATATCTGGGCCCGGCGTTCAAGTCAGAAGAGAAGCAAGGACGGATACGCATCAAGGAAGAAGAAGGAAGCTCCGACGAAGAGGAGCATGCTATCTTGTCAGACACTGAGCGCACGTTCCCTACATTGTCGAACCAGCAGCCGCTCCGCTTCCGCTCGCCGGAGGTTAAAGAAGAGAAGAAAGAAGAAGGACCGACAGAAGGGATACGTCTTCAGGACGTGCCGCCTCTTACGGGTCTTGAGGCAGACGACGAAGACGAAGATGGTGACTATTTCTTGGACTCTGGTATTGGGACGAGCATGGAAAGTGGCGGCGGCAGTCGGCCGGGGAGTATGAGGAAGCGCAGAGGGAGGAGCAGTTTCAGGGATTAAGCAAGTACCGAAAATGAAGTCTTTTCTCGCACCTCTCCTCCAGTCGTCAGTGCTCGGTAGAGTAGACAAGCACCCTTTGCGGAATCTGAATCAACAACCATCTACTGTAACGTAGCCGCAACGGCCGAGAGGACACTCTCGATCACACATACCGAGTGGGAAGTGGCAACGCTTGCCTCAAAACTTACGCCCGGCCACACCTCATCCTCACGACAGCCCAGGGCACGACAGCCCAGAACACAGGAGGTTTTGCCATATCTCGGGACTTCGCATCAATGTTCGCTAGATTAAGCAAAGCGAACAAAGTCAGAAAGACTGAAGCCGTATATACTGCATGGCTCACATTTCTTCCGTGTGATACCCTCGGATGGGCCACACCAGGTGTGCGATGAGTGGTAGAGGCAGGATGCAGAGCATTTGCACCATCAAGGTCAGCAAGACTCGACACGGGAAGCTTCACAAGGGCAAGCAATTTCATGATGAACACTTTTTTTCGCGCCTAAGGATAAAACAATTAATTTACACTTGCACTCGAGGAATCCAAAGACGGTGAGCCTTGCTTCCCCTTTTTGTCGCACCGATTCCAACACCGTGCCAGACGGCAGCCATTCGCGCCAGAAACCCAAATTCAAATCCGCCGAACCCATTCTTCTCGGTGTCGTGGCCGTGGTGCATAGTCTCCGAAATGAAGCCATCTCAAGTGTGGCCTTTTGACAAGAGACTGCAGCGTGCTAGTGACAAAACTGCTTATCTGTTGCGGCCGGAGCGCCTGGGCTCGCCGGTCTCGGTGGCGGCCTTCTTGGGCTCCTTCTTCGGCTTCTCAGCCTTGGGTGCGTTGGAGTTCTTCGCGGGCCTGCCCTTTTTCTTGGGAGGAGGCTTGTCACCGTTCTCCTTGGGCTCCTCAGCCTTCTCGTCCTTCTTGTCGTCGGCCTTTTCTTCGTCGGCCTTGTCGTCGCTCTTCTCCTCGGCATCGTCGTCAGCCTTACGCTTGTCGCCGGTTTTGGCATCGCCATTGGTCTCCTCCTTTGAGTCGGTCTTGTCGTCGTCCTTCTTCTCATCCTTCTTGTCGTCAGACTTTTCGTCGTCCTTCTTGTCGGAATCGTCTTTCTTTTCATCCTTGGAGTCACCGTTGCTCTTGTCACCCTTCTCCTCGACCTCGAGCTCGCTTGCACGCTTCAGGACGTCATGACCGCTTCGCTCGACGTGGACGGCCGGGTTCTCTGGCTCGGCCTTTTTCTTGACTTCGTTGCCGTTCTTGGTCTCCATTGTGAGCTCACCATCGGTCTTGACTTCGCTGGCAGTGCCACCAGGCTTGCCACTTCCCCATTGCCAGGCGACTACAGTTGAATGTCAGTGGATGAAATGATTGACACGTGATACGTGAGACAGTGTGCAGTTGTGTCGATGAGCTGATCCATTAACGAAACAAAGTCCATCAATCGTTTCCATAACGAAAGTGACGCGATAATTCCCGTCGGATCTCAGTAGCGCGTTCGCGAAAATGTCAATTCGATGGATCATTTTGGAGTCTTCAGACGAAAGTGCCGCGTATCGCATTGATCTTGCCGACCTCGGCTTACGACGCGTGTGCATATAGGCCATGTAGGCGCGCCAATTGCGACGGAGCTCTTTTGATGATCGCAAAAGCAATACGAAGTGATAGGGATCAGAAAAATCGACAGAAACACTTACCCTTGTCGCCCTCTTTGATTTCGGTATCAGCCATTGCTGTGATCGAATCGAGGTCTTGGCGCGAGATTGATGATGGAGCGGCGCGTGAATTGCGCGGCAGTAACTAGTATACGATGTTTGTCGCGTAGCTAATATGAGCTTCGCAGGGTGAGTGAATTGGATGATAAAGGGCAGTTGAGTGAAGGAGGAAGGTTGGCGCAAAGCTGGGAGGGATCCGAGGTGAGGTGCTGCCGGGGAGCTGGATGGAGCTTTCGTCATACCAGCAACAGGAAAGGCTGGGGAAATCGGCCGTGCGCGAACGCCTTCTGATGATCTCCACCTCTCACGTGGACGAGACATCGAATAAGCCATCGTTGCCATTAGCAACAATTGAGTGAAGCTTCGGCAGTCTGGTCTCACTTCGCTTGCTCATTCTATATATTTCCCACCTCAGCAGCGATGCAGACTTCACATGGCGACAATGTGGTGGTGCTCAGTGGACTCCCAGTAGTGCCACAGCAATCACAGCGAAACTTGAGCAGATTCTTGCTCAGAAAGCTCTTGGAACCCAATACAAATGATCACTCAAAAATATACGTGCCTGTAGATGGGCTTGGAAATAGCCTGGGGTATGTCTGAGCCACTGTCTCCGCTAGCATGGTAGCTTCGTACTAAAGTAGGTACATAGTGTAGCCATCGTTCGCTATCCTTCGTCGGACGATGCAGATTCTGGTATCGCAGCTCATAATGGAACCATATTGGATATGGCTCATACGATGGCTGTTGAGAAGCTGAACACATCACACACCTTTGCTGCGATAGCATCGCAAGGCGACATTGATGAGCAACAAATCCAGAGGCTTGGAGAGATTGGCGTTGTCAACGATGGCTGAGGCTAAAGGACATCGTACTATTATTTGCAAAGCGATGTGTATAGCCGTAGTAGTTGAAGCCGCCAGCTCGTACGATGTACCTGAGTTACTTCAATTTTCTCTCCTATATCGGTCAAGGATTTGACAAGGAAAACGCCGTTTGTCGCCGCTCTTGCATGGTGTCAGCCACGCTCGATACTGGATTCACTTTTCGACGATGAGGAGTCGTTAAAGCAGTGTTCCCACAACAGTAAACACAGCACAAAGCCACAGCGGTAGTCCTTGGACATTGAAATGCTTTCCTAGCATCATGGCATCACCAGTCATCGATTGAATGTTCGGCGTGGAAACAAAAGTGCTGGCGCGACTTACCCCAAACCCTCAGACAGCCAACGCTTGTGGTCGAAAGTCCGGGAGCAAACGCCACTAGCCGGGAACGGCTTCACTTCCCTACATGTAGGCCACCTTGAACGACACCACATCTCACGTTGTGTTTTCGCGACCACATCAGCATGTTCCGAAAAACCTGAAGACCCTCACTCAGTCACCATCCACCATGAGTGACGAAGCTTGGCTCACGATTGAGCTCACAGACCGCCAACTGCTGGATGGGCTACTCCTGATCCTCTACCTCGTCGCCATTCAGATCCATTCACTGCTAGGATGGCGCAAAGTCTATCGTGTGCAGCGCTTCAGCGAACGTAATCAGAGGGTCTACGTCGTCTTCTCGCTCCGCAAAGTATTTCGACTGATTAAGGAGATCGTCCTCGATCACATGGTCTTTTGCGCATGTCTCTTGCTCTGGATCAATGGAATTATGGCGTCAGCTCTGGCCGAGAATGACATTGCCATGCTGGAGGACGCAGCTTTGGGGGATGGGGAGTGGGAGATGCAGAAAATTGTCTTTGTCTGATTTCTCTCTGAACGTGCACACTTGCACACGCTCAACAACAACTAAAAGCCGCTATTCCAGCCATCTTGGAGCGATCGGAACTATGCCATCGTACAACATCGCTAAACGACAAAACAAATGTTGAAGAGATCTTCACAGTACCCACGATCAACGACCCTTCGAACCCGCAATAAACACCTGCCGCAACCTAGGCAGTCACAACACCCTTCCATTCCACCAAAAGTGTCAAAAGTTCAACGTCCCCAGAGACATTTCGCAAAGGTCGGCGAACCACGAGCTCGTCAATTTGCACTTCAAATACGTCGATTCACTCCACCATGAGAAAACCTTCGGAAGCGGCTTCAAGTGGCAAAACTCAAGCACAACGGCATGTGATTTTGCTGGCCATTACCTTCCATGGCAAATGGGACATTCGAAGGTCGCGCGCAGGTTTATGTATTGATAGCATGGGAGCGGGGAGCGCTTCATAAGATTTGAAGCTCAGGAGGATCAAGCGTGTGTCTCGATGGCCAGATTCAAGATTGGAAGCTACATTGACCGCAAGGCTCAAGAACTGTAGCGGGTCAGAAGAGTGGCGGGAACCGTAGAGTAATTGTGTTTGTATCTGCACTCACTCATACTCGACCAACATTTCATTTCCTTAATATTCGTTTTCCGATGACTGTTTTACGCGCATCGCAGGTCGCTCCTTCCTTTGCAAACAGCGTGGAAAGCAACAACACACACACAACGCGGCAGGCGTGGGCTGCGCGCCTTACTGTACCAAAGTGAAGAGCCAGGTCGGCCTCTTCCTGTGTCATCCCACTCGTGATCGATTGTCCCCCCACCTCGTCCCTTTCACCCACTCGAATGGCACCAGGATGCCGTCTCGCAAATCTCTGTCCAGCGATGTGGCTCCTTCATCCGAGTCGCGTCGTAGCTCTATGAGGCGTCTCAGCTCCATTGCATCTCTAGCACAGCTCAATCCTTTCCATCGTCGCCGCTCAAATAATGCATCTGACAGCATCACTTCACTCTCCAGCGACGTCCCTCTCCCCTCAGCTTCCACGTCAAACACCACCGCTCCGAGCTCACGCAAGCCATCCGAGTCCTCTTCGACAATAGTCTCAGATGTGGCGCCTCTAGTGACACCGGCTATACCAATCGAAAGCCAAGCCAGCTTCCTGCGTCGCAGCAGTTACATATGCCTCCCGGATGATCCCATTGGAGGCATGCCTCGCAGCCGTACCTTCAGCAATTTGCCATTGCCGACAAGAAACAGAAAACCGGAAGCTCGCGATCCACCGGAGTCACAAAGACGCGTTCCCTCCAACCATGTCGCAGCCACCAGGCTGCCAACTCCTCCTGCCTCAACCAGAAAGCATCTGATGGGGAGCATACCAGTGGCAGCCTCGCGGTACCAGAGTGTCCGTAATCGGATGAAGAGATCGGATACTATGCCTCTGTTGCCACTCAATGTCGACCAAATGAGTAACCTGCCTCGGCCGACGGCCTTCAAAGAGAACATCTCACTCAGTCCCATCAAGCCACTTCCTGAGCTTGACTCTTTCGATGAGGCAGACTTCAGCTCCCCACTACCGGCAGGCTCATACATGGAAGATCAGCTTTGGGATCAGACATCTTCAAGCACATTGCCAAGGGATCCGAGCTTCTTTGGAGCCTTACCCATGACTGCTTACTCCAGCGACTCGCCACCTCGTGAGAAGATAAGTTATAACAGCTGCCCGACGTATCAGACCAAGCAAGGCCAACATCCTCGCTCGAGTTCTTTTTCGAGACCAGGTCCCGTACAACGTTGGAACTCCCAACCCGTGTTGACCAATACGACGAATATCCGCGCTACCGGTCACCATGAGATCAGACAGACCCGACTTCTTTCAGCCCGTCAAGCACCGACGCCGCCGTTGCCGCAGACACCTCTGAGTGTTGAAGTGCTTGGTGCTCCCGCGACTCGAGTGAGAGGCAACTCGGTCTCCAGCTCTGTTCACCATCTTCGTCGGTCGTCTACCCAGACACTGCTGAACATACCCACCACCAACCAGACCTCTGCAGGCCAGGTCTATGTTGCTGAGCCATCAGCATATTGGTGCGGACGCATGTCTGCTCTTCTTGACCGCTACCGCAACGAAGACCTTGCCGCCTCGCTGTCGAACACCGGCTCGAAAACTCAAAGCGACCGCTTTCACTCAACAGCGGCTAATACTGCGAAAATGCGTCGGGCTTTGGAGCACCTCCACTCTCTTTGCGCCACTGAAGAAGCTAGGGAGAGCTTTGTCAGGTTCCAACTGCAGTACGCTTCGATGCAGAACTTACCAGAATTAAGCAGACCAATCAAATCAAGAAGGCCGATCTCCCTGACGCAGCCAATGAATTCAGCACCGCAGGCTGCCAGCGGTCCTGCCGGAGCCGGGCAGCTACTGAATGACAGCAATGCCGCAAAGGGCGATATCCGGAAGATCAGTCTGCTCAACCGAGTGCTAGGAAGACGCGAAAAGCGTCAAAGTCATGGGTAGGTGTCACAGCATGGTTGCAGAAACTTGTCGGTAGGTGGTGGAGGTAATGCAGCGGATGTATTTGATGTTGTCAGGAATTGGGGACAGACATTCGCAAATCTTGACATCTGCATGTCGGAGCAAAAGTAAAGAGACACATGGCAACGTGTGCGGCAAAAGGCATCGAATTAATTGTAAACTTGTAGCGCGTGTGTAATATCATTGTGTCTTTAGCATACCTTGAGTACCAAAATTCTCTCGTCTATCGTAGCAACCACATTTCCTTTCCATCCAAAACGCCTCGCTATAATCACCCAATCCATGCTGTTGCCAAATCCTAGTGTACAGATTCCGACGCTGCCTCGTCACCTTGACGCCATCTGAGCTTCGCGTCTCCGGATGCTCAAGTTCTTGAAGTACGCGCTCATCTGATCCATGCGACTCACGAAGAACCACCCTTTGCTTTTGAACTCTTTCTTCAACACTCCCAGCGCTTCCGCGTACCGCACGGCTTTCTCGTAGTCTTCTGCGCTGCCGACGTCTTTGATTAGGAAACCATTGTGCGTCGTCATGCGCTCGCCCTCGAGCTGCCAGAGGCGGATCTGATCCACCACCGTGGGCGGCAGGATGGGCGTTGCGTGCCGTAGCACGGGATGGGCGTGTGTTGTGAGGTAGGAAATGATTTGCTCAGACGTGATGCCGGCTGTGATTGCTTTTTGAATTGAACGTTTGCCAAGTTTGGCGGTGATGAGGTTCGGGTAGCGGGTTTTGAGGTCCGCGAAGAGGGAGATGATGGAGATGAGGAGCGGCGAGGAGGTGTAGGCGTATAAGCGGTAGTTGGTCTCGACAATGATGAAGCCTTTCTCGTCGGAGCCGGTGGCGGGGTTGGTGCCTCCTGCTACTTGGCCGGTGGTGGAAGGCATGGAATTGTTTGGTAGCGCGGGAGCGTCTGATGTTAGAGTTGTAGCTAGGCGGGTTGGATAGTAGTGTGATGAGCTTGGCGATGGGCGGTACACCAGGCCAAAGTCGGTCAAGTCCTCGAGCATTTGCAGCTGGGTTGGTGTCAGGTTAGAAGTGCTGTAGGAGACGCCCAGTTCTAGAGATCCCAATGTGAACAGGAACGACAGCACGTCGACAGAGTCCATCTGCAGCTCAGCCGACACTTCAAGATAGACGATGAGCAGTGTCCAAACCTGCGCGTTGATTTCTTGCAGCAAGAACTCGAAACCTTGCTTGGTGATGTATGTCTGCTTGGCTCTCGACATGACGAACATGCCTTTCTGCAGCAGTTGCTTCGTGCCAGCGCTTACGTCCACTTTGCTAGAAAGACCGGGCTCCGCACTTCCGACCACATAATACAAGATAGCCTCCCATTGCCTGCGAGCCACCGTATCCAGATAGTCCACCGTGACGTGCGCTTTCTCCGGCTCAGTGCTAGGTACACCAAAACTCCTGTGATTACCGCCGCCCGTCAGAGCCAGTCGTAAAGCTTTGGCAAACGCCGGCGCAAGAACATATGAAGGCTTGCCGTCTTTGCCTGGCTGCTCAGACATGATGCGCAGACGAGCAAGGATGGAGATGGCCTTGTCACGCGCCTGCGTGCTCTCACTGTCTGGTTTCACCCATGTTTCCAGATCTTTTGCGGCGAACGGTGTGGGCATATAAAGCATTCCCATTACAATCGTCTTGGCGAGATGTGGCAGCATGCGACGGAAGACGGCCAGCGCGGTCGAAGGCTGTTGGTACAATTTGGTGAATGTGGTGCCTGGCAGGCCTTCGAGGTAGTCGAGCGCGCGCTGAGACGCTGTGGAAGACATGGTGACTGCGTATGGTCGTCGAGACCGGGTCGGATGGTAATTATTTGGTATTTTTGAGCCCTCGCGGGCGGCTTGTGCTGAGTGTTCAAGGCATGTTTGGGTTGTCGAAAGTGAAGTTGTGATATACACTCGGAAAGTCGACGAAGTCATGGGAGGTCCGAGCGTTTATGACATGAAAGCAGTCGAACTGTATTCGTGTACATGAGGAAAACAATTGCAAAAGAAGAGTACGCATGCATTGATATCACAACAAACGCTGGCCATGTTATGTTTCAATTGACCGTGACGCTGTATCATTACATTACTATATAGATGATTTCGCATGGCGAAAGTACTTCAAGCCCACCCAAGCCACAGTGATCCATATCCATGATACCACACCTCCTGTCAAGACAATCAGCGCTGGATAGTAGCCGACAATAGGTAATGTTGGGTCATCCTCCAGCTCTGGTGGCGCGTACGGCTTCTCTCCCACATGCCACGCCCAACTCCACACATCCAGGCACGAGCCCATGCCCACCGTGAAGACGATCCACGTAGTCGCCAGAAGAACCCAGCCCCAATACTCCGTTTCAGCGTAGCTGTACACAAGATCTTCTTGCAGCTGGGACGATGGCACCGGTGTACGAGTGAGTGGTGATGGTCGGTGCGGCCGTGAACGATGAGGTCGACTTGCCGCTCGAGACGATGCTTGCAAAGTCGAGCCTGGAAAGTATGATGCCACTGTGGGCGGTGGAATTGAGCGCGTTGTCGCAGAGCCGGCGGCGGGACGATCAAATGTCAAGGGATCATCGTCATCCGTGGTACTAGCATAACTGGTCTGCGAAACAGGAGATTTGAAGTCCAAAGGACTGGACAGCGTTGCCTCGCCTGCTGTGGCTTGCACATCAGGTTTAGGTCCAGTGTTTGTGAGAATAGACAGACGAGCAGCCGTCACCCCAGCGGGCTCGGACCAGTTGGTTGAACCGCTTTGCGAGGATTCGTAGCTGAATTGCCGGCGTAAAGATTCGTGCTGGTGAGGCTGAACAGGCCGATTGAAGTCGTCAGTTGACGGTCGTGGTACCAACGATACCTCGGACGCTACCTGGTCCAGCGACGCCTCGGGTAGTGCTGACTGAGCAGCCGCTTTGGCAGGATTACGTTGGAGGAGACTGTTCTTTCTCTCTCTGCCCTCTGTAGCAAATCGTCGCCCACCCAGCAGTGCTGTTTTCCTCAAAGAGCCTTTGCGCTTACGCACCGTCTTGCTCTGGGGTGTATTAGCCAGAGCGTTCTCCTCCTTCAACTCGTTCACGGGCGGAATAACAGCGACATCGTCTTCTACACTTCGTCTTGGGCTCTTGGGCTCCTTGTCCCGTGATGGAGGTCTTCCGGGCTCACCACCAGCGCGCAGGAAGTTAAGCTTTGAGAGAATGGTTCCAGATATTGTGCGCCGGTGTCCAGGTGGTCGAGGCGAGGCAGAAGGAAGAGACTCGCCGGTGGGCGATGTTGGCGCAGAAGGCGAGCTCCAGGGAAACTTCATCTTCTGGAAGTCAGGGAATTCGTCATTGTCGTCGTCGGCATCTCGTACCAGAGTCGGCTTTTCGTCGACTACGGCGATGGTGTTGCGACGAGCGCTGCTGCTGCCGGCGGGCTGACCATTGCCTTCCATCTCTGTGGTCGCATCATGTCCAGCAGGCGCTGCGGGAGTTGCCGAGTCGGGCATTCACAGCATTGTGATATGAGGTCGAGTGATTCCAGCTACAGCATGTGCCTGGCGGTGGAAACCGCGAGAATGACGTTGAAAGAAGTGGTGGTGGGCGTGTTGCTGGTGGAGACTGGGTGGTTCAACGGCTGTAGGCGGCGCGCCACGGGGTTCAAGTTCACTCGGCCAACAAAGGCGCGGCCTGGGCAACCTCAATGGTCAACCCTTAGGCCCGCATACAAGACCTGCGAGCGTCCTCACCTCGTCCATAATCGCCATGGCCTCACATAGTCATGACCACGGCCATGACCATGGCCACCCTCACGATCACGACCACTCTCACGATCATGCCCACGACCACCAACCCCAGACCCCGCCGCGCAACCCCCTCCACCAGCGCTTTGGCTCTCAGGCCTCGACAGGGCATGCTAGGAACTTGAGCATTGAGACAGACAGAACATTCCCCTCGCCTATAAAGATTGACTTGGACTATGATATTCGACACAATCTCAACGAGTCGCCGCGATTGGGCGGAGGCACTGAGTCGCCTATGCGTACCGCCAGCACAGCCAGTTCCATGCTTTCGCCTATGAAACCGCCGCCTTTCTCAGCAACCTCTCCTGGAAGCCAATGGAGTCCATGGACGCCGAATACGCCTCAAACGGGTACCACGGATGGAGGTTTCCAGACTCTGGACCCTGCCGGAACAGAACAAGAAGGAGCTCGTAATCCGTTCAACTTCACCACTCAGCAATACGTCTCCGATGCCAATGGGCTGAAGCGTCCGTCCAACGAGAACCTTCCAGGCAAACGTCGTGGTCACAAGTACAGACATAGTAGTATTCACACAGCACATCAGATCTTCCAGCCGCCCACACAACGCACTCCACTCGCAGTCCCAGCCCATCTGCCCATGCCAACACGCAAAGAGGCTTGGTGGAGCATGACCCCGAATCAGACACTACGACTCATTTGGTGTGCCTGTCATTTCCTCGTGTCTGGCTATGTACAATACTCGGCTTCCGGATCACTATCAATGACTGCACTATCCCGATTGTTGCTCTTTGACGCAGCTGGCGCTACTGTCTGCGTTGCTGTCGATGTCATGTCCAACTTCGAAGTCTGGCAGCGTGGTAGTTTGAAACACCCTTTCGGCCTGGAACGAGCGGACGTGTTGGCCGGCTTTGGCATGGCAGTCTTCATTGGCTTCATGGGACTTGACGTGGTGAGCCATGGCGTGCAACACGCGCTCGAGAACCTCGGTGATCATGTGCCACACAACTCTCATTCGCATTCTCGCGCTTCAATGGGAGCCGTCGACCTCGACTGTTTACTCGCCATCACCGTCACTGTTATATCTGCCATTGGGCTGAAGAATCACTCACGCATTGGCCGTGCCATGCGCATGCCGTGGCTTGCCAACTGGGGTCGAGTCCTCGGCAACCCATCACACTTCCTGACACTTTCGTGTTCGGTTCTGCTGTTCTTCCTCCCACTGTTCAGCGAGGAGACCTACAACGCCGTGGACATTGTACTCTCCTTCTGCATTGCCGTGGTGATGATCACATTCGGTACACGTCTCGGAACTTCACTCGCGTCCATGCTACTCATGAGCTACCGACACCCCACTGACCCACAGGCTGTGCGCAATGTCATCAAGGGCTTGGAGTCCGATCCTGGCGTTGCCACAATCGAAGAAGTCCGTGTCTGGCAAGTCCACTACGGTCTTTGCATGGCCAACCTGAAGCTTAAATACCGCCCAACGAGTGGCTACGGAGACGAAGTTCTGAGGATCCGTCAACGGGTCACGAGCTTGATTCGTAGTCACCTTGGCAGTGTTTATGGCGAAGGCAAGGGACCACGATGGGACGTCAGTGTACAGATGTCAGTTGAGAAAGACTGAGACCTTCAACGCCGGCTTGCTATAAATGCATGTCAGGCACCAAAGCACTTTCAGATGCATACCTTTTCACATGTAAGCTTTATGTACAAATGTACCAACACAATTTCCGTTCAATCGCTCCTTAAACTTCATGCAAGCATCTCAGAAAATTGCCAGGATGTTCGGCGGAGAAGCAACGCCGCCAGGGACGTTCGTTGGCTCGCTGACACAAAAGAACTCGTATCTTCCTGTCTCCTTGCAATGTTTCCCTAGCGCTTCGAGATCGAACAGCTCGCCTATAGGCATACCCCAGCCTGCCAGCATGACCTCGTGACACGACCATTCCTTTTGCGTTGGCCAGGCCTCCCTGAGCATTGTCAGCAAATGTAAGCAACATATAATCAGAGACAAGCATCCTTACCAACTCGGATGATCACCCGCACACGCCGCGAAGTTCTCCCACATGAACTGCAGCATCTCCTCGCTCTGCTCCACACCCGCGAAACTCGGCGGCATCTTCTCCCTCAAAGCTGAGACTTTCTCCTTGTCGAGGTTGTTGTAGGCATCCATATACCCCGACCTGACGAACAGGATATCGCCGAAGCGAACCTCAGTCCCTTGCGCCCTCGCCACAGCTTTCAGATCGTCGAGCGAAATGGCAGAAGTGGTAAAAGCATCATGCTCGCGGCCTTGCGCCACTCGCCACTCGTGGTAGTCGAGCAAGATGCCACGACCAACGATTCCTTGCTCGCTCCAGGCGCCGATGCCGTTCACGTTGCTGCAAGGCTTGCCATTAGTTCCGTGGATGTCGTCGAGCGTGACCCCGTTGTAGAAGACCTTTTCTTTCTGGTAGCCAAAGTGGCGTAGGCCATCCCACTGGGAGGAGGACTGGGTGTTGAAGGTCCAGACGTCGTCGTTGACGATGCGCGGTGGCTTCTGGTATAGTTGCTGGTGAAAGGCCTGGCGGCCGAAAAAAGGCAAAGGACCTTGAGCGTCGAGTGGCCAGTTGAGACTGATACGCGTGCCGGTCTTGACTTCTTTGGCGGCTGAGGTGACGATGTCGTTGGTGAGGCGGTTTAGGGTACCCAGTTGGTCGTTTGCGCCGTAAAGGCCCCAGGCGTTGTGGTGAGGGCCGGATTTGTCTAGAGGAAGATCGGAGAACTTGGGGATGCTCATGTTGGTTGACACTTGTGTAAGTTAGGTATGTACTGTTTCAGTATCTCAGAGTGTGGTATGATATGATGTCTCAATGTCACTTTAGTAGCCTGGGCAAGTGTAATTGCAATATACAGCAATATACAAGTTTGTATGGAGAGGTAGCCTTACTGTAAGATCTATATAAGCAAAACAAGACGGTATAAAGATGAGGAGTAGGCGATGAGGAGCTCTATGTAGCTTCCTCGGCTGATATGCGACCACGCGATCTAGCTCCACTGAGAGGATAGATGCAGATCCACAGGCATTGGGAATGCTTTGTAGCAGAAAACAAGTGGAGAAAAGGGCGCAGGGTCATTATCAGTCTCTCTCCGGAAAATTACGTCGCATATTCGCCAACATTGCCTCTGTAGCTACGAGTATGCCAGCGATTGTGTAAATGTTTCAGAGCATTGTGCTGTGAAGTAGTACAAGTGCAGTCGGGTGTATCGGCGTAATGACGTCCGAAAGAAGAAGCTCCCGTAAGCTTGCGGACGAGGCCGATCGCGAGATTATTCGGCGGCCGCACTATTGCTGGGGCTATTGTTGTTTTGCTTAGCATTATTCACCGCGTCCACCCCTTCTGCTTGTCAATCGGCAGCAGACCTCACACTTCCTCATCTTCACTGCACACTCAACTGCATCGGTCATCAAAAAGTGAAGCGCAGCGCATCGCATCGCATCGCGATCTTCCGCATACCAAGCCAGCGTCAGCTCCAGCCTCCTCAGAAACATTTGATTCTGAAAACACCTCCCATCACATCGCCTCTTGCATCCACCAAGCTGCGCGACTGACCCTCAAACTGGCGCGTATCAAGACTATCAAAAAACCCAAGTCAGACATGCCTCCCAAACGCGCCGCCGCAGCTCCCAAGGCCGCCGCAAAGGACGCGCCGGCCGCCGCAGCCAAAAACAAAGCCAACACCGCAGCCAAGGTCACTAAGCCTGAACCCGCGACCAAGAAGACTGCTGCAAAGGGCAAGGCTGCTGAGACAACGAAGGCACCTGCAAAGGGTCGCGGTCGCCCTAAGAAGCAACCTGAAGCTGAAGCGAAATCCGAGCTTGAGTCGGAGGCTGAGTCTGGCTCAGAGGCCGACTCTGAAGAGGACCAGACAGAAGAGGCAACAAAGCCCAAGGCAACAAAGACAAAGGCAAATGGTAAGCATATCTCCTGTGTGCAGTCCAAAGGATCGTGTGTACCCAATGCAAGTGTGCAGCGAAGCGCTCTGCATTTTCTGAGAACATGGTCGATCCTAGATGGAATCGTCTACCGCTGAGATACTATGACCTGAACAAGAACTTACATATCGCTGCAGGCACCGCCGCCAAGAAGGCCGCACCCAAGGCTGCTGCAAAGAAGGCAGACGCACCAGCTCCTGCAAAGAGAGGAACCAAGCGCAAGGCCGACGACGAGGCTCCAGCCGCGCCTGTGAAGAAGGTCAAGGCCCTGGTCAAGGGACCTGTCATCAACGAACCACCCAAAGATCGCCTACAAGTCTTCGTCTTTGGTGAAGGAACAGCTGGTGAGCTCGGTCTCGGTACCGACAAGAAGTGCATCGACGTCAAGCGTCCTCGTCTCAATGCCAACCTCGATGCCGAGAAGGTCGGCGTTGTTCAGATTGTTGCTGGCGGTATGCACAACGTCGCTTTGACGCACGACAACAAGATCTTGACATGGGGTGTCAACGACCAGGGCGCTCTTGGCCGCGATACTGCCTGGGATGGTGGTGTCAAAGACATGGATGCTGAAGAAGATTCCGACTCCGACGACGATGACACTGGCATGAACCCGCACGAGACCGCTCCCACAGAGGTCGACTTCTCGAAGACCGAGATCCCAGAGGGCACGCGTTGGGTCGATGTCGCTGCCGGTGACAGCTGCTCTTTTGCCCTGACCGACGATGGCAAGGTGTACGGCTGGGGTACTTTCCGTAGCAATGAGGGTATCTTCGGCTTCACACACGACACGTTCATCGCACAACGCCCGGTTCACATTCCGGAGCTGAAGAACATCACAAGCATCAAGTGTGGCGCCAACCACGCACTTGCTCTGGATACCAAGGGTGCTGTCTTCGCATGGGGTTCCGGCCAACAGAACCAGCTCGGCCGCCGTGTCATCGAGCGCACAAAGATTGAAGGTCTCAAGCCACGTGAGTTCGGTCTGCCAAAGGGCAAGAAGGCTATCGTGTCCATCGAAACTGGTGGCTACCACAGCTTCGCCATCTCCAAGACCGGTGACGTGTACTCCTGGGGTTTGAACAACTTCGGCGAGACCGGTGTGATGAGCAACGCCGGCCAGGATGACGCCGTCGTTCTCAAGCCTCAAGTCGTTGAAGGCCTCAAGGGCAAGACAATCATCTCCATCAAGGGTGGCGGACACCACTCCGTCTGCGCCACCGAAGACGGCGACTGCCTCGTCTGGGGCCGCCTCGATGGCAACCAATGCGGTCTGAGCAAAGACTTCATTGCCTCTCTTCCCGAAGACGCCACCATCAAGGACGAGCGTGACCAGCCACGTATCCTTGCCGTTCCCACCAAAGTCCCTACCATCAAGGGCAAGGCTGTCACCGTCACAACCTGCTCCGACCACAACATCATCGTTACCGAAGAGGGCAAGGCCTACAGCTGGGGTTTCTCTGCAAACTACCAGACTGGCCAGGGTACCATCGACGATGTGATTGAGGCTACTCTCATCGACAACACCGCCGTCAGAGAGAAGAAGCTCAATGGCTGCACCAGCGGTGGTCAGTTCAGCGTCTTGACTGCGAAGGCCGTCGACGCACCGAAGACCAACGGCGTGTAAACATAGAATGACCAAGTGAGACTGGAAGAAGTTTGTGAAGCACACTGCTGCTACGAGAGAGAGAAAGAAAAAATCTTGGAGATCCAGAGAAGACTGTGGGGTTGAACAAAAATGTGTTGCATTTTCACTTTCTTTGCTCATCTGTCCGTTGATCAACACCGCGTTGGCCAGACCGACAGCGCAAAAGGGACAAGAAACGAAATCTGCATTAGGAGATGTGTTGGTTGATTGAATTAACGGGTTTCCTTTCCTACTACTACCTTTTCGAGAGCAAGGAACCCTTTTCTGTATTATGAAACGAAAAATGCTTTTGACTTTTACATCTGCCTATACAAAAAAAAACATGATGGGTTTCTGCCAATCCAATCCTCGCGTGGGACGATCCCTTGATTGCTTCCTGTTGGCGACGTGAAGCGTTTCGTGTGGATTGAAATCGTGACACAGACGGCTTGCCTGACGTTGTATGTATGTATCATGGAGTTTGGGTACAGTTCTATCTTCAAAAGTGTGAATCTGCGCTCAATTTTGGTGGTATTCGAATGCACATATCAGCAGCTATGGTTGTCGAAACACTAGTTTGATCACCGTTGAGATTGTTTTCGGACCGTCTAGGCCTCTTGATGGTCGGCCTGCCACTACTATCGGATACAGGCCTGAGATAGCCGTACTACCCACCGAGAGAGCATGTGCAGACTTACGTTTGCCGACTGTCATGATCACTGCTTTGGAGTTCATCTTGAGCCCAAGGTCTACAACCGTGATGTGTTATCTGTCAAAGCTTCGACTCCACAAGTTCACTCTAACATTACACACAGCAGCTTGCTACGCTATAATAATGTGATCGATGCTAATCACACTACCGCTAGAAGGACCCTGCTTCTTTTGCCCTCGTTGCATTGAGATTTGATGGTTGATGCCCAAGATCACGTTAACATTGATTGATGCCCGAACAGCTGGGGTCTGGCGCACGTGGTCCAATCTGGTATTTTGCGCACGGATAGAGTGTGAGACATTGGCGCACATGTGGTATTTTTGCTTGGATGAAAGCTTGGCTTTTCTTGGGAGATGAGGGTTCTGCGCATGCCTTGATATCAGAGTGTGCTAGTATCGGCGGACATAGGTAGAAGCCGGAAACATCATACTCCGTGGAGATGGTAGAGGCTACTCAGGAAACCCTTGAATCCTAGTAAAGTCCTACCTCTCGCCCTCGTCTATCAAATATCAACAGTTGCCACTGAGATACCATAGACAGACATAATCATGAGAACTACTGCAGGATTGTGAGAAGTTGAATTGTGAGTTCGATTTTTGCTCGCGCGAATCTAAGGTGATCTTGAGATTGTGGCCGGCCACATTTGAGCTATTGCATGAACGCTCTCATCCCTCTATGCCTTCCCTTCCAACCACCCGAAAAGGTCTCTATCCGTGCTGTTTTGTCCGAAAGCAAAAAGAATTGCAGCGCGAAAAGGCTAGGCGCAACGCTCAAAATGATAAAAATGCAGAGAAAATTGGGTATCTGTCCGTCATGAAAAACGCCCTGGGAAACCCATTCGCTCGTATGGCATCAAATAAGAAAAATAGGAAGACAGGAGTGGAATGATAAGAAATCAACGCTGGCAAGAAAGCTTTTGGCGAGAAGCCAGAAGAGGGTAGGTGGGCGGACCGTTGGTCAAGAAGCGAACATGCTTCTTCCAAACCGAACGCTTTTTCGCCAGCCAGCTCCGAAGAATTTTCTGGTGCTTCTGATGCTGCCGGAGTCAGAAGATGTTGGAGTGACGCTGCAGGCTGGATAATTCTTCGCCGCGCTTGGGAGAACTTCGTGAGGCGACGTGGTAAGGTAGAGGTGCAATCGATCGTTCCTCTCGCGATGCTTTTGGCCTCTCTCACTGGTGTTGGTGGCGAAGCTTCCAGTCCTGCTGAGTGAACTTAGCGTGCTGTCGGTATCGCAACGCCGCAGCTGTGGTTTGCCGCTCATTGGCGTAATGACGGGCGATGAGTGAGTTGAGGAGCCGCTGGCAGAAGATGCGCTGCCAAAAAGGCGATGTGTGGAGTTGGAGACGAGGTCGCCATAGGTGCCACTGCCGTCGCACCATGGGCAGCTCGCTGTGCGATTCTCCCAACCCTCGAGTTGCAGTCTCGAAGGGCAGTTTGAGAGATCGCGCTCGTCGCTGCATGATCGAATAAGCTCGTACCACCGGTGGTGGCACGGCTGTGTGGAAGCGTTTAGGCCAGCGACGCACATGATTGCTGGGATGTGATGTTGCACGGCGCGATGCTGATTGCTGCAGTCTGTACAGTAAGGCTGAATGCAGGGTGAGAACGGTCTGCCGACTGGGCAAGGACGGATGGAGGTTTTATGCGTCCACGAGGGATTTTCGGGGATGTCGTCAGTCAGTTGTCGATTCGATGGTCACAGCCGTTGCCAATATTGCTTGTGATAATGCTTGGGATGAGCTTGAACGAGGTGGTTGATGAGGCGATTGGCGGGCGCAATGCTTGGATGAGTGGTAAAGACGAGATGTTCTGGCGCGCGCCGTGGTTATCTCAGCGGGATGGCGGGTAAGTGTTTGAGAGATCGCGAAAGGCCTCAGCTTGAGACAGACGTTCGCAGCGAGAGATCAGGGATGTGAGTTGACTGGCTACCACAGACCAGCAGGGTGCGACAGGAGCGTGAGGTGTGAAAAGCAGCAGGTGCCTGGCTCCCCGAAACAGCGGTGCTGGGCTTGCAATAAGTACGCAGGTAGCAGCATCACAATAATACTGCTACCGGCGAGGGCAGAGATGCGCCACGCCCGTTGTACGGCGCCATGAGTCAGCCATGCTTATCTGCCACGTCGCACGCCCTCGCACATCGCACTCGGCCGCCCTTTCGACCATCGCGCGCAGCAGCCTCTTCCTCCCTCGCATCGTCGGCCTGTCAGCACGCGCGCAGCGTCAACACGATACAGGCATCAGCCGCCTCCACGCCAACAGAGCCCCGGACCGGCTGTTCCTACACGCGCTAAATGAACCTAAGCGAGAAGCCGGCAGTAGTGCATTCGCCTACCCGTGGCTTCGGGTCCGTGTAGGAGCGCAAGGCTGGCCCCGGTTGGGCAGCGGCCGCAGAGTTCGTGGCTGGCGAAGGAACGTGTACGACGGGACGTGTCGTCCTTCATCTTGCATGGAAGCGAGCGACCAGGAAGATCTCGCAGCTCCTGAAGCACCCAGTGTGACATCTGTCTCTCTCCCTCGCCGACGTCTATCATGCATCACGCTCTTGCTTTGCCCTCTTGCCCAGCCTTTTAGCGGCCGCGTTGCTTCGAATGTCTCGACTCGCTATACATATCGCTGCGTGTCAGGCGCCTTTTCCCCAGCTAGTTGCTCGCTTCAAGCTGCGCCTGCGTCACCGCCTTCTCACCGTCTTCACTGGGCATGGATAACATACTGACATGTTTCCCGTGCACGTGGGCTAAGTACGGGCGAGACTAGGCCTGTCAAAAGCTCGGTCACCGCGTTCGAGTTCACCACCAACCAGGATGCCAGCCTGAGCTAGCACACTCGGGAGCCATCCCCGATCTCGCGTGGTACAAGGATCGGCTTGCTGCTTAGTCGAATCCTGCTTTTATTAAGTCAGGCTTGCATTCCTATTACAGATGTGAACGTCTTCGTCGAGGCGCCTTGCAGAAGCGCTGCATCGCCGAATATAAGTGCAACGACGTATGGTGATCTGATGTTCGAGAACACCCTGCGATCATCGACCGCCTGACGTTTGTCTGCTTGGCGCTTTGTGTGCTATGTTGTTGGATACTGGCCTGCTTTGTCTCGATAACGAATGTCACGAAGAAGTCACGAGAAGCCTTTGCGAAACAGCCGAGGTTAGCCCTGTGAAGGATGCGAAAGAGCTTGATGCCCTCTACCCTGGTAACCACCATACATCATTGGTAACAAGAATCGATCAAAACTCTTAGTTTGCATATGGCCTTGGCTCTTGATTTAACACGGTCCTTTGATTCGCTGGACGCAGATACATGTTATGGCATTGCGAAACAAGCAGTGACAGACGGCCGGAGACGGACATTCGAAGCAAGGTTAATATTCAAACACTTGCAATGAATCGCAGTATGCTACACGATGAACCTGTAAGCTTGGGCGAGGCAGACTCGCCTTGCGCAGTGAATCAGACCACAATGGCATTGAAGTCGAAACAAAGACTCCCACACCTCGCTGACATTCACAGTGACTGGTGAAACACTATTGTGGCAGCATGTGAACGACACCTCGCCCGACCTGATATATTCTCGCAGTCTAGACCTGTGACTGCGTGCGACAATGGCTGACTGACATTAACTCGAGACGCGGATCTCGAACAGAAATTATGGAACTCACTGCCACAATTCAGCGCCTATCCTTGGAGGTCACCATACAGTCACGCTTCCACGTCTTGTTCATGCGATATCCTGTCACAGATCTGCTACCCGATCACCCAGGCATTGGCCTTCGCATGCAATCTCCGAAAGCTGCGCTACATCGAGAGAAGCCCGACTTAGACAGGTACATGCTTCGAGAGCATGGACTAGAGTTCTACGTTCGTCTTCCCGTAACAACCACGGGGTCTTCCTCTCTTGAGGGCAGCTTTCATACAGACCTTGGCACCGCAATCACTCAGCTCGCTCGAGGTGGAGGTCGGAGCACACTGGACGTCGTCACCGTTTCCGACAACGATCTTGAAGCGCGCGGATACATCTTCCGCTTGACGACTCTCTGGCATGATAGCGGCCATCAAGACGTTCACGACTTTCACATCAATGAGACTGAGTGGAAGGATCTCCTTGGTATGCGCGATCAGCGATCATGGACAAATCTGCTCTTGGATTTGTTCTCGCGGTCCTCAGATCGAGCGTATCTACACGTCGAACGCCAGCTTCAAGGCTCTAAACACTGTCCCGTCGATGCACTCAAGTGGAATGCCTACGACATCTTGACGGCCAATCGACTTCTCGCAATCAACATGAGAGAAGTACGCACCCAAGGCACGCTTCTCTGTCTACTACCGATCCGCGATTTCTACGGTGACAGCGAGCGAGTTTTCACCGTTCGACTTCCTTGCGAGCATGAGTGTGAGATCTCCATCGCATTCCTAAAGACACTGTCGTTAGCCTCTTGCATCGACATGGCGTGTTCGACCTGTGGGCAGATCGTTCTACCAGACAGAGATATCTTACATGCTCAACACAGTGCTGAACGGCTTCGCAGACAAAGGAAAGCCCTCGACGAAGTATTGTGGAAGCACGTCGAAGCCAAAACCTCCGACCGCAATGCAAGGATCGTTACGTCTGGCGCCATCGTCTGCCAAGGTCTGACGCATGCACTTCACTCGATGCAAGTCCCAGAATCGGTATCGCCCGGCCAGATTTGTCCTGCGGACTCTCCTGAAGCAGGCTCCATACTCGATCAACTGAAGAAGACTTACGGTCATTCGTCTGACGCCTTCTCCACAACTGTGGAAGACTTGCACAGCCATTTGCTGAGGACTGTAGATGTGGTTTTGCGAGAAACAACTGGGCTTGAAAATGCCGACATGTCAAATCACATATTCCCAGGCTGGTCGGCCTTTGTCCGCCGCTGGCTGGGGAGAACTATGGCTCTGGTGGCAATGCCAGATTACGCTGGAGAAGACGTGTGGGAATTGTTTGGCGAGGTACCGGACGATGACATCTGTTTCTCGGGAAAAGAGGAGGTTTTAGGTGGCGATGTCGATATTGGGACACTCATGGACGAGGTCTCCTTGCTGTAGGACAAACAAAAACACATACAGAGCTATCAAGTCAAGAAGTCAGCCATATGCTGCTGAATCACACGATCTTACCCATGCTACATTTCGTCTTGAAATTACCGATCAGAAGTCCTACTTCAACGTGCAGTGAAGTTTGCGTTGACTTTGTATGTGTATTCACTTGAACCAGTGTTGTAAGAAGTCACTGCCTTTGTGTGTGCAAAGCCACCACGACACCTGTGGAAGGTCTATAACACGGCAGCTTCGAACGAATCAACAGGTCCTGACTAGATTCTACATCTCCACTTTACGACGCCCCGCACCATCGCAACAACCAACCTTCGACATCTCGCATCTGTCCGAACTTGAACCCAAAGAAATAACTCAAGACCATACCAAGATCACGACCATGTCTAACCTCGCAAATCTTGCCTCGAGCCTACAACACATGGGTCTCCAGCAAAAAGACATCGACTACCATGAATTGAAAATCGAATACCCCGTCCTCGATCTCCTGCCTGAGGATACTCCTGTCGAAGCAACCTTGGTAACGCCAGCTTGTACCGGGTTTCGCGAGAGACCAGAGTCCTCAAAGTACCTTCTGGACTTATCCGGGAGCGACTATATCATTCGAGTGCCGCTCACACGCGATGGACCTTTACCGCTCATGCCTTCGGAACTGCACGGCGTATTTGCTACGCTCGTCCGTCTTTTGACTGTTCATGGGAGGAGCTTGCTTCAAATTGCCACTTACTTTGACCCCGAGCAGGGAGACATGTATCGCTTTCGGCTCTCCACCGAACGCCACGATGGGCAAGCAGAGGTCGCTGGGGAAGCCGAACTGAACAGTGAAGTCTGGGAGGCTGAGAAATATTCTTTCCGGCGCGAGACTTGGATGATACTCATTCGCGGTCTGCTCATAAGGTATACCGACAGGGCATACTGGCATGTCCACGAGAAACTGAAAGGCTTTCGATGGTATCTGAAGCAAATTGCCGACGAAGACTGGGACTGGGAAGATGGCTTTGACGCGAAGCGCTTTTTCAACAAGCATTACATGTATCGTCTGCAGAGTGGGGTGGCTGGAGATACCGATAGCGACGACGATGAGTTCTTCCTGACCATGCCATGCTCACATACGAAATCCCTGTCAGGTCGACAGCTGAAGACAATGTCGGCGGACGAGTGCCTTCGCCTCCGTTGTATACTGTGTGGCCAGCCAGTGGTGCGAGCGCACTTCAGGTTTCGTGCGTGGATTTTCCTTCAACGCGAGCGGGAGGCGCGAACGCGCTTCTCTACGATGCAGATGAATTGGCAGCGGCTCAATGAAGAGTGGAGGGGATGTCAAGAGATCAGTATCCGCGCTGACACGCTCCACGAGGCTCTCCGGCACGCGATGCTTTCCATTCGACCTCCAGAGTCTGTTTCACCTCGGTCCTTGCACGTGTCCTCGTGTGAAGAATTTCTGAAGATTGTCAACATACTTCGGGGACAGCTGGGAGGTTCTGACGAGGACATCAATTGTACTTCAGCTTCCCTCTTTGATGGACTGATGGACAAGCTCGACAAAGCTGTCGGTCTTGTAGATGCTAGTGGACACGAGTCTGGGAATCTGGAGCGGCTGCCCTCTACGTGGCGTGCCATGGCGCATTTGTGGCTGATGAGAACAGTGCAGTTGGTAAGCATCCCAGGGCTCGGCGGATTTGCATCCGTTGAGTTGTTTGAAGATGAGTTCGCCGAGAACGAAAATCGCGCAGAGGGTGACGCGGAAATACGTGAGCTGGAAGCGATGTTGAAAGATGCGCGCTTGGAATGAAAGGACGTGGACTTAGGCCCGTGTACGCTTTCATGGCGAGGATGCTTTGTTCTACACCTGTTGCAGACGTCGTTGGTGCAGATGAATGTAACAGTGTAAGTCACATGGTCCAAAGATAGGTGCAGCTCAACGGTGATCAATCCTTGATACGAATACATGTAAGGACCGGCCAGCCAGAGAAAATTCAGTATGTGTCGAAGTTAACTTTCAAGGCCTGCAAAATCAACAGGCCATCCCGCAGTAATTTCCAATTCCATGTTGGTACAAATTGAATCGACTCCCGTGAACATCGTAGACGCATTCTAGGCCTGAGTCTGACCCGGGCCATAACAGCTCGCGACCTCATCCTCGGGCTCAGCCTCACCAAACTCCTTCCCAGCCTCATCGCAGAATTTCGCCATCGCCGTGTCTTTCGCGCTCAGGCCTTCAGGGTTGTGCGTGGTCCATCGGATATGTGTCTTGTTGAAGACGTTAGTCCACTCCGGGTGGTGTTTTTGCTTTTTGCACTCGGCCGCCACCATGTTCATGAAGTCCTGGCATTACAATGTAAGCAGCTAGCCCAGGTGCAACTGTGAATATCAGAGAGGACGCATGATTACCCAGGTAGCTTTAAATGTCCGAAACTTGAAATGACGTTCTAGCCCTTTGCCATTGTCACATACTTTCCAGCGACCGGAATCGACAAGGGCTGTGGTTTGCGAGACGAGAGTTTCTACGCTCTCGCCTTTTGAGGGTGAGATTTCCGAAGCTGCAACCATGACCTTTCGACTTGAGCTGAAGCTTCTGCCTATTATTGCGTGTTTTGAAGTATGGTAGAATATCCGGGATGACAGAAGACGAGACATGTCGGTAATCACAGTGTTGATGTCGATGATTATGTCGTGCTTGAAGTGGATACACTACAGTGATGGTCGGGTTGAGCGGAGACCCTGCGCTGGTTAAGGAGCGCTTTGCGTAGAAGGTAATCACAGTATGAAATACGAACGCAAAACAAAATAGAACGAGATGTAGGCGCGATAAATCAATGATCACGGAGTTGACCAGCCATCACGTTCTACAGATGGCAAATCTACAAACGTCTGTGCCAAGCATCCGTGCTGCAGAAGTTTAACTCTCAAAGAAAAGCATGTAATTCACGATTGAGGAAACATATATGGGCGTGAAGATTGGTTTGGATTCTCTAGCCCGTTTCGAAACGGATGGAGCGTCTGAGTATTCGTACTGTGGCCACTCTTTGGTGGTGCCTTTCCCATTACCAGAACGCTATCAACCCATCCTTCGAACGCCGGACGCACTAAGATAACCCATTTTCAATGGAACAGATGTACACGCTCTACATCTATTTCTTCTTCTCGGCCTCCTCCTCGGCCTTGGCCTTGGCGCGCTTCTCGCGGACACCGACGAAGCGGGCCTCGGAGCGAGCGTCGCGGAGCTTGCGGTAGGCGTTCTCGGTGGAGGGGTTCTCGGAGAGCTTCTCCTCGGTGACAACGGCCTTGTTGTTGATGGGGAGAGCAGAGTTGGTGAACTTGACGTGCTCGCCGTCACGGACAGCCTTGACCTCCTCGGCGCTGGCCTCACCCTTCTTGGGGGCCTTGGAGTTGCGGGGGAAGAGGATGAGGCGGGCCTGGTAGGCCTTCAGGCGCTCAACGTTGGCCTTGAGGGACTCCTCGCTGAGGTTCTGGCGACGGGGGTCGACGGAGATACCGATGGTGCGGGCAAGCTTGCGGGGGATGTTGGCCTCCTTAAGCTCGGCGAGGGAGAAACCACGGCCAGCACGAACACGGCGGTTGTACTTGACGCTGGGGCAGCGGACGATGGGGCGGAGCTTGTCGACGGGCTTGGGAGCGACACGGGCGGCCTTCTCCTTGCGGGTGTCACGACGGCTGGCCTTCTTGCCGGGCTATGATTGCTGTGTCAGGACATTGCGATTTATACACTGCAGGCGCCGCAGCTCTCAAGGCGAGAGGGGAATTACCTGGTCGAAGTGCACGCGGACGCGACGCTGCCAATCCTTGCGGAAGTCTGCAAGAAGATGTCAGAAAATGCCTTGGGTGCGCTCTCGCATGGGTTCTCCATGGGTGCTCGTACGGTTCTTCAAGATCGGGTTGTTGCCCTTAACCATTTTGCCGGTATTTTATGGGGGATTTGGTCGGTGTCGAGGGTCGTCGGTGGCCTTCAAAACGTCGTCGCAAAGCCAGCTCGAAAAGTCGCTATCTTCAATTCGCAGACTGTGCCCGCGCACGGGCCGATGACTCTTGGCGACTGCGGCAAGTGGGTCTTTTGCACGGCTTCGACGGGAACTTCCGCTTGCTCAAACGCGAGCGCGAGCTATAGCGCGTCAAGCGCGAATGCCCCTCGAGCGCGTAGCGTGTATATTGATTTGTTGCCGTCCTCTCTAGCATATACCACGCACTCGCATCGTCGTCGTCCACACCGAGCACCCTTGTGTGTCAACATTCTCTTACACACCCACGACTCTATGAGAGCACGAAAATAAATCTTGCACAACAATGGCTCCCTCAACAGCGGCGCAAAGGGCTGCTTCCCTTGCAAAGATTCGCGCTCTTCGTGCGTCTGGAAAGACAGCATTCGACTCATATGAAGTTGAAGAGGCAGAAGATCTTTACGAGACCGTCGATGAGGAAGGCTACAAGAAGGTCGTGAGGAACAGACTCGACCAGGACGACTTCGTTGTAGATGACAATGGCGAAGGATATGCAGACGACGGACGAGAGGATTGGCAGAATGAACGACAAGCATATGACGACAGCGAGAGTGAGGATGGCTTACCGAAGCACAGCAAAGCAGGTGAGCGAGGACTTCATGGACAATCTATGCTTCACCTGAACCCGTTTACTCACACTCAACATAGCGAAACGGAAACGCGAAGAAGATGCAGAGCGACAAGAGAAGCTCAACAAGGGCATCAACAAATACTTTAGCAAAAACGCCACTACAGCCGCGCCGAAGCCCAAACCAGTACGAACTGCCGACGATGACGCCTTCATGGCAGGCTTACTTGGAGAAGTCGATTCAAACATCCCCAGCAAAGCACCCTCACATGGAAAATCTGTCAAGAGCAACGATCGTCGGAAGACCAGAGTGTTGTCACCTCCTATCCAGGACAGAGCACCTGCTCGGAGAAGCCACAACGATGTTCAGCCTGAGAGCCCTGAGGGCGTCGCCGCTCTTGGTGCACAGGACGACGACGATGCTTGCTTCGCTCCACAATACAACGACGACGTACCCATGAGCGATCCGCCTCTTCCGTCTTCGCCAGCTGTGAAAGCTGCAGAAAGACGAGAACATGCCACGGTGAAGGAAGAGCCTGTGGAAGAGGATGACCTGATGGAGGTTGCTGAGGTCGCCGCGCACTCGAAGGTGAGAACCGCGAACGTCAACATGAAAGGCAGCAGGCCCGCGCCAAAATTGGCACACCCGGTTTACCCAACACCAGCAAGCTCTTCGCCAACACGGATGCCCATAGACGACATTGACATGGCCAATGTCAACAGAGTCACTGAACAACTCAACATCTTGAGCAGTCCGGAGAAGGGCACCGTCTCTGCCGGCAAAGTGAGCGAAAAGGACACACTGGAAGACGATGGCTCACTACGCTTCTTCTGGACAGACTACACCGAGGTCAACGGAAGTTTGTGTCTCTTTGGCAAAGTCAAGAACAGAACGACCGGCTCATATGTCTCATGCTTTGTCAAGGTGGACAACATCCTGCGAAAGCTCTACTTCCTACCCCGGGAGTACCGCCGTCGTCATGGCCGCGACACAAATGAGGAAGTCGAAATGGGTGACGTCTATGGAGAGGTGGACGAACTCATGTCCAAATCTAACGTCACAATGCACAAGATCAAGCCATGTACACGAAAGTACGCCTTTGAAATGGCCGAGGTCCCCAAAGAAGCCGAGTATCTGAAGCTATTGTACCCTTACAACAAGCCAGCGTTATCGATGGATCTCAGCGGCCAGACGTTCTCCCACGTATTCGGAACCAACACTGCCTTGTTTGAGCAGTTCGTCATGTGGAAGAATATCATGGGCCCATGTTGGCTCAAGATTGAAAATGGCAACTTCAACGCAGTCAACAATGCATCCTGGTGTAAACTTGAACTCCAGGTTGACAAGCCAAACAACATTTCCACGCTTGGCGACACGGATAATCTGGACGCTCCACCACTCACCTTGATGTCTATTGCCCTCCGAACGACGATGAACACGAAAGAGAACAAGAATGAAATCCTTGTCGCCAATGTTCGTTTCTATGAAGATGTCTCGCTCACCGACGTCACGCCTCCTGAGAAGATGGCTTCAAGGTCATTCACAATCATGCGACCAAACGGAGAATATCCCATTGGATTCAAGCTGGAAGTTGAGAAACACAAAGGCTCAGTCATCAGCATGGAGAGAAACGAGGGTGCTCTGCTCAGCAAGTTGCTAGCGATTTTCGCCAAGTACGATCCCGACGCGATCATGGGTCACAAATTGGACGATGTAGACTTCAATGTACTTCTGACTCGCATGCGGGACCGCAAAACACCAGGATGGCACCGCATTGGCAGGCTAAAGCGCAGCGACTGGCCCAAGAACATCGGCAAGGGAGGCGCTAGCTTCTTCGCTGAACGCCACCTCGCAGCTGGTCGACTGCTTTGTGATATATCCAACGATATGGGAAAGTCTGTCATGACTGGCTGCCAAAGCTGGAGTCTTGATGAGATGGTCAACCTTCACTTGGGCGGAAACAACAAGCGCAGAGAAATCGACAGCGACAAGGCGCTCGCAATGGCCACTTCGAGCGCGGGCTTGATCAACTATGTCAAGCTCTGCGAGGCTGACACGTACTTCATCGCAGCACTTGCACTCAAGCGTCAACTACTTCCTCTGACCAAAGTTCTGACCAATCTGGCTGGTAACTCCTGGGCACGTACACTCAGTGGCACAAGAGCAGAGCGCAACGAATTCATTCTGCTCCATGAATTCTACCGCAACAAGTACATCTGCCCTGATAAGGTATATGGCAAGGGCGCGTCCAACAAGAAACTCGAAGAAGCCAACCCCGAAGGCGAAGAAGGTGGTGAGAGCAAGAAGAAGGACAAATACAAGGGTGGTCTGGTCTTCGAACCCGAGAAGGGTCTCTACGACAAGTTCATTCTTGTCATGGATTTCAACTCCCTCTACCCCAGTATCATCCAGGAGTTTAACATCTGTTTTACCACTATCGAGCGAGGTGACATTGGTGAAGACGACGAAAGAGTCCCTGATGTTCCTGGCAATACTGCCGATAAGGGTATTCTTCCTCGACTCATTCGAGGCCTTGTCAGCAGAAGAAGAGAGGTCAAGAAGTTGATGAAGGCGAAGGATGCAACTCCAGATCAAATCGCAACATGGGATGTGAAGCAGCAGGCGCTGAAGTTGACGGCCAACTCTATGTACGGTTGTTTGGGTTACACCAAATCTCGATTCTACGCCAGACCTCTAGCTGCCCTCACGACTAGCAAAGGTCGTGAAATTCTGCGATCAACCAAGGAGCTTGCTGAAGGTCAACACGCGTTACGTGTCATTTACGGTGACACCGATTCCGTCATGGTGAACACCAATCTCGACAATATTGCGGATGCAGTCAAGCTTGGCAAAGAATTCCAGAGGAGCGTCAACGACCAATATGAGCTGCTTGAGATCGAGATCGATCACATCTTCAGAAGACTTTTACTTCACGCGAAGAAGAAGTACGCAGCCATCACGATGAACGAGAGCGAGGGTGTCTGGAAAGAGAAACTAGACGTCAAAGGTCTGGACATGAAACGCAGAGAGTACTGCCAGCTGTCTAAGGACACATCTGAGTGAGTTCCATCCCCAATCTCAGACCTATTCATAGAGCTAACATATCGATAGGGATCTATTGAAGCATCTACTATCTGGCGAAGACCCAGAAAAGGTCGTATCACAGATCCACGATTACCTCAGAGACCTGGGTGACAGGATGCGAAACAACGCAATTCCTGCCTACAAGTACACGATCTACACACAGCTTGGCAAGAACCCTCAAGATTATCCCAACGGAGGTTCAATGCCATCAGTCCAGGTTGCCCTCAAACTCATGGCGAAGGGCAAGGCCGTTAAAGCCAAGGATGTCATGAGCTTTGTGATTTGCGGCAACAGCGCCAACTCGGCAGAGAACGCGGCGAAGAATGCCTACCCAATGGACGAAGTACTAGCGAAGGGCTCTGAACTCGTTCCCGACGTCGATTACTATCTACACAAGCAGATCCTGCCTCCTGTGGAACGTCTTTGTGCCCCTATCAGCGGCACTAACGTGACTCTTCTGGCAGAGTGTCTGGGTTTGGATACTTCCAAGTACCGGGTCTCCAGTGCTTCTAAATTTGGCGAGCAGACCAACGAGATCACAACGCTCGAGAGCCAGATCCCTGATGACATCCGCTTCAAGGACTGCGAGCCACTGAACTTGCTTTGCTTAGGATGCAAGCAGCATTTCGAGTTCCGGGGCTTGAACTACACGCCTCCATCGGGCGAGGAGCCTCTGGTCCCGCTTGGCGTTCTCACAAACAACGGCATCACCTGCCCGCGTGCAGAATGCAAGAAGTCCATGTCCACACTTACACTCTCTGCTCAGCTAGAGACGTCAATTCGGCAACATACCTCACGTTACTACGCTGCATGGCTCGTGTGCGACGACGCAGCATGCAACACACGAACGCGGCAGATGTCCGTGTATGGCCACCGCTGTCTAGGTCCCAAGGGCCTCGCCTACGGCTGCTCAGGACGAATGTCATTCGAGTATTCGGAGAAAGCGTTGTACAACCAGCTGTTGTACTTGCAGGGCATGTTCGAAGTTGACAAGACGATGGAGAAGATAGCGAAGAACGTTGTCAAGAACGAGGAGAACGAGAAGGTGAAGATCTTGGCTGGCATGAACAGGGAGCGCTTCAGTGTTTGTGCGGACGTGGTCAAGGCGTTCTTGGATAAGAGCGGATGGGGTTGGGTCAGCATGGGTGGACTCTTTGGGTATGCTTTGAAGCAGTTGGCCTGATTGGGCTGTGCCGGGGGTCTTTATTTCATGATGCTGGACAGACAGCTATGGGTAATGCATATGGGATACTATTTATATTTCTTCTCGAGCTTTGCTATTCTGTGATTCATCATCTCTTTGGTCAGAAAGTCGCATACATTTGACTGTCTTCACATGTATACTGATTGACGAGGTACCGACCCGGATTCACTGGTAGACATCGTCATTGACCATCGACGCTCTCGTAGGAACCATTTCTCTCTTACTTCTCAAAGCTACGCCGCAAGCACTAGACCATCGTCATCATCCAAACCCGACCTTATCAAAGCTTCCCAAGAGGTTCCACGAACGCCCTACCAGGACCCACGGGCAGTCTATTTGACAAAACACTTGCGATCTGAACACCATACAGTAGCAAAAAATAGGTACTCAACACTGAAACAACGGCAACAAGGATCAAATGCTCGACGCCAAACCTGGCTTTAGGATATCCATAGTGTGTAGGCGCGAGGGGTCCGACCATTTTCTTGAGCGGCGTGATCTTCTCGGCTTTCATCGTTGATTGTCCAACATGAGTGCCTGGGAGTCCGTCCATTGACCATGCGTTTTTGAGAGCCCAGTATCTGTCCGATCGTCAGCTTCTTCAATCAACCAGCGAGTGTTTTCTCGATTACCTAGGCATGCTATTTGAGGTGTCACCGGCTGCCTCTTTCTCGGCTTTCTTCTTAAAGAAGTCATTGAGGATAGGTCTGTAGTCCTTGAAGTCATAGTATGGAACGGAAAAGCCGCACGACGTGCCGACTTGGTGGACGTCGACGATGATGATACTCCGTGTGCCGGGGATGCAATCTATTTTGTGCTCTTTGACAAACTCGTCGAAACCCGCCGTGCCGTTCTCGAGCACTCGACCATGCCCGAAAAGTCTCATGATTCTGGGCGGCCCTTCGAAGGCATTCAGCATGATGGTCACTCTGTTATTGCCGGGCTCGTAGATGTGCGAAATGGTCTCATTGCCACTGCCAGTGAGCTCTTGATACCAGAATGTCTTGCGGTCGAGCACGCCGAAGTACTTGCCGCCTTTGGGCGAGACGTTCACATGGCCGCCGCCGGACAAGGGCGCTGTGCTGACGAAGAACATCTTTTGGTCCAGGATCCATTTTATGAGGGACTAGGTTAGTGTCAGTGCATTTGTAGTGTGGAGAGTGGGGCGTATGTGGGCAGAACACTGACTTCGGGGATTTGTTCGAAGAACTGGCCCATCGTTGCGAGATGATGTTGACAAGTAAGTCAAGGGAAGAGGGAGCAGATCACCTGTCTTATACTGACGACTAATAAGAGTCAATGGTGGTGAATGAATAACACAACCAGTCATCATCAGTGCTGTAGGGTTCGGTCCAAGATCTTTGCGGGGTCAAGGTCAAGTCACATCGTCGTCTCGACGGCATTTGGCCTATTCCGTCTATCTCCGCCCAGCATTGCTAGATGTAACGAAGATCAAGACATCTATCGTAAGCTGATGACATTGTGAAATCCATCCAAACGCTCCGCCCGAGATCGTGAACTGGCAGTCGGGTGTCGGTGCAAACGCTCACCACCTCACGACGTTGAGCACAACAACAAACAAAACTCGCCACAAACCACCGCTTTCAGATCGTCAGCCAAGCCATCGACCAGAGAGATCAGCCTAAGCCTACATCAATCAAAATGAGTGCCGCCGAGATACAAGCTCTCCTGCGCTTTCTCACAGATGCCAAAGTCCCTCTAGCAACCGCCATAGGCAAAGTCAAGCCACTCCAACAAGCAGGACTAGGCGACATCGACAGCATCGCGAAGGTCAAAGTCGACGAGCTACAGAAGATCTTTGAAGACGACAAGCTCTCAAAACAGATATTGAACGCAGCCAAGCGAAAGTCCAAAAAACGTGCCGCTGGCGAGGATGACACTCCATCCACCCCCAGGAAGAAACGTAATGAGGGTAGCATGTTCTCTCTTCAGAAAGAGCAAACACCTGCCGAACTCGAAGCATCGCTCAAGCTGCCGGAAAGTACAGCCTCGCCTGAAAAACTGGCTGATGTCGTAGTTTTCACGAATCGAGCGCCACTGGTGCTTGCTTTCATCGTCGTCCTTCTCAAATACACAATGCCGGAGCAGCCGCTGTCAAGCCGTCTAAGCTTATCACAAACATACGTGAGCGTCACCAGTCGAGCACGAGCAGTTAGTCTAGGCATTGAGAACGGCCAGAGTGCAGAGGAGTTGGGCATGGGCATTGGTCAGGCGACGGTATCGATCATGGGCAAAGAACTGAAAGTGCTCAAGCGCTGGGGTTATGAATGGAAAGAGGGTGGTGGTGATCAAGAGGCGACGGCCGACCAACAACCCGAAGAGCGAGCGCAGATCGAACCCGAGGTGAAAGAAGAAGAGAACGTCCAGCACGCGGAGCAAGAAACCTTCCATGCAGAACAACAGCAGCCACCCCTCTGGGGCCTAGATCTCGAAGCCCTCAAAAAGACCTCCGAAGCCAACATCAATAACGCACCAACCCTCGCCCGCGCCCAAAGCGCCAGCACAACCAACATGCCCATCCACACGCCCCAGGCCGCCAGAGCATACTTGCTGAAATCCTTCGACGATCCTCCTCCTCCCGACCGGCCTTCCTCTAGCAGCGGCAAAAAGCCCTCAGCAGCCGCCAAGACAGCCGCAAAAGAACGCAACCTAGCTCTTCTGCTTCGAACATTAGATCTACTATATCAGTCTTGGATCGACATTGTAGGTCCCGAGGAACTCGATCGCCGCGTTTGGGGCTGGTATATCCGAGTTAGGCCTGCGGTGGAGCATGGTGTTGCTGGGTGGGGTGGGAAGAATGAAGTGAAGTTGGCTGATATTCTGGCGTTGAGAAGGGAGGTATGAGTGTTGAGTTCATGTAGTGTGTGTGATGTGGTTTGTTGGGCTGGTATTAGGTGCGGTAAGTCTCCAGGTAGCTGTTGTCAACATCGGTCGAAGCAGCATCGGTGGAAAAAAGAGGATGATTGATGGGAGCAGTTCTATCACATACTTGACCTGGCTGAGGGTGATGTGATGCTAGAGATATCACACTCATGTTTGGAGTACTCGCTCTCACGGGCGCGAGGAATGGAACCTGACGGTGAAGAGTGCACGAAGCTTTTAAAGGAGCGGTAAAAACTCTGACAAACAAACGACTTCTTTCCACAATGCGCAACGGTGATATCGACCCTGTAATACAGCAGTACACGATACACCATCAACCCCGCTATACTCTCGTCCGCAATTCGAGAGGGAGAATATAAGACTACTCGTGCGACAGCTCTGACCCTCAAGCAAAAGTCTATCAACCTGCGGCAACAGGAATGTCACATTCCAATGGCAGTCCACCCCAGACCAGAATCGTAAACTCGTCTCGAATAAACGGTTCTCCAAAGAGAATCCAACCAATTGTCTTTCGCCATCGCTGGAAGAGGTACAGGAGAATGGAAAGTCGAGTCTCTGGGGACAAAAGAAATGCTGGGAAAGGTATATCGCGCATGAATGACTAGGCCAGCATAATCCCATGTGTTCGTTGTGTACAAACAATTCGTGAAAAGGCGTGCATGCACGACATGCGCTTAGAAGCTTGTCTTTGTCTTCTTCAAGGCCCGCATTTCGAAATGTGCACAATGCCTGACAATGCGACACTTTTGTGTATGCACCGGCATAACTCGTGATGTCTGTACATCTTGAATCACTGTCCGCAAAGAGGCTTGGGTTTGCCAATTCAAGTCGTGGGACGCATGAGATGGAATCATTACGTGCAGGCATTGACGGCCTCGCAAATCGCTAGTAAGCAATTCTGTGACAAAACTTGGAGATCAACAAGTTGACAAAGTGGGATCAAAAGATCACAACTCTTCGTCATCATCTTGCATCGCCTTGTTGGGTGCATGTGCTGTGCTGCTTGCTTGTGGCTGTGGCGCTGCATTATTCGAGGGAGTGATGTCGTCTAATGAAGCCATCATAGCATTGTCCAGGCCAGGAAGACTAGGTCTCTGCTTCTTGAACGGAGAACCAACGGCCTCAGAAGCACCGTTAACGCCGGCTGAGAGTTTGCCGTCTAGTGGAGGTGTGCCGCCACTTGTCGCAGCATCGAGAGACTGAGGTGTACCGGCGGTTTGAGAGCCAGACTTCTTGGCAGATGAGTCGGATACTGGCTCTGCAGAATGTTGCCGCTTAAGCTAGAAAGTTGTTAGCAGGAACTCTGAATGTGATTGATTTTCGAATAGACTTGCCTTGATCTTCTGCACGCCATCAGCAATCTCGCCTTGTCTCCGAGCGTCCTCTGGCGACAGCATCTTGCCGTTCCCCTGCTTTACGTCGGCATCTTCATCTTGCTCCATGATTGGACCGTCATCGTTGTCTTCAACATCGCTGTCCATAGCATCATCGTCGCCAGTCTTGTCTTTTGACTTCTTCCTTGCACTGGTGTTATCACGGTACCCCGAGAAGCCGACCGTTCCAAACTTGTTCAGTGGACCTAGGTTGGAGAAGTCCGGACCTGAAGACTTTCGCTTGGTGCTAACAGGCGTCTTCTCAGGCTCAGCAGTCTCCAGAATACCCATCTTCCTAAGTTGCTTTTCGCCACGATAGAAGAACGTGAATGTAGCATATGGCTTCTCCGGAGGGTCGATGCCGGTGACTGTTTGGGTGCTGATGCTCTTGGGATCAAGAGTTTTGGGCTTTGCGAATGATGTCGTATGGTCGACATTCTCGTCGTCGTCGCCGTTGCTGTTGCCATTCTGATCACCACCTTCATCGTCGTCGTGTGCATCGAATTGAGGCGAGTATTCTCCCTTCTTGATCTCACCACTAGCGAGCACACGGAACAGAGCAACCTTGATTTGTCCCGCAGCTTCAGGCATGGGTGGCTCATCGTCCGAGTCTGAGCTTGAGAAAAGGTTCGAATCATCATGCATGATGTCCTCGCCGTTATCCTCGCGCTTGATCTTGACATCGTCGTCGTCGCTATCGATTTGCTCGGACTTCATTCGTCTCTTCTTCTCAAGCTTGCTCTTTCTCTTCTCAATGCGTGCGGCCTTGTTCTTGCTGCCTTCGAGGTCCAGTCCATTTAACCAGCGCTCTAATCCAACTTCTCGGAACAAGAATTCCCGCTCAGCAAGACCACCTCCTTCTGATTCGGGTACGCTGACCCATCTTGAGTTGACCCATGTTTCCTCGCCACGTCGTAGAAGTGTCGCGACCTCTTCCTTGGGCCGTCCGTCAAAGTAGATATAGGCAGCGATGGTCTCATTAGGGCTCGTGGTTTGCGGAACGTATGGCGGGATCACGGCGTCGTATCGGCCACGCTCGCTCGTGGAGCCCGGCAGGCCACCGACAATGCGCGACCGGGGAAACGGGTCATCTGGTGTTGCTTCGGGTGCGGAGTACGGGACGTTGAGGCCAGGCGTGAGAAGAGTAATTGAAATAGCAAAGCCGGGCTGCTCGAGGTTGCCGTCCTTGGACAGCTTCGCGGGCGGCACGGCAATGTAGGAGGATATGCGGTTCTGACGGGACTGCTTCTGGATGGAGTTCTCTTTCAAGGGACCCTCCGAGTGGATGCTGACCGCAAGGCCCTTAAAGCAAGGCATCTTGCGGTCTGAGAGGGTGGCAGCGGTGTTTGTGGTAAGCGGTGTTGGTGTGTGGAGCTTGAGCTGGCAGTCGGTGTGGCGGGCGAGTTCGTTGTGCAGTGTTCAGGCAATGGCTTTACTTTTTTTATATAAAACCGCGGCGGGCAGGCGGCTCTGGCACTTGACGTGGTGTTTCTTGGATGCGTGTTCACGTGCAGCGGGTGCAGTGCAGCGGGTGGGCAGGCTGAAGTGGCAGGGTACCGGTAGTGATGCTCGCGGGAACAGGTCAACTTGCAGGGGTGGTGGGGAGGCTTTAGGCTGCCCTCACGCGGGACCTGAGACCTGTCTTGTTTGTGATGGGGGATAGAGAGGGTATGTGAGGGTGCCGCGTGTGTGCAGGTGGTACAATGAGCAGTGCAGGCGGTGTATGTCGCAGAAGCAAAGAAATGCCAGCTCCACAGTAGTCAACAAAAGTCGCCGCGCCTGACTCGTCTGTTTCTTTCAAAGGTCGGTGTCGCGCTGCACTGAGGCGCCCGCAGCGGGGTGTTCGCTGTAGTGCCCGCCGTCTGCCTTGACGCCTTACACTTCACCGAGCATTGTCTGGTCTGCGACCGCACGGCTGAGTGACAGTGATTGTTTGTTCAGATTCGAACTATCAGGTGATCATCGTTGAATTGAAAGCATCATCATCATTCACAAGCAAGTATCGCCACAGCAAGGTTTCAAGGCAAACAGTTTGCTGGTGGCGTGTGCAGCTTTCAATCCGTCTTTCCCTTTCATCAACATTGTCTCTGACATTCTGACTCCACTCCTATCACACATCAATCATGTCCAAGAAGAACCTTCTCATTTGTTTCGACGCGTTTGGTACGCTGTTCACTCCTCGCAAACCTGTAGCTCAACAGTACAGCGAGGTCGCAAGGTCGTTTGGCCTTGTGGGCTTCACAGACGATGACATAGCCAAATCATTCAAGGAGGGTGAGTGGTCGCTGTAGGTGTTATTGAACACAATGCATGATGCGGTTTGAACTGACATGGTAACCTCCACATACAGCTTTCAAGCATGAATCTAAGCAGAACCCGAACTATGGCAAGGCCACGGGCTTGGGAGCCGAGAAGTGGTGGGGCAATGTAAGTGACATTGAACACAATACATGCATCAGTCTGGCAGTAGACATAGATATGCTTGTGGATACTGTGACGGCATGATAACTTATCTAACACCACACGCAGATAATTCATAATACCCTCAAGCCATACTACCAGTCCGGCCAACAACAAGCGCCCACAAATCTAATCCCAAGTCTCATCCATCGTTTCCACTCCAAAGAAGGTACATGTCGACAACCACTGATAACAAATTCTCTCGAATAATGTCACTGACATTTACCCCAGGCTACACTCTCTACCCGGACGTCCTACCTCTCCTCAACCAACTCCGATCCAGCCAACCATTACCCGGCCGCACAGTAATAGGCGTCATCACAAACTCCGACAACCGCACAGCCGACATACTAACCTCTCTCGGCGTCCGTGTCAACCCACTGCACTACGGTGGCAACCCAAGTAATCAGAGCACAAGCTCGCAATTCGACATCGACTTCACCGTCCTCTCCTACGATGTCGGCTTTGAGAAGCCCGATGCCCGGATCTTCGCAGCCGCAGAGGAGACGTTGGCTTCTATGCTGGACGCCGAGAAGCAGCGGTTTGACGCCGACGAGTGGAGCAAAGTGTATGTTGGAGACGAGTATGCCAAAGACGTCGTTGGGGCGTCGCAGGCGGGGTGGAGGGCTATTTTGGTCGATCGTGAGACGGCGGGGAAGCAGGAAGGTGTCGAGTGGTTGCATGAGGAGAGGGCGCCAGGAAGTGTTGCTGATGCCTCGGGTGGGAGGGATGCGAAAGCGCTCGGTTTTGGCAGTCTGAAGCAGGTGGGGGAGTGGTTGGCTGGGCGAGGTTGAGGGGATTGGAGTAGGTCGTGTATCATACTATAGAGATGGAAACCAAATTATGGCGTTAAAGCTTCAAGAATGTATGTTGAGATCCAAGACCGAGAGAGTGTTCGCAGAGCTTGTTCGAGCACCTCTTCGATCAAATAGCCTCAGGAGCAGCGTGAGAAGAAAACATTATGATACGATAAGATTGTCGATTTTCCGGTAACGCCACGCTAAAAGCTTCGTGATGAGAAATGTACAGTGGAAGCCTCAGAACTCGATCAAATGGTCGTTCAGCCCTCCTCTTGGTCCATGTTCTCCCTCTTTCCTCCCTTCTTCGCGCGGCCGCCACTGATGCCCTTGCCTCTGCTTGCACCGCCCTTCTTGCCACCCTCGTGCATGTTCTTCATCTCCTGCACGGCGATGCGCTGCGCTTCACCCACCCTCTGTGCAAAGACCATCACCTCGTCACGCTCGGTGGGATACTCTTCGAGCTTCTTTCCAAGCGCCTTCTCGATGCGTTGGAAGATCTCGATGTCATACTGTGTTACGATGGAAATGGCGACACCGCTCTTGCCAGCACGGGCGGTTCGACCGACTCGGTGAACATATGTTTTGGAGTCAGGAGGCAGGTCGAAGTTGACTACCAAATCGACGGAGGGAATGTCGAGACCACGCGCGGCGACGTCGGTGGCAACCAGAAGTTCCTTGCCACCAGTGCGGAACTTGTTGAGAGCGCCCAGACGAGCGGACTGGTTCATTTGACCGTGTAGAGGGATTGCGGAACGTCCGAGGGCCCGAAGCAGGAATGCAATGCGTGCGGCTTCGTTGACGGTGCGAGTGAAGATGATGCCTGTCTGGCCAGCGAAGTTGTGAAGGAGGGAGATGAGGTAGATATCCTTGTACTTGTGTGGGATGAAAAGGTAGTTCTGTACAAGGTTCTTCACGGTCTGGTACGAGGAGGACGAGATGTTGACGCGTACCGGGTTGCGCAGAGCGGCACGGGTCAGGTTGTCGAGCTTGGTGTTCATCGTAGCAGAGAAGAGCATAGTGTGGCGCTCAAAGGGCAACACTCGAATAATCTTGTCAAGAATGGGACCGAAATCGAGATCGAGAAGACGATCGGCTTCGTCCATGACAAGGTACTTGAGCTGGCGCAAAGAGAAACCCTTGGTGTTTTCGAGATGATCGAGCAGACGACCAGGAGTGGCAACAACGATGTGAGGGCGTTTGCCGAGAGCGATCGCTTGAGGCACCATGTCCATACCTCCGACCAAGACAGCACATTTGACGTTGATCAGGCTGCCGAGGGCCTCGAACTGTTGGCTGATCTGGTAAGCCAACTCGCGCGTGGGTGCAATGACCAGACCAAAGAGAGGCTGAGGCTTGTCCAGCAGCGCTTGTAGCATGGGTAGAGCGAATGCAGCAGTCTTTCCGGATCCAGTCTCGGCCAGTCCTATGAGATCCTTTCCAGACAGGGCCACGGGCAGCGACTCGCGCTGGATGGGCGTAGGCTTCTTGAAACCGAGAGTTGCACAGGCGTCGCAAAGCGAATCGGTAAGGCCAAGGTCGGCGAAAGTCTTCTCTGCTTCGACATCCTCGCCTGCGACATCCTCTGCCTCGTCTTCTACATTGTCCGAGACGCTTTCGCTGTCGGCCTCCTCTTGCTCTTCTTGTGCCTTCTTGGATGGTGGCGGTGCTACTGTCTTTGTAGGCTTCGCTGTCTTCTTCTTCTGCAGAGCAGTACGCTCAGTAGCCTCGTTGGAAAGCTTTCGCTTCTTCTGGACAGGGTAGGCCGGCATTGTTGTAGTACGTGTTTTATACACGCCTAATCCAGTCTGTCGCAACTGCATCTGCTTTTGCAGCCGCGGCCAGAACTTTTGCTGCTGATTGCGGAGGTTATCTTGATCTTGCGCCGGATCTAATTCCGTGCTGCTAACGTTAATTCTCAGCCGAAGCTGGAGAAAGCCTAAATCTCAAGTTTCAATCGATGCTTTCTCGAAAAATCCAATAATTCAATCAACAACTACCACAACTCGCAAACATGGTGAAAAGGAGAGTCAAGAAGCGCACACATCTCGGAGCGCCTGGGCGCCCACCAGTCCCCGGCAGTGCGCCTGTTAGGTCTGGCAAATCTGGCGACAGGACGCCTAAATCTATGGTCATTCGCATTGGCGCATCCGATGTTGGACCTTCGGTGTCCCAGCTGGTCAAGGACGTGAGGTCGATGATGGAACCTGCGACAGCGACAAAACTGAAGGAGAGAAAGAGCAACAGTCTGCGCGATTACACTTCCATGGCTGGACCTTTGGGCGTATCACATCTGCTTCTGTTCAGTCGCAGCGACAACGGCAACGTACAACTGCGAATGGCCGTGACACCTAGAGGCCCGACGCTCTGTTTCAGAGTGGAGAAATACAGTCTTTGCAAGGACGTTCACAAAAGCATGAAGAGGCCCAAAACTTCAGGCAACGAATACCTCTCGTCACCGTTGCTCGTGATGAACAACTTCAGCTCAGCACAGGGCGAAACCGAGGAGACCAAGGGCAAGAAGAACATTCCCAAGCACCTCGAAAGCTTGACCACAACCATCTTCCAATCGCTCTTCCCACCGATCAACCCAACGACCACACCTCTCAAATCGATCAAACGCATCATGCTTCTCGACCGTGCACCTCACGATGCCAACACAGAAAATCCCAGCTACGTACTTAATCTACGCCATTACGCGATTGAAACAAGGACAGCCAAATCCGTGCCGAAAGCTCTGCGCAAACTGGACGCTGCTGAGAAGCTGAGGTCTCAAGGTGGTAAGCGCAACCGCGGCGGCCTGCCCAATCTGGGTAAACTGGACGATGTGGCAGATTACCTACTGGATCCCCAGGAAGACGGCTTCACAAGCGGTAGCGACAGCGAGCCCGAGACAGACGCCGAAGTTGAGATTCTGGAAGACGACACACGCCGCGTTATGTCCAAGGCGCAGCACAAGAAGCGACAAGAAGATCTCAGCGATCGCCGCGATCCCACAAGAAAGGTCGAGCGCAGAGGCATCAAAATGCACGAGCTTGGTCCTCGCATGCGATTACGCTTGACCAAGGTGGAGGAAGGATTGTGCACAGGCAAGGTCATGTGGCACGAGTACATTCACAAGTCCCCAGAAGAGCTCAAAGAGATGGACCGCGTGCACGCAAAGAGGAGGCAGGAGAAGGAGAAGCGCAAGGCGGAGCAGAAGGCTAACGTTGAGAAGAAGAAGGCGGAGAAGGCCGCGAGGAAGGCCAGTGGTAAGCCTGATGCCGAAGACGATGACGATGACGAGATCATCGGTGACCCATACGATTCCGACGAGGACCAGTGGCAGGACGACGACATGGAGAATGTCGAAGACGAGGATGAGGACGAGGAGATGGAAGATGAGGAAGAGGAGTGATGTAACAATATGTATACCCTTATTAGCTGGGATATGAAAAGCCAGCATTACATTCAGGCTATCGCCATCGACAATGCCTGTAATATCGTGCTATATGCTTGAACATGGTTGGACTTGCTATGAGCCTTCCTCCACCTATTTTAACTTCAACAACTGGTTTCATGGAACTCTGTGATCACTTCTTCTCTCTTCAGCAGGGCAACATTGGTAGGCCCGCAGCCTACATTCTTCTACAAGCATCTAAAAACACCACTTCTTGCGTCCTGGTCCTGAGCTGAGCACCTCAAATAGTTCTCCTACCGTCGCTTCCTGCATCTCCACTGCTACCGCGACTTCTAATGCTTCCCACAATTCCTACAACACTGGACCGCGAGACCTCCTCAGCACCGGCACCTTGACTTACTTCGGACCCGATATACGGTATCAGGGACCCCAAAGCATTGGCTGATGTTTGATCCTCTTGACGCCGCAAAGCTGCTCTGATCGTGGCGAGCTCAATCTGCACAACGACTTGACACAACACCACACTTACGGCGTACCGAACAAACACCTGCACGCTCTCAAGGGCGCTAATGAAGACCAGGCTGGACAGTACGAAGATACCAAAAACCATGTGCACCACTACGGTTGCCTGGGCCAGCCAGAAAAGGATTTCTGACCAGACTGTGGGCTCCGCGGTTAGCAAGTGGGTGTAGGGATCTGAGTCTATCAGACGGTGTAGCTGTGACTGTAACCATCGAGCTTTCGATTTCGTGGCGTATGTCTGTGATCCTGCTCGCGAAGATGGCGATGTCGCAGGCGACAGCCCAGTATCAGGATGCGTTGGACTTGCCACTGTGCCGACGAAGTCCTTCGTGTTACTAGCAGTGCCCCGATGGACGAGCCATAGTTGGCATCTCACGGCTATCATCGCCCATGTTTGCTCTATTGCGCCCATGAGGAACCACACCATCGGCATGAATAGCGCGCCGCACCTCCAGCCTGAGATGGTCCGCAGATCAGTGTAGACGCTTATCTCTACCCCGTTTGCGATGGCGGCTAGTGCGACCAAGTAAACACCCACACTGATCGATCGTTTCGCTGATATATGCCAGCGCGCCATTATAGAGTCTGGTCGAGTGACCCCCGTGGCATTCAATGCAGGACATTGGGTATCGTCCAGATCAACCAGGAAGTCCGCCAGCCTCGTCCCAACGAAACTTCGATCTGTATCTTTGAGAACTTCTCGCGGATCCACTCGCCTGAACACGCTTCCCAGATAGCTCGTCGGACAACCCAGTGCAATCAGCACGGCCAGCAGCGGACGCCGCGTCGATATTACGGCAACTTCAGCTACGCTCGGACCGATGAGGAGTAGCACTGCAGGAATGAGGCCTAGCACGACTTGTGCAGAAGCATAATTTGATGCAATCGTACCAGGGAGGCCGGCGAGTATACAGTCCGCAGCGCAAGCGCAGGGTGTCGGGCACGTCGCGTTGCTTTGAGTGTTGATATAGGCCTGGATCTGCGGCTCGCATCTGGAAGCAGCGGTGGTCCAATAATGTCTACCTTCGGGAAACCAGTTCTGTAGTTTAAGCGTTAGGATCGCTGTCGCTCGTAGAGGAAGGAGGAGAAGTGCCAGATGAAGCGTTGTTAGATGCATTCTTGATCGTAGACTCGAGGGCGATCCGTCGGCGAGCTCGAGAAGATTGCCATCATGTTCTACAGAATGCCCATACTCATACGAGCAAGTGCAAGTAGCCTTGACTGTGTCACAAACACGCTTTCAAGCCGGGTCGCTGCGTCTTGTCCAACGTGTGGCTTGAGGGCGAAGGGGAAGCATCCAAGCAGTATGCAGCCTGAGCGAGTCGGCTGTGATAGACGTGGTCTGCATGGCTGCGTGGAGCGTGCATTAATCAAAAAGAAGCTCTTCTGTGATACCTAAGAATGCACCTTCTGCTACATGCGATGGCTAGCGTGTTGCACTTCGGTAGTTGAGGCTGTAGATCTGTTGGCTGGCGCTTCATGCTCGATCTTGAGTAACCAGACGAGCCGGTCTAGGTCTGCCTCTATATTTAGCAGTCAACTGCCTGGTTGGTATCCTCGAAGCGGTGTACTTTACTGAGGGTATGAGTGGTGTTGTTTTGGAGAGGCCCGTCCGATGCGAGGTGAGTTTAGTGGCGCTTGCCCTCCTTGTTGAACCCGATTGTCACACTTCCCTCTTTCGTCTGCATACCAAGCGATCTGGGGCTATGAAGCTCGTCAAAGCTCATATATACCAGATAAAACACCGCACAATGTCCAAGAAGTACACGATCGCGTCAAGATCGTCACGAAATGAGAAAAAAATCGCATACGTCGAGACTCATTTCAGAGAACTAACCCCAAACCCTATTTACAAGCAGCTGTTGTCGAAAGGCGTGAGTTTGCACTGCTACAAGGTACATGTAAATGTCCCAGTCAACAGCTCAGGACGTGAATGTATGCAAAAGAATCTGACTTCCGCTTGCTTTTGTATATACCTCATTACAGCGTTTATCCAGGCGTCAAGTATCGATCTACTGGAGTGATCGCACCACCTTAAGCAGATCGCCGGTGACACCCATAGCAGTCACGTCCGCACCAGCACCAGCACCCTGGATAATGAGCGGGTTACCGCCATATCTCTCAGTGTAGAAGTTGATGATGTTGTCGCTGCCCTTGAGCGCAGCAATAGGGTGGCTGGCATCGAACTTCTCCAGACCGACCTTGACCTCCTTCTTAGCCACGTCAATGCTACCCACGAATCGGACAACCTTGCCCTCCTTACGTGCTGCCTCCTTGAGCTCTTCCATCTTTGAGTCGAACTCAGGCAGTCTCTGCAAGAACTCATCGCCGCTGCTGCAGCTCTCCAACTCCGCCGGGATGAGCGACTGAACGGGGAAAGAGGTCGGCGACTCGACGGGCAGACCAGCGAGACGGGCAAGAATGGTCAGCTTGCGGGCCACGTCGAGACCGTTCAGGTCGTCACGAGGGTCAGGCTCGGTGTATCCCAGGTTCTTAGCTTTTGTAACCTCTGCAGCGAAAGAGCCACCGCCGCCAGCCACGGGCATGAAAGCGTTGAACAAGAAGCTCATGGTGCCGCTGAAAACGCCCTCGATCTTGGTGACCTTGTCGCCCGTTTCGACGAGCTCGTTGAGGGTGCTGAGGACGGGAAGACCTGCGCCGACAGTGCTCTCGTGGTAGACGTGGCCAGCGCTTGCTGGGCCGGAGCCATTGGCGGCAGCGGCTTGGATCTGTTGCCACAGATCGTATGTGTGTGAGAAAGCCTTCTTGTTCGGTGTCACGATGCTGACACCCTTGGACAGGATGCTGGGGTAGGTCTCGGCGAGGGTCTGGTCGGAAGTGTTGTCTACGAGGATCACACGGCCAGGAGCTTGGGCGAGCTGGTCGAGGGTGGAGGAGAAAGGCTGCTGGGCTTCGGAGGACTGATCGAGCTGTGAAAGGGCGGAAGATATGTCCAGAGGCTGAAAGTCACGGCTGAAGAGCTGTTTGGTACTGCGACGGACGAGCACAAGAGAGAGGTTGACAGGCACAGGCTGCTTGGAGAGACGCTGGCGGATGTGGTCGAGTTGAGAAAGGAAGGCTTTGCCTACGCCGCCGACGCCAACGACGCCGACAAAGATTTGCTTAGGACCAGACATTGTGATGGGAGAATAGATGTTATATGTATCGTTGTTCGATATAGTAACTCAAGCTGATTTACTTGCACGCCATTGAGTCGTACCTTAGATTTTTGAGACGGTTTGGCGGGGTCGAGAGGGTCTGATCGACACCGATATCGCTTCATTGCGTCATTTGATCCCAGAAACGCTCCATGTCCTCTCTAAATGTACATATACATAGTATGTGCATCAGAAAACATACATGTGAATTTATTATGTATTGTATCTGGACGTTCGAGGATGCCAATCCCAATCAAGCCCTCAGCCTCGAGAACCGTAAGCTAACATGCTTCCAAAAGCAGAATCCGATTTTTGCCCTCGCATAGTAATACACGCGCGACCAAGAGCCAGTCGCACAGGATATCATGAGTGCCGCCGTAATAGTTAACTCCAAAAACAAGATCCGTAATCACGGCTCATAAACTTCCTGTGGCCATCAACTTGTTCTGCTGATTGCGATAATGGTCCAGCACCACGTCTCTCATCAGCTTCCTAGGTGCCCGACGTCCTGTGAAGAGCTCAAATTGTGCAAATGCCTGCTCGGGCAGATGATCGAAGCCGTCCATCAGAATCCAGCCTCGTTTGGCTTGAGGACGCATTTGTAACACGAAAGATGTGACCATGGGGTTGTATGAGAGCTGTGCAAAATTGTTAGCGAAATTTAGCCAATTCGTGGCGAGGAGTGTATGCCTACCTCGACCGCCACACCGCCAGTCGGGCTTCTCAGCCAGCTGTCTGGCACCCTGAAACTGGTCGGTGCCGTACCGTCTTGTTTCTGCGCTGGGATTGTGCAGACCACCATGGTAGGGTAGCTAAACTCTTGCGGCCATTGGTCTGTGAACTTTTCAATCACCCTGACGCGCGCTGGGGTACCGTCACTTTCTCTCGCATCTTTTATGATGTCTTCGTCAATCAACCGATTGTAATGATCTGCAAGTGCATGCGCAGTGGCGATGGTGCGATTGCACACAAAGATATTGCGCACGCCCATCGAGAGCATAGCATAGACAGCCGAACGAGCTTGTCCGCCTGCACCACAGACGATGCCTGTACTACTGGGGCGGATGGTGTTGGCAGGGGAGAGACCACGACGGACACATGCGCGAAGACCGATCCAATCTACCCACATGTTAGCATTTGCACAACTCACCACATGAGCGATTAGTGGGGACCAAAAAGAAGAACCTACCAGTGTTGTCACCCCAGAGCGCCTTAACAGGACCACTTCTATTTCTTGATGACATGATCCTTAGCTCATCCGGCACACTGCCGTCGTCCAAGAGCTCTCGTATAGGAATGATTGAGTTCACAGCTCCAATTGCCTTTGCATGTGCGCTGAGCACAGTCATCAACGGCACTACGCTCGTCTTGTATGGCTGTACGACGGCAGATCCGCCAAAATTATGTTCGTGTATCAGCCGCTCGAGATCATCCAATGAGGGCGAGGAAAATGTCGTAAATTCATGAGACATGCCGCAGGCCGCATAAGCAGCATTATGCATAGCTGGCGAAAGCGACCAGCTGACATCGCGGCCGTATATGTGATATTGCATGGGTTCATGCTTGAAGATAGCAAACAGAGCATGGGTGAGCTCTTTGGCTGTCACCAATGGTGTGCCATCACCTGTGCGAGGACGCCAGGTTTCCTCTTTGCGTGGTCGGACTGGTGACAAGACGTAGTTAAAGCAAAGCGAAGTGCGTCCTTTCAACCCGGTGTTGTAGCAAATCAGTCTTGGCATAGTGCTGTCCTCGCGGATTCTGCGCTTGAACTGTTTGACCTCAAAATTGTCCATCTCGCGAGTGGTCTTCATCGAGATCTTTACAAGATCGCAGCCCAAACGGTGCATGCTGTGGTAGGTGAACACAAGCTCGGAATCGTTCCATCCGTTGAGTAACCGAGAAGGGAAGTGCTTGTAGCCGATGATCTTGGTACGCCCTTTTCCGGATGCAATTTTGCCTATGGTGGTATCGCCAAGATGCATGTCAAGCGTACAGTATTCTGGGCCCAGCCTTAGGAATATTTGGCCAAGCTCCATTCTCCGTCCTCGGTCAGTCTCACTCTCCCCCACTGCCTTCTCCACTGTGAGGATGATCGGCAATATGCTCGCCCTCCGTACCATGGCGAACGCCTTGGCTATGAGGTTGGGATCTCCTACGGGCTCAGAAGGAGATGATCCTCCGTCGATTCCGGTTACAGGCACAATAACTTCAATGGCATCTGCTCCAATCTGTGCATCCTCAAGTTCTACCTCGCCTCGAAGGACGCGGTTGATATCCACGACAACGCCGTAAGTATAAGTCCGACGCTCAACAGGAATCTGTGATAGTGGATATGCCGACTGATGTGATGGTCCTCGGTCGTGGTCGCCAATGATATTGCGAAGCAATCTTAGAAAATCTCTCTCGGCTCGTTTCAGTGTAAGGAATGGTCCGTTCGGCGACCGGGAAGAAGAAATTCCTTGTTCATCAGGTGATCGAGGCCGATCGGGGTCTTCCGGTTCCTCTGCTGAAAGGTTGAAGAAATCGTAATTGGCGCACGAGCGTAGTAATGGTCCGCTGAGACGGAGAAGCTGCTTCACTCGATCTTCGGCCCAGAGGTTCAAGTACGCAGAAACGCTTTTCGCATCTCGCATGACATGAATGACAGGATGTGTCTGAGCATACGCTCGTAGAATGTCTGCGCCGCTGTTCTCGAGGTCTGCAAAGTTGAGCACAATGACGGCATTCTTCGAATGTTGGTCGAGGAGTTGCCCAAGTATTTCATGGTGGCGTCGATGATATTCAGCAGATCCTTTGAGCTTGCGATATGCTGCCGCTGTTTGGCCTGTGGTATCGAAGAAGACTCGTTCTGATTCTATGAGGCGACGGCGATATGCGCTCGCAGCGAGAACACCCAGCGAGCTTTTACCCACGCCTTTGACACCGACAAGGACAACAGAAGCTTCTGGCTCAAAAGAAGATTGGCGTGGCAGGACAGTTGGGGTGACCTGAGCAAAGTTTCCAAGACTCTCTATTCCATCGTTAGGGCGGTGGGCCAGCGGCGTCCGGGAGCGTGGTGAAGTCTCTCGCGAGTTGCCATCCGAAGTCACGCGACCAGGCGAGGCTTCAATATTGTGCATCTGCTGGAAGGAGCGCTTGACGCCTGCGTGTGTGGTCGCCATCTCGCGTACATGTGGCACGCCTGTTCGCAGGCGCCGTTGCAGTCGTTGTCGTGAAGCCTGAGAGTTCAGTCCCGTGTCGAAGGCGCCTGGGCCCGGGTGAATCCTTTGCGTCGGGAGTTGCTTCAGCCTGCACGGCCAATGAAACGCGAGAGCCTGGCGGTCGCTCCCTTGCGTACAGCGCGATGTTATCCCTGGCAAGCAGCTTATAGTAAAATGCCATCAACGTGCGTGTGCCGTCTTTCGCCTGCCACAAGTATAACCGTGCCAATATCAATGAATGAGTGTCGTGATGGAGCCTGCTGCACTCGAGGATCGTCCAGGACGGAGAGGCTCGAGCCATGTGCGGGGACGCCCGCAGCCCGCGAATGGCTGGGTGGTGCTGCCAGCTTCTCCGCGTGAGTCGCCTCTTCGCCATCCAGACGACACGGATTTGTCGCCGAGATGCCGCATTTCTCGACGCGTGCGACCGACCTCAATCTGATCGCAGCGGGCCATGAGACAAGGCTTTGAGCACCATGGTTGACGGCAGGCATGTGGCGACGGAGCACAACGCGCACGATGCATCGTCACAGCCGAGGCCTTCGAAAAGAGGCAGAGGCACCTCTCCTCCGCCAAATGGAACAGAATCGACACCTGCAAAGAGATCACGTGTGTCGCGAGCTTGCGATCAATGTCGAGCCAGTCGTGAGAAATGCGACGGCGTAAAGCCCGTTTGCCATACGTGCAACTCTCAAAAAAGAGCATGCACCTACGACGAACCGCCCAAAAAGCGCGGAATCCAGCCAAACTACATCCGGACACTCGAACTTACGCTTGCCTGGTTATTCCAGACAGTCCCTGAGACTCAGACGGCTCTATCAAGAAGTTTGCCCGTCCTGAACGGGCCGGCGCAAAGGTGTGTTCCTCTACCTATACTGTAATTGTTGTTTACGAAGTCACATGCCATGAGCTTCGAAGTTCCGAGATCAATGAGAATGGGCAGTGTGAGCTCAAATTTATGCGGCGTCGACACGTTGCTAGTCATGCTATGTTTGACGACGTGCATGCTTCTTTCATGCGACCTTTTCACTGACTTGATGTAGATTGATCGGAAGCAAGGACAGCACAGGAGCAGAGACACTCCACCAAGCATGGCGCAACAGCTTGGTATGCAGGCAGATCGACCAGATGTTGTCCGGGTCTGTAGTAGAAACAGGCAGTGTCGAGCCTGTTGACCCAACTCTCTCGGATCTACTCTCTACGACTGCCGAAGAGTCTTCGACGCAAAATCTCGGGCGGCCTTCGTTACCAAACAGCCAATCCCTCAACCGCCCACAAAGCAGCAAAAGCGGAATGCCTCCACCAGAACTACAGCGCCACCAATCACTATCGAACTACTTACCAGATAACGAGCCACACAAGCGGATTGAGAGCATTCCTGGGATCGATCGGTCCAAAAAACTTGTGCTTCCTCGAAATGCATGGAATCTGTTAGAATATTATTTTGCGTTCACGCAATCCTGGCTCCCGATGACCGAGAAGCATGGGATCTTGAAGACAATGTATGCTTATTCGACAGATGGTCTGAGCTATCAAGAGGCCTTAGCAGCCGGCGAGCATGCAGAACTCTGGAGTATCATGGCTTTAGGAGCTTTCCAGCTATCCCGTGCCAACCCCACAGACAACGACTTCATCGGACTACGAAATACCGCAAGGGATCTCATTCCTGATGAACATCAGATCAATGCTGGCGCTATACAGTCAAAGCCAGCTGATTCATTCGAGAAGGGACATATTAGAGCCTTGCTTGTTCTGGCGCTCCTTAGCATCTCGAGTCAAGCGTGGCAGTCAGCTTGGCTCGAAGTTGGTCTGGCAGTGCGTCTAACACTCTACCGACTCGGGCAGACAGACCGAAACACGGGCGACAGGGCTGAAAAGCCTATTCTACAACTTGCAGCCTTTGTTATTGAGCATACTGTAGCTCACCAACTTGGACTTCTGCCGCACATGCGTGGCGATAGCATACAAGCATTCAATACCCTCGACGAAGATGGATTAGAAGAATGGGCACCGTGGACTGACCCGACATCTCCTCTGAATGGGTCTGCCAAAGCACCCTCTAAGGCTTTCAGTACATTTAATGCTCTCGTGCACGAATTGCGCGTCGCAGACGAATTCCAGACGCCCGGCAACCACATCAAAAATCACCCTCGAACAGTGGTTGCATTGCTAAATAATGCCTGCAAGAAGGATCATAGAACTCAGCCGTCGAAGTTAGCTGCCAACATGCGCTCACCACAACTGCACAGTGCAATGCCTCCAAATAGCTTCCAGCCGCAAGATCTTGATGGCATGGCTCGCACAGTACCCTCAAACTTGGCCGGGCAGCTCGAACAGTCGGGACTCACACATCAAGATATTCCTCGATTCCCATCGGGCAATTCGCCTGCAGACTTCCTCACCATTCCTACAGGACCGGGCGACTTCAGCTTTTCACCAAACCCTGCAGAAGCGTCAAATGCTATTGCCAATGCAGGATGGCCAAGCTTCGGCGCGCAAATGGACGGTCAAAATGGCGGCGACATCTTCGAAGAACTCGCTATGCTTGATTCAGTGGAGCCGATGGGAGAACACCCGCAGTTCATGCAGAATTTGGGCTTCGGTCCCGATCTCGACTTGGCGGAATTCTTCGGACCGGATTACCAGCCATCAAATCCTCTATTGGCCTACATGCAGCCATCACAGGGAGGGAATAAACAGGGCGGAGATATGGGCTGATACCGAGTGCACACTATGTTAGTGTCACATTAGTCTTTCGACAAAGCAATTGCACTCGACCTCACACACCACCACAAGCGTGGTAGCCCGGTCCCTTGTGCTATTAGGCGTCACATTCCAACAGGCCGACAAAGACATGAAGGGACTACAAAAAGCTACAAGGAGCGATTGTACCCGCTTCTAGAGACTTGTTCATGTCATCTGTAGCCAATCTCGAGGTTGGCACCATCCAGAATGGACACTTCCTCACATATGACGAAACGATTAAGACCGAGCGATCGATCACGGCAGCCTTGAACTGGATAGGTAAAAGTGAGCTGCTATAAGCGCTCTCATGTATTGCTATGTACAAATTAAGTATTTAGGTACGCCATGGGTATCATACAGTATGCTCAAACGCCGGAAAGAAAGCAACACTGTGCATCAAAGAAAAGTTTACAGACGAGCAACTTGCTCCGACTGCATCAAGGTGGCACGACGCCTCTGAGCTTTCATGCCCAAGTCACGAAGCAGCTTCTCCCATGACTCGGCTGCGCGCCTTGCGTGCTCCTGCGGCACTTCCGCGCCCTCCTCGACCAGGCTGGCGCTGAAGAGCTCTGCGGAAACACGGCCTCTGTAGCCAAGACCCACGACAATGGCTTCAAGGACTTGCCTGACAGGAAGATACGCACCGCGATCACTCTCGCCGTAGAACAAACGGCAGTTCCTCGACCAGCTCATGCGAGCGCACTGTGCCTCGTTGTAGTACTTGTGGCCCTCAACAAGCGGCTCATCGAGATACTCGCCATCGACGACTTGCACGAAAAAGACCTTCTTAGGGTCGACGGTCTTGACGAGCCTTTCCATGGAAGCCTTGAAGACAGCGTCCGCATCAGCGGTCTTGCGGTTGGGCGCTTCGGGGTCTGCGTAGATTCTGGCGGTGATGTTGAAGGTATCGAGGCAGATGCCGAAGTTGGGTCGGTCGACGCGCTGGACGATGTCATACGCTTGCTCCCAAGTGTCGATGTATGTTCCCCACGACAGGTTCTCGTATGCGAACTGGATTCCCTCAGGTGCACCAAGGTCGGCGACTTCTTGCAGGTCGGCTGTGATGAGGTCGAGATCGCCGCTGGCGACGTCTTCGGGCAGGAAAGTGGAGGGGATGGCGATGACGTTGGTTCCGAGGATGTGTGCCATTTGGATCCAGAGCTTCATCTCTTCGACGCGCTCGGCATGCCATTTGCGGTCACGCAGGCCTTCGTAGTGCATAAAGGGTTGGAGGCAGACGATTGTGAGGTTGCGTTCTTCGCACATGGAGCGGATTGTTTGGGCGGCGATCAGGTGGTTCTCGTTGGTGGCACCGCCGGGCAGTGACTTGGCGACGTACAGCAGGTCCTCGTAAAAGAGCTCGATATCCATGTTGTACTTGGCGGCAGCATCGAGCTTGCCCGTGAGGTTGTGGACCCAGGCACGGCCCAGCGAGTGGGAAGAGATGGCTGCACGAGGAAGCATGTCTGATGGTGTTGTGTGGTTGTAACTGAAGTAACTGGTTTGCAGGGTTGAAGACCACTTGATAAGCCTCTGCCAAAGGTAGTTGAAGATGTCAAAGTGAGGCTTAAATCGATGCAGGACGGAAAATTGGCTGTACATCTTGGGCGGCTTGCTCAAGAGGATCACTCTTGTTTGTTCGAGGTGGATCGTGGATCGGGTAACACAAACAACAGAGAGGTAAATGTTATATCCAAACCGCTTGCAGGAACCCCCCGGTCGGGCCCTTGATATCTTTAGAAGCAGAAGAAACAAATCAAGCACACCCGTTGTCGTTGAACGACCCACTCTATCGTAATCGCCCGGATCAACTTGGTTGTCGTGCCCCGGAGGATCTCATAAACAGGCGATATGCACAGCCCTATCTCCTAATCGCTACGCACTAGGGGGCGCGCAGACGCGGCGGTACAGTGGTGAGTTCTCATCCTTCAGGCGAGTACGAGCCGTTAGTACAATCTTCCGCTCAGGGAGAACAGAGTTCCGAGGCAAAAAGGGGTGCAAAGAGTTCAGCCGTGCAGGCCAAGTGGGTCTCAAGGTCTCTCAACGCTGTCCGGGAGAAGTCTTCCGAAATGAGCTGTGTCAGGATCGCCGACCACAGGCTATTTTGGGATGAGTCTGTTTCCGCGTTTGGGTGCGCCGATGTGGAAATGAGTTTTGCCAGCGCGATTCCTTCCTCGTGTTTGAGGTTTGCCAGTGATTTGATGTCACGTCGCTTTTGGTAGCGTCAATTTGCTTGAGTTCGTGGGTGGTAATGAGGTATAATGCACGTGCTGGTGCCTGCTGGGTCAAGTGTCGATATCATCAAACATCATGTCCACGGGCAAGGTCACTGTTGCTATTGTCGGAGCTGGCCTGATAGGACCGCGACACGCCGAGAGCGTTGCGAGATGCCCTGATGCATCGCTTGTCGCCTTCGTGGATCCCAGCCCGCAGGCACAAGCTGTCGCACACAAGTTCGGCGTACCGCTGTACAAAGATATCGAAGGATTGCTCGCATCGGAGACCGTATTTGACGCCGCTATCGTGTGTTCCCCGAACAGCACGCATGTTTCGTTGAGCAAGCGGCTGCTTGATGCAGGAGTCCACGCTCTAGTCGAGAAGCCCGTGGCGATTGACGTCGCTTCGGGCGAAGAACTCGTCCAGCACGTCAAGCAGTCTCACAAAACTGCTCTGGCGGGTCACCATAGACGTTTCAATCCATACGTCGTAGCAGCAAAAAAGGCTCTCTCGTCTAAAGCTATCGGCACGCCCATCGCCGTGTCAGGCCTTTGGGCGCTCCGCAAGCCCAAGTCATACTACGAGGCTCCGACAGCATGGCGAGCCTTATCTCAAGGAGGCGGGCCCATCCTTATCAACCTCGTACATGAGATCGACATCCTGCACTACCTGCTCGGACCAATTGTGCGCGTTTACGCCGAGCAAACCGTCTCACAACGCGGCCACGAGGCCGAAGAGGGAGCAGCAATTGTGATGAGATTCGAATCTGGCGTCGTGGGCACTTTCTTGCTGTCGGATGCTACCCCTTCTGCGCACAGCTTCGAGGCGGGCACTGGAGAGAACCCTATTATTCCCAGGGCTGGAAAGGATTTCTATCGGATCTTTGGGTCTGAAGGTACGTTGAGTGTCGGCGACATGAAGATTGAGAGATATAAGACTGGCAGCGAAGGTGCGTGGCAAGACGAGGTCATCGAGACGGATGTGCCTGTTAGCGCAGAGGTGCCCTTCGACGAACAGGTCAAGCATCTAGTACGAGTTGTCAGATGCGAAGAGACCCCTCGATGTACCATCGAAGATGGCCTGCGCGCGGTAGTCGTTGCTGATGCAGTCACCCGGGCTATGAGGACTAGCCAGCCGATAAACATCGCACTTGTGTCGTAATCTTAGAACGACTAATGGCAACTCGGATGAAAAAATGTTATATGGTCATGGTAACGTACGATTGCTTTTGGACATAAATTACATAAGGTTGCGTGACCATCTAGTGTCGTGCCTTCGCAAGCTCTGCAGCAATGACCTCCTTCGTCACCTTGACAGGCAACTCCTCCAGTGTTTTGCCTGTCCAGAAACGGTCTTGCTCGAAGCCCTGGTAGAGCATAGCTTCTGTACCGAGGATAACCTGCCAACCAGCCTTCTCCGCCAGGTCACCGACTTCGGTGTAAGGGGTTGGGTGGTAGCACATCTCCAGCATAGCACCCTTGTGAGGTTTCGCGAGGAAGACCTCAATGATCTTTCTTGCTTCGATCTCAGCCTGTGTCACTGGAGGGAAGTTGGGCACACATGCCACAACTGCTCCAGCACCCTCCAAAGCTTCCGCCTCAGCAGCGGTGCGGACATGCACAAGGCCTTCGCCATAGCCTTGAGACTTGCACCAGGAAATGACAGCATCTACTTCCGCAGGATCTCTGTTGACAAGGTAGATAGTCTTGCAACCCAGGAATGCGTGAAGAGCGTAGACGGCAGATCGTGCAGCGCCACCACCCCCGATAACTAGTCCAGGACGACCACGGTAGACCTGATCAGGTGCGGCGACATTCTGTACAAAGCTCTCACGTACTCCAATGGTGTCTGTGTTGGTGCCTACGAGCTTCTCGCCACGGAAAAAGATGGTGTTGCAAGCACCTACTGCACGGCCTTCAGGAGTGATCTCGTCCAAGTGGGGAATGATGGCAACCTTGTGAGGCATGGTAACGCTTGAGCCTATTGTGCATGTGAGCATGTATTTGCAAAGAAACAGAAAATCGCCACCTACCATAGCATCGCGGGTCCCGGACAAGTTTGAGGAAAGCCTCGACATCAGTGGAAGGCAAGGGAAAGTAGTCCCAGTTCAGTCCCAAGTTCTTATAGACTGTCTGGTGTAGAAGAGGGCTGAGTGAGTGTGCAATAGGATAGCCAAACAGGAAACCGAAGCGCTCTAGGTGGTCAACAGCTGGTGCCGGGCATCTGATAATCTCTTGTTGGGCGGCCATTGTGTCGGTTTTGGTCGATCACAAGTATAGTGTAATGCTGGCTATAGGGTTCCAAAAGTATAGCACAGTCTGAAGAGATGGCCGTAGTCGGTAGTCCAGGAAAAAACGTTTGCGGAGGAGTTTGAAAAGGTGCCAGAGGGTTTGCTGGCCAGTAAAGTAGAACGTGTATACGCTTCCTCGGTCTGCTGGACAATCTTCTTCTACACAGTCACGCAACAAGTCATTGCCATGCCCGATCCTCCATCCCGGACGTCTCTGGGCGGCCGCAACCCATATCCACACTGCAGCCTGAGGTTACGATGTCACGGAAGAGGACTTTGCCCTTCCTCGAGACGGGGCGCATAATCTTCGGCGGCTCTTTCTGGGAACTTCCGGATAGCACCGCATCAACGCCGGTCATGCTGCGGTTTGCGCTCGTAAATGACCGGACTTGGCGCCTTGACTCAAGAGCTATATCCGTCTTGGTATTGAGCACTATTGCCTATGGTCTTCAAGGTGGACAGCACGCCCGGGCCCACCAGAATGGAGGATATCTCATCGTGTGCAGCGAAAATAGTTGGCATTGGGCACGGCCGCGGCGTGGCACTCGGCCGCGTACATAAGGTCTTACCAGCCTTCTCCTCAGGGATGAAGACAGATCCGCGCCACCCACCAAACTCTACCCGGTGATCTCCAACGGACTACCGGCAGGCAAGCTGACTAGCACGCGGCTGGTACGTTTCTGGTTTGAAGGCCGCTTTCTCCGCACTGTTCATACACGTGGGAGCCATCCGAAGTCGGGGTTTGTGCCACCGTGGAAAACTCTTTACCGGTCTCTTTGGGCCAAGGATAGCATCGACAAATTGGCCTACGCTGTCTGGCTTGGAAAAAAACGGAGACCATCTGTGCGTACCCCGTGGAGTACCCGTGGGGTCTGGATCAACACAATCTTCAAATAGGGCCCGTGGATCCGCAGGTGTTTTGGATCGTCCCTCACAGCTCTCTTGCATACCACAACTTGACCTCGTCGAAACACAAAGGTCGACAGCATGGGTCTTCTCACAGTCGTCGAAGATAGGCCAACGCCCAGGGCCGTCTACAATTGGCGCGTCTGGGCATGTGCTTGTGTTGCTTCTTTCGCCAGTTGCATGATCGGCTATGACAGGTAAGACCTGACGAGCGTACAGCGCGATGACTTGATATTTGGACTGACACCATGTAGTGCTTTCATCGGAACCACCCTATCTCTGCCCAGCTTCGTGCGCGAGTTTGGGTTTGACAAGATGAGCACCCACGAGCTCAGCACAACCAAAGAGACGATCGTTTCCTTGTACCAAGCCGGTGCCTTCTTCGGCAGTTTCTTCGCATATGTCTCCGCATACTTCCTGGGCCGCAAAAAGAGTCTTATGATATTCTCCGTTCTCTTCATCCTTGGAGCTGGATTGATGCTGGGTGCCAACGGCGAACGTGGCCTGGGTCTTATTCTTGGAGGCCGTGTCCTTGCTGGTGTTGGTGTTGGTGCATGCTCGATGATTGTGCCCATCTACATCTCTGAGATCTCGCCTCCTGCTGTCAGAGGTCGCCTTGTTGGTATCTATGAGCTTGGCTGGCAAGTCGGAGGTCTCGTTGGCTTCGTAAGTCCATCATATCATTGTGAAGTATTAGAGTAGCTTGCTAACATACGTCCTAGTGGATCAACTACGGCATTGAACAGACTCTTCCATCCAACCACGCACAATGGCTTATCCCTTTCGCCGTACAGCTGATCCCGGCTGGTTTACTTCTCATCGGTGCTTTCTGGATCAGAGAGTCTCCTCGCTGGCTTATGTCAAAGCACCGCCGTGAGGCAGCTATTGACAACCTTTGCTGGATTCGTAAGTTGTCTGCAGACGACCTTTACATCATTGAGGAAGTTTCTTCTCTCGACCTGGTTCTCGAGGATCAGGCTGCCGCTATTGGTGAGGGTTTCTGGAAGCCATTCCAGGTAAGTTATCACGTCGATGGGATGCTTGCCCAAGCTAGTTCTAACACCCGTATAGGCAGCTGGACGCGACCGCAAGGTCCAATGGCGCCTCATCCTCGGCTCCCTCCTATTCATGTGGCAGAACGGCTCCGGAATCAATGCCATCAACTACTATTCACCTCGCGTCTTCGCCTCGATCGGGATTCGTGGTACCAGCACTTCATTCCTGACCACCGGTATCTTCGGCGTTGTAAAGACCGTCATGACCGTCGTCTGGATCTTGTTCTTGATCGACAACCTTGGACGTAGAAAGCTGTTGATGATCGGCGCCGGTGGTGGTGCTGTCTGCATGTTCATTATTGGAGGCTATATTCTCCGTGCTGGCGTCAATCCCAACTCTGATGCCCAGCTCTCAGGTGGAGGCATTGCCGCAGTCTTCTTCTTCTACCTCTGGACCGTCTTCGTAAGTGCAAAGAACATAAACCTTATATTGTCTAAGACAATTTGCTGACTTATACCTTTCTCTTGAACAGTACACTCCTTCATGGAATGGAACTCCGTGGGTGCTAAACTCAGAGATTTTCGACAACAACACAAGAGGTCTTGGGCAAGCGTCGGCCGCGGCTTCCAACTGGTTCTGGAACTTCATTATCTCCCGCTTCACGCAGCAGATGTTCGATACCATGGGTCCCTCCGGATGCGGTGTCTACTTCTTCTTCGCGTCCATGATGATCTGCTCCATCGCATTCGTCTTCTTCCTCATTCCCGAAACGAAGGGTGTCCCTCTCGAAAGCATGGATCGCCTCTTCGCCGTGAAGCCCGTGTGGAGGGCGAACAAGACCATTCTGGACGAGGACCGCGCAAGAGAAGAGGAATTCAGACACGATGCCGACATCGACGGCGTGGACGTTGCCAAAGTAAAGCAAGCTCACCATGAGGATGTCAAGACTGACAGCGCGTGAGGGCTTGGGGATAAAGTTTCCAGGCGGGATATGAGTTCATGAAACAATGATTGTCGGACTATACTGCTATCAAACTTACACTTCACTTTTTTCATTAGCTCTCCTTGATTCATTCACATTTTGATGTCACGTACCAAGCCAGGAGCTTTATCATGAGCTGCTCGGGCCCGCGAGAAAGCTCGTGGCTCGGTCTTTAGCTCAAGCAGAATGAAAACCAATTTACTTTATAGACAAGTATACCAACTAGTATGCGGAGAGACCTTGAATGTATAAATCTTGAAACTAAGATACAAATACTTGGGAACAGTATAATCAAGAACTAGGAGTGGCCGACAAGAATCTAGTATGTAATCTGAGATATATGTATACAAAATATTTCAAAAATCGTGTGCACCCTACTTATTGTTGTAGTCTTGAACTGCAGACCACGTTTTCCAGATTCGATCGATCCTCATCGTCAAGCATCACAACATAGCGCATGAAGCTAATCATCCGCACACTCCACCTTCTTCCGCAAGTTTTCAAACGATCGCCAGGCACCCCCTCCGAAAAATTGCCCGGACTTGGTCTAATCCGTCTTCCTTCCTCGCTTCGAGGTGCTTAGAAAGGCTTCGCCCCAGCCAAACCCCGCCTCCACACGTGCCAAACATCCGTGCCACACCAAAACACACGTCATGTCCACGCGCGCGGTCGTGTTTCCACGGGATCAGCAAGCCGAACGTCCGACAGTGAATGCGGTAAGCTTTTGGTAACGACGTAACGACTACCGTACCGTAACCGGGCCACATGCACTATGGTGCAAGCGGCGGCTTATGGCGGAGTTCGCCAGACGTAGCAAGCCCTTCCCACCGCAATTAATAGGTGGTGGGTTGTGCTCGGATCGGTTTCGTGGGTACTTTTTTCTCGTGTTACCCTCCAGGGTGTCAGAAGCGCATAATCACATGCGCTGATAAGGTACTCCTGTGTGTCTTGCTGCAAACGGACGATTGTTTGACGTGATTGCTCTGGGCGAACGACAAGCAGCTGGTACGGGCACATGCCGAGAGACTGTGGTGTTGAACCGATGTAAGTATGCTTCGCTGGAATGTGGGCCACTATATGGGATCTCACGTTCGGACACCTGCTTCACTGCGGAGTGCCATATATGAGATTCATTAAAGGGTGCGATGCAGAATGACGATGCACGATCCCGCGAACCAGGATATTTAGCGTGCAGAGCTGCGAACGAAATCATGTCGTGTACCGTCGGATATCTGACAAACCCGTTCAACGAGCTGACCACGTGCTTCTTGTCAGAAATAATGCAAAGATACATACTTCCAAGCCTGGCAACGCTGTTTGCGTATGTTACGGTGACTCATGGCCGGATATACCAAACACGCTTCAACGGCACGACGTGGGACGATTCCAACTGGCGAATCACCACCGACCGGCTTGATCAAGGTCATTACCAAACTCGCATGTCCCTTTCCAACGGCTACCTTGGCATCAATCTCGCGGCTGTAGGACCTTTCTTCGAAGCCGATACACCTGTAGATGGAGATAATATAAATGGATGGCCACTATTCGATCGCAGACAGACTTTCGCAACGATCGCAGGCTTTTGGGACAGCCAGCCGACCACAAATGGCACGAATTTTGAATGGCTGAACCAGTACGGCGGCGAAAGCGTCATCAGTGGCGTGCCGCATTGGTCTGGTCTCCATGTAGAGATCGGTGACGAGGTGCTGGATGCTGGCGTGCCGGAAGAGCAGATCTCGGGATTCACTTCTACCCTCGATATCGGGTCTGGTTTGATGCAATGGGCTTATACATGGAGTCCGAGCTCTGGTCCGGCAGTTGACGTCGAGTACGAGATGTTCGTGCACAAGCTCCTTGTCAACCAAGCCACTGTGCAGTTGAAGCTTACGTCTTCCCGAGATGCCAACGTGACAGTGATCGATCTACTGAACGGCGATTGCGCTCTCAGAACGGATTTCGTGGAAAAGAAGTTCGAGCCGGAAATGCCGTTCATTTGGTCAGCAGTCAGACCTCACGGAATCGAGAATGTAACAGCTTACATATACTCTGCGTTGGTCGGCGATGACAGCTGCAACAAAGACAGTCGCACAGAGATCACAGACGATGCCGTGACTGGCGCTAACAGTTCCTCAATCGCACAAGCCATGACAGTGAGCCTGCAGGCCGGAAAGACCAGCATTGTCAGGAAGTACATTGGTGGTGCCTCTAACGATGCTTTCGAGGACCCTCAATCGACTGCACTCAACGCGTCGTGGTCCGCTGCGCAGAACGGCTATAGCGAACTGCTTAGTTCGCACATCACCGAATGGAACAGCATCATGACACCTGATAGCGTTGACGACTATCGATACCCGAACGGCAGCATTCCTGACGATCCGAACATTCTTGAATTACAGATTACTGCTGTCACCAACCCTTTCCACTTGCTTAAGGAGACTGTTGGCACAAATGCGATCGTGGCTACTGGAAATAACACAAAATTGGACGTCAACAGCATCGCAGTTGGTGGTTTGGGTAGTGATAGTTATGGTGGTTTGATCTTTTGGTAAGTGGACCGACGCTCTCCGGTGGACAACTATTTTCAAACACAGTGCTGATGATAACCATAGGGATGCCGACGTCTGGATGCAACCTGGCCTCGTGGTTGCGCACCCACAGTCTGCAAAACAGATTGCCCGATACAGATCGGAACGCTACCCTCAAGCACAGGCAAACGTGTTGACCGCCTATCAGTCATCGCAGAACGAAACAGGAAAATTCTCGCCCGATGGCGCAGTATACAGCTGGACTTCCGGACGATTCGGAAACTGCACAGGAACTGGCCCTTGCTTTGACTACGAATATCACATTAATGGTGACATTGCGCTCCAATTCCACAGCTACTGGGTTGCGTCTGGCGACACTGAGTTCTTCCGCGACGAACTGTTCCCTGTGTATAATTCCATTGCCCAATTCTACGCCGACCTGGTGACTTACAATGAGAGCTCTGGATTCTATGACTTGTACAACGCCACCGATCCAGACGAGTACGCAAACTTCCAGACCAATGTTGGCTTCACCATGGCTCTTATGAAGACTCATCTCGAGAACACCAATGATATCAGGAATCGCTTCGGCCTCGGCGCAAACGAGAACTGGACAAGCATCGCAGATAACATCACGATTCCTGTCTACGACCCTGCAAACATCATTCTTGAGTACCAGACCATGAATGGCAGTATCTCAGTCAAACAAGCTGACGTTGTTCTGATCGACGATTTCCTCGACTACCCTAATCCGTACACTCTAAGTGACTTGGATTATTACGCTGGCAAGCAGAGTCTGAACGGCCCAGGCATGACATATGGAGTCTTCAGCATTGTAGCAAGCGAGATTTCACCGTCCGGTTGTTCGGCATACACCTATGATTTGTACGGAGCACAGCCGTACATCAGGGCACCTTGGTACCAGTTCAGCGAGCAGCTGACCGACGATTATTCCGCAAACGGTGGCACCCACCCAGCGTACCCATTCTTGACTGGAATTGGTGGAGCGCACCGCGTTGCAATCTTCGGCTACCTGGGCCTTCGTCTCATGACTGATACATTGAACGTCGATCCGGACTTACCACCACAGATCCCGTTCCTCAATTACAGGACGATCTACTGGCAGGGTTGGCCCGTCAACGCAACTTCCAACAGCACGCACACAACCCTTCAGCGTCTTTCCGACCCTCTACCATCCGCGAACAGCACTTTTGCGACCGCCCCAATCCCTGTCACAGTCGGTATAAACGGCTCCACAAGTTCAAGCAACGCCACAGTCCACAACCTGTACCTGAACAACACAGTCACTCTAGAGAACCGCCGTGCAGGTTTCAAGAAGACCATCGCAGGAAATGTGGCTCAGTGCCAACGCGTGACGAGCGACCAGGACTATTCTCCCGGCCAATTCCCGCTAAGCGCCGTGGATGGCGCCATCAGTACGAAATGGCAGCCGACTCAATCAAACACATCATCGTCCATGACCGTCGAACTCCCCCTACCCTTCGTTGAAATCAGCGAAATTCGCTTCGACTGGGCGCAAGCCCCACCGCGCAGCTACAGCGTCACGTTCTCCAACTCGTCTGCCATATCAGCAGCAGGTTCGGTGAATGTCACAGCCGATTCGGACGTAGCGGTCAGCAATGCGTACGACGCTTCCAAGGCGAATGATATCGTTCCGTACTCTGGAAATACGACGAACGTGACCTTGAGTAAGCCGGTTTGGAGCGGACGATTTGCCACGTTGACGATTTCGGGCAACAGGGCGACGGAGGGGACGGCAGACGAGCGAAATGGCACCGGAGCAACGGTGGCGGAGTGGGCTATTGTCGCGGCTGGTAGTGAGGAGAATGTTGCTAAGAGGTCGGAATTGGCTTGGTGAGGTTGATAGATGAAGCGGACATGTGTTGTGGTGAGATTCGGACTTTGGTGTCGGATCCTGGGGACAGAAGCATTAGATACGTAGTGTGTGTATATGCATCGACCATGTCTCAGTGCCAATGTTGACATGGCTCCCTGTCAAAAATGACATTGTACAACTCCGCAATGAGCTATGTTGGTTTCATGGTAATGCGGATGACCGGATTTGTGCGTTGCAATATGCCTTCATGATTTCGGAAATCGAGATGGGTATCTAGAAACAAGAACAGTACCGACCCAATGCGTTTACATCCACTGCCCGACAAGTGGGATCCTTTGGTACATCTCATCGTACATGCGACCCACCCAACCACCCGCTTCGCCTCCTCTCCCAATAACTCCAAAGCCACCCGCCATCCAAAGGGCAGTAATCGCAGCTGCAACACCGTTGATGATATACCATCTTCTCTTCTTGGACATTTGCCTCTCGTAACCCAGCACCGTAGTCTGGTCCGGAGTGTACCCAAGCCACTTCGCCCAACCCCACGTAGTGTGGAATACGGTGACACTGATCAACGCAGCGAATCCAGAGAATGAGACGATGGGGTGCTTCGCAAACGCGTGGCTAACATAGCTGAGGCCGATGTTTGTGCTTCCTCCAGGGAACTGGTCGGGAATTCCACGGTTGACGAATGTATGTCCGGCAAGCAGTGGGACAGCAAGATATCCCAGCTTGCTGATGCCAGATACCGCCGGCCACAGCTTATCCCGATATTGTTTCTTCTCTGACCTCGTCTCGGCGCCATATCTTCGGGCATTCACATTGCGCCTGTATAATCGCAGTGCCAACCCGCTGCCGATGTGCGCCATGAGAGGGACGATGATGAGGAAAGGCTCCGCGATAGGCCAGCTCTGGTAATAGGGTCGCGTGAGCAGAAGAGAGCCTTCACTCGCATGGACACTGCCGGTTGCGAGAGGTATGAGCGATGTATTGGCGATGTGTGCGACAGTGAAGGCAGAGAAGGCGTATGAGGAGTATCTTTGTATCCTGGTGAGGTACCATGCCGGCGAGTGTTGCGAGAGCCCAAGGGAGTTTGTGCCTTTTGGTGACGACGTTCCAGAGGGATCGGGAAAGTAGTTGTGCTTCGAGTCGGATGGTGTTTCCTCTACAGGTGAGGGCTCGACCTCTTGGAGACTTGCCAGGTGATCGCGGTCAGCCATGGTGGCCTTTTGACTAGAGATTGTCCTGCCCTCGGCACCCTCACTCTTGATGTAATGCAATAAAAGGTAAATGTAAATGTGCTTGTGAACGATGTAATGATATGTACGTTGGAAGCCGAGTCTCTAAGTGAGACGAATCCTCTTCGGTGTGATTGGCCGCTCCATCAGCAGCCAGATATTTAGACTTTAGCTTTAGCACAGGCCACACCTTACTATAATTGCTTCACTCTTGCAAGTCAAAGCCTCAGAGCCGCATTGACTACATCTGATCAACGAGTGTTGACCAGAGTTCGGCACACGCGCCATTTTATACTCAGAGTCACTCACTGAATCAATTCTCACTTGACATATATAACATCTACACAACATGGCCCCAGTAAGATTAGCACACAACATCAAAGACCCCGGCACTGATGGGATCCCAGCACGGTAGCACGTTGCCACAGGCGTTGACGGAGAGTGCAAGAGCCGCACGAATGTCGTTCTTCTGTATGAGACTATGGTGACATGGTTAAAGCTTTACCAAACAACATGGCTGATGGCGCTCTCACAGGCGAAATGTGCCAAAAAGGCTATGCGCGCATGAACGAATTCCAAGCCCACGAGTCTTCTTATGACCACTCCCACCGCATGGTTCGCATTTCTCTATCGTGGGAATCGTCGCAGAAATGTGCAGTCCAGACTGACCAGACACTACAGCGCCTCAAAGAGATGAAGCAACTAACGAAAGACACCGGCGGCAATCTCAAGTCCAAATCCTCACAATCCAACAGTGAGATCCAGCCCATAAAGCTTTCAACCTCTTCGGCCTCCGCCACAGCATCCGACGGTGCACCAAGACGAAAACCAGTATTCAGAGCCATCGGCTCATCGAACGCAGAGCCCACAACCGGCTCGGCGACTTTGAGCGGTCAGCTGAACGTCAACGACCCGTCTACAGCCAACGAAGAGAACGATCCTTCAGGCGCAGTGCGCAACGGCTGGTACTCTCAGCGGTACGATCCTGGATTTATCACCGGCTGCGAATCGCGTTGCGGCGCTTGCGGAGGGAAGGAAGACCGTATTGCTATTTAGAAGGCTTACGGATCTTTCGCATGTACCAATTTTCCAGGGTTTAGCGAAGGCGCTGGCGGGTTTACGATACGGACGCAGGCTTGCTATGCGAGAACACAACGGTTCCGGCAGACATGCATTTGCTACGGCGGGAGCTGGTATCTCGTGAGACATTTTTGCTAGTGCTACATGATGCAGAATGCAAAACGCTTGCTAAACGACATAAAGTTACATTGCTCAAAGTTTTGTGGCAGATCGCGTCTCTACTCCTCGGCAGTGACCTCGACTTGTAAAGTCGAGTCAAGACCGCCTTGATAGAATCGAATTCTACCAATGTCGTCCTCGTCGGGCTCACGGATCGTGAGATTGATCTCGTCAGGCTTCTCCTCCTCACCTTGAACCATACCCATTCCGACCCTTCGCTTAGGCTTGATTGCCATGCGGGTCGAGATTGGATAGAAGTACGCACCCTTCGACAAGCGCTTGCCTGTCCCTGGCACGTGTCCAACGGTAGTCTCTGGGTCGTGTAAGGCAATGGCAATCGTGTCGTTGTAGACATTCTCGTCATCGCCGGTCTGGTTGTATGTTTCGTAAGTCCTGATGCGTGGGTACTTGAACGCGCGTTGGCCGTCCGCAAGGTCATCTGTGTAGAGGTCCGAATCATCATTCTCTGGATCGTTGATGTCCAATTTGCGCTTGATCCCAGGCACAGCGTCACCATCACCAGGAAGGTAATAGTCATAGTCGTAGTCCTGGAGCGGCTTTGGTCGGCCTGACTCCGGTGTCCATTCGGCCTTCTTCTGTTCGTAAATCGCTTCCTTGTCGGGGTCGGCAAATGGCCTGAAGATCGCGGTGTCCAGACGGGTGTCGTACTTGTCCGATGATGATACAGGATTTGTGACGAACTTCATAAGCATGTAACTGCCCATCTGAGGTATCGCTTCGAGATCGGGAAGCAGAGGGTAGCTGTCTAATAATGTCGCTTGTGGGTTTGTAGGGTGCTTGGGTTTCGCCCATGCTTTGACCTCCTCCGTAGTGACTGCTGCACCGCGAATACTCTCCGCTGAATCCTCGCCCTTGTGTGCATCTTGTGGGTAGGCGATGTCGAAGCCCTTCACGATGTTCTTCAGAATGTTGATGGGGTCTTCCTTGTCTCTTGCTTTCGTCGATCGCTTAGGGTCATTCCTCAGGCGCAGTAGATCCTTCGACGATCCAGAAGCGAACATTTGTGGGCTGGAAGAGGCGGCATATTCTGTCCTTCGCAGGAAGGAGACTTGTTCTGATGCTGAAGCGGGCTTGCCCAAAGCATTGAGAGGTTTGAGTAGCGCCTTGTCACGAGGGTTGGTCACACGAGAGCCAGGCTGCGCGAGAATAGCTACATTTCATTAGTTCAGATTGGCGATTTTATTAAATGCGTCCATTGAACTCACCTCTCTCATCTCCTTCAAACACGCCAGGGATGCCGACCAGGTCTATAGGCATTCCCAATTCGGCATCTGCCTCGATGTTCAAGGGCTGCTCTCTTGCGAGTCTCGACGCATAGCCTGCGCTTGTGTATTGGCCACCGGCGAGGCCAGTGCCCGGGATGTCGAGGAGTTTTGGTGGGTCGGGTGGTGGTGGGAGTTGGTTTGAGTATCGTACTTTTGCGATGTAGTCCTGGTGGTATGAGCGCTGTTGGGACGACATGATGGCAGACTGTGTGCGACTCAGTCGCTACAGTGTAGATGGTATGGCAGTTGGAGAGAGTGCGTGGTGAGGTGAAACGCTCCAATTGTTCGACGCAACAATTGTTCGACGCGCGATGCGATGCGCTTGGGGCGCGAAGTGAAGCTGTCTGGACGCCTCAGGCAACCAGGCACCCCACGTTCCTGCGGAGTGACACTTCTCAAGTCGAGCCCGCACGTTGACCTCTTTATTGGACAAGAAGCCACAAAAAGCAGCTGCCAGGCACGTGAGTCGGACACCTCGCGAGAAGATGGACGCCTCGCGTATGGACGGCACGATGCCCTCCGTAGTCACCGAGACGCTCACCTCTCTCGTGAGCAATCCTACTACTGCCCCCAGTGCTCCCGGCCACGTTGATGGCCAATCGTCGGCAGGCATGCTTGGAGGTCTGCTGCTCGGTGTGTTCACAATCATTCCAAGCCTGTTGTACTGGGTTGTCACCCTCATCACCATCACCCTACCGACATGGATATTCTCCTTCCTGTCCAGCAGCTTCACACTTACCCTCAACATGACAACTCTGCTCGTTCTCCTGCTGGCTTTCGCCTCTACCGTGAGCTGGTTCGTTCGATACCGCTTTCTCAATATGTACTCGAGGCTGCCTCCCGAGCCTCAGCGTAAGGAGCCTCAGGTCGAGGTCTTTCCTGAAACACAGGAACACGACTCGAAGCCTGGCCTATCGAATTATTTCGATGAATTTCTGAGCGCTATCAAAGTCTTTGGCTATCTCGAGCGACCAGTTTTCCACGAGCTAACTAGGACTATGCAAACGAGGAAATTGATCGCTGGAGAGACCTTGTTGCTCGAAGAAGAAAAAGGCTTCTGTCTTGTGGTCGATGGCTTGGTCCAGATCTTTGTCAAGTCGAATCGTTCGGATTCTACAGACGATCATGACAACGAGTCTGCCATCGAGGATGACACTGGCGATGATGCTACTAGTGGCAATCGCACCTACCAACTGCTTACCGAGGTCAAGAACGGTGCGCCCATGTCGTCTTTGTTCTCTATACTTGCGTTGTTCACCGAAACAGTCAAGCTTCGACACGATGACGATGATGACACACCAGAACAGAGTACGGCTGGCCTACGGAAACAATCAAGCTTCGCCACGTATACTCCTGAAGGTACGTCAACACCAGTGTCTGGCACAGCGAGTCCGGTGGGCTGGAATGCAGCCTCTTCGCGTACAGCTTCACGGCATCGATCTTCAACGATAAATGGTAGAGGTAGCGCTGCGTTCAAGGAACCTCCGCCACTTGCACTTGATTCTTCTGAGGGCCGACCACAGTCCGGACAGGGCAGATACCCTAGTTTTGCCGGAACCGCGCCGCCTAAGCGTGCTAGACACACAAAGACTGCCTCTGCACACCCGGATATCGTCGCACGAGCGACAGTCGATACGACCATCGCTATAATACCAGCCACTGCTTTCCACCGGCTGACCAAAATCTACCCCAAAGCAACAGCCCACATTGTCCAAGTGATTCTGACACGATTGCAAAGAGTTACATTGGCAACTGGTCATGCATATCTCGGTCTCACAAGTGAAGTCCTGCGTACAGAGCGCCTGATGGACAAGTACACAAACTATGATCTTCCAGGTTTCCTTCGTGGTGATGCTTTGGAGCGATTGAAGGACAAGTTCCGCAAGGAGCAGGAAAGAGTGCCTCCAGAAGAGGGTATGAAGGGTATTGCGCTACACAACCCCTTCCTTACGCAAAGAAGACGCTCAAGCAGTGGCTTGAGGCGTGATGCCGTGATGCAAGCCCGGATGACAACGCGGAGTAGTGAACTCACTCCCGCTGGACATGGGAATGACCAAGTAAGTGCAGGCGACCTTCTGACCAATATCCATGCAGCAAGACACCCTGGTCGCAAGAACCGACCAAGTTTTTCACAAGCATATCATACTCCAAAGAATTCCGAGTTCAACGTTGGAACACCGCTTTCTCAAGACGTTCAAGACCCACTCAAAAAACACATGGACCCTCGACAGACTTTACACCGTCAAGAATCTGTTGACGAGGATGTGCTTTTCCGCGAAGGAGTTATGGATTGCATGCTCAAGGCTATTGGCTTGGACAATATAAAAGACGGCTCGCGCCAATTGCAGTCCGCTGCGCAGTCTCCTCGATTGGTGTCTTTCGACCACAAGCGACAGACTGCAGTATTCAACAGCGCCTTCGGTTTCATGGAGCATTTCGACGGATCTGGTGATGGCGATTCCGATTCAATTGCATCCGCATCTGCTTACAGTGCTAGTGGTCCAGCCAACATACTGGAGGACCTGAAGCACGAAATTGAAATCGTCTGCTTCCCAAAAGGCTCTGTCTTGGTAGAGTCTGGCGAACGCAACCCTGGTTTATACTATGTTATTGATGGCTTCTTGGACGTCAGCGCTCCCGTTAATGACGATGATGCCGAGTCCAGTGTCTTTGGAACGACACCAGAACAAGGTGCCATCAAAGCATCGCAGCTCCTCAACCCACACGATAGAAGAGACAGCTCAGGACGAACGCACTCCTTTGGATCTGCACAAACACCGAAGCGGAAGAAGCAGTCCAACAGTAAAAGTCTGTTCCTCATCAAGCCTGGTGGGCTCGCTGGTTACATGGGTACAGTGTCATCTTATCGCTCTCTCATCGATGTCACTGCCAAGACAGATGTCTATGTCGGTTTTCTCCCTCGCAGTGTCGTGGAAAAGGTTGTCGAGCGTCATCCCATCGTTCTGTTGACGATGGCCAAACGTCTCGCTAACCTTCTGCCTCGCCTGATCTTACACATCGACTTCGCCCTCGAGTGGGTGCAAGTAAATGCTGGGCAGACCATCTTTAATCAAGGCGACGAAAGCGACGCAATCTACATCGTCCTGAACGGACGGCTTAGAGCGATTCAAGAGGGATCCGATGGCAAGATGAAAGCTATTGGCGAGTTTGGCCAGGGAGACAGTGTCGGCGAGCTTGAGGTCCTGACTGAATCTGTGCGGCCCGGTACTTTGCACGCGATTCGTGATACTGAGCTTGCAAAGTTCCCGAAGACACTTTTCAACAGCTTAGCACAGGAGCATCCAGGTATTACGATCAAGGTTTCCAAGATCATCGCCTCGAGAATGAGAGCTCTGATCGAAGGTCCAATGGCGGAGCCATCTCACGAGAGCAAGATGTCTGTATCACGAAACAAGGTCAATTCAACGCACAACCTACGCACTGTCGCTATAGTGCCATGCACAGCTGGCGTGCCTGTTGTAGATTTTGGGCACAGGTTGCAGGCTGCACTCCATCAGATTGGTACTCCTAACGGAGTGACCTCCCTTAACCAGGCCTCCATCCTAAACCATCTTGGCCGCCATGCTTTCAGCAGGATGGGTAAGCTGAAGCTCTCTCAGTATCTTGCAGATCTCGAAGAAAAGTATGGCATTGTGCTTTACATTGCCGACACAAGCGTAAAGTCCCCATGGACACAAACTTGCATCAGCCAAGCTGACTGCATCTACCTTGTTGGTCTCGCTGAAGGCTCAGCCGCTATTGGGGAGTACGAGCGCTTCTTGCTCACTACGAAGACCACAGCAAGGAAGGAACTCATCTTGTTGCACGCAGAGCGTTATTGTCCACCTGGTCTTACCAGAGAGTGGCTACGCAACCGACCTTGGATCAACGGTGGCCATCACCACATTCAGATGACGTTCCGCAGTGCCGTAGAGCCTGCACACCCGCCTACTCGCAAATTTGGAAATGCTATCAAACAGCGTGTCCAGGTACTTCAAGCTGAGATTCAAAAGTATACGTCTCGCAGAGTGCGACACACTCCTCTCTACTCTCCTGACACACCTTTCAAGGGTGACTTCCATCGTCTTGCTCGCCGTCTGTGCGGTCGCAGCGTCGGACTTGTCCTTGGAGGTGGCGGCGCCCGAGGTATTGCTCATGTTGGTATCATCCGTGCGCTGGAGGAGGCAGGCTTGCCTATCGACATCATTGGTGGCACATCGATCGGAGCGTTCATTGGCGCTCTTTACGCATGGGACGCCGATGTTGTGCCCATGTACGGCAGGGCAAAGAAGTTCGCCGGTCGTATGGGTAGCATGTGGCGCTTCGCTCTTGATGTGACATACCCTTCAGCGTCGTACACAACTGGCCATGAATTCAACAGAGGTATCTTCAAAACCTTCGGCAACTCTCAGATCGAAGACTTCTGGCTGGAGTACTATTGCAACACCACCAACATTTCAAAGTCTCGCTCGGAGATCCATACCTCTGGCTATGTCTGGCGCTATGTCCGCGCTTCGATGTCCCTGGCTGGCTTACTACCTCCGATGTGTGACGAAGGAAACATGCTCCTCGATGGTGGTTATGTCGACAATCTGACAGTCTCACACATGAAGTCGCTGGGCGCGGATATCATCTTCGCCATCGATGTCGGTGCTCTTGACGATGACACTCCCCAATCCTATGGTGATTCGCTTTCGGGTATATGGGCCTCACTGAACCGCTGGAACCCTTTCTCGTCCTATCCAAACCCACCTACATTATCCGAGATCCAAGCCCGCCTTGCATACGTCAGCAGCAACGATAATCTAGAGCGCGCAAAGACCACGGCAGGTTGTCGGTACATGCGCCCGCCGATCGAGGAGTACGGCACTCTCGAGTTCGGGAAGTTCGACGAGATCTATCAGGTCGGATATCAGTTTGGTAAGAAGTACCTGGCTGAGCTGAGAGATCAGGGCGTATTGCCCGTGACGGAGGAGACGGAGAAGCAGAGGAATCTTCGCAGAACGATGGCGCCGAGAAGAGCGAGCATCTGATGTTTGTTTTATGGCATCGTAGCATGAAGCATTTTTGGCGTTGAATATCCCGGGACCCAGATAGACTAGAGATTGAACAATGTTTCGCTATTCGTCGCTGCTGGTATCATTCATGTGTGTCGCTCACTCGAAAACGCAAGCAGTCTCCTTGCCATACCGCACGATGAGTTCCATTGTTGTGGGAGAAGCGTGTAAGTGAATAGTTGAATTGATGATGATAAACATTATGAGCTCCGCCGCGGAGTTCCATCTCAGGCTCGCCCATCCTATCAAGACGATCCGGTAAAACGACTCGAGTTAGACTCCCCCAATCCCGCCTAGAGCTCGTGCTCACAATTTTCCGAGCAAATCATCTGCAGACTCTACGTAACACAAGTTCTCCACATCCTCCAAGCCCCAAGCCGCCGCCAACCCGCACTCTTTCTTCTTCCCCTCAATGCTTAAGCAGATCTTGGCTTCATCAGGCTAAGCTTGGTCAAGCCACTTTTGGTGAGACTTGCTGCCATCCATCTGGCCATACGTGTGTGGCATGTCATCCAAGTGTGAAGAGCGCCGTCGTATCCGCTGGGTACTTCCCACGGCCTGATGTTTCCACGGCAATTGACCCTTGTGGTCGAGGAGGTGGGCACGGCTTTAAGAACTCTTGACTCTTGGTATATACGTCGAGTGAAGTCTAATGATACAGTATTTGTGATCTTCATTCACAAGCCAAGGCTTGTGTCTACTTGTGATCTGAGTCTGGTGTCCACGTTCTGAGCTTATTATTCTCTTGGTGTGCTCGCTGCACTCTCCGACCGGCCGTGTCACGTTACTCACCACCCCAAGGTTCATTGGTCTTCTCAACATCACTCATCTTGTCCTCCCGCTCTACATCCAACCTGCTCTACTGTCTGGTCAAGATGAGCGATATCGAAAAGAAAGCATCTGGTGACGCCTCGGGGACCGAGCAGGTTGAACGCATCCAGACCAAAGCAGGCGAACATGTCTTCATCCGCCCGACTCGCCAGGAAGAAGAGGCAGTCATTCGCAAGCTCGACTGGAGACTACTCCCTTTGGTCTTCGTCCTCTACAGTCTAAGTGTACTTGATCGCAGCAACCTTGGCAATGCACGTATAGCTGGCATGGAAGACGACATCGATCTTAGTGGCAACCGATACAACCTACTCGGCACCATATTTTACATTGCATATATCCTCAGTCAGTGAGTCATATTGTGTGGACTCGTGCAAAATGTCAAACCAGTGTCGCTGATACATGAACTCAACACAGATGGACAGTCATGGGCTGGAAACAGTTCGCACCACACAAGTGGTGTGCCTTCTGTGTCTTCCTTTGGGGCTTCATCGCAACTATTCAAGCTACCGCCTTCAACTGGTCCGGCCTGATGGCTTGTAGATTCTTCCTCGGCGTGGCAGAGGCCATGTTCGGGCCCGGCGTTCCACTATATCTCAGTTTCTTCTATCCCAGGGAGAGAGTCGGATTCCGCCATGGAGTCTTCCTCAGCGGCGCCGCCATGGCAAACGCTTACGGTGGAGCGCTCGCGTACGGCATCTCGCAGATCAGAGGTTCTGTCGCGCCTTGGCGCATTTTGTTCATCATCGAGGGCATTCCGACGTGCTTGTTTGCTATTCCTGTCTGGTTCCTCATCCCAGACAGTATCAAGAAAGCGCCGTTCTTGAACGAGCGAGAGAAAGAGATCGCCCTGCACATGACTGCGAAGAACCAGCGTCTTGATGTGGACAAGCAGGAAGGTATTCGTGTCAAGGAACTCTGGGAAGGTATCCGAGACCCAAAGTCGTGGATCCCTGCGCTTTGCTACTTTGGCTGGTAAGCAAGCTCGTCTTCGGTTCGATGTCATTACTCTTGCTGACAACAAACTCTCACAGCAACGTCTCTTTTGCCTCTCTGCCCCTATTCGTTCCCACGATCATCGCCGAAATGGGCACTTTCACCCGAATCCAATCTCAAGGCCTGTCCGCTCCACCCTACATCCTCTGCTTCCTCACCATCATCTCCTTCTGCTGGATGTCGGATAAGTTCAAGATGCGAGGCCCCTTCTGCGCCCTGGCAGCGACTCTGGCTGGAATCGGATTCGTCATCAACGCAACGACCAGCACCACAGGCCCACGATACTTCAGCATCTTCTTGTCGGTGGAGATATTCGCCTCGGTCGCTTTGCTTCTTGCATGGGTGGCGAATATTCACGCGACGGAGAGCAAGCGTGCAGGTGGATACACGGTGCTGGCGACGGTGGGACAGTGCGGACCTTTACTCGGTGAGTTGCAGATGTGTGTTCCTTGCCTATCAATTAGTGGTTTCTGACAAAAAGTTATACAGGCACGAACGTATTTCCCGCATCCGAAAAGCCGCTGTACAGGAAGGGCATGTGGATTTCTGCTGCTATGTGCTTCATGGTCGCGGTGCTCAGTGTAATTCTGAGCTGTTGGCTGATCCACGAAAACAAGAAGATGGACGAGGAGGGCGTGCCGGAAGTCGAGGAGTTCGAGCAGACCAGCGTGCAGAGGGAGTCTGGGCAGCATGAGAAGCACAGATATGTGTGGTAGGACATGAGCGGGTAGAGTAGCTGCACGCCTAAGTTTGTTACCTACCAAGGTACGATCGTGCAAGCACTGGCTCACATCATATGATGAGATAAAGTGATTTCAACACACCCGCGTGGGCATTTATTTCATTTGCATAGCTGACTGTGCTAACATTCTCGTCGTCGCAAATCATAAACTCATGATTGTGTCTCCCTGCCTTCCCTGAATTGGCATATGCGCATCGCTTCCTTCACTGCCAGTCCTGCCAAATGACCAAGATTGCGTCTCAGTCGTGCGAAGAACGCGATGGTAGCGTGTGGAAGTCCAATGTCGTTTCAGAATCGGTCATGATCTGAGAGAAGTATTTTACTTCTGTAGAGTACATGTCAGTATGAAGCGTATCATATGACTGGGCTAGAGACGCCGTGATAACGTACGCTGCAAGAGCAGGCGCCAGGAGCGCAGCTGCAGCTAGCGCAGGTGCATCCAGAGTTTCCGCAGCCGCCCATTGTGATTGATGAGATGTTTGTTGGTGGGAGTTTGGTGTTTAGTGGTGCTGTGGTGCTTGAAATTGTTGTTGAGGCTGAGTCTTTGGTGGGGGTTCACAGCTCTGGGACAGGGCTACTTATAATCGAGGGCGGGGTCACGAAGTCGGAAGGCGCGCCCCACCACAGCGCCGGCGGGCTGCGCTGTTTGTGCGCTTTTCAGAGGACCTCCTCGCGCCGTCTGTTTCCGGTAAAAGAGCAGAAGTACCTCGTTGCATCAGCCAAGGCGCAGAAACGCCGCAACGCGTGCTGTTGGTCGAGCCAGACCTGGGCTGCCTCTACAGCTGCCGTATGGGAAAAAGCAAAACTCATGTTGGTCCATGCCCGATCGCTCGGTACGCTGCCGGTGTGAAGAAGCGAATGCCTGTCGTTGGTGGCGGCGCGCTCGGTGGGCGTGGGCAACCAATATAGAGAGGTCTTGGTGTACTTGGCCGTCGGTCGGCACACCTTTGCATCGGTATCTTGGTCAATTGACTTCCTGATGCGGCCGACTTATTGGTGACCCCACCTAAGGTCTCTGTACAAGTCGTGGTCGGTTATCGCATGGGTGCCCTTCATTCAGCCTCGCGCGCCAGAGCAGCTTCAATACGCTGCATGGCGTCCATCGCGTCTTCGGGGTCACTACGCTTAGTGGGAGGCTGCTCGCCAGCCATCCTAGCCGTGAGCTCGTCGAAGAAGTCATCGGCTTTCCTCTTGTATCCTCGCTTGTCCAAGGCCTCTTGCGGTAGTTGTGCCTGTCCCACGTTCGTGGAATACTCTTCCTCTGGTGGTTTCCCCTCTCGCTTCTCGCTGCGTGCCTTTTCAGTCTCCAGTCTCTCCCGCTCAAGCTCCTCCATTTGCTTCTTCCTCTCTTCGGCGTCTTCGCTGAATTGGAAGAACCCTGTGCCCTTTTGCCTGATCTCTCTCGAAGCGTCAAAGTGCATGTCGGGTGGTGGCGTCAAGCTCTTGTCCCTCTTCTTTGCCAGCTCCTCCATCTGCATAGCAATCGGCATGTCTGGGTTGAACGCCTGGTGTTGAATGGTATCGCCGTATATGACACCACTTGGAGCAGATGGTCGCGCAGTAAATTTGTCTCCAGCCATGTCTGCCATTCCACGTTCTTGCCTTGCTGCTCTGGCGGCATCCGCGCGGGTGCCTTGTCTCGTGCGCCCAAACTCGTCCACGTACTCCACCATACCGCTATCAGCCTCCTCTTCCTCATCTTCATCAGACATGTCTTCTTCGCCGCTTTGCCCATCTCCATACTTCTCCGCCCACTTGCGGTCAAAGTCCACTGCGAATCTCTCAGAATCATCCTCCACGTCTCCACGCTTCATGGCAGCGTATAATCGCGCCTTCTCCTCCATCTTCCTCTTGCTGCGCTCCCATACAGCCTTGTCTAGCCCTTCGCCATTGGTGGTGTGCTTCTGTGCGAAAGCCGGGCTTGCTGCATTGTCGAGATCACGCTGAGCACGAGCAGCAGCGTTGCGGTTGTGTGTCGCAAAGATGTCTTCTTTCTTGGCTTTACTGCGGCTTGCTTTCTCGCGTGTGCCACTGCTGGGCGCTTTGGAAGAGTTGATGAGAGAGCTCAGTTGGCTGGTGAAAGATGTGGTGGTGTTTGAGGAGATTTCCTTGTCGCCTTTCATGCGCTTTGGTCGTTGGAAGCCATAGAGGGAGGCGTCCTTTGAAGACGACATGGTCTCGAGGGGTTGTGGTATATATAGAGGTTCGTGTGGATTAAACTAGACTCGCGCACGCCATCCATCAAGGTCGCAAGGATGGCCTCAAGCTCAAGCTTTCTCCGTCATCGCGGGGAGACTTCAATGATCAATGACATTATTGCGCGTCGGAGACAAGACCACGCGACATGCGATATACTGTTATTGTTAAGCTGATACGCTTCAGTCTCTTTCGCGGGTACAGCTTAAATTTATTGCCGATGCCAATCACGACGGGAATCACTACTTCACCACTGACGCAGAATATCACTGTTTGTTCAAACCCTAGCTCATAAGTCTGCGCACATCTCAATGTCGTACTGTGCCAGTATTGGCAGATATAGATATAGCTTCAAACTATGCCTCGTAGAGATAATGCAGGACAATTTGATCGCTCTTGACTCTTAGCATGGTCCTACTCTTGGCTGTCGTCTATTTCGAACCATAAGTACCGCTGGGATGCTGCGGGCAGATTTGCGAAGCTTTCTTACATGTAGGCTTGCGTGGTCATGTTTGTCATTGCGACGCTTTGGCGTGTACTGATGGGTACTTCAAGTGAATTCATTATAAAGGTGTGCTGTGATCGCAAGATGAGACTCTCTCAGCCTACATGAGCACATTGGCATCACGCTCCCAACCTTCATCAAGTACCTACTCCTGCTAGATGTCCAGTGAGATGTGACACTTTACCGGTCACGCGCGGTGGACAATGGCTCTGTCTAGCTGCTGTCTTTTATGATACACGCATCATGTGGAATCACGCGTTGAGGGTCCATTACCCTACCCTATCATCGACGACACGTTCAAGCTCTCGACCTCGACTCGGCTTGTTATCGGTACACATCGGACTTGTGTAGCAAGCAGTCGGCATCATGGACAGCTGACTCGGCTTCCAAGCTGTGAAGCGCTCGTGCTGATCGGCCCTGAACATGCGCACGCGTGCTTTCTCCTGACACCTTCACTTCGCGTAAACACGTGCAAATTGCTGCGGCTGGAAGTCAGGCGAGGACTGGGCAAAGTGAGACCAGCTTGGGGACCGGAGAGTCTCGGCTCGCAACCTGAGAGCTCAAGGCCGTGCGGGCTGATTGCTAGGAGCTGTTGCTGTGCTGCTGCTTCCATGCGCCTGCTGCGCGGTTTTCGGAGGTGTTAGCGTGCTGGCAGTTCTGGTCACGGCCTATGAAATCATCGCGGCTGCCGTGCTGAGGAGTGCTGCGACGCGCTGGCAGGCACGAGAGAGCAGTTGCATGGTGTTTTCTATGAGGAAAAGCATCGGAAATATGGTCGGTGGACGAATGCCACGACTTATTAGTAGATGCATGATTTATTGTGACTTTATCGGTGCAAAAATCGCGTGCTACCAGTGAATGCCTGCTTAAGGCCGCTCGGCTTGCGAGACGTGTTTGTGTGGGTGGTCTCCTTGGGCGGGCGGGGGCGAGCTCTTGCGCTCTTGCCTGGCCTCCAGCTTCGCCCGCCTAGTACTTTTGCCTGCGCTGCACTGCTCCTCTCCTACCAATTCTCTACCACCAAAACACGCCCTCTACTAGCAACAGGTGAGAACCCCGGTCCCCATACAAGCTCAGCTTCACCAAAACACCGCGATTATCGTCGCGCTTCCACCACGCAGCCAACACCGCGCTTTTTTTACGCGTTTTCGACCTCGTCGTCGATTGTTGTCGCTCGTCGCATTCCACCGCGCCCGCCAGCAACCGGCCTCGATTGTTGTTGTCGTCGTTGATTGACCGCAGCGCGATTCATCGGCTAATCAGCATTCGCACAGTCACACATCCACGCCAGTCGTGTTCAGCACATTCAACTCCCTCTCCATACAGTAAGTCTGCTCACTATCCATCACTTGTTCTTTGGCGCGTCGCGCGTTCTTGCGAGTGGCGCCCGCAACAACGACGCGCCCACGCTGCATCAGCTGGCTGCTTGACACTTATCGATCGCAACATCCCAACCACACCGACGCGATCAAATTGATTTCATTTTCTCGGTCGCGTACCTCAACCAGACACACAGTGCTGACGACGCGTCCTTTGCTTTAGCCAATCTTTCAGGAAATTCGCCACCATGCCTAAGGAGAAGACCACCACCCGCACCAAGCGCGCCACCAAGACTGAGGGCGGCCGCAAAAAGAAGGGTAAGTTCTTCACCTCGCTGTCGATCATCTCATCGTCGTCGCTTCAATCCATACTGACCTGTTGCCTAGACCCCAACCAGCCCAAGCGCGGTCTTTCTGCCTACATGTTCTTCGCCAACGAGCAGCGCGACAAGGTCCGCGAGGACAACCCCGGCATCAAGTTCGGTATGTTGTACTGATGAGATCTGATCGAAGCAAACGACTAACACGTCACAGGCGAGGTCGGCAAGAAGCTCGGTGAGCAGTGGAAGAACCTCAGCGACAAGCAGAAGGAGCCCTACGATGCCAAGGCCAAGGCCGACAAGCAGCGCTACGAGGAGGAGAAGGCCGCCTACACTGCCGTAAGTTTCCTTGATCATTACCGTTGCCTTCATTCGCTGACATTCAATCCAGGGCGGCGTTGACGACGACGAGGACGAGGAGTAAGCGTTCGTCTCAACAATGACGACACACATCGCTTCTCATCTCTCCTGATGACGTCTGTTTCTTTTGCTTTCTGTCTTTCTTCATGCTAGCTCGGGGTTTTACAAGGAACGGGATGCAAACGGATGCTCGCCCATGTTGAAGGCAACATTTTCAATGGCGCATCGAAGTTTCCCCAAGGGCGTATGATACCAAACAATCGGCTTTTACTATATGCGCGCCAGACACTTCGTCACTTTTGATGGTAGTCAATACATCGTCGGACGCTGTGTCTGAGCTTGTGCGCGTAGCTCCATTTTCCCCTCGACTGGGAAAGGGCTGGTGTTTGGGATGTGTACCATAGTGTGTGCGCGCGAATGCAAGTTTTTCTAAAGGCAATGTGTCTTCGTCTCGATCTTCTTGGCTTTTCGTGGATGTCGTGCTTGGTGGTTTTGCGTTTCGTCAAGGTCATACGTCCCAAGAGCGGCTGTGGGTGATCTCGAAGTTGACAACTATTGATCGCCTCAGTCGTTGATGCATCGATCGATAATAACACATAGTCGTGGGTGTGTGTTTTTGCTGTCGTTGTATCTCTTGTTCTTGCTGCCGACCAAGTGTGTTGATCTTCGTGCCTGCGTGCACAGGCGAATGATCGGTGTGATCTCGATCATCATGCAATCGATTCTAGAACACTTTGGAAGCACATGGTTGTTCGTGAACGTGAAACATGTAATTCTTATTGACTCTATACGTATCTTGTCAATATACGGTTCGCATGTATCTTCTGATATTGCCAACATCTCACGAGGAAAGCTACTGACATGAAGCCCGTGATGTGCCAGTCGAACCGAAATCGGCGTAATCACCAACAACTACTCCAAAACGCGACTACCAAGCCACAGACTACAGCATGAACAGTCCATAGTACAACACCAAGAAGTCATCTCTCGTACGGCCCACCAGAACGAGCAGAGCGCATTGTATACCATGAGAGGCAGACTCCATCCAGCCCCAGACCCTCAAACACACGAGCACATCACCGTATGTGTAACCCTATACCCTGATCCAGAAGTTTGAGACAAGACTGAACGAACCTTAATATGAATACTGTACAAGCACGTGGCTGAGGCTTTTGCGTAACACTTACACGCGTGTTCTGATCAAGGGCTTGAAATGCGTATGTGAGAGCTACTCGTGGTCTTCTCCGACACCTCACAGCAATTCTTTGATCATCAATGGCTTGGAACTCGACCAATGCAAATGAGCTAGCTCATGCATATCTGCCACATGCTAAGATGCTCGATCTCAACAACTCCCGATTACATGTGACAACTGAGCACCCAATGACAGCATCTTCGACACCTTGCGCGCTTCCACACTGTTCTCCAAAGAGCCCTACAAGCATACCCGCTGCAGCGTGGAATCAAAGAAGTCTCATAATTCGCCAATTGTCGTCTTCCCCGGAACAAGCTGTTTCGAATGTTTTACCGCCGCATGCCGAAAGCCATTCATGAAACGGGTGCCTCGCACGAGCCCTCTCCTCCGTCAAGCACCGTCTAGAAAGTACTTGTATCATCACTCGCCCGTAGCCTCCACTTCACATGTTCACAGGTGCCCAAAAGAAGATAGACGACCCCCAACCGGCGCCTCCACTGCCTATCCTACGCCACGAAAACCCTCCGATCCTCACACCCCACGGCGCCAGCAAGCGGATCGCCCTGAAGCTAACGACAACCGCTCCGCCGGCTAATCCCATTCCAACGGTTTGACAGCCGCCCGCCGGTCTGGGCCTCGAGCAGACGCGTGTTGCCGAGCTATTTTTGCTTGCAACGACATCATCGTGTGGCCTATCGCCCTTGCAGATACGGGCTTTCGCCATCGTTGATTGCGTAGTTTTTCGCATCTGCTGCTGGCCAGTTGCGTGGGACGGCCTCCGCGGTGTCTAAATCATTTACTCCACTGATCACACCCTGGGCCGAGGGCGTGTGTAACAGTGAAAGCTTGTTGGGAACTCCAAAGCTGTTTGCTGGGTATTTTCGGCTGCCTTGAGGATCTTTCCTTGTTCCTGACTCTTGCTTGTTTGCTCATCATTTGTTACACTGTTTCACTCTTTTCCCTATCATCTGTCACTGCATTAACTGGGCATTGCATACGGCGGCATCTTCTTTTACGGTCGTTACCTTTTCGGCATCCTCAACCTTAGATCTGGACGCTGGTTATAACTTGGGCTTGCAGTCTACAGCCATTGGCCATTGAACAGCACACGACAGACCCGCATACGGTGTACACTCTATCAACATGGAGTCTTTATCGGCTCGCATGTTACTTCCTAGGCAGGATGGAGGTGGAGATGGCTCGAAGTCACAGACAGACACATTGCTGGATCTCCTAGCAGGCGGATTCAACAGCGAGGTGAGCATGCATGGGCCTTAACCCAATGTACGACTCTGACACTGACAACCATCGTAGCTTTCCGATGACACATTCTATGCATCTCTTGGAACTTCGCTGGGTCTGACACTCCTTGTGTCCCTAGTATTCTGCCTCCTACGCCCATACAACAATGTCGTATATGCCCCACGCGCGAAGCACGCCGATAGCAAACATGCACCGCCGCAGATGGGCAAAGGCATCTTTGATTGGATCGAGCCGATTGCAAAGACTAAAGAGCAGGACTTCGTGGACAAGGTCGGCTTGGATGCTGCTGTTTTTATGCGCACAGCTCGCATGCTGCGAAACATGTTCATCATCCTATCTGTGATCGGATGCGGCATCTTGATCCCCACATACCTGCTCACGGCAACAGGAACAAACGCAACTTCCGAAGCAGGCTCAGGTACTGGATTCTTCATCAAAATTACGCCGATTGAGATGTACGGCAGCAGCGGACTCTGGGCTACAGTGTTGTGCGCGTATGCTTTTACCGCAGTGATCTGCTACTTCTTGTGGCGCAACTACCGCGCTGTTGTTCGCTTAAGGCGAGCTTACTTCGACAGCACAGAGTACCAGCGCAGCTTACACTCGCGAACCTTGTTGCTCACAGATATACCCAAAGAATTCAGATCGGACGATGGTATCACACGGATTACAGATGACGTGAGGGCGAACGACAGTGTCCCTCGAGCGGCAATTGGACGCAACGTGAAGGATTTGCCCGATCTAGTCGAGGAGCACGAAGAAAGTGTTCGCAGACTGGAAGGATACTTGGCAAAGTACTTGAAGAACCCAGACAAACTACCAGCAAAACGACCGACATGCAAGGCATCGCAAAAGGATGCATCCTATAACAAGGGCCAGAAGGTCGACGCTATTGAGTACTTGACCAGCCGCATCAAGGAGCTTGAGATACAGATCAAGGAAGTGCGCGAAACCGTTGACAAACGCAATGCACTGCCTTTCGGCTTTGCCAGCTACGAGAAGATTTCAGAGGCACACCAAGTGGCTTATACTGCGCGAAAGCAAGGTCCTCACCAAACTACAATTCGACTTGCACCAAGGCCACACGATCTGGTCTGGAACAACCTCAAGTTATTGAGAAAGGACCGCAAATGGAAGAATTTCATCAACAACTTATGGATCGCTCTGCTGACTCTCGTCTGGACGGGGCCTAACGTCTTCATTGCCATCTTCCTATCCAACTTGAGCAACTTGGCTTCTGTATGGCCTGGATTCAAGGAGAACTTTGACGCACATGGAAAATGGTGGGCCATCGTCCAGGGTGTCGCTGCTCCCGCTATTACTACCCTATTTTACTACTTCCTACCTCGCATTTTCCGAAGGTTGTGCATCAACGCAGGCGACATCACCAAGGCGAGCAGAGAACGTCATGTCACATCCAAACTGTACTTGTTTTTTGTTTTCAACAACCTCATCCTATTCTCATTATTCGCAGCTTTCTGGGGATTCGCAGCCGAGGTGATCGGAAAGAGCAAAGACGGGTCTGATGAATGGCAGATTATCAAGGAAGCTCAATTTGGCACAACAATCATCACGAAACTCATCCAGATTTCTCCTTACTGGATCTCGTGGCTCTTGCAGCGCAACCTTGGTGCAGCCATAGACCTTGGCCAGCTGGTCAATCTGGCCTGGCGCTCATTTTCCAAGAGGTTCCTGGCTCCAACACCCCGTGAGATGATTGAGCTCTCCGCACCGCAGCCATTCGATTATGCGGCTTATTACAACTACTTCCTCTTCTACTCTACAGTCGCGCTCTGCTTCGGAACTATCCAGCCCTTGGTGTTGCCTGTCGCCGCTTTCTACTTCTGGCTTGACTCGTACTTGAAGAAGTACCTCCTGCTTTACGTCTTCATCACGAAGTACGAGTCCGGTGGTATGTTCTGGCGCACCATCTACAATCGCGTGATCGCTGCCACGCTCCTTTCCAACGTCGTCGTCGTCCTCGTCCTGGTCACAAAGGGAGATTACAAAGCGCACTGGGACATGCTTGTTGTGATGGCCCCGCTGTTCATTGCAATCTTCGCCTTCAAGTGGTACTGTGCCCGTGAATTCGACGATGCCATCCACTGGTACCAAAAGGGCAAGGCCATGACTGACGCCGAGATCGCCGCTGGCGAGCGCAAGAGCCGTAAGGGTGACAAGGTTGGTTCGAGATTCGGCCACCCCGTGCTCTACCAACCACTCATGACTCCAATGGTGAGCAAGAAAGCGCAGCACATGCTCAAGCAGGTCTATGGTGGCCGCACATCTACCGAGGAGCACAGATACGCGGGTGGCTACAGCGATGTCTACATGGACAACATGGAGACGAACCACCCGGGCAAGGCTTCGGAGGCGTTCCCTGGCTTCGAGATTGTGGACGAGCACAACATGGACTTCGAAAACTACAAGAACAGACCCGAGTTCCGCGAGCAAGCTGGCGGCGATGGCGAGCTTTATGGCAACCCTGCGGATCTGATGCGCCCTGGCACGCCCGGCACCATGATGACCGGCATTACTCGCACAGACACCTGGCAGACCAACGAGAGCCGCTCGCGTAGCGAGTCTCGCAATCGCCACAACCGCGACGACTCGAACGATTCCGACTTCACACACGTCAACGACGACCCCATGACCGAGTACCCACGTGGCTACCACAAAACACCAGTCCTCGGTCGCGACACAAGCCCATCCGGCAGCGAGCGTTCCGTCGACAGGGCAGGCTTGGTCCACGGCGCTGCTCGCATGGCACGCTCGCCTTCACCAGGAGCACCCGTGATTCCCGCGCCAACGCCAGGTGCAGGCTATGGCCCTATCCACATGCCTGGTGTTGATGTGGCGACGCCCGGCGAGCAGACCGACGAGGACACGAGCTACGATTACTTCAGGCGTGGAAGAGGATTGTAAGGGGAAACATTTGTACTCTTACTTTTTCTTTTTCCCTTGACTTGCATATGGCACTTACAAGAAAGTGTACGAAATTACGTTTTTGGGAGGGAAAGAACCGATACAGGATACAGGGCGTTTTTTTGTACTTTTACCACTGGGCTCAGCTGCGGATTCTAAGCAGCTAGTCAACATCCAAAAGGAATGTTATCATGCTTCACTTCGATCTATACTCTGCTCTTTATCAAACACTGAACGATCTTCACACGAGTCCGATCTCTAGGTACGATCTCAAATGTTTCCAACAAACCATTTGACTCGGTGATTCAGGCCCACAATTATCGGACAAGTGCTTCACTCAAGGCTTGATCAGCACGCTCGACTCTGAACTCTATGCGAAGACCATCTCACGCCTTCTTCTCAGCCGCCCACAGCATCCATGCCATGACCACAAGCGCCTTCAGCGCCACTGCCGTCCACAGAGCACCCGCCAACCCAACACTGCTGTGAGCCCACACGCCTCCCAGAATCGCACCAATGAGCAACAGCAGAGGCGCAGCAGCCCTTCTGTTCCGCTCAGGATTAGCCTGGAAACCAGCGAGCAAGCTAGGATCCGAGAACAGATCGCAGTAAATCGAAGTCAGCACCACGCTCGTGAGGCCATTGTACTGCAGGACACGCGAAGTGACAGCCTGGCCGGCGGCTTGGAAAGCGATCAGAGCGATCGGCGCGCCAATGTAGACGTTGAAAGGCGTTTCTTTGCTGGTGGGTGGGCCGAAGGTTACCATTAGGGCGGCGGAGATGATCAGAAGCAATTGGATGATGTGCGAGGAGACCAGGACCCAGCGTTTACGTGGCGAAAGGGTGCGGTGGTAGAGGCTGAAGAAAAGACTGCCTAGGCAGAAACACAGGATTGAGATGCCGGAGCGGATCCATCGGTCGTTGTCTTCTGGAGCGACGATGCCAAGTCCTAGATATACCGTGTTGCCTATCGACGATCATGTTAAATGAGTTGCTCCGGCACGTGCTACCTGATTCACGATCCTCTCACCTGTTTGCATGCTCACGAAACTACCCCAGATGAAGACACTGCTGCTGTCGAGAAGTCCCGTGATAACGTAGCATCCCAGCAGTGCGATGTCAGCCCATGACTTGCTGATATCGGCCGTGAAATGTTGACGCAGTCGAGTGACTACCGAAGCTCCAGTTCCATTGGATTGAGAAGGTTTTCTCAGTAGTGATGCTCCTTCCGCATCGGCCTCATTAGGAGCGAAGCCATTCTGCGTGGTCGTATTGTATCCGTTTTGCAAAGACATGGTCCTGGTCCCTTGTTCGTCGATGGCCAGCCGTCTGTTCGAGTCGTCCGTCAAGTCAGAAGAGGTCGAAAGATGGATCGACGGGTATCCCGGCGATTGCGGTGTTCACGGTGAGCGAGAAGATTTGCTATCCGAAACAAGATACTGCCAACCTCTGCTCCGTGCCGTGAGGCATTGGACCTTGTAGCACGGCTAAGTCGGGGATTGCGGCTATTGAGGCCGCCTTTCTCCTCACTTGAAGTGAATCTGGGGATCGAATCCCGCTATTGCCGCCTACACCTTCAGCTTCGAGGTAGATCGCCTTAGCTTGGCTCGCGCTAAGGTATTTCTTGTTTGTCGCGTGGCAGAAAGACGGGTTGTCTTGGAAAGTGGAGGTGCCGAGGTAATCAGTGTTAGAGCAACCAGTGTGTCGGGATCTGTAGAGACCGCACCCATACGACACATTTGATGAAGGACATGTGCGGTGGATCGAATGGATCAATGCGGCTACCAACACGGGTTGAAAGGAACATCATTCCCGTGACATTCGATGTCCTTAACGAGACACTTGACTGTGTCTACAGTCGGGGATCATAAGTCTGCGCATGCTCTCTCCCCGGGCAATACAGCATCTTCGTGAATATATCCGATAGTAATAGCAGGCCGGCTTTCCAAGTACCCAGAGGCTTTGAAGGGTATCTCAATGGTGGTGAATTTTTTCAATAACTATAGCTGCTGATATGTGCATTAAGACATCCAACATGTGCGCAGACTTATGAGCTAGAACTGTACACAGCAAGATGATTCAAAACGTCGTGTATGGTAAGCATTAATCGTTATGTACGTATCAACCAAGTACTTAGATCACGTCCAGCGCCAATCATATAAACAAAGTATTGCAGTATTGAAACCTGATCAGACCTTCTCGCCAAGGTTCTCGACCTGCTCCACAACATCACCTTTCTTCTCATCCATCGTCTCCTTCCAATAACGATCGTTGTCTCTCCTGGATGCAGAAATGGCCGTAGAGATATTAGTATAATGTTGAGGCACGCAGTTCTCTTGATCTTCGCGCGTAGCATCAGCGTGGTCTACCAGTTCAAAACCGAAGCGCCACATCCTCGTTCGGACGTACTCTGAGGCGCCAGTGAAGCGTAGTTCGATCTGTTTGCCACAGTACAGTCGCAATTCTGCTACAAGTTGCTTCAACTGTGTGCAGGCTGAGGAATCCAGATGGTTGCACTTGGTGAGATCGAAGACGATCACGTTTGCCGGTGGCAGGCTGTCGGGATCTGTGATCTTCATCTTCTTGCGAAGACGTGCTACTTGACGCTCGCCTTGAACAGACCAGATACGCTCGGCTTCGGCACCATTGCGCTCGCTGTAGGCCGGTGAGTGGTGAGTCTTGATCTCGTTCAAGATGGTAGTCTTAATGCCATAGGCATTTGGGAAGAAGAAGGACTCGTGGAAACGGAAGATGCGGAGATCGTCGGGAATGTTTGCGGGCATACCGCGTCCCGAGTCAATGCTCTGCTGAAGCTCAGAGAGTTCTTTGTGGTCGCCGCTGGAAATCGACTTGACCCTCGTGAAAGTTTGTCGCAAGAGAACGTAGACGATGTTGAAGCCGACAGCGGCACCAAGTCCGGCCTCGGTGTTCACGAAAAGGCATACCCAGAAAGCAAGCATAGATGAAATGAAATCAGCCAGAGACGTCTTCCAGTACTTGTAGAACACTTGTGGAGGGTTAATCAGAGGCCAAACAGCAGAGATGATGATGGCAGCCAATGTTGCCTTCGGGATCCAATAGAGGACATCGGTGAGCTTGAAAATACAAACGAGAAGGACAGCTGTGGTGACAATGCCTGAGAGTGGGGACTTGACTTTGCAGGCAGAGTTGACCGATGTTCGAGACATAGCTCCACCGACGCCCATGACGTGGAAAAAGCTGTTGACGAAGTTTGCGATACCAAAGTAACAGAGCTCCTGGGTTTGATCGCTAACGTAGTTGTTCTTCACACCGAAAGCGCGTGCAATGGCAATGTGCTCGAGTACCGGACCGATGAAGGCGGCGATACTGCGTGGGAACGTTTTGGAGATGAGAGCTGTAGGCGGCATGGAAGGGGAGACGATGCCCTTGCCAGAGACCTTGACTACTTCGAAAAGGTAGCTGTCGTCATCTTTGCCGTACTTGCCGTTGACAGCATAGCTGATGCCAGTGAACAAGACCAAACACAAGAAGGCGCGAGTGATGGAAAGCAACCAGACGGCCTTGTATTTGTCGCCCCAACGCTTGCCAGCCTTGTCGAGAATGGTCAAGAACACCAGACCGCCGAACCCAATGCCACATGCGTATCCGTTGGCGTCTGGCAATTGGGCGAACATGTCATGAATCTTTCCAGCGGTACTGTCGCTACCGCCATCTTCGCCAAGCAACGACGGAACTTGACCCAGGCCAATGGTAATTGCGACTGCCGTGATGAACCCGCTGAGAATGGGCAGAGAAATGAACTCGAGGAGGAAACCGAGGTTCAAGAACCCGACAATGATGCCGTAGAGACCGATGCACATCGCTACTGCGGATGAGATTTGCTCAGGCGTGTATTGGCCATCAGATGAGAAATCGTGAACGACCTCAGCGGTGGTCAGGCCAAGCAAAGATGTCGGTCCACTGGAAAGGTCTGAATCTATCGTTAGCGATCGTTTTAGATGTGGGCTTTTACATCTCGACTACCTTTTGTCGATCCCATGATCGCATAGATGGTCGGAGGCAACCAACTCGACATCAGGCCGTACTCAACTGGGATCGTTGCGATCTTGGCGTACGACAGGCTCTGTGGGATCAACATCAGACTAGATATATCATCAGCAATTGTTGCAACCAAAGGAACGATGCCGAAGCCTCACCCAATCGTCAGACCAGCAATAACATCGTTGATGATCCATCTCGGATTGTATCGAGGCAGCCATCCGACTATTGGAGCTTTGTCGATAACATAATGTGCTGCTGTCGTCGGCGCTGCCTTCAGGCCTCGTTTCGTGAGACGACCAACTCGGTTCCACGTGTAGTCCGTGCGGACGTCGTTGATCGCAGTGTCGACTACCTTCATGATGATCAACGAAAGTATGTATCTTTATGTAGAAGTTGACATCAGTAAGCACAAGGAAAGCACTCAGAAGAAGGTCCAGTCCGCGAGGACGTGAGACTTGATATGTTGGGTGTCAGTTGCGTCGCTTAGCGAGTACATGCTGTTGTGCTGCCACTACCCCCCAGCTCTTTCGATCGACTCTCATTGACTGCTTCGAGTACATAGTGACATGCAGTCCTCCCGTGGCTGTCATAGCTATGTACCTTGTGCTTGTACCACGCGTAAGCACCAAGTGCCGCGACTGGAGGATCAGCTCGACGCTCCTCGGATTGGGCGGCAGAGGTTTCTTATATTCTAATGCACTGTAAAGTGTTTGTGCATCAGGACCTGCTCAATCTGGCACCGACTAATGCTACCTGGCTCATATGAGCGATATCACGACTCCAATCATGATTGCAGTCATCAGCATGCTGGAAATCAACCATTCGCAGTGACCGTGACTATCGTCCCAGCTTACATGGCTTCGAACTTGCCACACCACATACCCCGCGCTTGGACGTACTTAGGTTAGGTCTAAGATAAACTTAGGGTTCTTAGCTATTCAGTGTGATGAATGTTGCAGTTCGGCGAAGCTGGGTGCTGCGGATGCTGCGGCCGTCGATGTGTTTGTTGGAACAATAATGAGCTCTGAAGACGTTCTGTACCATCATGAAGCAATAGGCGTGCCGTGGATCTGGAGCTGCCTCGTGGCGGAGCTGGGCATGATCGTGCCTTAAGGCAAGTGTGATTGGCATCGGAGAATTTCCCGATAGCAGAACTGGCGTTTGTCTCGTCTCATCATCAATGGTCGTTGTTGCAAAATTGAAAGAATGAGTCCGAAAGCACCGGATCCGATTTGCGTACTCGCGGAGCGACTTCACTCATATAGAAAAGTTTTGTGTGCTTTTTCGCTTCCGCACGAGCTCCGACTTCTCTTCGTGAAGGTCCGAAAGTCGGAAGTTGAACAGACAAACAGTGAGCCCGCTCCAGCCGGCGTACTCTGCTTGCTCTGAGGTATCGCAGCATCCGCATCAAGCGTTGCGGATGTTGCGGTCATTAGCCACGATTCACAGGCTGGCCAAGGGGTTGTGGCGGCCGTGGCGGCTCTTGAACATCTCACGTGCTACTCCCACGACATCTAGACTGCTGTTATCTAGCATAACGGTACACGCGGGCTGGGCGGCCACAGGGGCTTGAGACAGGTCAGCGATCAAGGCGGGCAGGTGAAGTATGTCGTTCTGCAGCTGGCACGCGAGCTCCACATGCAAACTCACTAGCACAAACGGCGGCGGCTGGAGGCTGCGGGGTAAGTGCACGCTTGGCGGTGCTTGTTATGAGAGGCGGAGAAATGTCAAGCATTGTTAGAGTGAGCTTCGGTACCTCCTACAGCAGGCGAGCTGCCCATCACACCGCAGTACCCGCCTGTCCGATGTCTAGACGGGACGCGAGTGCGGCTACAGCGGCGTGAGCGTAGCCGTGCCCAAGGTGTTTCAGTTGCATGTTAGGAAGTGATGTGATGGGCTTGGTGCCGGATACGGCGGGAGAGACTGGAAGTGATGTTTAGGCGTGATGTTTGGCATGATGTCAGCACTCGCCTCGGCACTGAAGCTATAGCTGTCGAGCTTGACTTTTGGCCATTGAGCGTAACCTCTATCCTCTGATCCCAGAATCTCAAAACACTCTGCCTCTAGCATTGTGTATCGTCCATAGCAGTGGACACAAGTCACCATGATGTATACTTCGAACGTCTTGCTCTCGGCGGCATTGCTCCTGTCAACTTGTTCAGCAGCGCCAATTGATCAGCTGCCGCTGGAGAAACATGAAGCTGCTAAATACCCGTTCAAGAAAGATCCTTACGATCGCAAACACGACACCTACGGCGACGGTGTTCAGCCACTACCTGTCGTATGTTTCGGACACAAGTACTTCAGTTCAATCTTGATACTGATGGCGTACAGCGTAACGGCCAAGGCACCAGCGTGCTAGGTCCAGTGAACAAGGACAGAGACCGCCAGAATCCTGATCTTGTTCGCCCACCGAGCACCGATCACGGCATCTTGCCAAATCTGCGATGGTATGAATCCTTCTGAACTTCGATCATGAAATTGGAGGAATTAACACCATGTAGGAGTTTCTCTGATTCGCACATTCGCATTGAGGAAGGTGGCTGGACAAGACAGACAACAGTCAGAGAACTGCCTGCATCAAAAGAGATTGCAGGCGTGAACATGCGCCTGGAGCCTGGTGTCATTCGCGAGCTCCACTGGCACAAGGAAGCCGAGTGGGCATACGTTCTGTCGGGTAAGCCGAGCAAGTGGTTGCCGCAGGAAATCCAGAATTGACATTTTTTCAGGCGAGGTCCGCGTTACCGCGCTCGACACTGACGGTGGCTCCTTCATTGACGACTTGAAGGAGGGCGACTTGTGGTACTTCCCATCCGGCCACCCTCACTCACTTCAGGGCTTGGGCGAGAATGGCACAGAGTTCCTGCTGGTGTTCGACAGCGGTGACTTCTCCGAGGATTCCACCTTCCTACTGAACGAGTGGATCGAGCACACTCCCAAAGCGGTTGTGGCAGAGAACTTCCGTCTGCCTCCCGAGATCTTCGAGAACATCCACGAGAAGGACAAGTACATTTTCCAAGGTTGGTCGACAAGTTGTTGTTTAGTGTGCGAAGTGCATTAGCTGACGTACTCTCAGGCTCTATCCCCAAGAGCATTGATGAGGAGAAGCCACCCGCGTTCAAGAAATCGAAGCACCAGTACACCCACCACATGCTTGAGACTCCAGCACAGGAAGGAAGCGGTGGCAAAGCGCGCATCGTCGATAGCAAGAACTTCCCAATCTCCAAGACCATTGCTGCTGGCCATCTGGATATCGAGCCTGGTGCCATGCGCGAGATGCACTGGCACCCGAATGCCGATGAGTGGTATGTCATAAACAGATCTGTCTCTCATACATCGCATGCTGACCATCTTGCACAGGTCCTTCTTCATCAAGGGCCGCGCCAGAGTCACCATTTTCGCCGCCGAAGGTAACGCACGCACATTCGACTACATGGCTGGTGACGTTGGCATTGTGCCTCGCAACATGGGTCACTTCATCGAGAACCTCAGTGATGATGAGCCTCTTGAAGTCCTGGAGATCTTCCGCGCTGGTAAGTTATGGCCAAGACATCTGGTCTTGTGAATGCGTGTTGTGTCTCTATCAGTGACTAACAGCCTCATCACAGATGAATTCCAAGACTTCTCTTTGTTCCAATGGATGGGTGAGACACCCAAGCGCCTGGTCCAGGATCACTTGTTCCAGCACGATAGCAAGTCGGGCGAGAAGTTTGCCAAAATGGTCGAGAGCGCAGAGAAGGACGTGATCAAGAGCCAGTACGAAAAATCCCCGGGACTGGAGGCCAAGGCAGATTTGTAGTAATATGCGGAAATTGGGTCCGACAGATCAATGGTGAAAGCAGAGCTATTATCAGTCGGAACAACCGTAGGAGATCCCAAAGCTAATTTAGTAATCAATTGTCGCAAAACAAAACATGCTACGTCGCTTATAGTGTCGCATTCTGAATTTCTGAGGTGCCTAGCGTAACGCCGTATCCGAACTCCGTAGGTTAGCCTAAGTTAGTGTTATCGTGTTATCCCGCCTGGCTTCAGCTGAACATTAGTCAAGCAGCTAGCAACAGGCGGCAAGAACAAACAGGCACCAAGATAAGTGCCAATCGCATAAGAATACAGAGATGCGTCGCCATGTGAATATACTTTTGCTGGCCGTCAGCACCAATACAGTCACATGATATAATTTAGCACTTTCACAACAGCAAGTGAACCGCAAACACCTACACCTGCAATAAAGACAACAACATGACCAAAATCGAACTCGTGTCCGCGGGTGGGACAGATGCCGATGTCCTCACGCGCCTGGGCACTCGAGCATTTGCCGACGACCTGCTCAATGAGCGTATCAACAACACGGTAAACTTGACAACCGAGCAGGTCGAGGAACACATCCTGTGGCGCATCAAGCGCAACGAACGCCGCATTGGAGCTCCTTCAAGTTACTGGTTTAAAGCCATCGACACCGAGACAGGAAAGCCAGTCGGTTACACTGGAATCCAGGCACCAGAGCCAGGCAAGGAGAAAGGCGCCGACACCAATGACTCGGGCATGCCAGCTATGATGGATCGAGAGCTGTATGCACAGCTAGGGGAGAAGACGAAGATGTTGAAAGAGCATTGTCTCGGTGACAGGGAGGATTTCTGGTGTAAGTCTACTTGCATCTTACCCTATCTGTAACGAAGTTCTGGCACTGACAGACGCCGAAGATGTGCCGTCGATGGCAGTCGAGCCAACCTACCAAGGTCAAGGCATTGCGAAGCAGCTTCTGCAGAAGATATGCGAGCTCGCAGACAAGGCTGGACAGGACATCTACCTCGAATCTACGAAGGAAGGCTTTAGTTTGTACCAGAAGGCGGGCTTCGAGAAAGTGGGGGAGGCGCCGGTGCTGGATGGAGCGTATGTTCTCATGTCGATGTTGCGGAAACCGAAGCAGCTATAGAAGCGATCGACACCTGTTTTGTTGACGCCCAGCCATCGGACCTTGGACGGATGTCTATATAGTACCACACAAGTGGGCCCGCTTTCACGAGCATACATCTCGGGCCGTTCGCGGGCCGCTCGAGCACAGTCCACTTGTCGACGAGGTCAGCGAGAGAGGGGGAGGGGCCCCCCGGGAGGGAGGGAGCAAACCCTCTCTGCTAATAGATAAATTCGTTGCCGCCCCGGCGAGGGGGATAGCTAAGATGTGTTCGCTTTTGAATTTGCAGAGTTTAGATACTAAATTGTGTGTTTTTCTTACCAAAACAGCTGCCTTGGTCATAATCAGAATCCGACAAGGGTGGGGTACACTTGTGTGGTACTATATAGACATCCCCTTGGACCTGACGTGCCTCGCGTGCCTGACTAGAAGCATGGGAATTATTATTACTGCCAATATGACACCGATTCAAGGTTCAAAGATCGGGAATCTTCGATCGTTGACAACGCTTTTCTGGCGAATTCGTGGGTTCCACTGTTTCCACTCTGCCCATCTGACGTCAACGTGATGACGATCGTAGTCGCGTGAGAATGCCCCTCTATGTATAAAACTCAATGCGTGCTCTTGCTTAGAAGATACTCATACACTCACATTACGACCAAGCTATCACCAAACCCCTCAAACACCACTACATATCCATAATCATGCCTCGCAACGGAGACGGTTCCTCTGACAACGTTGTCGACAACAGCGCCGGCAGCCAGGTTCACGGTGTTGGCGAGGACTCCTCCATCGACCGCAGCAACAAGGTAAGGATTTAATGGGACGTCTTTGCCATTGGGAGTCCTACTAACAATGGTCACAGGCCGCACCCGCCCCCACTCTTGAGAAGGGCGAAGCCATTGAGGGCATGGACGCCTCTGGCGGTGGAAACAAGGTCTCTGGTATGTTGAATAACACATCTCCGCCAACGAAGAGCTTGACTAACATGTATACCAGGCTCCGGCAAGGGTCACGAGATCACTGAGGACAAGACCTCCAAGTAAGGGAAACAATTGATACCCCAGGATGATGGAATGAAAAGGTTCAGGAAAGCTCAAAAGCTATAGCTTCCGAGCCCTTACGAAGATTATGTATATCATCAACAATGATTACTTCGAAACACCGATTTCTTCCAATATGTCTATTTGCCTTTACACGACTTTCAACTGGAAGCCGCCGCCTCGCTCTTCTTCCTCTCTTCCTTTGAAGATGGAGCTATAATCGACCTCGCCGAGATTTGGTGCTGCACCACGCATAGGAGCGTTGGGACTTGCGTGTCGTCGCTTCTTCTCTTGACCTGCCTTGGAAGGGAATGTAGGGAACATGGCGGTCGGCTTGGGTCGCGGGTCTTCTTTGAAGTACTTATGGCTTAGAAGCTCGCTTGCTGAAGGTCGATCCGAAGGGTTCAAGGATAGTAGACTATCGAGCAGGGATGCTCCGGCATTTGTGAGTGTTGGAAACTTGGATCGGATCACGCTGCCTGTTGCTCCTCGCTGGTTGGTAGGTAGGCGGAGTGAGCGCGCGTTTGGCAAACGCTTGAAACCAGGCCAGGTTTCTTCTGTGGGGATGCCACAGAGTTCAAAGATCTGCATACTCGTTAATTATACCACACAACATGCGTATCTGTTCGGTCCAGTCCGTGAAGACTGGGTGTGAAACTCACCTTGCTCAATTGGTCCACTTCGTTCTTGCCCTGCAAAAGTGGATTTCTTGTGAGAAGCTCGCCGAAAATGCATCCCAAGCTCCATATGTCGACCGAGGAGTCGTAGGTCGTTGCACCAAGCAGAAGCTCTGGCGATCTATACCACAGCGTCACCACCAACTGTGTGAGATTCTGCGGAGGAGGGTCGCCGCAGAAGCGCGCCATGCCAAAATCTGCCAGCTTTATTTCGCCACGGTTGTTCATGAGTATGTTGCTAGTCTTGAGGTCGCGGTGCATGATCCAGTGGGCGTGTAAGAACTCGACAGCGCTTCCGAGCTGAAGCATCAGCGTCTTGACCTCAGATGCGCGAAATGGCTCGTCCATTTCCTCTTGTAGCGTCTTGAGATCATGCTCAAGGAACTCCATGACGATATAGACGTCGCCCTTGGCTGAACCTTCGCCTGTGACAACTTCCCGCAGCTCGACGACATGTCTGTGTTTTGCCGCACTCAAGCATTGAATCTCTCTTAGCGCTGTTACTGGAAATCCTGCGTCTCTTGCAGGATCTAGCTTCAACTTCTTGATGGCGACAATCTCTCCGGTTGTTTCATCCTTCGCACGCGACACAAAGCCGTAGCTTCCCTCTTCAATGTGGTTCAACCGGTCAAAGCGCTCGACGGAGCGGCAGGGCTGCCATGCAGATGCTTCGAATCGTAGTAATGTGCGCTCGGGTGCTGTAACATTCCCGTTGCTCGATGTATCTTCTCCTGACAAACGTCTCCTCTTCGAAGGTCTCTCTGCCTCTTCCGTCGCGTGTTCGTTTGCTTGTGCTGCCGCGGCTCGTTGAGCTTCCTCTGCCTGGCGCTGTTTCTCGGCCTTCAACCGCTTCTTCTCTTCTTTCTGAGCTTTTTTACGCGCATCCTCGGCTGCATCTTCTGCTGTATCCGCCCATCGCGAGGTCATATTTATACGCGCGCGATGTGTCCTTATTATGGTCGTGCTGCGATGGTCCGGAAGTGTATTGCGGAGGGTCGACTCGTTCGGGAAATCCAAGTGACGTCTTGACTTTCGAGATGGGAGTTTCGGTGTGATTTCGCATTCTTTATTTTTCTTTTGGCTAAGCAAATTTCTGGCAATTCATCATGAGAAGCAGCCTGTCGCGAACGGCAAGGCAATTGTCTAGAAATGTCAACAGGCTAGGCGTGCCGTCGTGCCGAGTTTCCGGCGCAAGATGGAGCTCGACAGAGGAGGACGGACACAAATATTCCACACCACTGGCTAAGCAGTTAGCCGAAGTCATAACGGTAGAACAATGTTATGGAGATTTATCGAGCTTTAAGCGACTGACACACCGCGTAGACAACTGGTCCCCTTCCCGTAGCCTCGTTCATGCGCCAGTGCCTCACCAATGACCTCGGCGGTTATTATACATCTTCACCACCAGAGAAAGATCAATTTGGCGCTAAGGGCGATTTTGTAACATCGCCGGAGATCAGCCAAGTATTTGGTGAGCTGATAGGAGTATGGGTTGTGGCAGAATGGATCGCACAAGGGAGGAAAGGCGATGGAGTGTACCTGATGGAGGTCGGACCAGGCAGGGGCACACTGATGGACGACATGTTGCGCACAATCAGGAACTTCCCACCCTTGGCTAAAGCAGTCGAAGCTGTATACATGGTGGAAGCAAGCCCAAACCTCAGGGCGGCTCAGCACAAGTTGCTATGCGGCGAAAACAAACTCGAGGAGACGAAACTAGGCTGGCAGAGCGTGAGCAAGTACTCGCCCGATCTGAAGATCATCTGGACAGAAGACATTCGATTCGTGCCCAAAGAAGCGAGCAAGACGCCTTTCATCATTGCACACGAATTCTTCGACGCCCTGCCCATACACATCTTCCAGTCTGTGCCTCCAGCACCTCAGAGCGAGCAAAAGGACAATACCATTCAGACGCCGACCGGGCCTATACCGATGCCTCAGAGGCTTCCTCAAGCTGCAAAGCAGCACCAGTGGCGGGAGCTTATGGTGTCTCCAAAGGCACCTCACAAATTGAAAGAGGGCGAGCCAGAGTTCGAGCTGAGCATGGCTAAAGCCGCCACACCACACTCAATGTACCTTCCAGAAACATCCCCTCGATACCAGGCCTTCAAAGACACGACCGACGCCACCATCGAGATCAGCCCAGAAAGTCAGGCATACACTCGCGATTTTGCCGAGCGGCTTGGTGGTTCTAATCCTGCCCAGCCGGCGACGCAAAAGCCACAACCTATCCAAATACCTGGCCGCACTGTTTCCTCAGGACCAGCACAAGAACCATTCGAGAAACCCGAACCTTCTGGAGCCGCATTGATCATCGACTACGGACCACCGAACAAGATCCCAGCCAACTCCTTCCGCGGCATTCGCGCTCACAAATTCGTCTCACCCTTTGAATCAGCCGGCGTGACCGATCTCAGCGCCGATGTAGACTTCATGGCTCTCGCTGAAAGCGCCATCAACGGATCTCCGGGTGTCGAAGTGCACGGTCCAGTCGACCAGGCTCGCTTCCTGATGTCCATGGGCATCGAGGAGCGTGCTGCCCAGTTGGTGAAGCGCGCAGTGGACAAGGAGAGAGGTGGCAGCACAGGCCAGGACAAGAGCGAGCTCACCGAGATCGTGAAAAGGATCGACGGCGGCTGGAAGAGACTCGTCGACAGCAGCCCTGAAGGCATGGGCAAGCTGTATCAGGTCATGGCCATTTTGCCTTACAAGCCTGGAAAGCAGGGCGAGCCCAGGAGAAGACCTGTTGGCTTTGGAGGAGATGTAACTTTCTAGGTACCAGGCTAATATAGTCCCATAGTTATCTTCGACATGTACAACAAGCTGTATATTAACAGGCTACGACTTGTTCTATTCTCGCGTGCCGTCACAGAATGGGTTGGACCCAATCATTGATACACACATAATTGAAAACAGAGAAACAATTGTCGTTAGGTTCGTTCTGTCCGTTAATCATGTCTGCTAGGGGTATCTCGCTAAGCTGCAGGCTGTCTGTGAAAGGCTCCAACGCCTATGCTCTCCCAAAAATTCGAAACGCCTGCACGCCTTAAAAAAAGGTACTGTTTGATAGAAAGCATCCTCGTTGCTCTCAATTCCGAATCGTCATAATCATGATGCGCACCAGGGCGCAGTGTGGCCTGAAGCGGCTTCACACGAGTACGTATCATCCCTCTGACTCTAAGAAGTCGAGACGCACGCCAAACTCAGAGTGATCGTAACTCGTGTCATCGTAATCACTGACATCGTCGTTAGGATCTTGGTTCTCCTCGTCGCTGTCAGCCTCGGTTCCCTCTGTGTTGAGCAGACCAAAGCGATTAGGAAGCGTTGGCTTCTGAGCCTTCTTCTGAGCGGCCACGGAAGATGGTACGAAAGATGTGGCTCTGCGCTGAGGCGGCGTGACATCGCACTCGTCGTCGAAGAACTCGATCTTGCAACCCTTGTACTCCTTCCGAGACATCATGCAAGTGCGCGCAAATGTGGCACCGCCGATCGAGTTCGTGTAGACAAAGGCATTCACGCCGCGATATTTGATGTCGACGATGACGAGCTGGGAGATGTGCTCCATGTCGTCGCGGATGCGCTGCTCAGTCAAGCCTCTCGATAAGGCGTTCCGGATCAGAATGTTGCGAGTGACTCCGCGAGATATCTTCTCATGGATATGGTCTTGTACACGGAACTGGCGCTCTGCCCAATTGACTTCGATCTGTAATCATGTTAGCCGTCCGATGTCCTTGCTTCCAAGATGCAGAGTCGCTTACTCGTTTGCCTTGAAGGTAAACGTCGTTGCGCTTACTCCAAGCAAGAAACTCTGCAGCCCCGGTGGCAAAAGTCACAAGTGCACTATTGTTGTTCATGACGCTGCTGACAATCTTGCCACCCTTGATCACAGACATGAGATCTTTGTAAGTTGTCCGTTCGGAGAGACCCGAGAAGAAGAGGGTGCGTCGCTGCTGGCTGCTCGGTGCATTGTTGGAGTCGTTTGTTGCGGGTGCATTCCCATCAAACAGGTCGTCCTCGTCACCATGATAGATTGAAGTGTCGAGCATGGAAGTGCCGTAGCTGACTGCGCGCCACGACGTTGATTGATGAGCTCGTGCGTGACCATTGAAAGCGGTACGCTCATTCACGTTCGAAGATGTACTGGTGGCCAGTATCAGTATGGGACATGTAAGCTCTGTAGCAGGAACCAGTGCGACTCACACGAAACTCGTCGGCTTCTCAGGAACACATTTCTCGTCTGCTACTACGGAATCCTTGCGGGCGTCGATTTTGCTGGAATTGACAAGTATGTCGAGGGTGTCATGATGGGCACCGCCCATCAGCAATGCCTTTCGAAGAGCTTGATAGTCACTAGCGGTACGAAGCTGAGGAGGATATCAGTTCAAACTTTCAAATGTGTCAGTACAACAGTGGACCCACCAGGTTGCCGTATTCGACTCGTGAGATGATGATACTGGCGGGATCGACAGGAGTGGAATCATGCTATATAGAGCGTCAGCTTAGTCTAGATGCGAGTCTCGTAACATGTCAATTTGTACAAGATTAGCTCTAAGAACAGGTTAGCTGACCGCCAGGCGAGTGACGAGTAAGTGATAGATAAACTCACCTGCGGACTAAAGCATCCAAATAAGCCTTCTCGACTGTGACTTTATCCGAACTTGCGGCATGGTCGAGACCCGCAGGAGTGTCCATTGCTGGGACTGTCGCAAACCCCGTTGCTAGTGGGATTGTTTGCGTTGTTGCGTCTCTCGACTGTTCGATAAGAAGGTGGTAACACAGTCCGAAACACGCTAAGGCAAGCGCTAGCGGGTGGAACCGCATGCGCGGCGATTCGCGCTCTAACTCTCTTCCTACTTCGTGCAGTACCCATCACATTCATGGATGCTAATTCATCTAATGGGGCGCCTTCTCAAGCCTTGAGCTCGGCTAAAGGCACCAAGGAGGATGCCATTCGCCAAATAGCTGATGCCAGCGCCAACGGTGATGGATCCATATTTTCACAGTTGACTGGCAACCCTTTCTTTACCGCAGGCTTCGGTCTCGCAGCTCTAGGCGCTGCTGTCAGATATGGGTCTCAAGGTCTCAGAAGGGCCGCCGAGCTGGCAAAACGCCGAATGCTCGTGGATTTGGAAGTGACACGTCACGACCCTTCATACCCTTGGGTCTTGAATTGGATGACTGCACAATTTCAAAGCCAACTCAAGCCCACAGGAGCTCGCAAGGATCTTGGAACTATGGAATATCTTCTGCAAAGATTTACACCGGGCTTACACCATCTGCAAATCGACACAGCTCGCACGAAGACGGCAGGCGGATCTGAACAAACCATGTTCTCATTAGTTCCTGGTCAAGGAAAGCACATACTTCGATACAAAAATGCTTTCATTGCTGTCAACCGAGAACGTATCGGGAAAAGCTTTGACGAAAAAGGCCGGCCCTTCGAGACGATCACTATGACCACCCTCTATCACCAGCGCAAAATTTTCGAAGACATCTTCCAGGAGGCGCATATAGCAGCGAACCAGCATGCTGAAGGCAAAACCATCGTGTACACGTCGCGCAACATTGGCTGGGATGCTTCTGCGGAACCCAAAAGGCGACGTCCCTTCGACTCAGTCATCCTCGAGGAAGGTCTTGCCGATAAGATTCGTGATGACGTGGAAGAGTTCATTGGCACTCGCGAATGGTATCTTGACCGCGGTATCCCTTACAGGCGAGGCTATTTATTGTTCGGCCCTCCTGGTACCGGCAAGACTTCTTTCGTGCAGGCGCTCGCGGGTGCTCTGGACTTCAACATTGCAATGCTGAGCCTCAGTAAACGTGGCTTGACAGACGACTTGCTGAACAAACTTCTAGAAGAGGTTCCCCCTCGGACTATTGTCCTGTTGGAAGATGCCGATGCTGCCTTCAGCAATAGACGACAGACAGACTCCGATGGCTACAGTGGGTCTACTGTCACATTCTCTGGCCTACTCAACGCGCTTGACGGCGTTGCAAGCGCAGAGGAGCGCATCCTTTTCATGACGACGAATCACATTGACCAGCTTGATGATGCATTGATTCGTCCTGGTAGGATTGATATGACTGTGCGTCTTGGAAATGCTACGGAGTGGCAGATTGGGAAGTTATGGGACCGCTTCTATGCTCCATATGACCCAGAAGGCGTTGGCAAGAAACAATTCGTCGAACGGGCAAATGAGTTTGGACTCATTGACAAGGTCAGCACTGCGCAGCTCCAGGGAGTGTTCCTGTACAACAAGGATGATCCAGAAGGTGCGATTGCAATGGTGGATCAGCTCTCGTCAGTCATGCATGCACAGAATAAACAGACATAAGGAAAACACAAATATGTAAAATAGTGTACAATAAAGCATATTCAAGCTGCTTTCAGCATTTCACTCCAGCCTTACTTTCCATCACAATTGAAGGCAATCTCGATGGACACCCACCTTTCACCACTGCTGCTCTCCGTGGTTACGTTGATTGATCGTGTGCCAGTTACAGACAGATGATGTGTGATAGGCATATAGGCTAAGTACTTTGAACGGCACATGAGAACCAGTCCGTGCATAACTTCTATGCTCGCCGACCACGAAATAGCATTGGAAAGAAACGGATGAGGAAGCAGCAATTCCATGTCCATGATCGTCATGTTATGCCAACGCTTTCTGAGATACCAACACCCTGTCCCTGGTCCTTGCTAAAATGGTGGTTTCGCGGTGAAATTACACTTTGGTTGACAGCCATGAAATGGGTGACGCTTCGCATCGTCATACCTGGTTAGACACGTGACATGTCATCAACAGTGCATGCAACGCTTGTCTCCCATCCACACCATGCCTTGATGACTGAAAGCGCACTGTAAAAAGGTCAGCGAGCACTCTATTCACAATTCAGCCGGTGGTCGGCGCCATTGGCTCATCCAGGTCCAGTATCACGGACCCAAGCTGCTTGGATATGCCGTGCGCCACCATCATCGTTCCGGTCGTTCAGTCGCCGAAGCGAGCATGACATCAGGCTAGTGGGGCACGACGTGGTGGGGTGGGATCGTGATGGTGAATGGACGGAGGCAGGTATGATGCGTCTCTTGGACCGTCTTCAGTACTTTATCGTCTCGAGCCGTGTTGAAGCTCTTTCATCTCCCACCACATCTCAATCACAAACAAACAAAACCGCCACTCGTAAGTCAACTCGTGCATATCACTTCCAGTTGCTCTTCACACGACAACGACACCCAGCGAAACCAGCATCAATCACCAAGATCTAACAACGCCTCTCCACAGCTCACTCAACCCACTTCTATACCTTCAACACAGTACGCCTTTCCCACACCACATCGCCAACATCTCACTCCCACTCAAACAGTCGCTAACACTACCCTCCCAGTCCACCCTACCAACCACACAAACCACACAAAATGTCTGCTCCCAACCAAGGCCGCCAGTCCCCCGAGCCCGAGCGCCAGTCCGGAGCTCAGGCCGGCTCTACCTCCACCAACGCCAACGAGCAGGGCGTCGCCGGCCACGCCGGTGAGACCAAGGACCAGTCCGAGAACACCCTCAAGAACCTTGGCTCCAACCCCAAGGGTCCCATGGACGACAAGGCCGCTGCCGCCGCTTCCAAGGGCACTGGAAACGCGAGCGGTGCTCAGTAAACCAACGAAGAGCTTGTTGGAGCTTTGATTGCACTGCATGACGACTTTTTTGAGAGGAGAAGAAGAGAGAGGACTCCAGTTCCCTCTTGTTTTTAATGCTAGCTTGTCACCGATGAGAGTTTGGTGTGGCGGCTGCGACCATGATATTATGAAATAAATGGAAAGCATGAAAGTTTTTATTGAGACCGTTCCAATTCGTGTTGATGCTATACAATCCAGCTCTACATGTCGCGTGCTTTCTAAAGTCCATGCTTTGGGTGTGCTGCTTTTGTTTTTTCAAGGGCGAAATATTTCTATAGACCTTTTTCGTCGCCCTTTCCGACGTGCCTACGGTACTTGAATTGCAATGAAGCACATGAAACGAAGTGCGCATGATGTTGAGGTCGCACGCTTCGATCTCACAACGTACATCCTTGCGTTTCGCGATATCCACCCACTACTAGCAATAGACAGCTAGCAGTAGAACACTGGTCGGTTGCGTGCGTCGTGCGTTACGAAATGGCGTCTCGTCGCATCTTTGTGCCAGACTGTTTCAGCCGGCTGCTAAAGAGGAAGCCAATCGAGTGCCTGGCCAAATCGACCATACTGACTTCTGCGGATCGCAGCGATCGCAGCGTGGCGTCGAGGAGCTCGGGTTTCCTGGAGGAAAGCTAAAATGTTGAGACGACATGAACACCATGTGCACCAGGTAGTCTTTCGGGCTACTTTCAATCTTCTTTCAACCTCGTCCACGACCGCGAGCCGCGCTTGTACCTCTGCCAATACCACTGCCTCGAGCGGAAGGAATAGTCCCTCTTCCTCTACCCACCGACGTGCCAGAAGCTGTGTATCGAGAAGTAGTAGACGATGAAGGCACGCCTCGGGTACTGCGTGCTCGACTGACACCTCGTGTAGGAGCCGCTGCCGCAGCGGCCTTCTTCCTCTCTTCTTCTTCCGCTTTCCTCTGTGCCTCTTCTCTGCGTCTCTGCTCTTCCACAGCCCTCCGCTCGAGCTCGGCCTGTCTTCTGATCTCCTCGTTCTCCAACTCCTCCATATCTTGCGTCGCGCCTTGCCATTGAGGGTTCAAGATCAAGCATTGATTGTGCTCCGTCTGGCCCAAGATGCGCGTCCAGGTCGCCAGCAGCGTGGAAGCGTTGTTGACTGTTTGGTGTACGGTGCCCATGTTTGACTTGGCTTTTTCGAGGGACGCTGTCACACCTTCGATCACTTTGTTCACTTCGCGCACTCGTTCGAGCTCAGCTTGTAGGCGAGCATCCCGCGCTTCTTCCAGATCATGCCGGCTTTCCGTACGGTGAGGCTTTTGGTTGTTTGCGCCACTCCCAGGGCTAGCAAAGACATCTTCCTCGTCGTCTTGTAGGTGCAGCCGAGCAACATCTGGCGTTTCTGTAGGCTTCGACATGGTTGACAGGGAAGGTGTGAGATTTTATTTGACGCGTCTTCTCGCGTTGATGGCAATGGGCGGCTAGTCGGCGATCTTTTTTGTTTGTGTACTATGCTGCAGCGTGACGTGTGTTGTGTTTCGGGCCGGCAGTGCATCTGCACATGGACTGGCTCAGGGTCGATGTAGCTCTGGTGCGGCGCGGATGGCTGGTGCTGGCGCGAGGAGAGATAGACTGCCTACAGAGAAGATGCTGCTGCTGCCCGATAAGTGGCTGTGCAGCCAGTTAGCGCTGTGTGATGCAGAGACTCAGCTTATAGCGTGATCTGCAATATAGACAACGCCCAATGGCCATGCTCTGCCCAAGCTCGCCCAGCCACCTCGAGCCACTTTACGCGCCAACTCTGCCCTGCGCCGTCCTTCGTCTCCGTTTCGTGTTTCCGCGACATCATCATCACAACCGACACCACAACAAAACAACACAATAAAACATTCATCCCCGAACTACCACCAAGACCCGCACATTGGACACATACTGGACGAAATTGTTTCGGCGCATTTCACGCTTCACTGCGCGCCCATCGAGCCAGGAAAGGTCACCGCCTATTTGCGCCTGTCGCACTTCCAAGCCCGGTGAACATCAGAGGAATCTTCGAACTCTTGCGCACCTACACACATCACCGCGGAACTCTCACTTCACTGTCCAAAGTGAGCTGTGACGCCACTCTACTGTCGCCGCCGCGCGCCCCGCCCCGCCCTAATTCGACAGCTCACCGCGACCACAACAATGGCGTCGACACCACCTCCAAGATCGCTGCGCGCGCATACTCCTCCCACACCTCTGCACGGTCCTCTGCACGACGACTACGAGCCCTACTCTCCGCGCCGCTCCAAGCGCACCACAATTCAGAGCAACCCCTACGCCTCTTCTCACTCCGACCGCCCATCTAAAGCGCAGCTTTCACGCGCGACCACCCCACCACCAACCGGCAAGAGAGCGCGCTTTGCCAACACTCACCTCTCATCTCCACCTTCATCACCAGCCTCGCCGGCTCGGCAACCAGTCTTTCACAAGACACCCCGGAAAACCCCAGTGAGTCGGGCATTGGCAGACGTTCTCAGCGACTCGGACAACACTTCACATCGCCACTTGCCTACGCCACTGTCTATGCTCCCAACACCAAGCAAGACTCCGAAAAAGCGCAACGCTGCCAGCATGAACAGCACTGCGCGCATCCTCAACTTCCAGCCATACTCGCCAAACGACGTCATGCCTTCGCCACGGAAGATGAAGAAGTCAAGCCACAACCGTGGCCAATCTTCACATGGCTTCGATCTCTTCGAGCCCGGTTCTAACAGCAGCCAGGAGCAGATTCAGATTTTCACTGATACTAATGCTCGTGTGCCGGAACTCGACGGCTCTGACGACAACCCTTTCGTTGGTCCTAGGCAGACACGCAGCAGCAGGCGCAGCAGCAGGCCACAAAAGCATACTAAGACCGCAGAGGAGAGAAAGATGGACGAGCGCGCGGAGAGAGACGAAGGCGTGATGTACACATTGTAAGTTCCATATCTATACGATATCGCCTCACCAAATTTTTTGACTAACACCACTTCTACAGCCGTGGCAAGAAGATTTTCCGTCGCTTCCAAGACGACGCTGATGATCGCGCCGCTTCTCCGGATTCTGATCTCGGCCAGCGCTCACTGAGACGCCAGGCCGGATCTGCTGCTGAACGCCCTCTCACTCGCAGCTCAATCAAGCCACGCCTGCTTTTCCCCAGCGCAGAGCAGATTCGCGAGCGCGAGGTTGACATGACCCAAGACGAGGTGGACGAGGAAGCCTTGACAGACATTGAGGTACCAGTTCCGGTGAAGCAGAAGAAGACCGCCACGCCCAGCAAACCTGCGGCCCCACGCTTCGCTCACTTGGCCACACCTCCTTCTACAAAACGCACGAAGCGCGTCATCAACCATGCGACCGATGTCGTTCCACTTCAGATGGTCGCCGAGGAGCCCGAAGAGGCGCCAGCTTCGCCAGTCGAACGCAAGGTTGGCAAGGCTAAGAACCGTAGCCCTTTCGACGACTGGCCTCGCTCGAAGGCAGGAGCTGTTCGCGCCGGCAAGAAACGCGATGCCTCAGAGGCGCTTGAACCTGCTGAGGGCAGCAACAAGCGTACTAGAAGCGGTGTGATCGCCAGTCCCGCTTGAAAGGGTGCTTTGCAACATCAAACCCATCACTCATCTGGCGTCTAGCCGGGTCCACACATATCATGTCATGTCAGAACGCGGGCGATGATTGCGGGCTGTTTTGCAATCTTTGTTTTTGCTCAAACTTGTCTACGACTTCGCCACGAAAGGCTAGAATTGCAGGCGTTTGGCACCGGATCTCGAAAATTGCATGGAGGCGTTTTACTGTCGGATTTCTACCTGAAGGAGGCTACGCTTCTCGATGGCCTCTTATTACTCTTCTATTATGGCGCTTCAAATTCTTGAAGGTGCCCAGATTTTCTTATTTGGTCTGCGAGACAGCAGGAATGGAAGGACTTTTTAGCAGGATTACAAGGAACAGGACATAGGATACCCTTCAAGCATTGAACTAGAGACACTTGCAGATAATTGCTATTATGAAATGACACTAAAACCTTCGTCGAAATTCGTCACTCTGGTACCTACCTTAGTAAAGCGCGACAAAAACTCGAGCCTTGAATCTCCCCTACATCTAACAAATAGGCGCGCACGCGCTTCGACGTAGGCCTGTCATAACCAGTGAATTTACTGGCAAATCGCTCTACGATACGCCTGCGGTACCATTGCGCTTGCATGTCCTTGTCACATTGCAATATAGAGGTCTGACGAATACTGACCGGCATGATCGTGCGAGATCCCATGCGGTACCACCGCGGTGCTACAGCGGCACTGGAATGAATAGCTTATATGCTCTTTTTTTATACTAATATATAAAGTGCCGAGAGGTTGTGACTGTGACTAAGACGATGGTAAAACCAAGACATGTACGCCGACTAGTCACTATCATTGATGACAATATCACGACAGGGTTTTCGCCCCAGTACTGGGGCGCTATGTCGCCTACGACATGAGGCACCTCAGCGGATCTTTTCGGCGTTCAAGGTGACACTCCCTAACGCCAGCTCCGTTCACGCCTAGGGACGCAGCTGGAGCTGGTATAATGAATAACAACAGCACATGCATAGCCATCACTTCATTCCACGAGCTCGATCTCTCACACTCGTCCCTCTGTCGAGAGATGATACCAACATGTAGCGAATGGTTGGAGTACCATTGACATTAGCCTGCATACCTAGCGCTTGCCCAAATCGACATTCAAAACCTCGACCAACCCGTCCTTCTTCTCTCCAGCCTTCTTCTCTCCAGCCTTCTTCTCGCCTTCCTCAATACCGAAGTAGGGTTTGATCGCAACATCAACCACATCCTCCATAAGATTCTTGACCAAATCCTGCAGCTCGCTGCCCGTCTGAGCAAAATCAGGGAAAGCGTTGACTTCCATCAGCCAAGTCGTGCCATCCGCATCGACCATGAAATCGAGCCCGAAAAGCTCGAAAGCGTTGGGCAAAGGCTGGAAGTGAATGCTCATGCTCCGCGCGGCGGCTTCGAAGATCTGGCCAGTGGACTCGCAGATCTGTTTGAAGACTTCTTCGCGCCAGTCAGGATCTTGCGTCTGCAAATCTGGTAACGAAGAAGGCAACGACCAGAAGGCGTGAACGCTGCCTTCGCGCTCGCCGGTCTGGAGGCATGTGTTTGTGAGATGGGCGCTGAGATCTGGTTGAGACTCTGTCGAGGGAGCAGTGTATGACTGGCCGGCGAAAAGCGCTAGCATGGGTTTGTAGACGTAGACTTTGAGCGCGCCAACTGCGAGGACATAGGTGCGGATATGGAATTTACGGCCTGCTGATGGGTGGTCTGAGGGCATCAGAAGCGGCGGGTCGATGTATGGTTGTGCAACGAAGTGACGGAGTTGAGAAGTCATGATTCCAGTTTCATCGTCGTCGTTGTCCTGGAATTTGGGTCCGGGATCGTCTGCCTCGTCGCCGGAGTGAGCAGCTTCATCCTCTTCGTCCTCTTCTTCGTCTTCTGAAGGCGGATCCCATACCTCGAAGATCTCTGTCAATTCTTCTTCAGAGCTGAACAACCGGATGCCTTGACCTCGATCGCTCATTCCAGGTTTCAAGATCCACCACTCCCTCTCTGAAGGCTCCTTGGATTCGTTGCGTTGCCAGCTTTCGTGAAGCTCGAATGCTTCGATCAGAGCGTCGTCCAAGAATTCGGCGAAGTCGACCTCGAACTCTACGCCCGGCTTCACGTGGCGTTTCAGAGCACTTTCGGGATTCTTCGTGAGCCAGTGAGAAACAGTCATTGAAAGGTAGTGTTTGCGGATCAGTGCCTTGCGAATAACGTAGCTATTTGATAGAGATGTATCAGACCCGCTCATCAGACGGTCAAAGTCCAGACTCTCATATTGCCGCCATTGCAAGAACTTGCTGTCTGTAGATGGCAGCTCTGACGCATCTTTGATTAGAACAAGAAGCTCGGCGGGTACGCGGGCTTTTATGGCGTTGAGCAATAGAGGCTGTACGTATTGGTCCTCATAGTCAATGCAGGCATATAGTTTTTGGTCTGTCATGATTGCAATGTTTCGATGTGTTTGACTTCGGCGTTGATCTATCGTGCCCAAATCGCTTTTCCCAAATTCATTCAACAGTCGGCAAAACTTCGGTTGTTGATTTAGCGCGCAACTTTCGTGTTGCGAGTGCGGTAAAATGCGACTATTCGAACCAACATGTATGCAACTATTGCGCTGGCACTTGTTGTTGTTTTGAGCAATTTGATCTAGGCCTTTTTATTTGGCGGGGCTTTCGTGAAGAATGAGCTCAATTTCTTCATGCCGCTCGTGTTGGCTTTCGCAAGCTGCTGAACTCCCCTCGACATATTCTTCTTCTTGATCTCCTCTTCTTCCTTCTTTTTGCGCTTGGCCTCTGCTTTGTCTAGAGCTTCTTCGTCATCAGCACCGCGCTTGCGGCTGATATTGTCGCTGAGTGAACGCAGAACTTGCGCTTGCTTTTTGAGCCCAGCAATATGTTCTAGGTGTTTGTCCAGTGGCGCGAAATTTACCGATGAGGTCGGAGTTTTGATAGAGTCTTGGATTTTTGTGTGAAGTGCTGTGGGCACATATGAGGTGATGAGAAAATCGAGGGCAGTCCGGATTCTGAGAAGATTGACAATGTTGCTCTCAGCCAGTGGCTCGGTTTCAGCTGCCGTCGTCGCAATAGATGAAACGGCGGTAGATGCTGTGGTAGCTGCGGTCGACGCTGTGGTCGCTGAGGCACTCGACTCTTGTGATGTTTCGCCAATGGCTGTCTCACTTTCGGCGCCAGGAGTAGCATCATCTGGTGCGATGCTTATACTGCTCTCCTCTCTTCTCACGCTCAGCACGGGAACCTCTAGAGTCTGCTTGACGAAACGCTCCTCCATACTAGCTGGAAGCCCGTTCTTGGCCATATTGCTGGCTTTGGAAAGCAATGTCGCAGCAAGTTTCGCGGCCGAGAGTTGGTACATCTTATCCTCACCATCACCCATGTCTAAGCAGTTGCACACGGTGTCGATCCGTGATTCCATGGCTTTCTCCAATCGTGCGAATGTACTTTGACGCAGAAGCTGTTGCAATTGACCAAGGCCCTCTTTTTCAGTCGTGAAGACGTAGTCTGAGAAGGTCAGATAGCTTCCAGCCTCTCCACCGACCAGCAAGGGCAATAACACAAAAATAGGATCGATTCGTGTAGCCACAAACATTGCAGGTTGCTCGATCACGTAGCCTTCATCTTCGTGTGAATCTTCGCTGTCCGCGTCTTTCTCGTCCGTCTTGTCTTCATGCCTTTGAGATGCCAATAGCCAGCTTCGACATGCTTTCTTTGGCGCAGAAATTCTGGTGAACTCGTAGAATCCCTTTTCAGGGCACACGAAGTATCGATTGGGCGATGCTGATGCTGGATTCGGAAGTGTGATTATTCGAGCCTCAGGCGAGGCGTCTTTGGGCAAGACAAAGACATGTGGTGGTGTAGTGACACTGGGTGCCAGCTCTTTCGCTGCACTTTCGTTCTGCTCTGGCAATTCCTTCGAAGTGGTCGCCTTGGTAGTCTTCTTTGAACGCGTCTTCATCTTATAGGGGATATCGTCGATGCGCTAGGTATGTTTCAGTGATAGGGCTGTTCTTGCAAATGTTTCCGATTGTTGATTATCCAAGAGGCGATGTACCATCAAAAGATGCAGAAATGATCTATGCAAATGGTCGAATGGACGATGTTCGACTTGCCAAAGTGGTTAAAGTGCTGCGCGTGAAGCGCGACTGAGGCGTGTTTTCAGGGTCCAAACAAGCGGCCATCCAGCTGAGCTGGTTTCACATTGACATGCCGCGGTCGCAAAACAAGCACAGCATCACGTGGAGCATGCAATAACACAGCGCATTGATATGCCCTCGGCCAGACAACGGCGCATCTCCCAACATGGTCGTCGTGCGTGAGTCGCCCCGTGCGAAGGTCTCACCCGACAAGAACCGCACCGCATGGCCGCCGCGATCTCCATTCGAGGCGTTGATGGCCTCGCCCACTGGAAAGAAGCGGTGGGAGGATGGCAGACGACGCGACCAGGAACGATCGCCCTCGCCCTCGCCATTGAGGCGACCCATGAGCAGCTCAAAAGCGTTGCAGGACGTTGCAATGGCGGATGATGACGACGATGACGACGACGACGTCGAGGATGAAGACGAGGAAACACTGCAGCTGAAGCTACAGCAGATTGAAATGAAGTTGAGGCTGAAAAAGCTCAAGGGCAAGAAGAAGAGTCCTAACGATACCGCTACGGCAACTCCGTCCACAAGATTAGACGCCATAAGACGCTCTCCAGTAAAGCCTCTTCAACCTCCAATACCACAGCCTGTACTCCGGCGACCAGACGTCGAGGTTCCTGTGTCGCCTAAACGAGAGCGCCGAGTGCTCGTCGATCCAGTGTCGCCTGCGCGGGCTCGACTCGGCCTCAGCACCGCAGCCAAAGCCCAGGATGTCTCTCTCAAACGCGCACGAGATGGATCTATCAAACCCTCAAGCGTACAGCGTGCGCCTGTTACCCGCATAAAGGAGGAAACACCTCGGCCGGTTTCCTCGTTCAGCGAACGTCTAGCGAAATCGAGACAAGAGCAACAAGATCAGCAAGCAAGGAATGATCGCATTGAGCGCTCGCGTGGCAATGGATTCAACTTCAAAGATTTGAATACAGGGAGCACAGTGGCTAGAGGATCAGGAGCAACCAGTAGTGCTCATTCCCAACATCGCTCACTAGGCGAACGGATGCCTTCTCCTACCAAAAGTTCGTTCACCTCGGAACACTCCAGATCAAGGCACAACACGCCTACGCCTTCAGCTTCCCAGCAAACCAACCCATTCATCAGTGCAAGACCTTTGAATCAGCCCCAGCCAGCACACGACGGGCATGATCATGGTCCGCCCATAGACGAGAGCGATGCCAATATACCTTGGGATAACAAGCAAGATGGCAATAGTTACGATCCTTTCTCCGGCATCCATCTCTCGAAGCGAAATATAGCACATGTCGATGCTGCGCGGGCAATGGAAGGCTCGGAATTGTATCCTTTACCACGACTCTTGAAAGAAATAAAGGCCCCGGAGTACGATCCTCCAGACTGTGAGTCCGACTTCATTGTATTCGGAGTCCTGGCAAAAAAGTCTTCACCCTACAGCCACAAGCAGACACATCGGACGAACGACCAGAACAATCCACAGGAAGACGCAACAGCGCCGCGTAACAAATTTATGGTTCTTACATTGGTGGATCTGAAATGGGAAATCGACTTGTTCCTCTTCGGCACCGCATTCGATCAGTTTTGGAAATTGACAGAAGGCACGCTACTTGCCGTCCAGAATCCGAGCATCCTTCCGCCAAAAGGCAACCAGAACAATGGCCGCTTTTCCTTGAAACTTGGTTCATCTGAGGACCGAGTGATGGAAATAGGTGTTGCTCGAGATCTTGGCTACTGCGTGAGCGTTAAGAAGGATGGTCAAAAATGCGGAGAGTGGATCGATAAACGCAGCACCCAGGTTTGCGATTTTCACTTGAACTTGATGATCGACAAAAGCAGAAAGGGCAGGATGGAAGTCAACACGATGTGGCGCGGCGACCTAGACAACAAGCCAGCGAAAAAGAGATCATATGATCCCGCGAACGCGAAAAAGAAGCTCCCTGGTCAATATGCAGGAGAGCATGGCCGACTCTGGAGCGTAAATACAGGTCTCGGGAAAAGTGCTGCAAATATCTTCGATGGTGAGGACAAGGCTTCCATTGAAAGTCTGACAGCCGACGAAGCTTCTCGCAGGCGTATTGCCGCCGCTCAAAGGGAACGAGATCTAGCCAAAAAGCTGGAGAGCATGGGTGGCAGTGTGGGTGCCGATTACCTACGCGCGAGACAGACTACGTCCACGACCACCACAACTTCTACGCGTTCTTCGCAGGAACAGACAATTTTCGAAAAGCCTTCGGCCTCCGAGCTTGGGCTGCTCGGCAATAAAGCCACCGCAATCCGCCTGTCACCAGCCAAAGACCGCAAGCGCCACTTCGGCACAGCCGCCATCTCTTCAGCCGGTACTGAAGCCTTGGGCTGGGGTGGCGCGAAGAAGTACGGTCTCTTGCAACCTAAAGCGAACAGGATTGGTAGTCCAGAGAGAGGGCAAACAACGCTAAATACTCAGCCTCAGCCTCCTCGCAGCGCTATCAGACCCATGAGCCAGGACAGCAGTACAAGCCCTAGGAAGAGGGCTCGTTTCGCCCTGGAAAGAGGCATCAGAGAGCCGGGGCGCGAGTCTCTGGGGACCATAGCTGCTGGTGGTCGAGCAGCTGATGATGATGACGACGATGACGACTTGGATATTGTGTAGAACGCATTGGTTCTGCTGCGGGACTTTTCCCTGGGACACTTACTGCGCGCAGAGCGCAAGGGATAGGTATATATACTTTATAGCGAATATTCATGCTATGGTCATCTCAGGTCGGATGTCGCATCTCGCCATTTCCTGAAACATTAATTAATGAAGCAGACTATTAATGGAACGTACGCGAGCCGTCTTTGCTGGTGAGGGGCTACCGAGTCCCAGCAAGAGGTTTCACAAATTCATGCCAATCAAGTCATGATCCGTCACAATGCACACATGCCCACGACACTGTAGCTTGCGAATCGGATGATTAAGGAGAATCGAAACTTACTTCCCTACTTCTAAAGTTCCACCTAGCCTTCGTCCATATCAGGAATAATCGTTCCCGCTGAGATGTATGTGCAGACTTTTGAGCAACGACTGTACCCTTCGGCAATCCAAAAATGCAATGGATGCGACTGACAAGTGCAGAGAGACGGTTGCGTAGCACAAACCTCGGAAGTCTTGCACACTTTATTTCTCGTACAGAGTTGCGTATGCTAAACTTCTCTACTGAACGGCAGGAAGCTCGATGATGATGTTGGAACTGCTGCCCGCCAATGCTTTCTATCTATCATAAAGGTCGAAGCTCCCGAGTGTTAACTAGTGGTTCGTACGACACCTCAAATCATCGCAACTTCAATGAAGTCCAGTCATTCACTCATGCCTCTGAATCAGTTGCCAACGCAACCATGCTATACTCAATGCTGCCATCGGAAATTTTCAGGTATCTGCCAACGCCCATCTCCAGGGCCTTTTCGCTCATCAAGTCGTCGCCCTCCGGCAGCTTTCCGTGATCAAGCGGGCCATCCCAGCTACCGTTCATCTCGTACAAGTGTCCATCAGTCCCTTTGACAAAAGCCAAGAAGTGGAACCCGACGCCTTCATCGGACTGAGGAGCCCGCGAGTCGCCTTTGACAGCAGCTTCCATGTGCGCATGCTCTAGCTCGGACGAGTTATAGAGGACCTCTGCGCGCTGGACTGGCTTACGCGGGATGGCATCCTGGAGGAGCTTATCGAGCAGTGAGCCCGGTTGAATGTACTGTCTCGCGGTCCCGTTGGCGACGCAGTGAAGAAGCGCCATAAGGCCGCAGGCGTTGCCGATAGTTTGCGAGAACCAGATCACAGGCTCGTCCTCGCCGCTGCCTGCGTACGTGAGATCCTCAACTGCGAAGTCTGGAGATGCGCCGTGCAATTTGTAGTAGACGTCGCTTGGAGCAATGAAGATAATGCTGTGGACTGGGCGAGGGATGAAAGAGGTCATCTCGGGGTCGAGACTGTAGATATCGTAGAAGCCTAGTTTGGGAGAGACGCCGAGGGAGTGGATCAGGTGCGTGAATACTTCTGGGTTGTTCTCAAGGGGTATGACTACTTTTTTGCCGCTGGCATCGAAGGTCACACCGGGCGCGTGGGTTGTTTGTGACGGAGACATGTTGATGTGTCTCTCGCGGTGCTAGTGTGAGGGTGTTTGCAGAGAGGAGTGGTGTTGGAACGAGTGCGACTGTTTGTATGCAGTTTTCAGGACCTACCTTGAGCTCCGCAGGACGGAGCTGTCGAGCTCTGTTTGCTGTACAGGGCGTGCATGTGACATAAGTGACTGCCTGGATGTAAGGTGGCACACGCATGCAGGAACCCGCGCGCGTCGCAGTTGCCTTATACCACAGATGCCTCACTCATGTTTGCCTTACACGCGCCTTATACCAAGGTTGAATGCCTCATCGAGCGGAGCGCACTGCGGCGAGAATCTGGAGAGAAGACCCTGGTGTACGGGCGGGCGTTGGAGCACAGACGCGATAAGCCAGCGATAGCCGTGCATGCCGGCCACAGGGCGTGCGGTTTAAGTGGGAATCGATGGACGGATTAGGTGAACATATCACGAACGCCTGTCAACGCGCCACTGCGGCACTGTTCTCGGGAAGCGACCCGGCGACGATCGTTTAGTCAAAGGCGTAATCTGTCGTCCAAGATCTATGAAACTCTGTTGCTCTTTTCTTGCCGGAGCTTTCTCTTGCTCACTCTCACAGTCAATCTTCACTCTTCCTCTCTTGTACCCAGTCACATTTGTCGAGATCGGCGCAGAGACCGTCTCTACTTGACGTTGCCTGCAACTGTTGCTTACACCGAGCTATTGCGTTGCTGCAAGCTGGGTGGTACGTACATATTGATCACACAAAAGCGCCGACTGCATTGAGCAGTGCTTGCCCAGCATGAGCGCCTCGACTGTTGCCATGCGTCTGCGCACGCAATGGCTGGCTACTCGCCGTCCTCTCTCGCCGAGGTGCATGCTGCTTAACCGTCCTGTCGCAAGAGTACAGCACTTCTCTCGCACAGCCACCAGGCCGTTCTATTCGAGCACAACCGACGACACTCGAGGAGCAGAGCCCAAGATCGACAATGAGTCCATCTTCACTCCTCTCGACACCTTCCCTCGCCGTCACATTGGCCCAAACGCGGAATCCTCCGAGGCCATGCTTAAGGCATTGGACCCGCCTGCAAAGAGCTTGGATGACTTTGTTCGATCCGTCCTTCCGGCTGACATTCTCTCGGCTAAGGACTTGAAGGTTGAGGGCCCTAAGCTCGAGTCTGGGTCCATGGCGACCAGCGAAGGTGGCTACTCCGAGAGCCAGCTGATTGCCCGGTTGCGTGAGATCGCAAGCGAGAACAAAGTCTACAAGAGCTACATTGGCTGTGGATATTCAGGCACGAGAACACCAGAAGCCATCAAGCGCAACATTCTCGAGAACCCTGCATGGTACACCAGCTACACTCCGTACCAGCCTGAAATCAGTCAAGGCAGGTTGGAGTCGCTTCTGAACTACCAGACTATGGTCTCGGACCTGACAGGTCTCGCTTTCTCCAACGCCTCAGTATTGGACGAGGCCACAGCTGCAGCCGAGGCAATGACCCTCTCAATCAATGCACTGCCCGCGGCAAGACAGAAGCGTGCGAAGAAGGTCTTCCTTGTCTCTCATCTTTGCCACCCGCAAACGATCGCGGTGCTCGAGAGCAGAGCGCAAGGTTTCGGCATCACCATTGAAGTTGCAGACGTTTTGAAGAACAACTGCGAGCGTGTTGACGCCACTGGCGAGGATCTTGTCGGTGTGCTCGCACAATACCCAGACACTTACGGCGGCGTCGAGGATTACAGAGGTCTCGCGGATAAGGTGCACAAACTCAAGGGCACGCTGTCTGTCGGTACCGATCTTCTGGCTCTCACTCTGCTTACGCCGCCTGGCGAGTTCGGCGCAGATGTGGCATTTGGAAACGCTCAGCGCTTCGGTGTGCCCTTCGGCTTTGGTGGCCCACATGCCGCCTTCTTCGCTGTGAGCGATGCATACAAGAGAAAGATTCCGGGTCGTATCATTGGTCTCTCCAAGGACAGACTCGGTGATAACGCTGCACGTCTTGCTCTGCAGACTCGCGAGCAGCACATCAGACGTGAAAAGGCTACCAGCAACATCTGCACAGCGCAAGCATTGCTCGCGAACATGTCTGCCATGTACGCTGTGTACCACGGACCGGGAGGCCTCAAGCGCATCGCCGAGAAGGTCGCTAAGATGACTCAAGTTGTCGCTCTTGGTCTAGAGCAGGCAGGTCTTGAAGTCCGCAAGCCTGTCGCTTTCGACACTGTTGTTGTCAAGAAGAAGGATGCGCCAGCATTTGCTGCCAAGGCTGCTCAGCTCTTCCTCACCAACTTCAGAGTCGTCGACAACGACCACATTGGAATCTCTCTCGATGAGACTGTCGGCAAGAAGCAGGTTGAAGAGATTCTCCGTGCCTTCACAACTGAGAGCGTGGATGTAGACGAGCTCGCCGCAAGCATTGCCAATGTGCCCGCGGTTCCAGAGTCGCTCAAGCGTACTTCCGACTTCCTAACCCATCCCGTCTTCAACACCTATCACTCGGAGACAGAACTGATGCGCTACATGCACCACCTTCAGTCCAAGGATCTGTCGTTGGTGCACTCCATGATTCCCCTCGGATCATGCACCATGAAGCTCAATGCCGCTACCGAGATGGCACCTATCACCTGGCCCGAATTCTCTAACATCCACCCCTTCGCGCCTCCCGAGCAATCCAAGGGTTACGCAGAGTTGATCACGGAGCTGGAGGCTGATCTTTCCGAGATCACTGGTTTCCACTCTGTCTCCCTCCAGCCCAACTCTGGTGCGCAAGGTGAATTTGCTGGTCTTCGTGTCATTCGCAAGTACCTTGAGCAGCAGCCTGGAAAGAAGCGCGATATCTGCTTAATTCCTGTCTCTGCTCACGGTACCAATCCTGCAAGTGCTGCCATGGCCGGTATGCGTGTCGTTACCATCAAGTGTGACGCCACCACTGGCAATCTTGATATGGAAGACCTTAAGGCGAAGTGCAAGAAGCACAGCGAGGAACTTGGTGCTTTCATGGTCACCTATCCTAGCACTTTCGGTGTCTTCGAGCCTCAGGTCAAGGAGGCGTGCAGAGTTGTCCATGAGCATGGCGGTCAAGTGTACATGGATGGTGCCAACATGAACGCACAGATCGGCCTTTGCTCACCTGGCGAGATCGGTGCCGACGTCTGCCATCTCAACCTGCACAAGACCTTCTGTATTCCTCACGGTGGTGGTGGACCTGGCGTTGGACCTATCGGTGTCGCAGAACACCTCTCACCCTTCCTGCCTGGCCACCCACTTGTTGCTAACGTTGGCGGTGAGAAGGCCATCGCTCCCATTTCTGGCGCACCCTGGGGATCCGCCAGCATTCTTCCCATCAGCTGGTCATACATCAAGATGATGGGCGCACGTGGACTTACCCATGCTACCAAGATCACTCTGCTCAACGCAAACTACATTCTCTCCCGCCTGAAGCCTCACTACGACATCCTTTACACCAATGAGAACGGCCGTTGCGCCCACGAGTTCATCCTCGACGCTCGCAAGTTCAAGCAGTCCGCTGGTATCGAGGTCATTGACATTGCCAAGCGTCTGCAGGACTACGGCTTCCACGCACCTACCATGAGCTGGCCTGTCGCAAACACACTGATGATCGAGCCCACCGAGTCTGAGAGCAAAGCTGAGCTCGACCGCTTCTGCGATGCCCTCATCTCTATCCGCAAGGAGATCGCCGCCATTGAGTCTGGCGAGCAGCCTAAAGAGGGCAACGCGCTGAAGATGTCGCCTCACACGATGAAGGACCTCATCGTCGGTGAATGGGATCGCAGCTACTCTCGTGAGGCAGCTGCATACCCTTTGCCGTGGTTGAAGGAGAAGAAGTTCTGGCCCAGCGTTACCAGACTGGATGACGCCTACGGCGACATGAACCTCTTCTGCAGGCAAGTTGATCTAGATTCCACCTTTTCGTCGATATATATACTAATCATGTTACAGCTGCGCTCCACCCGAGGACACAGTCGGTGGTCTCACCGGCAAGGACGCCCCTATGCCCACGTAAGCTCGGGCAGGGACGAGGTTTTGGCCGAACAGTACATGCGGCTAGGTGATGCATTCAACACATACAGCGTTCAAGCAAGGCGTTTACTGGAAGGTAGGCCAGCCCAAGATACATACGCAGGGCTCGGCGATGTGCACAGGAATTATTCAACATGGGGCACGGGGTCAATTGATAGGTATAGATCTCGTTACGAATTTAAGATATTCTTTAGATTCTTTTCCAAGTACCAATTCCGTCCGATTGGCGAAATAGTTTCTTGTTCAGATGATTGGTTATGAGATATTGAGAACATGAAGCAGATCGGTTTGCTACAGCCGTTACCCAAAAAGTCTGCTCAAAGCGCCTCAGCGGCAACTATTTTCCGAAATAGACTAGGTAGAGCTAAAGGTGGGACTATACTAGTACTCACTTATTTTTTAATTGCCCTCTGTCATCTCTCTAAGGCTTGGCTCAAAATTTGAGTCTACACGTGCCGATATCAGCAGAACCAACACGATATTGATCATGGGATGTGCGCAGACTTATGAGTCAAGAGCTGTAGCATCTGAGTGTTTTTGCATCGATCGTCCAATAGCTGCTTCTCTCTAAATATAACACAATATACACACTCTATTCTAGCCATATAAACCATCTTACAAAACCCTCAACAATCTAAAGAGTGTTTCCAGCCGTGTTGCCCAAGTTACCAACAGTAGTCGGCTGTAGCGCGCTAGCAGCATTCTTGCCGACCTTCGCAATGGGCTGGTTGTTGTTGCTCACAATCGCCGGCGAGTTCTCGTACATGTTCCTGACACAAGAACGTCCGAGCGCGCCCTTGCAGGAAGCATCATCCGCAGTCGGCGCCCAGATGTAGCCGGTGTACTTCTCAACGGTGGCCTTGACATTGCGGAAGTCGTTGCCTTCAAGGAGCGCCCACGCGGCTGCGCCCTCGAATGCGTGGCCGATGTTGTCGTTCCAGAGGTTGTTGACGAAATGGGCGACGGCGTTGCCACCGAGCTTGGGGGAGCGGCCTTGAGTGCTGTTCAGAAAGAAGAGTATAAGTCAGCAGCCATTTCAGAAGCTATAAATATCATACGTTTAGTGCTTACTGGTAGATGTAGTTGTTCTTCAGAGTGAGGGTATCTTGGGCGCCGGTCAGGTAGAGGCCCCAGTAGTGGTAGCTGTTGCAAGTGGGAGACCAGTTGGTCTGCCCGTCAATGAAGACGTTGGAGATTGTCACGCCGGTGTTCTTGGCGTTGCCGGTGACGATGTGTTGGCGGCCGATGAAGGAGGTCTGTGGAAGTGGTTAGCTTGTTGCAATGTTTGCAGTGCTGCAGGTAAAGATTGGCATACCTTGATGTGATCGATCCAGACGTTGGAAGAGCCGTCAAGAGTGATGGCATCACCACCCCAGACGTACTGCGGGTTCAGGTCTCTGATCTCAAGATTCTGGAGAATGACATTGTTTGTGCCGCCTGCGAGGCGGAAACCCTTGCCACGGATGACGCCGTTTCTGCCAACTCCCAGGATGGTCTTGTCGCTGGAGACCATGAGCGGGTTGGTGCCTGCCTTGTCGTAGGTCACTTTGACCTTCGGTGCCTTGGCCTGTTCGGTGTTGCACCAGTTGCCGGCGTTGATAGCCAACTGGCACGAGGCTCCGGTACCATAGGGAGCGCAGCCTGTCTCGGTGGCGGTGCCTTCGGTGCCTCTGAAATCGAAGGTCTTGGAGATGACGATGGTGAGAGGTCCCGATTGTTTTAAGTAGTTGACCAATTCAGCGTTGGTGTTGGGAGTGACTTGAGGTCCTGACCCTCCGCCTGTGGCTTTCGAGCCGAAACCTTCTGGCTTGCCACGGACGGCTGCGGCGCTCACAGTAGAGAGAAGCGCCGTCAGGACGGTGCCCAACGTGAGAGTGTTTTTGAACATCATGTTGCCTGGTTCGCAACGTTCGATTTGGAAAGAGCAAGGTGTAGTATATCAAAGAAGTCTTTGGGAAGATGCTGAAGGAAAGAATGTAGGTCGATGGAATTCCATCAACTTATACTCGCTCACCTTCGAACTGGCGCTTCACTGCCATAGCATCTGCCGTGTGCTCGGCATGCTTTGCATCCAATCCTATCACTTAGAAGTTCGGTGTATCTCTACCCGGACCACAATGGTGTCTGTCGAAAGCTTTGCTGGTCAAGAATCAGTGGTTTCTTCGGTTTGCTTCGGTATAATGGTGATTGTGCTAAGGCATCCACAACGCGGTATTGTGAGCCTGCTGATTCGCCATATTCAAGATCCTATGCGAGCTGCCTATAGACTAGTCCTGAAAGTTGAAGCGAATGTGGTGCGCCTGAAGAGCCGGCGTGGTGATATAAAAGTTTCCTCATATTTAGGGCGAAGTCTGAGCGGACCCGATCCTGTATTGGTTCACAATGCGGGATGAACACGCCGAGCCCTAAGTCAGATTGGTTCTTTCATCGTTGCCACATGCCGTTGTAATGCTTTCGATCAACACAAGATAGGACGCGGCAATGCAAAATCGCAGGAAGGTATTTCACCAGGTGCAGACTACTGAATGGCAGAAGGCGACGAAGTCGATGCAAAGCCATACCAGGAAGCCTGAGCCGAGAACATCAGATTGAGCATAACCTTATTTGATCTGGATAACCTTATTTGCATTCCCCCAAGTTCAGGCCAAGCGACCAAAACGCGGGTCATCGAGTGGAGATCTTCATGACTGGACCAAATCGTACCACCGAACTGCTCTGCATCGCGGCTCATACCGAGACTTGGAGTTTGTGCCATGGGAGTTGATCGTAACGTGATGTTTGCATGATCGTCGAAATCACAATTCTCCACTTGCCGGAAGACGGATCAGGAACCGAACCTAAATCCTGAGGCTGTGCAGTCTTGGAAGGACGCTAAATATCGGCCTTTGAAGTTGTCAGCGTATCAAACGCCTGCAATCGGCCCGGCCATATGCTACATCGGGTGAGTCTGTATCTTGAGGATACCAATGAGACATGGGGTTGCAAGACCATGCGGTGGTTCAGGCTGACAGTGCACTGCCGACAAACTCCAACATGGAGGCATGAAGTTCCACGAATCGAGGTCTACCTGATGATAGGTAGGGTCTTGGCAATAGGAGGGCACATGCCATGTGTATCACGTCAAAGTCTCGAAAATGCTCCTGGTCGTTTATTCTCGCAAGGATCAGAGACCGATCGTCGATCCAGTGAGTGAAATTCGCTGCTCTGGGGACGGAGAAGGAAACCAAGTACTGGACACAGTGTCGGAAGAAACCGAGAAAGACTTCAAGGATTTCAAATGGGTAAATTGTATCATCTGATAGGTGAGTTTGTCGAAAGTAAAAGCCTAGTCAAGAGTCGAATGGAAACCGCAAACTAATACAGTCTTGTGATATTCCATAAAGGAGGAATAGGAGGAATGTGCTACCAGAGGCGATGCTGCAAAATTGAGCAAAGTTGAAAGAAACTGCCTGAAACCTGTGTCCATATACCGCAACATCCAACGTAGCCTCAATGTAATGTTCCAACACAGCCTCAACTTTAGATCCAAGCCTTGTTGAGGTTGTTGACGAAATTATCTTTGTTGAAGGGGCAGTTTGCATGGTCCCAATCATATTCGTCGAATGCCTTCCTGACAGCCGGATCGACAGTGTCATAGTCAATCATGGCGTGATCGCCACCAGGGCTAGTCTTGAACTGAAGCTCGTGGTTGGTGGGGAAGTTGGTGAAGTATTCCACCTGTAGGCGATTGCCGTCTCGCATCTGCGGGCTGTTGGTGAGTTTGTATCCTCCATGGCCTGAGGCAGCACCGCCGAAGACGTGCGGGTTGGCATTGGCAGCTGTTGTGTATTGATCAGTATAAGATATCGAGACACCATTGCGTGAACGTGTAAACATACGGTTGTCGATCCACAGCACAACGCTCTCCCAGTCGTGACGATGGCCCCCATTGGCGCCGCCTGCAGTGGTCTGGTCCTTGGGGAAGTACCAGGCATACATGATGGCGTAACGGCCATTGTGCCAGGCGCCTCGGACGTAGGTCTGGCCGTTGGCTGGGTCATTGCAGCCACCGCTCGGGCTGCCAGTGTTGTCGAGACCGCCGCCAACCTGACCAGTAGAACTGACGGCCGGGTAGGATTGGCACCCATGGGCGATATGGAGATAAGGTTCATATCGACGAATAGCATTCCCCTCCGCACCACCGCGGAAGCTCTCAGGAATGAACTTGATGCTGCTGTGTGGCACAACCGCGAAATCCCTTTTCGTCAAGGCAACAGCGTCCAGGTGCGGGAGACCGGTGGCAGGTCTTGCAGAGGCGCCTGCGATGAGGGCGATGATAGTGGAAGTCTGGAAATGCATTGTGAAGATAATAAGTTTGGGAAGGATGATTGAGAAGGTAGGATTGCACGATTTGCGAAGAAGAGAACCAGTTCCATAGCGAGGAATCGTGCTCAATATAAGCACTTTGGACCGAATGCCATGGCTGTCCAGATTCTGCTTGGGCAGCGTCAAGTATCGGTCAAGCTGATGGCCATTGCGATATTCACTTTCGAAGATGTTGAGGCAGTGTATTGCGCTACCAGAGTGAATTTCCTCGTTGACCTACCTCTGGAAAATTGTCGGCGTGCACTGACAAAGCATCAATGAGACAGAGGTTAGCCGTTTCAGGCTCCTTTGAGAAGACTTGTATGTTATGTATGACAAGTTAGATGACTCTTGTCCAGCTAGAACTGCTCATTTTGATCCGAACGATGACAGTGTCCTTGGCTCACCATGTTTGCCGTTTTGCAGATCCAAACGTTCCCAGCATTGTTACTGGGTGAATCTTTCAATAATCCGTCGGCGATGCCTCCACCGAAGCGAAGTGGTTGCCCTAGGATGATCAAGGTGCTAAAGGACGAGCAGACGTGATGGTGTGAAGTCAAGAACGGAAGATACCATCGAGTCCAAAAGAATGAGCGGCTTGCGTCGGGGAAGGATTTCACGGCTCCACTTCTGTTTCAGAAACACGAGACGCACGAACGCGCCAAGATACATCTTCAATCCTTCAACAATGATGAACACAACCACGTGATAAGGGCTTGGGGATCATTCCAGGGGTAGGCTCAATTACATCGAAAACTGCTCGAGGGCTAGACACGACGCTGGGCTCTGTGTTGAATATCTCATCGCTCTGCCTGCAGTTTTGCATGCCTGCCACCAAAGCCCCTCAAGCAGAAGCAGCAACACTAGTAGTAGCGGCCGATTGAGTGTATTGTAGATTCACCTGCCTCATGTGCAAAGCACTCAAGGCTGCAAACAGCTTCCACTGTTCTCCCAGTCCACTGCCATCGCTCGCAGCACCGCTACCAGTAAATTCGAATTTTCCTACAAAGCCCTTCTCAGCCCCACGGAACCACGTCTGAGTGTCATCAGTCCAAACAGCCACAACCTCCTTGCCATCGCTCGACTCCCCCTGTACCCTACTGTCATCTCTGGTATCGGCGCTGATAGACTCGCCAGAGTGCAGCCGTACTAGTTTCCAGCCATAAGTGCTTTTGCCGTCCCGCAGAGATGCTGTCTCGTCACCATGAGAGCGACGCCATTCAAACTTCTCAGCATGCCGTTCGTTGCCAGACGTGATCGCGAGCACGAAATCCCAAGTCTCGTGCTTGAGACTCACGTGTCTGCGGAATGGCTCGTTAACTTCTCCTTCGCCTTTTCCGGCATCGGAGGCATGAGAGGCAGGTATAGTAATGACAGCCTTATTTTGAGATATACCTCCGCTGGTAGAGCTGGCAATACATGCGCCATCTGTCGTTGAGCCGGTGTGGAGAGTTATGGTGAACTTGCCTGTCCAGGAAACAGTTTCCTTGCCTGTGTAAAGCGGAGACGTGGAAGTACCGAGGTGGTAGGTCTTGGTCTTGGACCATGACGAGCTTTTAGGAGCGCGGTAGACATTGAAAGAGTTTGGAAGAGGCATTTCTGACTTTCTTGCAGAGTGTTCGAATTGTTCTGGTACAGCAACGCAAACTAAGATGATGAAACCTCAACACTTCTGCGTAGGAACCAGGCGTCCCATAAGCTCGCGAATCCTTCGCTGAAACGGTGTGCCGCAATGCTCCATCACCAGTACGTCGCCGGGACAGCACTGTATAAATGTGAATGAACCCGCGTGCATGCGAGCTTCTGCAAATTTTTGCATGCGTCAATTCCTACACCCAGTTTGACAGCCAGATACTGGTCAGGCCTTTACGTTGATCTGCGCACCGTATCTGAAAACTCGGATGTCAGCATAGCCCAATCCACCAACGATACACGAAACACCGCTGAAAGCCCAGGCTCCTTGCCAATCGAGGTCTTGCCCGCTTCCCTGAATATTTCCTGAGCCTGGGCCTCCAGCCAAAACACCGAGCCCAGTCATGGCATATCCCATGCCCAGCAAACACGCCAGTCAGGAGCAGTAGCAACGATTGCACTGAACCAATCCAAGCAGTGTTTGAAGATGATTCTTGGAAAAGCGTACCGGACTCGTAGTAGGTCTGATATTCACCAAATGCATTCGCTAGTCCCCTACCCGGCCGTCAGTCTGGCTTCGTTGCTGAGACACTCCGACACTCGCCATCTACCAATTGAAGTAAAGCATGAAGCAGCCAAGGACTTGTAGCCAAGCTATAAGACCTCCATCTGGAGGCGGACCAGGCGTCACGCGAGTGTTCGTGCTTATCTCAAGGCTCGCAGTTTTCGAAGCAGCAGCCGTAGGCTCGTGATTAGCAAGCTCTTTCTCTGAGCCCGATTTCGAATCAAGCTCCGGACTGCTCATGACTTCGAAACGTTGTAACAAATTGCTATTTGAGAGCCGTAGTACTCATACAGCAGAGAAAGCGTCCCAAAACTCCTGCGAATATAATATGCTCGGAGAACATGAGTGCTTCGGCCGAAGGCAGCATAACGCCGGTCGGAATTCAAGCTCTATTTACAAGATCCAGAGAGGCAAGCAAGACTCTTAAGGAAGCATTGGCCACGATGCATGCCAAGCGTACTGAAGCACGTGGTCGTGGGATCTTAGGTCTGGACACTCGCGTAGAAGACCGCATAGGAGATTCGTCGGTGTTTTGAGAAACTCCGGTCGACCCGATTACTCTCGCTACCTCAGCAACTACGCCAGATCGGACTTGCAATATCGATTTTCCCATAACGAACTGATAACAGCTTGGTTCATTCATATCGATCAGCCAATGCTATCTAGTTTACACACGATTGTGCTTGCCTGCGATCTAAGTAGGGCTGTTTGAATGCACCATGGTCGCGACACTGGAATCACTGATCGCTGACACCTATACCCTTGGTGAGCGTCTCGCCTTATTTCTGTAGACTTCTCTCATTATATCACAACATACTATCGTATTGTTTGATCAAAATTACTCAACATGATCGTTTCGCCTATGCAAAATCGGGGTGGTACGCTTGATATCCCCCGAATCTTGTGCTTACACGCAGGAGGCACAAACCGACGGATATTCCGCATGCAATGTCGTGTCATCGAACGAGCACTTCAGCCTTGTTTCCGTATGCCACCACGCGGCAGCTGGACTCACTGGAAAGCAGAAAAAATCACGTCGAGCCATCGGCGCTGACCAAATTGGTCGCGTACGAATGTCACGCGGAAATATTTCAAGGACATGGGATATCTGCGAGCTTAATTTAGAAGGCTGTACGGAGGTAAGACGCGCGGAGATGTGGAGTTTGGTTAAGACCTCTTCCATCGGCGCGAGCGGATGGGCCGGCAATCTGATCCGAGTGGGGGTGCATGAGCAATCTGATAACTAGGCTGCCTCCATCTGTTCGACTACATACCTAGGTACCTTATTTATCCATTCTCAGATTTCTTCCTTTCTGTGACAGTGTTTTCAAACATTGCTCTTCTTATACAATGGCTGCTGCTATCAAAAATATCGTTGTGGTTGGCGCTTCGTACGTGGGTAGAGTAAGTCGATCTCAGGAGTCCTGGTAACTGGTTGCAACACTGACAAGATGGTTCCTGCAGGGTGCCGCGGTGCAATTGGCACAAATTGTTCCATCTACATACAGGGTACATACCATAACTATACGGTCATTTCCTTGAGATTCGACCTGACAGAATGTCCTAGGTACTTTTGGTAGAGCCGCACAGCCATTTCCACCATCTGTTCGCCTTGGTATGTCCAATCACATTCTCCGATATACGACTTCTCTCCTTTACTGACAGAAAGGGTAAAGCCACGCTTTGCTGTAGTTCCCGGTCATGAGCACAAGGCTTTCATCCCATATTCTGGCGCTTTCGAGAACATCACTGGCAGCTCCAACCATGCCGTGGTGGAAGCCCGTGTCACAGACGTGCAAGCCGAGAGCGTAGCGATTGACCGCGCGTTCGAGGGCAAAGACCTCATTCCTTTTGAATATCTCGTCATCGCCACCGGAACACGTCTTACGCCGCCTTCGGGGATGGCACAAGATGACAAGGCTTCATCTGTCAACTTCCTGAGAGATCATCAGGCTAGAGCGCAGAAGGCGAAGTCAATCGTGCTTATTGGCGGAGGCGCTGTGGGTGTGCAAATGGCTCTGGATCTGAAGGAACGCTATCCTGAAAAGGAAATCACTGTTGTGCAATCTCGCGACCGTGTCATGCCGCAGTTCGACCAGCGTCTTCACAATATCATTGCCAAATCTTTCCAAGACGCTGGTATCAAGTGAGTTGACACTTCCCGGACGAGTGTAAGATTTTACAACGGAATCCGGTATTGACAATATCTCTTAGGCTCATCACTGGCAACAGAGTGAAGGTGCCATCAGAAGGTTTCCCAGAGGACGGCAGCAATTTCCAGATCGAGCTCAGCGGCGGCAGCACCTTGACAACTGATATGATCATCATGGCCACAGGACAGAAGCCCAACAACAGCTTGGTCGCAAAGCTTGCAGAAAAGTCTGGCACATCACTTCTGAACACCACGAACGGCTGCATCCTCGTCAAGCCAACTTTGCAATTAAAGGATGATAGGTTCCCGAATATTTTCTCCTTAGGTGATATCGCGGATACTGGATCACACAAGGCCGCCCGACCAGGCGCAGCTCAGGCCGGTGTGGTGGCACGAAACATCGCCAGCATGATACAGAACGAGCAACCAGCGGAGACTTTCACACCAACGCCAGCCGCGATTCATCTTAGTCTTGGTCTCGTGAGTATTCAATCATATATATGTCAGGCTTTCATGGAGGCTAACTACTATACAGAAACGCAGCATCATCTTCCGCAATCCTCAAGCTGAAGGTGAAGAGCCAGTGATTATTGAGAAAGACGAGTAAGTATTGTCGCCAATGTTGCGTTATAAATGAAACGGAGGTTCAGTGATACTGACCATTTTCTGCAGTGGTACGGAAGACATGCACGTTGATGGCATCTGGGCACGCCACAATGTGGCCGTGACTGATCCGAGGCAATACCACCTCTAAGTCTGGAATCGTCTGCGCAAGTTTTCGCTCTGTGGTGGACGACGCCTGAACAGCCCTATGGAAGAAACTCCCTTGGCCTGTTTCCACCTTGAGATATGGATATTCTCAATTATCAGCCGCTCTGCTGTCCTGACTTGGAGCGCACACATTCGAGCTTTAGGAAGCAATCGGACTTTTGGGCCGGGGATGCGTTCAGAGAGCAGCTTCCACATGATCCGTCTGCAGGTCGTGGTCCTTCTCCGCGCTCATACCAGCTTCTCGCTGCTCTGAGATGCGACCAGACTTGGTCATCTGCAAAGCGTTCCTCGCGATCTCAGCCTTTTCTTCCTCGCTGATACCATACCAATGGCTCGCGATATGCTCATCGCCAAAGAGAGATCCAATCTCCTCTAACGTTCTGCCTTTGGTCTCCTGTGTCATCGTCAGAGTCTGTTGAAATTCGAACTACAGCAGCCTAGTGGTACGTACCGGGAAGAGGAACCAGATCGCTGCGATGTAGCACACGGAGGGCACAATCAGTACCAGATAGAAGCGCCATCCAATGCTATTCAACGCCACTGGAGCAGCTACAAGCGTGATTTCCGATGCGAGATAGAAGAAAGCTAAACCCCAAGCAGTGCCCTGCGATCGTAGATGGTTGGGCCAGATTTCGCTGACGTAGACGTATTGCGTTGCGTCGACGAAGAAGCACCACCACAAGATGAAGAACCAAATGAAGAAGACCGCCGCATTCAGACCGGCTGTGTTCGTTGTGTCGAGGTAAGTCGCCGTCAACGCGCATAGGAAGACGAGAGAGACGGTCACGCCTGTTGCTCCGATGAGTAAGAAGGTTCGTCTGCCCCAGCGATCGATGTATAATGCAGTCCAAATGTTGCCGACTATGGTGAAAGTCGTCCAGCAAGCATTCAACAAGAGAGGTCTGAAACCTTGAAGTCCGAGTGAGGCGTAAATTAAAACTCCATAGTTCGTCAGAACAAAAATTCCTAGAAACTGATCTCCCCACATCATGATCGCAGCAATCAACGAGCGCCTCCTGTTGGGTGCTGTGCGGAAGATTTCGAATGGGCGCATAACGAACTGGGCGTCCAACTCGTACTGCTTCTCCATAAGATAGAACTCTTGGCGAGCCGCGATGTCATCTTTGTCGTATGGCGTACGGTGTAACCGTTTCACGACATCGAACGCTTCCTCGCGCCGGTCTTTGGACAGTAGCCAGCGAGGCGAAAATGGGATGAACCCACTGCCAGCAAGCACGATAATTGGCGGGATACATTGTACCGCCAACGGGAATCGCCAGGCGAAAGTAGCATGCGGTGAATCGGCTGGGAACTGTTCAGAGAGAAGGGAATAAGTCAGCAAATTATCTTGGACACTGTAAGGGTTGTACAGTTCACTCTTACGAAGAAGCATGCGAATCCAAGCCATCCAGCCAAGGTGTATCCAAAAGCATACGCAACACCTGTAACGCACATCATAGCACCGCGGGTCTCGGCTGTCGAGATCTCGCCTTGGTACATTGGAACAACAACTGCATCAAGCGTCAGCAGCAGGTGGCTGTGGATGGACCGAAAGACTGACCCGCCAGTATGCCGCTTCCGATGCCAGCAATTACTCGCCCAGCAAGAAACATTCCAATATTAGCGGAACCTGCACAAATTGCACCTCCGACGATCAGTATAATACATCCCAACTGTATCGTTCGTTTCCTGCTGTAGGCATCTGCCGCCCAAGCACTGACGATACATCCGATGATTGCGCCGGCACTGTTCACGCCATTGAGGGCGCCGATAATGTTAGTGGTATGAGTGTAACCTTCCTCGCCTTGAGGCGCGAGATTGAAGTATGCATAAACTAGCTTTATTTAGTAGAGGTTGTTCAAACATTGTAAAGTGTTGGCCCTGCTTACAATTGGGCTGTCCGACTGTAGAGCCAATGATCGCAAGCCCATAAGCCGTCGATAGAGTACCCAGTGCGACGAAGACGACGACCCATAAGTTGAAGGCATTAACAATGCGCTTGCTTCGTATGCCAATCATACTGGCGAGCTTATTTGTGGTACAGGCCTTGATTGTCCCGGCGTTTTGATTTCTGGTTGCAAGCGTCACGTCCTCAATAATGAGACCTGGGGCCTACTAGAATAACATACCGGGATAAGATTATCTATACAATACCCCTCTGCATAGAACAATTCTTGCCCGAGGTGTTTGCAAGTACTGATCCCAGACCCCCGCCCAGAAAATTGACGATCACTCTGCGAGGGCAAAAGTCAATCCGGCTACGCATGGCTGCCACGCTTCGGCTGACATATGGGATCGGTACGTATCCATGACTGATCGCCACAACATACCCACAAAGCACGAAGTTACTGGGCATCAATCGAAAATCGTTTGTATGAACATTTCGGAAATAGCCAAATCGTCATATAAGGTGCACCTCAATTGCTCTCTTTGATGATCTGCTCAAAAGCCTTCTTGTACTCGTCGACCTCCTTACAGCCTACAAGCGTGATATCTCTTCTCTTTCCTTCGAAAACGACGTACGGTACAGAGTCAATGCCATTACCGGCCTGTTCTCGTATGGCCATCTTGACATCGATTAGACCTTCGTCCTCGTCCTCGATGAATGCCTTTGCTTCTTTCTCTTCAATGCCCGCCTCAGTCGCGGCGGTCAACAGTGTCTCTCGAGAGCTTGGGTGCTGTTCTTCCTCAAAATACTGTCGGTAAAGACTGTCGATGAGCTTGTTCGCGACCTCTGGCCCTTTTGACTCTTGAAAGTGCTGAATGACTCGGTGTGCCTGCAACGTGTTTGCGACAGTACCACCAAACTTGTATTCAATACCCTCTCCACGGCCGTACGCGGTCATCAAACCGATGTACAACTGCATCTTCTCCTCGCTCTCGTTGTATTTAGCTCGCTTGTACCACTCATACTTGCCTTCGCCTTCTTGCGACGCTTCTGGGAACAACTGATATGGTTTGTACACCAATGCGAAGGTGACAGGGCAGTCAGAGGGTAAGGACGCAAGCGCACGAGAGAGACGTTTCTTGGCGAGGTACGTCCTGTTAGAGTAAGCAAGAGATTTGCAGAGCACGTGAGGCCGCAAGGATCTACCATGGGCAGATGGTATCCAGCGTGAACTGGATCTCAGAGTGATAGCCCATCACGTTGGTGGCGGCGGGTAGGGCTGCCGGATGGGCTGGAAGTCGGCTGTGTCGTCAGTGTAGAGGCGAGGGAGCGGTTCGTTCCTGAGACATTGAATCACACTGCAGAACGTGCACACGGTCGAGGCATAAACATAGAACTAGATGTTCGCCTGATGAGTTTCCCTGCCACCGTCTTCGACACTACAGCATCATGCTGGGCCGAGGTGTAAGACCCGCTAGCGGGCGGCCGGCTGTCGATCACTGCGGGATGTGGTCCGCGCTTTCGAGATTCGACTTTCTGTATCGCCAGAAGCCGGTCAACTTGACAACCACCTTAGACATGTCATTGCACTCTACTGTCGCAATGTGGCCAGGTCTGCAAATGTATGCTATTTGCGGTGAACACAACTCCATGCATCCCCGGTAGGTAATATGGCGGATGTGGCCGCTCGCATGCAGCCGGTCGAGAGTAGCAACGTGATGGCAAGGTGAGACATAACCAGCCGTCTACCACTTCCCAGCCTTCCGCACTCTTCAGTCTCAGAACTCTCCCAGCAAAAGTCCAGTTTTGGTACATCATATTCGTTGAAACAAAGAGGTTGTACACTTGAACCCATACCAGCCTCTCGTCAGCCTTGCTTGCAGCCATCCGGGTACCTTGCATATAAGGAACCATTTCAGAACTCTGAAGGTAAGTCATCATCCACCACACAACAACAGCTTCTATCCCAAGGACAAACTACTTTACCGTTCGCAGTACCAACTTGCTACTTTGACGCCCAGCGCTTCTCGAGAGAACTTCGCTTCGCATCAAACGATCAATCGTCAAGCATGTCTATCTCTACTGCCATTCTGATCGCTTCGGCGGCAACTGTCGTTAGCGCTGAGTGGACCAACACCTGGTGGACGCCCTCAAGTGCTATGACTTCGACTTCAGTGTGGTCCGCAAGCAGTTCAGCACCAGCTTGGACTCCTAGCAGTGAGTCCGTCTGGACACCCAGCAGCTCGACCGCCGAATCCGCATGGGCACCGAGCGCGACCCCGTCCAAGCCAAATGTCAGCATCGTCACCAGCTATACCAACACAGTCTACGTCACCAAAGCCACCACAGCAACGCAAACCGTCGACTGTGGCAAGGGCACGATGATCTACGGCAATGGCTCTGCACATGCCTCTGGACCCACAATCGGCGTCCCTTCAAAGTTACCAACCGACCTTCCTTCAGACTGGACCAAGGCCATCATCTCATCTGTTCTGCCTCCGCAAATCAGCGCCTCAGGAGGCTTCATTACCACCAACTGCGCCAATGCTTCCACCACCTACACATACACCTACACTCCTTCAGGCGGCAAGCCCAAGATGACTTCTTCGGCTGTCGATACACCCTCCGAGCCCACTGAGCCCGCTCACCCCATCCCGCCTTCCGCTGGCGGAGACCGCCCTGCGACACCCGCTCCCCAAGACGGCGACGACTCAAGCAGCTCCAACTCGCACAAGGGCAAGCCTTCTTCTGGCTTCTCTACTGGTGACGACATGGACTCTGCAGCATCAAGACAAGACATCGCCAACATCGGTGCCATCTTCACTCTTGGTGCTGTGGCTATCGCTGCTTTCATGCTATAAGCAGTTGCGCTTGTTTGTAATGTTTAATGGGCGTTTCGATGGGTGCATACACTTTCCTTTCTACTACATACCACTACTGTCTGCGAGAGCGTTCGAGCTTTGAGTTTGCAGATACCATTTGACTATTCAGTCGATATTCTTCTAGTTATAACAGGGGCATTGCGAGGGAGCATCTTTGCAGCAACACTTTTGTACATAATATTTACAACCTTGTAAAAAAAGATCATCTTGACATTCTTGCCAACCTTCCCCTCCATTGTTAGTCCGAACAGAATTCTGCAAAATCATTCAATGTCGCATTGCATATGGACCTGGACTAGTCATGCACTCACAGTTCCCCTGTCTTGTTCCAACCTGAGGACAGCAGAACTCAATGAGCGGAGTACTGCTGTCTAGCCATGTACATGAGCAACGTCCGCGGCTGGCTAAGGTAATGGCCGTTGAAATCTTGGAGTTGCCTGCTTTCGGTTGTCCCATGTTTTTGGATTGTAACAATGAATCCTCCCAAACACAATCATGCAAACTTGCAATTACGTGGTACCAATATCGCATACGGTAAAACAGTTTGCGACAAACGCCAATCAGAGATGTCTTCAGGCTTTGCGTCCTTATCGCATCAGACGCTTCTGCTGCTCTTCTCAGCCACAGCAGCAGAACGTGGGGCCTTGGGCTCTAGCGGGGTATGGGAAAAAGACTGAAGTCGCCCGCCGAAAAATACCCATACACCACCTTTTGCGACTCAACTTGCAACCTCGCTCCAGACATTCAACTACACTCCAAAACTCACATACCGACACAATGGCCGAGCTCACTCACCCCACTATCAAGGATGGTATGTTCGTCTAGCCAATGCGACGCAATGCGCTGCCATGGTCCTCTCCAACCGCATTCAAGCAAACAGTCACTAACACCATTCCTCCAGGCTGGTTCCGCGAGATCAGCGACATGTGGCCTGGCCAGGCCATGACCCTCAAGGTCAACCAGATCGTTCACCACGAGAAGTCTCTCTACCAGGATGTCCTCATCTTCGAGTCCTCCGACTACGGCATGGTCCTCGTCCTCGACAACGTCATCCAGTGCACCGAGCGCGACGAGTTCTCCTACCAGGAGATGATTACCCACCTGGGCATGATGTCCCACCCCAACCCCGAGAAGGTCCTCGTCATCGGTGGCGGTGACGGCGGTGTCCTCCGCGAGGTCGTCAAGCACGACTGCGTCAAGGAGGCCGTCCTCTGCGACATCGACGAGGCCGTCATCCGTCTCAGCAAGAAGTACCTGCCCGGCATGAGCGTCGGCTACCAGCACCCCAACGTCAAGGTCCACGTCGGCGACGGCTTCAAGTTCCTCGACGACTACAAGAACGAGTTCGACGTCATCATCACCGACTCCTCCGACCCCGAGGGCCCCGCCGAGGCCCTCTTCCAGAAGCCCTACTTCGAGCTGCTCAAGGGCGCCCTTCGCGAGGGCGGTATCATCACCACCCAAGGTTGTAAGCCCCTCCTTCTAGGGCCGCGGCGGTGCGCCGCGGCTGCACCAGCATCAGCATTGCTAACAGTTCCCCTTCACAGCCGAGAACCCTTGGCTCCACATGAGCATGATCGCCAACCTCAAGAAGCAGTGCAAGGAGATCTTCCCCGTCGCCGAGTACGGCTGGACCACCATCCCCACCTACCCTGCCGGCCAGATTGGTTTCATGGTCTGCGCCAAGGACGGCTCCGTCAACGTCAAGAAGCCTCTTCGCAGCTGGTCCAAGGAGGAGGAGGACAAGCTTTGCAAGTACTACAGCAAGGAGGTCCACGAGGCTGCCTTCGTGCTGCCCAAGTTCGCCGAGAAGGCGCTCAGGGATTAGATTTGAGACTTTCTTGTGGAGAAGTGAGGCATGGTGTAGATGATGATATCCGCGCATTAGCCACGCTGCTGGCTGTGGGAATAAAAGCTATGAATGAAGTTTGTCGTGTTGCCGAAAGGCGGCGGCATACGTTTTACGACCCAATCTCTGTTCTATTCTTTTTTTTTCGAGAGGCATTGATGTGAAACGTGAAAATTCTGTGCGACTGTGCTGTTTGGCGTGACGGAGACTGAAAGATCAGGATGCTTAGGATTTGTTGTTATGCGTGTGCACTCCAGGCTCGCGAAGATCATGGATTTGACGATCGCGGCTATGGAGCAGTAAGCTCTATACCTGGCTTGTGCATGGCAGGGGTGTGAAGGTACATGTATTCAATGATAACGAAGATGCACTGTCAAAACATAAGCCTGTCATAAACAAAAGGCAAATAATTGAGAGAGATAGTGACAAGATGCGCGCGAGAAACGATGCTTGGTTAATTCTAGAAAAGTACAGACATTACACCCTTCATTTGCTGGAGTACAACCAAAAATCGAGAGAGAAGTCCGGCTGTCAAAGCTCGGCTTGTTTCAATTAATCATTACGCAAGAAAGTCTTTCTTGCTCGTGAAAGGTTGGAAGGAAAAACCCCGTCCTGCGCCCTTTACTCTGCATGCTTCCGCTTCGTCTCGCTCGGGGTATCATATGTGTTTTCGTAGGAGGTTTGGTCTTCGGCGTAGCAGAACGTGGCGGTATCAAGCGGCGCCAAGGTCGGTGTGACCCATGACGCGTCTAATACTTGAGGATGATGTACAAGGCGTGGATGATGCCGGGGATGTCTGTGGCGTGTGTCAGTGGCTGAGGGTAGGTGTGCAGTGTTGTTTTGAGATATACGTACAACCAAGGATGGTGAGGAGCAAGTTGATGAGGAGGTCGGCGCCGCAACCACGCTCAAGGAAGACACCGAGAGGAGGCAGCACAATGGCGCAGATGATCTTGATGATGTCGCTGTTGATGTGTTAGCTGGTGGTACTATGGTGCCGTTGGTGTCGCCAGTGGCTCTCGCGTCATTCGCGATGGCGCTGGCTGGAGTGAGGCTTACGATCCGGTGAAAGGCATTGTGGCGGTTGTTGTGGTGGTGGACTGAGTTGGTTTGGTTTGTGGAAGTTGTTATTAGTTGGTGGTGGGAGAGAGTCTGGTGAATGGTGCAGGGCAGCAAGAGAGGAAGGGCAAGCGTTTATGAATGGAGCTGGCAGCTCGCGGTACGTAAGCGCGCAGGTGCTGTTTCCTACGTCACTGCCAGCCATCAAAAACTGGGCAAACCACAACGGTCTCAGCCCTGCCACGTCCCGGCTACGGCGGAACTGCACACCTCCCAAGCCACTACGACTCCTCGTCTCGGCACACCGCTAGGAATCGACGTCTCGCAGGGCTGGAGCACCAGCCATTCGCTGCCAATGCGAGACCAGCACTTGGCGCCCTTGAATTGCTACTGGTTTCACGCCTGCCGTGTGCCGGGCGGGCGAGTGGCTCGGTTTACTGCTTGTTTGCGCCACTTTGTATTACGCAGCTATGTGCAGCGTGACTGGCTGCAGCGCATGATCAACAAAACTGGAGTGTGAAGACTGTGTGGCTGAGTAAATGGCCGCCACCGCTGGTACCTGAGGGGATGCAGGGTTTGCTGTGGCAGCTTCTTGTTTCGATCTCTTGCTGCTGGGCCCTTTAATGCGGTGGTCGTCGTCATTCTGATGGATTGCCCATCCTCCATGCGTGCCATGCTTGTTTGCTCGCCAAAACGTTGTGGCGTGGTCTTGTGGCTGGCTATATCGAAGACGCTTGCTAAACTTTCACGGAGCCGGAAGCGCTTGTCACATGTTTGGGACCAAGGACTACTCTGACTCTGCCTCGGGGAAAGTAATCGACACAGGGCCACTGGATGACTGGTCTGAGTGCCTTGTGGGGACGAGTCCTGGGTTGGTTCTTCTGATCTAGAATTCATGACGAAGATTTGGTCACAGGAGATTCTTCCTACTTTTACCACAGAGGACTTGTAGCCAATAATGTCTTGCAGTTGGAAGTTTAGACGGCCTAATGTATAGTTGAGGACGTATTTCAACACACTCGTCACCAAACGTCTTCTTCGCTGGGGATCCCATGCTCGCCATGGCACTTCCATTTCCATGAAGGGTCGTGCGCTACAGTGAATTGGATCTATCCGCGGACTATACGAGACCACCGACTGGGCCGGATGGAATTATGCCAAGGTGTTCATTGGTCACGGATACGATTCCATAATGACGAACGGAAGACAGAATCACTGCAAAAGTACGTATATGTACTATGTATAAGGTAACCTGGATATCAATATTGTCCACAACATTACTTTCAGATTGGCAGTCTGATGGGAGTGGTAAATACCTTGCTTGCCTGATTACAGCACTTTATACTCCTGATATTCACCTAGCAGGTGTGCAAGTTTGAGTTCCGTTCGAGACGATAGCCGTTAAGCGTCAAATGCTATTCCTCCGAACTTCATGGGCTAACGGAATGCTGCGAGAAATCAACCACAAACTTGCTTTGTCGACTGTGCACGGGTACCTTGCGCTCTCGTGGTAATTAATAATGCAATAAATTACAAGGCGTCGAGCACGGAACACTAGCTGTCAACATAGGAGCATAGGTCGTCATAGTAGGATTTCGTTATATCCATGCCCAAAGCCCAGCCCAAATCCCGTTGCCCCGCCGACCGGAAGGAGCTTTCCTCCCGTTTTCCAAACAACATTAGGAAACTCAGTGGATACTCTGCCCAGCGAAGCGATCGCACCATTACGATTAGCTGCATGCACCTAAGCGCCTAGCTGCGCAACCCCAACATCTCAAAGAGAGATCCAGTGCGACGGACTCTCACACCGAGTTTCCAATCCGGTCCAAACAACTCTCGTCTCGCCTGCCATGGAGTCGCTGCTCTCGCTGGCGTTCGACAACATCTCTTCGGTGGATGCGACCAAGATAAGGAAGGGTCTGCGCCAGATCGAAGGCCTGTTGGCGCAAATCTGCCTGTCGAGCGCGCCGGCGCGCTCGCCTAGGAAAGGTGGTGATGGGATGGCTGAGGCTAAAGGCCTGGGAGTGTTGAGAGAGGATGCGGCTTTCAGAGAATTCTTCCGTTTGCAGGAAGGGTTCAGATGCAATGGTGAGTCGATGTCACAGCTCGACCCGTACCTTGCGCATACTAACAAATGAATTCACAGTGGCTTCTCGCCTCATTGCTACCCTCGAACGTCTACTTGGAATGCCGGGCACTTCAGAAAACGACCTAGTCATCCTCTCTGCCTTGGAACTACTGCAAGGAATGCTACTCCTCCACCCTCCATCACGATCACTATTCAGCCGCGAGATCTACCTCAACATCTTACTCGACCTCCTGGACTCCGCAAACCCACCAGCCTTACAATCACAAGCCCTCCTAGTCCTCATGACAGTGCTGCTGGAATGCCCACGAAACGCGCGCACATTCGAAGACATGGACGGACTCCTCACAGTGGCAAGCCTGCTCAAGAGCCGAGGAACGGCCAAGGACGTACGAGTGCGGGTGATGGAGTTTTTGTCTTTCTACCTCATGCCTGAAGCGGTGGAGCAAGAGTCGAACGAGGAACAGGATATGTCTACTGTACAACACAAACCCAGCAAGTCAGCTGCAGCATTCATGCTGCACTCTCGATCAAATTCGAGCGAGAGCAGTGGCAGCTCGATGGACATTGATGAAATTTCTGGCGAGACAAGATCAACAGAAGAGAAGAAAGCGTATCTCGGAAGATGGCTAGGAAATGTGGACTGGCTCGTTCAGGACTTGCCAGGTGGCGTGCCTCTGCAAGGCCGCTGACGATATGGAAGTGGGCAGGCGTCTTTGGACTATCATGCTGGTCACTTGGGGATTTGCTACTTTTGCGTTCAGCGTGGGTGTTTTTTCTTGGGTTTGGGCATAATCATGAACGGGCATATGGTCTGGTGTTGGTTGGGAAGCTGGCGCATCGCTTTTGGGACTTTCATTTGTTTCACGGTTTTCATTTGTGCGGAAGTCTACAGTATTTCTGGGTTGGAACATAGTGCATTCTCAGATAACAATGCTGGTCGACGGAGGGTTTCTTTTATCAGTCAGAGATGGTCAGATACCATATTAACAGCCGTTCAACATTACAAGACCAGTTTCGGAATCGTGCAAACAAAAGCAGCTATTGACGTACGAGAAGAGGACATTTCTATTCAACGACATGCTTTGTACTTGTTGTCATTTTGAGTGTCTAACTCAAGACCGAGAGAGAGAGGTGGCCCGTGCGAGCTATAACCGCCGGGCAGCAAGACAACACTCCATCCACCAGTCGCTTCGCAGATTCCAACTGCATACAGCGGCTACAACGCTACAACGTGCATCACCATGCTTGATGACGCTGCCCTCGGCGGTAAAGACGCCACAGATCTGTGAATGCGGTTCGTACACGCTGGCCGTATATCCTGCCATTCCCCTTTCTCCCGTGTCCTTCACCGCGAACGCGTCTTGAAACAATCACGAGTCTCTTTTGTCTCTCTCTTATTCCCTTGCGATTCAATTCTTTCACTGCTGGCTCAGTGATGATAATGTTAGGTCTTTTCACAACGTCATGCTCATAGGTTTCCTTACGCGTCAAGCCACTCCCTAGCGACTACATGTAGTTGGCTGGCTAATATGCCTCCCGCCACTGCCAACGATGCTTCAGCCTCGATATTACTTGTGCGACAACAAAACCAACAAACTCTACCTTCATGCGTGAGGCCTTGCCTCGACTTCTTCAAGAACTCTGCATACTCTTGCGATTCCGACAATCTCACATGCTTTTGTTCCCGATATAGCTCCCAAGGCCTCACTCTGGGAGAGCTGGCCTACGGATGCTCAAATTATAATTGCAAGGATGTGCCGAACGTGGATAATAGAGCTCTGTACAACATCTGCTCCGGTGAGAAGGCCGCCGTGAGTGCCACTCAAACCCGGATCACGTTACCGCCATATCCGAGTTCATTGCACTCCGCAACCACCACTGGGGTTCAGTCAACACCAGCAACCTCTGTTCCAGTAACTACGACTACGTCGGAGGCTGCTCCTGCAAGTATTACAAGTGTCTCAACATCCACAAGCGGTTCGGCGACAGGATCGCCACCTGTGCCTGCGGATAATGGCTCGGGGCCATCTACTAATCTCACGTCTGGCCAAGCAGTAGGCGTCTCGATTGGTGCTATGGGCGGCTTGTGTCTTGCTGGTGCCCTGCTTTGGTTCATTTTGTGGTGTAGGCGCCGCCGAGATCTCAAATCTCCCAAATCACGCAAGGATTCTTTCGATTTCATTGACAAAGGCGCTCCTCGCCACTCACCCTTCAGGCATGGCTACGCGGATTCCAGAGGGCTACTTGGAGGGTTTGCAAACCCTCAGCTGGAGCCGCAAGATGGAGCGGCACAGGACGGCTCCTGGTATGGACAGCAGAGCAAGCAAGCGGGTTCTCGGCAACATGACGCATCACATCCACAAGGTATTCGTGCTGTTTCGCCCGCGAGCAGGAGTTACGACAGCTCACGGACATTGTCCCAGCTGCTGCCCGACAAAGCTGGGCAAACGCCGCCACAGCCTCAATACAAGCCTCCCAGAGCAGCAAGCGTCTTCAGCACGGCTACAGTCTTCGAGGAAGACGGCAAGACGCCAAAATTGCTGAGCCCAGCAACAATGCTGCCCATGCCAGTAGCACCGAAGCCGGTGCTGAAAACATTGCCGCGAAGGCCAGAGAGGCCAGAGAGGCCAACGTTTTCAGCGATATTCTCTACATCACCAGTCGACGTGCGTCATCCACAATCTATATCAAGCAGTCCTTCCAAAAGCTTGAGAAAAGAACTTACACCTTCGCCACTGAGACACGTTCCTCCTGCGCCTCCGGTGCCAGGAAAGCCGTTCGCAGCTTCCAGTCGGGCACTCTCTACTGAGTTCCGAGTGAGCACGTATCAGCATCCTCAGCCTCCAAGCTCAGTTCCGAGCTACGTGCCAGAGTACTATGCAAGTAGCGATAGTCGATCTCCAACTTTCGACATGATTGCGCCGCCACGTCGACGGCCAGTGCCCGCGCCATCGAAGCCTCCTGCCAGATCCGCCATGCCGCCGAGGTCATACAGGTGCTCGGGAGGCTCAGAGACGTCCTTCGAAAGCACCGACCCAGACGAAATAACACCTCCCGAAGAAATCGAGCGCCACCTCTCCCCTGTTCCCGAAGGCGACTCGCCATCTAACAACGTCAAATACCCCAAAGTCCCTCGATCCAGCAATCAAGCTGTCCCACGGTCTCCAAAACCAACACTTTCACCCTCATACCAACACTCCCAAGTCTGGCCTCTAAAGGCAGCAACTCCACCACCCGCCAAACCCTCAACTCCAACACCAAAGACTCCACCAAACCACCAACCTTCCCTCTCAGGCTCCACTCTCGCCGCAAAGCGCCTAGGTTCATCAGCCGCCGATACTCTTACCAACGGTCTACACATTCGATCAAACTCCAACGCACAGTCCTCGCCGCTCAAAGGCTACGGTCGCCCAGCTAACAGCAACAGCGTCCGTGGCGCCCGAGGCGGACGGCCTGCCATCTTGCAGCAGCGCAAACCGAGCTACGCGGGCACGGGTTATGGGCCCGACCCGGAGTATGAGGGCACGCTCCCTTGCACACCAGAGATGACGAGCCCGGGGCCAAAGATCATGAGGACGGATAGGGAGATTGTGCTGCGGAGTCCGCTTTGGGAGCCGAAGTTAACGCCTTCGAGGCGAGGTGAGGACCTGTTTCTGAGTGTTAGCTTGGCGAGTCCTGGGTTTGGACCTGGGCATGCTGGTGCTGGAGGGATGGATTTTGGGCGGCCATAAGTGGCATACGATGCAATTTTCCTGTGTTATCTTTTCGATTATGTGCATGGTTTCGGTGGCGTTATTGATTCAGGCTATTGGTTGGTGTCTGCGGCGGTTTGGCATTTAAGCGCAGGCGTAATGGTGCTTTTAAACCTACACCAAGAAGGAGTGGGTTGGGTATCTGGTGATCAAATTTCGTGCCGCTATCATTTCGTACATATACCTAGCCGTAGCAGAGTCATGCAAGCTTGCGTCTAAACTTCGAATACAGGCCCGCATTCTCTGCCAGCACCAATGCCGCCTGATCTGACATCCACTAGATCCAACTTCCAGCCCTTCCACTGGTCCAAACCACGCTTGACCTCCTTCACCCGCTCGATACGCCTCTTCGCATCTTCTTCCTGAGCCAGACGGAATGCCTCCTCGTCGAAGCCATCCTCGCTCAAGAGTCCCATGCTCATGTTTCGAGGCCTGTTGCCCGTCTGGTCCGGACTGGCAACACCTCGCGGCCGGCCCGTGAAAGCCGAAATACCGCTGCTGATCACGTCCTGGAAAGTAGACGTCTGGCGTCCCATGTGAGGTGAGGTGGGAGCATTGAGATCGACATCCTCGTACTCGTGTCCGCCTTCGTGCTCGTCCATGCCAGGCTGCATTTCTGCGCGGCGATCGCGCCACACGCCGCGCTTGAGATCAAAGTTCTCGGCTTCGAGCGCGCGGAGGCGCGATTGCAATTGTCCCGTCTCGGTCTCCTCTTCGTGCAGGTCGAAGTCGCTTGCGTCACGGACGTGCGAAGGGCGATCGCGGCGCTTGAGCTCGGCGCGCAGGTCGCCGAGTTCCTTATCCTTGGCTTGAACGGCGGCGCTGGCGTCGCGGTGCAGTTTGGTCAGAGCTTCGATTTTTTGCTCCAGGCTGGTCGCGCGCTCGGAAGCGACTTCGAGGTTTGTGTTTGCGGTGCGGAGGTCGGATTCGAGGATTGCGATGCGTTTGTTCAGGGCTTCTGGGTCGTCGGTCGACTTGGAATCAGGATCCTCGCTGCCGAAGGACATGGAGACTTTGAGGGAGTCGAGTTCTTGCTTGGTCGCTGAGACTTGATGTTCTGCTGTGGTGGCGCGATTTTCGAGCTCTTTCACCGAGCTCTCGCGTTCTTCGAGCGTGGTGGTCAGGCTGTTCACCTGGTTTCTGAGATTGCTCATCTCCAGTTCTTGTGACTCTATTGTGGATGTGTTCTTTGCCAGCTGCTCGCTGACCTCAGGGCTGGGTCCAGACTGCCTCCTCTCTTTCCCTTTCGCTGCTTGCTGAGCCTGAGATAGCTGCCTTTGTACTGAAGCCAACTCTGTGCTGATCTTCTCCGACTCCTTGGCCTTGCTTCTGAGCTCAGCCACGTCGCTGGTGCTCTCCCTTAGGCTCTCGAGCTCCTCTTCTGCTTTGGACAAGCGCGCTGCTCCATCTTCTTGTGAAGACTTGTAGTCCTTGTTCTCTTTCTCAAGCTCCTCGATGCGCGCTGCCTGTTTCCGGTAGAGCTCCTGCACCTCAGCTGAGGGACTTGCGCCAGAGTCGCCCGACTTGAAAGACTTTGATCGTTCTTTCGATTGCTGTGACTCTGAAGGTTCTTGTGTAGCTTCTGTAGGCTCGGTCGCGTCCTTGTCGTCAGATGTTGCTGGTTCGCCTTGCTCCTCTACCTCGTCGGCGGCAGCTGGTGTTGACTCAGCAGCATCTTCTGTTGTACCGGCTTCCTCAGCGGTCGCATCTGCCGTTTTGTCGGCCTTCTTCTTGCTGCCGCCCTTCTTGTTCTCCTTTGCTTTCTGTTTCTTCAGTTGCTCGTACTGGTAGATTGATCAGCTTTTGGAATTGTACACGTGATCATCGACGGACATACACGCTTCTTCGCGGCTGCGACCTTCTCAGCCTTGTCCTTATCTTCATCGGCCATTTTGAGAGTGTTTCGCTAAGTGGTTCGTCGCAATCGAGTTATGACGAGTCAAGTGGCATGTGAAGCGTGTTGCGTAGCACGACACGGGGAAGCTGGTCTACACGCCAAGTCTCAGGTCTCAGGGACAGGCTCAGGAAGCATGTCTCACTTTTGGTATAGTTGGTACAGTATACTTTACGCTACCTTATACACTGCCACATTGCTCGAAATATGAATATCGAGCTCGACTATCGGTATCTCTAAACCGTGACCGCGCAGAACCCTGTCGCCTTTGACGTATCGGGGAAAGTGATATCATCAACACACAGCTGATTGAATGCGTGCATCGCATCGTTGCACATCTCCACGGCACTACTTTGATTACCAACACAATCCATGTGAATACTCGCAATGTCTCTGTGCTTCGATAACTCCAGCTCAGCAGGCATGATCGATCTCAATTGCCGCCTCCGTTCCCGTCCCTGTGAAACGTCTGAGGCAGCATTTCCATGCGGTACAACTGGCGGTCTTTGTAAGCATGTGGATATCAGGGTCAAAATTCGACGAATCTGGCCTTTCCTTACAAGTGGCAGAATGCCAGCAAGGGACGTCAATGCGTTACAGCAATGCCTATATAGCCGTAGCCGCACGTGGACTATGAGTTCTTGAGACTGTCAACTTTAATTCAAATTCAATTCGAAGCAACGACTCACCTTCCCATTACCACCACCACAATCTTTCACAATGGTTTACTCCATCTACGACGCTTCCATCGTGCCTGTCAAGAACTCGCTTGAGTCCTTGAAGGCCATCCTCAAGAAGTCTGAGGCATCCGAGAAGGCTTCTGAGTTCCCCGAGACTCGCCTGCACCCTGACATGCTGCCTCTGGCCTTCCAGATCCACATGATCACCAACGTATGCCTTCCAAGCAACGATATCTCGAAACATACTCACCATCAAACAGACCTCCCAGCAAGCCGTGGCCCGCCTCAGCGGCACCGAAGCCAAGACTTTCGAGAACGACATGAAGACCTTCGCCGACTTCTACGCTCGCATCGACGAGGTCGCCGCCATCGTTGCCACCGCAGACAAGGCTCTCATCGAAAGCCGCGCCGACTCCACCATCAACATCGGTTTCGGTCCCGGAAAGAGCGTCGCCGTCTCAGCCACTGGCTATGTCAATGGCTGGCTCGTTCCCAACCTTTTCTTCCACATGACCACCGCCTACAACATCCTGCGCAAGGAGGGCGTAGACCTTGGCAAGCTTGACTACCTCAGGCCTTACATCGGTGGCTACGTCGATCTCGCTGCCGCTGGCATCTAAAGTCAACATAGTTAGAACAGATCTCGAAATGCGAACACGAAACATGAACTCCACCGATCCATTCTTGAGTCGCATTGCATGTGTGATAAATCCAAGTATTCGATGGAAGGTGGATCCATACACATTTCCAGAGAATCGAGGGGCGTCCGTAAAAACTCGTCAGCAATAGTCATGTCCAAAGACAAGAGGTTCAAGCTTCTGATAGATTCGGTTTTGAAGCCAGTCTGGTCCGTCCAGGTCGCAGCAGGTCGTCACGGTGGCGGCATCTCAGCCTGTATCGGTGAAAATGGGTACGAAACACATGGACGAGGATTGAGGGAGAATATTCGTGACCAAGACAAGCCAGACGACACCTGACGTCTAAAAGCAAAGCTCCATCATCGCAAGCTAAGCCTCAAATAGATCCATGTCTTCAATCATGCTGCAAGAGGATCACGCAATCGATGGCGATTTGACCTAACCCTACTTACCACATTTAGCATGTTGACGCCAGAATATACAACCTTGTCTCCAACAGCTACCGGTAAAATTGGTCTACATGTATATGTGATTAGCTTCTGAATTGATCAATATTTCTACGTGATTGATTGAGGACGCTGAGGACTAGTACTCACGTTAATGGGCAAGCTTGAAGGATTATGAAAGACGCTGCTTGAAGTTCGAAGCCGGAGTTCGAGAGGCCTTTCAAGGGGAAGACAGCGAGCACTACCTGTACACAATTGTGTAACTTGCCTTTGTGGCGGCACTATGAAATCGATCAAGGGTCAGATGCACGTGGGTCAAGTGTGTGAATGGGAGGGAAGGCTGAAGACTAGGACCGGGAACGATACAATCGTACTACATATGCCCTCCGAATTTTGATCATTAAACAAAAGAAAGGTTACGAAGTGTCAAGCGGCCGTCAATTATCGGTACAAATCAAAGAGAATTTACAACTCCTCGTCCTTCGCATCTCCGTTGCCGTGCTCGTGGTGGCTGTGGCCATGGTGGTGGTGCCCGATGCTGCTGCTGTTACCGCCGTGTTGCTCACTGCTGCTGTGGCCGCCCTGGTGTGTCACCGTGCTCCTGGACACAATGCGAGAAGATCCCGACTGTCTCTGGCCCTCAGACTTCTGCAGAGAGTGGAATTGGCTGATCTTCTGCTCCTCGAAGCGCTCCAGCTGCCTGCACTTCTCCTCGAACGCAGCGATGGATTGGTCCCTCTCGCGGTCGGCGGAGTTGCGTGCAGAGATCGCGCGCTCCTTCTGCTCACGCGCCTCCGCGAGCAGGGTGCGGAGGGACTCGATCTCAAATTCAAGTTCTTGGCCGGACTCTTGGTATGATTCGATGGACTCGATAGTCTCTTCGTACTGAACCTTGAATTCGTCGAGCTCGCGGCGGGCGTTGTCGCGGGCGTCGATGGACTCGCCATGCTGGCGGAGAGCAAGGGCAAGCTTCTCCTTGAGCACAGCGATCTCCTTCTCGAAGGGTCCGTGGCGCTGGCGGGCATCGTCGCGGGAACGTTCAGTCTCCCTGATGGTCTCGGTGAGCTTGATGGCCTCGGCGCGGAGCTCAGAAGTCGTGTTCTCGTGCCTGACAGCTTGGTCCTGGAGGTTGGTGACGGTGCGCTGGATGTCGATGACCTTGCGACGCTCAGTCTCGACGTCATCCTTGAGGTTGTCACGCTCGATGTTGACGAGACGAAGAGCGTCCTGCTTGTCGTTGAGAGTAGTCTTGAGAGTCTCAATCTCGACAGTGATGTGGGTAAGCTTGTCGTTGGTGGTTGTGACTTCCCTCTTGGATTGCTCAAGACGAAGGTTGAGATCGGAGACGTAAGTCTCGGTGTGGCCGAGGCGGGTGGTCTTCTCCTTGAGCTCTTGACGAAGACGCTCAATGACGGTGACATGCTCGTCACGCTCGGACTCAGTAGTACGAAGAGTGGTGCGAAGGGCGTTGATGTCACGCTGGAGGTTGTCGTATCTGGTGGTCATAGACTCAAGCTCTCTTGTAAGCTCCAAATTCCTGGCATTGGCACGCTTGAGCTCGTCCTGCAGACGGTCCCTCTCATAAAGGATCTCAGAGCGCTCGTGCTCAAGAGTACGTGTGCGCTCGGTGAGGTGGACGACTTCTTTGCGGGCAGCCTCAAGCTGTGCCTGAAGGTCGGTGTTCTTGTTTCTTGCCTCTGCCAACTCTCTTGCGAGGTTGCGATTGTCGCTACGTTGCCTCTCACCGTCGTGAATAGCATTGTCGCGCTCGGCCTCACGGTCGCGCAATTGGATGTTCTTGGCCTCAAGCTCGGCCTTGAGTGTGTCGTAGTGGAGTTGTTGACTGGAGAATGATGCTTGCAATGTCGAAAATTCCTTGCGAACGCGATCCTAGAGATTGATGTCAGCAGATGTCTGGAATTTCTTAAGAAGTAATACGTACCAAATCGGCGTCACGCTCAATGAGCCTCCTCTCATGCTCAGAGTTGGTATCCTTGGAGACATTGATAATGGCGAGGAGCTTCTCGACTTCGCCTCTTGCGTCGCCAAGCTCACGGTTACGGTGGTCTTGTTCGTCATCCCTCTCGGTTGTCTGGATGGTCAACTCGTCAATTTGAAGCAACAATTCCTCGCGCTCGCGGTCGAAAGACTCGCGATCGGCCATGAGAGCAAGCCAGAACTCCTTGAAGGAGGAAGCTTCTCTGCTAGCGGAGGTCATGAGCTCGATCAGCGAAGAGAACTTGCTTTCGGCTTGAGCTGTGAGGTCGGCGGACATCCTGCTGCGGTGGTTGGCCAAGAAGGCGCTCTGTCTGCGCGAGCCACCACTGGTGACCAGACGAGAAGAGCGGTTGACAGTCCGGGAACCTCCTACAACGCTCGCTGAGCCAGAGATTCTCCTCCCTCCTCCAGCTCGCAGCAACGAAGCACGACCTCCGAATTGTGGCAAGCTGCCAGCTTCAGAGCGAGCATCGTGTTCATCGTTCAGCGTCTTGAGCTTCGTGGAGGTAAGTTTGTCTGGAGTGACATCCAAGCCACTAGCATTGAAGAGGCCAGCGGTGACGCGGCTTTGGTCGATATCGCTCTGAACCATTGTAGCGATGATATTATAATAGGAAGAGAAGTAAAGGTGAGAGATGAGGCGCAGGCGTATGCGACGGACTCGGGGATTATTATATGCCACAGCGACAACCCCAAGCTACGCCATTATGTGGCTGGATTCGAGCACCCACGGTTCCGTCATGCTGGAGCTGAGATCTTCCACTTGCACCATCCCAATAGGAGCTCCTAGCGTTGCATTAACGTACAATCTCCGCAATATCGAAGAAACCATTCGACGTTCGTCTCACTCCGGCCAGTCCGAGATTCCATTTCTCGAGAGAGCTCCGACCACACGGAACCGGTGGCACCTTTCATGCACGAACTAGCGTGGGAAAGGCCATTGGGATTGACCTCGACATGAAGAGCGTTCGCAGCTGCAGCTTTGGCGTGATCTAGAGGTGACATCGATTGAAGCGAGCACAGTCCTGAGGCCCCACTAAGCGCTGTGTCGTCATGTACAGTACTTCCGAATTGCTGATAGCTAGAACTCCAGCATAGAGACTTTATGCTCGCGAGAGCACTCCGCCAGGGCACTGGTGGCTGATAGCTGCCCTGCCATCTTGCATGGCGGCTGCTGCAACGATCCTCTGTCAATGCTATAGCGAGGGTTCGGCGTGCGAAGTGTCCTAAGCGGCCGGGCAGCCCGACATCCCCGTACCGAACGTCAAGGTGGTTTCCTACTAGGTTGTCTGCCGATCTCGTCCTTTCAAAATTGTTATGCATCAACGCGTCACAACAAGTGGAGTGATGGACAGGCAGAATTGCGCGAGTGCCATTAGTGAAGCCCCAAAAGGAAACGGCGAGCTCATTGCGGCGAAGAACAAAGCTCAGAGGCGCAGAGGTCGCGTCGTGGAGGTTGATGATGAGGTGGAGTAGACTTTCTGTGGAATCGCCTGTTCGGGCAAATACAGATCTTTTAGCATCTCGATGCGGACTGGCTTGATGGCGGCAGGGGCGGAACGGCACAGTAGATCGCCGCGTCACGTTCATCTTCTCCACAGTGACACTTCACAAGGGCTCGTCCATGCAACTAGTTGCTAGCTACATATGTGTATGCACGATCGCTTGGGATCGTCACCGCAGCTCTTGCACAGCTCATGAGCTACACATACCGACGCCATGAGTGAGCGCGGCCACGCCGAAATGCTCCTAGCCACCCGGAGCCATGTCTACAATATACGCGAACTCAGCTCACAATAGTTCCATGGTCGAGGTGGTTAAGGACCAATTGTTCACGATCATGTGCTGCCTGAATATCTCGACAGGATCCCGGACTTCGCTGGAAATGTGCTGCTCACAGCTCACGCACCAATGGTTCACTGCTGGTAGGTGCTAGGCACGCAATTTCCTGGTTGGTACTATAATGCCATCGGGCCATGCTTTAGAGGAACTAGGGTAAAAGTGGCGGTGCTCAGAAAGGAGCCGGTAAGATCACCATTGAAAGGATCTGACAGCTCTTGCTCGGTGGATCATCCTACGGGTCGGTGATCTCGAGTGCATCCTTCGGCAGGCTAATGATATCTCTATTGCCTAACAGAAGCTCAGCTACAGCCGTTGAATTTGTAGCAAAAGCCATCACACACTGATCAAAAGAGCCTAAGAGCGAGCTCACGACTCGTTCCATAAATCTGGCTGTCTATGCAACATTTCATTGATACTTTTGTCGATCTACTTGGCCAATGGCTACCTCCGTAGCTACAAATTACCAGTACGGCATTCGGGCACAGGCGATGGACGCCACAACCACCTCCGACGCTGCTGTCTCTCATGCGAAGGATGTCAGTAGTCACTTGGTCACCTTCAGACCCGCAGGCTGTAGGCATGACGCTCCGGGCCGTAGCACTCATTCGATCGTGTTGCGATTGCCTTTCACCGAGCGAATGAGCCTAATAATGTGGGCGCGGGAGGGAGTGCGGACCTGGAAGGAGAGAAGTGGCCCTGATCCACTGCCACGTTGTCGTCACTTTCGAACTCCATCGTAATGCATAAGGCTTGCTAATTCCTGCATGCACTTGTGCTAGGAGCCGGCGCAAGGAAGATTCAGGTAAGAGTGAAGAATAGTGCGGCTCATCTGTGTTAGCATTAGCCGTAGAGAAACCTGCATTTCGAGAGTTCATTTGAGGATTGATAGTAGTAATGCTAAAAGCGAGAGCCATGCTATCACAACGCAAAAGCTGAAAGGCCTCTCTTCGTCGGCCTGCCTTCGCGTTTGGGCGTGCTTCCCGCTTCTCTATGCGTTGCTGTTTTCTTTCTTTGTTTCCCAAGGTGAACAGACTTCCGATCATATCGATATCTCCTTACTCTCTTTCTCCTTCAGTGCCTTCTGCTGCTCAATCATGGCCGCGATAGTCGCCGATACTCTCTGCTTCTCCCTTTCCCTGAAGTCCTGCCAAGTTCCTCTTACCTCCTTTGGCATTTCAGGAACATAAACCTCACTGTTGACGACTGATGGAGTTGGTTCCGGCTGCTCAGGCAACGGCGAGGTGACGACTGGGACCACATGAAGACCTTCGTCGCCAATTGCGTGCGGTCGCCTACGATGAACTCGCCAGTATATTATGCAAAATAATGCCCAGCCGAAGACGAAGGTGGCGGGCACAGCTATCGCGACAATGTCCGGCTTGTCGAAATGTTTACCCTGCGTTGGTTGTGCAGTGACATTTCTGCTCTGTTCGCTAGCGGTGGCACTGCTGGTGTTGTTGTTGTTGGCGCTGCTTGTCGGTTTTGCAACGCTTGAATTAACACTCGTATGGATGCTGGTGATAGATGGCGTGACTATCACTGTGTGCGTTTTGTCGATGAAAGGTATCAGCGTGCTCACGCCACTCTCGGATGTCAAAGAACCACTCCAGATCACGTTGTTCTGACGGGGCCATAGGTGCGGCGTAGATGCTGCTGAGGCTACTTTGTCGGCGGCCGAAAAGGATATCAGAGTTAGCGTCATGAGAAACGCGTACACGCCCAGCATATTAGCAGTGCTTGTCATGGTAGTGTCGTGGAAATTGACGGCGTTGCAGCAGGTAGTTCGTTGCTGTTGTCGGCACCCTCATTCGTGGCTCAGGATAGGACCAAAGGACGTAGCGAATTGATGTCTGCGAGCGCTGCTTGCTGTTGGATGCGCTGTCGAATTTGTGCTTGTTGGGAGTCGGCGTAGGAAGATTCTCGGGCTTCAGGTGCCGCTTAGAAGACTTCCCAAGGTCGCTCTTTCCCACTTTTGCGCAAGGTTGGTGAGGTGATGTTAGGACGGACCGCGGAATATTAGCTGACGACAGTGACTGATCGTCGATCAAATTGACCGTCATTGCGTACTCCTGCTACCATTCACCAGCGCTTCACCAACGTCTCGCCTAATCCTACTGCAAGCCTACTCTACGAAGCTTACTCTGGACACCTGCTGGTTGCGCATGCATACTCTTAGCTTGCGTGTCGTGGAAGAAGACAAGACTTGACAAAGATAAGTGCTGAAGCAGGTCAAGGCCTTGTAGATTGGCTGTCATATCACTTAACGAGCGAGCGTCTGGCAAGTTCTCACTGTCTGATGGATTCGTCCATCAGGCCCTTAACGCTCGAGCAGTAATGTGATTTATTTAATCCCTCGGAAATAGTATGAAAAAATACCACTTCGTATCACCTAGCAATTGTCAGCGCCATATCGACCAGCTTTCATCCGGTTAAAGTGACCGGCCGGCGAGAAGGACATTCGACAAAGTTTACGCCGAGCTGTAAGATCAGACAGCTTTAGAAGAACGAGTGCTTCATGGCTCATACCTTCTGGAATCCTCTCAGGAAAAGAAGGCCATGTTCATTCCAGCCGTTCACGGTTGCATCACTGCTGGGCTGCGATGGACCGGGTCATCTGATTGGGTTCCAAAGATCGGCATTATGTACTTGATCATATACCAATATGCCTGAACTATTGTACAAGCTACGGTGGCATTTTCATTCTATCGAAAAGCTCGGAAGTCGCCATCGCGAACCCGTAAATGAGTTGCGCGAGATGTTGGTGTTCGTTGGACGAAGGAAGTGCGGTCTCCCAACGCGGACAAGGATTTCCCGCACAGCCAGCAAATGGTGCCATCACGCGATCTCCCGCATTGGTACATCCTGCAATATGGCATCCAGCATCAAGTTGCCTTAAGGCAGCACGGCGGCCTGTAGAATCAGGCGAATGATCACACCGGACACGCGTCGTCGATGTGTGTCAGTTCCTCCTCCAGCGGCAAGGCTGTGCGTGGACCTGATTGGATCCACAAGCGACATGCATGCAGCTGGAACGCTATGACTTGACAGCCATGCGTGCCACAAGCGACTACAGCCTCATTCTTTGCAGCGCCGTAAGTATGTGACAATGTCTTTCCTCCTGGCCCGCAACTTGGAAGCAACAACTCGTACTGGGCGTTTACCTGCACGATCATGAGCGGCAACTCAAACAACGAAGGGATCTCGATTCCTGGTGGAGGCTGGCAGATGCTATGGACCGACAATTTCGGCGACTTCCAACTGGACATTGTCGGTTTTCTTGCCGTGCTAGGCGAAGGTTCAATACTATCGACGGCTCAGGTCTCAGCTCTCTCGTGCCTGTTCTACCTACCTCGCCTGATACCAGCACCGCAAGCGCTGCTTCGAACATCAAGGCCGACTGCCTTGCCGTCAGAAGTAGCAAGTGTCACGGCGGTCTACTCGGGTAATATCAAAGAGCACATTCCTCATGTGGCTCATGTTTTGCTGTAAGTCTCCCGTGTGTAGATTTCGGTACTTTATGTTGAGTCACACATAGGGGCCGGGAGATGCCACCTTTCACGGTACGCTGTGTCTCTGTCACGATCGATAGAGAGCTACGAGAGCAGCCGCTCACAGCGATCGATACCCTGTTTCGCGGGCAGCCAAGAACAGCAAGCACATCTCAGATTGGAGATCGCTTACCTCTAGTGAAGCTCAAAGCACTTGGACCTTTGTCCTATGTGACTTTACTCGGATCGTTTGTTTCCCTTGCGCTATTCATCATCTCATTCGTATTAGGCGATGGCATGTCACTCATAGCGACCCTACTGCTCTCCGGCCTATCTACCTTGGTAGGCATAAGCAACAAATGGGAGCTAAGATTGCCGCGTGGTTACGCTGGGAAGGCCAAACTACCTCCTGGTGACGTCGTCATTAGGTTCCCAAACAAAAGCTTCCTCGTGGTGTTTTGCGAGGAAGAAGTCGCACGAGAGCTCTTCTGGGCGGTCGAGGAGATTGAGTATCACATCAAGAATGCAACGGCCTATCGAATGATTTCGCTTGTAGGCACACTTATGCTCATGCTTGGCGTGGTGATCCTGGCAAACGCGAGGCTACCGCTCAAGTTCTGCTGGGCAGGCGCTTATTTAATTCTGAATGCCGCACATTGGGCCGCCGCAGCGTTACCTCCACGGCTACACTGGGATCTGTCGGCATTCAGGGTCGAAGAGCAAGGTATTGCAGGTGGTCCGGATAATGATTCGTACATGAACGCTCTTGGTAAAGTCGTAATGTTCACAAAGAGCGTCGATTGGCTGCGACTGGGAAAGGCTGTCCCCTTCACACATAAGTGGGACGAGTGGCTCGCTGAGGCCGAAAGGGCAGCTAATACGTGCGGATGGCGTCCTGGTGCTGTTGACAATCGACTTTGGAAGCGCAACGGGTCGCCAAAATCAGGAAAGATTTGGGATGTGCCGCCGGCGAATTGCTGGACGGCGCGAGGGTCTTGGGATAAGATCAATGGCTGCGCAGATGAGCTGAAAGGCCCAACTCTTGGTGCGATTCAGCAAGATGACGGAGGCGAGGCTTAGTGTATCTCATGAATTACGTTGCATACGTTGTCGAGGTCAGGACTTCATCGTAGGAGCTGTGTATACGATGCTTCTCGACGTGATCAAAAGCGCAATTGGTAGATGTCACGCCATTAATAGCTCCGCTCCATATGAATGCGCTCATGATTTAGTCTCTGACCTACATAGGTTGGCCACAAAAAGGGTTTCGTAGATTTGGTAATGGAAGGATGATCTGCAATCGGAAGGGGTGACAAACGTATTTCTTTTGGCCACATGTAGAAAAACGCTTTCAGCAGCAACAATTCCCTGTAGTGACATATGGATTTACAGTAAATGAAGATTAACATATAAGTGATTTGATGAAAACCAGGTCTCCAACCCCACCCTGACCGAAGAGGTTTTCGTATCTAGCAAGGCCAATCGCATTTCACTTTGCGAATCTCAAGTCAGATCAGATGAAGTAACTTGGTGACTGCATCTCAAATTGTTCAGGTCAATTCGTCTGAACTCATTCAAGATGGAAGGCCCATTACCAAAATCGAGCCAAACACCTCCAAAAAAACGGGACTGTCTTTCCCAAAAAGAATGTCGACTACCAAGCGTCAAAAATTGATGGTACCAGTGGGGTTTGAACCCACGCGGATCTCTCCAGTAGAGGTTTGAACCCATGCGAACATCGTTGCGATCGCAAACAACATCCAGGGACTTAAATCTACCGCCTTAGACCACTCGGCCATAGTACCGTGACTACTATGCAATTTTGCACGGTGTAGTATCGGGAACAGCCGCTCAAATGATATATATATACCCAAAAATTCAAATTCCAGCGCGAGCATGTGCACTACGACAAGAAGCTGACGACCAGAGTCTTCTGAAAGAGTCCACAGAACGCTGATGAATTGATGGGAAGATGTAGACCACCAATGCATCGATAATAGTCATTATTCGCCAGTCGTCTGATCTCGGATCAGACGGATGATTTCCGGGATGTATTCGTCTCAACTCACAAGCAAGTACAGCCCGCACATTTCACATTATTAAACGGCTTCAAACGGCACCATGATACATCGAGGGTGGCAAAAAGTGCGATGGTTGAGACCGGTGTAATGCCATATTGCGCACTAGGTGGCGTCAAGGCAATGTCTGCCGCAGGCGGATCATTTGGGTTGTTAACAAAAACAAAGGAAACTTTCATGTCGTGATCCATACTCTTACACATCTTACACCATGCTATCTTACATAATTCCCAGAAAGAACATTAATTCTGCCTCCCACCAGCCTTGCGCCTCTGGAAAGACATGGTCTGTCTCGGCCTTGGCCTCTGCTCATGGACGGGCTTCTTCTTCTGACCTCCCAACAACCAAGCATTCAAAGGTCTGCGAATGCCCACAAACTTGCCCTTGGGACTGAAGACCTCAACTTCAGGTACACCTGACCACGATCCAAAAGCATCCTCTCCAGGACCGGACTGTAGCATACCAGGTTTGGAGCGCACCTGAGCTACAAGCTCGACCCAGCCGACGCCTTCGATTAGGAGGTCGGCGCTGTAGATTGTGAAGGGCAGATTCTCTGCTTTTTGCTTGCCATCGGAGCGGCTGGTTACTGGGCCGGCGCGGCGCTTGGTGACGTCCCATTGAAGTTTGAATGTGCCGGCGGATGACATGTCTTGCTTCGCGGCGTCTGTAGCGACCGAGGGCACTGTGCCAGCATAAGGTTCCTTAGTCTCTGGATGGATGCCAGTCTGAATCGCAATCGCCTTGTCTGTGGCGGTCGTGTGCGGATGCAGAGCCGGTGAGACGAAGGGATACATGAGGAAGACCAGAGAGTCGGTCTTGGGTGTAATGCGAATCGCGCCGCCAAGGAGCAAAGATTGGCCTGGCTTTATCGAATGTTGCTCTGGTGTAACACGGCTTTCCATGACCAGGTCGTTGCGGTGTTCTGGTTGAATGTACTCTTCGAGTGAGCTGCGGTGAATACCAGGAAGATCGATGAGCTCGCCTTTGCCTCGTCCGAAGGGTACGCGGATAGGTGACGCTGTCGTGCCCGGAAGCGAAGACACCAGTGGCATTTGTGGGTATGCAGTTTCAGGCTGTGCTGGAGGCAACAGAGATGCACCCTCGTCTTCGTCAAACATCACATCCTCTTCGTCTTCTTCAATTGGCTCCTCTTCCTTGTTCTCAGCTTGATCGTCCTTCGCTGGATCCTCTTTGTGCTCAGTTTGCTTATCCTTCCCAAGTCCAGCTTTGTCAAAAGCGTCCAGAGCCGGCTCTGTTTCCACTGTCTTAACCCATTTCGAAGACTCTCCTTCAAACAGATCCACCTCATGTTCGTCAGCCACATCTGCTTGTTGCTCCGTTCGCATGTTCTCAAGCCTGACTCTTTTCTCGCCTCTGCCTTTCGGGAAGACAACTTCGAACAATGCGCTCTTGCCAACATTTACTTTGCCAACCATCCATGCAGCACCACCTTGTCGGTAAATGTCCTCTTTCACGTTCTTCGTCCACCATCCTCTCTTCGAAGAAACACATCTCACATTACCCAAGCGGACGTTTTTTCCTGACTTTCCCAACGCATCTCGTAAACATTCCTGCAAGTAGTGCATCATCTTGTCCACCTGCTCTTTCTGCGGCGCTAGTAAGTCACTCCTCGTGATGATGAAGCTAACCTCTGCGACACGCCCTCGTATGTATCGCATGCTCTTTGATCTCCGATTTTGGGTTCGCAAGCGAGGTAAGTTGAGAGCATATTGCAGATTTGGGATCAACGACATGGGAAAGTCGGCTGCGTCGATGACATGGTAGATATGGTTATGCTTATGCGGAGACTCCTCAATGATCTCTTGAATTGACTGCATGGATGGGTGTATTATCGAGTTTCCGACGCCGTTGTGATGAAGGACGTGGCAACGATCGCAAATGGGGATTGCATCTTCGTTGGCAGGTTTCGCATCTTCAATGGTCTGACCGCCTAGAGTACCGTTCTGTAGCGCCTTTTGAAACACTTCGTCGTCTTCCTTCTCCCTTAGCTGCGCCGCTTCACGCTTCCGTCTCTTGTCGCCATAGTACCCAGCTGCGTCGGCTTCCACCGTCTGGCTTAGAGCGCCACATCCAGGACAGACAACGGGCAGTTTCCTCCATTCCACTCTTTGAGGTGTGGTCTCGATCGAAACAGGTTGTGGGAGGTCGGTTCTAGCTTCGGTCACCGTAGCATGTTCACGGCAATATTCGCTATGGCTGAAAGCACGGCGAGGAGCGTCGATCCAGCGCGGAAGGCAGGGTAGCAGCCGAGTGCTGCCAGCAGATGTTCGTTCAATCCATCGTTGCTGAGTAGCTGCACGTGCTGCTCGCGACGAGTGTCGCAGCGATGGCAGCATCAAGGCTGATATGTCGGATGAGAGCGACGAATGGTATGCAGGATACTTTCAAGAAATCATGCACGCGATCATCCCGTCCCTGGAAAGAGAAACGCTCGGCACGTGGATGCCAGCAAGCGAGTCCGGGGTAGGTTTGCGGTAGGCACGTCCCGCGAACCTTGTGTCTAAATGGCCGATTAATGTGCCCCTGCCTTCGCTTATCTGCTCTGGAAGACCTTAATTTCGCGAGGATACGTACTTCAGCCCCTCAGCGCACCGGCCTGCTCTCTGGTATTACGATCTCTCTTCGCGCTGGCAGTCGAAGAGCACGGAACATTTGCTGGGCATTGGTGGCTTCTAGCAGGACAACTAGCCATAACACGAACACGAGCTGAGATGGAACTTTGAACACGAGTTCGAGAGAGCGATACGAAACAGCTGGAACTGGACCTGACACGGCGCATACGAGCCACGATCAAAACCCGCCCGCGCGCGCTCAGCGCAAGACCAACACAATGATGCAGTTCCCATACCCGCGCAAGACGTCGCAACCACAGCCATACAAGCCGCGTTCAACAACGTATCGCCGGCGCAACCTGCGAAGCCTCCTACCATACATTCTCAGCGGTCTTGCGGTCTTCGTGTTCATTCTGTACATCTTCAGCGGCTCGTCCAGCACACCAGCATCCACAAACCCGCCACCAGGCACCTCACGAATCGTGATTGTCACACCCATAGACCCCAAGCTCAGCGCCTCGCACGCAAACGACATCAAAGAGAACCGTCGCGACTATGCCCAGCGCCATGGCTACGAGACCTTCTTCCCCAGCACCTCCGACTACGACCTCATGCCCAACGTCCCACCCTCCTGGGCCACGGTTCCCGCCCTCCGCCACGCCCTGACCCTCCACCCGGACACCCATTGGGTCTTCTACCTCACCCCAACCGCCCTAATCATGAACACACGCGAGCCTCTCTCAACCAAGCTCCTCACGCCCTCCAAGCTGGAAAGCCTGATGCTGACAGACAAGCCCGTCGTGCCGCCCGACAGCGTGATCAAGACGTTCTCGCACCTGAAAGGCGAGCGCGTCGACTTCGTCCTCTCGCAGGACCGAGAGGGTCTGGCTGGCGGAAGTCTGCTCATTCGCAACACCGATTGGGCCAAGTTCTTCCTCGATGCCTGGTACGACCCGCTGTACCGCAGCTACAATTTCCAGAAAGCGGAGGGCCACGCGCTCGAGCACATTGTGCAGTGGCACGGTACAGTTCTCGCTAAGCTGGCGCTGGTGCCGCAGCGCATCTTGAACTCGTACACGAGGGATACTGGTGCGAGCAACGAAGGTTAGTTCTATTGCCTAGCTGTGATTATCTTTACTTCCAGAGTACATGTTGCGGGTAGTGAGTAACTTCTTCCACTAACGAGACATTTCTCCAGGCATCTACCAAGAAGGCGACTTCGTCGCAAACTTCCACGGCTGCGCTCGCGACGCCGCGCGCAACTGCGAAGAGGAAATGAGGCCTCTGATGACTCGATGGCGCGAGCTGCGGGATGGAGAGAGGAGACGCTAGAATCGGAATTGATGGTCCTCTTCTTCATCTGTCCGCAAGACGCACGTTTTGAGTGCGGCATCGTTTGCACTGCGACTTCATTTATGCGTGTTCGGGGGCAATGGAAGCAGCTTTCACGAGAGCGCGGAGGTGCTTGTTTGATTTTTCCGTTGTCACAGCATGCATTTGTTCGAGAGCATTGATTCGAGAAAGCACGGTCGTATCGCCGGCTGTAGGATAGTTGAAGTGCGATGTTTTCGACGTTCGTTGCTGGAGAGCAGTAGAGATTATGAAAACATATGTTCAAACGCAAAAATTGTATTAACCATTTGCTAAGATAGCGTGCTTGGTTTCTGGTGACAGATAGATCGTGGCTTGTAGAATGTGTGCAGGATAAGCGTGTGCTCATATGTGTTTCGTGCCTCAGAATGGAGCTATACGACTGTTGCGTTGACGGGATGGTGGTCCATAAGGAGGCAGTATGAAAGGGCAGACGCGCAATATTTGGTTTCGCGAAGGAGATGTTGTGGATATCACACCTGGGCAGGCAGGGAAAGTTGAACAGACATGAAGGCGTGACACATTTCAAGAGATTCGTCTCATTCCCTCCTTTCCAATGCCGCATCACACGCGGGAGCGGAACATGCACATAGGTTCCCCAAACGCACTATCTGTCGCAGTCCCCACGTGTACGGTCGTGATACACGGGAGGACTCAGAACAAAAAAGCCCTACATGCACGCCACTCTACCGTCGGCGATCGCACCACACGACTCCCGCGACGCGCACCCAGGATGTAGACCCGTCGCCCGCTCTAAAACATACGAACAACAAGAATTTTGTACGCGCTGAACGTGTCCTCAAACGCTGCAAGCACAACCCTCGCTCAGCGGCTTGCGACAACAAAAGCAGCCATCATCTTTCGCAAAGCTCACGTTTGCCTCTTCAAGCCGATCCCGGCTCGTAGAACTGCTTGAGCTTCTTCTCGACGTCGGCAAACTCCTTCTTGGCCTGCGCGATGATCTCCTTCAGGTTCTTGAGGCACTCATCGTCATCGGGAACGTCTTTGGAGCCGTCGGCGCTCTTGTTCGCGCCAAAGTGCTGGATCTTCTCGCAGCTGTCTTTGACCTTGGTCATGCCAAGCGTTGCGCTCGAGCCTTTCAGGAAGTGCCCAAGGGAGGATAGTTGGGCGAGGTCACGCTTTTCGCTGTAGGGGTGAAAGGTTAGTGATGTTGTTGGTGGATAGGTTGGTTGGGCTGTGAGTCATTGCGAAGGCGCGGCGGCGTTTGTTTGTTTGGCAAGACTGGGGTATTGTTTCGAACTTACAGATTTTGGTCCATCTTTTGGAAAGTCTGCTCGGCTTGGGAGAAGAAGTCGTAAACGATTGATCTGGAGAATTCACGTTCTTCTTCGTCGTCGTCCATCTCAAGGATCTAGGAGCTTTGGTAAGCATGTCGTTTCACTAAGCAAGGGACGAGGTGTAGGGACGACTAGCATACCTGCTCGAAAGTGTCGGGATCGATGTCGCCGTGGAAATCAGGAAGGCCTGATGGGCCGGCCGAGCCATCTTCGGACTACGAAAGCTTCTGTTAGTCGAGCTCAGTGAAAGTTTGGGATATGGCTGTGACGGAGTGGAAGTCCGGATGACTGATCGAGTTGATGGGAAACGGGGCTCGCACGACAGATGCAAGCAGCGCGCGCGAAGTCAGAGAGCGAGGTGTGCTGATCAAAGACGGCCACACATATATACTCTGCTCGCTCCCTGGCCTCCATGGATGATCATCACTAGCTCTCGAAGCTCGAAGCTCTAAGCTCTCTCCCGAGCCACGATAGCGGGTCGATTTCTGGGTGTGTTTTGTTGCGATAGGCACCTACGTGTAGAGGGGAAGAGGGTCGGACAGGCTCGGTTTTCCCTACCTTGACATCCGCTTGCTGCGTCGAAGGAGCCATGGCTGCCTATTTCAAGTTGTCAAGGCTTTGCTTCCGGGTCTGGAGATTTTGCGAAAAGTCGGAGATTGGTCTCTTCTTGGCGCGCTGTCTGCGCGTGTTTTCGTCTTACGCGCTTCAAGAGGCGACTGCTGGAGTGTGGCGATTTGCTGCAGGTGGCCAGGGAGTTGTGGACGTCGGCGATGAAGAGAAGCGCAGAGGTTGGAGCCCGATGATGTCAGACGGACGAAGTCTGGTTGTCGCGTGCGGACAGGGAAAGGGTTGCGAGTACGAGGTGTGTTGACTCCAGCGGTCTAAGAGCAAGTCGCTGAATAACGGACGGGCAATGCGCGCGTGGTGGTCGGAGGCTAGGAGTGGTGCAAGGTAGCTATCTGCAGAGGCCGGTTGGTCTGCCGAAAATGGATGTTCGCAGAAGTGTCACTTGGCGGGTCACGGGTGGGGATTCCAGCTGCAAAGTAGGAGGAGGCGGCGGGTCGGTCGATGAATAGGTCGACCAGCACACAACACACAGGATTTGGTAACAGATGGGCAGCAGGCAGAGTAGAGAGGTGCAAAAATCGGCAGGCGTCGGTTTGAGGGCGCGACAGAGGGCTATCAGCTGGTCGGTAGTGGAGGGAGGGTCCGGTGGCTAGCTTCCTCGCTGCAAGTGCACGTTTGTCGCCAACGGGCAGGCACAGTGGGGATCTGGCGGGAAGGATATGACAGGTGGTGGAGATCAGGTATAGCTGGCGTGGTGTCGAGTGGTACACTTATCGTGCTCGGCTCAGGGCCCGGCGTGGTGTGAGAAGCGAGACGGCGGAGAGATCAGAGGAGGAGGAGAGGACGAGGGATCGACGTTGCGTTCGCCGACACTTTGCTGCGACGTGAGAGGCGCGTGAGGAGGCCCTTTGCCTCGCAGTGGGGCCTGTAGTAGTACAATTGTGCCTGATGAGGAGGCAGCCCGTGGTAGGCATTTCGTCATATCTTGCTAATCCAGCACCACCTGCGAGATTGCCGGCAACCGTAGCTGCTGCTAGTCGACATGGCCGCGACAGCTCTATGCAAACTGCTGGCCTTGTCCCGTCCGTCATCTGCTCGATTCTCAAGCCTCACCCTCGCTATTCATTATTTATATATCGTCTACCGCCCTCTCCTCGGCGAACAGACGCATACCGTCCCATCATCGCACCTCCCAGCCAGAGACGTCATATCTGCAAACGAAAATCCTCCCACGTGAGCGACGTCATCCGCCCACCAAGGGTCCAGCGATCGTCGCCGCTCGTGTCATTCATCTTCACCTCAGACACGTCTAGAACAAATATCCCCTCATTCTTAGCGAAGTAGAAACGAGCTTGATGCCTCAACATTCCCGAGGTCCTATCGGCAAGTTCAGACACGAGCTGCCTGTCCACTCCCGCTTCGTAAGACTCAGGCGCAAACTCCGCAGGGCGTATCCACGCTCTCGCAGCGCAACAGACGCATCCCAGTCAGGGCCAGGCACGCAACAGCTCCAAGATCCACGCTACGCCTCTTTTGCCTTTCGCGATCGCCGGCGCCCTGTATCAGAGCCCTACGAATCTCTCCGTCCGTGGAGATCGCGTAGTTTAGGCGCAGAGCTGCACAGAAGGCCTGAGGAACATTTCCACAAACGGTAACCCCGTGGCTTGACCGCCAGAACTGCTGTCTTGTTAACCTTTAACCGCCAACCAGAGTCGTGGGCTGACACGCGCTGCTTTCGGTCGCCGTCTCGGTGGGATCCGAGAACGCTCGAACCTCAGCCCGCAGTAGTCTGCTTGTTTGCAGTAGAAACTGGTCTTGCGCTTGCCTGTTCTGTCTTTGCGTGCGTGTGTTCGTGCTGGGGAAGTGTGGCTCATGGCGGGCATTTGCATTGCATTGCATGTGCTGTGTGGTGGTCCTTGCCTCACATATCTCGTATCCCTATTTGCTGTACGTCGGCAAATTCCCGCTATCTTTCGAACATATTCAATCTGTTTTGTAAGTCATCGAGATCTGTTTTTCGATCATCTGTTTCCAAGACCAGCCAACGAAATGGACAGGCGGGCGATAGCAGCAAGGTTGAAGCGGTTCCCAGACTTCCACCGTGACCTACACATGTTGCTGTCTTCATGAGCCATCCTGTAGTGACTACCAAGGCCATTGTCCTCCTGGCGACTGTGTTCCTCCAATAGCATCCATTGAACCTGCTCGCCTACTTTCAGCAGATCTGACCAACTAAGAAAACTTGAGAAGGAGCAGCGGGAACATCGATACAGGACTGGCACAGTCGCCATTGTTCGAGCCTGATCTTTACATCATGCGAAGAGTGCACTGGGGATCCACATCTCGTGCACGTAGGGTCTAGATGAGATATTGAGTTGACCGAACTTCGAAGCGTATATTCGGGTGACTACAATGTCCCGAGATGATGGTACATTCATTCACTAGCATAGCTCATATTGCACAAAAAATCGTCCACCTGACGGTCAAACCACGAAACCTCCATCATTCTGTTTTAAACCTCCGGAAATTTGCTGCCTCTTTCCTGAAATTCCGCCATTTGTTCCGGGTCTTACTTGCCTGATTCCCTGAAGCGTTACGATTCCGAGTACCTGATTCAACATCAGGCTCCTTGACATTGGCTCTCCATATCAAAGATCCGCCGACAAATGTGAGAAATGCAACCACAAGCCATATCACGACAACCCACCACGCTCTTGGTGCCTTCTCTGTCTTGCTTATTTCCGACACGTTCATGCCGAAGATGCCTGTTACGAGAGTCGTGGGAAGATAAATCGCGGCAAGGATTGCTAGTGCTACAGTCACGTTGGCCAGGCGCACCGTCTCTTTGGTCTGCTTCTTCATCTCTTGAGCATCTCGGACCTGCACCGCGCCTATCACTACCTGAATCTCCTCGTTGAGATCCTCTCTGATCGCGTCGATTCTCTTCTGCAGTGCAAGTAAAGAATCCAAATGGGCTCCGGCGAACTCGATCGGCGTTGGATCGTTTAGAGTTAGTCCTGTCGAGATCCCGTCCGCATGCGCAGCATCATCCACCGGGATGTCTTTGTCGACACGTACGATAGGTCCAACAATACGAGCGTCATGTTCGAATGCACTCCGCATCTTATCCAGGGCGTGGTAATTTTCGCCAAGAATACGGCGGAAGGTTGTAAGCCTTTCGAACCGTTCTGCATCGTCTTCCGCATCGATTGAATACGCCAGCTCTCGCATTTGGGTTTCTGCATCATCTACCTGGGATTTCAACATCCTGGTAACGAGCAAGGTTGTGAGAACCACCCCATCCACCTCCGATTCTGTCTTTGCAGGATTAGATGTTTTGGCTGCACACTTCCAAGCAAACAATGACCAATCCTGTTGAATCAGATCGGCGACAGCTTCGCGAACGGAACGGTCTTGGTTTGGAATGACCAACACCGTAGGTGATCCGAAAACATGCGCTACACATAGATGCTTCGATGAATCGGGAATCGTGTCTTGGTACGGATTGTCGGAGGTGAGTGCAAGATCTATTGGTCAGCACGAAAACGCCTGTAGTTTTTACGGCTCTTCTGATGATGTACTTACATAAATTATCCGCAAGTCGACAGCAAGAAACGGAACCGTTGATCCCACCCTCGGACCTCCAGGCCTTCAGGATCTCTTGCTGATCGAACCCGAGTCTATTGCTACTAAATTGAGAATCGGAAATGCGCCAGCAGTGGATGTGGAAACCGGGCGTTTGCTTTCTTCTTTCCAACTGATCACGTATCAGACTCAACTCCATTGCAAGATCAATATCATCCAGCTTTCCCTCTTTCAGCAACAAATTCAAGTTCGAAAGCAAATCGTCGGAAGTTTCATCGAGATTGATCATCCAACCCCTCTCATCGGGCGTGCGGGGACTACTCTCAGAAGTCTTATCTCGTGTGAAAACTTTATCGAACATTTCATTGATCATATCGTCGAGGTTTGTAAGGAACAGTGGCAAGGTGAATCTGAATATGTGTTCCAGAAGAAATAGCCGATGCATTGGATTGGGAAACCGAGAGCATAGCGCTTCGCACCAGTCGCTGTCGATATTGTGTATGATCAAAACAATTTTCTCTGTCGGGTTTGATTCGACGATCTCACTCAAGACGTGTTGAGAAGCATGTAGATGGTGAGCGATATGGCCACCTCTCGATATTGTCACAGTGCTGGCTGCATTTCTCGACAGCTGACGGGTGGAATACGCCAATGGAGACTCTGTGGGTATGCAGTCTTTGAGAATGTCGAGGAGTGATTTGTGGTTTCTCACATCACTGCTGGACTGCTCTGCCATGGTCAGAACCTGCTGCATTTGCTTGTTCACAGATGTATTGTCGTTCGGACTGATGATCTCATTGTTCCAGAACTTTGACATTTTGTACAAAACTGCTTGCAATGCGAGTTTGTCTCGAGCTCTAGCATCACTATCGTAGTCTGCTTCTCTAGGAATCTCAGAAGTTATGGTCCTGTTATGCTCTTGATATTCAGCTTGGCTGCCCTGTAGGTGCGCCATTTCCAAGCCATTGTCTTGACGAGGTCTAGCCTGATCGTCCGTACTCTGGCGGATGTCAGCTGATTCGTTAAGGGTATTCATCTTGACAAGTAGGAGGTACGACGCTGGGCTGATAGCCCAGAAGGATACAAAGCGTAAGCAGTTTTGGACAATGCGAGTGCGTAGCTAGATCGGTGACCCGTGGAAGCGAGGGAGCAGCCTCGCGCCGTTAATAAGCCCGCGCATCCATGGCGCACTGCATGACGCCTCACGCATCTTTGCGTAAACAGTCGCATGATCTACAGCGATTGGAGCGATTAGACGTGAGGTACTACGCCACAGCTGACAACGAGAGATGGATTCGACTCGTATGTATTCGTGGCCACAGGTCATACCTTTCCATTCTCCATTCTCCATTGATTATACTGCGCCAGGTAATATTGGGCCCCTCTTGAGATGAAAAGAGCTTGATCTTGCGTCACCAATGATGGAACATCACAGATTAGTTGGCAAGGATGCAGTAACGCTTTCGGTGAGAGTGACAAAAGCAAGACCGTGACTTCGCGCTGTCAGTAATGGATATCGTAAGATGATGATGCTACATATGAATGCCACGCCTACTTCTCTTCAAGTGCTCAGCGAGAGCGAAAGAAAAAGAAGCTATGTTACACTTTTGGTTTGATTCTATGTTACAACGCGATCCGCTCCAAGTCTTCGAGAAAAGCTTACGGCCGGCCGTTGTATGATGGTTTCAAAAAGGAAGAAATCTATCAAGATTTAACCCTTGACCTTGAAGATGGCCTCAGCAAGACGGCCGACGTTCTCGCTGGTGATGCCAGCAACGCTGATGCGGCCGTCCTTGGTGGCGTAGACGGAGTGCTGCTCGGCAAGCTGGGTCATCTGCTCGGCGGTCAGGCCGGTGTAGGCGAACATGCCGATCTGGCTGGTGATGTGGCTCCAGTCGTGCTTGCTGCCAAGCTTCTCGAGGTTGTCCTTGAGCAGGGCGCGCATCTCGATGATGCGGTCGGCCATGCCCTTGACCTCACCCAACCACTGCTTGTTGAGCGCAGGGTCGTTGAGGATGGTGCTGGCGACGCGGGCGCCGTGCACAGGAGGGTTGGAGTAGAGAGGACGGACGAGGATCTTGACTTGCGAGTCGACGCGCTTGGCCTCTTCGGGGGATTCGGTGACGATGGAGAAGGCACCGACACGCTCGCCGTAGAGACCCTGGAGATTGTGTTAGTTTTGGCTAGGATCATCGAAGTTTGTAGGCTGCGTTCTTACCATGTTCTTGGCGAAGGACTGGGCCAAGCAAGGCTGGTGGCCCTGTTCAATGAAGTAGCGGAGCGCGAAAGCATCCTTGTTGGTGTCGCCAGAGGCGAAGCCCTGGTAGGCCATGTCGAAGAAGGGGTAGTGGTTGCCCTCCTTGACAGCATCGCTGATCTGCTTCCACTGCTCCTCAGTAGGGTCAACACCAGTGGGGTTGTGTGCGCAGGCGTGGAGCAGGACAATGCTGCCCTTGGGCATGGCCTTGATGTCGGCGACCATGCCATCAAAGTCAAGGCCGATGGTGTCCTTGTTGTAGTAACGGTACTGCTTGACCTCAAGACCGCAGTCGGAGAAGACAGCCTTGTGGTTGGCCCATGATGGAGTAGGGATGTAGATCTCCTTTGCGCCAGGGTAGTGACGCTGGAGGAAGGCACCACCTATCCTGAGGGCACCGGTGCCGGAAATGCTCTGGGTGATGACGACGCGCTTGTCGTTGATGGCGGCGCTGTTGGGGCCGTAGGCGAGGAGGGCGGCGGCCTTGGTGAAGTCGGGGACACCAGTGATGCCAGCGTACTCCTTGTCGAGGTTCTGCTTGACGACCTGCTGCTCGGCCTCTCTGACGGAGGGCAGGACGTAAGGCTTGCCCTTGTCGTCACGGTAGGCGCCGACACCGAGGTTGATCTTCTTGGGGTTGGAGTCCTTCTTGAAGGCCTCAGTGATACCGAGAATGGCGTCGGGGGGACCCTGGGCGACGTTCGACCATGCAGATGCAGCGCGGACGGACTGCTTGGTGAAGACGGCGCGGGTGTTGGCCGCAGCGGCGCGCTGGAGGGCGGTCTTGGACAGCATCGTGTGCGTGCGGATGAGAGATGTGAGGAGGATGTGAGGTGAGGCGAGGTAGAGGGTCTTATATGGAGATGGGTGAAGCTGTGATCAATGGGTGAGTCTGTGTGGAAGTGACAGCAGTAGTAGACTCATCTACAATGCTCAGAGGCCGGGGATGCCCATGGGAAAACGTGACGTCCCGAGTCCGAGCTCGCAGCTCCAAACCGGCTAAAATAAACGCGGCGAAATCCTACAATTCTTGCGCTTGGTTTTGTGGACGGGGCACGCTTTCTCAATGGCTGGCACACGTGTATCTATAGGGGTCAAAGTATCTCAAGGCAGGCATTTCATCTGCCAGCTCATTGCATGGTTCGGAGGCTCTGTTCCTCGCCATACACGTTTGTGTGCTCCATGGCTACCTCCAAGTCATAGCCGATGATGCATAGCAACAGCTTGCTAGCCGATGATTGTGCACGGAACACGAGCTCGTGATAATTATGGCCACCGCCATTGCGCATGACTCCGGCCAATGAAGCTTTTGGAACGATAACAGCCACCGCTCCCTGTGATGTCGACTCATATTCGTCCTACTCAATGCTTAGCAGTCCTCGCAACATGCTGCGAGCATGCGTGGTGACATTCTGAGTCTTCACGTCGGCGTGGTCGGCAACTGCTCCAAATTAGAGTTTCACTGCTAGCTGCGGGAGGCGCCTTTCCCGTGTCCGAGGCAAGTTCGGGCCCTGTCTGCCTCTGAACTTTTTGGGTTGGCTGCAAAAGTCGAGATCGTCTCTCTATTGCCTGTTTGTCTGCACCGCGCTCGAACATGGCCGCCGAAATGCAGACCAGCGATCTGGTGCGTGCCAATGGCGAGGGATTGAAGGTCCACAAGAGACCCATCAAGAAATCGCCCACTACACCGCTCTCCGCAGACGAAATCGCCTTGAAGAAGCGACAGCAAGAGGCCAATGACCAGTATGGACGTGGCAAGGCTATCCAGACCAAGAGCATCAAGGACAAGAAGTTGCGTGCCAACCTTCGCGCGCTGAACGACCGCTACAACGATGCTGCGCTGAAGGCCAAGGACGCAGAGATCTTGCTGGAGAACACCTCCGGCCTCTTGGAACCGGAGAATGAGCTGGAGAAGACATATAAGGTCCGACAAAGCGAGATCCAGAGTGATATTGGCGTCGAGACTGCGAAGAAAGGGTTCGAGCTCAGACTGGATGGCCTCGGTCCCTATGTTCACGACTACACACGAAACGGAAAGGATCTGTTGCTCGCGGGAAGGAAGGGACATGTTGCCACCATGGATTGGAGGAGCGGCAAGCTCGGTTGTGAGCTACAATTGGGCGAGACTGTAAGAGATGCAAAATGGCTGCACAACAACCAATACTTTGCTGTTGCACAAAAGAAGAATGTCTACATCTACGACCACCGCGGTGTCGAGATCCACAATCTGGACCAGCACGTCGAGGTCACCAACATGGAATTCCTGCCGTACCACTTCCTCCTTGCGACCATCGGCAATGCTGGCTGGTTGAAGTGGCAGGACACAAGCACTGGTAAGCTGGTCATGCAGACCAGCACGAAGCAGGGCACACCCACCGCGTTCGGACAAAATCCCTACAACGCTATCCTTCATGTTGGCCACCAGAATGGTACTGTCTCCCTCTGGTCACCCAACAGCACCACACCACTGGCGAAGATGCTGTGTCACCGTGGACCTGTCCGCTCTTTGACCATGGACAGGGAGGGCCGCTACATGGTTTCGACCGGCCAGGACTCGAAGATGGCTGTCTGGGACGTGAGGAACTTCAAGCCAGTTCACGAATACTTCTTGCGTCGCCCTGGCGCGAGTGTCGCCATCTCTGACCGCAATCTCACAGCTGTCGGTTGGGGTACCCAGACCACCGTCTGGCAGGATCTCTTCATCAAGCACAGGGACGACCAAATCAAGGTCCAATCTCCTTACATGGCATGGGGTGGTGAGGGCCAGACTATTGAACGTGTGCGCTGGTGTCCTTATGAGGATATCTTGGGCATTGGACATAACCAAGGATTCAGCTCAATCATTGTTCCTGGTGCTGGTGAACCTAACTTCGACGCTCTGGAAGTCAACCCCTACGAGAACGCCAAGCAGAGACAGGAGGGTGAGGTCAGACAGCTGCTCAACAAACTAAAGCCCGAAATGATCTCACTCAACCCCGACTTTATTGGCTCTCTCGACTCCGCCTCTAACGAACAGCGCCAAGCTGAGAAGGATCTGGACAGGAAGACTGGTGTCGAGGCTGAAAGGGAACGCATTGAAGATCTCAAGAACCGCGGCAGAGGCAAGAACAGCTCGATTAGGAAGTACATGCGCAAGAAGGGCAACAAGAACGTCGTCGACGAGCATAGAGCTCGCGTGCAAGAAATGAGGGAGGAACAGCGTAAGAGAGCCAAGGAGGCGAAGGAAGGCAAGAAGGTGGCCGCGCTGGGCCCTGCTCTTGCCAGATTCGGAAGAAAAGCAGGATGAACTCGTGCTTCGCGCATCAAACCATCGTGCTAAGAAAAGCGACATGCGAAACCCATCAGGACCAGCCCGGCGATAGGAAAATTTCAAACGCTCAATCAGCAACGCAGAGAACGACAAATCGGCTCGAACACAATCATGCGGCGCCTCAGTTCGACGCCCACGTACTGTCTCGTGGCAAAAGAACGCTCGGGCGAGTCCTGGTGCCTTCGACCGTCGAGGCCAGCTGGGAATCATTGTTCAGCCGGCGCACCTCATCAAAGATACTGTCTTCTTCCCCGGCTTCTTCGGAATCTCGATACTCGATTCGTCGGCGGTCGTTCCCATTGCGCTCGCCTTCTCCGGGAAGCTGGATTCCAGACGGTAGCCAGCTGTGTGATGAACCGCTTGTTGTGGGCAGGGCAAGCACCAGGCACTGTAAAATGTATGATTAGCGTCTTAGATACCCAAAATGTAGCAAGAAATGCTCAAGGCAAATGTCAGACCAAGACCAGATCACACATTTCCAGGTGGCCTGTCAATCTTTTCAACGGCCAACAAGACTTCGGACGAAAAAAAAAAGAAAGCTCAACTCACCATCCAAACAACAACTCCCACAGGCACAGCAAACAGCATGCCGCCAGCCCCTCTCTCCTCTCCCCTCAACCCGTCCAAACACCTCGCCACCCGCCCCTCTGCTCTAGCCTCACACTCTCCTACTCCGCGTCCCTGCCCTGGGAACGGCCACGCCATATCACGCGTAGAAGCAAAACCACAACACCCCAGCGCCTCCTGGATAGCACGAATCCCCTGCGCGTCCTTCGCAACAAACATCGCCTGCCATACGTCGTGCAATCCGCAATCCGAAGCGCGGAAGTGAGTGGCAGCAAGCGTCGCGAGCGTGGTAGAAGAGATCAGCAAGAAGGCGATCGTCAAGTGGAGGATTTGCTGCGCGCGGGAAGGCGAGAGGTTGCGGGGTTGGTGTTTGGTCGTTACTAGGGAGAGGGGTTTGGCTGCGCTGTTTGCGTTTGCTGTGGCGAGGAGCGAGGTTGTTGTTTCGAGCGCGACGCCGGCGAGAGGCGGAATGGCGATGCAGAGGGCTCCCAGGAGGTTGGGGAGGGGAAGGGATAGGGTGTGGTTTCTGTGCAGGGCGTAGGCTGCTAGGGTTGTGAGGAGGAGGAGGTACTGGGAGGTGGATGATGTTAGTGGGGGTTGTCGAGATTGGTGGTTAGAAGATGTTTCATTATAAGAACCTACGATGGCGCTGAGGATTGTGATTATAGTTCTGGGCTTTAGGTCCATTGTTGTTGTGACTTTTTACGCTGTTGAGTCTTGTGAATTATAGGTGGCGGATAATGGGGGTTTGGACTGGCGAGGTTGTTGTCCACAGCCGCAGAGTTTGTTTGAGTCCAATATATCTTGACACTTCTGGACTTCTGTAATAGACTCCCATGAAGCAAGGAGGCTGCGTCGACTTTGTTTGATCGGCGATGTGTTCGAGAGCCGTCAAGGAGCGTGTAGCACAAGGGTGTCTGGCGTATGATATAGCTATGCGATCATTGCTGGCAACGCGACACGATTCAATTTAGATAGAGCAACTCTGTCTGTTCCAACTTTGTCAAGCAGAAGATGACAAGAGCATGTGAAAGGTCGCAAAGATAGAAGAAGTGAGGGTTCAAAATGTCAAATTGCAATGAGCGCACGTTGTTGTCGTCGTTCACATGTCTCACTCGACTCCTGCACACCACCATTCGAGCAGCGGGGTAGATAGCACGCCACGATGCTGAGTGATACATGCAGCCGCACAAACGAGCAAACAAATCCACACTTTAATGATGTCTGAGATGATAAGAGGCCCATGTAGATGTCATGGGTGCCTCGATTTAAGCACGTTCATCATCGAGTTCGTAGTAACAGTTTGGCTGCAGTATTGATGTTAGAATTCGAGGTGGACCGGCCTATTCAGAGATCGTCGGTCTTGCATGACAGGGATATTGCATATTACATGTCACGCGTGTACCATGTAGACCTCGCCAGCTCATGCGTTGCAGCTCCGAGATCGTATCGCTCGACGAGTATCGGGATGATAGTATGATACCATGTTCAGATGATCGTAATTTATGCATCGCTAAGAACGCGTTCCAAAAAATAAAAAACACTGCGCGGATTGATTGATATGCGCAGTGATCATACCAGTAGGTCATCCAGACCAGAAGCACTAGTTGCTGCTCCTCGACCTTTTCTCGCTCTCATCCCACGCCTATTCTGTCGGCAACATATACTGCGGAACGCAGCGATAGCATCCAAAGTTCTTCCTCTTTCCTCTTCGTATCGATCAAGCTGCACAACCACTTCTCTTGATGCGTTGCCGTGTTTTACAAAATACCGATCGTTGGTGGAACTCCAATCATCGGAAACGGACTGCTGTATATGTCTGGCAGTGAAAGCGTAGGTGTCTGGCCATCGATATGAGTCGACTTGTTTCATCTCGTCATCCTCAATGATGGGGCCGAAAAGGTCTTCTGACCCAATCAAGAATTCTTCGATCGTGCTGGCTTGCCTCTGAAGGGTCTTGATCTGTTGCAAGACGAGCTCTGCCCGTCCTGCCGACCGCCAAATGTAGTTTGCAAAAACCACCGTCGCCTCGCAGAGGCTGAAGATGTGTCTCACGGAAAATAGAACATGAGCCGATTTGAGGACTTCCATATTCGCGTGTAATTGAGCAAGTGCTTTGTGTGCGGCGCCCAAAAGCGACGCCATCTGTTCGGTAGAAGCCGCAATGCTGTCCTCGCTGCTCAGATCTGTATCGTATAGCAGATCAGCCACACTCCTTGCGCTCGCCATTATCATTGGAGCAGCCAGTATCCAAGTGAAGTCATCACCAATGGCGCTTTCTATGTAAGCCGGGATGATCGATGTCAAGAGTACGTGGCGCAGTGAGGGCGCATACATGTTGCCCAGATCGGTCGTTCCTGACATGGATCTATGCAGCTGATCGATCAGGTAGGCTTGCTGTTGGTCAAATGCGGCCCGCTCCGATATGTTGTGCAAGAAGGTCGCCAACTGCTTTCTCGTTTTGGCTTCGGCAAGTCTGGGGACGTGCTTCCTCAACCTGCCTACAACGTAGGTTGGATCATCTGCTGGTAGGGGAAAGGCAGAAGAGTCGAGGAAGAAGCGGTCAACTGTGTAGACACCTTCGATGGAGTACTGTTGAAGGAAGGCAACCACCTCTTGGACAAAGTCGACATAATCTCCCCGGAGATTCGCATTGGCAACGTCACCCTCAAGGTTTTGTTGTAACTCCTGGTAGTTGGCCTTCATCGCTTTCATGACTTGTTGAGCAAGCTCCGAATAGGATCGTCCTAAATCAGGCAGGGACCGTGGATCATCGAGCATGGTTTGATTGTAATGCTCCAACATGTTAGACAGGACACTCGAGATCAGGGCGAGTCGCCTCTGTTTCAGCTCTTGTAAATTGACGTGATAGCGAATCACTTCCGACGTCTTGCTGAATGGCAGGTTCTGAAGAATTGGCTCATAGTAGGAGGCATTGAGAAGAGCCTGTGTCAACAGGTGCTGGTACTTCAAGGTCGAAGACCGTTCCACGAGAGACTTGAGCCAGGTACCCAGGAATGTAGACTTCAGTGCTTCAAAGGCGCTTGGATCCGCGTCGAGGATTGCCGCCATCACGTAAGGAGTAAACTTGCGATGTTGAACAGTGTCGCGCAGTTGACTCCAAGCACCAGCATTGTAATCGACAAGGAAGTTGCTCCAAGATCGCAGTCCATTGCAGACCATATGCTTTGCGAGCTGTATCCAGGTGTCGAGCACCTTTGTCAACAGACTATCGTCCGGGGATGTCTCAGAGCCGAACGCATCAGACACGAGCCTGGCGAATGGATCGTGCATCAGAGAAACAAGATCCTGGTCCTTGTCGTTGTCATCGACGGCCTCACCAGTTGCAAACTCATGCAGAATACTGATGTCACCGTAATCTTGACTGTCTTCGTCCTGTGTGGCACTGTCGGGTTTCGTGTGGAACCGATGCTGCATGTCGATAGTAGTTTTCAATGTCTCCAGAATCTCTTCGAACGCACTTTTGAGGCGTCTCTCCGAAGGATGGAATGAATCAACCGCTTTCCAGGGCTCGCAGCCTGTCATGAGAAAACGTGCCACATCTGTACGGCTCGCAGATTTGAGCGCTCGCCGATAGGCAGCAAGCACATCGACAATCGTAGCAGCTAGTTGTCTTTGATTGCTGGCAATGGTCTTTTCCAGTATATCGTTGTTGAGAGAAACTGTGCCCGAAGCTTTAGCATCAGCGTACTGCTGTTCTGCCTCGACACGGGCCAGGCGATATTGTGCAACAGTCGTCTGTAGCATATCTTTGAACCACTCCACAAAAGGCTCTAGCTTGTCCATGCTTTCGTTTGTTGACATCTGGAAGCTTGCGAGGCGTGACCAAGCACGTACACTGATTCTGCAAGCCTCACGATGGGACGTTGAGTGGTCGACCAGATTGCGTAACAAGTCGACCCTGAGCCGATACAATGGCGGCGAAGCAAAGTACAAGCTGCACAATAGATCAAAATGATTGCGCAGTGCATCCAAGTCTGTCTGTTGGACCTCAGAATCTTTCCTGTAAATTCGTGCATGGTTGGGGATAATCCTCCAGGCTATGCCACCAATTTTCTTGTCAGTATAAATGCCATGCCGCCGCCAAGTTCGTAAAGATGCAACTAGCATTTTCAGGAATATGGAAAATGAGCGATCATCCGCTCGAGCTTCCAGAGAGTCGTCTTCGATACAAGTGAGGTTTTCCAAGAATTCAGGGGAGCCATGCCCATCTTCGTGATGCAGCAGAGCAAGACTTCGACGGGCGAAAAAGTCATACACTGTGCTGAGTAGCGTCTCACACCTCCACCATTCCCATCTGGAGAACAAATTTGAACACCTTGTCAAAGCTGCTCTGACATAGTCATTGATGGATGATCCGCGGACAGCACTAGTGGCAGTATACAGCTCCAAGCACCGTTCAACGAGCTGGGTTGGTAACTGCCATCCCGTTTGTGAACTGTCACTGGTACGGCTTTCGAGGATGCCGGTTGCACCAAAGTCCAGGACGGGCAGCATCGAAAAGATGCTGTACCATGCAGCATCCATCTCTGACGAAGCTTGAACGTTCGCAATGTCAATATTGAGCGCCTTGCCGATAATTCCCCAGAACGAGACGCGTGATGTGTTGTCGCTGCACATGCACTGGTGCAGTATGACTATTGCTCCCATAATAGAATCGTCTTTCCTGATCCCTAATTCCCTGGCAGAAAGCACCCTCTGCTGTTCGTACTCTGCGCGAAGCTCGCCCAGGTGTCCAGGAACCAAATGCGAAGCAAGCGCAGACGCTATACGAGCTGTGCGATCGTAAAGACCAGCACGCGTCGCCACCGGTACGACTGGGTTGTTGCCAAGTATTTCAGTCTGTCGCGCTATTATCAAAATGCTTGACAGTATTGGTCGAATAAGGCTCCTAAAATCTGCAGCCCAGATTTCTGTCTGTTCAGTGAGTTCTATCATTTCTTGAGCAAGCTGGTCAAGTCTCTCGCAGCAAAGCTTCCTGTCAATCGCATCTAGGAAGTACAAGCAGCTGGAGAGATACCGAATTGTGGAGCGCAGCATGTGTTCGATATTGAGCTTCACAGCAGACATTTCACCGTCACGTTCCGACGACTGTGTACCTTGCACACCGTTAAGCGCGTCCGATATTGACGAAGGTATGCTAGCCATAGCGTCGCTGACTTGTTCTGACCAGGCACTCCATTCATGCATGTCGCCATTGATGTAGATTCGAAGGCTGCCCGAACCTTGATCCATGTCCCGATCAGCCATCGCAAGGGCCGAGGCGAGATCGCCACTTCCAATGAAGGTGTTCTCGTGAAAAAACGTGCTCATGGGTAGAGGGCGTATATCAAAGTCGGTGGCGTAGCGTGTACCAGATGGACCCAGTCCTTGTAGAACCAATCCAGAATTGACGCTCGGTACAGTCTCAGGATGCTGGAAAGCGTTCGCGTCCGGAAGTGGCTCGCTTGGTTGTCGATACTGGCGCGTGTCAATATCAAGACGTTGTGTACGACGCTTTCGTGGCCTATGCGGTAGCGGCGCCGAAACCGGCCCTGAAGGAGGGTTGTGTTCCTGCTGGAACTGCACCAGCGGCGGAGAACGGTGCCTTTGTGTAGACGTGTGTGATTCTTGAAGAAATCTCGCCATTGGAAGACCTGCGGCTGCCGATGTTTCCGACTTTTGTGCTACTGACTCGGTCAAGCACTGCATCCGCCGTTGAAAGGCAGCCGAGCGGCTTTGTTGCATGTACGTGCTTTCTTGTGTCTCTAGCTGTGCACCCCTGTACCGAATGGCAGGTGCCATCGGTCTATTAGGCACGAGGTTTCTCTCATGATGAGATGCAAAATTGCTGTTTGCAGGCTGTCGATGTTGCCTAATATGACCATGTCGAGCCGAGAGTAGACGAGAGCCCGAAATGCGCGATTGTCTCGGAGCAGGTGCCGGAGAAATCCTAGGTCTGGGAGGCATCGGTGATTTCTGTGGGTTGCGGGCATGGCTGATTGCATGCATCAGAGGTGTGCGCGGGTTACTTACAGCGTCTTTGCCATAGTCGTTCTGTGAATCTTTTTCTTGATGATTCTCCAAGAGGCTTCTTAGTGGTATGACTCCGCGTCTCCAGTCTTCTAAAGTGGCATTCGCTTGTTCTGTCTCTTCATGGGTCGCAAGACGTATGACTTTGCTTGAGGGGGAATGCCTTCCATGATTTGTGCCTCGACGAGCTTGCCGAGCGGCAAGACGTACAAATTGAGGCTGGATGTGTCCGAGCTGCGAGTCGACCTTCGGTGCATCGAGGATGCCAAGTGCGGGTGCCCGTTTCCGAGTCTCTGCTCTCATGTTTGACGTAGCCTTCTGTCTCGGTGCTTTAGACCCATAACTACGACGTAAAGCGTTTCGCTCTTCAGAAAAGTCAGGCCTCGACTGTCTGTTTGATGCTTTCGTCATTCGCGGGCGCCGCTTCGCATGTCCTCCTGGTGTTTTCCCAGCGCGACTAGCACCTGCCAACATCGGGTCAAACCAGTCGAGTTCCATATTGTCGAGGTTCTGATCGTCATCATGAGCTGCTATTGAGTTCATTTGGCTCATCGACGGCATGCGATGAGCGGCCGTGGGGGTAGATTTCTCAGATTCGGACAACTCGTCTCCATCAGAAATCTCCAACACGTTCGTTCCCAAATGGGAAGTAGATCGTTTATAGATCTTACGGGCAACACCCTTTTGCGGCGCTGACTGGGTTCCAGAAGACTCTCGTCCAGCAGTCTCTATGCTGACATCATGCGGCTTCGCGTTCGTCTTGCGATCAATGTTGAGCCAAGAAGCTGGCAGAACTCCCCTGATGCGCCTACGTTCTCTGCTCAGCAGCTTTTGATCATTCTCTAATGACGATTCTGACTCCGAAGAAGGATCTGAGCCAACAGTGACAACTGATCGAACCCTGGCTAGTCTACGTAATGTCCGGGGCGGCGTATCTTCGTCAGACAGTGGCATGTTTGTGCCCTCTTGGAGAGGTCTGATATCTGACGAGATCTGTGGAGTAGGCAATGGCAACGGCGAGAGCCCGCGTGGTATCCTGAAGCCTTGCCGTGCCTTCACACTTGCAGATGCTGACTCCTTCGAGCTAGGAGGGGGAGATGGTGGCACCGAGAATGGATCTTCTTGCTCGCCATGATTGTGGGTTCGATTAGGCTTGTGGGCTAGCTTCTGCCGTTTTCGGCTTTGCAATCGTCCAGGAATGGCCCGCCTTTGCAATAGCCTGTCGATGTCCGGCAAATCATCTTCCGTTTGATGCATTGACACTGTCGCAGGATTGGTATGGGAAGCGTCTTCGAATGGAATGCCGGACGACATAATGCCTATTAAGCTCGACGATGAACTACTTGGACGTGTGGCGGAGCTGGTCACCTCCGCGTTGTCTTGATCGAGCGAGGCATCTTGGGTTTCATGTGCGGTTTGTTCCAATAATCTCACCGGTCGAAGCCCACGCTCGCGGCACTGTCGCTGATACTGAGCCTTATCGTACATATATGGATGGAGTTGCTTCTCCTGTCTCGCACGCAATGATCGACGAGCGCCTTGAGTGAGTAGCGCAGGTGGCAAGGCATGATCGTCAAGTGTATCAAGATAATCTGTCCTACTGGCAGTGGATGCGAGACCTACTCCGGACTGGAATGGTGCATGAGAGCTATCGAAGAGATTGAAAAACTCAGGCGGAGAATTGGGTGGGTTACTAAGCTCACTCAATGGCGATGAAGCTCTACTCATCAAATCATCCTGTGACTGCGTGATTGGAAGCCCATTCAGACCAGGAGAAGGAGGCAGCGGGTCGTTTATCGCTGAAGGTACAATTGAACTTTCCGGTAAAAGACTGCTTGATGGTATGTCGTACGTCGTATCAAGACCGGCTGTATTCGCTGCAGTTTGCTCGGCTTGAGTGACAACCGGGATCAACCCGTTTTCTACCGCAGCATGTGTACGTGAGGCTCCTTGCAGTCGGCCATAGGTTCTGGCATTTGTCTGAACAGTCCAGCCTGGCTCGTTGTCATCATCTTGTGTGACCGTCTGGCTGCGCGCAGCGATGTCCGTAGCTGCGTGAACAGGGCTCGACAAGGCTGCGCCTGTCGCTGATGTCCTTTCATCGTGGTGTTGTGCCTCATCGGGGTCTTTCTCGCCAACCAGAGTAGTGTCTTGACGTTGCGTAGCCGGCGCTTGATTTTCGTCTTGTATATTGTTGTCTGCAAGCTCGTTCAAGGATTTGAGACGCTTTGAGAGATGTTGCAGGTTTTTAGTCTCGATATCGAGACCTATCTCATCTTCATCCGAGTCCTGAACCTCTCCACGGGTCTGCCAGCGTTTCATTTGCGCAGCTCTTCATGACGTCTGAGGCATGTGGTATTGTGAGCTGCCCATTCGATGTTCCAAGATGCTTTATTGTCTTTGAATCCTCTGAGAGAAGGCCGTAAATTCTAGTCCGCGTGTTGCGTGTTCCTCGCAGGTCTATGAAGTCGTGAATAGCCGGCCGTGAATGAGTTGTCTCGTAATAATTATTTGGCTTACAGTATCGAAGCCCGGCGCGTCGCGTGTAACTGCACAGCTTAAGAAAGTCGCGTTCAAGGGTTCAGATATCTGCCTCAGGTTTCTGGCGGGGCTACGTCAGGCGATCGTGGCTTGTCGGCGTGTGGTGGAGGCACCCGGCACCCTTTGGAGGAAGGCAGCTTTGTAGGCACGTGAAACAAACACCGATCCCTAGGAGACACGCTCGACATAGGCTACAATTAGACACATCAGCCTCATCACACAACCAGCAACCATGGCGCAAGATCCTCGGGCCCTGCTTCAGAAGGTACATCTGATACACCACCTTCCAAGAAGCAGCTCACTGACGAATATGACAGGCCGATAAGGCACTTTCCTCAGCAAGCGGCGGATTCTCATTCTTCGGCGGCAAAGCAGACAAGCTTGAGAATGCGGCCGAATTGTACATTCAAGCGGCAAATGCGTTCCGCATGCAAAAGGCGAACAAGGAAGCCGGACAGTGTTTCGAGAAGGCTGCCTCGATACAGGCCGATAAGCTGAGCGAACCGGACGATGCTGCGAACACTCTCACCGATGCTTTCAAATCATACCGCAAAGATGAGCCCGAAGATGCGGCAAGGTGCTTGGACAAGGCTATCAACCACTACACGCTCAAGGGCAACTTCAGAAGAGCAGCCGGTCACAAGCAAAACTTGGCTGAGTTGTACGAGCTAGAGCTAGGCGACCAAAAGAGGGCGATCGAGGCATACGAGACTGCTGCCGGATGGTATGAGAACGACAACGCCGAAGCGTAAGTTGAGTCTGTTGTGCTGGTAGGACCATCAAGCTAACATACACAAAGTCTCGCGAACAAGCTCTACCTCAAGGTCGCTGACTTGGCGGCTCTTGAAGGCGACTACACCAAGTCCATCGCAAACTACGAACGCATCGCGCAATCAAGCATCAACAACAACCTGATGAAGTGGTCGGTTAAGGAGTATCTCCTGAAGGCAGGCATCTGCCACTTGGCATCGACAGACATGGTCGCGACTAACCGTGCGCTTGAATCATACCGAGAACTCGACCCCAGCTTCTCAGCAACAAGAGAGCATCAGCTGCTGGTGGATCTGTCTGAATCGGCAGAGGAGGGCGACCAGGAGAAATTCGCCGACAAGTTGTTCCAGTTCGATCAGCTGACGAAGCTTGACAAGTGGAAGACAACTCTTCTCCTGAGGGTCAAGGAAAGCATAGAGGAAAAGGGTGAGGATTTCTCATGAGTCAAGTCTGAATGCTGTGTGATTGCAAGGGAGGAGCATCGGCGCGCGGCTTGTTTTGTATCTGCTGTGACTGGATGAGACCACAGCTTATCCGTATACCCTGAATTTAGTGACGTGCCATGAGCCGAGCCAAGTTGCCAATTCGTGCCGTCTACACCGGTGAGTCGTTTCAAGCGATTGGCGCATGTGAAGACAGCGGTGTTTGCATGTGGGAAGCTGCATATTATGCGTCACGAGGGATCTCAGGCAACCATGCAGGGTCCGTCATCCTCGAACATTTATTCTATTGATAGCAGGCAGCAGACCCGCCTTCACCAACGTCAATCAATCAATCGAGAAGACCTCTGCCACAGTCGTAGCAGGTCAACTGGTCTGTCACCTTGACATCTTTCAAGTATTGTCGCGCTCGCCCCAAACGTCCCAGCCAGCGATCATCTGCGTCTTGATCAACCTTCATCAAAACATTACCGCTATCAGCATTTACTCGCCCCTCAAAAAAAAAAGGGGGCCTCCTGCTCATTAACGCAGGGCTGATTTTCGTAGCGCCTTCTTACACCGATCGCCGGCAAGTTAGTTGAAGCCATACCCGAACTTCACATTTGGAAACCAGCAACCTCAGGAATTATAGTAACTGCACCTCGACAGCACGTTCTGTGGAGTAGTGTCGCTCGGACGCTTCATCCAGCTTCTCATTCGACAAATCTCCTGCCTCCAAAAACTTCGCAGCGATCCCAACGATTGGCTGGCCGAGGCTACAACAGCACTGCTTATTACATCTCGCAGCAAAAATGGCTCCCCGCTACTACTGTGAATGCTGTTGCGAGGACTTCAACGATTACACCAGCATCGCCATCGATGACAGCATAGTCTGCCCTGGATGCATCAGAGGAATGTTCGACAAAGCACTCAAATTCGAGCATGAGTATCCACCCCGATGGTCTGGTCACATTCACCCGAGTGAGTTCAGTCACATCTTCTCAGCGGACTACATTGAGCGCTACAAGCACAAGGAGATCGAGTACAAGACCCCACCCAGCAAGCGGGTCTACTGTCAATACCAAATCGAGCGTCCGATCAAAAGTGAGGGAGGCGACGACGTAATGATGAAAGAAGTGTGCGGCGGCTTCGTGGGCGTGCGACAGAAAGCGAACAAGCCCGATATCCTGACTCTCGGCCGGTGCAGGGAGTGCAAAAGTGCTTCATGCATGGTTTGCGATGATGTCCCCAGCGAACCGACATCTATACTTCAGCACGTCTGCGCAGGCAAGTCTTTCGCCAACGAGAAACGTGCCCAAGCTTTCGTGGGCCTGAAGCGTGGCAAAGACTGGCAGCTGTGTCCCAGCCGGCAATGTGGACGTCGGATCGAACTCAGCGAGGCATGCAACCACATCACGTGCAATTGCGGCATGGGCTTCTGCTTCATCTGTGGCAAAGAAGCGGAAGGCGATAGTGAGCATTGGGCGTCACCTAAGAGCGGTTGCCCGAGATACAACCACCCAGATGACTCCAATGCTGAGTACGATGAATCTTCCGAATATGACGAGGATGAGCCTGCTCCTTCAAGGGACGAAGTTGAAGAAGACAGTGACCCGTTGGACAATGTGAGGAACTTGTTCGCAGCTGATGGAGATGACGTAGCGACTATCGCTGCCACATCGGACAATACTGAGAGTTCTGCGTCAGCGGTTGCTGTTGATGGCCAAAATTTTCCGCGTCGGATTACCATTGTGCCGTGGCTTGACAACGAAGTCTCGGCTGACGCGTCGTCACAGGGAGAGCTGGAACTCCTGTTCGCCGAGAATGAAGAGGAAGGCAGGGCAGCACACAACTCAGAAGCGAAGCCGATGTCCTCACAAGACGCTGAAGCAATTGCAAGTGCGTTCTGGGAAGACGACTGGAATGACGACGGACACTACACCTACGAAATACTTGGCGATGGAGACGAGCTAGTCGTTACGTTGGAAGAGGAAGACATTGATCGTGCTTTGTGGAGGATGCGAATTGAGTAGGCAGATCAAATGCTAGAAGCTCAAATGCCAGTGAACATAAAAATGGCAGCAACCCTTTCATAATGCGAAATGACAGTGCATGTCACAAGTATTGATGTGGCCCATATGAGACACTTGTATCTTTGTACGGATTTGCTGTGCAGGAAGTTGCTTTGCTATGGTATGATGCTCCAGTCTGATGCTCCTCGTCACAGCCTCTGCACCGCTGGGTATTCACTCAAGCGGGATGATACTCCGTGCAACATGCAATTTATGATTTCTCGTAGATGCTGGTTCTTTTGACCTATCGGCTTTCTTGGGATGGATTTGCAGAGCACCGATCTTGTGATGGTCGCACCCGCGAGACAGCACCTCCTCGATCAAAACAATTCGTATGCTCGGTACTTTTCGCCGACTCTGTCTGGTGAATTCACGATAAATGAACCTTGGTCAGAGCATTGACAGGACCTCGACCTCGTCGTAACCAGATTTGATCGGCATCTTTGCATCCGTCGCGAACAGGCAGGCCAAGCATCCACTTCAAGATAGAGACAGAGCACTAAAGACCAGAGACTGTCTTGGTGTTGATTCCAGGCGTTCTTTCATTCTGTCGACGTCGTTCCGACAGGCTCTGGACGAGAAGCGAATAAGACCTTGTGATAGATGATATCCGCAACCTCCAGTGCTTGGCCATCCGCAGACTCGCCAGGAACCTTGCGAAGGACTGCGACTGGCTGAGGCAGCTTCTTCACTTCGCCTGTGAGCCGCTGGTGCTTGCCGACGTAGAGATGCACGCGTTTCTGCCACGCATTGTCGGTCGTTGGTGCATTGGCGTTGAACAGAGGAAAATCTAGCTTGCCAATGGGGAGATTGCTGCCGGGCTCTGTCTGCATTGAGGAGTTGACCGTGCCTTGGATCTCGAGGATGGCGAGGCCAGATGGTGTTTGTAAGATGTTTGGTAAAGGGTTCGATTCGCTGTTGTTATTGCCATTTGCAGGCATCGTGATGGGAACAGCGGGCATGCTTGCGGAGATTGTGCAACTTTGAACGATTGTTTTCGATGCTGTGAGCGAGGAGCTGGATGAAATGAGCAGTCGCAGATGGCTGATATGATTTTTGCTTGATCAAGTGTGTCTGAGTATGTAATATCGTCGGCGAGTTGTAGAGGTGCTTGTGCTTCAACGCGTACATAGACTTGTGTCACGTGAAATCTCACGCCTATCCTGGGTTACCTGTGCTCTCAGCCCTTCGAGCGTTTCAAACTTTGAAGTTCTCCCATTCACACCGTGCAACTTGCGCCCAGCAACCCTCTGCCATGCACGTGATGGTGGCATGCAATGGTTCTCATGTACATTCATTGTACCACCGCAGGATATGCTCCCCTGATTACATGCATGTCCTCTCGGGAGATCTGAGATGGAGCGACGAGAGTGAAAGTCAACGTGTCAATCCCGTGACCACGAGTGGAGCTATTCGATTATCTACGTGACACCTTCACCGTTGTTTACCCCAGCTTGAGGGGAAAGAGAAATAGGGATGCCAAAGTGGATCTGGCAACTGATACCAGGATACCTCCTACCGACAAGCGAGAGCGGGAGATGGGCCGTACCAGTAGTTAGTGCTTCTTACTACTGGCGTTCACGAGCGCGTGGACCTTCTCTGTGACTTCACATCGACGCCACAGCGTCTATCAATCGCTACTTCACCCCAGCATGGGGCAATCCGATATGGATCCGCAGATAAGTCCTATATGCCGACTAGCGAGGATTGGAGATATGAGCCGCGTGAACACTGATAGGCAGCTGAGCTGTATAAAGAGACGTAATGTGGTCTTCTTGATCGTCCTCGGTGCATTCTTCATCGCCTTTCTTGCGCGCATCAATCGTGAGAATGTCTGAATTTGACGCTGCTCCTCCCAATACTCACGCTGGCGGCAAAAATGACGTTCTACGCGCCAAAGGCAACGACCCTATGACTGCTCCTGCCGACGTCGATGTCGCTGTTGGATACACCGATGAGCGAATCAACATGGAGGAGTATGAGAGGACAGTCCCATTATGGAAGCGCATATGGCAGCACAGCTTGACCCAAATGATGTTGCTCAGCGTGCAAGCCTTTTGTGGGCCTGCCATGGCGGATGCCATCGCTGGTAGGTGATCCCAACCATGAATGTCTAGTTAGCTTTGTTGCTAACCGCCCTGAAGGCCTTGGTGGAGGAGGTCTTGCGACTCCGCAAACGTCCAATATTGCAACCGCAGTCAACTACACCATGCTGGCAATCTGTTGTGCTCTAGGCGGTCCGATCGTGAACAAGCTCGGCACGAAGTGGTCGTTGGTCATCGGCGCCTGCTCTTTCCCTATCCGAGGATCATCATACTACTGCAACAGCAAATTTGGTAACCAATGGTATCTGATCCTTGGTGGTTTCTTCACTGGCATCGGAACTGGAACCTGGTACGTCGCAGAAAGCGGAACGATCATGTCCCTCTCGCCTACCAATTCTCGCGGCAAGTACCTCGCTCTCTGGATCGTCGCTCGTAATCTCGGACAGCTGGTAGGGGGCGCCATCAAGTAAGTGCGACCACTGTCCCGGATGCTCATGTATTGATACCAACGCGACACAGCCTTTCAAAGAACCACGTCAAAGGCGTGACTGGCGGAGTCACTCCTGATACGTACATTGCTTTCTTGATCATAGAATGCATGGCCCTACCATTCGCGTTCCTCATCTCGCCTCTCGAGCGTGTCGTCAGGTCCGACGGCACTAGGATTCTTGTGTCCGAGAAACTGCCTACGAAGACAGAGTTCAAGATGATCAAGACTACCATGACCTCAAAATTGATCCTGCTATCAGCTCTCTGGGCAATCTGGTCCTTCTTTTACAGGTTAGCAAGATCGTCAACACTAATTCTCTCAGGCCGCGTCACTGACATGGTTCACAGCGGCACATGGTCGACCTACCTAGGAACGTACTTCAGCGTCCGAGCTCGTGCTTTGTCATCCCTTATCTCGCCCTTCTTTTGCATCATCGGGTGCTTCGGACTAGGCTTTGTTCTTGACATGAAGAGTCTGAGCCAGCGACGCAGGGCCCAAGTTGGCCTGATCATGGTGGTGTTGCTCAACCTTGGAGTCTACATCTGGTCTATCGTCATGCAGGCTGGATTCAATACCCAGAACCCAGGCAAGATCGACTGGGAGGACGGCCTTTACCCACGCTCGTTCTTGCCATACTTTTTCGTCCAGACGACAGGCCCGTTGTCTCAGTCGTACATGTACTGGCTACTATCTTCTTTCGCGACTGACGCACAAGGTAAGCGACTTCCCAGCCGATGGTCCAACTCAAGCTAACCACGTGTAGCAAACGTTCGCAACGGTGCGGCATTCCGATGCCTTGAAGCCATAGGTCAGGCGATCTCGTATGGTATGAACACTCAGATCAAGACTAGCCCGCTCATCGGGTTTTGTGTGACTTTTGGCCTGATGGCTCTGGCCTTTGGGCCCATGCTAGTCTTGGTCAACTCAACGCCGGAGCGCATCCCTGCCGATGTGGTCGCCGAAGAGATCCAGCATGCCAATAGGAAAGGCGCCGTTGTCAACGTGGGCGCGAAATAATGAAAGCCTGTATTAGGGAATCGAGAACGAGAGGCATAAGGCGTCAAGGAGCGTTAGAGGATGAACATGAAAGGAGCAGAAGCATAAAGACAAAAACGGCAAGAACAATATGAGCTCTCCCATCAAAATCGAGACGCAAAAACGACTGTCAGACGGGAAGGCGCCGCACAAGTAGACAGAGCGCACAAAAGGCAGCGATGGGAGGATTGCAAGACTTCATGGGCGCGCTTCCGATCGTTAGATGCTGAGTCGGACCTTTTTGCATCGGCGCAGGAGATTGTGCCATGGTCGACTGATTCTGGAAGCTGTCACAGCGACTTTAACGAAGCAGAGATCGATGCCTTGCTTGGGATCTTGTTTGACATCGGTCCATCGCGCAGGATTCCCACCGGGAATATATATATATATGCAAGAGCCAGCATTCCAACAGTATGAACCAAGCCACGCATCGCAGGCGCTATAACAAGTTGTGTATGATCACGAGTGGAAAGCCCTAGCCTTGGAGATGCGAAAGGAGACGCCGTTGTAACTGTTGAGGTCAGCAGATGCGCATCGAAATCGCGAAGTGAAAGCGTTGAAACATGCAAAGTGATGTATAAAGATCTAGAAGAAGCAGAAGAAGAAGAAGAAGAAGAAGAAGAAGAAGAAGAAGATTAAGATATCGTAATACATAGTCTCATTGGCATTTCCTGATGCGCCTGTCCTGCGACTTTTTTGTTAGAAGAAGAAAAGAAATGTAAATCGATAGGTATCATGCACAGCGCCAGTCCGTGCCAAGTCTTGACGGCGCAGTGAAGGAAAAGAGCCCGAGCACGAGCCAGCTAGAATCATTGTGGGCGGTGTTTGAAGTAATGAGAAACGAGTCGTAGCGGCGTGGAACAATGCTGCAAGTGTTGACCAGCTCGGAGCTTCATGAAGCATGGTAATCGTAATATCCAGAGTTTGTGTACTGCTGGGGCCCGTAGCCTAGGGCGGCTGAATTGACATGAGCCTGGAAAGAACCTTGGTCCACATTATCGAAGGCAGGGTGAGCATATCTCGTGTTTGCGTTCGATTTCTGCGTCTGCTGCAGTATCAATGGATCCTGATTCCGGCTGGCGAAGTTGACAAAAGCATTGTTTGCGTTTGGATAGGCGTGTTCGAACTGCCCGTGTTGCATTGTCGGCAAGGAGGGCACCCGGATGTCAGAGTGCAAGCTGTGCAAGCTATTGGAAACATTGCTCGTCTCCGGGTGGGGCTCTTCGTGTACGCCGGACTTCTGATACAATGTCGGTGGGCCCTGCGGAAGATACTCCGAGCAGAACTCGAAGTCGAAAGCACTCAAAGCGTCATTCGCAGTCAGATTCGCGTTTGGATTTGCGTGTGTGTTCTGCCTTTGCTGCAACATCTGCGGAAACTGTGGTGGTGGTGGCAATCCGGTGTCAGGCGAAAAATAGCTTTGAGGTCCGTACCGGACGTCAGCAAGACCGTTCGAAAAGTTGTCCCAACTCCCATTTGCAAGTTGGGTCTGGTTTTCGTTCGATAATGGTCCATTGGAGAAGCCGCCGGTGGGTATCGTGTTTGAGATTCCCGGCCAAACAGAACTATCTTGCGCGACACCACCCATAGACAGATATCGGCGTTGATCCTGCGCGCCTAGTTGAAGTCGTTGGTGCTGTGCGAAATCTTCCTCGTTGAAGCCGGCATCTTCGACCTCCACTTTGACTTCATCGATAGATTTGATGGTGTCAAGTGCGGTGTAAGGGACCGAGATTTTGCGGCGTCGCTTCCTCGACGAGCCGACCGGTCCTGTTGGAATCTCGGCGACGGCCTCGGTGTCGATGGGAAACAATTTCTTGAGCTGGTCAATAGGCGATTCTTTCTGGTCGCTTGGTCGAGTACTCCGAAGGAGCCTAGAGCATTGATCCAGGATGTTGCCTATGTTGGCGACATTGTTGAGATTTGGGGTTATTGTGCCATCGTTGTGGAGTTTCCACTCATCCGCGAACTCCGGGTGGATCCTGAAATACCCATACAGTATGTTCTCAAGTTGCCGTTTCATTGCGTCCTCCCGTGAGTCCATCAACCACTTTCGAGGGGTCACATATTTGCCTGAAGTGGTCTCGATTCTAACTTTGTCAGGCCTGAAACTCTTGATGTGTTGTGTGAAAGGCTCTTGACGAGAGAATACAATGTTGGGGTAATATGGAGACGGCCAGAAAGCCCATTCACCATTTAGGCTCTGACAACTGAGATAATGTTTGCGCAAGTCCTGGATGGTTTCCCAACAACACACACAAGGTATAAGGACCTCATCGGGAAGACGTTTAGATCCATATTTCGATCGACGTTTCGGTTGCGTTGGCGGTATGGCTGCAATACTGTTGGACACGGTCGCACGTGCGGAGGACAAGGTGTCCAAAGATGTGTTCGAGGTTCTAGTGGTGCCAGGTATCGTTGCGGTCGAGACAAGCGAAGGTGCCAACGATTCCTTCGATGTTGAAAAAGTACCGGACGATAGAGGTTCTTGAAGAGATGCGGCATGTTTCTCTGTGCCAATGCGAATACTTGTACGGCCAGGGAATATCTGGTGGGGCTGTTTCTCCGCACTCAACAATGGATTGGCCATCCAGTCGGAATGATATGAGGCATTGTCCATGGTAGCCGGCGGCGTGGCCTGCCGCGGAGTATGCCGGTCTTACAGCGCTTTTAGTTGGGATCCTTTGATCTCGAGTCTGTCGTGATCGTTGCTGCCTGAAGAGAAGACCTAACCTTGACTCGCTGTCGCAACAAAACCTCTCATGCTAAAGGAGTGTGATGAAGGCAAGTCGCAACGGCTGCACCATGGCCAGGGCGGGAATGTCGACAGGAAGTTGAAGAGTGACGATGCAGGATTTGCGGAAAGGTTGAGTCAAGCGAATGAATGAGGGTGAGCAGCATGGACGGAAATCGGGCGACGCATTGCATATATATAAGCATCGCCAAAAGTACAAAGCCGGTCGGTCATGTCGAGCCATTGTCATCCGTTTTCTGGGATTGTGGAGGAAGAGATGAGGCGGAGGGCGAGTCGGTGATCTTGAAACGACTAAGGTCCACTATGCTGGGACACACAAACTCTATCTGCAGCCACGCGGACCATATTGTCGCCCTTTACCCAATCGCGGCTCTGCGTTCCTGCAACGACGCTTGTGACATCGAGTGCCATCGCATCGGCCCGTTCGGCTCCCACAAAACAGCACTGGCTAGGTGAGGTTGGCGACGCTTTCACCTTAAGCTTGTCGCCCTCGACGGATTAGGCGGGTACTGCTAACGCGATCATGGCAGAATCGTTACGGTTTGGCATCCCGTCTTCGTGAATTCTTACCGTTTGGCGATCCGTCTTCGTGACTTATGCCTGAGAAACGGAAACTGCCCAGGGCTAGGGTCTGCATGCCCAGTAACCAGATCACTATTGAGCTGTGTGATCTCAACGTCGCGATACTGTTAATGGGATCCTGACATCCGTACCCTTGACGTGCGTGCGTGTCTTCGGAATTCTGTGCTAAATCGTCCTCATCTCAGGCTTCCGCACTGTAATGGGTGCTTGATCTTGAGCATATATATATATATATATATATAGGATGAAGGCCTGGCAAGTGAACATTCCACCATCAACTCAAACACCTGCCCGTTGCTTCTGAAAATCCTCAAGAGATGAGTAGCAACGCTCAAGGCAAGTATTCTGTGCCCACCGGGTCTCAGTTTGCGAGCTTACGATCAACTCTCACAGGTAGCCACCCAGGTGGACAGCGCCCTACTGGCCAAGCCATCCCAGCCGACTCCCACGATGTATCATCAGGTATGTGCTGTGCTGATCATCGCCGCAATTGTCCTGAGCTAACTGAGCTAGCAGCCATTTCTCAGCGCGCCCTGGATAGCAACAATAACGGAGAATCGACCAAGGGTCAGCGCTGGCGCGAACGACTTGACGGGCTGGCGTGCGGCCTGCTGCGGAGCGTGGCTGTGGCGCTGCTCACGTTCGGGCTCGATGAAGCCACTGCTTAGCGCGTTGCATGGCGGTGAAGATACCGGCAAGGCATGTCTGACGAGCGCCGACATCAGCGGCCAGCCCCTGAGCTCGTGCATTGAATGGGTTGCATGTAATATGGGCAGTTCTGTTGTGCTCACAGTTCGGCCTGGTGTTTGTAGGCGGAGAGAGCGCGATTGGCTAGGCGAGTCAGGTGGGGGGATGCGCTCGAGCCGTAGAGACAATTTTAGCTCAGGAAGCAACGGTTATTCGATGACGATGAGAGATCTGCACCAGGGCCGGCGGATTCCAGAACCTGACCGCGAGCTTTGGCACTTTTTTGTATCACAGGCAAGGCCTGAGTCCTTGGGACATCTGCGCTTCACGACCCAGCCGGCATGGGTGTGTGCGTTCTGCAAGTAAGTTGGAGGTACCTAGGTAGTTAGCAACGCTCACTGTCTTGGCACGCACGAGGAGGCGTGTGAGCTTCTGTGCAGCAGATGGTAGTGCGCTAGATTACAGTAGACATTCAGTCCGAGTCCAGATACAACTTGAGGTCCTCTGAGCATTGCTTCATCTGTGAGGGTAATTTGTATTGCCGAGAAGGACTTGACCGCTACGGTACAAACCCGTGTCGCCCTGCTCCCACGAACTCGTGCAGCGTGTCGACGAGAAGCCATTGTGGTAAACATGCTTAACCTCATTAGACTTTGGTAAACCCTGTTGCCGCCGCAGGGCCTGCCAGTTCTGAAGCGCAGCTGGAAGTAAGTCTAGGTGGCTTATTACCATCCGCCTTGTGAAGCCCTGCACGGGTAAGAGACGATGATTTGAGAAGACTATCCACGCTCGATAGGATGCGTCCGGACGCTGGCAGATTAGCGCGAGATAGGTCACCGGCTGGTCGTCCGTGACGCACACGCGCACTGTTTTCGAAGAACGGCGAGCTCACTGGAACTGGCGAGACCCGGCAAGCGAGAGTCCTTGAGGTTGCGCTTAACCCGATGCTTTAGTGAAAATTGGGCATCCCGTCCGCTCTGCCATATATAAGCACTGAATCGGGCGACTAGTACTAGAGTGGGTGACCATCTGGGAATCCCGCCTGTTGTATGTTTTTGCTTTTGCTTTTTACCTAATCGAAACCTCTTACCGTAGGCTCCATATGAGAGCGCGGTATATTTTACGGTACTAGTGACAATCATCAGCATGACGGATATTGTCGACTGTGGAGGTATAAAGGCGTCTTTCCTCGTGGAGAGAGGAAAGGAATCACACCTTCTTGGGTGAGATGGTCAGGACGTTGGAAATGGATTCAGATGCTAGAAAACGGTGGCAGAGTGTTCTGTCATTGAGGCGAATCGCACGACGCATTCATGAGCCTCACATTGGGTGATCGCGTCTCTGCCGATCGAGAGGCGTGGTTCGTGCCAACAAGAGGGTAGCGGTGAGAGAAAAGCGAGAGCGAACATTGAAATATACTATATCTCATTACTGGCCCCAAAAGGCACGGCGCTATCTGCACATACTTATACGCGCCTGAGCTAGAAAGCCTCGCGGTAGTCGTGCGAGGACGGGAAAAAAGTCATCAAAGAACAAACAAGAAAAGTAACGGCCCTTAAGCAGGAAACCCCAAAAGACGCCAAATGCAGGGAAATCTCAGCGGGTATCATCGCGTACCCTATCCCAAGCATTAACCGTGGCGTGCGAGCGCAAAATCGAAAGCAAAAAAGCAAGTCCCTGGAAAACGCCGTTGTTGCTGGAACCGTCCGTCTCCTCTAAGCTATAACATCCTGCCAGAAGAGTTAAGGACCTCCAGACGTGGTCGAAAGGTTGAAATTGTGTCTTGCGTAAATTGTTGAATCGGGCGGTGCCATGTTGCTGTCGAGTTCCGAACAGCCAGATTTGTCTTCTGTGATGTCGTTGAGACCTCTCTAGAAATGACGAACTTGTTGGATATGTGCTTCTCACATTTCCATAGCATCACCGATTTCCTCACTCATGCCACGAACGCCTCTCTTGTTTGCGGCTTGGTCGACTGCCCATGATGAGGTATCTTCTTCGTACTCGATGTTCTCGAAGTCATAATTGTAACCATCGACAATACGATTGCGCACTTCATCAAGATCCATGTAGGGAACCTCCACCTCGTCGTCCTGGTTCTCGTATTCATCGTGAATGAGCTCGTCATCATCGTCCTCGTACTGTCCCTCTTCCATAGAATCTTCGTCAATGCTGGAGCCGAGCCAGTAGCTCGCGCGTTTGCCTGCACCCTCGCCTACAGAAACACCTGAGTCGCGGCTCTGGCGCGTTCTGTGGATGTGCATGGGCGCATGTACCGGCGAATGTGAAAGCACACTCAGGCCGCGAAGGTAGAAGTAACAGACTCGCTTGCGCTCTTTGTTGAAGAAAAAGTAGTGCAGACTCCAGATGGCGCCTTCCTCGCCGTCGAATGGATCGTCTTGTGGCATATAGCTGTACCTTTCGCACTGACGAAGGTTCATTTCCTTATCAATCAAGGCCCACATTCTTGGTCCCCAGGCTTCGTTACCAATGCCATTAGCCACCGGTGCCGAACTTGAGAGTGTGGGTGGCGCAAGGTACTGCTGATTCGCAGCAAGGCTGCTGTGACGGGGTCGCAGGTTGTACAGAGTGGAGTCTATGTTGTGTACGAGCGAACGCAGTGAGCGCTCTTTCTTGAAGTCGGAAGGTCGCAAGAGATGCGAGAAGTCGTAGTCGGTGTGACTTGCATTGAGGGTCGCAATCAAGTACGCGAATGTGCGTCTTGATGAGATTTGGCTCAACGGACCAAATGGGGATGCTCTGGACAGATCAATGTCGGGTATCATTTCGGCAGTGCGACTGCGCTTTCTTTGGTTCCTGGCATCATCCTCCACGCTCCCAATGGAACCATGCTTCTCATTGCCTCGGCTAATCTCGGGAGGCGGACTAAGCGACGCGGAGAGCTGGACGAGAGTCGCGTATTGAGATTCCAACGTGTCTTCAATGTTCTTGTACAGCTTCTTATCGCTGCCGGCAGCTTTGGTAGTGTAGATGTCGCAACCGCCAATGACGTGCAGGTCGGGTGTTGAGAAATTGATTGCGTTGTTAACGGCGTTGATTTCGCCGAGCGGTAGGTACTGCGAGAGAGTCAGCTCATTGCTCTTGAAGTAGCGGTCTAAATCGCCGCGGTCGCGCCGGTCCATTGAATGAGGCACGCCAGTCCATCAGTTCATCGCTGATAACACGCCTCACTCATCCACACCGCCAGCCGCCGTTTGCGCGCTTCAGCGCGCAAGAGCGCCAAACGTACCTTCATCTTGCCTGTCTGTTGAATGGATGCGCAAACAGTTCCCCCTATGATGTTTCGTGCTGTGTTTCGTGTCGTGGTGTCGCAAACGAGCTCCTTGTGTTTGCGCGTGATATCCTACCGGCTCTCAGTGCGCCAGCGCGTAGTTTGATCTCCTTGTTGATGATTTGGTAGATGAGTTGACTGCGCAACACTTCCCTCGGTCGGAAGCCGGTTGTCGCAGATGGCAGTCTAGCGGTAGCTGACGGATAGACTTGTAGACGCACCAGTTGGCGCGCGCGTCTAGAAAGCGCGACGGATGCAGGAGCTCATGGTTGATGTCGGTTATTCGGTATGGTGGTTTGTGAGGTGTGTCGTTGTCGCTGGGGATAAGGAGTGTAGTCGTTGGCCCGATGACGCGCGGTATGAGGTGGCAGCTGCGACCGGGCATCGGCCTTGGCGAGGGCTGGAACGATGGTCGCAAGCTGGCCGTCACGTGCTGGATGTTGAAGTGGAGTTGTTCTGGGGTACCCAATCGGAGCCAAGTCCAGCCAAGCACGTTCCCCTCTGTCGGCCAACATGATGCTTCCATCAGAGCACGCTGTCAGGGCCATTCGAGCTTCTCCGCCGGTGTGCGAGTCGTCGTGGTCCAGCTCAAACACGTTGGCTTGTTCTCTGGTGTTCAGACGTTCCGAAGTTCAGCAACAGGTCGCTTTCGCTGATTTGAACTTCCGACTCTGTGACCTTGTGGTGTAATCGTTGGTGACCTGTTAGTCAGTGCTTTTCAAGAGCCATGAGTGTAAGTAAATAGAAACGCCACACGCTTCATCGTCATCAAGCGAATACAGTAAGCATTCAGCAATTCAAGGTAAATTTCAATGATAAGTTTGCAATTGAGCGGAAGGCAATCAAAGCCCTTGGACCCTGCCTATGGCGAGGGCACTCTAGCATACATAATGGCAAAGAAAGGCTTCAAAAACAACAGCCATGATCAATGCCTTGTCCGACTGGACTTGTGGCAAAAGGGTATCATATCCTTGGTCCCAAACACCCATAAAACACCATCAACGCCGTGCGCTATGCGATGGTAATGCTAGCCGTTCCCTCTCTGTAAAAAATGGCGAGAGGTACTATGCAGCATGTTGTCGCGCTGTGAATCTTGTCAAAGGAAGCCGGCCTGGCGGAGCTGTTTCTCGAGTTCCTGTGTATTTTCGGCTTCACCCTGGAGCGCGAAGCGCGCGGTTAGCGACCGATGGCGTTGCGTGACGCAGTAGAGGCGGGTAAAGGCGGATGGAGGGATCGTGATCAGCCAATTCTAGTAATAGCTTCATCCTCGACCTGTAGCAAACAGGGCATCAGCGTGTGGTGGTACAGAGAGGGATAGAAGTAGCGGATATTCTGTAGACAGCGCCAACAATGAAAGAAAGAGACGACTCACCTCCATGTCCTCTAGGCTGTCTTGTGCTCCAATGACGCGGAGCACATTCTTTTTGCTGCTTTCTTGCATTTCTCCGGCGATCAATAGCTCGTCCAGGATGAAGTATGCCTTCTGGAAGTTGAAGATGATGTCCAGCTCGCAGACGTTGCCATAGTATTTGTCCATCTGCTCGACATAGCGATGGACGATTTCCAGCGTGATCAGCTCATTGTCGGTATTGTCGGTAGCGGCGATGAAGAAGAGCGAGGCATATCGACGATACACAACTTTGGTGTCTGTGACGGGCGAGTCAGCGTGTGAAAGGTGGAGGAACATTTGGCGCAGATGAAGTTCGGTGACATAAGTTTGGCTTGGTATGTGACAGCAAGCGGGTGGGGGACCAGTGCCAGGGAGGGGCTACCTTTGTACTCCAGGAAGTTGCACATGCGCGTGCGGCGGGCGAGGACTAGCTGGGAGACATCCTTGATAATCTTCGCCTTATCCTTGGGCGAGAGAGTGGTGAACCATTTGGCCAAGCGCTGAGGGGTAGAGGGTCAGTAGTGGTCGAGGGGAGGATGCGGTGATGGTCGAGGCAAACACACCACTTTGCCCTGGCGGGACAGGAGGATGAGGTACCTGGGCGGAGGGTCAGCGGCGGCGGTGGTGAGGTGTTGCAGGCGGCGCGGCGTACCTGATGGCCATGGTGCCGGCGACAGTTGAATCTTTGTGTGGTGGAGCTGGACAGCTATGCACGGTGGTCTCGCGCCTTCGCCGACGACGCTTGACAATGCAGCTCTGAAGCCTGAGGCTGCACTCACATGCAGAAGCGCGCCCCGCCGCTCGCTCGTGCCCGTGCCGCTATCGCAAGCGATGCGCATCAAGTCAAGGCGGATGAGCTAAGCAGTGGAAGAATTGCCGAGCTTTGAAATAATGCATCATCTTGACATCCACCACTCCTCGCAGTCCTCCTCATACCGCGCGTGCAGGTCCTCGCCCATGCCGAACACCCCATAGTCGCCTGCCAAACCACCTCACCCACTCGGAAGCACAGGAAGCAGATCGCCCGCCATGAAGCTGATCCTCTCGACCTCGTACGCAAGACCCCTCAATCACGACATCGATCTGCTCTCGAGCCTGTCTGACTAATGCTCGCAGAAACATCATGGCCGCCGGCTCGTCCGTCCGTCGGTCGGTTGGAAACAAGTCAAACGCCGAGTTTGTTTCGTCTCTCCGCGCCAATCTGACCGAGCATTCGTCGTCCAACCAGGAAAACGGAACGACCAATGGCAACGGCGCGGGACCTCACGCTTCACTTCCCTACAAGGCATGGATGCAGCGGAGCTCAGATGGCACTGAACTGCAGATTCCTCGCCTGGACTCTGCCGACATTGGTTTGGAGGAAGAGCCTGAACAGTACGACATCACTGTGAAATTATTCTACCTGCCTGGCGGATCCAATGACTCCTCGTCGCGTACTACTCAGACTCGCGAGGCGGTCAACCTCGTCTTGAAGGAGCTCGGCGTCTCTCACATCGACCTGCTCATCGTCTCGTTCCCTGGCATTTACTTCGACGAACAGGAGGACTGCCCCAACAAGATCTCGACTCGTGGACCTGTGGAATCCGAGCCAGAAGGAATCGACAGCATTCTCGAATCTTGGAAAGCAGTAGAAACATTGAAGGAGGAAGGCCTCGTGAACAAATTGGGTGTGGCTGAGTTCGGCGCCGAGCGTTTGGCCATGTTCTTGGAGGGAACCACCAGGCGGCCAGTGGTTGATCAGATCAACCTGCGCGATTGCTGTTCGGTACCTAGAGAGCTCATGTCGCTTGCTAAGAGCAAGGGCATTGAGCTTCTGGTGCACAACGATTGCTCAAACATCCTGCCTCGCGGAACTCTGAGGGAACTACTTGGACCGGGACCTGACGGTGTCGGTGTCCTTGCTCCCTCATCCAAGGTGGGCGACAAGAGGAAGTCGCTGCATGGCGAGGCACAGACGAATGGCTCCAGTGGCCAAGATACCCTTCAGGGTGAAGTTCAGCCGCAGTGGGTGGTCAAATACACTGCTGTCGTGAAGGATCGCGGTATCGTCGAAAACAAGGGCTACTTTGCCTGCGCGGAGCTTGAGAATTGAAATGATTTCTCGGAGCCGTGCAAATCCACAGCGCGCTTCGTCACGATGCTCACGTCTTAAAATGGAAGCAGATCATTGGACAACTTTCGCTACCGTGAGAGGACCTTCCGAAGGAAACTGGCTATACGAATATTGCAAGCAGCGATGTCCATCCAACCGCTATGTCAGGCAGCACCGGAGAACAACGTGTCGAAACCATTGTGTCGCTGCCTGCCGAAGACAAAAACCAAAATGGTTCTCGAATCTAGACTATCTTCGAAATAGATCCGGTCACACTACGACTAATCATGGAACCTCGCTCATTCCTCAACGCTCCACCCACACTTCCACGGACTTCGACCAAGACAGACATCACTCGACTTCGCCAGCTGCATCACGCCTTTTTGCCACCAACCTCATCTCACGCTCCCGCCCATACACGTCCATCCAATCCTCTTCCGCCCTGCCATCAATCACGGTCGTCTCCGGTACGACTAAACTGCTCAAGAGATAATTTCCAAACTCCGCCCGGCCAATCTGCGCTCGCAAGCAATCCCAACATTTTGAGTCTGGAATTACTGTTGGTGGTGGACATGGGCACCTGTGACCGGTTTGAAATGATTTTGCACAATTGGCGACGAGGGCGTTGGTGCGTGGATGGCCACAGGAGTGGACGGTCGCTTGTGTAAACTGGCACATATGGCTTTTGTATGATGGGAGAAGCTTGGAAATGTGTCAGTCGCTATCTCGAAGGTCATATGTCCGGAGGGGCTGTTCTTGTAAACACTTACTCTTGGTTGGCTGGGCCGGCGGGTGGGTAAGCAGACTGCTGAGCTTGGCTATTGAGAGACGCCCGCGCGATCGCTGGGGGGTAGAGCGAGGGCGCTTTTCTCTGCTCATCTGCGGGACAGCTTGTGCATAGAAATGAGATTAACGATACAGAGGGTTGGAAAGCTCTATATATATGTACACCGGTCTGAATAAAGTTTCTCATATGGGTCATGGAGAACCAGCTGAACCTTGTGCCTGGAAGTCTCACAAGGTCACGCCAGCTTTGGTGGAAACATGCATACACTATAATGGTCAGCGACCAGCCACGCTTGAAACCGGTCTTGTGGATCCGATTCAACATATGTACAGTCACACACGTGGTCACGCATTCCTCGTCCTGTAGTATCGATACAAATTTCCTGGCTACATATCGCGACAATCCTCAGCCATACATTAGTGGCGAGCTCTACGAAGTATACATTTATTTTCACATTCGAAATCTCAAGCGCCCTCCCACTTTCCAAACCTCTTCCAATCATCGTACACGCTTCTCAACACCGCCCTCTCGCTGTTATTCATACCAGAGCTCAGCGTCTTGATGGCTTCCGGGCTCTGCACTTCCATCGCCTCGATGACAGCCCACAGGCCCGGCGTCATTGCCTCGCGGACACCTTCGCCTAGCGTGCCGCTCAAGATCTGCGCGCAGAAGCTGTGCAGAAGAGTAGGAACGTATTGGCCGACGTGCGCGCGAGCGCGGCGCGACTCGTCGATGAGGTTGTGTTTGTTTGCGCCCGCAGCGTTGTTTGCGTTGCTGTTATTGTGGTGTGTGCGCGTGGGCGGGTTGCAGAGGAGTGTCAGCAGTCGTGTGTAGGCGCGAGCGTGGCGTGGTGAGAGGGTCTTGCGTTCCGAGTCCGTAGTAGGTTTTGTCGGCATGAAGAGGCGAGTCTGAAGGGTCTGGAGGGTTGAGGTGAGGAGGTGGAAGCGGCCCTGTAGACGAGCGCGGTGGTGGAGGAGCAGAGCTGAGAGGATTGAGCAGAGATCGAGGTAGACGAGGCGCTCGGCTGGGGACGAGCGAGCGAGGCTTTGAATGGCTTGGAGAGTGGCTTCTGTGAGGTGTTGGTTGAGGATGAAGGGTTTCTCGCGAAGTATTGTGAGTAGGCATGAGATGGAGGCGGTGTATGTGGCGAAGTCTTTGGTCTTGCTCAGGGTATCCAGCAGTGTGAGATAAAGTGTGTGAATTGCTTGCTCGTCTTTGGAGATACTGTCTCTGGACACAGCAGCAACAGCATTTTGCAGGATCGTAATGCTTTGGGCAGAAGCATTTTGTGCATTCGGGACGACCTGCTTAAGCACGGAAAGCTTTTCAGACGTCTCCGATTCCTTAGCAACGTGCTTCAGCTCTTCGATCAGGCGCTGTCGGTCCTGGGGTGAAAGGGTTGAAATCAAAAGCGATTCACCCAATGAAGTACAGGCTTCGAAGCCGTTGATGTGAACCAGCAAGCTGAAAGCTGGTACCAACAAGCTTGTGCCGCTCACGGCTTTGGTCCTTTCATCGTCTCCTGAAGATTTGGCCAGTATCTTGTTGCACAGCTTGACAAGTGCTTTGTCGTCTTCAGCCAGCTTTGATCCAACAGCGCTAGATTTGCGGAAGCACACGAGCAGATCGAATAAGGCCTTAGACGATACGAGAGCGTGCTCATCTTCCTGCTTCTTGAGTGCTTTGGTAGAGCTTTGAGTCTCCTTGAGGGTACGCTCGGAGAACTCCAGCAGGAATTTGACTGATTCTCCGGCAAGTTGTGAGAGCACACTTTTACCACCGGCGCTGTCGGTGTGTTGTACAATGGTTCTGACGATTACTAGGCGCCCGTACGATGCCTTGCTCAAATCCTCGGCTGATTGCGTTTCCTCGAGCACACTCTTGACAAGACTGTGCAACAATGTTCGGGAACGCTCCTGATCTTGTGTCGCTAGCAGGTAAGTGCACAAGAGGCGCGTGAGCTCCTCGAGCATTGATAGCATAAGCATTTTTGATGAAGCCCGTCCGTCTACACCGCTTTTCTCCTTGCCGGATCTGGACTTCTTCGAAGTAGAAGGTCCACGGCACAGACTCCAGATGATTGAAGCATCTGTGCATATATTGGCGGATGCATTTGGCAGATGCATAAGTCGTACCATGACCGCATACCGCTTGGTCAGTTGGGATTCGGTTCCCGAGCTATAATCGAGTCCGGTAGCCCAGTTCATGATACGCTCACGCTGCCCACGAGCCAGAGTAGAAGCAGGTGTCTCTAATAGTAGATCAAGCACTGCGTCTTCGTTCACTTCGCTTGCTTGTAGCACCGCCGCGATAGCCTCGTCTGCGATTTTCGTATTGGGCGATACGGCTGCAGAATATACAAATGCTGCAAGGTCTTGAAGGTGCTGCGTAAGATCAGGTCCGTTTGAAGCAGATCCGATGGCCGATCTCACGAAGTTGTTGATCATGTTGTTACGCTGGTCTTTGCTGAGATCCAGGAGTTGGTTGGGGAAAGCAAGGAACACAGGCGACATGGTCTCATTGCCGGTGGAAGACTGCGACAAGCGTCCGCCAATATTCGAGGCCAGATCTTGGCATCCGTCGTAGTGCTGAAGGTAAGAGCAGAGCAGTCCAACGAACATCTCAGCCAGCTCCACACCCTTGCCCGAAGCGCTTGCTTTCACAATGCGATCGATGGCCTTGTTTGAGAGTAGAGATTGCGCCTTCTGCGAGACGAATTCTTCATCGGTCTGCTTGATAGCCCATGCAGGGAACCAGAGCTTGAAAGTGAGGGCGAGCAGTTTCCAGACCGGGATCGAAATTATTTTGACTTTGTTGTTCTCCACAAGGACCAAGAGTGCATCGAAGAGGTCGCCAATACGTGGCTGTAATCTCTGAATCAATTCGTCGCTCTTGGTCCCCTTGCATAGAGCATGCAATACCACAGCGCTTGCTCTCTGAGATTGCTGCGTGATGCTTGTATCTGATTTAGATTCCTTGCTGGACTTCTTGCCTTCGCTGGGAATGTGCATCGCGCCACGCAGAGTGTCGAATACCTTTTCAATTTGTTCGACAGTCAAATGTACCTCCAACAGCTCTGCTAGCAAATCGTCAAGCTCGGTCCAGACTGTCCATCTCTCGGCATCTTCGACTGTCTGTAACTCTTGCTGCCACCGCAAAACAAAATCTTCGAGCTTGCGGCTTGTGGCGAATGCGCGCATAACAGGCCTTGCGATATCAATGAGAACAAGCTTCATCTCGATGTTCGTCCACGAATTTTGAAGGGATCTCGTGGTCAAGGCAGGGAACAGCTGATCCGCCAGAGCAGCGTCTACGAAGATTGTAGGGTCCAATGCTACGACTTCTGCAACCAACACAACATCCATTCTTTCAAGAGTCTCGATGCGACTGTAGCGGGAAACGATATCCTTCAAGGTTGTCGCTGGTAGCGATGCACGCTTGCCTACAACCTTGAGCATGCTGGGTAACGTGGAGTGATTGGCAAGATTTCCTTCGACATCGAGACAGGCCAAAAGCTCCTGGAAAACTTTCTCGACCCAGGGTCGCTCCTTGCTGCGTTGGCGAGAAGTTGTCATTGGAACACATCGCAAGGCAATGTCGAGCAATTTAGGCAAGGCATCACATGACGCTCCAGACAGCTGCTGTTGTGTCTCGTCAAGGCAGGCAATGCCTCCACCGACTTCAATCGCTGATTTGATGCTGGAGAGCTTTCCAGCAAGCTCAGATACTGTCTCTTCCGAGTCGTTCTTGTCGGCGGATTCGAAAAAGGCTGCACGACCAGGCAAGAATACATGTCTGGCAATCAAAATCTCCAGGTCATGCGCAGCATCAGCTCCCGCGCCGGCACCCTTGCTGGCGCCTCGTCTTCGCTTGTTCGAGCCAGAAGATGTTGATCCGCTGAGTTTTCCAAGAAGCGTGGAGCAAGGTAACAGGCAATCCTTCGCGAAAGCATCATTATCAGACGTGCCAGGCTTGCGTGCGTCCCAGAGACGCACTGCAGGATGAGCTAATTGGGCGATCTCATCTGGACTGTGTTTGATTGCATCTTCGCCGCTCAACAGAAAAAGTACACGATTCGTCCAGGTACCAAGAAGTGCAGCAGCGGAAGGACCGTCTGTGCTCAGCAGCTGCTTCACCACAGCTCCATCGGATCCAGATGAAATTTCTTCCAGAGTCTCAACAGACTTAGTGATAGCTTCCAGTAGTCGTGCGAGTTTCTTCCCTTCCAGATTCTGCATCGACGTCCTTGCAGTTTCCAGAAGTTGGAAACGGGCGAGCAAAGTGCTCATTTTTTGTGGCGCGATTAGACGAAAACAATGCTCCAGTAAGTTCCACGCTTCCGAGTTCGATGCCGCCTTTCCATCCTTCTGCATTTTTCCTGTGAGCCATTTCACAATCATCTCTGCTCTGTGGCCATGGTTGCAGTATTCACTCGCAGTTTTCAGCTGCGTTTTGAGGTCCGGCAGAGAGTCCAGTGTCTTCAGGCGCTGCAATGATGGTTCAGTAGCATGGTGCGCATCCACATCCACCATCTCCAGATCTTTGCCACCCATCTTAAATGTTGGCCGGCTCCAAGATGGCTGTGAGGCCAAACGATAATTATCCTAGAATCTTTAAGATGCGGCTTCAACTTTTTGATATGTGATCCGTGCGCAAAGTTCGCGGACGGGATCGGCTTGATTCCGAGGAAGCAGCTCCCAGCAGCATTGGAGACGACGAGCTCACAACAGCGAGACTACAGTTGCTGACGATCTTGAATACTTTCCCTTTCTCTACACACTCACCACATCCTTCACAATGGCCGACTCCAACACCAACGCTCCCATCACCCCTGCCGCCGTCCGCCCTAACAGGCCCATGAGCGAGGCTCTTTTGAACGAGAAGGTATGAATTGCGCAGGGCATCTTTGGATACTGGAAGAGAAGGACCTAGGAGATTATAAATGCGTGTATACGCGATTGCAGAACATGCGCTGACTTGCGATCTCACAGTGGGACCACTGCCTCAGCACCCTCCTCATTCGCAGCACTCTCGGCGCGTCCTTCGGTGTGATCTTCTCTGTCCTGCTCTTCAAGCGCAGGTCGTGGCCGGTGTTCACAGGTCTTGGTTTCGGTGCCGGAAGGGCTTGGGAGGAGTGCGACTCTGTAAGTGCCATGGCATCTCCGAGGCGGTTGCGATCAAGGTCGGCGACATCACGCAAATATTCCGCATTTCCTGGTGATTGCGACAATCCGCGCGTACCACTCGGTCACATCGGAGCCATTGAGGGCACGACTACTGAGCCAATACTGATCCATCATATACAGAGCTTCAAGCGCGCTTCCGCCACCTCTCGCGACGGTCTTCGCACCTTCCCCGGTCGTCCCTCTTCTGCTTGAACAATCCCGATTCGCACGACAAGATAAGACATGGAGCACTTGATATTTGAGCTATGATAGTCAGAGACACCACGAGTCTAGAGAGTCGGCCTCAGCGCCGTGGGCCAGCAAAATGCTGGACAGTGTACATATAATGGTGGTGTACTACGAGCTTCGAATATGCAACAGCCATACAAACTTCATGCTGCCCGTCCTGATAGGGACGTCTTTCTGGTATCCGTTAGGTGTCAAGGCCCAAGTGTTTTGCTTGACTTGTACACTGGATCGTGAACACTGCCAGCGTCTTTTGTTCTAGCCACCGACCAGCGAAATAATCCCTTCCGCTTTTGTGTTTCACTCTGTCAACAAAGTATTGAGGGTCGTTTGAACGATTTCGGGTTTCAGCTTCCGACAGATCCTGCCTTCACTTGGTCCGTGGCCGATGCTCTGCGCTTGCGCTCTCCGTGGCCGCCCTGGTCACCCCTGGATCTGATCCGGATGGTACGAGCACATCATCTCTTTAGAGATCAAGACAACTTTGCCAATATCTCAATGGTAGATGAACCAAGCATCAGAGCTACAGCCACTGACACCAGCATCAAACCATACAGCATGTGCATGCGAAGGTACCTTGGTCTCCGCGGTTTGAAACGTTGATCGTGCAGCGTGTCGAGCATAGCAGCATGCGACTTATTGTGACTTGTAGAAACTTGAAGAGCTAGACATCCGGCTTTCGAAACTCGTTTCATTGATTTGACCTTGGACTCGCCAACGCGACTAGTACGAAGCATACGTCTAATATCCCTACTCGCTACAGTGCATCCTGCGACTTCCAAAGCGAGCTCACCTGTTCTGAACTTTCACTTTGGCCTTTGCTCCCTGTCTTGCCCTCATGCTAGTTGCATTCGATCCCGATTTGGTGCCTGGAAATATCGTGAACAGTACTTGCAACGGAGGGATCATCTTAGCGCCGAAAATCTCCATCTCTCTCAAGTCATATGCGTCCTCGGTCGCCGGCCACGTGTGTACATGGTCGCGGCCAGACGCGAGGAGTCCGAGTCTGTAGCGCAAGACGGCTTCAATCAGCTCGGTAATGGTTTCCTCAAAGGTTTCTTGCCAGGAGCGCTCGTTGAGATTCGAGGCCAGCCCGAGGCCTCGAGCGAGTCTCGACAAGCTGCGAAAGTGCGGCTGGATGATTCCCCAAAGATCCCTTGTGAACATTTGTGCTTCCCTGTGCAGATTATTGGCGACTGATGCGTGATCCTGTGCGAGTAGGGCTCGAGCGTCTTCACCCTCGATCGTGCGGGTAGCTTGGCGGAATTCGTGCTCTGTATGGTGTCAATTGTGAGAACTCATGAGTCTTTAATTACAACATACCTTTGTTCTCCAAATCGAGAATTTTAAGAATCGCGCGGCCCTCCGGCCCTCTCAACTCGAGCTGCTTGGCACGGATACCTGCCACTAAGGTTCGCTGATTGAGCACGTTGTCAAAGAGGTAGGCGGCGATGACAGACATCGTGACTTCATCGACTATGAAAGCGTAGTCCTTTGTCAGCTTCCGGCGCACGGCCTTCCAGTTCGGTCCCAAACACCTTGAATAAAGTGCTTCCAGACGGCCAGAAGGACGTTCGTCTAGAAAACTCAGACATTGGCTGATATCACCAATACTGGCGATAATCTTGTCGGTCGCAGACTTCAACATTTGGTACAAGTCTTCGTTGTTCAAATCAAACGTATCGTTGTCCACTTCAGCTGGCTGGTCTCGAGACTTGCTGTGTGGGCTGGTATATCCATGCTCGGTTGATTGCGAGTCTTGGACCTCGTCCATCACCGCTTTCGCATCATCCGAGTGCTTTTCACGAGGCGTGATGGGACTTGGAGTTGGCGCGGGTGCATCAGACTTAGGCTCGGAAGTTTCCGTTGACGTGTCTGCAGCTACTGGTAGAAGATGTGAAGGCCGTCTCGCCTTCGCGCCGCGACTAACAGTGGCGTCGGCCAGTCTGCATTTTTTCGCTTCGAACAAGGATTCGTCAGCGGTTGAGCTCGCTTGGGTGACAAGGTCGTCGTCTTGTCGCTTCCTCTTACCAAGCTGCGCAGTTGCAGCACTTGATGAGGTAGTGCTCTTGCTTTGAATGGATGGCTCATCGTTCTTCTTTCGCGACATATCTTTACGAGGAGCCTTTGTCGTATCAGTCTGACGCTCAATGTTGCTTTGGAAACCGCGATCGCTTTTCGCCGCGATGGGCCCTCGACTTTCAGCAATCGCGCGGCCCGCTTTTCCAGATATGGCGGTGCCGGATGCGATGGCGCTCATGCTACTGCGTGGTACGGACTTCGAAGCATTGTCGGATTGTTTTCGTGGCAATCTTGATGACTTCTGCTTAAGTTGAGCCACGGTTGAGTCGCTCTCGTCCAGGATTCCGGTGCTCATTTTGCCAGGGTGATAGATTTCGTCATTCTCATCGATGTAGCTGCCGTCATCTTCATCGTTATCGAGTTCATCATCATTTTCTTTGCTATTAGCATCGCCATCAATGTTCTCCGTTCCATCAAACGCTTGCGTTGAGTTCTGGTAAAAGGATGAAGGAGGATCTGCTGCTGTCTCTGTTGACTTTCTGGCTGTACGTTGTTGGCCGGAATCGATAGCATCCTTCTCGGCTACCTCAATAGCGTCGCTGTCGGAGGTGTCCTCATCCACATCACCCTCGTAAGGTGGGAGATCAGACTCCGAGAACGTGGCTCGGTCGTATCTGTATGTGCTCAACACGCTGTCTGGAAATCCCCGGGTGCTGCCTTTCCTGAGGAGCATGTCGGTGGTGTCATCGCCAGGTACACGTGGTTCGTAGAACTGGCGATTGGTCTTCCTGAATAAGCCAAGAAAGTGCTGACGCATCCAAGGCATAGTCACGAGTTTGCGATGCGCTGGATCGCTTTGTTGGTTGCGCTGGTAGTAGTAGTAGGAGTGTCGCTCGAGATGTTTTTCTATAGCCTGATTTGTGAACAACCGGAAATTTGCACCTTTTGGAGGAGTTCCGACATGGTCGATCAGATACAACGCTCCCCGGGCGGTCCGGATTTGCTGTTCGGTGAGCATGTTTGGCGGCTGCGACAGAGAGTATGGCAGAGAGTACAGGCTCAGATCGAGATTGAAACGGATGTTTGGTGATACTCACACTTGAGCAGGCCTAGAGGAGAAGCAGCGCGGGTCTGAAACATCGTGCATGGAAAAGCAAACACGCGACCGGAAGCTGCCGCAACTTGACGTTCACAAGTGAAGCCTTCTGAACCGGTCAGTCACTGCCATCGCTGTGCGTCATTCCGCAACAGATGTCTACGAAGTATACAGTCTCTGCAATCGAGCTGCCATCCACGCGCCGAGCTAGCTAGATCCCGATATGTCATTGAAATTGTTACGCCTGTGAAGTTGCTATGCCAGTGAAGTTGTAGCATGGAAGCGTTTGTCCGGGCGTTTGCAGCGGCATGCAACCAGCCTGCCGTCCTAGGGTCCTGCGCAACCTGCGTTTGGTTCTGTACATGCCGTCTTATGACTGAGGTTGCCTGGACATGACTGCCGTGATTCACATCTGTGATGCATTCCTAACACAATCGCTACATTGAGGCGTGCGTGATGTTGCGAGAGCCAATGAGCCAGTTGGTCAGTGCGCCCGCTTTCCGCCGCATTCGTTCAATACACTCGTCTGACCACACACCACACCCTGCTCACTACCTTCCGCACTTTCGTCAGGCACTTTGGCAAGAGACTGATCTCCTCCTGGATCTGCAATGCCCAGCAGGCAAAGATGACAGTGACTATGTGTACGCGTTGATCAAGCCTCATCAAATTGGATGCCATCAGTTTGCGCTCACAATAGAATCTCAGTGGCCATGATTCTCATTCTACATCGACGTTGGTCAGTACAAGCCCATGTATCATTGATAGGCTAACGCAGAATTGTCCGCGTCTCGGTGGCCATGAAACTTATTTTGCATCGATATTTGTCAGTACAAGCATATATATCATTAATAGGTCAACGTAGATCCGTCGGCGTCTCAGTGGCATATCAACTGAAAGTTGTAGTCGATGACTGACTGTATAGGCATTGAGAGATATTCAGGAGCTTGCAGAGTTGTGCGCAAAGACTCTACTTGAAGTGCTGCACTGACTGTGCGTAACATGGTCAGCACCGCCACGCGACAACGCCACTGAAACACGACAAACGGCTATACAAGATACGATGCATGGATTGGTACCTGGAGCAATTAACGCAACGGGCCGAAGGTTTCCAATATTGAGCTTATGGGAATTCGAGGTGACTGGTCTCGTATGGCCCGCATGTTGCGTGTGGTAAACCCCAAATCCTCGTAGTGAAGTAGCAAGTCCCGTCATGCATCACCTTTCACATGTCGAAAGTGAGCGCGACAAACGCTCACTAGCCCCACCACGCAGCAGCTCTCCTTCTCACTCACTGACGCAGGGCATGGGTCGCACTCACTGCACGTGATACCATGTGACACTACTTAAGCGACTTTCGCGTCTCAAAAAATCTTCAGTCTCCACCCACGACAACCTGCAAGATCCCTCCAACACAAGCGCGCCTACCACTCATCTTTCTCTCTGCGATTCGAGAGGTTCTGTCTTGTCCTCAGAAGTCACCGCACTACTTCGTCTTAGGACCAGATCTTCATAATGGTTCCCCGAGCTGGCCGTTTGCGCCTGCCGAAAAAGGTTCCTGCCGGTCATCTTTTACGGCTCGGCGCTGATATCGGTACTGGAAAGATCGAAATAAGCGCACAACACGTCCACGGAGCAGGCACCCTCGCCGACGCTGAGATCATCTCAATTTGTCTGAAGAATAACGAAAGCACTCGTATCGAGCAGACTGCGATACTCTGCGGAGACGGGCAAGTCATCTATGGCACCGACGACGTGGAAGATGCGATAGCGGCAAACTCCAACCTCCAGGACAAAGTGCTAGAGTTGTGGAAACTCTCCCTGCATCCAGAATTTGAGCATCTGGACGAAGTCATACATGTTCGAAAAACCTTGTTCGCAGAGAACGATCGCGGTGCTATTCAAGACTTCATGTCTGATCAGTTGAGATGTATTGTCCGAGACGTCCGTGAACGTTTCAAGGACAGCAGTCTCAACGCTGGAGAAGATGCCGAATATTGGGACAACATTCCACTAGAGGTGCAAATCAGTGTACCTGCAATGTGGGGAGATCTGCAAAGAGGGTTTGTCCGTAATGCCGCGCATAAGGCAATCGTGGAGGAAAACAGCGAATCCAGGGTCGAGTTACGCGAAGAACCTCTCTGCGTCGCCACAGTCTATATGCTAAACCTAGCCAAGTCTGGTAGCATCAAAGAAGGAGAAAGTCTTCTTCTCGTCGACTGCGGGAAGGGCACACTTGACATAGCTACAGTCAGGCTTCTCCATTCGCCTTCAGCGGGTATCCTCATGCAGCTCCAACGAGTCGGACCATGTTCGGGAAATGGCGCCGGATCACACATGGTCAACACACAAGCTTGGGATCGCATCGACACTGGCAAATTTAAAGAGGTTCCAGACCTCGACAACTGCTGTGCGCAGCTCGGCATCACGAGGCGTGAATTCCTGCGACAGTTCTCAAAGGAGATTGACCGAATCAAGACTGATTCGATCAAGAAAGAGATCCGCACGTCGCAGTACGCCATTCCTATCACAATCATGAGTAGCCACGGGCAAGTCGGCCGAGGTCGCCTCTCCAAATTGAGTATCGACTTGCCACGCGAAGCTGTAGTCTCCTGGTATAAGGCGTGGACGGATGCAGCGGTGAAGCTCGTAGAGGAACACCTCAACATGCACAGTGATGGGCAGTACAGATGCGCAATTTTGACTGGCGGCGGCTGCATGTCCGGCATCTTCAGAAGGGAGTTCGAAGCAGTCCTTAACTCATACAACATCGAAATCGGCAGGCCTACACCCTGCAATTCTGCATGCTCGCAGGGTGCCCTCTTGCAGCACTTCTTTCAAGAGGACAGCTTGCCTGAAGTCTCCAACTACTACCTTGGCACGACTGAGGAGTACCGTTGGAAAATCCACAAAGATGCAAAGAAGGCAGGCTTTGTCAAGCCCTCTGAGTACGACTCGAACACGCAGGTTGTCCACAACAGGATCAAGAAGATCATGACGCACAGGAAGGACGATCCCGCCAAAAGTGAGAAGGTAGCTCTCGTCTACCTTGTTGAAGTCGGCAAAGCCGTTCGTATCGACATCGATCTTTACTGCAGCGAGATCGAATTGGAAGATCACTCCCCACTGCACGTGGATGATGGCGAGACGCTCCAACCAGGGATTGGTAGATACCCGCTCGTATTCAAGGACATACCGGACCTTGCACCCTACAATTTCGTAGTCAAAGATGCTGGCAACGCCAAGAACACGAAACACTTTGAGCTGAGGACGTTCGTCCAGCTGGACTGCAACAACGATCGTGTGGAGGTGACAATCTATGCGATGACGTCCAACTATCGCTATTCTTGGGAAAAAGGAGGCATGGAGTTTGATGAGCAGTTGGTTCTCTTCACTCATACTCAAGAGGTGTGGAATAAGTCCTGCAGTCACTTTGTCCGAAACACTACTGGTACTGGTACCTTCAAACCACAGCTTACATCGGGCTCGAAGCGCAAGCGCGATGTGCCAAGCCAGCCTCAGCGCAGGCACACCGCTCGGAGAACCAGAACAGACGTTAACTACTCTGAGATGCAGGACTCTGAGATGCAGGATTCTGAGGATTGATTTATGAGAATGCGGCTAGCGGGCTGATATCCTAGGCTGAGAATAGTGTTAGTAGTGTATGCTGGTCGCCTGCAGAACGTATGTGTAGTATGAAAAGACAACCTTTCTCGCTCCTTCTCCTGGCATAGTTGTGTTGTTTAGTAATGATTGTTATGAGTCTGCACGTAAGTCCCGCCGAAATGCGTACAGCATTCCAGCGGCAACTTTGACTTCAGTTGTACTTGGATGCTCTTTGTGATCTCAATGGGATAATGCCCGAAGCCTCTACCTATGTCCGCCGATCGCATCTAGTGGAGTGTCGAGTGACCTTTACAATCTCTCTGGTACCCAGTCTAAAGATTGTACCTATATCCACCGATAGTACCTAGTGGAGTGTCGAGTGTCCTCAATAATCTCACTGGTATATAGTCTAGAAATTGTGCCAATGCTCAGCGATAGTAGTTCAGCAATACTTCATAGAGTGTCGAGCGTTCGCAACATTCTCTGCGGTTCGTAGTTCAAAGCTTTTACATTTGTCTACAGATAGGACTTCAGCAGCATCTGATAGAGTCTCAAGTTTATTCTATGAACTCTGTAGTATGTATCTTAAAGCCTCGACATGCATTCACTGATAGAATTCTAGTAGTACCTGAAAGAGTCTCGACTGTTCTTTGGAATCTCTGTAATACGTCGCTTAAAGCTTCTACCTATAGCTGATGATAGTGCTTTAGCACTACCTTTTAGACTCCTAAGCGGTCTCTATCATTTCTACCAGATGGAATCTAGTCCTTTTCCATAGATCCACTGATACTAGCGCAACGCATTTTGAGGCATGCGCAGACTTACAAGCTAATGTCCTCGCAATCCTCATGTCCTTGCCGTAGCCGCTGTAGTTGTTCCTCGACTTATGCTCGAAGGCCAGGGTATGCGACTTTGGAGAGCGGCTGAGGCATTCACAAAGTTTCTCAATGGTAAGATCTCCCGTTCAGGAACTATAAGCGCTCATGCAATTAGCTGCATTTGGTCTTCAAAGTCTGCGCCATGACACCTCTCAATGGCCCTTGTACTTTTTCCTGGCTGTGTGCCTGTTGGTATGAGTCTGTGCATTACTGTGTGATCGAAGTGGCCTCGCACATTTCTCACTGGCCCACATGATTAGCTTGAGCTCTATGCATGTTGGTGTGGGTATGCCGATTGACGCACTCTCGCTCCATTCTCAATGGCTCACATACTTGTTCCTATTGCTTTGCCTGTTGGCATAGGTGTGCTAATCACCGTAAGATAGGTATACCTTCGTTCGCCTCGATGACATGTAAACCCACTTTTCGATCCTCAGCTGATAACAGAAGCATAAGAGAAATCTCGAGGGATACGCAGACTGTCGCTTAAGCTTGTACGATTAACTGAGGTCTTTGACGGTACCTCACGGTGGACACGAGCGGGTCGTGTGCGAACCCAGGGTTGGAGGAAGCCACTTTCTTTTGTTAACATTGAGGTGAACCAGAACTCTTTTCTTTACTCAAGCAGCTCTGACAGACCCTCACGGGACCTAGCTGCCTATTTCCTTTACCTTCTACCACTTAGATAACCATAATAGACCTTTCGGGGATCTAGCTATCCATTTCTTTTATCTTACCAGGCACCTTTAAGGACGTGAGTGGCTTTTCGATTTTGCCGGCAAGCTGTTTACCTCTAGACCGCCTTTGAATGATCATACGAGTATAACACTAACACAGACTCCCGAGCTACTACCTAAGGTATGGGCTGAGGGCAGCTCAAACGCACGCTTCATATGTTTTCAATCAAATATTCCACTCATGAAATAGGCCGGCTGGCCCAATGGCAAGGCGCTTGACTACGAATCAAGAGATTGCAGGTTCGATCCCTGCGTCGGTCAACAAATCTGGATCTGCTCAATCGAGGAGTCCATCTTTTGCTTTTTGTCTGTCATAAATATCTAATTCATCTTATCTTTGATGTACAGCATCTTCAGACCAGTCATGATTCCAATGTAATCGTCCGGGTTCAGCTCTGCCCGTGATCGCCCGTTCACTAATTGAGTAAGAAACTGTATCAGCAGCCTCCCGTCCCACTCGACTCCTGTTGGCTTCCGCACGACAGTGATCCACTTCCACTCATCGCTGACAGTCCAATGCCCTTCACGTGGTTCATGTCGGAGGTACACACCAATTGCGCCAGAGGATGGAGAACGATCGTTCGTCTGTGTGACATATCTCATCCAAATCGCAAGGCGACATAACTTCGACAAATGGGGCTGAGTGTAGTGTAGCCATCGATTTGCATCCTCAGCTTTCTCGCCTTCTGTGTGGATGATGAACTCGTTGCAGTCGTAGTACAAGGGTAGGGCTTCACGGCGGATCTGACGGCTGACTTTGGTGATTTCTGGCTGAGAAGCCTGTTCATAGCTTTCCATTTGAAATCTGTCAAGGCGAAACGTAACGATAGGTTTTTCTGAGGTCACGGCGAGGGAAAAGATGTGCTCCCGGAGCTCCGCGGGTAAGTCCAGTAGACGGGATCTAGAGGGCTTCAACGAGAAAAGTTCCATGATGAGGTATGTCCATATAAGTTGTCTTTCGATGATATATTGTAACCAAGGTGAGAATAAATAGCGGAAGACGGATAATCTCTGTGTGGTTGAAAGAGCCTCCAGCAGATAAAGTGTTCTACGACGTCAGATGCGGGCAGCTGAGGCGCACCGAAAGCTTGGGCAGAAGGTTGCAAATTGCTTTCGGAAAAGCTTCAGGCACATGTATAGCAGGTTATGCTGAGATATTGAACATGTAAGGTATCTGTCAATACGCTGTAAATTGCTAACAGGATCGAAGGGAACTGTTCGCGAAATCGCGAGGAGATGAGACCATTCTGGCGGCCGATGCCGGACCAAGCCTACCATGTAGGTGATCATCAAAAGTCTGCACATCGCCTCTCTGGATTCATCATTAGATCTGTGTATATGTACCCTTAACATTTGAATTTATCTGCGGGGAGATCAAAATACTATGGATATCATCTCTATGAATGAAATATTGAAACATATACCTATACTTGCTGGTATGAACACTCAAGTGTGCCAGACCATATGTACACTTCTGAGGTAAACTTGTACCCCCGTTCTGAGAAATAGCATCAACAGCCACAACTTGTTGCGAGCTTGTGGTTCGAGGCTTCCATGGCGGATGTCTCTCGTGATGACATCGCTCTTGTTGCCCGTATATGTCTTGCTTCGCCAGCAGGAATGGATGCTGTATTTTCTGCTTGGGATGCAGCTGCACATGTCTCTACAGGGTTAGTGTTGGTGTTACTGGGCATGGTCGATCGTGACTTGACATGTAGCATATCATCGATTGTTGCTGACCTGGGCCCTCTTCCGCGGAACTATAGATCGGAGGGGCTTGCTGCAATTGCTGTAAGTTTTCTGAAGTGCTGGTAGTGCTTCAGCTCGTATTTGAGGCTCATGAGACGAGTGTCGATGAAAGCGAAGCGACTCGTTAAGCTTCTTGCACCACTATTGGTGCAACGTGATAACCATCATTCTTGACCAATTCTCATGAAGAACTATTACGAAGATACTGATGCTCCATAAGTGTAATTTGCCTTTGATTGATCAATAGGCTTCTTGAAAGGGTCTCTAGCTATGCGAAAAATCGACAGGCACTTTCGATCACATCTCTGCTTAATTTGAGGTATATATTCAACAAAGCAAGAATTCTCTCATCAATCCGGTATGGTCTAGTGGCTAGGACGGCACGCTTTCACGGATTTTCTTGAATCTAATGAACCGTGCAAGCCGGGGTTCAATTCCCCGTTCCGGAAAAGTAAGGATGAACATCTCTTTTGTGTTTTTGGCAGAAGGATACTTTTTTCTCCCTCAACTCGAGGCCAAAGAGACAACAGACACACCCGTGTATATCTGCACCACTTCGTATCTCAAGGAATAGGATACGCAAGGAGAATGATTGATACTCGCTCAAACGCCATCGAGATGAGTACAGCTACGGAGAAAGCCACAAGCCGCTACATGAAATATCCACTGAAAGACGCTCTAGACCTTACTCAGGAATGCGAGCAATCTTAAGTTTCTGATGTCACGTGATAATCGTCGAACCCATACTGCATGTCACGTCCTGATATCCGATCTGAGGGATCGTCACAGGTCTCGAGGGCTAGTTTGAAGATGTGAACAAATCCTGGATTGATCAAAATTAATACTTATGCATCGGCTCCAATTCGATATACCAATCGGTGAGACGTGGAGCTACGTAGTGGAAGTCTCGTCATCAGGTCTCTCGCGATCCATCTAATCGATGCTTTCCAAATGGCTTTCAGTCTGCCAGCATTCGGGTCATCATACATCCAATATTTCCATCGTTATTCTATCGGAAGTGGCACATCCTCTCGTTGGTGTTCAACACTGCAAATTCGGAGCTGACGTCCGTGCCAAGACTCGGCTTTCAGCGGGCTGCTTGCATTTCCTAGATAGAGCATTTACATGCATCTCACGCGCGTGTTCAAAGGGATTTATTCGGTAAATGATACGCACATGGAAGCGGTTCAATAACAGCATTCAGTCTGTGGTGCCAATGCCAATAGCGACAGCATCATCTCTTCACCTGCGAGATCGATCCGGGTGCCGGGTGAAAGTCGTTGTTGCAGCCCTGTCGCTTCTGCATCCTATGCCATGCATGCCCAGTCCGCTAGAATCTCAATTCGGAAAGAAGTGTCCACTATACTACAACTGGTTCTTCGGCATTTTCGGAGCCAGCGCAATTCCTCCTTGTTCTCTCAAGGAAGCGACAGGTCGTGTGATGCGATCAGATAAGTCGAACGCTAGCCACGAGGCCTGACGTCCGAGCTTCTCAGGCTATAGCTCGTCGCGTCCTCCAGGAGAGGAGCTGACGTATACTATAGCAATTTCGTTGCGAGATGATCATCGTCGTCACGGTGGCTGAATACACTACGTCGCTGTAGAGCCACTTTATCTTCGTGACATATCTTCAGAGTGCTATCGCTGATGCTGTCAGACACATTCTATCGAGGTGGAGGACATCGGGCCAAAGCGAGCTCAGACACTACTGGCTTCGTCCAAGAACGACCAGTCCGACTTGCCGGCTGGGCTGAAGCTGCGACCTCCAAACTCGTGGATCTCTATCAAAGATCCTACAGCCCTACAAAATATGATTGGTAGCGCACTACTGGAGCGGAGTCCGGCAAATTCGGAAGCACACGCGTTGCCCTTCAGCAAGGATCATGAACTAACCCTTAGCATGTTTGGGGCCTTGGTGTCGATACCGCGCATGCTTGCGCAAGTCAACCCTCGATGCGTTCGTCACCTGCAGTCGTGGTGTTTCTCCCTTGCGAGGGCGGAGCAGTGTCCTGGTGGTGCTCGTCTTGAGGTAGGTCTGTGGGTAATATGGCGATATCATCCTCTATGATGGTGTGATCCCTTCTTTCTGTGTTTCTATTAATCACGATGTCGTTCTCTTCTCTCTTTTGTCTTGTCACTTTAAGTTGGCTCTCTACATGCTTGGCTGATCAGCAGGCTTTCGTCAACGACGCTCGATACAATGACGGCGACTATGGCCATTTCCCTCATCAGACCTTCTTCAGCAGGGACGGGATCGAGGCACCACGGCCAAATTTCATGAAACCTTTTACCAACTGCGACGATGGCTCATATCTCTTCGTCTCACTGCGTGGTAACTACGCTGAGGCGAAGCCGTACATCCTTGATACCGCTGGCAACCTGATCTGGACGTTTGACGAATATATGGGCGAGATCTACAACTTGCAAGTCCAAGAATACAAGGGCCAGCCATACATAACTTACTGGGCTGGAGATGACACGGTTGGTGGCCACGGCGCTGGAAAGTACCACATGCTGGACCAGCATTACGAGGAGTTCAAGCAAATCGATGCTGCCAACGGCTTGGACGCAGACTTGCATGACTTCCGCATCACTTCTGAGAATACAGCATTGATAACGGTCTATCAGATCATCGAAGCCGATCTTTCCAGTATCAATGCATCACTCGAAAAGGGTGAAATTTGGGACTCGATATTCCAGGAGATCGATCTCGAGACCGGCGAAGCTCTCTTCGAATGGCGTGCATCTGAACACATCGATTGGGACGAGGCATACCTTGACATGAACGAACAGGCAGATGGCGCCAAGGGCAGACCGTGGGACTTCTACCACATCAACACCGTCGACAAAGACCCAGCAGGCAATTACCTCGTCTCTGGCCGCTTCACACGAAGCATCATCTACATCAATGGCACCTCAGGCGATATCATCTGGCGACTAGGCGGCAAGCGCAATGATTTCAAAGATCTTTCGGATGGAGCAGCGACCAACTTCGCCGGCCAACATGACGTCCACTGGACCGACGACTACAAGTCAATCACTTTTTTCGACAACCGCGCCGACTGGTTCACCGCGATTGACGACAAATCTGCCGGCGCCAAACTCATCCTCAACTATTCCTCCGCCCTCTCGCAGCCCACCGCCGAGCTCGTGCAAACCTACATTCACCCCTCCAAAATCCTCAGCATCTCGCAAGGATCCATGCAAACACTACCGTCAGGCAACATGCTCGTCGGTTACGGTTTCAATGGCGTGGTGGCAGAATTCTCGCCCTCAGGAAAACTGCTCTGCGATGCCTTCTTCGAAGCGTCCACATACTTGGGGTCGGGAGACGTGCAAACGTACCGAGCGTACAAAAACCATTGGATCGGTCTGCCCAACACGCCTGTCGACCTTGCGCTGCATGATGGCGTTTTCTACGTTTCGTGGCTGGGTGCGACGGAGGTGAGGGAGTGGGTGCTGCGCAGTGCATTTGGAGACGATGATGAGTGGACTGAGATTGCGCGGTTCCGCAAAGATGGATTTGAGACACACTACACTCTCACGGCAGAGCAGCGGATCAAACGATGGGCAAGGGCGTATGCTCTTGGAGAGAATGGAGAGGAATTGGGCTCGAGCGAGAGTTTGGATGTTGCTGAACAGTTTACGATGTACTATGTGCATGGACCTATCGAGGATAAAGTAGAAGAGGGGGTGGTTGAGGGATCAGAGCACGAAGAGGGACCGGTAGATGGGTATTATAGCGCTGCTGGTGCTGTCATGGCGATTGTTGGGCTGTTTGTCATGCTTGTTTTACTCGGTGTTCTGGCATACCTACCCAGCTGGAGGAGAGGCACGGGAGGGAAGGGCATCGGTGGACTTTTTGCAAAGATCCCCGAGGACGAGGAGCAGTCTCATTTTCTCCTCAGATCGCAGCAGGGGGAAATGGTAGATGCTAGAGCTGGCGAAGCACACGATCCTGCTTGGAGGAGTCGAGCTGAGAGCTAGATTGCATTTTATTATTTGTATGACTTTTGTTCTTTTGATTTGGGTGATAATAATTCTGAGCGCGCATTGTCCCTGATCGGCTGAATGTGTCGCCATCACCAAACATTGAAACCGTCCCATAATCTTCGTCTCCCCCTTCGCCCGAAAGCCAATATTGAGCTATATATTCGATAAATGCTGCGTCGCTTCCATCCATTGGTGTACAGCAGTACACCATATCCCCAATGGTCTAGTGGCTATGATTTCCGCTTGTCATTAACACCGACAAGCCGCGGGAGACCAGGGTTCGATTCCCTGTTGAGGAGCAACTCACAATTCTGACAGTTCTTCAAATGTCACGTCTTCCGGTGCTGGCTAACCAGCATCGTCCACCTTTTTTGTTTATGTTTTGCTGTCTGGTTTATTGTATTTGCGCTGAACAGACCATGGAGTGAAGGAAATTGAGCCTTTCCATTTTTGGCTGATCGTGCTTTTGGCGCAAATGTGTCTGCGCGCTGCACGGCGTCAGTTTTATTGTGACATGTGGAACAGTGAGGACATCGGAGTGGACGTGAAAGAGGAGAAAATAACATTATGCACATTTGTGTAAAACGCCTCGCTATGCCTGATGTGCTGCCAGAGGGGATGTTCGCTTCCACCCTCTCCGTGTTCCTGTTCCTGTACCCGCTCACAATTGTTCCGTTGTTCAACAACCTCGCCGAATGCAATTTCCCTCCACTCGAGCACTTTCAACTCGACCTGTCACTTTCCCGTCCAGATATATGCAAAGCTTCCGCTCCATCTACAAGTCCCCGCTTCCTCATGTACGCACAGATCTCATCCTATGAGGCACTGGTGACATTGAGAGCAGGAACGGGTGGCACCTCTTTCTCCTTGCCGTCGATCGACGGGCTGCCGATTTGCGACGCATCAGGCGTCTCCGCATGCTCGGCCTTGCTGCCCTTCTCGCGCCAGGTGCTCACGGCGGGCACGTCGGCGTAGATGCGCTCTTCCTCGGTGTTGTAGGCGCGGGGTGTGAGCTTAATCAGGCAGTGCAGTGGGACGTTCATCCACGGGCTCTTATCCTGCGCCGATCCCATGAAATAGGCGTAGATGCAGCGCAGAACAGCCTGGTGCGTAACGATCAGGATGTTCTCGCTGCGCTCGAGCTCCATGATGATGGGTTCGAGGCGAATGACGACATCGCGGTAAGACTCACCGCCAGTGTAGCGGTAGTTATACTTGTCTTCATCGCGCGCTTTGAAGTCGTGGGGATATTGTTGTTCGATTTCGGCATAGGTCAGGCCATCGCAAACGCCGGAGTCCAGCTCGTCGAGCGCTTTCCACGATAGCTTTTCGTAGGGGAGATGGTGGGCTGTCTGGGCAGTACGTTTGAGGGTCGAGGTCCAGACTGTGAGGGGACGGTCGCCGGCTGATTGCTTGACAAGATCCGGAAGGACCTGGGCGTATTTTTGACCGCGAGAAGAGAGGTTGGCGTCTCCACCGATTTGGCCGGAAACGTTGTACATAGATTCACCGTGCTGAGAGATGAGGTCAGTACTACCTGGAAAACGAAGAAAACCAAGTGTAACCTACCCGACTTATCCAAATGCTTCTGGGCTTAATGTGCAAGTTCATGAGGTAATACACCACTCGTGACTGCAAATAGTCGTGGATCCTGTTGATGATGACCTGGCTGCCGACATTGATAATCTTGCAATATGTCATGTCGGACTCGTCTTCGTCCAAAGTTTCGTAGACGCGCTCGTACATGGTTATCCGTTGCCTGAAATCAAGGGCCGCTTGCTCGGGATCCTGGCCTTCATAGTCGGGACTGGTCGTCTTCACCTCGCGGATGTTCGACATGATCACATCCTCGTCGTCGCACTTGCTCTCGACAAAGATAGTCTCGATATGTTCAGCGTCGCAGACATCCTTGATCCAGCGACGGCGGCTCTTTGTGCTGTTTGTGGCGTCGAGAATAGCAATGAGGTTGTTCGGTCCCTTGAACCACTTAATCATGTCGGCCACGGCAGCTTCTGCGGCTGCCCGGCGAAGACGCTCGCCCTCCTTATTGTTGGTGTCGAAGAAGTCTGCTGTAGGCTGTGGGGTGTCGTTGCGACGATATGAACCGACATTGAAGCATTTTGCTGTAATTGAGAGCCAGCCGAGGTATCTGACGACTGTAATTCCAAAGTTAGTGAATGGTCTTGTCTCCAAGCTTGCTCATTGTGCCATCTACACATACCTTTTTGTGCGATCAAGCTCTTGCCTCTGGCGGGCAGGCCAACCATGACGACACATATCCGGGTATCCTCGACTTGAACACCGACTCCATTGGTCTTGGAATTAGGCCTAGTCCTTGAGGCCGGAAACATGAACTCGCCCTGTGGAGACCATGCGGTGCTGGTCCTGCGGGTGTCTGCAATGGCAGTGTTGGCGACCGATTTAGGCGGAGGCATGGCTGAAGGCATTTTGCTATGTGATAAGGTGTGAAGGCCGAAGTCGTAGGTACAATTCGGTCAGGAGACTATGGGATTGCAATGGGCGCAGGCGAGAAAGAAGGAGGAGCACTGCAGTTTCTGAGGATTGCTGTGGTGAGATCGTGCCTTCCTAGCGACTGCATGTGAGAGCCAAGAGGCGGTCGGATGCGGGTGTGGAGAGGAGGGCGAAGTATCAGATGGATGTAGACGAACAACGAGGTCGATGCCGTCAATTGGGTCGAAGGTGTTATTGCTGGACGGCCGCGGTGCAGCAAGAGGCAAGGTAGACAAAAAGTGAGCGAACCCCGGCTCGGCAGTGTTGGTGGCAGTGTTTGAGAGACGGCCGCGGTCTTTCGCACCTCGCTCTCAGCACTGCTGCGACACTTCAACGCCGTCTCGTCCTGAGCCTGCGTTTGCCGGCGAGCCCCACGCACGAACATGACGCTGCTGCACCCAAACACACGCTCCCAGGGCTAGTCGGCGCCCAATAGCCGGCCGTCGCAGATGGGCCCGTCCGCCATGGCTGATGCTCGCCGAGACTCGGAAGCGCATCCACGTACGAGCGCTCGCGGTCGCCCTCCGACAGCCTGTCGGTCATGGGTACCGACATCTACTGGAACAGGGGATAGCAAATGTCGTGCACGAGACCAGTATGCGCTCCGGTCAACTTCTGATGCACTGCATACATGTATATACCTCTTTCCTCTTGTCCGTTGCAAGCACATGCCACACGTGAACAATTACCCGGCAGCTCATAAATAGACTACCTCCTAGAAAGCCGACGGACGAGTGGGTCCCCTTGGTCTGGGGCCGCCAGCAGATCGTAAAGGCGGTCGACGTCTGAAGCAGTGCCCGCTTAAAGCGTAATGATGATGGTGGCATCTGCGCTATCATGCCCATCTGCATGCACGAAAGAATTGTTATCGTTGTCTAGAACTTTGGCTGCAAGATCTCTGATCGTTATCCGCGTGCACTAGCATATCACGGGATCGACGCCTTGAAACCTCCTACAGCATATGCGTTTGTGGAGCAACATTCCCGCATACCCTAAGATCACTTTAGGCTGCTGTTGTTGCACCAATGCTATCTACGACAGTCTCACACTTGAACGAGCCAGCCGGTCAGAGCGTTGATTCCGCGCTGAGGCTTTATCGATGTTATCTACTCAAACGAACGGTGTTGCTCAGGGGTTCACGACGACCGATAATCCCTCAATTTGGCTATAACAAGAATATGCGGCTTTTATGTACTCAACATTGCGCGGTCGTGATGAGACACTGAGCCAAACGTTGGTCTGCAGAATTCGCAGACACCACCAAACTTCCAGTGCAACCATTGCGCTGTCGTAATGGGAAGCTTAATCATCAAGTAGCTAAGTACACCTTACCATAACCAAGAGTTCTTTCTAGTATTCATGACAATTTTTGCTACTCCCAATAGTGCGCTCCGACGTCTAGAGCATAAGTATCTACAAGTTCTTTCCTCGACAGCCCATGTCCCCAGTCCTGACCTTGACAATCGCCGAGATCTAATAATCCCCGCCAGGTCAAGATGTAGCTACAATGATCTTAGACTCCCATCCAATGTCTCTGCGACGCAGACTCAGCTGGCCTCAACTTCCAACGAGTTGTACACTCTGAACCCAGCTGCCGGCTCGTTGTCCTCGGCTAGCTTCTTCCTGTGAGCGAGTAGCATCTCAATCTCAACCTCGACGAGGTTCACGTCTCCCAAGTCCGCTTCGCTCCGTGCGAGCTTTCTCTGCACCGCTCTTTCCGTCTCGCACGTCTGGTCGAAGTCCACGCTCACTTTTCCTGAGCCGAGCCAGTTGACGACCATCGCGCTGGCATCCTCTAGGGATACGACCGTTTCTGAAGGGCCAAGCTGATAGTCCACATGAAGTATGATGAGTGCCGCGAGGAGATCTAGCTCGTCGACTACCACGATGTTGTTGGCGCTGCCTTCGCGCACGAGGAGAGGACTGGTGTGAGTGTCGAGGAAAGCATTGACGGCTTTGACTTTGTGTTTGATAGCCGTCGCAAGCGGCACCAGAGGCACACCAGGAAGTTGCTGTCTGTTCGCCGTAGGTTTCGGAGCAGGTTTCGGAGCAGGTCTCGGCGCAATACTCTCTTCCTCTTCGCTGTCGTCGACGACTATCTCAGGCGTCTTCGCCGCTTTCTTCAGCTTCCTAGGAGCTGCTCGCTTCTTTTTGACAGGCTCTGCAATCTCATCGGCACCCGCAGCAACGGCTTCGCGCGGCCGGCCAAGCTTCAATTTAGGTATGGGCGCTGCTACCCCTTGCATCTCGGCGGTTCCATCGCCCAATGCGTCAGGAGTCGATGGCAGCACCTCGCTCGTATTGGCTGATTCGATTGGGGAGTTTTCTTGCTGTCGCAGTCTTTTTGGTGGGAGAGGCGAGCTGTCCATCATCACTACGGTGCCACTTGCGAGAAGTTCGTCCCGCTGTGCGGCGAGGTGGGCGTTGGATGGGGTCGAGGGCGAGGCGATAGTGGTGCGTTTGCGCTTCGGAGGCATTGATGCGACCAGTTGAGTTGAATGAGTATCGCGAATCTTTGACCCGGTATGAGGTGCTTCGAAATGGTGGTGTGCTGCTGGTTGAATGCGGTCTTCTCGGCGAGAACAAAGACTTTGTTGTGCTGGAATGTCTCTGTAGCTGCGTGATTGTGGGAGCGGCAGAGGCGGGAGTGCTGTACAGTGTTGTAACTGGATATCGTCTAGCTATTTCCAGAGTCTGTGTTATATTGTCGCAGTGTTGTGTTGTTCACTTGCAAGGGTCGAGGGTCCAATCACGTGGGTGCGGCTTGTGATTGGCTGGTGGGAAGCGGTATGTGAATGACCATATAAAAAAAGCTCGAAATTATGTCGCGTGCTGCGACCGTGACGTATACCTGCTTGAATACGGTATACTTGCAAGATGTGAGAGTGAGACTCTGTGCGCGATTATCTTTTTGCTATTGATAGGTGAACATCGCGTCCTCGACGCCACAGGAAGTGACCCATATTCAAGCCAGGCGCAAAGCCAATACTACAATACCACATAGCTACAATAGACTGAAGCAAAGCGTCACTATTGTCCTGAATAGGTCAGCGTTTACTCTGATGTCTGTTCAGACTAATCATGTTTCCAAGCTGTGTCGTAGTAAGGTTGTCCTCGATGTCCTCAACACCAAAACTTAGTATTATTGCTGGCCGCTCGAATGATATATAGGCAGATGCGACCCCCATAGAGAGACTTGTACACACTCGAGCATTTGGATTCGAAAGGAAACACGTCTTACAACATCTCGCAAGTATTCATCAAGAACACATCAAGAACACACTGCACCATGGCTGTGAACGCCGTCGAAGCCATCAGAATGTAAGTCCTCTTCGCCACATCAGGCGCAACTCTCGATATAAGGCTAACGCACACGTAGCATGGAGAGCTGGCAAAAGTTCGACGCCGTCGACATCCTGCTCAGCCGTATCAGCAAACAGTACAAGCACAAGTCGACCAAAGTCTTGCAGAGGGCGGCTCGCTTACCAGATGCGCGCATCTGGCGTGGAGGCAAAGCTCGCGCTCGCGTGCCTGCAAGGAGAGGCACGACTTCTCCAAAGCGCAAATCTTCAAGCTCTCCGCTGTCGTCTGGTGCTTCGTCGCCGAGGAAGTCGTGGACGAAAGACCAGAGAGCCGAGGCGGCGCGCAAGAAAGCTGAGGAAGCGGATGCTGCTGCGCTGAATGGCGTGAGAAAGTCGAGGCGTGCGCGGGTGCCCAGTGAGAAGGCTTTGGAGGCGGAGGAGTGAAGGTGGGTTGCATTTGTTCTTTGCGGTGTTGGACTTTTGGCTGATATTGAGGGTATAGATGGTCGGGCGCCTCGTGGACCTCAAGATCTTGTCTTCGGATTCCTAACATTTTAACACGACGCTGCTCTTAAAGACGGGTTACTGCGTACGTGTTACGCTACCAGTGCTACTCTGATCACTGTTTACTTTGATACAAGCTCGATACTTGCGCGTTTCTCCTCATGTAAGCAAGCTACTTGCACATGCTTGATGTACACATGTGAATGCATCTAGTCCCTCCGACAGTACAGGTACTGCAAGATGTCAAGGTGCTTCGTGTATGCATGTCACATGTATGCATTAGATGGACACGTGCACAAAGCTGCATGTGAATTGTCTGGTGTATACAGGAAGAACGATTCACAGGCGTAGGATGATGTAAAGTCACAGTGTATGCCCGTTGGAGGCGCACCGTTTCGCGTGAAGATCGCAGCCTTGTGGCAGGCCATAGGGTTAGAGCAGGCTGGCAGCGCTCCTTCCACCGGGAAAACGTCATTTAATGGATTCAAGTGCCACCCGAAGCTGTTGGAAGTTTGAAGCGAAGCCGAGCCGGTGCACGAGCTTGATGCGCTCTACAGAGAAGTAAACTCATGTGCCACGCTGCGACAACCACCCATCCACTCATCACACTCCCGCGTAGTACCCCTGCCGCCTAGCTACCACCGCAAGGCAGCATACGCATCCTTCAGCATTACACGGGAAGACATCCGTTCGCAGCGCCTGCACCGCTGCGTTTCAGACCTTCCTTCACTTCCGCACCCGATTACACCAACGCGCCATTCTCGGACACCTGGAGTGTAGTTGCGAGTCGCAACCCGGCGCCAGCACCACCGCTCGACTCCCATACCGGGACAAACACATGCTGAGCTTTCTCTGCTAAGCACCTGCACATACAGGCCGCGGTAGCCTGATATTACACAGCGCTTTCGCGCGCCGCCGCCACCATGGGGAGGATCAAGAAGACTCCCTCCGAGCGGCACACCGCGACCATCTCGCCTGCAATAACACAATTTGTCCAAGAGGCGTCAAGAACGCCGCTCCATGAACTGCCTACGAAACTTGCCGCATTTCCACGCTTATGGCCTTTGCCCCGCGGCGACCTATACCACTGGATCGCCCTTCTGGATCGCTTTGATCATATCCTCGAGCTATTCAACAAAGAGTATGCCTTGAACGAGGGCCCTCAGACTCAGCCTTTCGAGCGCAGGCTGCTCGAGAAGGGCGATGGACAAGAAGACATGCCATACCCGTCTGAGGGCGCTCAGAAGCAAGAGTTAGATGCACATGGATTTTCAGAGGAAGGTGACAGAGAGCTTGTGGAATCGATCGTATCATTCACGCGCATCCTGCTTGAGCATTGCGGCAACCGTAGCCTCTACGCTAGCAGTGGGCACGTCAATGATCTCCTGCACACCACATCATTAAGCTTGCTCAAGGCTACTTTAAAACTCGGCCTGCGTCTCGCGCAAAGATACCAGGTTGCTCGGTACAAGAATAACTCGACGTCTATGCAACCGACGCTGCTGGCAAACCACTATAACTTCAATCTTGACAACTTGCACAAGCTTGCTTTACCGTTCCCTAAGCCACCGAGCTCTCTGTCAAATGCCGCGGCGATCACGCCAGGTAAGGGTAAGGACAAGGTTGCCCCGTCGTCATCATTCAACCCCTCCGACCTTGCTCTACTCGCAAAGGAACCGCTTTCCGGCACTTTGAAGCGTGAGCTTTCCAATGTCAACGTCACTTTCTACGATCAGCCAACAGGGACTGAGAAGCCTGCTGCGACGCAGAACCTTCCCACTGATGCCGTACAAACATCTCCAACGCCAGTGCGTAGAACTTCGGCTCTTGGACCATCGCGAGACCGCCCATCTGTGCTCGACCGCACCCAGAGCTCCAATGATGTCAGTGACACTCCTGTCAAATCACTTGAGGTCGACCCTTCAAACGCCCCTAAAACCTATCAATTGCCTGGTTCGCAAGTGGCGGACGCTCCTGCCTGGAAGCTTGTCCGCGATGCCTTGCCGAATGTGCCCAAGGAGTCGCGATACGATCTTCTCAACAGAATTCGCGTCGCCCACGTTTTCGCTTCATCTCGACCAGACATTCATCTCCTGCTGGAAACTCGCCTGCTAGCAATCGCGAATCTCGCTTATGCTGTTGGCGAATCCAAGTTCCAGGAAAAGATTGGACAGGCCGACGGAGAGGAACCACGAAGATTCCATCTTGCACAGCAGCTTTGTGATCTTCTCCAGCCCGTTGCGAACGGGCAAAATGTTCTTACTCTCGACCTTGAGACCACTGTCCTCCAGACGCTCGAAGCCCTTGTCCGCCTCAAGCATAAGTGGTCTGAGGTTGTTGAGGCTCTTGCAATCACAGTGAACCATGGTATCCTATACTACGAGCTTCGCAAGGCTGTTGCAACCCTTCATTCTGAGGATCATGCGGACGCCGAACTCGAGCTCAAGGAAAGCGAGTGGCGAACTGCCACTTTCGGTCTCGTCGACACAGTCTCTCAGGCAAACCCCCAAGCCAAGTACGCTGAGAGGATGCTTGCTGCAGGTGTGATGGATATCGAGATCGAGGTACTTACTCTCCGTACAGGCCGTGCAGAGCGCCACCAGGAGAAGGTCATTGGATTCCTCGATGCCTACATTCACAATATCAGCACTTCTTTCCAGACGCTCAGCAATCTCAAGGGCCTGGATATCCTCAGCGATCTTGCCAAATACGAGGTTGACACATCCCTCGCGAGCTTAGAGCGGGGCCAAGGAATGCCAGACAGCTACAAATCGAAGGTGATCGACTACGACATTCCCTACTACCAGCAAGCGACGCTTCGTGTGTTGTTCAAGTTTATCGTGCACCTCTTCGATCACAACACGGGTATCCATGATCGCGAACTTCGGAATCTCTTGGACTCTCCTCAAATGCTTGGAGCTCTACGCACAGTCATCGAAAAAGCAAGCGTGTTCGGTTCAAATGTTTGGTCTGGTGCGGTTAACACCGTCAGTAATTTCATTCACAACGAACCGACCAGCTATCAAGTCGTTGCTGAAGCAGGCCTCGCCAAGGGCATCTTGGAGACTATCACAAAATTCACTCTACCCGACGAGGTCCCTGCGGACTTCGAGCCCAAAGTCAGCTTCGAGCCCGAGCCCGTCGAGGTTGTCAGCGGAGAGGTGCGGCACCCGATAGTTGGTGGTATTCTTCCAGTTGGCGAGACCATCTGCGACATTCCCACCGCCTTCGGTGCTATCTGTCTCAACGAGAATGGCATGAAACTCTTCCAACTGTCTAATGCTTTGGACAAGTTCTTTGACATTTTCGTCTCCCCAGCTCACGTCCGCGCACTCGAAGACGACGGCATGGCCGCTGCTACTGTCGGTAATGCATTTGACGAGCTGTCCCGCCACCACCCGCAATTGAAGGACCAAATCCTGGCTGCGGTCATCAAGATGGTCAAGAAGGTTAGAGCAGTGACTCAGACTCTCGCCGAACAGACAGCAGTGGGAGGAAAGATGTGGAAGCTGCCCCTAGATACCGAAGATGCCGAGGTGGCTGGTGGTCTCCGTGCCGTTGCTGGACATGGCGTCGTCGATGCCAGTGCTCGTATCACAGCTAACGACATCAACGAGGATGCATACGAACGCGCTACGGCAACGCCGTATATCAGTACTTGCGCAAAGTTCTTGGAAGGCTTCTTCCACAATGCCAGTATGTGTCAGAGCTTCTGCTTGAACGGAGGCGGCGAGGTGATCGTAGACCTTGCAACGTCTCCAAGCAACCCTCCGGATCTGGTTGCTTACCCTGTCTTCAACAAAATGGCAACAGTTGTCAAGCGCATGTGTGAGGAGAAGCCTCACTTAATGATACCAAGCTTGTTGTCCCGGACACAGTCTGCTCTGAAGAACCTCAAGCCTCTTATCGAACCATCTGAGCCAGGCAGCTACTTCAGACAATTCACAGACCCTAAAGTAGCAGGCTCAGCAAACGTCAGCCCTGCAGGAACTACGATCGTCAAATCCCTCACGTCTGCGCATGTGCTGTCACACATGCTTGGCCGCGCTCTGATGCCCAGTAATTCCAGTCCGCGCCATGCAAGCATCAACCAAGTTTTCACACTGCTAAACTTCACGGATATCTATGTCGAGCTTGTGGATGCTTTCAGCAAGCTCCATGCTGCCTGCCTTTGGGAGAACATCGCACTCAAGGAGCAGTTCGCGGACTTTGAAAAGTGGAGAAACGGAACCGACCCTAAACCTTTCTCACCACGTCGCATCAATGCGCTAGGCTTTGTCGAACTGCCTCAGAGCAGCCACAACAACAGCGGCACCAGCGGTGAAGCTAAGGTTGACAATGATCCGAGGGGTCTTTCCGCGGAGGAGATCGGCAAGACGAAAGCAGAGCTTTTCGCTTTTAAGAATACGAGAGCTATCCGCTACCTCGTTAGCCAAACTCCAACCGGTATCGAGTCGTTCTTCCAAAGCTTGGGTCAGAGTCTGCTTCCGAAACGCACAAATGATTTGAACCAAAAGCAACATGCCGGTCTTGTCGCTGATCATCTGGCGAAGTCGGCATTAAGCGAGCTTGACACCCGCAAACTTGAACAGGTGGACGAAGTTGCTGAGCTGAAGTATATTGGTCATGTACTGCACTGCACGACCCGCATGCTTCTTCGCAGTGCACACAACATGGACGCAATGGGCGGAAAAGAGGCTGTCACTCTTGTACTGATCAAGTTCTACTTCGCTCACGGATTTGACAAGCTACAAGAAAATCTTACACGCTTTAGCGACGTCCTCTCTCGCGAGGGGGAGAAGAGCGAAGCTGTCGAGACTGCGGCTCGGGAAGGTCTCACTACGATTCTCGGCTTCTACAGCCAGATTGTTCGATCGAAATGCATCAACGACGCGGCCCAGTCCTGTTTGTTGGCTGTCCGTGGAGCTGATAACGCCGACTATTTCTCTGCCGGTCAGTTCCTTGTAGAGCTCCGAAAGGTAGTCCTCGACACCGTCACTACACTTTGGCACTCTGATGCCATTGTAAAGATGGGCGATCAAAACGTCAAGGCGATTATTGAAGTTCTAAAATTCATCCTCAAGGCTGAAGGAGAGGAGCGTGCTATTCCCCGAAGCGAAGGAGCTACTCGTCGCATTGCTACCAGCACGCCCGACTTCACGCTGAAAAACTTCAATCACGTTGAAAAGGTGAAGAGTGCCGGCTTCGAAGGTGACCTTGCACGTGAAGCTCTCTACCGTTGCAACAATCATGAGGTCAATGCTACGGAGTACGCGACCCTTCGTAGGGACCACAGTGCTTCGAGGTTCAGCATCCCTGGAGGCGACAAAGAGCCAGAGTCTACACCTTCAACTTCCAGACCCCACACCGCTGAGATGCTTGATGCCGGCATCAGCACGTCTGGCGAGCAAGCTCCATACAGCAGCTCGCAAGAGGTCCCATCGTCTGATCAAGACATGTCGGACGATGAAAACTTTGGCTCACTTGGTGCTCTTCCTCGAGATATGGTGAGTGCTGACCTGCGCGAGATGGCTGGTCAGAGGAGTGAGACTTTACGCAACATGCTAAACATTGGACAACAGGGCGTCTCTGCGGGAGTACCTGCAGAAGACACGAAGACACCGTTCATCACCGTGGAAGATTTGAGCGAAGCCCGAGACCGGGTGCGCGCAGATATAATCGACAGATGCCTGGAAGTGCTCAGTGTGCAGCCCAACATCACTTTCGATCTCGCGGACCTTATTCAAGCTGCCGTTGCGAAGTCCGGAGAAGGCGCGAACCCGAAGGCGGAAATTGGCAACACACTTGTGTCGTCTTTGCTATCGCTCCAAGGAGAAGAGGGTCCCGACTCTGGCCTCAAAATCGCATCATACGCTCACTTGGTGGCATTGATCATGCAAGAGCGGGATTTCTTCGACTCCACCCTCGATGAGCTGAAGGACAACTTCGATTCCTTTATCAACTGGATCCAGCTTCGTCCCGACCAGAAAGCAGAAGATGCGCCATGGATTGAGATGCTCTTGCTCATTATGGAGCGCGTGCTCGCAGAAGACGAACAGCCGGTCGAGGTGGAATGGACCGCGCCGTCCGCCGAGGAGCCTACCAAGCCCCTCCCTGAGACTCAGACTCCCGAGCCCGTGGTGCCTGTCGTTACTCGAGCTCAGCTGTTCAACACCATCATCGAGTTGTTGCCTAAGGTTGGCAAGAACGCTTCGCTTGCACTTTCAATCACGAGGATTCTTGTCATCCTGACTCGTCGTCGCGACTTGGCTTCGCAATTGAGCCAGAAGATGTGCATGTCCCGTCTCTTCATGATGATTAGACAGCTCGCCGGCGCTGTTGGGGAGAAGCTGCAGAGTTCTTTCCTGCTCGTGCTCCGTCACTTGGTTGAAGACGAGCAGACCATCCGACAGATCATGAAGACCGAGATCAAGAATGCTTTCGAAGGTCAGCGCGCAATGCGTGCTATTGATACGACTTCCTACGTTCGCAACATGTATCATCTGGTCCTCCGTGACCCCAAGATGTTCGTCGAAGTCACCCAGGAGATGCTTGAGATCCCTCGCTTCGATGGGCACCCGAACCGGGCACAGACACTTGCTCTGAAACCCGTGCCTAAACCCGAGGAGAAGCCCGAGGGTTCTTCAGAGGCAGCGACAGCAAACGAAAGTTCTTCGGAGCATCAGGCTAAACCTGCCGAATCGAAGCCTACTATGGTAGACTCTACCGACGGTGTTGTGCCTTTCCTTCTCCGCGAGCTTTCCAGCTACAGAGAGGTTGAAGACAAGCCAGCTTCGAAGAAGCAGGAAAGCAAACCTGCACCTTCTGATGACAAGGCTACGTCGTCTGCAGATGTCGACATGCCAGATGTAGCATCGGACAAGAAAGCTGAGGAGGAAAAGAAAGACGAGAAACCCGTTTTCAAGGCTGAGGAGCACACGATCTATATCTACAGATGTTTCCTTCTGCAGTGCCTCTCAGAGCTGCTCGCCTGCTACTCTCGCACGAAGCTCGAATTCATCAACTTCTCGAGGAAGTCGGAATCCCAGCCTTCTACCCCATCTAAGCCGCGCTCTGGAACTCTTATGTACCTGCTGAATGCGCTGCTGCCCACGGGTTCGCTGGAGCACAAGGATGATATTACACACCGCAAGAGACAGGTGATTTCCAACTGGGCTACTACTGTCTTGGTTGCATTGTGCTCGCAAACCCAGGAGAAGCAACGTCCAAGGGCAGGCGCTGCAGATACTGAAGAGGACGCCGACCTTACATTCGTTCGCCGCTTTGTCCTGGACCATGCAATCAAGGTTTACAAAGACGCCACCCTGTCTCCTGAGCCTTTGGACCAGCGTTACTCGAAGCTCCTTGCTGTAGCAGACCTGTTCGACCGCATGCTGAACGCAAAGGCCGACCGCCAAAGCCCCATTAATGCAGCAGGCTACGAAAAGTCTCGTCAGCAACTTGGTCGTCTTATGTACGAGAAGAACCTGATCGCCGCCCTGACCTCGTCTGTGGCCGAGCTTGATCTCAATTTCCCGAACGCTAAGCGTGCTGTCAAGCACATCCTCGTTCCGCTCAAGACGCTCACCGACTTGGCGGTGGACCTGAGCCAGCGTGCGGAGCTCTCTTCTGCACCTGGTACTAGCGCTGACGAGGAGGACATCGCATCTGATACATCTGCTTCAGAGGAAGATTCTGAAGACGAGCGTGAGCAGACTCCTGACCTCTATCGCAACTCGGCGCTTGGTATTTATAATGCTGAGGAAGATGACGACGATGACGAGGAAGATGATGAGGACGATGAGGAGATGGAAGACTATGAAGGCTACGATGATGAGATGGAGTATGATGAAGACGACGCTGCCGCTCCCGGTGACGTCGTTAGTGATGACGATGATGAAGAGGATATGGAAGGCCTGGAAGACGAAATGGGCCCGATCGAAGGCTTGCACGGTGATCGTATGGATGTCGAAGTCATCGACGAGTCTGATGATGGAGAAGATGATTCTGATGACGACGTTGATGATGACGAAGACGAGGACGGCTTCGGCGATCACGATCACGATCTCGAAGAGATCACTGGCGACGAGGAGGGTGCCAGCATGGTCGACGACATGGAAGAGGCTGACTGGGAGGACGAAGCCGAAGACTTTGAAGATGAAGATGCTCACCACCACGGTGGCCCTCTCGATCATATCGCCCAGGTACTTGGTGAGCCCTTGGATAGAGCTGACCCGGAAGGTCGCTTGGAAGTCGATATGGGTGGCGAGGAGGGGGATGAGTTCTTCGAAGATGAGATGCCTCCAGCCGACGACGAAGATGACGATGAAGAGGACGAGATCGACTACGATGGCGAAGTCGTCTACGAGCCTGAGCACGAAGATGATGAGATGGAAGAGATGGGCTGGGAATGGGATGTGCCCCCACCTGCCATGGCCCGTGGTCACCATCATCACCATCGCCACATGGGCCAAGGTGGTTTCAACGAATTCCTCGACTTTATGAACGGCGATCCACTTCGTACAAACTCCTCGCGCTACCACCGTGGCCCTGCCGGCTCTCGTGGAGATGAAGAAGGAACCAACCCCTTACTTCAGCGAAATGGTGGTCCCGCCATGGGAGGTGACCGCATGGGTGGTGCGACTCCACCATTCTTGCCTCGTACTGGTCGCGGTGGTCAGAACATCATTGGCGACCTTGTTGCGGCTATGAACCGCCCTGGTAGCCATGATTTTGAGCGAATCAGCGTCAACGTTGACCCGCGCCAGCTGATTGGCCGTGGACTGCCACCAGTCTTTGCCATCAGCTCTCGTGGAGGCGCACAGTTTGTGGATATCGACCCTCGTCGTCCATGGCGTGATCAGATTCCTGGGTTTGGCGCTACCAGCTCCCGCTCGGGCGCCTCCACCGAGGAAGGCCAGGCTGTCGACTTCCGACCTATGATAACATCAGTGCGTTGGCAAGAGGAGGCCCGCATGCTCTTTGGCGGCAAGCACCATGAGAAGGCGACTCGCATCATTCACAGCTTGCTCAGACTTCTTCTTCCTGCAGCCATGGAAGCGAAGAAGATTCGCGACAAGGAAGAGGCTGAGCGTAGGGTCGCTGAGGAGAAGGCAAGAGAGGAGGAGCGCAAGAAGCAGGAGGCCGAACGCAAGGAGCGCGAAGAAACGGAGAAGAAAGAGCGTGAGGAGAAAGAGGCCAAAGAGGCTGAAGAGGCCGCTGCCAGAGCTCGCGAAGCTGCCGAGTCTAACGCTCAGGCGCCTGAGGGAGCTCAAGCAACGAGTATGGAAGGCGTCGAACAAGAAGCCACCAACGCATCCAGTGAGCCTGCTGCCGCCGAGCAAGCTCCTCCACGCGAGCGTGTCACGATCACTATCCGAGGCCGTGAGCTTGATATTACCGAGCTCGGTATTGACCGGGAGTACATCGAGGCATTGCCTGAAGAGTTCAGAGAAGACGTGATCATGGGTCAATTTGCTGAACGCCGCGCCGCTGAACGTGCTGAGGCTCGTCAGACTGGCGAGGCTCCTAGTGAGATCAGCAGAGAGTTCCTTGACGCCCTGCCACCAGAGATCCAAGCCGAGCTGCTTGCTTCGGAGGCAAGAGACCGTCGCCAGCGCGAGCAGCAAGAGGCTCGTCGCCAGTCTCGTGCTCAGGGAGCGCCCGCTGCTCAACCTCAAGACATGGACCAAGTCGACTTCCTTGCCACTCTTGACCCTGGCCTCCGACAGACAGTTCTTATGGAGCAGGATCCTGATATGCTCAATCTGCTACCAGAAGAATTGCAGCGTGAGGCGCGCGAGCTTCTCGGCGACAGGCCAAGGCACCGTGCGCCAAGAGATGTACGCGGACCTCGTGTGATCAATGTTCCTCCTCCCGCAGGAGGTGAAGAGGAAGTCGAAGAGCGCCAGCGTCCTAGGCCCGTGGTGCAGATGCTCGACAAGCCAGGTGTTGCAACCCTTTTGCGCCTGATGTTCGTCTCCCTTCATCACCGAGCCAAGAACTCATTGCACTGCATTCTTAATGATGTTTGCAAGAACAACCAGAACCGTGCCGAAGTCATCAGCATCTTGCTTTCAATTCTTCAAGATGGTACCGCTGATGTTGGCGCTGTTGAGCGCAGCTTCGCTCAGCTTTCCCTTCGTGCGAAGCAGCTTGCCGGCTCGAAGACACCTCAACCCCTCAAGCGTACGCTGACTGGTCAAGTGGTGACACCGGCTACTGAGCTCTCGCCACTCAACATCGTCCAGCAGTGTCTGGGAACTCTTGGTGCCCTTTCCAGTGAGAACCCTAAGGTGCAGACCTTCTTCTTGTCCGAGCATGAAACCATCACCAGCCAGAAGACCAAGGCTACCAAGAAGAACAAGGGCAAGGAGAACAAGGCTCCCAAGTACCCACTCAACGCTCTTCTGATGTTGTTGGACCGTAAGCTCATCACCGAGAACACCGGAGTCATGGAGACACTCGCTGGCTTGCTGAGCCGTGTCACTCACCCTCTGCACCTGATGGCCAAGAAGAAGGAAGCAGAGGCGAAGAAGGAGGCGGATAAGAAGGAGGCCGAAGAAGCCAAAGCCAAGGCGTCATCGAGCAAGGCCGAAGGTGACGTGGACATGCAAGAAGCGTCTACCGAGTCTGCCGCCGGCGAATCTACTGATGCACAAGCTGCATCTAGCGAGAAGGTGACTGAAGAAGACAAGAAGGACGACAAGCCTGAGCCCAAAAAGAAGCGCGAGCTCGAACCGCCTGAGGTGCCTGAGGAGAACATTCGCCTGGTCATCAATATCCTGGCCCTGCGCGAGTGCCCCAGCAAGACGTTCAGCGATACGCTGGACATTATCAAGCATCTCTGTGCCATCCCTGGCGCTAGGGGAATTTTCGGCAAAGAGCTCATCCGTCAAGCTCAAGAGCTCGGCCAAAGCATCGTCGCCGACCTCGAAGACCTTGCTGGCCAGATCGGTACTGCTAAGACTGGTGTCGACCTTCAAGGCATGGCTCTCGCGAAGTTCTCGTCGTCTGGCTCACAACAGCGCAGGCTGCTTCAGGTATTGATCGCTCTTGATCACCTGTTCGACCCCAAGCGCGGCATGGGTCAGCAGAACGCGACCAATGGCTCGGTTGATCCTCAGCTCAAGGAAGACATCTTGGCCACGCTTTCCGAAAGTAGTACCTTCGAAAAGCTCTGGAAGAACTTGAGCCTCTGCCTGGGCGCTATTCGCCAGAGAGGTAACATGGTCAACGTGGCCACTATTCTGCTGCCACTCATTGAGACACTCTTCGTGGTCTGCCGCAACAGCGCCCTCAAGGAGGCCAGCTCGGGCACTGTCGAAGTCACGCCTGGTACACCGCAGCCGGAAACTCGAATGGAAGGCTTGTTCTTCAGCTTCACAGAAGAGCACCGCAAGATTCTCAATGAGCTCATCCGCAACAACCCCAAGCTCATGAACGGCAACCTCTCCATCCTCGCCAAGAACTCCAAGGTACTCGAGTTCGACAACAAGCGCAACTACTTCAACCGCAAGCTCCACACTCGAACCGACAGATCTCAGCCGCACGGCAACTCGCTGCAGCTGGCTGTTCGCCGTGATCATGTGTTCTTGGACTCGTACAAGGCACTTTACTACAAGAGTGGCGACGAGATCAAAAACGGCAAGCTCAACATTCGCTTCAACGGTGAAGAGGGCATCGATGCAGGTGGTGTGTCGCGTGAGTGGTTCGCGGTCATGGCACGCCAAATGTTCAACCCCGACTATGCTCTTTTCAACCCGGTGGCTTCCGACCGCACCACATTCCACCCCAACAAACTCAGTGGAATCAACGACGAACACCTGTCGTTCTTCAAATTCATCGGTCGCGTGATCGGCAAAGCACTTTATGAAGGCCGTCTTCTTGATGCTCACTTCAGCAGAGCTGTCTACAGACGCATGTTGGGCAAACCTGTGTCTCTTAAGGACATGGAAACACTTGACCTCGATTACTATCGCTCTCTGGTCTGGATCCTCGAAAATGATATTACGGATGTCACTTTCGAGACGTTCTCCGCAGAGGTCGAAGCCTTCGGTGTGACTGAGACTGTCGACCTTGTACCCGGTGGTCGCGATATCGCAGTGACCGAAGAGAACAAGCAAGAATACGTCCGCCTTGTTGTCGAGCACCGCCTCATCAAGTCCGTCGAAGCACAACTCGACGCTTTCTTGGGCGGTTTCCATGACATCGTGCCCGCGGAGCTTGTCTCCATCTTCAACGAGCAGGAACTGGAGCTGCTTATCTCTGGTCTGCCGAACATTGATGTCGACGACTGGAAGAACACCACGGAATACCACAACTACCAGAGCACATCGCCACAGATCCAATGGTTCTGGCGCGCTGTCAAGAGCTTCGACGAAGAGGAGCGCGCCAAGCTGCTGCAGTTCGTCACTGGTACTAGCAAGGTTCCTCTTAACGGCTTCAAGGAGCTGGAAGGCATGAACGGCTTCGCCAAGTTCAACATCCACCGTGACTATTCCAGCAAGGACAAGCTTCCTACCAGTCACACGTGCTTCAACCAGCTCGATCTCCCTGAGTATGAGAGCTACGAGATCCTTCGCCAGCAGTTGTACACTGCCGTCACGGCTGGCAACGAGTACTTCGGTTTCGCTTAAGATCGAAAAACTGCTCTTCACATTCAATCATGTACATGCATAGCACAGAAGTTCACTGAGCGCGGCGTTTTGGAGCATTCTTTGAGGCGACCATGGTTTTTCACAGAGTGGCGGCAGGTGATAGGGAGAGAAAGGAAATCATACGCTCACATCTCACTTTATATTTTGGTCTGGGGAGTCGGTTCATGGTGGGGACGGAGTGCAGGCCTGAACTACGCGTGCCGGCGAACCGGCTGATTATGGTGGATGAGGAATATGGAGTATGAGTAGTGGTTTGATAGATGTAGTAATATCGTTTCTTTTTCATTCAATCGTTCCGTTCTATTGATGTAATTCTGCTCGGGTCTCAATAGTCTTTCCTCACGTTCGTAAGAAACATGGTCGCTTCGGTTCTAAGGAGCATCACATCATTCACTGCCTGCAAGCACCTTGGTAAGAATACTCTGTGCCTGCGAGCATCTTCAAGTATATAGCTACAATGAGGTCAGTGAGTGTCTTAAAGTATGGCTAGGCTTTGGCCACTACGCCAGGATCTTTTGTGCGCGAAGACTTACAAGCTACCGGCCATCTGGTGGAGCCCACTATGTCCAACACCCTTCTGAGATCTGCCAATGCGATCAAATGTGCTGGCGCGGAGTTCTCTCTGGCATACCAAGCGTAAGTTCCGCCCACGGTATACAAAGAGTAAAGAACCATCACAGGAATACTGTCGACGCCGTGCGCTTCGTAAAACTCCTCGATCTCTGCCGCGAAGGCTGAGACTTCGCGTATCACCTCTTTGAAACCGTCAAGAGCATGTTGTTGCAAATCGAGTCGCAGACCACGGTTGCCGCCGATCGACTCGATATTATCGGCTTCGATGCATGAGTGCACGTCGTAAAGCGTGTTGAGCGCTGCATACGCTAATCCGCGAGCAGCGAAGAGCTTGTGTCTCTCTTCGGGCGGTCTTTGACTGCTCTCGCCGTGCAGCATGACGACCAGAGCTCGCAACGCGCCTGAGATTGCCAAAGCTTCTTGGAAATGCATATCCGCATCGGTGGATGAAGAGCTTTGATTCACGTGCTCGCAAACCCAACCGAGGAGGTGGGCTGCCTGGCAGGTGCGGGCGAAGGGGTCGACGGAGGTGGATGCTTCGATGCTCATCACGAGGAGAGGATTGACGGTCAGTTCCTGCGGATTGAAATCAGTCTATGTAGCTTCTACAATGCAGAGCTGCAAGCTGGTGAGAACGATGCTTACACCGATATCCCAAGCCTCGTCACGAGCCGGCAGGATCTCTTCTGGCGGGATCTTTGGGGTACAGAGCGGCCGAAATCGAAACCCTATATGGACGTATCGATCGAGAATGAGGACTGCCCACCAGAGCCGACGTCGTTCTTCTGTTTCTGTCCATGTGTCTACCCACTTGTCAGCAGTGTGATCTTTACAACTGGAGCGGTCACCATACCCGGACGGGGTAAGATCTGGGTGGCTTTGATGCGATCATGCAAACCTAATGCACAAAATAATCGCGCCAGGTTGTTGACAGTAAGATATGCTGCTGGGAAGATACCATGCCCGATCTCGTGGAGAGCGAGTAGGGCGTAGGCTGCTAGCAGGGTTGTCGAAAATGTAGCAGACTGTTCTATAGCGAACAGTGATAGCTTGATCTTTTGATAACGGGTCTTGAGCTCTTGTGCATGAGTTCTGCCACCTGTCTGTCCGTGTGTCGAGTCGTCCTCATGATCAAGCTGCATGGCGTACAAGAGAGCCTGTAGATGCGCACCGGCAAGTGCATCAGGGGACTGTATCAACCTTGCGACTCGAAGCTTTGATACTGTATCTGAGTGTCAGCTACTAGGTCGAGATTCAGCGGATTGGACAAAACATACTTATTGGAAGCCATGAATGAGTTGTACTGAAGTACCTATCTGTGATGTTCAAAGCCTCGACTTTAGAAATGCTCTCAGAGTTAGAGCATACGTCTCGCCAGAGCAACGAAGAGGGAGACGAGACGTCCACTCCCCGAGTAGCTACAGAGTCCAGAAAGCATGTCGCCAGGTCTGAAGACACCTCAGACGGGACATCTGGGATGTTACCATTCGACAATACATCTGATCGAAATTTGAGAGATCGTGGAGTATCAGAGCGACTCAAGTCTCTTCCATTGCTTGGCTCGGCGTCCAATATGGTTGGCGTGGAGGAGGCTGATGAGTAGTCACATCTCCTCCCAACTCTCGAGCAGAGCTGACATGAGGGGATTTCTTTTGAACATCGGCGTTTGAGGCGCTTGCAAGATGCACAAGACTGTTCTGCACGCTCCGGCTGGTCGCTGATCGACTCGCTGCCTGCGGAAGCGTGGAGATCCATTGGTTGCATTGGCTACGTGTATGACGATGCGGCGGGCGCGGGCGCAAATGCACAAACGAGAGCGGACGAGCTGAGACGGCCGCATTCAAGAAGTCAGCGGCCGCGTTTGGTGGAGCTGTTTATACAATCGCGATAGCGTAGGGCTAGGGCAGATCGGAGTGAGGTCTCCACCATGTGCGGCCGCGCGCGGCCGCGCTGTCTCCTCTCCACAGCCATCGCCATTATCTGCGGTACAGGGGACATCACCGCAATCTCTCCTTCTTCACAACGCTCATCAATGCGTCCAGCGAGCGCAGTCTGCCCTACCTCAACGGGCGATTGTGTGGAACGAAATCGCTGCCGTTCTCCTCTGCCTTGGCTTTCTGCTCCATCCGCCACGCGTGTGTCGTTGAGACACTACCTCGCATCACGTACGCCGAGAAATCCAGATGATATCCACGTACACCAGCATCATGATAGTGACAAACATGCCTTGGCAGCAGACAATAGAATACGCCTGTCGCTGGGCTATAAAATGGGTCTGCCCACCAGTGTTCTGATGAGATCTCACCACGCTATACCACCTCTTCCGTAGCACGCTCACTATGGCTCTTACCAATCTGACCACGGCTATCAACGCGACCATGCGTGCAGTCTTGTGGGAAGGTAATGCTTATAACGTTGCCGTCGCCGACGTCCCGCGACCTAGCATTATCAATGCTACCGATGCTATCGTCAAGCTGAGCAGGGCTGCGATTTGCGGCTCGGACATGCACATATACCGCGGCACAAACCCTGGGCCAGCTACACCTTGGATTCTTGGCCACGAGGGCATTGGCTATGTTTCTGAAATCGGCGAAGGTGTGGGAAGCTTGGCTGTTGGCGACTCGGTCATCATTCCCTTCGCCACAGCCGAAGGCCACGTTCATACTAGTCTGACGACGCAGATGTACGGTGGCTACGGCAATGGCGGTGATATGGGCGGCACTCAAGGTCGGAATGGACTCCTTATCATCACAAAAATATTCACTAACGAGTCACAGCTGAATACATCCGCATCCCGTTCGCCGACGATGGACTGATTCCTATCCCTGCGCTCCAGAGCGGATCTTCCGGCAACGAAACGACCTCTCTCGCAAACGACTACCTCATGTTGTCCGACATCTTTGCCACCGGATGGGATGCGCTCAACTATGCTGGGTTCAAGGCGGGCGATACTGTAGCCATTTTTGGTGCTGGACCCGTCGGCCTGATGGCGCTCCATGCGGCAAAGATTCGAGGCGCGTCTCGAATCTACAGCGTTGATTATGTTCCGGAGCGACTTGCACTTGCACAGCAGCAGGGTGCAACACCGATCAACTTCCGCGATGCCGACCCTGTCGATCAGATCATGGCCCTTGAACCCAATGGCGTGACCAGGAGTATCGATGCCGTGGGTTACGAACAAGTCAACCGCAACCTCACCGTCCAGTCAGATGTCATCACACGCAACATGATCGCAGTGACGTCCACAGGTGGCGGAATGGGTACTGTTGGCGTGTACAACATGCCCGCGGCAAACTCATCGGTGGCACCACGTGCATCAACAATCCATGACACGATGGAATTCTCACTGGCGGACTTCTTCTTCAACGAGCTGAAATGGCAAGCAGGCCCGTCTGATCCTATCGGCTTGGCACCTGAGCTCGTTGCGCTGGTCACATCAGGTGTAGCGAGCCCTGGCTTCATCGTTTCCGATGTTATCAGTATCGAAGATGCTCCGGAAGCCTATCGAAGGTTTGAAAGGCATGAGATCTTGAAAGCAGTCATCGCATTCGATTAGAGCTGCTTGCGGTACTTGTTCCGCATTGATAGAGGCATGAGAATGTTAGAGGAATTAGAAGAAATTGTATACATTGAAACTCGTCCATTGGTACCTAGAGAGCATTGCCGTGGACTGCGGATCGCGCTCATTGATGTAAACATTGAGGATCATATGCATGGGTTTGCTGGAAAAATCCCTAGAAGACGCCCACGATCGCATCTCTTGGATCCACAAGAGTCAATGCCAATTGAAGTAGACTCTGACTCTTGATTGTAACAAAGCGGCCCGGCCGATGACATGTATGCGCTGCACAGAAAGCTTATGTAGAATGCGGCCGCGTTTCGAGAGACACGCCCGCGCTCAGCGGGCCCAACGTTGAGTTGACATTACGAACGTACATAGTAGTACCGCCATTTGTATGTTTAGTGCAAGCAACGTCATCGCGTGAGAGATCAGGAAGGCTTTTGGATCTCAATCTATATAAACAATGGTGTAGCCTGAGTCTTCTACAAGAGTACACCCGCAATATCTTCACTCAATCGAACGCCAACATGCCGTACACCTCGAAGAAAGTCGACTGCGATGCAGATGTCGACACCAAAGTACTATCAGGAAAGACCGCCATAGTTACTGGTGGAGCTGATGGACTCGGGAGAGCTTATGTTCGAGCTCTACATGCAGCTGGGTACCAACATACTCTGCCTCTCTCATCAACAGCCACTAACAACATGCTTGGCTAGTGTGAATGTCTGTGTTGGCGACATGGATGTCGAGAAAGGCAACAAGCTTGCATCTGAGCTACAGGGGTAGGTCTTCGTCTCAGACATGAAAGGCATTGAGTACTGACGACACCGCGAGCATCAAATTCGTCCGATGCGATGTAACAAATTGGGACGACCAAGTCAGCCTCTTCCGCACAGCGTCTTCGATGACGTCCTCAGGAACTATCGACCATGTCGTCGCCAACGCTGGTATTGCAATTGACGACGAAGTCTTCTCTTACGATGGTTCGTTGTTTTCCCATTGTGCACCTTCCCACCGAGACTGACCATGAAGCAAAAGGCCCGGAATATCCCTCGAAGCCTCCCAATCTCAAAACAATCGAGGTGAACCTCCATGGAGCACTGTACACCACAAAACTTGCTCTCCACTCCTTCATCAAGCAGAACGGCACCGAAGGTCCTACCAAGTCTCAAAGTGACACCACTCTAACGCTCATCGGCTCCGGTGCTGCATTCCTCGACTGCCCACGAGGCGTGCAATACCAGAGCACCAAATGGGGAGCTCGTGGTATCATGCATGCACTCCGTCGTACGGCGCATTACCACGGCAGTCGCGTCAACATGATCTCGCCATGGTGAGTGACACTTTTCTCCCAAATGATCCGGCATCCAGTGGGCAACACTGACGGTCTTGTAGGTACGTCCGTACATCGATCTTGCCCGCAGACGCATTCGACGGCGTCGAGAAAGCCGGTGTAGCTTTCGCAACGCAGGAAGATGGCGGAAGGCTATTGTTGCGGCTCATGGCGGATCCCAGCATCAATGGACGACAGATGTTCCTTGCACCTCGCAAGTGGGCGTCAAATGGCTATATGGATCTAGATCTTGATGATTTCGAGGATGGCTCGCTGTGTGCGGAGATTCAGGCGGATCAGATGAAGGGAGCGCCGGTGGAAGATGGGTTGTTCTTGAAGGGAAGGTGGTGAGACTTCTACTGAACATGGTCAAGGTCAGGGTCAAGGTCAACGGCGCCATGGTGTTCGCATGGCTGGGTAACTTATGGGCCAGAGAGAGCGTTGCTCAGAAAGGCATGCATATCCTGACGAACGTCAACAAATAGTACGTACGTTCTTGTGCGTAGTAGCTGAGGCTGGCGTTTTGCAACGCTGGGCGTCTATCATGTAGTCGTCATCTCTTCACCTCCCAATCAGCTGATAGCATAGCTCACCCTACTCGTTCCTTTACTCCGCGAAATCTTCTTTACAGTAACATCGCCACACAAATCCGTAGTCTCAACATGCGTTCCTCCACAGGGATACACATCAACGCCAACGATGCGGACCATCCGCAAGACCGCTTCGCCATCTCCATTGCGCATAGGATGGTTTTCAGGAACGAGACGCATCAGCCCTTCACGCTCGAAATCAGCCAGCTTCCAGAACTCCACCTTCACGGGAAACCCTTCCTTCACGAATTCATCGACTTTAGCCTGGAAAGCAGCCTTATGCTCCCCGCCTATGCTTCCTTGGAACTCGCAAGAAGCGCTGCCGGGGAAATGGGAGGCTTTCAGCTCGTCGAATTCAGGGATCTTGTCGCCGACGGTACGCCTCACGGCGCCTCCCAAGACGTGTCCAGCGGTATGCAAGCGAGAGTAGAGGAGCCTCTTTCCGCCGTCGACGGATAGCTCGACTTCGGTACCGGGCGTGATGGACGATGCATCTTGGCCAGTAGTAGATCGAACCAGATGTAGGACGACTGCGGGATTGAGGGCGTCATGGCGGGCAGATCTCATCTCGAGTGCGTTTGATGTGCCATTGGATGATTCGCCGGTCTCGACGACTGTGATTGCGCCTTCATCGGAAGGTTGGCCGCCTCCCTGCGGATGGAAGATGGTTTCCGTAGTCGTGATGATAAAATCCTTGTCCTGTTCGGCATTCTTGAAGAGACCCAGATTCGCTTCGTTGAGAGCTGATAGCGATTGAACTGATTGCACCTTCGTTCTGAGCTTCAGAAGTTGACCGTCGTGGTGATATCGAAGTACCGTGTCGTTGATGACCGCCATGGCAATTGTACGTTTACGTATCGAAGGAGTCCGAGCAATGTTCACTGGTGGCAAAAGAAATCGGGGACCTAAGTACTGTCTTTTGATTCCGAGTCACAGAAACATGAGTCAATGAGTGTAGTACGTGTAGACCAAGATGGAATGCTCGAGAAAGATAGATTGTCACGTCCCCGATTGAATGTCGTTATCTTCCACGCCCTAATGTACATCTGCTCGCTGACTAACGCCTTGGCGACGTGGCCATTGACTTGCAAGCGTTGGGCGACCCTGACCCTATGGACCCCATGCTCAGAGATTACAATATTTGTACTACATGTACATGTATTCATCCAGCCTCCAATATTGAATACAAGATGGTCAATTTACGATCGGAATGACTTGAAACAATTACCTTGACCTGGAATTGATCGGGGATTTCCGAGTACAGTAGTGCTACTCCCTCCTTGAAAGTACAGTACAGTGAGATTGTTGTAACACACGCAGTGCTTCCCCCAGACAAAACCTCGGTGGACGAAGATCCAGCTGATATATAGCCGTACGAAGTATTTGTCAGTCCCGATCGAATGATACCAGATATATTAATCGAGGATGCTGTGCCGCATTGGTACATTTGTAGAGCCGCCGGACTACACCCTTTCGACTGCAAGCGAGGACTGTGGGCGCTTACAGAGAGTGATCTTGCATCGCGACCACATTCCCGCTTGCTACAGATCGATGCAGCCTCGCGCAACATGGAAGATGTGCAATGAACGGGCGCTTTGCTGTGCGACGCGATTGGGCGCGGGTCGCTCTTAGTTTCCAAAACATTCGAGTATCTCTTTTACACTTGTAGACTGCTTTTGCTCATCCGGATCTTACTCTGCTAGTGTTTCAGTACTGAGTAAGAAGATGTGCTCGACTGAGTAGAGGTCTCTGCAGCTTTTCTTTTTCTTTCTCCTGGGGCGGTTTACTTCAAGTCTCCGAAGACTCCATTCCGCTGAGTACGGAATTACCAGGCACCACGAAAACCATGTCAGTCCAGTGCTACCGCAACTCCTACGGCGAGATCCTCAACCAAACCGGCAAAGACTCTCCTTGCGGGACTCCGAACTCAACCGACCCTATTATCCCCTGCTGCGCCAAAGGCGACCTATGCCTGACAAACGGTTTCTGCTCGTACCAGAAATCCCTCGTCGGTGGCAGCGGATACTACGTCGCTGGCTGCACAGCGTCCTCGGGTCTCTGCCCAACCTACCCGAACAGATGCACTTCGCAGTTCCTCCCAGATGCCACTTGGAACAGCACTTCACAGCTATGGCAGTGCTGTGGAGTAGACGCGAATTACGATCCGGCTTGCGAGGATCCGACGAATGAGCATTTCGTTGCGCCAGAGCCTGGGAGCTTACAGACCTTCTTCTCTGTGCCGCGAGAGGGAGTCGGCGCTACGAGCACGACGTTGGAGCAGCAGAGCAGCACGACCGGAGCTTCGACGGTTTCGACGACGATGACAGCGGCGACCGAATCGGCAGCAGTGAGCTCCAGGACAACCTCAGCGACACCCAACGAGACTTCGGTGTCCTCGTCCTCAACGCATCAAAGCGGCCTCTCCATTGCCACAAAAGCCGGGATTGGCATTGGAGCGGCGCTCGGCGCTTTGGGAGCCATAAGCCTAGTAGTCTATTTCATCTTCCGCAAGCGTCGCGGGCGAAGATCACAGGCGGGCGAATACAGCAAGTCGTTGTCCATGGACAGTAGCGGGATGGGTTTCGCTGAGTTGGCGGACCAGAATGCATTGCCTTCAGAGTTGGCGAGCAAAGATGTTCGTAAACCCGTCGAGATGGGGACAAGGGATTCTGTACATGAGCTTGAGGCGCGGCGTGAACGTACGGTTTGAAAATGTCCTGAAATTCGTAATAATGGAATATATACCTGTGATCGCGCCAAGTTTGACATGGAGCGTGTGTCCAAAGCGCTTTCCTCCTCAAAGCGCATTATCCAATCATCTTTGCTTGTAATCCTCCACTCCACCACACGTCATCGTCAACAACAACCACCAACAGAAAGAGGTATATTCATCGCCCAACGATCGTCAACCAAGATTTGTGCATGTATCTTCTCATCTTTCTTGCATGGGATTGTGTCCACGCGCCCTCTACTTCCTCGACGCCTTGACAGTCTCGATGATCTTATCAACGACACTGGGGTCGCTAAGGGTGCTGGTGTCACCAAGCTGGTCTTCCTCGCCAGCAAGAATCTTGCGCAAAATGCGGCGCATGATCTTACCCGAGCGGGTCTTGGGGAGGTCGGGAATGCAGAAGACGGCCTTGGGAGCGGCGAAGGGACCGATAGACTTGCGCACTTGCATGATAAGGGCCTTGCGCAGCTCGTCGTTCTGCTCGTTGCCTTCCTTGATTGAGACGAAAGCGTTGACGGCCTGGCCGGTGAGCTCGTCGTTGATACCGACAACGGCGGCCTCGCCGACGGCGTGGTGTTCGATGAGGGCGGCTTCGATCTCGGCGGTGGAGAGACGGTGGCCGGAGACGTTGACAACGTCGTCGACGCGGCCGCGGATCCAGTAGTAGCCCTCGGAGTCGCGGGCGGCGCCATCGCCTGTGAAGTAGTATCCCTTGTACACGTTGAGGTAGGTGTCCATGTAGCGCTTGTGGGCTCCCCAGACGGTGCGGCACATTGAGGGCCAGGCTTGCTTGAAGGCGAGCACGCCCTCGACGTCGTTGCCGTGGATTTCTTCGCCGGAGACGGGGTCGATGATCGCGGGCTCGATGCCGAAGAAGGGGAGGGAGGCGGAGCCGGGCTTTGTAGGAGTGACACCGGCGAGAGGTGTGATGACGTGGGAACCGGTTTCGGTTTGCCAGTAGGTCTAAGATGGGTCAGTTTGTGGTTTGCTAATCTTGTAAAGCAGGGTAACTTACGTCGACAACGTGTGCGTTCTCCTTACCAATGATCTCGTGGTACCATTTCCAGACCTCAGCAGCGATGGGCTCACCGACAGAGCCGAGAACTCTCAGAGTCTTCATCTCATGCTTGACGTGCTCGTCGCCAGCGCGCTTGAGGAGTCTCAGCGCAGTTGGGGCGACGTAGAACTGTGTGACCTTGTGCTTTGCGCAGACCTCCCAGTATCTGCTGAAATCAGGGTATGCAGGAGTGCCCTCGAAGACCACTGTGGCGACACCGAGGACGAGCGGAGCGTAAACAACGTAGGTGTGACCGGTGATCCAGCCGACGTCTCCACCGCAGAAGAAGATGTCAGAGTCGTGGATGTCGAAGACGTACTTTCCAGTCATGGCGGCGCCCAACAGGTAGCCGGCGGTTGTGTGCATCACACCCTTAGGCTTTCCAGTGGAGCCAGAGGTGTAGAGCAAGAAGAGAGGGTCCTCAGAGTCCACGGGCTCAGGAGGGTAGTAAGAAGGCCACTTCTCGGCCTCCTCGTGCCACCAGAGATCACGGCCCTCGGTGAAAGGCACCTCGGTGCCAGTGCGCTTGTAAACCAAGCAGTGGGTGACATCAGGGCACTGCTTAAGAGCATCGTCCACAATCTTCTTGGTGCCAATCGTCTTGCCGCCACGCTTGCCCTCGTCGGTGGTGATGACAACCTTGGACTTTGCGTCAATAATGCGGTCGCGCAGAGAGTCGGAGCTGAAACCGGCGAAGACGACGGAGTGGACGGCGCCAATACGCGAGCAAGCAAGGAAAGAGATAACAGCCTCGGGAATCATAGGCATGTAAAGAGCGACAGTGTCACCCTTCTGCACGCCCATCTGCTTCAGCACCCACGCGAGCTGTGACACCTGGGCCATAAGCTCGCCGTAGGTGATTGTGCGACCGCCCGACTGCTCATCGGCCTCGTAGATAATGGCAGGCTTGTTAGGGTCCTTGAAGGCATGGCGATCCACGCAGTTGTACGAGGCATTGAGTCTGCCGCCGTGGAACCAGGCGTTGTCGCCGCCAGCCAGTGTGCCAGATTTTGTCTTGTGGAAGTCGCTCTCCCATGACAGGAGCTCACGTGCTCTGTCGGCCCAGAAAGACTCGGGCTCTTCGATAGACTTCTTATAAAGCTGCTTGTACTCGTCGAGGTTTGCGAGGTGGGGTTTGCCGTGCTTGCTGGAGCTGCTGTCAGCCTGCGTCTCGGGAAATTGTCTCCACGCGCATGAGACGGATACTTACTCAAAGAAAGCTTTGGGAACCTGGTAAGTCGGCACAGTGCCCGACTCGGGGATGGCGCCGCTGGGCGGTGCCTGCTCTTCAGACATATTCGCGGTGTCTGCTTGCGAGCTGACCAGGGAATTGTTTAGGCGAGGGGTCTTTAGTGCTGCGGGGGATTGGAATTGAAGTTGGTCTGTTCAGCACCGACGAAACAGCTTCTCTGCTTCTTTGGCCGGCGGTGGTGGAGGTAGTGGTGACGAGGTCTGGGCAAGAGTATGGATGAGCAGAAAGAGGAATAAGTGAAATCGAGCCGTGGCAGCAGGAGGAGCGCGACTAATAACCCGGTGCCGAATGGTGCTGGTCCTCGGATCCTCTCTCTACCCTGCTTTCTTCCGCTAGTCCTGGAGATTGCGGGTCAATGGGAGATGGCCTCTTTCGGGTCCGCTTCGCTGCAGGTGCACTTTGGGCTGGCTCGAAGGATTTGGGGGTATTGCGAATATATTATTGATGCTGCTACGGATGTTGGTTTGTCTGCTGGAGAAGAAGACGAAGCAGCTGGTGTAGCTAGATGACCACGTTCACTTCTGCTCCGCACGGCGGTTTGCGTACTATTATTAAGGTGTGCCATGACATGACCCGTTGGCGGATCGACAGCGACCATACGCCCACCTCACCATCCTCCTCCCAGTGCCGCATCACACCAACCAGCATGCGTCGCTTTGCCAGCCGTCGGTGCGGGGAGCAGCTCTGGCTGAAGTGCCAAGGGCTAGATCATCGTCATCCGCTCATCCGCTGCTCCAGTTGCCAGACGAGCGCCTGGAGATGCCGAGCTGATATCGTGCACTAGAGCATGCGGAGAAGGTTCCCTTGGCTGGAGTCTCTGGCACGTTGTCTGGGCTGACATCGTTCTGTTTTCGTCTGGTCAGCCATCTGGCACTGTTGCGGGAGACGCAGCGAGTGTTGATGCACGCCGAGGGGTCTTTGCTGCTCCCACGCTGCCCCACCACTCGGCGGCCGGACAATTGTTTGTGCTCATCAACAAGCCCTGGTCACTCCCATCCCTGCCTGCAGGCACGCGACAGGTTGCGAGCAGGGGCAGAGAATAGCCGCAAATGCAGCTTTGCCGGACACGCCTGGGAGTGCTGCTGACTTCATGTTATCAGGCTACCAGCCCTGTGAGTATGTCTCGCTCCAATGCTCCAGCACTGTGTGAGACAGCTCCCAGAAAACAAATAATGCTCCCTTATCGATAGCCAGCAAGCTCGAAGCTCTCACGCCAGCAAGCACGGACAGGCACCGGACATGCGCGCCGCGTGCTCGGGTCGGTGAGTGGATGTGTTTCTGCATGAGGCGCCGTGTTGATTTTGCGGCCACTGCTCGCCTCACAGGTAGGAGACACTCGTGTGTTAAGACACCGCCGTGAGCATGCTGTACTCGAGATGAACTCATAACACACCCGCAGCTGCAAAGTGAAGATTTGGCAGTGAAGCCGAGTGTCGTTTCCTGGACACCGACACCCGCATTCCTTCACCATTCGTCACATGAAGTATTTCACTCGCCATTGACATGTCCGCCGGCAAGTAATGTCAGTAATGCTCACTTGGCTCCCTCCACGATCGCGCAGGCATAGAAAGAAACGCGTCCGAAAACCAGGATGAATCACCACGCTCTGCGCCTGACGCCATCCAACTCGCCTTTCTACAAGAGCAATACACCGCCCAGATCTCCGACCAAACCACCAAAATCTGACGAAGCAGGACTGCAACTGCGTCATGTCATTGGTACAACAGCAGCTTCATCTACTGCTTTCGACTCCCTGCCTCCCTCACGTCTTTTCGCACACACAGCCGGAGCTTGTGCGGTACTTGCGGAAGTCGAAGCCACAGCCGAAGGCCTGACCACGAAACAACGCTTTTATCGTGCCAGACCCACTCCGACCGGGAATGTAAGAGAGGGAGGCGCAACTCCGACCACAAGTGACCCGAGACATCGTGCCTTGGGGTTTGTAAGAGAACAAAGTGTTGGTGGCTCTCCGCTTGCTTCGTCGGGCCGTGACTGGTCCGATTCGCCCATAGGCAGGTCGACCACAGCGAAAGATCGTGTCAAGGCGGCGACGTCTGTAGCATTGAGCCCGAATGGAAAATGGCTGGCGCTGGGTGAGACTGGATACAAACCGCGAATTGCTATATTTTGCCTTGCCGACGATTCGTCCGACAGCCCGCTCACGATTATATCCGAACACAGCTTTGGAGTACACGCCTTGCGTTTCAGTCCAGATTCGAGATACCTGGCTTCATTGGGAACAGTGAATGATGGCTTTGTGTACATTTGGAGCATCGATGCTAAGACTGGCGCGGCCTCCTTGCATGCCAGCAATAAGTTGACGACCCTGACCAATGCCGTTGCATGGGTGGGCGATGCCCTCATCACCGCCGGGCTGAGATTCATCAAGCTCTGGAGACCAGATGAGGAAGCCAAATTGGACGTCCGCAGCCCAGAGTTGACGTCGACTTCGACTTTTCTCGCTCCCAAGCCACGCGCTGAAGTGCGAGCATCCGACTACGGCAATAGTATCCTTACTCCACGGCACAAGACACTTGCTGGTAAGAACACTTTGCTGGGCGACTTGCTCGAATGTAATTTTGTTGCTGTTGTGCCCATCTCCGACAGCGAAGCAATCATATGTGCAGAGACGGGAGAAATTTGTTTTCTCAACGACCACGACAAGGTGCAGAGCTTGACGCTTGTAGCTACGTCAATTTTCGCTATAAGTTCTGCCCGTATCGATGATGACGGCTCGCTTCAGGTGCTAGGGCAAGAGGGTTGCCTGAAAACTCTGAGTCCTGCTGAGTATTCACTACCTCAAAGGCCACCTAGCCGAGCACGACGTCAGACAACCCTACCAGCCAGGCCTGCCTCGGGAGGTGCAAGTTCAATAGTTGCAACTGCTGCTCTAGGCTCTGTAATTGTTGAGCTCGACTCCGAACGCGTGTTGACGCTCCGAAACCAGGAAGATCAATCATTCACCCAGCTTGCGGCACACCGAGAAGCTGTGCAAGGTGTGAAGCTATGCCGCTCTGACGCTCTACCGTCAACTCGATTTTTGACCTTCTCCGCCAATGGCTTGATCCAATTCTGGGATACCGATGGAGTTCTTGACGCCTTCCTCAATGTTCCAGTGCCGCCCGCGCCATCAACACAAAGTGCCATCAATGAGCTGAAAAGCGTAGCATGCTTTATAGGTAGCACGTGCATTGCTACAGGAGACAAGTATGGTGTACTTTCAGTCGCGGACATCAGGACCAAAGCGCTCGTCACTCAGGTACGGGCGCACTCAGCAGAAATCATGGATCTATGCGCCTTCCAGATCGATGGCGTTGATTTTGTCGCAACAGCTGGCCGTGATCGCATGTCTCAGCTGTTCATGTGGAAGGACGGCCAGCTTTCACTGTTACAGACCATGGACGAGCATGCCGGTGCTGTGACTGGCGTTCTTTTCGAGGACGGTGAGAAGATGTTGATCACACACTCAGCAGACCGATCTGTCGTCGTTCGCGAAATAATGTTCCGCGAAGAGGGCAATGTGGAGTCGCTTGCATTTGTTATGTTGAGAGCCATCACTGTTAAGGCTTCTCCGACCTCGATGTGTCTTCTGGGCGAGAATGAACTTCTCATCGCAACCGTCGATCGCTGCATTGGCAGGTTCAAGATCAAGAACGGACAATGTGTGACGACTTTCAAGTGTTCCGACGCGGATGGTGGAGAGGCCGCCGTCATGTCTAAAGTACTGTACGCATCTTCACTCAATGGAAGCCCTGCAATAGCTGGCGTGGCTAGCTCGGACAAGTCTGTCCGACTGTATACCGAGACTGGTACACTCATTGCCAGAGACTGGGGACACACCGAAGGTATCACCGATGTCGCCCTACTCCCAGCGGATGATTCTTGCAGCTCATCACGTCTGGTGACGGTCGCAGTCGACTCAACTATCTTCATCTGGGACACTGTAATCTCGAATGCAGGCCAATCACCCGATTCTGGTGGCCTTGGTATCGTGCTCGAGCCAAGCAGTACCGTGAACGACGTCGCTCTTGCCCCTCCGCTGCGCAAGATCATCTCGCATACCGATCTGACTCGCCAAAGACGCCTCAAATCGCTATCGGAAGGCGAGCCGGTCTCGCCCACGGCTACAGTTGGACCCAAGTCTCCTCAACGCCTTCGCAAGAAGCCCTCCCGTATCTCTACTGCGACGACACCACGACTCGAACCATCTTTCCTCTCTGTATTTCCAGACTCATCAGGCCGCCGTGACAGCATTCGCCACCGTTCACCCTCGCCACAAAGTCCACGTACCACAGACTCAAACGCAATGAAAAATCGTGCACAAACAACCACCAAGAGCCGCGCCTCCACGATTCCGACCATCGGGCGCTCCGACAATGGAACCAAGGTGAAGCCTACAGGCTCTCCAACTGCAACGATCACAGCTTCTTCTCTAAGCACATCTACAGATTCTCTCTGTCGGACCTTACGATCCTACCGCAAGCGTCTTGCCACGCAGCATGCGTCGAACAAGAACTCCGTTCTTCCTCCTGCCGCGTTGCGTGCGCTCGAGAAAGAGCTCAAACTCACTGTCCTCGCGCTTTCAGCCCGAGCAGAAGGAACTACGCTTGATGAGGCAGAGCTTGCACGATTGCTGAAGAGGGACGAGTGTTTAGAGAAGAACAGTGTAGGGAAGGCTGACATGGAGAATGGACAACATGGCGCCGAAGTCAGTCCTAACGAGAACGGTGTCGAGGGAACTGGATCCCGCGATGTAGACCTGGATGCTGTGGTTGGCGCTTTGAACGATGTGGAGCTGGACGAGGCCGATTCGAATTCTTGCGACGAGATGAAGGACGATACGATACTTACTAATTGACGATGGAATATATTGACTTGTACCATGCATATGAGCGAATGAAACGACTTGTTGATTTCCAAATACATAGGATCTATTGCCTCACTTCTCCATCCAACATCCAAGGATCACGACACGGTGCTCGTGACTGTCTTTCACGTGTCCGCTTCCCCATCTCCGCTCAAGCCTCACTTTCAATGTACGGAATCCCAGTCAACTTATACCCCCTCTCACTCAGCACCGGCCTCCCACTCTTCGGCACAAGATGATGCAGATCATCCTGCTTCCCGTCTCGCAGCAGCGGCAACGCTCCCACGTGCGCCGCGTTCGGCCAGTGCGTCGTCGGCTGGCAGTCTTCGAACGCCTGCTTCTTCCGCAACAAATCTTCTTGAGTAACATCTTTGACCGGCATGTAGCAAGTATACGCTGCGAAACGAGGCCTGTCGGTTGTTGAACTGAGATTGTAGTGCGGCGTGCGAGAGTCCCAGACCACGAGGTCGCCGGGCTCCATGCAGACTTTTCCCCATTTGAGGCCTTTGGCTTCGAGCCATGAGAGGCCGGAAGGCGTGAAGCCGTACCATTCTTTCGTCCTGTTAGGGGAAGGTTGTTAGTCGTTCATTTGTGGGATGCCATAGTCACGCATCGATGACACTGCGAGACTTACCAAGCCCAAATCCGATCCGTCTCGTTCTCAAACGCCTCGTGGAACTCCTCGCTAAGCAAATGCCCGCCCTTACACACAATCAAGCCGCCGTCGTCCGGTCCGTTCGGCAGCAGATTCACCAGCCCTTGCAGACATCTGAAGCCCGGGCGCGTGCGGTCTTGGTCCTGGTGCGGCCAGGGCGAGTTCTCTTTGAGATCTTTGCGATTGGGGAACGACATGTTGACGGCGTCGAAGGAGACAATCAGGTCTTCGTCTTCGTAGACCTTTTCGAAGGCGGAGACGACGCCTGGTTCGCACCGGATCGACCACGTGAAGGTCTCGTGCGGCAGGCCGTAGCCGGCGCACATGCCTTTTTCGTTGATGATGGGGAGGTGGGAGGTGGTGATTGTGTTGGGGTTGTGGCGGTTGTAGCCTAGACCGCTAAAGAGGTGGCGTCAGTCATTTGAAACGATGATGATACTCTTGGAATATGGGTCGTACAAGTCTTCCAGGAACTTATAGAATTCATCCGCGTATTGGTCTGCTCGTTCGCGAGGAATTGCGCCTTTGATTACGGCGTAGCCGTCGCGGATTAAGTCGTCGCGGAAGTCTCCATACTTGTGGTCGGGCCCTCTGGTGAAGAGCTTGTGGGTTGGGTTTGATGTGGGAATGTATTCGATCACAGGAGGGGGAAGGTTGGGTTTGATGGAAGTGGTCTCAGTCGTGGTGGAAGTAGTGGTAGACATATTTATTGAATCGACCGCTGATGCAAGACAGTCGTTGGTGTCATCGAAGCAACCTACTTATTGACGATTGCTCTACTGCTCTATATATTGATAGATTGTTCTGTATCACACTCACCCACAGCTTGATCGGGATGGTGATTGTATTGCAAGACTGACAATCGGCGCTACACGGCTCGGTCGAGTTCGGCTCGGCTTGGAGGTATGGAACGACGATGATCAGCTGCACCTGGCGTTCTCGCTAACTATATCACATACCTACGGAAATGTGGGGTGCGGAGAGAGTTTCCATGGTAGACGAATAATGTACTAGCTGATCTTGAGTCTACGACTGCGAATCCTCTGACTGTGGGTGTGGTGATACGCATTGATACATCCACCGAGCTTGGTCATATTTAATCTACTGTACCTCCGGCATTCCCACGTGAAGGAGGATAATCCCTAGAGCTACTACAATCGGGACACAATGACGACCCAACAGTCTCGAGCAAAAAATACCAAGATCGCCGTTCTAGGCGGCGGGCCTGCGGGCATGGCAGCGGCTCTTGCTCTCATCAAAGCAGGTCACAATGTGACCGTTTACGAACGCTACAAAGAAGCACGCCCTGCTGGAAACATTCTCAATCTATGGCCACCACCGATCAAAGCTTTACGCGAGATGGGCGTCGACATCGAGAATCTCGGTGCTCCTTGTCACACAACGTTCAGGAACGCAAAAGGTCTTGTCCGTGCTGAAGTCAACTTGCCCGAGCATGTGATCCAGGAGTACGGCGGTGGCTTCATTGGATTGCTGCGACCTGACCTCTACAAGCGGATGCTGTCGGCCATGCCTGAAGGCACAATGCAATTTGGTCGCCTGGTCGATCGAATCGAAAGCGAGAGGGACTTCGTTCGCCTGCATTTCTCAGACGGCGAGGTCGAAGAAGTCGACGTATTGATCGGCGCGGACGGGATCGATTCATCTGTGCGAAAACATCTTTGGGGCGACGCTCCCAAACGACCACACAACTTGCATGTCATTGGAGGTTTCACCTTCGACGACGTGCCTCATGCCGAGACCGGAGAGGTCGTCCTGTCGCATTCGAGGACCATCCAAGGAACGTACTCGTCGATCTTGAGCGAAGGCCGCAAAGGCTTTCAGTGGTGGATGCTGGAGGCATGGTCGGACGAAAAGCCTGGTCCTGACGACTTACACGAGCATGCAAAGCAGCTGGCAACTGAGTTTAGTCCTGTCCTGAAAGACATGATCGCAAGGACTAAGCAAGAGCATTTGCAACGATGGCCCATTCGCGACCGGCCACCAATTCCGCAGTGGTCACGCGATCGCGTGACATTGGTAGGTGATGCTGCTCACCCGACATCACCGTATGCTGCTTACGGCGCGGGCATGAGCATCGTGGATGGATACTTCCTGGGTCAGTGCTTGACAGGCATAGACCTCAAAGATTCTAACGCTGTGGCGACAGCTTTGCTCAGCTACGAGTCGAAGAGGCTGAAGCACACGTCAGAACAGGTGCAGGCTGCGTACACGCTGGGCCAGATGTTCCATCACATGCCCAGTCTCTTGAGGCCGTTGAGGGACCTTGTTCTGGACAACACATGGTTGCTGCAGAGGCAAGTTGGAGAGAAGAACCCGCGTGAGATTGTTGCTCAGCTTGAGGAGATGGGACCCGGGATCGTAGTCTGATGCACGTCTGATAAACCTTCGTCTAAAAGCGCTTTGCTCTCTGCCTTGAATCCTGGACGTTCCCGTGAGATCGCTAATTGAAAGTTACGCTGTTTTGACTCACCATCTCTGAATAAATACACTCGCAGCTCTGTACCGTATGACGTGACTTCACCTGCTAAGAACGAGCTCCTGAGATGTTCACAATTAATCCTGCAGTAAAATATGCGAACGTATAATACCATTACAGTGCTACAGTATGGTGGTGTCCCAAGAGTGAGGTGTGCCATAAGATCCCGTATAATGAGCGACGCTGCACGAGTGGCTTTGAGTGTGTGGTGTGTCAGATGATAGCCACTGCATAGCGCTCGGTTCCAGTCACGCTTTACGATGCCGCCTACACAACGAGTGTTGATGTGTTCGAAAGTGCATGGTCTAGCATTCGGGGTGTTTCGGTTCGGCTCAATCCGGCTCGGTTCCAGGTTCACGGAGGTTTGACGCTAGTCGTCCACGCCACACCTCACTTGACCTGCTACCATGGTATCCCCGCAGTACATGCAACGCACGGTTGGGGACTCCTCGTGGAGACACGCGGAGACAGTGGAGGCTGGCGTGCTTAGCAGTTGTCAGAGGGTTTGAGGCTTGTGTGATTCGTGTCTGGACCTGGTCTCGGCGAGTTGCAAGGCTTCGGCATACACCCCATTGGCTTGATCAGCGGCCATCAACAGGAAAGACCACGCGGAAAGCAGTTCTCTATGCCGGTGGGGGAGCAAGGTCCGCTCTGCCACTGATCAAGAGGGTCATCGCTATATAGTATCGGGACTTCGCTTGCTGATATGACCGTGCAGCTACCACACAGCTTCTCTCCCGAATCATGGACGACAAACTCGAAGCCATCCACATCGAGGAGCAGTCGACTCACGAGAGCGATCGCACCAATACCCAGCTGTTGACCGAAGATGGAATCGTGTTGATTCCTCAGCCTACCGCAGACCCCAATGGTACACGACTCGCTTCTTCTCAGCCGCTGATCCTGAAACACCACTAATCTCAGCCCATAGACCCCCTCAATCTGCCCGCCTGGCGCAAATGGGCCATTCTCTTGCTCGTGTCGGCCTACGGCTGCACAGCAGTAGTCTTGGCCTCCGGTCTGGGACCCATCTTCCCTATGGTCAAAGCCTCTTATCCTCACGGTGGTGAAAAGACCAATGATCTGTTGACCTACCCGACATTACTGATGGGCATCGGAAATTTGATTTCCATGCCAGTGGCCATGGCTGCTGGCAGACGAGTGGTGTTCCTCACATCGATGGTCATCCTCATCGCCGGAGGACTCTGGTGCTCTCTCTCCACTAGTCTCGAAAGCCATATTGCTGGTAGAGCGATCATGTCTCTCGCAGCCGGACAAAGCGAGGCTCTCGCTCCGCTGATGATCCAGGAGATCTTCTTCCTGCACGAGAAAGGAAGAAAGCTCGGTTGGTTCATCTTCATCCAGAACATCACCAGCGGAGCTTTCTTCATCATGTCGACTTATCTCGTGGCTGCATACGGCTGGAAGTGGTGGTATGGTCTGTTCACAATCATGAACGCAGTGCTGTTGATCTTATCTCTCGTTTTCGTGTCGGAGACTTGCTACCGAGGCAGAGAAGACCAATCGCACTCTCCTTCCTCGGACAACGGCACTTCAACTCAAGATGAGAAGACGGGACAATCCAAGGCCACGACCAAATCTCGCCCAGCGCTGGACCCGGCCATGTACGGACCTCGCACATGGAGGAACGATATGCGCCTCCTCATCCGCGAAAGGAGATGGTCGATTCTTCCCACGTTCTACAAGCAAGTGCTGCAAGGCTTGTGCGTTCCCTCCATCCTCTGGCTACTCCTCCTGAACGGAGCATACCTCGGCATCTACATCTTCGATGCGGGCACATTCGCAGGCGTCCTTCTCGCCCCGCCGTACGGCCTAACATTCGAAGCCCTTGGCTACGTCCAGGCCGGCCAGATCGTCGTATGCCTCATCTTTCTGCCTCTTCTAGGCTACGGTAGCGATCTGACGATCCGTGTGATGAGCCGTCGCAATGCTGGAAAGTACAAGCCGGAGTACCGCCTCATCATGCTTGCCATTCCCTCCGTCATTGGCCTCGTCTGCGCAATTATCTACGGCCAAGTGGGCGCTCATCCGCAGTCCTGGAGCATCGCAGCACCGATAGTGTGCTACAATGCAAGCTTCTTTGCGTTCCTGGGCGCGAATGTGGTCGGTATCACATATGCCGTTGATAGCTTCCCTTCAAGAGCAGAGGCGTTCTTGGTGGTCATCTGTGCGGGACGCGGTATTATGTCGTTTGGATTGAGCTATGCGACTCTGCCATCAATCCAGGCTATCGGATATGACGGCGCCTTGAACATTCAAGGCGGGATTGCGGGAGGTTTGTCGCTGCTCGCGGTCGCGGTCTATTTCGTTAGACCCAGGCTGCGTGCACGCACGAATAAGGCTCTGGGCATTGAAGGATCTGGACTCTGATGCAATTGTGCGACACAGAAGCTTGTTGTCCCGCATTCTTTTGGAGATTGGCTGGCGTTCTCGTTGAAGAGGCAACGTAGCAGTGCAAGCTGAATTACCAGTCACTCATCCGTCTGATTGCTATCACGCTTCTGTCAATATCATGAAACGTCGAGCTCATTTGACGTTGGCGAATGAATCGACGTTCGGCAGGTATGATCTGACCGAACATCCGAGCGACCAATTGTCTAGGGAAGAGATGTGTAACTGTCATTGTAAGTTAAATGTCACGGACTCGTATTGGCATGGTCTCAATGGTAATCTGCTCACCTTGCAAATTGGATTAAAGTCAATCTCATTCGTCATGCCATCTCTGCACAAGGCAGCAAACGGGCTCCCATTCCAGTGACATTCAATCGTGATTGCGGCTTCAGTAAACCACTGTATGTTTGGCGTTTCGTGCTGACACAGCATTTCGCGAAGTCCAGGCGGTAGTACAAAGTCGAACACAGAAGGATGCGAGACGAAAAGCTGAGGCGTCGTTGGTTGGGCGAACTCTGGTATCGCGGCGTAAGTTTCCTTGGTGGGATAGAGCAACCACCTCCACAAAGCCCAGAACCAGTACATCATTGCGTATTGCGTAAATGTTGTATCAGCGTCTGTGGTCTTGATGCTTGCGATGGTTCGTGCGGCGATCTGCGATAGTAAGGGTGCGCGGTGGAAGGTGTCTGCGTTGTCCAAGGCCTCGATGTAGGGATGCGAGCCGCACAGTTCGTCGATGGCGGCACCTTTTGCGACATCATCCATAAGCTGAGCCAGCACTTCTTGGAACGGATCAGCATGCGTTGTCTTGCCGTTCAAGACACGCTGCTCCCAGATCGGAAGGGTGAAGTTGTTTTGCTGCGTCTCTTGTATATGCTTTGGGAAGTGATTCGCAGCAATGGCGCTGGAGAATGGCATGTTGCCAAAAGAGGACTGTGTGCCACGCGTCCCTGGAACGATGGACTGTCCTGGCGTGCAATGCATGTAAGATACTTGCATAAAGTATTGCCGATCGAACATTCCTGCAAGCCATGGTTTGGGCGTTGTTGATACAGCTTGTGCTGGGAGACTGGTCTCTTGGGGCTGCAGTGGTTCACCAGTCGTGCTAGCGCTGAAAGAGACCACATGTGACCTGGGACTAATTGTGTCCGTATGTTCGGTCATCGGTATCGAAGGGGGAGACATGCTATATGATTCGAACAATTCGGCTCGCGGTGCAACTGTACTGACGTCCGGTTGTCCACGAAGAGCAGTGCCGGCCAGAGTGCCAAGGTCCTCTCCCAATCTCAAACGCGCCAGAAGAATGAGGCTTTCTTGGTCCGACTTATACTTCAGCGCGTTCAAAATCTGTATGGCTTGGTCTTTGGAGATGTCAACCTCTTTCGAAGAGATCGAATCTGGTAATGGGACGATGCCGGTAGAGACATTCTCGACGGGGAAAAACGACTGCACGTCGTCAAAGCCAGTCTCGGTGGGAGATACGAGTGGGACATGCTGTATAGCTGTCACGCATTTGGCAGGCACGTCGTCCGTCAACTTGAAATCTTGTCGAGACCGGAGGTTCTCTAGCTCTCGCGTTTGTTGTTTGTACGCATCGCTCAGAGCTGAAAGCTTGCGTTTCAGCGCCACAACAGGGTGAGCGTCCGCATCGGCTGAGTAGTGACACTGTATCTTCCGATGCTCGCATGTGCGGCAAGCTGGACGGCCACCGCTGCACTAGAAGCCAACGTAGTCAGATATACGTATCTTTCGATGAAAGCAATGCACTTCAGGCTTTCACTACTAACCCGCGTCTTACTCTTCCTGCAAGCTTCGCAGGCAACCTAAATGTCGTCAGTCAATTTGCACGTCAACTCATTGGACTTGATGGTGACTTACTACGATCTGGCTACGCTTCGCCTTCGAGGAAGCTGACCTAGCGTTTGACATATCAGCCGGGCTGATCGGTACACGGTTGCAAGGTCCCATGCTAGTGGCGCCACCAATTGCAACTGCGACCGGCCATGCGGCGTACGATGGCGGTGGCAATGAAGATTCTTATGCTGATGTCCTGCAGTGTTAGAGAAGGGCAAGTGCTGTCCACGCACGTGGTGCTCTTCTTGTCGCGTATTGATGTCGATAAAGCATTAAAGATGCAGCAGTCAGGACTGAAGTCCGGCCATTGATGAGTGGCTGTCTGGAAGCGGAGACGCAACGGAGGCAACTCCAGCGCTGCGCAGTTTCGCGTTGGTGGCAAGAACGAAGCTGGCGTGCATCGACCGATCCTCGACGCCCCACCTCACCTCACCTCACCCTGTTGTGACTTGTGGCAGCTCCCACAAGGACCCTGAGCAACTCTATCTAGTACCTCTCAAATCGTTGTGCCGGATAAACCGCTCAAGCCGTGATTAGCGATCAGCCATTTCCGACTTGCATGCCATGAAGGGTCCGCGCCTACCCAACACGGCCAATGCCCACCAGCACCAGCCCTATACGAGCTTAAATCACACGCGCCACAGAATAGCAAAACTCCTGACTCGTTACGCGATACCCAATGTCCCGACGTTCATGACCATAACAACGTTACTCGCATCGATGGATCCTGAGCCCGAACCCTCGAGCCCAAATCACTATCGCTTCGTACACCTGTGGGCACATATCACCAAGATCGAGCGAGGTCTTGTGGAGCTGCGCGGCCTCCGTATGGTGAAAGCGAAGCAGAAGGCAAGAGAAAGTCGCACGATTCGAAGCCTCTTGTTACTTCGGAGAGTGTAATGCCGACACAACTATTGCAACTCATGTCGAATCTTACCCAGCAAGCTCGACTTTGCATAGCGCTTTGCGGTTACTGTTGCGCGTGCATGCTGGATTCCACGGAGATCATCTCGCGTACAAAGTGGGTTACAATGTCATCAAAAGCTCGGGAGGCGATTTAAGGTCATTTGTTATTCGGCACAGTGCAGCGTCATGCTAGATCCAGTCTCTTGGCCAGTTGCACTTTTGCTCACGGTCTCACGTCTGGGCACAGTTTCTTTCCACATTGCACGATATCTCACTCAGGCTCATAGTTACACGGTATCGTTATTGGGTTTTCGGTTAATCTGTCACAGTCGCATAGCTACGCACTTTGATGCTTCAAGCATACAAACCAAGAAGAGAATAATGAGATGGCGATGGAACTTTTCCCTTGAATATGTTCACAAAAATGCCCAAAAAATGATATGCACGCTCAAAACGCTCGACTCTTTCGAGAGAAAGAAAGACGAATCTTCCTTAACCCTCAATCAATTCACGACCTGCACACTCCCCCTGGGCGCCGCACTGACCTCCCCAAAAGCCTGTCCGACCGGCCTCTCACCCACATCCGTATCGCCAAAAACTCTCCTCAGCTCCTTACAAGCCCTCAAATAGTGCTCTCTCACACCTGGCGTAGGTTTCCAAGGGTTCGGAGCTTTATCCCAGCCGTGCGGCACGCCTTCGATCATTTTGTAGACGACGTTTTTGCCGATTTCGGGGCTGGTGAGACGGTCGCGGAAGGCCTGGCCTTCGTCGAGCAGCATGTCCCATTCGCAGGTGTGCAGGATGATTTCGTGAGGGAGACCGTTTTTGAGGAGCGCGGTGGGCGCGACGCCGGGGGAAAGGTAGGGTGAGTCGAGAGAGATGGTGTGGGGTGGGTGGAGGTAGCTGAGAATATGTTAGCATGAGAGGCATGAACGAAAGCATGGAGAGCCTTGTACGTACGATTCGTCGAACAGGTCGGTGAAAAGCGCGGGCAGCTCTTGATCTTTACGCGAGCAAGTAGCACGGCGTTGCTCGCGGGTGCGTGTGTAGTCCAATGAAGGGTACCAAGGCACGATTGCGCGGAGCGAAATGTCAGAGACTTGCTTGAGAGCGTCCTCGCGCACTTGAATGTTGTGCTTCGTTAATGGACTGCGTTTGAGAGCAGGCGCAGGTTGGGAAGGATCGAGTGTCTCGACGCGAGATTCTTGCGGAAGTTTGTTGGTGGAAGATGCGGGCGACTCGAATGGATCTTGGGAGGAGTTTGCTTGGTTCGGACGGGTTGGCTCGTCTTCGCGGGGAAAGCCCATCATTTCGTCCCAGAGGCGGAGAGGGATTGAACATGCCATGTTTGCGCCTGAACTGAAGCCGGACAGGGCGATCTTGTTCGGATCAATGCCCAGCTCTTCGGCGTGCTGGTGTACCCACATGACAGCGTCGACACCATCCTCGACCGCAGTCGGGAAGGGCATTTCTGGGGCAAGGCGATAATCGACGGCGATAACGACCGCATTGCACTCGTCCACGACTGTCGTGCACCACCTCGCATCGTCCATAGGCGAGCCCAGCGTGAAGCCACCGCCGTGGAAATTCAGGACGACAGGATAACCTCCCCACCTTCTTGTACTAGTGCCATGTTTCTTCAAGGTTTCACCCAAAGATCCAACGCTGTGCTTCCTCTGTTTGCCCTTGTCTGCCGTCTCTTCCCCATCCGACACAGGATGGTCCTTCCAAAGCAATTTCTGGGTGTTGTAGTCCATGGGCGTGTAAAAGTACATGTCGATGGTTCCTGTCTTATTGCTGATTGTCGCTGGTATGGTGCGCTTGAAGTCGTACTTGGGCGGTCTCGGCGGCGCCAGCTTGTGGAAGAACATGCCCAAACCCATGAGTACTCGCCAGAACTGCGCTTGCACGTGCAGCACCCATCGCGGCCTTGCCATCTTGTTCTTATATACAGTTTTGTGCCGCTCTTCTGGAGGTTGCGATTTGAGGTATGTGATTGTTTCGGGATCGGTGATCTTCTTCTGCTCGTGCTCCAAGAGCTTCGTCTTCGTTCGTTGGAGAGGATGGCGGAGTGGGCTCGGTTTGGGCGAAGGGGAACTGGGCGTCTCACTTGGTGTTGGGCTAAGCTCCGGGCCAGGAATATTGTCTGTCGGTCTCAGCAATTGGTCGCTAGACTCGTTGCCGTCTCCTTGCAGCTTCGAATGTCCTCGCTGGATCGGGTGCCGGATAGGGTTGTCCTGTACCGCGGTGGAGTGTGCCTCGTGGTCGTTGTCGCCAAAGTTCTTGTCGTCGTCTGTGCTATGGACCTTAGACTTCAGCCTTTCAATAGGACGTCTCAGCGATTCTGGCATGACGACTAAATACAGCAGCACAACGAAGTGCTCTGTTATGCGCTGATAGTGATAGTGAGATGTGAGATAACGAAAGTCGTGGACACGCACCAGTCGCAAAGGCGCGCAGAACAATCTGGCTGGGAAGAGAGTTAAGGGCCCGCGGGAGGGCTGTCAGACAAGCGGACGCGGCGTGATAGCCAAGCGTCGATAGGTTCCAAAGTATGAAGGACAGCCTTGGGAGACATCCATGGCATCGCTGATCTGAATGGCCGACCACCAGCGCCGCAGCCAACTCCGCCCTGATTAGGCCCTGGGCCCTAACGCACGTGCTGCGCCGTTGATTGCACGATGGAAGTGACGTCAGACTCGCTTCTAGAACAAAACTCAATACCACGTGGAGCCCTGCTATTTGAATGTCATCAACGTGTACCTCCTACTAGCACACAGTCTGCAGGCAGCCGAGATGTATCATGCTATTGCCTCTATGTCTTAACAATTATAAGCTCGGTTCATCACCCAAACACGGCCTGGCCATCCTTGGTCTCACTTGATCTTGAACTCTTGGAACGAATCCTTGTCCTCCAACGTAGCCAACCTACCACTCATGATGCTGGGGACAACAGCTTCTCCGATGAGCGTGTAGAAACCACCCTGCTCAGCGTCTTCCCTCAACACGAACGGCCGACTAGCGCCCGAAGGCACCACGATCTTGTCGCCCACTTCCATGCAAGCGGGACCCAAACCGAGAAAGCCTGCCTTCGTTTTGAAGAAGTCTCTCTCCCGAGTCTTCGCATTGTACTCGTGCAACTCCATGTTGATGTCACCAGCTGTGAATTGCGTCCCCAATGCTCTGACCTCTGCGATGTTGCGACAGCTGAGCACGTCTTTCCGCATAGGCGCGTCGAAATTGGTTCTGTTGAGATAGTAACGGTGCTTGGTGCCACGAGCATATGCGTACAAGTTGCCGAGCTCGCGAGCGACTTCAAAGTCCTTTTGAAAAGATTCTTCCTTCATATCCAACGCTGGTTGCAGTCGCGCAGGTATGAAGCGCTCTTTGTTCTCTTCACGAGAAATCTTCAGTTTCCAACGTTCCTTGATATACTCGATGTCGGCGTTGACGATTGCGTGAGGCTCTTCAGACTCTTCTGCGACGTACTTAATATCTTCATCTCTCTGATGCTCGTAAGACCTGATCACATTCTTCTCTAATGGTTTGAGTCTATTGTCAAATTCCTCAACATGGCTTCGCTGACCTTCGAGGAGATAATCGAGCAAGAGCAGTCCGATTCGAGGGTTGGTGTCAAGATCGTGCTTGGTACGTTTTTTGCTCTTGTATGAAGTGTTGAAATCATATTCTAGGCTTTCAAGGATCCAATCGATGATGTTGCCTCTGGTCTGCCGACTGTTGTATATCAAATACCCATTAGGCGACTGTTCATATCTCGGCAGATGTGCCGCTGTGGTGCGCTTCTGTATGATGTCAAAGTGCCATGCGTGACAGTGCATTGTCCGTGGGATGTCGTACTCCGTGATGCCATCTGCGGACAAGCGAGACGTTGCGGGTGAGAGTTTAACGACAGGCCTTTTCGGGAAATTACCTCTGGGCAGTCCCGCGTTGTACTTGTGTGGATCAAGCTCGTCGTCGGTCGTCGCGTCGAACATGCAACCGGTTCTGAGCATGCACGTCATATCCGGCACCCAGCTTGGCATGACTCCCGGGAGCTGGTCTTTGCCCCAAGTATGTCGTGTGGGACGTTCATCGAGTAGGACGTCTACTGTCAATGACTCCTCGATCAGGTACATGACAGCGTCTTCGATGACTCTGATCACACTGAGGTGATAGTCCGCGGGTATCGCGGCACCCGCTGCAGCCGCCATGCCCAACAACGCAAAAACTCGATCTCGCGGATCAGAGGCATTGAAAGCGCCTGTCATGGAAATGAGCTTACATAATGACCTCGGAGTCTTATCTCGTAGCTGTTCGAATGTGCCGAGAGGATTATCGTCTTTGCGGAACATACTATAAAAGTGATCCCATCTAACAGCATGCGAACTGATGTAGACTGATGGCTTGTTGGCAGAGAAGTGGAACTCTTGGATGCACCAGAGTCGTCGCCACCAGACATCAGATTTGATCGTCGATTTCTTCTGTATCTGGAGGCGTTGGAGGTCATTCCGCAGATCTTCGACAGCATTACCGTGCTCGGTCTCTGCCAGGCCAGGGGTGACGCAGAGCGTCAAGCCAGTATCGCCTTCGTCCAAAAAGGCACGCTTACATGATTTCTTCTCGGGCTGAAAGTCGCCGATCCAGATGATGGTTCTCAACGCTCTTGCGTAGATTTTGCGCATCAAAGCTAGCTGATGATTTCGCTCGTCGACATCTTGCTGGTTGATGCACAAAGCATCAATCCAGACCAGGCGATCCTCTGAAGGTACGCGGAGGCGCAAGAGGGCGCGCCACAAGTGCTCTGTCACTAGAAATCCTTTGAGGTTTCCTTCCGGAATTGCGCGAGTGGCTTCCTCGACACCCCAGCAGTACGATAAGGCCTCGTACTTCGGCGCCGTGGCAAGGCTCTCATAAATCAAAGAGCAAGAGAGAGCATCCTTGCGTTTGCCTGCGGCGATTCTCAACATTCGGATGCCATCCCCATTCTTGGCAAGCTTCTCGTAGACCTTTGATTGCGAAGCAGAGATGACTCGTGGCGTACTTTTTGGACCACCCACGCGCAGATAATTGTCCCTCAGCAGGCTGAAAGCGGAACCACTCATCTTCCCTGAATTCGAGTCATCGGAGTCGGAGTCAGGCGGTGCGATTTCCTCCTCGGCGTCCTTCTCAATATCGCTGGCGACCCGTTGAGATGAGGCATTTGTGGGCGGTGTGGTTGGCGGCGTCCGAGTATTCACAGACATGGATGCCGATGATGCTAGAGGGAGTGAAGTTCCTGTCGTGACCGCACTTGAAGGCGATGATGGTGTCGATGGGACGAAAGCTCCATTTACTTCTCGTAAGAATTCGTCTCGCACTGGGGTTGGGTCAGTGAAGCCCAATAGTAGTAGGGGGTGATCTTACCAGCGCTGCTGCTGAATTCTATCACGAATGCTGGCCATGTTTGACGAAACTCTGGATCTGCCATGGTGATTTCTGGTAAATCAGAGTCTGGAACAGGCTGCGAAGGACGTCGCCAGGGGAATAAGTTCCCGCGACCACGTCCCAGCTCTTGGACCATTGAGGATCTTCTGGTCCTGTACTTGGCTTTAACGGACTTGTGCTTGTGGACTTGCCATTCCATCCAGGTTGCAACGAGCTCAATATGCTCAATCTTCCAATTTGGCCTGTGGCCAGGCGATCCCACGCTCACTGGAATCGTTACGGACAATTTTCCGTCCAACATCCACGTTTTGATGCATTGGTCTTTTTTCTCGAGGGTATTGGATCGACCACAGTCGATAGACTTTATGTCGTAGTCGCAACTAAATGTCTTGCCACGTATCGTGGATTGGAAACGTTGATAGTCGGCGGGATGTGTGAACACGTAGGACAGCATAAGATTTTTGTGTGACGGATGGCCGTTATCAGAGCACTGAACCTTAGATGCGCTAATTACACCCGTATCGAAATCGACAGTCCGCGAAGTTTGCGTTTCGTCATTCTTCCAGATGTGATGATACCTCATTGGACTGTCGAACCTATGGCGCAACGCACGCTTATCGCTTTCATCGTACCAGGTATACTCAGTGGCATTTACTCGAAGCTGTGGTCGTAGGACTAATATTTCCGGATGGTCGTCGAGGATGATGGTTACTGAACCCTCCATCAAGACTTGCTCGCCGTCGTACTGTCTATCAACATGATGGACTGCTCGGCTGGGTACAGAAGAATCATCAAGGGCAGCGGGTCCTAGGCTTTGGCCGTCCATGAGCAGCCGTGGGCAGAATGATCGCTACCCCAGCGAGGTCAGGGCGCGGAAGGCGCTGAGCCGCGCTTTCCAATCTGGCAGTGGTGTGAACTAGAAGCGATAGACCTGGGCGGGAGCTTTCATGGTGCAGTGATACAAGAAGATGGCGACGACGCAGGTCTGGATCGAGGCGATGTCAGACATGGAGAAGGGCTTGGGCATCCTTGGACTGCATAGCGATACAGCGTGGCGTACTTTCGATATCAGGCATCATATGGCCGAGTGGAGACGCATCTGGCCAGTGTGTCACCCTCAGTGCAGCGCGGACTACACCACCATTTCTCCAGTTCCGCCAGAAGCGACCAGTAGCGAGAGTCCGATCTCGCTTAAGTACGCCTGCTGAAACATGCACAAGGGAAAGCCAGGATGCCATCGTCAGACCGTACGTTCACTGTTACATACTTTCAGTGATGTTCGCGCATCTTGAAGCAGCAGCGCGCACCGCATGTGGCGATATCGAAGACTGTATTCAGTCTTGTATAAAGGCAATTGTTGTTCTTCAGTAGCTTGCCGGGTCTGCGTACGCGATTGTGGCGTCTTCACGTGTTGAATTGGTTGGCTTGAAGTTGCACACGCGTGAGAAATCCTTGGCCATCGCGCGTCAAGCACGAGGCAAGCGTTCGCCTTCCTGCAGCCACCATCGACTATCGACCCATGCAGGTTTATTTTCGGCACAGATGCCTACTCTGCTCAGCGATTAAGGCATAGTATTAATACTATTGACAGTTGGTATCCGAATGTAGCTGACCTCGCCACCGCTGCGTCAGCAGCATCCGCCTCACCGGTAGACCATTTGCTCAGCTGGTTGGCTGGACGCATGCATATGCATAGATAGGCGAGGCCGCACCCTCTTTGAGAAATTGGAAAGCGACACGACCGGATCCATGGTCCGGGACACTCCCTTTTCCTGGAAACCAGAATGCTACTAGATCGCGGGCTGACTCGTTGGATGATTACAATACTGTAGCACTTGTTGCTATGCTAAAGTGCCATCCAGTGCCATTCGCCTTGTCGAATCATCACAGCGCTTACTATGGGCCAAGCTGGCAGCTCCTTCTTTTGGCCAGGCAGAGATCCAGAGGCACCTGGAGCTGGAAAAGTGAGAAACGTCGATGAACATCTTCGTGGAGTGCGACTTACGTGATTCCAGACGCTCGAACGAGCTCGCAGACAATTTATCAAGAATGTCGATAGATCTGGGTTCAACTGGCTGGTCTTCATCGTCGCTGCCTCTGGATTCTTCACAGATTCATACAATCTTTTCGCGTCTAACGTCGTACTCCCAGCACTGGAAGAAGTGTATTGGGACGGGGAGGAGCACGAGACGACATCGTTGTACTTCAACCTGGCGACCCTGGTGGCATCGGCTGTTGGTCAGCTTGCTTTTGGTTACTTCGCGGACCGAAACGGACGAAGATCACTTTATGGCGTCGAGCTCATGATCGTCATCACGAGCACCGTGGGAATGCTCCAATGCTCGAATGGGTTTCAACTCACAGAAGATGGTAGACCTACGCAACACACATGGAACATCGACGGTTGGATTTTCTTCTGGCGTGTTCTCATGGGCATAGGTATTGGCGCAGGTAAGTTCCGGTGACCGTATCGATTTTTCCGGCGACACACTCATCAGACATCAAGAATATCCCCTCAGCGCATGCATCGCCGCCGAGTGGTCGTCCACAGAAGCTAGAGGTCGCATGCTTGCCATGGTGTTTTTCATGCAACCGCTCGGTCAGCTGTGCGTATATGGCGCAGGTTTGACATCGCTTCGAATCTTCGGCAGCTCTAAGGTGGACATCGACAAACAGTGGAGATATGTGGTCGGTATTGGGACTCTTCCTACACTCCTGGCACTTGGCTTCCGACTCTTCATGCCTGAGAGCGGCAGATACACATATGATGTGTTACGAACAGTACCTCATCGCAATGCCGAAAGTAACACCAGTACGGCTCCGCCGAATGACTCCGATGCCTCAACTCAAGTGCAAAACTCCGAAAATGAAGACGAAACGGCGGATCAGATCTCCCTTGCTAAAATCCGGCGTTTTCTGTTCCACGAAGGCTATTGGCGTGACTTATTTGGAACCTCTATGTGCTGGCTACTCTTAGACTTTGCCTTTTGTAAGTCCAATTTCATCGAACGATTCGCATTGGTCTTCAAACGAAGACTCTGGGGACACAAAGCCACGTTATGGGCGGCGCCAGAGACTGACTAGTGTGCAGATGGACTTGGTTTCAGTGCTCCAAAGATGCTGAGGATTCTATGGTCTGATGTGACAATCGACGATCCCAGCTCGTCTCCAAACGATAGATTCCGCACGAACATGACCAACGGCATCTATACATATCCTATTGCCGCAATCCTGGGTTCCATCGCAATCATCGCATCTATCGACTGGGTCAACCGCAAGCATCTGCTCACGTTTACGTTCTGCTTGCTCGCCGCTGTCTTGGCTATAGCCGCTGGCAGCTTCGAGAAGCTGTCTGCTCAACCGAGTCCACACTACATTCTCGTCGTGTTGTGGAACTTGATATCATTCTTGTTTAGCGCTGGTCCGAACACGTTGACATTTGTTGTAAGTTCATGGCCTCTACTTACGCTTGCGCAGTGCTTATAGCATTCCGATCAGGAAACCCACTGACGCCCTCAAGATCCCAGCAGAAGCCTTCCCTACCAAATTCCGTTGTACACTTTACGGCATCGCTGCCGCTTTTGGCAAGCTCGGCGCCATCTTCGTGCAAATCGTAATTCTTAAGACAAGAATCTTCAGAGGCGACGACAACGACCAACTTACAAGCAAGGTTCAATGGCTTCTGGGGTCTTTCGCGGTCTGCATGGTGCTGGGTGCATTGTGCTCTCACTTCTTCATACCCAAGGTGCAACATCGTTCGATGTCAGAGGGTACAAGGGAAGTATGGCTATGCGGCGTTCGGACAGTGCCTCTCTATGTCAACATACCCTTGCAAGAGCTGCCTCAGCCGCTTCATTCGAGAGGAAGGAGGCCTGCGGCCATTGTTGGGGAAGAACTGCAAACTGTACCTGTATCTACGTAGAAACCTCAGAACTTGTTTTTGTGTTTTTGTTCAGACACGTATAATTCGGCTTACTGTAGGTCTGTCGGTTCCCCCTGGATCAATGACCAAATCACTACCACATGCGAGCGTAGGTAAGTGAAAGTTGGGCATCCTGTCGGCTAAACTATAATCACAAGCATTGAACTAGGCGAGTAGTACTAGAGCGGGTGATCATCTGGGAAGTATGTTTGTGGTACTCTCTGCTCGCCCGGCCAATGTTCCAGTTGTGTGCTGCTTGTACAGTACTAGTTGATAAGTGCACATGCCTCGATATCGCATCCTGTCAACATCGGCAGTCATAAGTACAAATGCCGTGACCCATACCTCTTAGAGTGTAGAAAAGCCACCGAGACGATCCTTTGGATGTTGGCAAGGACCTACCTTCAGCGTTCACTATCAGAAAGTGACACGTGCCGCTGAGATGCCATATGCAGACTTTCTTTTCTGACCTCTTTCTTTAACCCAAAAAGTATATGGTCACATTCGCTAACTACGATGCAGATGCGCAATCCCCTGCCATGTCTTTGTGCTAACCACCATAAGATTGGTTCTCGAAGTCTCGGTCTGACTTTGCCGTCGTTATGTGGCGTCGGCAAGTGCATAAATAACAAGCTTTCTTCGAGCAAGGCATAGTCCGCCTGCCTGGACGTGTATGTCCTCGAGCTGCCTACTCTCTCTTGATGTCATTGAGCTCGAGGAATCCAGTCCCAGCACATCGCTCACACTTCTTGCGCTGGCGGTGCTTCTCGCGGCAGCGACGTGACTCATATAGACATTCTGGATCGCGTAGCACAGCGACGAAAATTGCAAGCATGCCGACGTTGAAGGCCAGAAAGAGGAGACAGAGCACTAATGCCGTAGGTGGTTGAAGAAGGTACTTCCAGCCTCCTGGACCGGCGACACCAGCGAGCCAGCTATTGAGCTTAGAAGGAAAGCATGGCCATCCACCATCGTCCTCAGAGTCGAGTGGCATATCCGTGTCAGCGCAGACATTAGACATCGCTCCCCCGAACTCGACGACATAGCCGAAAGTCAGCCACGTCGGTAGCGAGATACGATGATAGCGGAAGTAAAGGTTCACAGCTATGTTTCCGACCCATGCCATAGGGACAAGCGGCACAGACGTCTCGAAAGGCAAGCCTAGGTCGAAGTACCAGCTGATTGCTTCTTTACAGATAACGAGCAGGAAGATCAGTGCTGTACCAATCCAAAGGCCCGCAAATAGGGTGTCATCAAACCCCGTCAAGTTTTCTGACATGATGAGAGGAAGCAGATCCGCGTGGTTGGAGTGCCGGCCAGTAGACGACAAAAGGACCAGGCCAGATATGTGCGAATCGGGTTATTCGTTGTCGAAGGTCGTGATGTCTGCTTGGTTGATGCTGTGACTGCAGTGTCAGCAGGTGCGTGCGAGCGAAGAGACGTGGATTGCTCTACAGCAGTACAAAAAAGAGCTCATTCCGCGCCCTCGTCTGGACTTTATGGAACTCGATTTGGCCCGCGCATGCAGACTTCAATGGGTGCACGAGATGCCCGACCACTAGTAGCTAGTCAAAAGGTAATTCTTCGAATCACAGTATCCATGGCTAATATTGCAATATTGCATTGATAAGTCAGCAACTACAAACTAATTCTAGTTGGCCCGTTCCAATAGGCTTTGACAAATTGGAACTGTGGTGGTCATCAAGCTTGCCATAAAATTATTGATTCCAATCGCCTAACGAATGTTCTCACAAACGGTTTCAGTAGTATGGCCGCAGGTGTTGCACATTAGATCTGCCTCCTAGAGCTTGTCGGAATTCATTGATGTCTTGGGTAGAGGCCCGGAGGGCGTGAGATTTCTGTCCTCCTTGAGAAAAATCTTGCAGCGATTGTCGACGAAAACCTGGAGGTATGCCTGTGTTGACTCGATGATGCTCAAATCTTGGCTTATAACGGAAAGCTCATGGTTCCGCCCTTTTCATGCGTTTCAAAATCCACCCCAGTCCATCAGTATTGACTGGACACTCGTGGGCGTCGACCGAATAAAGGACTAGAGTGGAGACATAATGGCAATGATTAAGCTGACCGTGACCACGCCCACAGAGCCGATGTGGACGATAGCTGCTCCCTCTGAGCCACTCACTGCTGCGGCGTCATCACAAGTCTGCTTGCCGTGAGTCTTGAGCGACGATATGGCGGAGCCGATAGAGAAACTCATAATGCGTCCAGGCAAGGTAGAGCAAGAACCTCTCTCGTCGCTTCGGCAATTCCACTGGAAATACGATGCCGTGTCTTGACCTTCGATCGGAAATCCATTTCCTTCTTTGCAGTCCCGTTCTGAATATATGGACAGGTCTCTTAGTGCCAAAATATAGGATTCTTCACCGTGGACGTCAGTTGTCTGCTGATACCAGACCTGGGAGTAATTTGCCTGGCTGTCATATTTGTGGCTGTTGAGTGTAGAGCCGTTGAGGAGGTTCGAATCGAGTGTATTAAGTCCGGTCAGGTTACGAGTCGAAGTCTGGCCTGAAGAAGGAAAATTATCGGAGAATATGTCGTCGAGATTGTAGCAGACTCCTATGCCAAGTTCACCTTTAGGAGATACTGAGGTCGTGAATCCAGGACTTTGTGTATGAACATCACACGTGTCTGCCTGGTCGCGCGTAAAACTGATGGTGATATTCCTTTACAATTGTCAGTCCGATCGTATCGTATATATGTCGGTGTGATGACCTCACTTCGACCAAACCAACGGAATACAAGTCAATAGCAGCTGCGCTGCTACTACAGCTCTGAAGATCATATTAAATGGTATTGTCTTGGGCTCAGACAAGGTCAATATGGTTGTACTGTAGGTCAACTGAAGAGAGAAATGTTAATAAGGGTCCCACTCCACGACTGGGAATGAGCACTTATAGGATTGAGATGCGCGTACTATGATAGCACACCCAACCCCTCAGCCAATCTCGGCCTCAGCTGGGAGCAGGCTTTGGAACGGCAATGATAAATCACTGTGTGAGACGGGTCCAATAAAGGTGCATGCAACGGTCCGGAAGAAAGCGATGTCACTGCCGGGCTAAGCGCAGCTACAAACCCTGTTTCCACTAACGATCCTTCAGGTTTCGAGATGACGCCCCTGGATTGGCCGCCAAATACTATGGCATTACTTCTGCAAGACTGATACATCTATACAATCATCATGATGGATTTATATAAGCTCGTCATACTTCTTAAAGTCCCAACAACATAGCAACAGCCAAGCCGATCGCCATAGCACCAGTGCCTCTCGCGTAAATATTTGCTGCTGCTCCAGAAACGCCGATGGCCTTAACATCCTCACACTTCTTCCTCCCGTTCTTCTCCCAGAAGGGTCTTGCAGAACTAATCGAGAAGCTTAAAATGGGTCCAGGTAGTGGGTAGCAAGATCCACCTTCGTCGCTTCGACAGTTTTGTACATAGTGCGGTGTTTGGCTTGCTGTTTGTCGACAATCGCGTTCCAGATAAATGGCCAACTCTCTACTGGCTAGACGATCTGACTCCTGCCGAGTCACTTGCGTGGTTTGCTGGTACCATAGCTGGGAGTAGTTGGTCTGACTGCTGAACAGGTGGCTGTTAAGCGTGGACCCATTGAGAGGATTTGGGTTGGCTTGAGTCGAATTTCGACTTGACGTCGTGCTGAAGAATGGGAAGTCATCAGAAAAGATGTCTTCGAGGTTGTAACAGGCTCCTGAGAAGGCGTCTGTTCCTGGTATAACCCAGGTCGTGAAGCTAGGGCTTTTCGAATGATCGCAGGTCTCTGCCTGGCCAGCAGTGAAGGCTACCGTGATGTTCCTGGTGATATATCAGCCTATGATTTATCACGAAGCGTCTGCAGTATCGTACTGTGCCCATGCTAGAGGAACTGAAACGGTTAATATCGCGAAAGATAATATCTTGCGGACCATGTTTTGATAGCTTGGATCCGGTGGACTTGGTCACAGTTGATTGTCGAGGGATCTTCTCGAAATATGGCAAGTCTTGATGCGAAGTCTGCTCATTTGTATGAAGTTGAAGTCTTCAAAGTACAAAGCCTGGATCTCGCTGGTGGGGACTACTCCGACCTGATAAAACCTTCATCCATGACTCGTCCAATGTTTGAAAACGTTGTGTTTCGGCGAGTCCAGATGTTGGTTAAATCCTGCGGCAACAGAGCCCAACACCCTGTGGGCGGCACTTCACCAGGATTTCTGCAATCTAAACCAGGGTGGCTGTACATGGGTCAGAGCTTCTCAGAAAGCGACAGATCTCAAACAAGTTGTGGAGTCTGGCGTTGGAGTACGGCGCTACGGAGGTACAGTAAATGCCACATGACGGAGCATAACTCCGTGGCTGATAATGCGCATCGCCTATGAATGGTTGAATGGCACACCGACCGAATCGTGAGGTCACGAGAAGGCAACAGACCCTCTGCTTTCATGCAACAGTGTGGCGTAGAACAACGAGTCACGAAATTACACTATGTATAGTCTGGACTAAGCACTGCCGCTTTGCTTGTTCCCGCCAAGGAATCCTTCAAGTCGCACCATTAGCTGACTACGCCTCGCCAAATACATCCTTGTCTCGCTAACTACAACCGAAGACGCCGCAACTTATTGGACTACATACACCCCTAAGAAATCTGAGCCCCGCCCACGTGTACTCGCATCTCACGAGAACGAGCTTTGGGGAGATTGTACGGATATGATGAAAAGATTTGGCAATGGAAATTACACGATTTGCAGGAAGATTCTTCCCATAGGTCTAAGCCGTGCTTTCTGTGCTTCAGAATACGCGCGCGGTTGGCCGTTCTGCGGACGCTAGTTACACGCTACGAATCCTGGATCCCATGCAGGCTTCACATCAATCCTCGTCTTTACTTAGGCGAAGCATCCGCGGATAGTACTTCCTCGAAGTGTCGGTCCTGTTCGACGGCAATAGCCTCGACAGGTCAAACCCTGGTTGTCGTTGGCGGCTCTCTCGGTGAGATAACAATTGTCCGAACATTCTCTGGCTACACAAATCACGTCAGGGCTAGGTCAAATTGACAATCAGCTCCAACGTACCGCTATCGAAGGCTTGTCCTATGAGGTCGCCTTGTGTATCAACACCGTCTTCGCAGAACAACAAATCGTTGTCTTGTCTGCTGATCAGGTGTGGACGTGCTGCCGCCAAAGCAACTAGGCCCAGTAAGCTCAGACTGATCTTCATCTTTATCTTTGAAGGATACTGGGTTGTGATTTTGTTGATATGATGGAGCAGTTGCTGGATACGAGTACTCTGTTGCGATCTGCGTATGCCTTGTGTAAAAAAAAGGGGTTAAGATGAATGAAGCCACAATTAAAAGACAAGTCTTTCGAGGGATGAGTGTTGTGTAGGCTCGAACTATATAGGTGGTGGATAGGTCGCCCGTGAACCTCCACAAATAGCTCTCCCAAGACCAGTCCCATGCGATAACACCGGGCTCGGCCACTTCGAGAATGAGGCGTAGCTGAATCAAACCGATCTTGCAACATGCGAGGCGCCTAGAGCCTCTGAGGACATGGAGTGTTGGGATCCATTAAGGGTGACTGATGGAAGTCTTCGCATGGCGCGCCTGAATCGCACCAATTCCCCCGTTGATAGACTTTCGAGTCATCAATCAATTCCATCTAGGAGCTACTGGTCCACTCTCCAACAATCGTATATAGGACTTGTTGGCGGCACAGCAAGTTCCAAAGCAGCGATTCCTGGGCCGTAGCCAGCGCTAAGGCCAACTATGAGGCTTAGCCATTTCATGTTCAAGACAGAGGATTGTTATCAGGATGCGCTAGGGTTTTTGATGCCATTGATACACACTCTCAATGGCAGATACCATTGAACAATTGCGCAGCAGGTCGGGCATGTGCAGGGATACTGCGAAGGATATTGAAATGAGCACGCATCACATTACATCCTCCTAGGCGGCCGCCTCGCGTTGCGATGTGTTGGGTTGGATGAGGCGCAGTGAGCAAGTCGCTTCCCAAACTTGTAATGGCATTGTTTGAAGGCTGGTCCGCTGGTATTATATAGAGATAGAATGCCGACATGTTGGCTTTTGGCTACCGTATAAGAATTGCTCGCCCGAAGGACATACATCCTGTCGAACATCTTCTCTCGTGTACAAAAACGCCATTCGAACACCCTGCAACACTTGTATTATCATTTATTTTCCAACGCTGAAATGGCAGAAGCAGCAATCGAAACTATTGGTTTGATCTCTGGTATCATGGGCATCGTTGACTTCACCGAAGGTCTTGTGCCAGACAAGCCTGCAGAAGGCACTGTGGTTAGAATTAAAGCAGGACTTGGATCAGCTCTTGACGATACAGGTGGTTGGGTAAGGTTTAGTATGATTGAGGCTTTACGTGATATACTGCGAGCTGACACTCACTTCAGGGCGGTCAAATCAGCGCTGTGTACGGCTATGGCTGGGGCAACGAGTACATTGGGAAGAGCGACAACCACGTCGTCAGGAAGGGTGATGACCACACCTTCACGATCGATCAAAATTCCGCTGGAATGCAGGCCGGTTATATCAGCGTGGCGAACGATAACGATGGTACTTGCATCGCATGGATCACCGTTTCGCAACATGATGGCTCAGACACTGGTGGTGCATGGACTGGAGATGTCGGCAAAGAGTGTGGACAACGTTGGTACGCAAGTGACCAGCATGCTGGGACCGTGACGGACGAGAACGGCGCAACGGTGGAATATATCCCCGCTTGTAAGACAACACCATGGCAGATTTGATGGATTTTGCAGCTCGCTGATCGATACATGCAGGCACTTGGATCGACAAGAACTTCACCGACGGTATGTGTGGGATTGCATCCGTGGTGTCAACTACCTCCAGAATACTAACGACAATTCAACAGGCACCTTGAGCGCTGCACTCAAGTTCAGCGTGGGAGCGTACGGGAAGGATGTGAAGTCTACCTACGACGCTGGATCCTGGTGTGAATCAACGATCTGGGCAGAGGACTCGAATGCAATAGCTGGTGAGTGAGAGCACTTCCCGATCCCCCAAGTCATAGCAATGAGATAGCTAACAGATTGTTTGACAGCTGCGCCCGCCGGAAAGCGTTCCCTTCCAGAACGACCGGACGAGATGTTGGAGCGTCTTGTCGACGCAGGTCTGCTTTCTCGGGGCACTACAGCCGAAGAACTTTGCGGCAGTGAAACTTCCTGGGGCCCAGACTACATTGGTTCAGACAAGAAGTTCTGCGATATGGGTACCAAGAAGATTTCGCCACTGTGCGAGCTGGAGGAAGTTGACGGTTGTGTCGATTTTGACGAGACCAACCTAGCCATCAAGAAGCGTTCAACAGTCGCTCGTAGGATGGTGAAGAGCCATCACAAGTCGTACAAGACGTACACTCAATATGGCAAGAAGGCGCCGTCTGGCGTGTGAGGAAGACAGATGCAGCGACCGCAGATCAAAGAGACATACGCAAGGTTATTGTAAGAAATGGTTCTCGTTGGATACATTTTCATACAGTTTATGATGTCGTATGTAGCAGGTCGAATACTCAACATCATATCTGCCAGGAGTAGCAGAAGTTGAGACCGTCCACTTAGAACTGCTTGATGCGCCAAGTCTGACATCCGCCATCTTTTCCGTAGTTCGCAGTGACCTTGTTATTCTTGTTCATGTTCATGCACATATTGAAGAAGTTATCGAAGCACCAGTTCGACGGCACCCATTGCGGAGGCTTGCAGTTACCTATGATGTAATCTGTTAACTTGACTGTCATGGCTATCAAGGCTAGATTTACTCACCTCTGATCCAGACCGAGATTTTGCCTTTCTTTGACCATGCACCATCCCTAGCCTTCTGTGAAGGAACGACCTGCTGCGACTTAGCAACGCTGTTGATCACGACTTCGTCTATGAGGTCACTTACCATGTTGTTGTTCTTGAAGCAGAACGTTTCAATGGCATTGCCAACGTCTCGGTTCTTGTTGAAACAGTTGAAACGATCGCTTTTCTGTGGACGATTCCATGCGTCTGCACTCTGCACAAGGCAGAGGCAGGCAATCGCAACCAGGAAACAAGCGAAGAGTCCCTTCATAGCTTCGAATGTAGTCTTTGCAACGATATGCTAGTATTAGTCCAAGTGCTTGAGACCAGACCACGAAGGGTAGACGTCAGTCAAAGTAGCTCTGGGCCAAGCAGCTCAGGCGCTGCCAAGATTCCAGCATTGTTCATTCGTCTCTACTACACCACCGCATAAGACTGTTAGTGTGTACATCTACAGCTGTACGGCACAAAGCGAACAATTGGTCGTATTGTGGTGTTTCGCTTGCGATCGACCGGACTGGTGTTAATATTGTTCGTGACAAACAAAGACAACATGCACTGCTTAGTGTGCTCCACAGCACAGGCGCCGCACCTGCGCAACCGGCCGTTCGCACTGCGGCGTGCGTGATACGGAGGTAGTAAAGCATTGTATTGGAAGCAATAGTCCGTATTGGCAGCGAGATGCGCAGTGGCCCAATTAATGGCCTATGCTTGCAGAAAGCATAAGTGGCGCGTCTGTGTCGGGCTAGACGCCGTGATAAACGATGAAGACACGATGGCTGTGACTTGTTGCAATTGACAAGGCGAGGCAAGGCATCGCTCGCTCGTCACAAGCTGTGACGGTCATCACGGCTGCGCTCGGAGCATTTCTGGTGTGCCGGATGCGATGGATGCCGCGCGACGCGGTGTGATGTCTTGGCAGTGTTGCGTGTTACACTATCTCTATGGTGTAATTGCAAAGCCTGTTCATGGAAATGCTTTCAGATGGGAGTCAAGCAGCTTGATAGTCCAGACCAGTGCAAAATATATCTTGTTCGCGGAATCAAACCATGATGACTGCTCCGGTCGTTGTTGAGAGGTGACGCGGCCACGCGAGAACGAGGCCTTTAAGCTTCGGCAAGACGCCAAAGGATCGGCCCATCGAAGTCAATTCTCGTGCATACGAACACGATTGGCCTCGCTAAGGTACCTCGTACCAAGATGGGTCTGCCCCTTGACGACACTGCACGCGAAGAATCGTAGGCAGCAGACTGCAGCTTCACCAGTCACTCTTTCCATACCCTCACACACAGAGACAGGACTCGGACAGCCGCCCAGACGTGTCAAGGGCAGCGGCTGTACATGTCTATCGCTTCTCCAGCGCGATAATGCGCTCCTCTTTGGTGGAGGCTTCGGCATGGGCAAGAGCCTTGGTCCTCTTGTTGTCTGTCTTTACCACTCTCGCCCTGGCCGATGTCGAATTTACCGAGCCTTCAGCTGGCGCGAATCTGTCTGCAGGTCTGATTGATGTACGATGGGAAGACTCAGGCATCAAGCCTCCCATATCAGAGCTCACTCAATACACTCTCTCGTTGATGGTGGGAGGCAACGACCTCGATGACATGGTATGCACGCCCACCAGATCCCTGTATGCAGCCCTAAAGCTAATGTTCGTGTCAGCAACCTTTGGCAACCTTTGAATCCCAAGGCTCATTCTCCACCGGATATTCAGTGCAAGGCACGATACCTGCGGGTATTGCTGCCGAATTACCAAATGGCTTGTAAGCTTAACGTCGACCTGCGCATGCAATCCTTACGCTGACCACATTGACAAGCTTCTTCCGAATGACATCCACAAAACAAGCTGGCGGCGTGTTGATCAATTACTCCGACCGTTTCAGCATCAATAACTTATCCGGTGAATCTGCATTGAAAATCAAGCAAGCCGTTCTCGCCCTGAACGGCGACACCGACGGACCTTCTGCTGAAGGTAACGATGCCTCGACGGATGCCAGTAGCACAACTACGTCCGGAGAATCTGCCAGCACGACTACGAGCAGCATACTAGATGCCACCACCACTACCAGCGACGTCACTACAACTCACTTCACGCACACAGAAACCTCAGACACAGCGCCAGCGGAATCTACGGAAATCCTGGAAGAAGGCAACTCATCCTCTGGTCTATCCAAAGGCGCCGTCGCCGGCATAGCAGTGGCAGTGACCGCCATCATCATGGGATCATTCGCAACGATCGTTCTGTTCATCTACAAGCGCAAGCGGAAGGCTCAAATCGAGGTCGAAGAAATCGAACCGGGGAGTCCCTTTTCTCAGAAGGCCATGAGCGAGCTTTCTGCCGAAGAGCTCGTGCCGCCGAAGGCGTTGCGCACGCGAACTACGGAACTAAGTTCGGAAACTATGATATATGAAGCCGGTCCTGGAGAACGGCCGCCTGAACTGGACTGTATGACTACTTTCCGAGCGGAGCTGGAAGGGAGTCAGCCTTCGACGCCGAAGTGAGCGCGGGCTTGTATACAAGTAATATTTTATATTTGTGTAAGAAAAAAATGGCAAACGAGGGTCCACCTTCAGCGCAAACTTCAGATCGATTGACTGTCTATTGTGGTCATATGAAAGTGGTTGACGAATCTGACGAACCTTCTCTAGACCGGTATATGTTACGGCAAGCGAGAATTGAAAGCATTGATATCGTGGCAGTCCTGTTCCCGTGTCATGAAGCGAAAAGGTGACCATCACTTTGGCGTCTATACTTCGCTAAACGACTTTTAGACCCTGTTTACTCTTGCGCCATTCGGGTTTGACAACTCTATGCTCGGCAAAGCTCCATCCACCTCATCACCTACCACCAATCTGACCCTTGGGAAGCGGCGGCACCCAAGCCATCACCAGATTAAACCCAATAATCATACACCCCATGATCCAAAAGCTCTCAGCATAGTCCGTTCCGTGGAAGCGGAACAGAATCGCAAAAATAACACCGCCAAGATTTCCCATCGCACCAACAGTGCCGCTCAAAACGCCGTTGGCATGAGGGTGTACATGCGGCACCAGGGCGAAGTTGGCGCCATTGCCAGCTTCGAGGAAGAAGGCCATGCCGGCGATCAGACCAAACATGGTCGATTCGTCTTGAGGGTTGAGAAGGCCGATGGCAATGAGGAAGGCGCCGGAGATGATGCCGACAAAGAGAATCCAGCCTTTCTTCAGCCAGAGGTTGGTGGAGACGTGTTTGTACAGAAGATCGCTGATGATGCCTCCTAGTGGTCTGTAGGATACAATGTCAGTCATGTTGCAGCGGGGTTTTGGTGTCGATATGGGTAATGTACCTGGTGACTACGTTGAGCAAGCCAAACATGCTGCCCCATCGGCCTGCGCCGGTCTGGCCAAGGTATGGGAAGTTCTTGAGGTAATACGCGGCGATGTAACTGTTGATGGCGAGTTCGCTGTAACATGTTAGCGCGGAACGGCATGCGATTAATGAATTTCGAGGCTTACCCTCCAAAAGAACAGATATAGGTGCAGCAGTGGAAAGCGGTCTGTAGCGAGAAGATGACTCGCATCATCTCTTTGCCTGTTGGTGCAACCACAATCTCGCCTCTAGCCACAGCCTCCATCTCCTCCTTGGACATGTGTGCTTCAGTCACGCTACCAGTACCGTAGTCGACATTTGAGGCACTGCGACTTGCAGTCTTCTCACCTTTCTCCACATCACTGCCTACCGAGAAGTCAGACTTCTCAGCCTGCTCCGGCGGCGGTGAAGCATTCGGCGTAGGATCGACGTGTGCATGTAAGAGAGCCTGTGTTGCTTGGTGGCGCTCACTCCATTTGCCGGTCGGCGTGTCGACGCAGAGGAAGAACATGCCAGCAGCTGTGACGCAGATGAGGATGAAGGGTACGATGAACGCAACGCGCCAGGCTTGGGAGGATGTCAAGCCTTGATCAATTTTGAGCGAGTCGTAGATAATTGGCATGAGAAAATATGTGATGCCACCACCAGAGTTGCCCCAGCCGCCGATCAAAGCGTTCGATGTTCCGACGACGTTCTTATCGAAGAAGCCGGTGGACCAGACTTGGCATGGCACGAAGGTGCCTCCTAGGATGCCGACAAAGAATCGTAATGCGATGAGCCCAGAGACGTTGGTTACTAGGCCGGCCATTGCGGTCGGAATGGCGCCTGCTAGAAGTACACCGATGTATGTCCATCGTGGACCGAATCGATCACAAAGCGGACCCGCAACGAATCGCACAACAAGAGTTCCGGTCAACGCCGCGATGTTTGAGTTGGCGATGTCGGTCTGCTGCAGATTGAGATCCTCTTTGATTGATTTTGTCAAAAGAGGAGGAAAGGCGTACCTGGGCAAGTGTTAGCTGTGGGTCCCGTGTAGTAAGCAATGAAGATATGTTCCCTACCAACTCCAGAAGGCGATGAAGAATCCCCACCAAGAGAAGAAGAATACTCTTCCATACTGGTTGACAGGATTGAAGACCGGGATGGATCTAGCCTTCCTGTTAATGGGGTTGATGACCGGTGCGGTCCACAGGACCGATGGCGAGAACATGATGGAAAGCAAAGTTCAAGTTACACAGGCTTATTGTAGCTGTCAGCAGCCGAAGTTCTCACCTTCGAAGTATGCTGCGACCTTATATAGACAGACTGCTTCCCGGTCACACTTGGCACCACGCCCACGATCAAGCGCAACGGCACATCTTCATTGACATGGAAAAGGCGAAAGCAAATCCAGATTGACAGCCAAGTAATCTGGGCGTTCACAGTAAAGAGCGCATCCTCGAAATCTCCCGTCATCGAAGTCTTTCAGCCTCTCAGGATTGGTGCACCGCAGCGTGTGGCTGCGTACCTATCACTTGGGAGCAGCGCATGGAAGGCGCGTGTTTTTGTGCTTCTCCGGGGAGCAGGCGCCTGGGGAATTTGTAATGCAGTGACCATGGCGAGCATGGCACAGCATATGGGCTACACAAAGACTGATACCGTGAAGTCAGGCTTCAACTATGGTTTGCGGTAAGGAAAGCACAAGAGCCTTATCTCTGGGCAGTCGTGAGCAGCGGCGGCTTGTTATTTGAGGCGTTCCTCACTATCACTTGGCAACGGACGATCTTTCTTTTTTTCCTCGGTGACAGTGGTATTGGAGACTTCATGGAGAACGAAGGTAGGGAACAGAACATCTCCGGGTTAGCCATAGTTTCAGTAAGGATGCCCAGTACTTCATTCGACAGATCGTGAATCTAGGCACTCCAGAGACACGTGCAGGACCACTTGCAGAGTCGCTGTGACCTGAGCCGTCAACCAATCGTATGAAGACGACAGCATTATTGGCAACCAGTCAAATGCACGCGGAAATGCGCTCCGAAGAGTGTTATCTTCACATTCCATACGATATTCCCAAAGCGGAAGGGCTCTATCAAAAGCGGGTCTGAAATATGTATGCCTGAGGCATTTTGTCAATCCAACTATCTTCAACTTGGATCACTTGTCTCTTGAAGACAGGTATAACGACAGATTGATTGTCTCGACCCGTGCTAGTCTTTGGTTTCAATTCGGCTCAGTTTCGCTAGACCTTGGATGAAAGCCGTACCATAATCTTTAGGCCACAGCATCTACAGCCTACAGGCTGAGGCGTTGGCGTAGACAGCTTCGATTTGCAGAATAAGCTTCTTTATTGATGCATTCCTTACAGATTCGTCGTGGTCAAGTCCTTGGTCGTCACCTTCTGGGCAGTTCCAGTCTTGCGGCCTCGTATTATCGCCGCAGTGCTACATTGATGATTGCACCGGTGCAGACCAATTCGGCAGCGCTGCTGACTGGCATGATCGGTCGTCAGTCGATGTCGCAGAAACGCAAGGCTCATTGACATCGATCTTATGGCTGTTGTTGAGTCTGCATTTGACCCCATGAGCCTTCGCTGTAGAATCTTGCGGCAGCCAGCAGATCCCACTGTGATCATATGTGTGGCACCCACGTTTGTTCGTCTTGAACGCGATCACCTCATTCATCCATCTGCCATGCATATTCCAGATCTTTGCGATCTTTAGCAGCATTCCTGGCCGCAAACCATTTCTTCTCGAACCCGTTCGATCGATCAACGCCATCCCACCTCCAGCCGGGCCGTATGCCATATCGATTGGGCTCCGCTGCTCCCAAATAGCTCTTCCCAGTGGCCTTGCTCTTACCGCTTTTCGCCTTCCCTGATGACTTCTTCGTTGCCAGTAGTTGCGCCATGGGGTCGTTCCATCTCTGTTTCTCCTTGAGCTCGTCGTTCATAGCTTCATCGTCCGCGTGTCGTGCAACTCCTTGAACCTTGATATCCCTAAGAGCTTGCATCCTTTCCTCCTTCTCTCGCCTCTGCACATCGCCTTTGCGGCTTTCGAGCTCCTCCTGCTTCTTCCTCTCTTCTTCCTCGGCCTTTGCCCGCAACTCAGCCCTCTTCATAGCCACATTGATGATGCGACCAGATGCATCACGATAGATTGTCTCTTGTGCTTTTCCTGTAGGATCCAGTCCAGCTTCACGAATTGCTTTCAGCTCTGCTTTCTCCTTCCTCTTCAATGCCGCCGTCACCTGCTCTGCGCTCTGCAAACCAGCCATAGCTCCCGATCCCATCATGGGCCCGTCAAACTCTTCGCCCGCTATCGCTGGTGCATCCTCATCCTCGTCAGCTCTAGCTTTGCTCTCTGCTTGCGCATCTGCTAGAATTGCATCTGCCGCTGCTTGTTCCGAGTCTTTGGGCGCGGAGGACCCAACCGTAACCCATTTCTTTGCGGGCTTGTTCAGACCGCCTACCAGACCAGCGCCGCCGGAGATTGTAGGTGCATCTTCATCGTCGGAGTTCTTCTCTGCGCCGTTGGTCCAGTCGTTTGCGCCCTCGTCGGCGATGACGATGCCGTCATTTTTGGCTTCTTTTCTTTTGCGCTTTTTCGATGGCTTTGTGTCTGCTGAGAGGTAATTTTGAGCAAGGTAGTCGGCTAAAGGCATGGTGGAGTGTGTTGTGGTTTATGTCAGGTACTGGGTCAGTTCTCAAGTTCTCAGAGTTGAAGCTCGGCTTTGCGGTGATTGGCTGCGCGTCGCGACGTGATGAAGCGGTTGCCGTTGGACGATGGACTTGCATTACAAATCCTGCAGTAGGGAATTGATCAGTCAATCTGACGGGACATGTGAGCCATCAGAAGGTATTCGTCTCAAAAATGCCACAAACAGAAGAGGCGGCTGCTTGGTTCGCCGCCGTCTATCAAGCTGTGCAAGAGATTCCGCATGGCAAAGTCACCTCGTACGGGCACATCGCTAATCTGGTAGGATATCGTGAGTAGTACACGCAGATATGGCAATTGACGAGCTGTCACTAACCACGATACTTTGGTAGCTGAAAGGCCCAGGTGAGTAGATCCAGATTCGCAACGGCTACATAACGCACGAGTACTGATCATTGGCATCAAGACAAGTCGGCGTCTGCCTCAAGCACTTGCCATCTGCTGCTAGTCAGCCAAATGCACGCTACAACAGCGACACCGTCCCTTGGCAGCGTGTGATCAATTCGAAGGGAGTGATTAGTCCAAGGTAGAGTACAAATCCCATTGAGATGTCGGCCAGCACTGACAAAGTGTTCAGAGGGACAAATGGCGCTGCTAACCACGAGACTGTGCTGGCCCAAGAGGGAGTGGAGATCACTCGAGGAAGCTTGGGAGAACGGACTGTCGACTTTCGTGTGTACGGCTGGTTTCCCAATGAGCTTCCTAGCAGACAGGCAGAGGCAGACGCCGAACCGGAGAGTGGTGATGACGACGATCAAGGTCTGTTTGTATGATTGGAAGGGAGGCTGTCACAACGACTACTATGTCCTCGAAGGCTTGTATAGTACCCTGCGATTTCTCATGTTGGTGCATTCGGACAGAAGACTCCATGTTCCACCAGCTCTACTCGATGCTACGGCGAAGTCAAGGCAATGGAAGTAGTTGCTTGTAGCTCTCTAGGAGGTACATGAGCATGCGAGAGCGTAGACCGTAGACTTCATGGCAAGCTCACGACCACAATGTTGTGTGAAGCGATGTTTCTGTGGACCTAACCAAGGAGCTCATCTTGCGCGAGTTCCAGATCTACAGTATCGCAATCATCCCGCATTCCAACCTGGTCGACGCATGAACGCACCGTCACGTGTTACCATAAATAGCGCGCAGGTCCCTGAAGTGGCTCATCTCCGCAAACAGGCGAGTGGGTACCATGATGGTCGGCGGCCGAGGCAGCAGCAGCAGCAGCGATCCACCGATGGATGAATCAACACAAAGACAGACAAGGATGCGAGCAGGGCACAGCAAGACAAAGCGCAGCGCGTAGCAAGGCACGCGCAACAACAGCCAGCAGCCAGCAGGGCCAGTTGCGCCATGCAGTCATCGCACGCAGTTGCGGCGCGTCGTCGTGCTGTGGTCATAGGGTCATACGCCGAGGGTGAGCCACGCTGCATCATCCGCTATCTTGATACGCTTATCGCCATCGCGTGGAGACAGCAGGTACACCATGGCGACAGAGAGCTGCAGCTCCGTCGGTCAACACAACCGAGAGCCGGTCACAGGCATCTATATCCAGCCTGCTCGCTTTGTTCATGCTCGTACACTTCGACTCACTCCTCCTCATCAAGGTAGATCGCAGCTTCACTTCTGTCTTCAGTGTTTCGCGTGCTGTTTGAGACACCGAAAGCTTGTCTTATCGCGCCACCGCCCTCAGCCCTGCTGCCATCAGTCATCACGGTAGCCAGTCATCAACAACGCCTGCCTGCCCTATTGAGACTCCGCGCTCCGTGCCTGCTCCCGGTCACGAGCTGTTGTGTCATTACATCCTTTGTTCCGCCAACTTGCCATCTTCCACCAAACTTCCCTAAGAACCCCAACTCCATTTCAACAAGCAACGCTCCACCCAACATCAAACGCCTTATCCGCGCAGATCCCTGACCCCAAACTCACCGATCGGCGCGATCGTCGTCATCATCATCATCAACAACAACCCTACCCAGACAACCGCCTCTTTATTCTTCGCCATGTCTGCCACCGAGCAATCCTCTTCCACATCCGACCTTCGCAGCGCTGCCCAAGATTACAAACGCGACGCTGCCCGTAAGCACAAGTGGGGAATGGGCGCACTCGAGACACGCGGACGTGGTGCTGGCCATCCTCGCCCGTTCCGTCCTTCAGACGCGTAAGGACACTCTTTCCATTCATATTCGGCAACAATGCTAACCCCTCCACCAGCGCTACCAAAGCTCCACCTCGTTTCGATATGGCCGTCGGCCGCTCTCTCGTCAACCAGTCCCGCATCTCGCGCAAGCACGACATGCTAGAGGGCCACACTAGCGATGAGGCCTCGTCCAACAACTCCGCCTCAGACTTCTCCGACGTCAGCCCATCTCCGCCCGCGGACGCAGATATCACATACTCTTTCGACGCCCAGCGTGGGCCGACGCAAGGAAGCCAGATCTTCAACGCTGCGCTCGCGCAGGCAGTTGAGAAGTTCGAGGAGCGCGAGACCGTCAAGCTCGTGAAGAACGAGTACGATGTGTTGGACGCTGACGGCGAGTCGGTTGCCAGCCCGGCTAGCAAAGGGAAGGGCAAGGCTAAGCCGCCTGTTATGGGCGCGACGAGGGTGCCTGATGCCGATGAGGATTACGAGTTTGTGTGAGTTCGAGAGAACTGCATGCTTCGTGTGTTATGCTGGAGTTTGATGACATTGGATTTGCATATCTCCCGTTCGACAGTCGCTACCGCAGTGTCTTTCCTTAGTCGGCAAGGCTTGATTGCGCGATTGGATTTGGAACGAGGATGACTTCTTTACTCGGCGTTTTTGGAAGCATGGTTCATGAGAAGAACCCCAGATGGATTAGCGGTCTTCGAGGACATGAGCTGCTGGATACCCTGCGATTTCGTTATACTTCTACCTTTCCGGCTTATAGTAGCAGGAGTAGCAAGTTCCTTTTTAGTGCGTTTTGTAATACGAGATCAATGAGATATGCTATACCTTGCACTTGCCTGGCTGTGTGACATTTGCGACAGAGTAATTGCCTCTTATTGCTTACGTGTTTCGAGGTATGCCAGGCCAACACTCGACATTTGCCGACTTAGAGCGTTGATTGGCCGTGTTTCGCGCGCGGTGTGCTCTAGGCAGCAGTGTGATGAGCGATCCCGTGGCCTGAGGATTGTCTGCTGCGCCTCTTTAAGTGATGGGCAGGAGATGCCTGAAACGCAGACTTCATCTCTTCTCTTTCAACACCGTATCGTCTTTATCGAAGCGCTTCGCGTACCCACGATTATGCTGCAGCCTGCGTGGAGAGAAAAACACGGCCATGATGCCGGCGCGGACCTCTGCTCGTATCGTCCATGATCAAGAGAGCCGAGCATGTTGTGTGCAAAGGGTTAGAGGGTCGATAATATTTTTCCTATTGACTGTTTCTCCAAGGTAAGGATGACTTCTCTGAACGCAGCTGGATTTCACGTTTGTGCGAAAAGAAGATTGGCGGCATGCATGTCAGACTGCCGTGTTAAAGTCGTGGCTCTGGACGCTGTCTCCAACTGGCTGGACACCCGGATACGACCATGATCGCTGAATCACGACTCTGGACATTGGGTCCCAACGCTGCCTCCAAGACATGGACTCGTTGCTGGCTCTTCATGGTATCCGGTCACTATTAGAATGCTGCTAGTATACTGGCCACGACTTGATATCCTCAGGCTATGTTCTACCGGTGAAGCTCAAAAGCATTGATGCGCTGGCAAGCTACAGTCGTGCGCCGGACCGCAGCTGCAACTGTTGACATGGCGTGCATGGCTGCAACATGGCAAATGTACGATAAAGCCCGTCCTGACACAATGTCAGCCCGATGATGCCACAAGATTCTAAGGACCCGTTTGACAAACCACTCGTAAGCTGTGTGCGCGCAGCGAGAGACTGATCCCGCCGGCCCAAAACCCGGACTTGCTGCTGCCATCCAAGCATCCGCAGCGCTAATGCGACCTCGCCTTCGCCTCGTGCTTCATGGCCGACTCACAACAGCTCTCGCGCTTGGTCGCAAGCGCCGAAGACTTCGCAGATGCCTTGAAAGCCCTTCGCGATGATGTGCTACGCGACGCGCCGCGCGACGTGACTGACATCACAGGAGCCATCGCTGAGCTGTATCGTATCAGTACCGTCCTACGACAGCTACGCGATGCTCTCGAGGCTCCTCGCTATGAGAACCGTATCTACCGAATCCAGCCTGATGTTCGCCTCATCTGTCGCAGTGCTCACCGCACTTTGAGAACTGGGTTAGACATGCTTGGGCGTGCGAATGACATGTCCCAGTGGATGGTATGGGACGATCTAGATCACCGGATGCGGGTCAGGGAAGGAGTTGCTCTGTCGATGCGATTGCGACTGTACCACAACCTTACTGAAGGCTTATTGGACCAACTCGATGGTTATCCATCTAATGAATCTATCACGCGCATCAAAGGTAAACTGCAAGAGTTGTTTGAGCGGCAACAAGAAGACTATCCATCTGCCTCTGGATTCTATCGTGTCATTGAATCTCGTGAGTTTTGGATCCGTGTCTCCCTAGCTGTAGTCACTGTGGCTACTCAATGCTGGCGAAAATTGACCAACTACATGATGTGACTGACATTATCAAAGCATCAAACACACCAAGACCCAGAATCACCATGCCTACAAGCCCACGTCCGCGCTCGCGCCGAACTCCCTCAGATTACAGTGACCCTCCAAGATTCAATACCGCGCCTCCGCCTGTTCCGGAGCCTCCCCAACCGCAATCGCCGCCAGTCACATGGAGCTCTACACAAACCTTTGTCTCTGTCTCGAGCGATGGATCTCAGTCAAGGCGTACCTCGTACTCCAGCTACGATGCTGCCTCACTTCACTGGGCATCGAACATCTTCGCTGGCGACAAGTGCCGCTCTCGTTACCGATCAAGTCAGCAAGTGTGAGGCTACCCTGTATCACGTACTCGAAATCCATCGCTGACATTCAATACAGAGAACTCGCTACACGATGTACAGGCGAGCCTCAGGCTGACGCAAAGCTCATACTGGATGAAGAAGGCTTTGTTGCATTGACTAGCGTGTAAGTCAAAACGTCTTGTGTCGCTCGCTCTTGATCTGTACTCATCATATCTGTACAGGTATTTCGTGGACAACGGATCTATCCTAACCTTCTACTGGCGTCCTCGAGACGGTCGTGCTCGCCTTCTGTTCACAGCATTTGACCAATACGGCCAGGAAACATTATACTGCACTCCTTTAACTCGCCTGCGAGCAATCCGAGAAGACTCCATGCTCAAGCTGTGCATGGCAAGTAGTCGAGACAATCATATCTTCCGGCCCTGGGCATCACTGAAGTTCATCTACCATGAGCGCATGGTGCTCTTCTACTCCACTTTCGTTGCTTTGAAACGGCAAGACCCCCACGGTCTGCCCGAGCCGCTCATTGAAGACCCTAGAGATATGGAAGAAGAGCTACTCTTCTCTGGCGATATACGAGATGGCAATATGCAACACGTGCTTCGTCTATTCGAGGACTGTGGTTCGCGCGTTTTGCGACTGGAAGCTAGGTCGTATCGAGGCGACAAGAAGGAAGTGCCCATATGGACGGCTTTTCTCTCGAAGTACAGGGACGCTTGCGACCGCGACATCTTCAACGTCGAGCACGGTGGCATCGTGAGCATGATCTGTGTCAAGCCGAAACCATTCCTGTTTCTGTCGGAATACGGGTTGCCTTGCATGTCGAACGGAGATTTCGCTTTGCAGTTCACGAAGAGGGAAGGTGAGTTTCTGAGTGTCATCTTGCCATTTGCGTAGAAGAAGACGCTGACTGACTTGACTTACACAGATGCTAGAGAACTTGTGTCAATTTGGAATGGTCTTTGCAATTCTGGGAGGTGATCTTGAGCGAATGAAAAGCATATGATTCTGGTTTGGGTCTAGCGAGGCGTTTGGCGTCAGTGTGGCGATACCCAATACGAAATCGTTTTCATCATGTCTTGGAAGCGGTACAGCGGCAAGAGAGGTCAACTTGAGTCTAGGAATTGTCATCCGCAAACCCAGGAAGCGCCACTTTCATTAGTATCTATTCTCTAGTTTCGATTGGATCGATTCGTCAGTCGTAAATCATGCTACTTGAATATTTCTCTACGCATACATCGCTAATCGGACCGCGTGGCGGCGTGTGCGTTGGAAATGGTGTGTTCAATGTCAGTTGGAGTCAGGTATCTCTTTCGCATTGAGAATGGCAAGGGCGACATGATGCTCCAGAATCACTGCGCATACTCTGTCCCAGTCGGATGAAAGCCTCAGCAGCACTCTCGATATTCCCAGCCTTTACCGCTGCCATACCTTGCACTATTCCGTCCTGGATCAGCTTCATCGAGTGCGATGTACTGGTCAACCCACTCCAGCCGACTTCGATAGGGTATGCGCCGTTCGACTGGACTGTGTTGACGACGTGAGAATTGGGGAGAGATCTTTGTTGAGTGAGGCCTGGATCGCGGGAAAGTCCGTCAGATGCATGGACTCGTGTCACGAGTTGGCATTCTGTTTGCTGTTCACTCTCACCGATGGATGTCTCAGGCCGGTTCTTAGATCGATCGGAAAGATCTGGCTGTGGCAAGTACAGATTGAATGGATCACGAGGTAACGCGGTGCGTGCAAGATCACTGAATGCAGTCATATTGTCTTTGTTATAGTCCACGTATCGTCGAATGTCGATCGGACTTGCTCCAGAGCTTCTCGCAAGTCCAACCAGGCCGAACAACTTGTCGCGCGGATCTGAAGAGAGGCGGTCACGCATGTCGTAGGCAATGTCGAGAAGGTCAGAAGTGCGGTCCGCTTGAGTCCATACATCGCGCTCTGGTCCGCTTTCAAGCTGCAGTCGAAGGATCTCCATGAGTGGAGTCAAGCGGGCGTCGCCGACTTTGTGTTGTGCCCATTGCGGAGAGCACACGGCTGCTTTCAAAGAGCGCGAGAATCGGTAGACATCGCTTGCGTTATTTGACCAAGTGACAGAATATGGGCCGCAGATCAACACGACTTCTTGTGCTACCACGGCTTCCTGTATGCACCATATGCGATTCCACCATGGCCGACGCATGATGTCGTTGATACCCGCCGATACCAGTGGAGGAGGGTCGTCCCAAATTCTGGTCCATCCTGTCGTCGGATGTACGCGCAAAGTCTTGAGAGCACGAAATCCGAAGGCAGTTTCCTCTGTCGCTGCTCCTAAGTCGACGCAAGTTCGTTCTGCGTAGCTGAAAATTTGGTACATCATGCCAACTTGCGAACTCTTTTCTTCAATGTCCTGCTGATTGATGCAAAGACAATCGACCCAGATATACCTTCTGGTGGCAGGCCGACGAAGCCTGACCAGTGCAAAGGCAAGGCTCTCAGCGATGTCAAACGTGTGTCCGTTGATTTTCGTTCTCACATGTTTCGCGGTAGAATTGCCCCATACGTACGATAGAGCATCATACCTCTGGCTCGGTCGGCCTTGGGCTCCTTTAATGTTAATGATTTCCAGGTGGCCATGCAACACATCACCAGCCGAGCCTGGACTCAGGCAAAGCACGCGGATTTCATCTTCTGCAAGTGGTGTGTAGTAGTGCTCGGGATAAAGCTCAAGCGCTCGCCATGAAGGTCCCCGTATATAATCCTACGCATATGAGACAAATAACGACACAGCGTGGTAATTTTCGACGTAGCGTACCTTTGAAGACGGCAGTACCTCATCTAGCGTCTCGGTCAGCCACCACCCGAATTTGACACTGCGGCCTGGTCTGCTATCAGGATCCGGCACAGTCCATGAGTCGTGGATGAAGGAAGTTCGATAGTCGAGGTTCATTATGGCTCTCTTGCATCAGATACTGGTGCGGCAAGAGACATGCGAATACAGCGTCAAACGAAGCTCGTCGCACCGCTCTTTAGTCTAAGGTACGTGTGCGCCACGAGGCTGTGCACTACACGCACAATGCATCAGGCTGCATCAAGCCCGTATGGCACCACCTGCGATCGCAGAATATTCAGCAGCAGTCTATAGAACATGTAGGATTTGTCTTCGGCGCCCTTCATCGCTTTTAAGCTTCTTTCGGAATTAATGTCGCATACAAGAAGGTAAGGTAGCTTCAAGCTTGACGTTGAAAAGTCGAACGGGCTTTGAAAAGTACAGGCAGTGTGGTGGCAGGTCATCACCACAAAGCTACGTGCGAGATAGCATTACATTGCCGAACGTATACTTGTGTGCAGAGACTGCCATACAGAAACCATCGATGTCTGTCCTGTAAAGAGTAACGCTAGCTGTGGTTGAATATTGAGGTATTTGGGGCGAAAGCTGCATTGATGCACGGGACCCACTGCGGGACCCTGAGGCTTGGGCGCGAAAGCTTGTTAGTTCGAGATTTTGCCGTGCAGCAAAGAAAGAAGGGCAGCGACTAGCATCAGAAAAGAAACGTCGTAAACACCCCGCCGCCGCCTGCTCTGCCATATAATCGCTCCACCGCCTGCTTCCTCTCTCCCCACCACACCTCCCTCCCATCCCACTCCCATACACCGCTCAACACCGCCGCCATGACCAGCACCCCGAACCACACCGAGCTCAAGGCCGACGCCCTCCCCCACAGCGAAGTGTACGCCGCCTTGCATCAACATAGCTATGCTTGGAACCAAGTACTGACGAAGGATGTCACAGCCACTACTTCAACTCCTACAACCACCATGGCATTCACGAGGAGATGCTGGTGAGCACAGACTGTCAATCGGCCAACATTGGTCCAAACCTGACAGCAATCGCAGAAAGATGAGGTCCGCACCAAGAGCTACCGCGATGCCATCTACAACAACGCCCACCTCTTCAAGGACAAGGTCGTCCTTGATGTCGGCTGCGGTACCTCCATCCTCAGCATGTTCGCCGCCAAGGCTGGCGCAAAGCACGTTATCGGTGTTGACATGTCCACCATCATTGTCAAGGCCAGGGAGATCGTTGAGGTGAACGGCCTGTCGGACAAGATCACCCTTCTGCAGGGCAAGATGGAGGAGGTACAGCTTCCTTTCCCTGAGGTCGACATCATCATCTCTGAGTGGATGGGATACTTCCTCCTCTACGAGTCCATGCTTGACACCGTCCTTTGGGCCCGTGACCGCTACCTCCGCAAGGATGGCAAGGGTCTCATTTTCCCCGACAAGGCCACCATCTTCATGGCTGGTATCGAGGATGGCGACTACAAGGAGGACAAGATCGGCTGTAGGTTCTCCCAATCGAATTCCTGGAAGCAAACCCCAAGCTAACAATTTTTCCAGTCTGGGACAACGTCTGGGGCTTCGACTACAGCCCTCTCAAGTACAGCGCCCTCACCGAGCCTCTCGTCGACACCGTCGAGCTCAAGGCCGTCGTCACCGACCCTTCTCCCGTCATCACCATCGACCTGTACACCTGCACCGTCGCCGACCTCGCTTTCAAGCTCCCCTTCAACCTCTCCGTACGCCGCACCGACTACATCCACGCCATGATCGCGTGGTTCGACATCGAGTTCTCCGCCTGCCACAAGCCTGTCCGCTTCTCCACCGGCCCTCACACTAAGTACACCCACTGGAAGCAGACCGTCTTCTACCTCAAGGACGTCCTCACCGTCGAGGCCGGCGAGCAGATCAAGGGCGAGCTCACCTGCGCTCCCAACAACGACAACCGCCGCGATCTCGACATTGCTGTCGCTTACCAGACCACGACCGAGGACCAGGGCCGCCAAGCCGCTGGCAACTGCGAGTACAAGATGTGCTAAATGCATATTTCGCATTTGTGGAAAAAACACACTTTTCAGGATAAACAAGGTTATTTGATGTGGAATAATTGGAGCTGCTCGACGCCTTATGAGACGGGATTATCAACAAGGCCGGTCTTGAGCGCTTAAGCTTCTTGGCGTCATCGGCGTTCGGTCACGATGAAAAAACGGGATCAAAATCTGGGTGGATGGTGCATAGCGTGCATATAGTGGTGCTTGTTTCTTTTGCTTGGTTTGGGGCGATTCTTGTTGTTTATCGCAGCAGTGGAGAGTGGTTTGGGTCGCAGCTTTTGCTTCGCTGACCGGAGTGTAGTGTAGAGAGGAGGAAGGAGAGATACCCACGAAAAGAGTTTCGACTTCATTTTTTTACATTTCCAGCAAAAGCGAACTTCCACAGCGACTTACGATGATGTAGGATCTACAATCTAGGTAATCAATCAAACCTACAGCCAGCCATCCTACGCCCACTCCGCCCCAGCATCAACTTCCCACTGCCGCCACATCTTCTCCAGCGTCTGCTCATCCAACCAATCAACCGCAGTCGACCGCTTCACGCACCGATCCCAGGTCTCGCCACCCTTGCCCTCTCCCACAACTCTCTCATCGTCAGTCGTCGCCACCCACAACCCACCAGCCGCTCCCTGATCTACCGGAATGCAAATCGACGTACAAGCCTTCAGCGACCAAAAGAACGGATCTCGCCAATACGTCGTCTGGGGCGTTTTATCGAAGATCGGCGTGTACGTGTAGCCCGGCACGAAAGCATGTGCGGTCCGACGGTTGCCGGGCACGGAATCGAAGCGTTTCTGCAGGAGGTGCGCGAAGGCGGATTGCATGAATTTCGTGTCGGCGTAGAAGCCTGAGTCTGTGGGTTTCTTGGTTTTGGGGTCTTGGTGGGGCGCTAGGCGCGGCAGGGTGAAGACGCGGTTCGTGCGAGCGGCCCATTGCACTGTGCTTGAGGTGAAGACTACGCGGGCTGTGGGCGTGAGGTTACTTTCGAGGAGGGAGGTGAGGAGGAATGAGCCGGCGAAGTTGGTGGCGTAGATTGTTCCCAGGCCTTCAGAAGTGATGTGATGGTTTCCTGGCGGGCCGGTTATGCCGGCGTTGTTGAGAAGTAAATCGATGGGTTTTGAGTCCCAGGTCTCAGCGAAGGCGCGGACGGATTTTAGAGAAGACGTGTCGAGAGACAGGATGTGAATGCGGCTTGAGGCATCGCTGCCGCCGCCGCAGGCTTCGATGATTTTGCTGGCTGCTTCGGCGGCTTTGAGGGGGTTGCGGCAGGCAAGGTAGACTGTGGCATTTTGTTTGGCGAGAGAGAGGGCGAGGGAGAAGCCTATGCCTGAGTTTGCGCCGGTTACAAGGGCGGTTTTGTTCGTGAGGTCAACTGGGGAGATCTCTAGATTTGGCAGGAAACGACCGATTAAGATTATGGTGAATGAAATTACTCCGTCGCAGAGGAAACGGAGGTATTTTAGAGAGAAAAGAGAAGACATGGCTTGCGTGATTGGATCGATCCTCAAACCAGGCTGTCTCAGTAGTAGCTAGATACTTGGGACTTACATATAGACCCTTCAAAATAGGGCATGACTAGGACGCTCCAGGGGTCTGAGCACTATTGGATTATGAATTCGATCCATGACTAGTGGGCTCCCGTTCTGGATGACTAGCAGATCAATGATAAGGTTAAAAATTTGTCTACTTTGGCCTTGGCGTCGTTCAATGGATGAACGTCGAGCGTGCGGTCACACAAGTTCCTTCCGACCGGAAAGTCGATCATCATAACCCATGACAACGTTAGTGATGTCTTCTCAACAAACATATTGCGTCGTGATAGTCGAGAGCTTTTTTCGATCGCACGGCACAGACGACCATGCCTGACCCCTGCAGGCACGGCGAAATCCGTCGGGGGTTCTCGTGATGCATGGTGGCACTCGCATCCTCTTTCGATACTTATATATTAGTACTCACATGGCGGAGACGACAGGACCGAGATATTGTAGTCACTGACTTTTTCCTATAAGCAACATGTACAGCTTTAATGTTCACCTCACACGGCATCGATGCTACATGGAAACAACAGCTTACATCGGACCTATGGGTTGACAACGTTGCTGGTTATTGCGTGAAATGATTCTAGGAGTCTGACCGGTAATTCTTGCCTTGTCGTTTGCTGTCTGCCTGCATGAGGTTGTACATGACGCTCGCTGACAGGTACTGCATCGATACTCCGCCACGCTTTACGCACTGCGCCTCGCAGCGTTAAGATGTATACGGCTGAAGAACCATCTTTCTTCTTGTACGCGAGGTAAATCCAACCCACTTCGATTAACATTTACTACAAATCTGCACCTACATTAACGGCATCCGACAGCCGGAATCTTCTTTACAACATGATCGAACCACTGACTGCATTTGCACTGGCCGGCAACATATTGCAATTTGTCGAAGCTGGCTACAAAGCTACAGTCATCCTTCGTCAAATCTGGCATGGGTCTGCAACTGATGAGAACCAGGAGATTGAAATGATCGCCCAGAACATAGGTGACATGTCTAAGAAGCTTGTGCCGACTTCCAGCATGACGCATACAGTTTCGAAAGACGAGGAAACACTACGGAAGCTTGCACGTAAATGCAAAGACCTGGCAGATGAGCTCAATGCGATGCTGCAAGATCTTCTAGTGAGATCCAGTGGCGCGAAACGACGGGTTGAAGCGGTACAGAAGACGCTCAAGCTGATGTACCGGCAAAGCAAGATTGAGCAGCTTCAAAAGCGGCTTCAGGACCTCAGCAATCAAATTTCTGGCCGTATGCTGTTCATGTTGTGGTAAGGTCTGATTCATCTATCCTTCAAGGGCTTGTGCTTACAACTCATATTCAGCAACAAGCAATCTGATATTTTCCAAAAATTAGAAGATATCACAGAGACAAGCTTCAAACTTGGCTTGGATTACAGCAAAGAGCTACACGAGGCTCATGACCAGATCACCCGCATTTTTGATCACCACAAGTACCAAAGAGAAGAAATGAATTCGTCTTTCCAAGCTATCGCAAAAAATCAGGACGAAATGAAGCTCATCCTCGACAAACTAGAGCGCTTGTCTCAGCAGGCTGCTGTGACAGAGACCTCGACAGAGGTGCTTCGAAGCCTCCAATTTTCCGGGATGCATGACCGACACAGCAGTATACATGAAAGACACCAGCACACGTTCTCGTGGATCTACGAAGACAACACGAGCCCTTTCAAGTCGTGGCTTGAAGAAGGTAACGGAGCTTTCTGGATCAGTGGCAAAGCTGGATCTGGCAAGTCCACTTTGATGAAATTCATCGACAACTCATCTCGCACTACCGAACTTCTACAGTCTTGGGCAGGACAGAGACAATTAATTATGGCCAGCTTCTATTTCTGGAATACCGGAACGGACATCGAAACCGAGATGCAAAAGTCACAGGAAGGACTCCTGCGAAGTATTCTATACAAGATCCTTCTGCACGAACCAGACCTTATTCCCAGCGTGCTACCGTCGCGTTGGCAGGAAGACACGCGATTCCACCAGAACCCTTCGCCCTGGAGACTCGAGGAATTGAACAAGGCTCTAGATGTCTTGATACAAGTGAAGCCAAAGGCGTACTTTTGTCTGCTCATCGACGGACTGGACGAATATGCTGGAGACGCCGACCAGCAGGATGGGTTTGCGAAACGCATTATGAATCTTTCTGAATCGCCCAATGTCAAGATATGCGTCGCAAGTCGGCCTTGGGTTCCCTTCAAGAACGTTTTCGGACAAAATGAGAGTCGCATGGTGACCTTGGAGAGCCTGACTCGAGATGACATGGACACATACGTGCGTGATCTGCTGCAAAAGGACACTAGGTTTGCAGCACTATTGAAGCGAGAACCAAGCGCGATCGATTTGGTCCACGAGATCCGGAACAAGGCACGGGGAGTGTTTCTTTGGGTTGTGTTAGTGGTCAGATCTCTTCGCTCAGGGCTAACGCAGAACGACAATCTCAAGGAACTAAGACGGCGACTAGACAATCTGCCAGCGTCGCTTAAAAAGTTTTTCCGACGTATGCTGGACACGATCGACGAGGAGTACCGACTTTATGCCTGCCGAGTCCTCTATATGGCACGTTGTGCGGCGCCATTACCACTCAGGACCTTCTATTGGGTGCAGATTGAAGAGGAAAACGAGGACTACGCGATCCAGGCGGCTAATGAGCAACGTGATGGGAGCAATGACCACAAGGAGACGGCAAAGTCCCTTCTCAACAAATGGACAAAAGATTTGCTGGAAGTGTACCATTCCGGCGATGATTACAGTGCCAACGCCAGTATCGCGGACTACCAGATTGGCTTCATCCATCGTACCGTCGGCGAATTTCTGGCTGACCCTGATATCCAGCAGATGCTCGAGTCGACGTCCGGACAAGATTTTGATCCCAACCGGTCGATTTGTCGCGTACTACTCGCTGAGGCCAAGCACACTAGATGTGAGCTCAAGAGAGGAAGCACAGATGAGCTCCTTCAGATTGCGTGCCGCTCAATGTATCATGCCAAACGGTTTGAGATGCAACACCAGTATGGGCTAACGGCCCTCCTCCGAGGACTGGACGATGTGATCTCTTCGCGGCTACATGGCCGCTTCGCCGCTCACTGGACTGCCTCGTTCGACATCACCCATCCGAGCGAAGTTTCCAATCATCGAAAGACTGTGTCTAATGCTAGCAGTAACTTCTTGGCATATGCTGTCGCCAACAATCTGGTAGAAGTTGTCCGCGAAACTCTTGACGCAGCACCCTACGAAGTGCAAAAGAGAGGACGACCACTGCTGGACTTCGCCATTTATCCAACGTTCCCGAAACATCAACGGCATCAATTTTCTGCAGATATTGATTATAGAGTCGACATGGTCGGACTATTACTTAAACGGGGAGCATCTGTCAACCAGCACGCTGGAGTGAAAGGAATCATGACGACATGGCAGATGTTCCTGCTTGATGTATCTGCGATCCATAAAAGCGACCGGTCATTCGACAAATCGAGAGCTTGGGAAATTGCGCAATTGTTTTTGACGCATGGTGCCAACCGCGATGCGGAAGTTCCCGTCAAGAAAGTTGTGGAAGATATCAATATCTCGGACGCTTTTGGAGTCAGTACAGACAGACAGTGGCAACGAGTATATGTTCGACGTGCTGGCGTAGCAGAGTGTTTGGCGGTGCATGTTGAGCAGCCTGAGCGCGTTGCCAACTTCCTGGCACGACTTCCGGATAATAAGGGCCGCTTGTGGATGGCGTGGACGCCATGGAACTGGTGGAGTAGATGATGTTGGGACTGATTGGCGTATGGGAAATGAATAAACACTCATCAATGGAACACCAGTACATTGACACCCCAATTTCTTGGCAAGTCGCCATCTAGCGATTACTTAGGAGTGAAGATCGTCTAGAATTACTCATCGAAGTAGCTGTAAGAATCATGATCAAGCCTAGTAATACCAACAATGCGATGAGGTATCCCAGACTGACACTCGGAGATGCATTTTCTCTGTGTAAAGACTGTCAGATGATGTGTGCAGTTGGATGTGAAGCCATACAGACCCTCGCATGATGAATTTGAACGCTGTAAAACAGAACGTTGGGGGCAGAGCTACGTAGAGCCATCTATACCAGTATTCTGAAATCCATGCAGCCACGATTGCGGGTCGATCTAAAATCCACACAGTTGCGATTGCGAGCTGATCTGAGATCCACACAATGACGGTTGTGAGCTGATCTGAAATCCATACAGTTGCAATTGCAAGTGCCAGTAAGAAATCGTAAAGTAGCTGCGCAAACAATCTCAGTGGCTTGTATGAATATTCAAGCCATGACGGTGCTTCGTCGCTTTCATAGGTCGTCCCAAAGTCATCGCTGGACGCTGCGGTCATTCTCCTCTCTGGCGTGCTACGCCCGGAGGGGAGGCCACGGAATAGGGGAGTCCGCTCATTTGTCAAGTCATTCTTGTTCTTTGTCCTCAGTTGTCTCTCACAGGCGTCAATTTCAGCGGTGAGATCGAGGCCTTGATTGGATTTCGACCCGAACGGCCAGCATGACAGAAGATCTCTGAGAATCATGTTCAGTTATGCTGCGTCTGGTGGAGAGCGGAGACGTAGCTGGTCCCTTGGAGCGTCTTGGTGATCGAATGGACTAGCTGTTGCTCCGTAGGCAGGGAGAAGCTATCGCGTGTTTGCGTAACAAGCATAACAGCCCACCATACCCTTTTTGGGCTTCAGCTGGGTTCAGCTTTCACGTGATAATTGAGCCGCCTGGCGCTTACCCGGACCATATGAACTGATTAGCAGGTGAGAGAGTGGTACCTCGGACCGTGGCAATGAAGATGGTTTCGGGCGCCTGGAAACCACGTGGGTAGCTGACGTTCCACGATCATGTTGACGTGATCGCACTCATTGGAGGCTCAAAAGGTCTGATTTGCCATGGGTTATTTCAGTTGAAAGAAGTGGACATACTTATTGGATCACATTTATGAGAGACGTCCGGTACATTTCCCAAAGTCACAATTGCTGTCTATATGCAGCATAAATATCCGACAGAACATATTGCTTTCAACTTCCTCTGTAGTTCAGACACTATATAGGTGGGAGAAGCTGGCAGTGGTCGAAGGCTCGAGCCCCAGCGACCAGCTACGCCAACTTGGGTCTGGAAGTGCTACTTTCTGATTTTGATGATGGCATTATCGTCTGGTTGGTCGGCGGAGGCATTAGTCATCTCGACGCCGCCATGGCTGAAACAATCGCTAAAACGTCTAAATGTATGGTGACACTGGTCCTCTCGTGCTCCTGGTAGATGCTTCCCAGTGATCACATGCTCCCGTGATTCCAGTGTCTTCGAAATATGTCCATATCTAGTGGTGTCCCCAACTCCTTGTATGAAGAACAGGATAAGATTCGCCTAGGCTTTGTCCTTGCGTTCGTATGCTCAAGCTTTTTCTCCGGCGTGGTGCTGCTGGTCCTCGACGTACGAAGGCGTGGGTTCGACTTCGTGAACAACGGGTTGAGCAATAGGCTTTTCTGAGGGTTCTTCAACGGTGGGTGCCATGAGTGGCTGCTGCTGGGCATGTGGCACCTTCTGTGCAAAGTATTCGGCCTCGTTAGAGTTTGGTGAGTACCGGTAGTTTCCCTCAGGAGATTGGTCGGCATAGCCGCTTTGTCGGCGACTGGCGGGCTTCGATTCCCACCCGGGAGTGTAGACATCGTCGTACCCATAGTCACTCATACCAGACCTGGCCATGTATGAGGATGGTTGACGACTGGGTGGGTTTGCAGCAGCGGCCATAGTGAAGCGTTTTGTTCCGGTGAGTGTGTCCCGGTTGCGATTCCTGGCCTCGCGCATGTATACTTGTTGTTCAGGGTCGAGATCAGTGGCATCGATCTTTCCGTCTGTACCCTTTTTCCTCCTCATGTTGACCGCGCATGCAAGAACCATCAGCATGACAAAGCCTGCCACGCCGATTGTGATGGCTGTGATAGCTTCATAGCTGAGGCCTCCTTCTCCGCCGTGGGTGGACCTCTTCTCCATGACTGGACCGGGTAGCAATGTCGTAGCAGTGGTTCTGGTGCCCAGCTTGGATCGACTTCGGGTGGTTGCGAGATTGACAGTAAGTGCAGCACTGCAATTGCAAGAAGGGCAAACGAGGAAGAGATACTACCGTGGACGTGCGAGCATGTCTGCTCTACTATTAAGTCGCTACCTCCTAGCGGCTGTTGGCATCCTGCTCCACAAAAGCAATGATGCGAGTTGAAAAATAGCGTCCCTCAAGAATCGCGATTGTTGACCTCATCCTTCAACGCAGTGACCGGGAGTGGTGGCTGACAATCATAACACAGAGAGTACCAAAGCTCTAGCGCCAGGCCAAGCCTGAAGTCGGGAGCGCTGGAACAACGGTGGCACGTGTAGTCTGTGCCGCGACTCTTGCTCTTCAACTTGCATGCCGAATATTGATGTGATATGGCTGTTTAAACTTCGATGAGATGCATATCTTCGATTCCGTGCTATTAATTGTTATCTTTGCGCGCATCAGTTGTGACCGTTATGCATTATTGTCAACCAAGAATGGCTGTCAAAGGAGATCCTTCAGGCATTACTCGGGGACCCAGCCCCGAGGAGCTTGAGATCTGCCACCGCCACCGACGTCCGAGAATTATGGGTTCTCAATCAAAGCTTAGACCAAACGTCTGCCGCCGCAACCCCCTTCTTCCGCACTTGTGGAAGGGCAGAAGATCACCCGTGCAACCTTGATACAATCGCCTTTCCGCGGATCACGTCGTTCAAAGGTTTCAGGTCAAGCTTTTCGATTGCTGAAGACTTGTGACAGACGACACACACGAGCTGCAACAGATGGTGACATGGCACCAATGTTCGAAACGGTCAAGCTGTTGCGAATGATCGAGCGAGTCAAGACAACAGGGCGCAGGTGTAATAATCGCGCAAAGTTAGCAACACTTGCCTAGAGTTCAAGATCGTGCAAGGAGCGGGTCGGTCATGTTGGCTTATCGGACTTAACCAGGCGGTGTTGTTGGCTCTTCGCATGTCTGATCGAATCAAAGTGCCGACTCCGAGCTTTGACAGCTATCTGATATCTCGCTTCTGCACGCCACAGCCTTGTTCAGCCGCATGGCCCACAGCACTACCGTTAGAGTCTATCTATCGCGGACTTGCACGCGCCGTCATTCGCCTGGTGCTTGCTACCCTGCAGGTTGATCGCGGCTGTTCCGCGTTTGGAAACATTCTTAAATTTGATGCAGGGCATATCGCGGCTACATCTTCGGTCGTTCGGCTGACTTAGCGCCCACCGTGTTCGTCTCTCCTTTGACACACATCCGAACATGTATAATCCGCAGACTATTGCATTACATGTGTGTTCTTGCGATGTTATCGGAGGGGGCGAAGTCTGAGCTGCGTTATATGGAAGGACTCGCCGCCAGCATTATACGAATGGAAAAGCCACGGCACACTCCTATCAGTGTCCGATCCAGCATCTAAGCAAGCCACTCCGGTCGATCTGACCCAAGTGGTTTTGGCATGACATTCCATCCGACATCCATGCCCTTGACGTTAGCAGAATGGCGAACAGCCTTAATAACGCCGAACGCAGATTCACGCTCTTCCATCCAGTCCGCCGGCACGTCAGTCTGTTCCTTGAATTGCTCGCATTGGAAGCCGCTTGTGCCGTCGTACTGGCCGAGGCTTCGTATGAACTTCATGGTGCCCGCCAGACTGACATTCACTTCGTACGAACCGCCCTTTGTAGCTTGCTTGTAAAGTGCAGCTGCGATTCCGGCGGCTAAGAAGAAGCCTGAGGCGTGATCGAGAGCCTGGAAGGGCAACGTGCGAGCTGCCTCACCATTACCGTAGTGTTCGGCCTCGGAAACGTTCATGCCTGAGCACGTTTGAACCAAAGAGTCGAAACCTCGTCGTTCGTTCCAAGGTCCATCAGGTCCGTATGCTGACAGGTTCGCGCAGATGATGCCATGCCTCGACTTTGCTGCCAGCTTCTCGGGCGTCAAGCCTCTCCTAGCCAGCGAGCCCGGCCTGTAACTTTGCAAGAACACATCGGCATCTGATAGCAAGCCATCCAACTTCATTCGATCGTGCTCCTTGTCGATGTCAGTACGAATCGTTCGTTTCCCTCGAGCAAAATCTCTATCAAGGGACGGCTGGTCTTCCAGATTGGGACTTGTCACCCATATTACATCTGCACCGTGCGCAGCAAGCGTTCTGCCAGCAACAGGTGCCGCGATGACGCGGTCGATTTCTACCACGCGAAGGCCTTCAAGGCACTTTCTGCTGCCAAGTTTCAGCCCAGCTGGTCGGAAAGGCTCTCCATCGGCAATTTTATTAATGATGATTGGAAAGTCAGAAATTGCGTGGGCTTGTGGAAGGCTATCCCATTGCTTGTAGGAACGCAAGCCAGCCACGGCCAATCCAGCTTTGATCGCTGCATCCTCGAGATCCGCTGTCGTCCATTGAGCAACTGCAGCAGCTATCTTATCACGGTCGTCTGCACCGGGGCAATCCAGCAGCTTCTTCAACCCTTCACGGTGGACCAGAAAGCCATCATGTATACGTATATGCCCATCCGACGTCTTATGGAGTCCGCCCATGGGTGGCCGAGGCGCAGACAAGTGTTTGCCGTCTATAGTCAGGAACGAGTGAGAATTGAACTCCACGATTGCATGCCGTAGCTGGACTTCAATGTTTGAGATGTCTTTGTTGTTGACATGACTGTGGACTAGTGCTGCAGACAAGGCCGAGAGAGCGATGGATGCCTGGGCGAGTATGCCGAGCTTGAAGGACGATGGTGCTGCAAGGCCTGTGCCATGGAGCGATAAAGCATTCAAGGCAGATGGTGGTAGTTGTAAATGATTCCATATGAAGGCAACGGAATCACTTGCTTCAAATCGGGTGCGATCATCATTTGGTCGAGCATCTGTATTGTCCATGATGCTGCGTCCCTGTTCGTCGGGAGAGTACAAGCAAGCAAGTGGGTAACGTATAGCGAATTCAATCCAGCTGTCACTGTTCAAGTCTGTCGCCGCACCACGCGTGTGTTCAATGTCGTCTCTTATATTTAAAGTTGTGTCGATGTTAGGTATCGCATTCGCGACCGCTGTTACCGAGGTCGAAGCCAACTCGTAGCTCATGTCCCGATAAATGTGCTTCTGTCGGCTTTACTTACACATACATGTATTGAGGCTTTGACAGCGGATGTTGACACAGCAAACACACAAAATAGCCCACATGCCTCGGGTTGCAACTGTCGATCCATGTGCGTGTGGTTTCAAATGTTTACGAGGATACGAGCACGAGTACATTATTAACCCCAGAGTACTAACCCTGGTTGTTCCTACACCGCCCGATCGCCGAGGCGAACCAGAGACATCCAAATGCTTTCAATGATGCTGTCACTCTATACTACGTACACTTTGACGTTGCTCCTGCAATAGGGAAGAGAGGCCATGCTCAAAAGTGGCTCGGCATCAGTGTTGCGGCAGCATGGCACATTTGCATGCTTCCGCAGCCGCTTGGTTAGAGCGAGAGTGAGCTGCTATGACGATGACCGTCTCATCCGTGACCGCTCGAACATTGCAACAGCCCGACACATACACATAAATGTTACACGCAGTTTGCGGCCGACTCCAACTCTTACTCCAACTCACCTCCCAGGAATAAAGTTTCACTTAGCCACCATGCCTGAATCACGCTCCAAACATCCTCTGGTTTGGATCGACTGTGAGATGACCGGCCTCGACACTAACAAGGACACAATCATGTCGCTAGCATGCTTTGTTACCGACTACGAACTGAACCTGCTGGACGATGGCTACGAAGCTGTGATTAAGCACTCGCAAGAGCAATTAGATCAAATGGGCGAATGGTAGCTGGCACTCTAGAAACTCCACCAGTTCTGTCTAACGAACAATCAGGTGCACGACACATCACCAAAGCAGCGGGCTGTCGCAAGCCTGCCTCGACTCAACCACCACAGCCGAGCAAGCTGCCGACGAACTCCTCGCATATATCCAATCACACGTGCCAGAGCGCAAGAAGGCCTTGCTAGCGGGCAACACCGTGCATGCGGATCAGAGGTTCCTGCGTCAAGAGCCATGGAGGAAGATTGTGTCGTACCTCCACCATCGCATTCTGGATGTAAGCGCTATCAAAGAGGCGGCAAAGAGATGGGCGCCGATCGAGATCATAAAAAACAGCCCAGCTAAGGCTGGTAAGCACGAAGCAAGAGCCGATATCATGGAGAGTATTGCGGAATGCAAATATTATAAGGATATGTTCTTTGCTCCAAAGACAGCTTCATAAGCGGATATTGAACAGCCTTGTGGAACTACCGCCTGATGAGACGTTACGAGTTTTGAGGACCCGCTCGACACGAACAAAAGCAACAAGATCGCGCGCTACCTAAAGCTGACCGAGCACGTGTGTTGATGTTGTGGAAGAGCAAAGGACCGACCCAGGACATCGCGAGGTCGCACCAATACCGCACAGCAGACTGCTGCGAGAGGATTTACGACTGCACGTTCTCATCATGATGTGACTTGGAAGCTTGGAGAGGACTGGCAGTAAAGACCAACGAAGACGATAGTCCAACCAATGTCTCTGAAAGTCAAGAGTTGACTCGATGATCCGTTGTTGTAGATATGGAGTCCAATAGGGTACACAGGTGCGTGGCTCAGAGATGAGCCACATGGACGAGCCGCGAGATGGACATAACAATCAAGAACACAGTATGCAAACTTCAGGCTTCAAACGATGAAGTCCAGAAGTTCTCATACCCCTCGTGACATGCCTCTGAATTGCGTGGACAGCCACGTGTCTTACTGGGCGTATGTGGGAGTTTTGTGCACTTATCGGTGGAAGGCGATACGGTGCGGTCTGGATGTTAATTATCGTGTGGAACATAGAGGCTGGCCATGTAGAGGAATCTCCGCTGAAACCTTCAGCACCAGCCACCAGCCACAATCCCGCCTCCTACATTTCTCAAGCCAGCCAATCCCGGTCGCGCTTTCCCGCCTGCTACATTCTCGCCCACCAGAACGCCACAATATATCCATGCAGCAACGCAGTCTGCCAGCCACCAACAAATCGAAAAGATGCCGCCTCTTGCCGGGATAAATCTATACTCCCACAATTCCCTCGGGACTTTGCATCACAATCACATTCACGAACAAACGGCCGACCCGAACTACACACACCTACTCCACACCTGATACGCCTTGATCAACGCAAACGGCTATAACTACTACCATCCTCGGACGCGGTTACGAGACGGAAAGCGGCCTCGCTTCGTAGCGGACGGCACTTCCCTTACGCAACAATATGCATTTCCACTCGCAATCTGCACTTTTGGCATCATGCATTGCCATCAGCGTGCACGCCTTGCCAGTGACCTACTCCGTCGTTGATGTCGACGGTGGCTCCTCGGCAGCCAATGCTGCCAACCAGCCCGAAACTGTGTACCACACTGTGACGAAATCGACAGAAGTTGAGAAGCCTGAGCCAACTACTGTTTCCGTCTCTGTCACGATTGTCAAGACCGACCAAGCAAGCTCGTCTCCGACTTCATCATCTACCAGCAGCTCGACATCCCTACAAGCGTCTGCACAGGCTTCATCCACGGCTCCAGCTCCATCTGTGACTGCATTGAGCACCTCGAATGTATTATCAGTCCTCGAATCTGCGAGGTCGACTTTCTTAACGAGTCACACCAGCACCAATTCAGCATCATCTGCTTTGCCAGTCATCACCTCGGCTCCTTCAGCGGCTTCCAGCTCGGCCGAGTCTCAGACTGCATCCGATTGCGACTGCGACGACTGGGAGTCAACTGTCATATTGACAGTGACACCCGCAATTGGCGGGACAGTCACTCTGTTCTCTACTACCACTGTGACACCTGCGGCCGAGTCCACTTCCTACTATGATGATGGTATGTGGCACACACGCTACGCCATCAAGCCTGCTGCTTCGCCTCAAGCCGAGCAGCCACCCTCAACGAACGACGATGCGGTGTCGAAGTTCGACAAGTCACCGGCACTTATGGAAGAAAAGCAAACCCAAGATGGTGCCAACACCCCTTCGCAAGCTGTGAATGGAACCTCCCACGCGCGTCGGGATCCCAATGACCTCACCGCGGCTACGACACCAAGTGGCGTTGCCCCTGCTACTCCCAGTGAAGATAGTGGTGCTCCTCTGATGCTTGTTCAACCATTGCTTCCCCAAGCCACCGGCACAACCACTCCTGCTGCGCCCGTACACGACGCTGCTGCTTCGGAAGTCTTAACAGGCGATGCTGAGACTACCGCTGGACAGACTGCCAAGCGAGCGCCTGCTTACAGTGTCGTCAGCTGGAACGAAACAACGCAAGGTTGATCTTTGCTCATTGACGTGATAAGATTGCACAACGACTTTGGATTTTGATTCTTGCGTGGCGTCCTTATGTTGTTACCAGCGAGCAAATAGCGATGGAGCGACGGTGTTGTATTTCATACGGTGTGCAGTCTTATTGGGGACCATTGCATGTTTGCATAGCGATTGCGTTTCGGGTGCTTTTGTGTTTCGATGTCGATGGCCACCCTGCTAGTGCAGCAATAGGGATTCTTTTCGGCCACGAGGATTAATGGTGGATTAGTGCATAGATAGATAACATTGTTGTAGAAACAATACCTCTAACGAGATCGATCAACATCAAAAGTCAGTCCAACTTGTACATTTCACGGTTGCACTTCGTTCTCTGAGTCGAGAGTCTCCCTGTGGCGACTCAACGATTCCACAACACTTGCTTTTCGCCCGGCATATTCTCTACCTCTCATCCTTGGATCGCAACTCTACCCAACATACCTCCATCCAAGTCGTTGATAAGCCGCGTGCTCGCCTGCCTAACATGTTCGCGCGTCTTGGCCTGCTCCACCGCCAAGCACCACGTGCTTCTTCTCCATCTCCAGACTCGCTGCCAGCCGCCACAGGCCTAGCATTGCCCGTCCCTGACGATGATCATCCACTGTAAAAGACGACTTCATCTTCCTCCCGGATATGGTATGCGACTTGGCGGGCTTCTTTGGCTGTAGTTGATGCACACGTGCTTGTGCCTATTGCCGCAGATCGCTTCTGCAGGCAGAGACCCGCAGGCTTGGGATTGAGGCTAGATGGGAAGGTAGGTATGGAGATGTCCGGATTGGACTATTGGGAGAGATGAGACGGGATAGACGTGACTTATAAAAACTGTAAGTGTGCTCGACCTGGTCGATCTATCTCTACCAGGTCTTCTCTACTTTGTACCACAATGCACCCTTTTCAGACTCTCGTTGTCGCCACTTTGGCTGCTGTAGCGAACGCTGCACCGCCTGCGCCACCAGTTCCTGGTCTTGCTGGTCTGCCCAAGTTGCCGGGTCTTCCAAAGCTCCCAGGTCTTCCGGGTCTGCCTAAGCCTCCAGCTCCGCCCTCGGATCCTAGCGCACCTGGGGATGATGATGGCGATGATGACACTCCCGCTTGCACGTACGACGGCAAAGACGATGGCAAGTTCGACTACAGTGCTGTCAGTTTGAGGGAAGTTGGTGCTCGCAACACTCTCGATTGGAGGATCTGGCTGCTACACAAGTGCAAGCCGATTAGCTTCTGGCATGACGTGAGTCTTTGGTTAAGACCATTCTTTCCGTGATCAATCTCACTAATATACCACGCTAGGTTCCTCTCTACCCTTACGAGAACGACACCAAGATCATCAACGCGGTCGTCGAGATCCCGCGTTGGACTGATGGCAAGATCGAGATCGAGAGCGAGGAGCCTCTGACCCCTATCTTCCACGATGACCGCAAGGGCGCTCCTCGTTTCGTGGAGTCTGTGTGGCCTCACAGAACCTACCCATTCGTCTACGGCTCGGTGTGTACACTTTGCTAAGGTTACTCAGGGGCACTCTACTAACAAACTCAGATTCCTCAAACATGGGAAAACCCGAACCTCGACCACCCCTTCGTCAACGAACCAGGCGACAACGACCCCATCGACTTCTTTGACATCGGCCAAGACCCTGGCTACTTCGGCCAGATCAGACAGTCCAAAGTTCTCGGCGGCATCGCTCCCAATGATGGCGGCGAGACCGACTGGAAGATCATGGTGATTGACATCAACGACCCGATCGCACCCCATGTGAACACGATCGAAGACGTCGAGAAGTACCGCCCTGGTGTGACCGCTGCCTTTTACGACTGGTTCCAGTACTACAAGGTCGCGCGCGGCGACGATGTGATTCCTATCACCGGCAATGCGTACCAGAACGCCAGCTACATCACTGACCACGTCTTGCCGCAGGGCTATGAGTGGTGGGTTGATTTGATTGCTGGCAAGATTGATCCTGATGGTCTCTCGATCAATCAGACTAGCTTTGATGAGTTTGATAGCTATGTTGCACCGAGCAAATCGCAGGAGGAGTTTGAGATTCCGGCTCAGAACGATGTGCAGCCTGCTGCAGCTAAGCCGACGGAGTTTGATCACTGGTATTACCTTGATGAGGACTTCCAGCTTATTCAGCAGGGTGAATAGATTAGTTTGACCATATGTGTAAATAGATTAAAGATCGGTGTTAGACCTGGATGGGTCTGGATGTGTGTACAGAGAAAAGCCTTGCCTTTAGACATGTCCGAAACAGTACTGTATAGAATTGCTCCCAAGCTAGATCAGAGGTCAGATCCGTCGGACTGTATAGCATTGGAAACGTTCCCGTTTGGGTCCCTATCATACAGTAGTGGTTTGCGATAAAAGTGACAATTCGATGGTTTGCCTCCCCTCCCCAGCTCCCAGCTTTCCTCCAAGTGTGGCTGGTGCGCACCGCCTCATCAGATCGCGAAGCCAACACGCGCGCCCTCACTTCACCTTTCTGTCCACGCGAGGCGCATTGCGATTGACATAAGCTTGACCATAGACACCAACCATGCCGCCCTTTCGCGATGACCAGATTATGGTAAGCTTGATTTACTGCGCATGAAGTATTAGCGCGACGCATGCTGACAACAATTCTGTAGATTATTGCGCCTGGGTCGCAAACCACCCTCGCCCAACTCGGTCTACCTGAATCCTACACCCCGGCGCGCTTCCGATTGCGATCGCGCATGTTCCCTGCTGAGAAGGAGGGCGAATTTGAACCAGTGAAGATCCGCCGACGAGACGACACCGACGCGGCGCAAAACGAGAATGGCGCAAACGGAGATGCAGACGAGAATGACGGCTGGGAGGAGGATCACATTAGCGAGGAAGGTGCCGTGTGGCCCATGAAGCAAGGTCGTATCGTCGACTGGCCAGCCTTCTATGCGCTTATGACACACGTCTACAATACGGTCAACCCGCCTTTCCACACACCCATCTTGCTAATCAGCGAGCCCGTCTGGACACCCAAGGATTTGGAGAAGGTCACACAATTCTTCTTCGAGAGGTTTAAGGTGCCTGCCTTTGCGGTGATGGATGCTGCCATGGCCGCAACGTACGCTTACGGAGTGCCGACTGCGACTGTGGTTGATGTTGGATTCGAGAAGGCGGACATCACTTGCGTGTCAGACTACGTGCTGCAGCACATTGGCCGTAGCTTGGCCGTGCCGGAATGTGGTGGTGAGTCTTTGACTGATCGCTTGGAAGAGGTCATGAAGGGAAGGAAGGGTTTCGGAAGGGACTTCTGCGACCAGCTCAAGAGGAGTGGCATTTGCGAAATCTTGCCCAGTGATGCGGAAATCCTCAAGCCAGGTGCTGGTGCCGAAGACGGTGCTGCTAACCCAGCTGCTTCCGCGTCAACAGGCATCGATGGACACAATCAGAAACCTGCAGGCTCAGGAGCAGCAGGCGACGTGCCGAGAGGCCCTGGCCCTGGAACGGAGGTTGGCGAAGAGAAACTCGAAAACGAGGACGGTGTGCTAGATATCGCCAGCATCGTCACAGGTGGCAACATGCAAGAATACCTTGCGCAAAAAGAGCGCGAGAAGGCAGAGAAGGCTGCCGCTAAACACAAGAAGGGCAGCGATGCTCAACCAGCAACAGCACCCAAACCCGTTCGACAACAACCAAACTCAAAACGACTCCGCAACACTTTCATGTACGAGGACTTCAATTTGCACAACGCGATGAAGAAGGCAGGCATGTCAGGCCAGAACATGTCTGATATGCACTCTGCGCTGGGAGAGGGACCCAACAAACGCCAGAAGACACCGGAGCCCGGCTCGGCAGTCTCAGAAGCTCCTGCAGATGGAGCTACTGAAGCCACACAAGATGCTTCATCTGGCTCCATCTTCCGTCGCGAGATCGAAGTCGGTCCGGAGAGATTCCAGGCAGCATCAGGCGGAATCCTCGACCGCCTTGCAGATGCCGTGTATCGTACCGTCCAGTCATGCAACGACATTAACAGGCGTAGCGACCTCTGGGACAACATGATCATCCTGGGCAACGGCTCACGGGTTCGCGGATTCAAAGACGCTCTGCTCACCCGCTTGAGCGAGAAGTACATCATCTCACCCTCATCCGCCACAATCTTTACCTCCGAGCTGCCCTCCAACCTCTCTACACCAATCGCCACAGGAGCAAACACTCCCATGCCACAAATGCCCGGCCAACCACATCCCTCATCGAGCGTCAACCCTCTTCTTGTCGCGGCCACAACTGCGCAGAACCCACACTTCAACCCCGCCCAGTCTGCTTTCGGCCACCCAAGCAATCACTCACACTCTGGCCACGGGCAGACACCTACGAGCATCAAGTTTGTCAAGTTTCCAGAGTACTTCCCTGAGTGGAAGGAGGTCGGCTATGATGAAGCGGCGTTCTTGGGAGCGCAAGTTGCGGCTAAGGTGCTTTATGTCACCGACAGCTCGAACAACGGTTACATGAGCCGCACGACTTATAATGATCAGGGACCTACGGCTATTCACGAGGTCGCTTTGTAGAGAGTACAGGTCGGCGGGACATTTGAAGCGAAGGAGTTGTGGCTGGCAGAAAGTTGTTAGAAAGTAAGTACTCTTCTTATTGAGAGTGTATTTGTATCTTCAAAAGCTGCCGCATCTGTTTCATATGGTATATCAGCGTCATAGCCTCTCCGAGCTCCCACTCTACCGAAGCTTCAAGATCCATCTCACTTTGAGATTCTAGTAAGAGTGTAGAAATCAGGGTGGGAACCGCAAGTTTGCTAGAGCTCATGAGTATATGGTAGCAGCGCATTCTCTTACCCGACAGAGGATTCCATTTGAGTGAATGTCTTTGTGCTTTGAGGAATCAGCCACGGCACCCACATGCTCACTGCGTTTACAGACAGCATAGCCCCTGAATGGCTTCACTCGCGTTTGCCGGGTTACGTCACACAGTCTGTGTCGCATGTTCACAAGCCGCCAGCACTCATGCGCCCACGCGCCGGTCATCTACTCTTCTCGCTCACCCACACTCCGCTCGTTCCTTTGCTCACCACCACTCGACTGCCACTGTTTCTGCTCTCCAATCTGCGACAACACGATACTGCTCGTTCGAGTCGGTACGGCGAGTGTTCCTGGCATCACACACCACGTCGTCCAGCATGCCGCCAAAGAAGCGTGCATCACAATCGGGCGCCTCTGAGTCGCGCAAGGTAAGCGACACCACTTTTCGGAACACAAAAGCAGTCGCTAATGAAGTTCAGAAACGTAAGACCATCGCCAACACCGAAGTCAAAGCACGCGAAAGCCAGTTCGAGCACAAAAGAACACAAAACGACAAGCCATGCAACGATGCCCTTGGCACCACTGAGATCTTGGAAGGGATACTCGAGTGCCTTTCGCCGGCAAAGCTTCATTTGATCCAACGGGTCAACAAGCGTTTCCAAGACGTTATTGTCAGATCTCCGCGCATCCAGAGAAGAATGTTTCGACGCATCGACAACAAGCCCGGGTTCAGTGGATGTTCGTTCCGCCTTCCGGAAGACATCATGCCCTCACTCCTTGGTCCCTGACGCAAGCAAGTGGCATCAACAATGGCTCGCAAGAACTTATCACTCTAGTCGATACCAATCCATTTCTGCGTCTGTCTGGAAGCCCCGATGTTACGCCTCTTCATCGACCATTCGCAATCATAACCAAAAATGCGCTCCAAAGAGGTGACACTCTCCACCTCTACCACGGCCAAGCTTCGATAGTACAGCAGATCGGACAGCACAATAGCATTTTTGGAGGTTTCATCTCAGATCCGCATTGTCCAAGTATCGAGGTAACGCTTCATTTTGCACTCGGCAAAAGGCTTCCCACACTGATCGATGTCCGTTCCGTCGTCAACAGCGACACTCCTTTAACCATAGGCGCTATCATTCAAAGGTCATTGAAAACGCCCGGAGCAATTCGTATTTACTGGCGCGGTGATGGCTATACTGCCAGCAGAATCTATGAGGAGCGCAAAGGAGTTCCGAGGCATTTGTTAGACGAGCTGAAGCGTGATGTTGGGCTCGAGATGTATTTTCGACCTGTGGAGACGAGCTTCCGCCTCAATCGCACTTTGTCACCCACAGACAAGCAAAGAGCTACAGTGATCTCAAGACAAATGGGACACCAAGGATCTGTCAGCGCTCACACCACTCTAAACTAGGCCATGGAACGTATTCTACTGTGTGAGGAAAAATTTATGGAAAGGGACGACGGTGATGGAAATATTTGGAGGGCCTCAGTTTGAGGAACAAAGATCAAGGCAAGCTCTACAGCTGTTCCGAGTGTAGACCATGGATCCTTCCACCTGTTCAACTTGCATGGGTAAGAATCCCCTTTTCCATAGGCAAGGGAAACAAGTATGCATTCCAGGAAACTTCACTTCTTACTACTTAACCTTCGCGATGTTTCGCGTCATTGCAATACGTAAGTTACGAAGTCTTGCCCATTCACTTGACATGTACCTAAGCGGCGCTCCTTCGCGCATTCGTTCGCCAACAGTTATGAAGACAACCTGCCAGCACCCAGCGCTGCACTTGTCAGCAACACAACAGATTCCACTCCTAAGTCAAGCCTAAGCCCCAGCTCGACCAGCATGCCTCCCAAGAAGCGCAAGTCCCACGGCGACACATCTCAACCACACAAGGTAAGCCTTGTTGACTTCTGGTTGATAGGCAAACGTACTGACAAATTTTTCAAGCGTGTGGCTACTAAGGAAGTTGAGCAAAGCAGTGAAACTCGGGACCTGGATGTATACAACAAGGTGCTCCGCACGACAGAGCTCCTTGAGAGCATTCTCGAGTACCTCCCACCAACAACCCTCCATGGCATCCAACGTGTCAACAAACAGTTTCAAGCAGTCATCATCAGCTCTCAACGTGTCCAGCGAAAGATGTTCTTCAGCATCGACAACGGACCACGCGTTTCTTGGTATTTCCGTTCTCAAGACATCACCGATTCGAACAATGATGCCTTGTGGTACCTCGACTCCGGAAGTGTCAAGATGGCCAAGAGACTAGACCGAATGACGGCAGCAAAAATCAATCCGAGTCTGGAGCGACTGAACGAAGAGAAGATGTCAGCATTGGGCTTCCGCGAAGACGTTAAAAGGATTGTAGCGAGAGGAGAAACTCTGCGCCTTCGACATGGCATGAAGTTCTCTCTCCAGCATATCTACCAACCACGCGGCATTATGGATACATACCTTTCTGATCCACACTGTCCGGATATGGACGTCGATCTTTGCTTTGCAATTGGCGTGAAGCTTCCGACCCTCATATCTGTTAGCACAGTGGTCCGAAGTTCCACTCCTATGACCATTGGCGCCATCATCGCGACAGCATTGAACACCAATACTATGATACACATCAAGTGGCGCAAAATCGATGGCCATATCGACTCGCCTGGGAGCGATGAGCGCCGTGGAGTGCCAAGAGACTTGATCGATGAGCTGAAGCGCCAGACCGGCCATGCCGGTCTCGAAACGTATCTCAAGACGTCGGAATCATCTTTCCGCCTGTGGCATTTTTTGGCACCTTCAAAGGCGCAGGAAGCTGCAGCCAACATGGGACGCAAGCAGCGTACGATCTTGTTCCCGACTAGTAGTGGCGGTGAGCTTGACGTCGGGCTTCTCTAAAATTCCCGTAGCATGCAGCATTGGGGTCGTTGCCACGGTTGGGGAGGAGAAACGAGAATGTTGAGGATCGTCGCTAGAACGTCTGATTGGAGAGACCGATGAGGTTTTCAGAGGAAACCGCAACATTGACGACGGTGGATGATCAATAAGTCTTTTGTATTCAATGCAGGTCAATTTGTCCCGTCCCCAAGAGGTCGTTTCGTTTCAGGCTACAATCAATGTTTCTATACGAGCCCAGCATTTGCGCAGCAGACCATAGCCGAGCTCTGTTGTGGCATTTGAGAAAGTCATCATTATAAGAATGAAGAGACGCAGATATTGAGGTGGCTCACAAGCCATCGATGCATCAGACGCAGTACGAAAGAAACCTGCCATGTCGGGACCGACAGTAACTGTCAGACATGATCATTGCTCGCCTTGTCCTGTAAAAGTGAATTGTGACATCCACCTTGCTGCCTTGCTGCCTTGTCATGTGACCATTGCGATCTTGCGCTTGAGGCTTGTGGTTCTTCGATTCCTCATTCGTCACTTCATCAACATTCGCCGCTCCAGACTCTTGACCTGACCTTCGCTATCGATCCATCAGCAAACTACACATTCCCAATTGAGATTTTTACCTCCGAAGTACATCGAACAGTATTTAGAGTTCACGATCAAATATTGGTAACAGTGAGATACGACTTCGGTCGAGGCTTCGCCGCCGCCATGGGAGAACCACGCGCCAAGGTAAACGCTCACTTAGACATCGAGATAGATCATTCATGCCGCACCAAGCCCGCGATGTGCATACTAACACTCTTCGTAGAGGCTGAAGATGTCCCACCCACTGACAATATCTGCCGACACTTTCGAGACAGTGATTGAGAAAGACGATTCTGAGCAAGTCCAAGATACCATCGAGGTGCAAAACGTTCGCATCCTTGCGCCAGCGTCATCGTGTCGCTAATAAACATATTAGAGCCAAGATCCGGCCTCGAGCATAGCGAGTACTGATAGTCTGGCAAAGGTTGCCGCCACGAACGCAGCCTATCAGAAGGTATTCGGGCTGAGTGATCTCAACGAGATTCTAGCCAACATCCTTGTTCACCTACCGCCGCAGACCATTTTCGCAGTGCAAAGAGTATCCAAGAGCTTCATCAACGCCACAAAGATGTCTCCAGACATACAAGAGAAGCTGTTCCTGCGCCAACGTGCTCGGAGCCAATGGCCCAAAAGGCCCAGCATTGAGGACAGGTTTTCACCTGCGGGAGTTTTGAGCCCATTCTTGCTCGGAGCAGGGGGGAAAGAATGGCACTTGCACACAGTTGCCGGCAGTCCCCAAATGGACATAACTCGCTCGATGCAATCCAGCATTCTTGATACGTTTGTCATCGATACGCCACGTGGGATGAGTACGTGGCAAGTACGATGCCGTTCTGGGACGAACGGACGCATCAATTTACAGTACTTACAATTACAAGTTCACGGTAGCGAAACCATCAAAACCTTGATACGACGAGCATTAAAGTATCGAAGCGGCGCGACGATGGGCGACACGGGTGTAGATTTCATCAGAGTTTCAGTGCAGATGATATCAGCGATCGAAAAGTCTCGGTTTCAGAGAGCTGACGGACGAGAGCTTGACCCGGATGCATGGCCAGAGCTTGGGGTGGTATTCTGGCCTCGTGGCAAGCACGATTAGTGTCTGCCTACCTGCTCGAAGCCGAAGAGGCGTTGCTCTTTTCGGCACACAGATTTCTCTGATAGTCACCAGCTGTCGGATCATGACAACTCGGAATTGCTTATCGCTTTGCAAGATCAAGACGTTCAGGGCGAATTTTATGCAACATGACCAGGTTGGGACTGGCTCAACAATTTCGAGTCCATCCTGGTCGTTGTGAGGGATTGAGTAGCTAGTTACGTCTTCGGTGGTGAAGGTTGCCTCCAAGTTTAAGGCGGTTGAGTGAAGCCTGCAGGTCATGAGTTCGATATCCGATCTTTCCTCTATTTTCCTCGAATTGATACCTTGCGAGTCATTTTTTTTGGCCGAGGAGTGCCACCCCAAGGATCAAGCCTCTTTTACAGAAGTGAGGTATGATCATATGCACTGCCACACCAAGTCTGATCTCATGGCAGTGAGTGAAACCCGTTCACCGGTCAAGATCTGCGACTCAACACTCAACTTCACTGCCACCTCGGCATCCGTCATCAACTTCCAACAACGACTTCCCGCTTTTGCTTACATGCCTCGACCTGGACAGTCAAACCTCGGAAAATTCATCATTCTCATAATTGGCATTGGCGCTATCATGGCGTACAAGCGCACAGCCATGCTGGACGCCCTCGCCCACGAAGTAAGGTATCCATTGCCCTCCACTTACGCCAAGATGCATGCTGATACTGTTCGCAGAAACCAGAATGGCTGTCGCCCGACAGCTTAGACGCCGACATTGTAACCTTGATCCGTGTCGCCGAGTCGTGTTGTCAAGGCCTGATGGCGTTTGCAAAGGGCAAGACCACAAAATCCGACACCGCCTCCCGAGCTGTCTTCCATACCAGCGAGCTAGTTGAGAACATCCTCTTCTACTTGCCAGCCAGAGATCTCTTCAGGGTCCAAAGAGTGAGCATGAGCTTCAAAAACGCCATTGCAAATTCCCGCCGAATCCAAGAAAAGCTTTTCCTGAGAAAGGAGCCGAGCGAACCCGAGACCAAAATGATCATATACGGCTACCAGCACACAGCGGCAATCCTGAACGGACTCTTCGAGCCAAGCAGCAGCGCAAGCGGTGTCTATGGCCGGCACGTGATGAAGACTCCTGCTGAGGGAAAGGACTACATCGGGAGCGACGCAGTACACGGCATCACCCTCCCCTTCCTAGCAAAGATCACGCCTCAGTCTAGCCTCTTGGATACATTCCTCTTAGACAGAACATGCACAATCAGTTCAGTATGTTTTGAAGTCCGCGTAGGTGACAGTGGCACCAGTGTCTTTATTCGCCGCGACAAAGTGGCCGTGCAAGAGGACTGGACGATCCGTGACATCTTCGACGAAGTTTTGACCAAGAAGTGCCAGATGCTGGTCATGTCTGAGGTGGCGGCCAGGAGGCATCGGCAGGAGTACGCTTATAAACTTCCCTTCTGGACACTGACGAATGGCTGGTGGGACAGCGATGTTCGCCCCAGAGGAGATATTCACATCCCTTCAGGAGACCTCAAGAAGCTCAAACAGAAAGCAGCAGATGCCTTGAATGATGCGAGCTGGCGTGCATACTGGCAGTTCAAGATCCACGACATACCGAATGTCGTTGTCAAGGCTTTGGAGAGTATTGAGTGGTCCGATTCCAAGATCTGGATTTGTCCGAGTCAGGGGCCAACATTCTGGCTCAAAGACATTGTGATTCCTTCGCCTCAGGATTGGGCTGAGATTGAAGCGAAGAAGAATCAAGCGTGCGTTCTGGTTTAAGGATGATGTGATTCCTTCGACCCGAGATTGGGCTGCGATCCAAGAGAAGAAAGATCGAGCGTATGACCACAAGCCGCGGGCGAAGAACCCGAGTATCGATGCCTGTGAGGTGAACACGGGCGCTGGTCGTCTTTCCGGATTTAGGAAAAGGCGGGTAGTATGTCGAGCTGAATGCAAGATTAGGGTCAACGAGCAGAAAGTGCGAAGATTGCAGAGACAAAGGTACATTACAGAACAAACCATCTTGCATGGATCCAATGACGTGGACACCAGAATGTTCTCAAGCGATCAATCTCCATACGCCTCGCTGATACTTATCTCTGTGGAAGATGTAAAACATACTCAAAAACGCCAGGCAATGTCCAGCACTTGCGCACCCATCGTCTCTCGTACTCGTACTTTTTGTTCCCTTGATCTGTCGAAGCGAAAAATCCTACAAAGCGTCGCTCCTTCTTCAAACAGACACATCGTCCTCCCCATCATTCTCAAAATCTTACAGCCACTCCCTACACAATCATCTGCGCAACACCCTGTCCGCCCAGAGTCTTACTCGCAGCAAACTCCTGCTTCTTGAGGCCGGCCAGCGCGTAGAATGCGGCCGCGATGAGCAGTACTACTGCCGCGGCGATCAAGCTGGTAGCGTAGCGGATGAGAGAGAGCCATTGGATGACGCTCATGACGAGGTAAATAGCGGCGCGCATGTAGTTTGTCTCGAAGCGGCGGATGAAGCGGTCGAAGGTTTCTGAGGTCGGGCAGACGCGTAGGAGGAGAGGAATTTCAATGAAGATGAGGATGAAGGAGGAGATTCTGTTGTGGATGTCAGCATGTGTAGAGATACATGGAGAGAGGCGAAACAAACAGGCAAAGAACACCCCAAAGGATGATAATGTCAAGGTGGAAGAAGTTCGCAATGCCGACTGCGAAGCAGAGGATAATGGCTATCACGCCGGTCCTGCGCGAGTCTGTTAGCTTTTGTCGCATAGCTTGGAGCTACTTTCGAGCTTTCCGCGCGTACCATTGTCCGTATATACCTATAGCAGTCACGTTAGCAGCTGTCCTCGACGATCGTCCAATGGCTCCGCGGCCGGGCTGTCTTACTGAAGTTCCGTGATCTGAACTCTTCTGCGAGCGTCATGTTGAGCGAAAGATGCGAGGGATGCGGTTGAGGTGTGTGGTTATGCGAGTAGTCACAAGGGTTGTACAGTGGTGAACAGACGGAGATGTGGGTGTGAAGTAATCGGAAGGGTGTACAGTAGGGCTGAGGTCGCGCGGCCTTTGTTGACCAAGGCGTTGGCGCCGGGGTTGGCGGAGGGCGTTTCGCTTCGCTTGTACGGGACCCTTGAAACACCTGTCTCTACCCTTATTTCGCGTCGCAGAGTGGTTTGTATATTGTGAAGTTTGTATTGTTGTTATTGTTTTTGAATGCAGTAAGGCAGTAAGGGTGAGCGAAAACGTGGTGAATGAGATATAGACGGCGGAAAGCTATTGCCTACAGCATTCGTACGTTGTTACCTGAAGAGTCCACGCGTGTCTGCGCCACCTGATGAGAGCTCTCTCCACGATGCTGCGCCATCTTTACCCGCGGCCTCGGCTCCTGCCGTGGCTGGAGAGCGTTGCTGGCACGTGGCAATGGTTGCCCAGAGTGAAGTGAGAGAGATGGAGGTACTCACGCCATGTTGTACGCAGATAATCGACGCTTTTGCCTGTTCAGGCGATTGACTCATGGCTACCGTGGCTATGACCATTCACCGAGCAACAACCCAGAGGAAAAGAGATTCTTTGTGAGTACAAGATTTATATGCACGAAATGCCCAATCGAAATGCCGCGGATCCAACACCGCGAGGAAGCCCATTCGCCCAAACGCCACGCCGGATACCCTATGCACATACAGATAGAAACGAAACGATCGTGACAGGCAATGAAAAAGACCGAAAGGCTACTTCACCAGGTTATCGCCCGCCTGCTGAATGCGCTTCGCAGCAATATCCACCATCCGCTGAGCGCCATCCCAATCCCTCTTCCCTAGCATGTCTCTCACAGCCGGGAAGTATGCCTCGTCGTAGCCGCTCCAAGCCTTGGGTCCGAACACGACATGCTTGAACTGCGAGCGACCCGGGATGCCGTACTCTCTCTTTTCTTGCTTCTCGCTCGAGCGAGGAATGTCGAGGAGGTCGGCTTCGAAATTCGTCAGACGATCGTTGTAGTCCAGACGGCGGAATGTGTACGAGTTTGACTCGAGGCCGCCACGTCCGAGCACTTGACGTGTCCAGGTATCTTCAAATTGGTGGAACTGCTCTGTGGAGGTTTTGAGATTGGCGACTGCGTCTTCAAGAGGTTTGAGGTTCAAACCTGCGCCGGCAATCTTGCTGCCTGGCTTGCCTGATGCTGCTGTGAAAGTGATCTTTGCATCAGTGCGGAGGCTTTCGACGTAATGGGAAAGTGCGTCGGTGTATTGAGTGAGATCGTAAGGAAGTAGAGGCCTATCGGCGACTTCGAGAATAAGGAGAGCCCATATTTGGGCAAGGGTGTGGTGGTAGGAGAGTCCGTTGGGATCACCGAAAGCGCGCATCCAGTCGAAGGTTTCGTAGCATGAGTGTGATGGATAGCCGTTCGCAGGGCCTTCGAATCCAAAATCGATGCTTGACGTGCCGGCCATATCCTGGAAAGCCACATAGTCGCTGCCTGCGCCGAGGCCTTCCAGACGGCTCTTGTTGTCGGTCCAGATCTGCTTCAATGAATTGTTGGAATTTGGGTCGACTACTCGATCGAGCACACGGAGAAGAGCACGCTCCCAAAGTGGACTGCCTGAAGCGCGGAAATTTGGCCCAAAGACACCAGCGCCGACGTTCAAGTAGGAGATGGCATTCTCGCGAAGATAGTCCATATTATCCTCAACGTATTCGGTGCTACCCATCATGTTGAACTCCTCAGCATCCCAGCTGACAAACTCAATTGTGCGCAAAGGTCTCCAACCGAGCTTACGCAATTGGCCAAAGATCCGAACAAGTTCCTGCATCACCGCCGAGCCAGAACCGGCATCGACGGCGCCAAAGCACCACGAATCACGATGGTTGCCGATGAGAATCTTCTTCTGAGGTGTCTCGATGCCCTGAATCAACCCATGCAGGTTCCAGATCTTTTGTTTCTCTGATTCATCGTTCATGTTCTTGAGATGTACCATAGGTGCTCCGGCCGAATGATTTCCTGAAGCCCATTTGTTCTCAAAGCCGGGAGGCCCGCCGATCCAGTTCTCTGGTACATCCAACCCATTTCCTTGCAAGGACTTGAGCAAAGGCTCAGCGTCTCTCCACGCTATGGGCAAGCTTGGAATTCCAACCAGGCCTGGGTTGCCTTCGACGGCGATACGTTTGGCGTCTTTGTTGCTCGCCCACCCGGGTGTGAGCGGATCGCCAATGACCCAACTCATCAAGCCTACAGAGCCACGTTCGACGGCGTCTGCTGGCCGCCACGGTCCGTCTGGGAAAGTCGCACCCTTGCCTGCGCCGTCGTCCGCAGGGTCAGAATACATGATCACTCCAACGCAACCAGCATCCTGTGCAGCCTTGACCTTCAGCGAGCGATCTTCTTGCGTTCCGTGGTATCGCACAAGCGCGATCGTGCCGTTCGTCACTACGCCGTGCGTCTTCAAGTACCTGAAATCTTCTCTGCTTCCTCCGTTCGCGTAGATCAAGGGTCCTTCTACCTCCCCACTCTTGCTATGCCCATGCCATGCCAGAGTCTGTACCTTGTTTGCATCCATAGGATACGCGGCGTTCTCTTCCAGTGCAGCTCTCCATTTGCGGTCTTCCGGGCCAACTATCTCCAAGCTCCTCCCGTCCTTCGTAGGATAGTTGAGGTATACATGGTACTCCCACAGCTTTATATCGTCGAACATGCCCTCTTCAATCCACTTCTCCTCCATCCAGCGGGCGAGGTAAAGGTCGCCTTCCGTTCCAGCGACATGGTCGAAAGAGGTGATATGCCGCAGTGCTTCGTCGATATTTCCTACGTCCAAATGGTCCTGCACAAAGCTTCGCACGGATTCGGGATCGAAATGCATGCCCATCCGCGACATTCCAGAGGGGAAGATGTCCATAGCGAACAGCACCCAGATAAGGGCAAAGATCGTGAATAGTCCAAACAGCCGAGCAAAGTTCGCAGCACCCATGTTGATGCTCTCCGGTACTCGTATTCTTTCTCGTAATCGCGTATACCATGGTGTTGTTGGTGTAGGCTGTTCTTCGGCTGTATCGCCATCCGCCGGCGCGACCGGCGCATACAGAGACCTGAACGAAGGTAGTCTTATGGCAGACAGTGTTGCGCTCAAATTCGCCAGTCCTTGCGTGACCTTGTTCCGTAATCGCGCGCGGTGGTATAATCTTGCTTGCCGCCTTGTTCCATCCTCGCTCTCACCAGGCTCCAGATAATCGAACTCCTCGACTTGTCTCCGTGCATCTTCGCCATCCTCCACCATTTCCGGTACGCTCAGATCGGAATCTATACTCGATCTCGCAGATTCGACTGTGGGTGCCCGATAGCCGCCTGCTCTTGTCCGGGAATCCGACTGGCTGCTCTGGCCCAGTAAGCCTTGTCGCTCTGCATCGTCGCTGACTTCTGAAGGGCCGCTGCGGGAGGGTGTTGCGATAGCTTCATCGTAAGAGGGAATCGGCGCATTTGCATAGCGATTATCCTCTATTACTACGGGGACGCCCATTATTATTGATTCTACTGGGTGGTGATCGAATGCCGCTTAGGGCTGACGCTGATCGGGAGTTGCTGTTGTGGTAGGATTGCTTCAAGTCATGGCTGGGATTTTGTGTCGCCTTCGTGGTCCGGAGTATCCAGAATGAAAGGCACGATATTGTGTATACAGATGATGTTGTTGCGAGCGTTCTAGTCCTTGGGATCGTCAAGTCTCCCCTGCTCTAAGGGTTGCCAATGTTCGGGTGGCTCGCTACACGTAATCAGCCGCCAGTGTCAAGCGTTGGCTTGCCGTTGCCGTCGCCGAGGCGCAAGGCGCTGCTAGAACTCTCGCATCCGGATCCCTGAACCATCTTCACCACTACACTCGACATCGTCCACTTGCGCTACTATATGACCACCATGAATGTACGGTCTGCTAGCTAGGGGTGATGGACGCGCTCGAGATGTCTGCCACTATCGTTCTAGGCACGATGTGCACCTTGCGTTGGCCACGTACTACAGAGCAAATCCACGATTCAACCAACACAGAGCGGATCTGACACTGCCTTTCATATATTGACTATAACTGGGTCTATTACTTTTCTCGCGACCTCTACTTCCGACGCAGATGCTCAAGACTGGTGAGATGTCATGTGCAGACTTAGGAGCAATGGCTGTATGTCAGAGGTAAGAAAGCCAATACCTCGACTTTCTCTACATGAAGCATCTCCATAGGCATATGATGCATGGCCGCATGGCCGCGAAATACACAGAAACACAACGATGCTGGACTGCTTTGTGGTCAAACTTTCTTCCATTGATTGCACGGCCGCGTATCTGCCCTTGCTGCTTTGTCCGTCCGTTCTTTCAAACTACGCAGTGTCCGACCGCAAACGGCGTGCCATCACGTGTCAGCACATCAATCGCACAGCAGGTTCTTGCAAATACGTTCAGTCGACGTGAGGACCTCTGAACACACCACATAAACCCTTAGCGTTGTCTCTCAACCAGTACTCACGATGGACTCGAAGAACGAACTGTCTGAGGACTTCCAGTCTCTCAAAGTTGCAGATGGCGTCGTCATCGACGAGACGCCTGACGATGCCGCTAGCGATGTCGGCAGTGACGACTCCTGGGCCTTCGAACCGCCTCCACTGAATCTCGACTATGATGCTTTGAAGCACGTTGGAACCAACTCTGTCCGAGGCGGGCATGGCGCTTGCATCGATATTTCTACTATCCCTCGAGGACAGTTCCACGAATTCCGTGTGCTTCACTTCGAGGATGGCTGGACTTGTGTAGGGCGCTTTACTCGTGAGACTGAGCCGCTTGCCAAGTTTGAGAGCGAACTGGCAACAGTGGAGTACGTTCGCAAGCACACGACGATTCCGGTACCAGAAGTCTACTTCGTCAATTTTTTGAAAAGCACGCGGTTGGTGCGGCCTTCGTCCTAATGGAACACATCAAAGGAGAACCACTACAGGCTCTCTGGGACAGGGAAACCTTATCGCTAGACCACAAGCTGGATGTCATCAAACAGCTTGCCAAAATCTACGGCCAACTGGCGGGTCTCAAATTCGAAACCATTGGCTCCTTGGGCGCTGACGGAAAGGTCGGGCCTTTGTTGGACCTAGTGGAAGTAGAGCGGCCGCTTGGGGAGCATGCATTCACGGATCCGCTGGACTACATGAACGCCTACATGAGAGAAGACAACCTCGATCGCCAAGAGAGTTCCCGCGCGCTCTATCCTGCTATCAAGAGCAAGATCGCAGCACACTTCGCTCAGAATGCTGCCAACCCGACTCTGCATGCGCCATACCGGCTCTGTCACGGTCAGAATCTCGAATTCGATGCAGTGCTAGTAACTCAAGACGACCCTTCTTCACCTCCCAAGATCCGTGCCATCATTGACTGGGACTGGAGCCACACCGGCCTCCTCTACTACCTTTGCGAGTATCCTAGCTGCCTTCGCGATTGGGATGACGAGGAACACCGTCATGCCGACAACAAGATCTTGCGAAAGCAGTTTGTGGCATCTGTCGCAGGTTGTTTCCCGAAAGATTCGGCTGACCGAGCGGCGGTGAAGCAAAGCTTCCGCGAGAAGAATTACACCATGAACTTCTTCGCGGAGACCTTCGTGAACCACGAGTGGGAGCCAGAACATGAGTTCTCGGAAGTTGAGAACTACATGAACGATATTGGCACTGGTGAGCCCGCGTATTATACTGAGGGCTGGGAGCCGGATTCTGAGCTCGAAAGCGATGCTGATGGAGAAGAGTAGGCAGAGACTGGAGTTGCCGGTTGTGATTGCTTGATAGCTGAGAGGAAAGTTGTGGCATGCTTTGGCCGTGGCGTGATAGATCGTCGGTATTTTCGTCGTCGTTGTCTTTGTCTTTTGTAAGAAATCTATATCTCACGTATGTGTAATAAGTACCTAGGTAAAATCTATTACATCGTGCAAAAGTGATCATGTCAAGGAACATGGTGCTCCACGAAGAAGCCATGTGAGGTCCAGCACAAGTTATCATCTGTACAAAATGTCTCGTTGCTAAAAGCTGTAAAGGTATCCGCTCTTGCCTGAAACCGTTCACACAGCCGGAAGGCTTCATCCATTCCTCAAAGAAGCCGGAGATATGGACTTAAATGATAAGGCAAAGGATACTTGGACTGCAGAGACAACCATAGCATATCATTTTTGAAAGATGAAAAGTAATCTCGTCGGTTGCAAAATCTTCAGATCTTTGATGTGCATGAACTCCGTGTATAACTCGATTCAAACGCATTCCCAAACAAAAGAAAGTCAGCGATAGTCCACAATGGTCACACCCCCTCTTGATTGCATTGTAAGTTCCAACATTCGCCCTTCCATCAACCTGACGCCTGACGCCATCCAACGATGACTAGTCAAAATAGATCACACCTGAAACGTAGTTGCATCCTCGCATGCAGAAATGCGAGACATTTGTCGTCAGCTGAGATTCATGGACGGTCAAATGTATCACTTCGGCGGCGGTGCACCGCATGCGCCGCAATTGTTCCAGAGCATCATGTACCACTTGTGGTTACCTTTCCCGTGGGATCCTGTGTTGCTGCACAACCACTGGTGCTTCTTGCAGTAGCCGGGGCCGTTGCGCTTGGCCGGGTTATATTTGCAGCCCTTGACACCGCAGTGATGGGTCTTCTTGCGTCCCCAGACCGGCATGTTGGGTAAGTGAGTTCCTGTTTTGGTCGGTACTTTTTATCAACGTAAGGCGGTGAAGGGGTTTTGAAGTAGGGCTTTGAATCGGTGAGAGATAGGCTGACGGTGTGAAGATATGAATGACATGTTGCGCCTAACTTTTTCTTATGTAGTAAAGGTTTAGTGAATCGGTGTCCTCTCGGGTGTTGTGTGCAAGCTATCGGCGTCGACGTGTCGTCCACCAGGTCCGTCCGTTCGATTGGGAGCCGCAGAAGCATTGTGTACAATTCACATCGGTCAGCATGGAACAATGGGTGAGCACAGTTCCTTGATGTCATTCACAATGGTTCGAGACGTTGATTGGAGGTTGCGGCATGATCATTGATCTAGAGGAGGCCAAAATTTCACTAATGATGCAGATTGTTTGCTTGGACCACAGTAAGCTAGGACAGTGCCTGAAAGACTTGCCGCAACACAAAGAGTTGTCGGTCTATGATTAGTTTCACTATTCCAGTCTGATGACAATAGAAATGAATCGCCCACCACAGTAAGACATCCGTTCACAGTCAGAGGCCTTTGCCACCACCAGCAGGAAGCACAGAAACCCAGTTGTTCCTCAACAAGCCACCTTGGATAGCATCCTTGTGAGCTTCCATCTCCGACAGATCCCAGTTGATGCTGACCAGTGAATTGACCAACCAGTCACCTCGCGAAGAGGCCAGGTACAGTCCCAGAGCACCAGTCTGCTCTGCTTCGTCTTTAGCGTAGAGCAAGATCTCCGGTATCTCTGTGTTGATTTCAGACGGCACAATGCCAGGGAGTAGAGTAAACGGTCGGAGCGTTGGGTAGTCTAGCTACTGCGTTAGACTATTCGTGAATGATTAGGACTGTGAAGAAGGAGTTTACCAGCCGCAACATATTCCATGTACTTGTGCGCTGCGATCTTGGACACAGTGTAAGCTGAGTTTCCAGGTATGGTCATGCCTGCCATAGCGGAGTTGACGTTGATGATCGTGCCCGCGGGCTGCTTTGGATTGGGCTGACTTCGGATCCAAGATACGACAGTGTTGTGGACGCCTGGTAACGTTAGCAATCTTGCATCGTTGTAATAGCGCCCGGGATTTCTGTTTTGGTTCAACAGTACCGAGAACATTTACTTCCTGTCAACAGCTAATCAACATATGTCCCGTGCAGCCCTCACCGATATCATCTGAACTTACGAGAGCACTCCACCAAGATCTCACATTCTCCTCGGCCAAAGGGAGATTATCCGGAAGGATGCCGGCGTTGGCAAACACAACGTCAGCGGCACGACCGAAAGTATCCTTGACAGATGCAAAGAGATGATCGGTATCGGCTTCTTTCGTCACATCGGTGACAACGGCGAGTGTACGGGTGGCGCCTGTGTTGAGTTGCTCCAAAGCAGCGATCGTTTCGTCAAGCTTTCCCTTGCGACGGCCAGAGACGACGACGCCTTCTGCGCCTGCTCGGACCCAAACGCGTGCGATGGCCTGCAGAATATCAGCTTTGCACGTACAGTGTCAAGTCTCATGACGGCAGACAGACAGCTCCAATTCCACTGCCACCTCCCGTGATGACAACAATTTTGCCCTTTGCTGCATTCCGATTTTCTTCCCTTTCAGGTTGAAGCTCGTCCGGTACCTTGCGATGGATCGTCTTCGTCAGCTGGAACGGCAAGGTGTAGTCCAAGGACGGGTCGGCTCGATCAGTGCTCATGTTTGTAATTAGAACGACGAAGTAGACAACTAGTGTGGTCCTCGGATCTTAACCCCTTTGAAAGCGTCAATGATTGTGGTTTCAAGAGTAAGCAGAGGCATTCCCGAAATCGAAGCTTAACTTATATGAGTTACATATCTGTCGCCGTAAGGCCACCATAGCTCATCAGCATCTCAATTGGGTGTAGGTGCAGCAGCCCGCCAAGACGAGACTGCGCGCAACATTCGACCATGTCTGGCTATTGATCGAACCAAAAGCTGACCATGAAATACTTGGTGACATTCCAAGCCCACCCTTTGGTTTCACACCTGGCAGGTGATGGCCGGCACACGGCTCAATGGAGGACCGATTGGTATATCTCGCGTCGCGGACTCGTAGCCGCTGACAAATCTGACAAACAGGGCGTTTCAGCCGTAGGTGGATGAGTGAGATTACCTTGGACTTGTATCTGCGGAGGGATGCGAGTTCAGCTGAATCTAATGCACTGGACGACGCCTCTGGCGCCACAACTCCAAGAAAAAGAGGTTGAGGGAGGTTGAGGGTGGATTGCACACAGGTGCACAAGACCATTTCTACCTTCATACTTAGGCATTATAATCCTGTTTCTTCTTCATCGATCTTCATCGCTTTCTAGGGATCATCCGGCACAGTAATCGTAACTCCATTCTCTCATGTTTAATCGTACAACTCACTTGCTCGCCTGCTGCTCCGCTTTCCTGGCTTCCAGGTTCTCTTCGATCGTCTTGATCATCTCGTTGCCAACCTTGGTAGCTTCTGCAAAGCGTGGTTTGAAGTAGCTCTGGATGTTTTCGAATTTCTGGCGGTAGCCCTCCATGTTGCCGAGAGAGACGCGGTTGGACCAGTCCTGTGTTGAACATGTCAGTAGATGAACCTTGCTTGTCGTCAAGCAATAGCGAGAGACTTACGCGAGCAGCAAACGTGAACTCCAGATCGTCAGCCACGTGGGTGCTGTCAGTGACGGCGTTGTCGATGCTCTCGTTGAGCAAGTCTTCGTTGCGGTAGAGGTACTCGGCAATACCCAGCCAGAGACGGAACAGCTACTATGTGTAAGCAAAATTGGCAGTGATGTCTGGTACACGGTGCACTTACAGGAGTCGAGCAAATCATGTGGTCGTACGGCACAATTCCCAGCTTCCACCAACAATCCACCATAGCCAACAGACTCAAATGGTTGTTGCGCACCTTCTGTGCAGGCTTCTCACCCAGGCTGAACTGGTCCAGCAGCTCGTCGTGCAAAAGCAGCTCGTCTTCGGTCTTGCGTGTACCGAAGACAGCAGCTCTGGCGGCGTGAACTCGCTTGGTAAGCTCTTCCCTGTGGCCTCCAAGCATGAGCTTGAACAGCTCCGTGACGCTCTCAGCGTACTGACCGATCTGTCGCTTAGCGCTGGGGTTGAGAATGGCAAGGCCTGCGTACACATGCCACTTGTTGCTGTAGATTCGCAAAGTGATGTTCATCTTGACGTTCTCGATGCCGCCGATGTAGCGAGGCACTTCCCAAGGAAACTGCTTGTTCGCTTCCCAGGCAGAGCCCATTGAGAGGAAAGCGGCGTGTGTGACGGCTTGCGTGTCTGCGGTGATGCGATCGTGCATCTCGGCGGAGAGGTGTACATGTTTGGACTCGAAGCAGCTTAAGATGCGCTCGACGAGGTCTACTGACTTTTGCGAGGCTTTGTGGTTGATGATCACGAGAGGCTGGCCTTTGGGATTGACACCGGGACCATGAAGCGAGTGACAGGACACGATCTCAACGTCCTTGGGCAAGTGCTTCTCAAAAGCCTCTATCTCGGGCGCTTTGGTTGATGTCTGACCACCAACGATGGCACCCTGCTTAGTGGAAGGACCAAAACGAGCAACGATTGCATCAATGTTTTTGGCCTCTACACTGTACATGATCCAATCACTGCTGCGAGACACGAGATGACCATTTTGGAGGATTGAGACATTTTTCTGCTGAATACTCAGCATACGATTTACATAACAAGGCTATCTAAGGTGGGACATGTGCACAGCGTACCCTATCGGAAAACTCTTGAGTAAGAGCATCGTACTTCTCGGGCAGGTCGCAGGCGTGCACTCTAACACGAAAAGTGAGTTGATGAACTGGGGTATCTGAAGCGCTGTCAGTTGAAGTTCTTCCAAAAAGTATTTGTAAAGAAGCGTGTTTTGTTTTTGCTTTTCAGACAAAAATTATAAGGTAGCTGAGATTTTACATCATTGACAGCCGCCCAGTCAACCACGCCGAGATGGCATGGTTGGTGCCAGGCGGCCATACTCGAGCCAAATGCACTCAAGTCATCAGGATGCAGGGAAGGGGGTGTTTTTCCAGGGGAGGACGTACCATATGTGTAAAGAGCCAGTGCAAGCAGACTCGTCCGAGACTTTGCACCTACCTCCATCCTGCGTCGGCGATCCTTCGGGCGTACATCTTGCCCATATCACCCATCCCGATAATGCCCACCACTGCGTCGCCCATTCTGACGATTGGCGAGCCTCGCGCTCAGCGTGTTTGCGTCGCGCAGGAGAAAGCCAGCAATCGCTGTGGTGTGCAGTATCGAAGCTGATGTGAGTATGAGAGAAGCAGATGAGGAGGAAAGAGAGCAACAGCGCAGCTTTGAATGAAGCGCAGAAGGAAAAGCGGCGGTGCTCGGACTCCAGCGCAAAAGTCGCCGCGGCGAGCATCGCGGAAAGCGCGCGCTCTTGGCAGGCAGGCGCTCGCACACTCAGCCAATTCTCGGCCCCGCCCGCTGAGCAGGCGCTGCGAGACTTCTTCTTTTCGACCAGCGACGACTTCAGCGATCCCGAACACCACCCCAGTCGCCCAATACCGTCAAAATGGCCCCCAAGAAAGCACCCGTCCGCGCCCCTCAGGAGAACGTCTCCCTTGGCCCCCAGGTCCGCGAGGGTAAGACACCCCGAAACCGCCCTCAATGCGACATGCGATCACCATCCTCGTCAATGGGCGCGAAAACCGCAGCAAGAAACATGCACTAACAACACTCTCCAGGCGAGCTCGTCTTCGGCGTTGCCCGCATCTTCGCCTCCTTCAACGACACCTTCGTCCACGTCACCGATCTTTCGTACGTCTGAACACCGCCCGCCTAGGAACCGCGAATTTGAAAGAAAATCCGGGAATTGGCAATCTATGAAAAATATGGTACAAAGGCTAACCTGGGTGATTCCAGTGGCCGTGAGACCATCTCCCGTGTCACCGGTGGCATGAAGGTCAAGGCCGACCGTGACGAGTCTTCTCCCTACGCCGCCATGTTGGCTGCTCAGGACGTCGCCGTCCGCTGCAAGGAGCTCGGCATCAACGCCCTCCACATCAAGATCAGGGCTACTGGTGGTAAGTACATTCGAATATGGATTGCTCAAGCGACCAGGATACTAAGACAACTTCAGGCAACTCCACCAAGACCCCCGGTCCTGGTGCCCAGTCCGCCCTCCGTGCTCTTGCCCGTTCCGGCATGAAGATCGGCCGCATTGAGGACGTCACCCCCACTCCCTCCGACTCTACCAGGAGAAAGGGTGGTCGCCGTGGTCGCCGTCTGTAAGCGTATCGCCACTGCGTTACGCTTGCCGGCTGGCTTCTGCAGCTCAGTCTTTCGCGAATGGGGTGGTGAGGCATTTGCTTGCTGTGACATTATCGAGGAAAACGGCTCTTCGCCTGGTTTCCATGGGCTACGTATCGTCACGTAAGAGGCAGTGTCTATTCCAATTCCAACGACGATTAACGTTCAAAAAGAATACACTGTTCATGTCTCACCAATGAAAGTCAGCCCTTTCAGCAATTCATGCGTGCACGAATGTTCAACTTCAATCATGTCAGAAATCCCAAAAATAAACAGCTTCTTCGCAAATACTACCAACACCTCACTTCCCATCAAAAGCCACAACTTCAATCTCAATCCTCATTTCCGGCAATCCCAGTGCAGTGACACCAACACACGTCCAAATCGGCGCATGGTCAGGCATGTACTTCTTCATATTCTCCACCATCTTGCCCAAAACCTCTCCCTGGTTCCCCTCAAACCCCACATGATAGCTATTGAACCTAAACACCGACTTCCAACCGTCCTTGACACCAGCGTCGTTGAGAGCAAGCTCGACGTTGGCGAAAGCCTGGTCGATCTCAGCCAGCAGGTCGGCGTGCACCTCGCCGGATTTGGGGTCCCAGCCGCCTAATGTTTAGGTCATTAATAGTGTGCTTTGTTGTGCCTCGTGATTCTGTCGTACCTTGGCCTGCTAGTTCAACTCTGTCTGCACCGGCTGGTATGCGGACGGCTTGGTTGTAGTGGTAAGCTTCGAGATTGTGCTGGCCAGTGCCTTCGTAGGCGTGGTACTTGAGGTGGGACATAGTGAACGATATATGCTAGATGATATATGGTAGACGATGTATGCTGTATGATTACGAGCAGAGACTAAGATCGTTCCAAGGCGATTTCGACATGCATGTGGGACCTGAGGAGCTGCTTACCTTATATACACCCATGCACGTACCTCCTACCTCGCTCTTAATCCGGTTCCCACGTGGTTCTGGATCATTGGTGGTCTAATCAGTATCAGTGGCCTGACCAATTGCCTCTTTCGGGCTAGGATATGTTCTAGAATATTGCTTCGAGCAAGGCGTTTGAAGATGGTTTGGGAGATGGCGTACGAAGACGGTCTGAGAGTGGGTGTTCAGGTGTGGCTTACCCCGCCACAACCATGTGACGGTCGATGGGAATTGAGAAATGACCATCAGGCGTCGTTCATGGGAGATTAAAGCTCGAAAAGCACGATGTATGATTTTGTTAGTCTTGGACACGTATTCTATCCCAGGTACGAAGCATATCTAGGTAGATGCAACGATGTGCGCTGATATGTTGATTGTGACCGAAGATGGGGAGCTTGGGAGTTACCCCAAACCCTGAAATCTGAAACCCTGGCGCTCGGTGCAACCTTAATGCGATGACGCTGTCCTCACAAGCGGGACTTGAGGACAATCAAAGGTCAAACTTCGTTCCATAGAGTTACTTGCGACCTGTATTCACCTATTTCATATAATTCAAGCGCCCACCTTAGTCCCGTCGGTCCTTCCAGCAAGCACGATACGTTTTCCCGCTATAAAGCAGCCGAGCGCAAACATAACCCACACCTTGCGCAAACGCACTGCGACAAACGCTCAGGTCTAACATCAATCATGGCCACACGTGCCGCCCACAAGCGTCTCACGCGCGAATATGCTACGCTCTCTCGCTCGCCGCCAGAGTACATTACCGCCCATCCGTCAGAGTCGAACATCCTTGAGTGGCACTACATCCTCACTGGCCCGCCCGGTACACCATACGAGGGCGGACAGTACTGGGGAACGCTGGTCTTTCCTCCAGACTACCCATTCGCACCACCTGCAATCCGTATGCACACTCCGAGTGGCCGCTTCCGGTGCTCAGAACGTCTCTGCCTCAGCATCAGCGATTTCCACCCAAAGAGTTTCAACCCCGCATGGGAAGTCAGCACAATCCTGCTTGGTGTGTTAAGTTTCATGACCAGCGAGGAGATGACGACTGGTAGTGTCAGTGCAACCGAAGCGGAGAGGAAGGCTTTTGCTAGCAGGACGAGGTGGTGGAACAGCACAGGCGGCGGAAGCACGAAGCGAACCCTCACCAGTCAACCAGCCGAGTCTCAAGCGCGGCCGAGCAACGGCAAGACAGGTTTCGGCGCTATCAAGGCTGGTGACGGAGGTCAGAGGTTCAAGGAACACTGGCCGGAAGAGGATGAGGAGAACTGGAAGTGGATGGAGAGCGAGCAGATCGACCCTCAAACTGGACGAAGCCTGGTTCTGCAACAACAAATTCAGAAGCAAGAGGCGGCAGTGGCAGCAGAGACTCCCGGAACCGCAGCGACGAACGGACGCAGGGCGACAGCAGACGCATTACCACAGACCTGGCTTTCGAAGAACAAGTGGTACATCGTCGCCGCGGCGCTGTTCGCTTACGTGCTCGCAGCCAGAGCATTGGGAGACCAGAAGTAGTGCATCCGGATCCTCTTCTTCAATGTCGTTTTAGCTTGGCGCTTGGGTCGGTTGATTGGGACTGTATAACATCGATTTTTTTTATGGCGAGGGCTTGCTGCTCCTTTTCAAAGCACCATTGGAAACGGCCGATCTATCACGACACTCTATAGACCTGTAGAGACACCCTGATCTTTGCTGACACGGTTTGGCCAATCTTCAAGATTCTTTTCATTCTTTCTACATTCCCAAACGTGCATTTCACATTGTTCATAATTTCACTCGATTGCAGCAGACGACCCTTCTAAAGAACACATCAAAACTCCGCAACGACCCACGTCAACCACAAAACCGCCACTCCAAGCACTCCGAGATTCACAACAACCTCACTTGCTGCCTCCCCGGTAACGCTGGATGGGCGTTGGCCTAGCAGGCCGCTGCTGGTACTGGTGGTGCTGCTGCTTATGGCGCTGCCTGAAAGCAGGGCGGTACTTCCCTGGCCTGGCCATGTGGTGGTTGCGGAAGTAGGGCCACTTGGGTCGCCGGCCGCCTGCTGTGTGGTCACCACGCCGTCGCTAGAGCTAGAATGCACTGGGTGGGAGAACTCACGAGTGTCGGTGACTATTGACATTGCTCCGTTTGGAAGGGGAGTTTTGGGCGCTGCGATCACGGTAGGTGTTGAGAAAGTTGCTTGGTTGGGGTTTTCGGAGGCGATCGTGGGTGTGGTGCCTGGGATTGGGGTGCCGAAGGTTGCTTGATCGGTTCCTTCGGAGGCGATTGTGGGTGTGTTGGCGATGACTGGCGTTCCTAAGGTTGCTTGGTCGGTTCCTTCAGAAGCAATTGCGGGTGTGTTGGCAACCACTGGCGTTCCTAGAGTTGCTTGGTCGGTGCCCTCAGAAGCGATGGTAGGCGAAGGCGTGTCGTCTTCATCGTCTTCACTCACATCTCGGGCTCTCAGGGCAGCATTGTCGCATAGACTATCGACCAGGGCGTGCAGCTTTCCTTGCTCGGCTGCGTCGCAAAAGTAGTTGGCGCTCTCGATGGCCCACACTAGGTTCTCGCTTGCGCACAAGCAATGGATATCAGTTGCTGCACAGCCGGACCCGTGGATGGCAGAGTCAATTGCTCCTTTGGCACAGTCTGGCACGCCTGCTGGCACTTGAGCGGATGCGGCTATTGTCCACAAGAGGACGGAGAAGAGACATCGACGCATGTTTGGCGATGTTGCAAACATTTACTTAGCGCTTGACAATTTGGTGGGAATATCATTGAAACTACTACCACGGATCCCACTCAACATGAGCGACTGGGTGCTTTCGTCAATGCCTCAGCGCTCGCCAGATACGAATCGACGTTGCCGGTCATGCCTCTCCATACTCCCGCTTGCAGCCAAGTTCGTCACCATAGCACTGGAATGTGGCCGGTCTTCACAAAGAACCACATGCCAAGCCGCAGTACGGCTAACACCATTGTTCGACCACCGTCAGCCTACCGCTTGCAATCACCCAGAATACTCGGAACCATGGTTCGTACCGCACCTTAGATGTCAAGACAAAGACATTCACAGATGGCATGACGACGATGGCGCTACATTTTCGATCGATATCGCGCCGAGTCGCGAAGTATCGATGAGAGACGAGGGCAATTGGTCGGCTGTGTGTCTATTGAGGTCTATGTGATCTTGTAGTAGTTGCCAGAACACGCACGAGTCTCAATAGCACACTGGCTAAATCCTCGACGGCAACATCTCGTTAGAGGTCAACAATATGTCTCAGAATCCGCATCACCAGCGAGGCCGTACGGCCCAAATCCCAGCGACAGGCACACATTACATCCACGATCGTCTCCCTCGTCTTTTCACAGGCCACAGTCCAGCAGCGACCAAATACTCAGATGGTTCTGCCCCAGAAGAGTCACACTCTTCAGACGATGAGGACAACGAGGACGATCACGACCAAGTCCAACCGCAAAGACACAGCACCGGCTCCTCCTTCCTCGCCGCCGCAGCAAGAACCTATTCCCGCGCAATGTACGCCCACACCACCTCCCAGCTCTCCTCGCCACAAGAGACCAGAACGCTGCCAAACTACAACCGCAACATGCACGCTTTCACGCTCAACCAGCTGAACCACATGGACAACACGGGCTCCCACAACCCAGCCTACCTCAAAAAGCGAGACGAGCAGCGCGAACAGGACCAGCGAACGCAGAAAACCCAACCCATCACAATCGCCCCAGGCCCAACCAGCATCCACAAATCGCACCTGCCAACAGCGACGCCGCCGGACCTCAAACTCCCGCCTTCGACTCTCAAGCAAATGACTCTAGACGAAGAGCCGTGCGGTCCGTCGAACACGCCAGTTGCGCCCGCGCCGATTTCCAAGTCGCCGATGTCTTCGGCTTCTGTGACGAGTGATCCGTTCGCTCAGGCGAGAGAGTTGGAAGCAAGATTTGGTGAGCTGATGGCTGGCGTGAGCGTGGATGGGCAGCTGGGTAGTAGTCTGGAGTCGGAGGTGAGAGATTTTGCTGCGGTTGGGCTGGCGTAGGAGAGGGGCGGTGGTTGTTATGTGTGATGTGATCTGGTTGAATTGGTGTAGCTGTATTTCTGACGAAAAAAAAAGTTAAAAACTTTCTACCTGTGATAGAATCGGATGATACTTGCAAGGGTACTATATGAATTGATGTCGAGTTGGAGCACTGGCTAATGAAAGAAAGACGAGCGAATGATTCAGTGTAACGTGTCTTCATGTTATTAGCTAAGCTACGCTAAGCAAGGGAAAATTTGACTAGGAGTACAATCATGGTCGTAAGATTCTGTTTTTTGTTCCTTCGCGATTCTCCTTTGGAATCAGTTCGCATCATTCGTCATGTGATGGGGATATCAGGTGTGTTTCATAGGCAGACTGTGTCTTACCACTATGAACCATTTTAATCGTCGCGTGCATCCAGTGATGTATCGCTTACAACTCCTGCTTGCCACGGGCAGATGCCGAGCTGGCGCTGGCAGAAGCAACAGAGGAAGCGGAAGAGGCGCTCTTGGAAGCGCTGACAGATGCAACCGAGGAAGCCGAGGAAGCGCTGGCGGACGCGCTGGCGGAAACCTCACTGGCAGCCTTGGATGCAGCAGCGGGAGCGTTCTGACCAGCCTTGCTGGCAGAGCTAGAGGCGCTGGAAGCAGAGTTGGAGGCGACAGAGGCGAGCGAAGAAGCGTAAGAGGATGCGGAGACAGCGCTGGAGCTGGCACGGACGGAAGCAGAGCTAAGAGAAGCCTTGGCCTGCTCGGAAGCGAAACCGAGCTGGTTCAAAGCGTAGTCGTAGTAGTAACGGAGGCCGGCGTAAGAGTCGTCAGTAGCCTGGGCGTAGTAGTTGCCGGCAGAAGAGGTGGCAGCACCATAGGCGCTAGCAGCCTGGTCCTTGGCGTTGTTGCCGGAAAGACGGGCGGAGTGCTTGCGAGCGAGAGCAGTGAGCTCGTTGCGCTTGCTGCCTTGGGGAACGGGAATGCCGTTCTTGTCGAGCCACTCCTTGACCTGGCTGTCAGACCAGCTGTCGAGGAGCTGGTTGGAAAGGCTCTCCTGAGCGTGAGCGGCCTGCTTGGTAGCGGAGTTGTACTTCTTGTTGGCTTCCTGAGCAGCAACGTAAGAGTGGCGGCGGATGGTGGAGATGAGGGAGTCGCGGGTGCCGGTCTGGGGAACGGGAATACCACGCTCGTCACACCAAGCCTTCAGATCAGAGTCGGACCACTGAGCGTAGAGCCACTCGCCGGGGTAGGCAGCGGTCTCACCGGCCTTGTTCGCGGCGGACTGGTAGTTCGAGCGGACAGTGGAGAGAAGCGAGTCGCGAGTGCGAGGCTGAGGGTTGGGGACACCGTGGTAGTCGAGGAAAGCCTTGAGCTGAGAGTCGGTCCAGCTGATCCGTGTTAGTAACAATTCATTATAAAAAGGTCAATGGTGTATGCTTACGTGTTGAAGATCCAGTTCGCGGTGTTGCCGTAGGCCTCGTTGGCCTGCTCAGCAGTTTCATGCCAGGCATTCTGGACCTGGACAACGAGGCTGTCCTTGTTCTTCTCGGTACCCTTCTTGATCTCCTGGCCAGTGGAGGTCAGGTAGTTGGAGAGCTGGTGGAGGTCCCAGTTGTTGTAGGGCTTAGCAACGTTGTTCTCCCAGTTCTTCTGCACGAGATCGGACAGGTCCTTGCGGTCGGCAGGAGTAGGGTAGGGCACGTTGTGGTCGGAGAGCCAGCGCTCAAGCTCAGTCTCATGCCATTTGTTGTAAGCTGTGCGGCCTCGCCGTTAGTTAGGATGTGTTTGACTTGTGATGGTGCTGCGTTCGACACGGTTCGATTGGACAATGCTGGTGTCTTTTGCACCAGATCGTCCAAAAGACCATGGCCTGAGAGAGAAAACTTACCGGCTTTGCCAGAGAGCCAGTCTGCGGTGACAGTCTGGGTCGCCAAAGCGACGGTGGCCAGAGAGGCCAGGGAGAACTTCATGGTGGAATTAAGTCAACGCTATGGTGATGCTTGTGTGATGATTGCCTTGATTGCAGGGTGAGGCAGATTGTAGGATGGAAGTGGTGATTGAAAGGAAGATGTTTTCTGCGAGAAGAAACGTATGTGTTGGTTGGACCAAACAAATGACGGGAGAGCTCTGGAGCTTCTTCTTGCTTCTTGCGCTGGCGGTGAGGTCACTGGCAGTAATATATGCCATTATGACGCGGGTCGCGCCACACAAACAACACCCCCATCGCGGGGAAGCAGCGATCAAAGCCAGATCACGTGGCGCAAATGTGTGGCTTGCCGCGAAGAATGCTGCACGTTGCAATGGCGACATGCCCGTCTGGCATTTCATCACCTGCGAGCAGCCCATGCCCACTTTCACGTGCATGTGCCTCTCAGACTTCACTCACCCTCTGCTTGCCATGCACGTGATCTCGGCCGGTCCATGGTTACCGCCGGAGCCTTCGGTTACTGCGCTTACCCTTTTGCGAGCGTGCCCCGTTTCCTGAAGACTCAACGGTCTAGTCCACCGAAGTCCATCCCGAGACGGTCGTGTTACGAATGCTGCCTCCGCTAAGTCACGCCTCCAATCCATCGCCTGCTGTTAGCCAGAGGCCAAATATAGGGACACTTGTATTCTACAAAGGTTTGCTTATGTTCCCTTTCTTTTGATTACTCAAACACCTACGCATTTCATCAGTATATTTCCAATATGTCTCTCAACGATCTCAATGGCAAGACTGCCCTCGTCACTGGTGGCGGCAGTGGCATCTCCCTAGCCTTCGCTCTTCGTCTACTCGAAGCCGGCTGCAATGTGCTCGTGGCCGACCTGGCTCTCAGCCCAGAGGCAGAAGCCCTGAAGAAGTATACCGAGTCGCCCAAAGCTATCTTCCAAAAGACCGATGTCACCGACTGGGCGCAACTCGATGCAGCTTTCAAGACGACTGTCGACACGTTCGGAACACTTGACATTGTATGCCCGGGAGCTGGTCTCTCGGAGCCTGTAAGTCACCATATGTATAGTGGTCATATGGAATACAGCCGTCTAAATGTACCATCCAGTCCGAAACCTCCTTCTGGGCCCTCAAATCCAGCACCGACGCCGGATCATCCTCCTTCAAAGTCTTGGAAATCAACCTCCACCACCCAATTCGCTGCACCCAATTGGCTCTTGACATTTTCACCCGCCTACACAAGCGTGGATCTGTGATCATGATCTCCAGCGCCGCTGCCCAGCAGCCCGGCACTGCCATTCCACTCTACGCCGCCAGCAAAGCTGGTATCAACAACTTTGTCAAATCCATGGCGCCAATGGAACCCGCGAAAGGTGTACGTGTAGTCGCTGTTGCGCCCGGAAGTGTTCTCACGCCTTTCTGGGCTTGTCGCGAAGGCTGGGTTGGCGAAGGCGAGTGGATTCCTATCGACGAGGTCGTGAACGCTATGCTTGCCATGATTACCCAGGCGGAATTCCCTGGCGGCACCGTCCTTGAAATCACTCGTGGCAGCACACGCAAGGTCGAGCTCGTCAATGACCCTGGTCCCGTTTCAGGCACTGGTGCGACTATCACTAACGTCGCTCTGCCCAGAGCTGAGATGATTGGTCTGTTGGGCACAGAGTATGGCAAGTAGTCATATATCGCACGATCAAATTTTTACATGGTTCACACGACACATTGATCAGATTCTTCATAACTCCTCAAATGACCGGCCGCCGGCACCATCCCAACACACCTCACCCAGCCTTCGCCCACCCTTTCTGGAACACTACCCAATACTGACACCCTCCGCCTCCGTATTTCGCGAAAGCAGTGCCGTTCTTCTTGCCGTTGCGGCACATGTTGTAGAACTGCTTGAAGCACCACTCCTTGGGCACTTTCTCCGCTGGCTTGCAGGTAGCTAAACAGATCGAAGGATACATCAGTCACTCTTGAACGATTGCAGAAGCTTAGAACCTTGCTAGCCGGTGCTGCAACAACGTACCGTTGATCTTCGCGAAAATCTTCGTGTTCTTCGAGTAGCGTCCAATTTTGGCGTCGCGGCTGGGGACGTTCTGTTATAAATTGGATGCGTCAGCTACTGGCTATCTTCTTTGCCCATCATAAACAGGAAGTGAGCAACCAGGTGAAGCATCGCGATAGGCTTACCATCGGGAACCGCTGACAGAACGAAGCAATCGCCTGCGCGGCATCAGGGTTCTTTGCAGCGCAAGCTGCTGCGTCGCCCTTGTTAATCGGCCTCCATGCGACTGTGGAGGTGGCCAGCAGGGCCAGCACGATGAGAGCGAAGAGGGTGACTGGGGAACGCATGGTGATGTTTTCTGGCTGCTGGGAGAGTAGTGCTAGAGATTAGAAGGCAAGAGCTAAGCAAGAGCTATTCAACATTACGATTTGGGACTATTGGCTTAGCCGATGGGTTCGCTCGCATAGGCGTTCTACTTTGCTCCATTGTTGGTTTGTCAAAGGACTTTGCGGTGGGGAAGATGAAAGCAGGTCGACGATGGGTTGGGATGTCGTTGATATTGTTGTTGGGCTTGAGACAAAGAATTTCGAGTGGTTTGGATGGACCTCAGCTGTGCGGCCATGCTTCTGACTCTCGGTTATATTAGCGACGAAGGATGTGGTAACAAATGCACATGTGTGCATAAGTCGAGCCATTGATTCGATTTCCTAATCCCGTCGCAACGAGATGTGCAACGTCGAGCCGAGCTTGACAGAACCTCATATTATTATTCATAAGTTTTAGGATGTAGTCTATGTTCATTCGCGATCGAGGACGAGGATTGTCTTCATCGCGTAGCATGATTCATAAAGATTTACAATTACACTCTACGCGAACAGTTCGCCCTCGCCAGCCTCCTCAACACCCAAGCCCATCTTACCAACAGATTTGCCAGACTCGATCAAGCGGTGTGCCTCCTTTACGTTCTCCAAAGTCAACTTCGCCCTCTTAGTAAGGTGACACTTGATAGTGCCACTGTCAACTAGTTGAGCCAATTCCTCGTACCATTCATGGTGTTTCTCCTGCTCATCATTAACATAGTGGTGATATGCTCCGGATCCAAGCCAACACCAGATGAACGCCAAAGACTTGCTCATGAACTGCGTACCGTACATGTCGAATTTGGCCTGTACGATGCTGCAAGCTTTGCCAAAAGGCACGAGGATGTCGCCGATTGGTTGGATGTATTGCTCTGTCCGAGAGGTGATGTAGGCGTATTTGATCGGAATGTCTGCAGGCAAGTCGCCGTTGGCCTGCAAATCCTGGATCTGCTTTGCGATGTCCTCACGATGGTTGACGACGTGTGTCGCGCCCATGTCGCGGGAGAAGGATTCTGTCTCAGGTCTCGATGCTGTGGTGATCACTACAGGGAGGTTGAGGTAGTGACGTGCTAGCTGGCAAGCGATCGATCCCATGCCACCACCGCCATTGATGATCAGAATTCCTGCACGCTCGTTCTTCTGGACGCCCAGCCTCGCAACAATGGACTCATATGCCGTCGCCCACGTCAGCGGCATGGCAGCAGCTTGAGTCCAGTCTAATGAGCGTGGCTTCCTTCCAGCGTGACGCTCGTCGATAGTCTGTTGCTCGGCGTAGGATCCTTGGCCGACGATGCTGCCCAAGTAGAAGACTTCATCGCCGGGTTTGTAGTAACGGACGTCTGGACCGACTTGAGTCACGATGCCGGATCCGTCGTAGCCCATTACATGGATACCATTCGCATCCAAGGTCTGCGCTCGAGCGCGCTCGTAGTAGTCAGGCGCATCATCATACGTTCCATCACGAACCTTGATGTCAATTGGATTGACGGAGATGCCCTTGACCTGGACCACCAGCTCGCGACCAGTCGGTTTGGGTGGGTCTGGTAGTTGTTGTGATTGCAGGTTCTCGATTGGCCCGTACTTGGAAACGCCAATGGCCTTCATGGTGGGGGAGTGAAAGTGTAGTAAGATATGGGTACGTTACGGCAATTGAAGGTGCACGCGACGATTAAAAGAGCGACGAGTAAGAGACATTACTTATCCTTTCCTACAGATACTTTATCGTGCAACGGACTCCGGACCGTGATCCTCTTACCAAATGATCTCATGATGATACAGGAAGCAGTACCCTTGCAATTGCGAGTCAAATAAACGTCCACTCATGGTTAGAGATATGTTTGAGCCTCCACACCAGGCGCACAGAAGCTTCGGACGGCCGGACCGGAGTGGATAACTGCGTGCAAGAGCTATTGTCAGAGCCTGCAGACGGTAATACATGTCACCAAGTCTGATCAGTGAAGTGACGAGCGGCGAGTGGGTGGAAGAAACAGTCGCTCTCAGCGGCTCTGACGCCACCGGGCAAAGCAACGCCGGCCGAGCTCGCTGACATACACATGGCAGCTTCGAGAAAGATGCTAGACTTCTCTTCTGGCAAGTGAGTATTACTTTGCCATTCCGCGATATAGCTTTCATTCACTAATACAGCACCAGACATAATCTCCTCGTCTACCTCAACATGGTGTAATTACAACCGCCATCATCCACAAACACAACGCTTCAACTCGATCTTTCACCACAACCATGACCGAGCCCGCATCCGCGATGCGCTGGTCTGCGCAATTTACGGTCACGGACAATCATCGCAGCAAACAGCTACCTGGCGACAAAATCCTGTTGCCACAGTCCGCTCTGGAGAATCTGCTTAGCGCGTCAGCCAATGCCGCTGCTGAGTCCAGTCGTCGCGACTTACCAGCCTACGATCCCTATAATTCGGCCACTTACTCGGCATACCGCCAGGCGGAATCTCAATACCAAGATCAGAGACATCAGCTGCCATACCCTTTGACGTTTCGGCTTGTGAATCCAGAGAATGGAAGAGCTGTACATGCGGGCATACGAGAGTTCTCTGCTGAAGAGGACGAGGCGGTGTTGAGCCCATTCCTTCTTGAAGCGTTAGGAATAGTACATGATGTGGACAAAAATGGTGTGAAAGAAGAGGAAACGGATAATGGTGCCACAACGAGTCACCGGATCACGATACACTTTAAGGAACTGCCCAAGGGAACTTTCGTGAAGCTGCGACCGCTGGAGCCCGGCTACGATCCTGATGATTGGAAAGCTCTGCTTGAACAACATCTGCGACAAGAGTACACGACTTTGACCAATGGTGAAGTTTTGGTAGTACCCGGTGGCAGAGGTGCGGGAGGAAAGAAGGAGGAGTTCAGGTTCCTGGTTGATGGTTTCAAGCCGGAGGGTAGCGATGGTGTCTGCATCGTTGACACCGATTTGGAAGTCGATATTGAGGCGCTGAACGAAGAGCAAGCGAAAGAGACAATGCGACAAATTGCCGAGAAGATCGCCAAAGCACCTGGGACAGGCGAAGGTAGTTCTCCAGGCGGTGAGCTCAACCTGTTCAATGCTATCGAAGGGCAAATTCTCCCTGGAGACTACATTGACTACGAACTCACATCCTGGAACAAGGCTCTACCTCTTGAACTCGAGCTTACTGGAGACGACAACGACGACGAAGTTGATCTCATCGTGAACCCCGTATCTTCAATACAGCGTGCGAGGCCAAGGATCGACGAACACGTGTTTGGTGACTTCGACGGACGACCCTCCAAAAGGATACGACTTGATCCAACGAACGTGGAGCTAGAACACGCCGAGAGCTTGTATGTGACCGTGTATGCGTACGCACCTGCAGCAGAACAGACCAACGGCACTGCTGGACAAAATACACCCGGCGAATTGAGACGCTTTACTCTCCGTGCTCATCACGCGGACATCACCGAGACGATACCGAAGGCTTCAAAAGCAGCTAGTGAGGAGCCACCCAACCCTGAGGAAGTGCGTTGCAAGAACTGCGGACAATGGGTTCCTCAACGTACTCTTATGCTACACGAAAACTTCTGTCTTCGCAACAATATCCTCTGCAAGCAGGGATGTGGTCAAGTCTTCAAGAAGGGATCACCCGAGCTGGAAGATCATTGGCACTGCCTTCACGATACTGCATACGGCAACACCATTCTGTCAGGAGAAAAGCATCAGGAGTTCTTCCATCCGCTCGAAGTACTACGCTGCACTGAATGCAGCACCGCCGAGACGTTCTCATCACTACCTTCCCTCGCTCACCACCGCACATCCACATGTCCGGCTAAGCTCATCCTTTGCCGATTTTGCCACCTGATCGTGCCACAAGAAGGCGATCCTGACGTCCCAAATGCTGAAGCGTTGCTCTCCGGCATGACACCACACGAACTCGCAGATGGTGCAAGGACAACCGAGTGTCATATGTGTAACAAGATCGTCCGCCTCAGAGACATGGACACCCATCTCAAATCGCACGAACTCGACCGACTGGACCGTCCCACGCCGCATCCCTGTCGCAACGTCAATTGTGGCCGCACAATGGATACTTGCGCAAAGAACGGCGATACTCGCGCCGGCTCGCGCATGGGTCAGGGACCCGGCAATGACCTCGGACTATGCAGCGTCTGCTACGGTCCATTATACGTCAGCATGCACGACCCCGAAGGTAAAGCAATGCGCCGGCGCATCGAACGACGTTACCTGCAGCAGCTTGTCACTGGCTGCGGGAAAACCTGGTGCCGCAACGAGTTCTGTAAAATCGGACGCAAAGCTCGAGATCTGCCTTCGAACATCACGATGAAAGACGGCATGCCGATGGTCAAGCCTGTGCTCGAATCTCTTGCCAAAGGTGATATGCTGAGTCCATTACACTTTTGTGTCGATGAAGGTAGTCAGAAGAGGCGAGTGCTGGCAGAGATGCTTGCGGCCGACGAGACTGTCGGCTTCGGCAAGGGAGGCTACTCGTTCGAGTGGTGCTTGGGAGCTCTGGAAGCCGAGAAAGGCGATCTGGACGCTGCCCGCAAGTGGCTGCAGGATTGGGCTCCTACAAGATCTGAGGAAAGGAGATGAACGATTGCATGAAAGGTAACGAAGACATAGACGAAGACGATACCCCCAAGATGCATCAACTGCTAAAAAAAAACATTTCCACAAATTCGTGCTTACATGTTCCTTCCACCAGTGACACTCAAAGTCTGCCCCGTAACATAGCTCATATACGGACTCACAACAGACAACACCGCACCCGCCGCCTCAGTCGCCGTTCCCGGCCTGCCCAGCGGAATATCCTTGAAAGCATTCTCACCATCCTCCCTTCCAGCTTTCTGCTTCTGCGGAATGCCCAGCGCAACCTTCACGCCATCTGGCGTGGTAACAAACGCACCCTCCTCCTTCGCAGCAGTCAAACGAGTGGCAATATGGCCGAATGCAACGGTGTTGGCTCGCACGCCGAACGCAGGACCCCACTCTTTGGCGATGGTTTTGGTCAGGCCAGTCACGCCGGCTTTGGCGAGGGCGTAGTTTGCTTGGCCTGCGTTGCCGTGCAGACCAGAGGTGGAGGAGATGTTGACGATGTTCCTGGGCTCGCCGTCTTTGACGCGGAAGTAGGGCGCTGCGGCGCGGACGAGCTTGAAGGGTTGCGTGTTGTGGAGGGCCAGGATGGTGTCCCATTGTTTGTCGGTTGTCTAGAGGAAGGTGTTGGTTTATAGATTTGACAAGGTATGGCTCGTTTGTTATCAGGACAGGAGGTTTGAACGAACCTTGTGGATCACGCCGTCCCAGGTGTAACCTGCGTTGTTAACGATGATGTGGATCTTGCCGTTGCCGAAGTCTGCGGCCTGCTTGACGAGGGATTCGAGGTATTTGTCGTCGAGCATGTCTCCTGGCGCAGCGATTGCCTGACCACCGCTCTTCTTGATGGCGTCTACGACGCTCTGTGCTTTCGCTGTGTGCCGTGTCAGATCCGATTTCTATGTTGCATGCCCGCATGGACTGCGAATTGTCTAGACGTGAAGCTACTTACCACCATCGATATCGCTCACGACGACCTTGGCACCTTCATTGGCGAATAGCCTAGCTGTTTCGGCACCAATGCCTTGTCCAGATCCAGTCACAATAGCTGTTTGGCCATAGAGCATGCCTTTGGGATAGTTCAGGTGGGCCGCGATCTGCTGAGCACGTGCGTTGGCCATGATTGCGGAATTTAGTGTGATGCAGAGGAGATAGGTCTGATTGTAGTATGTGGAAGAATATCGAAGTACGATCTACGGCCACCACATGAAAATGATAAGTCAAATGCAGTCTATGTCGCTGTAAAGTGGTGGCGGCTATAAGCAACCGATGGAGGCCGGTAGCAGGGGACTTTGAGCCGAGGTACACTTTTTCTCTGGCGGGTTGAACGTATGATGAAATGTTGTGACGATCTGATCATCTTACACCAAGATGCTAGATTTAGGATATGTATTTGTATGACCTTAGTACCTTACGCAGGCGATGAATCTACCATTTCAGCATTCAATGCGTGCTCGCTATCTACAACTACAGTAGAAAAGTACATGTAAGTGATCGCATCCCCTTCACCCATCCCCGCTGCCAAAGTGCCCTCACCCAATGGGTTCACCCGTCCCCATCATCTTTCCTTGAAAGTGCCAGGATTACTATTACTGAGCTGACGATTCCACTTCCTCATTGGCCTAAGGAGCTCTCCATGGACTTAATTCGATTTCTGTTCGTTTCGTAATCGATGGTCTTCTTGGGACGTTGCAACAAGACAAGTCCTGAAATGTATGCCCATCGATGAAGGTAGCATTTTTGCAGCTCGCATAGCGGGAAGGTCCAGGAAAATCAAATTGTTCTGGTTCGGCGTTCGAATCTTCAGCTTTAATCCTCCCATGTAGTTGCTGGCGGTCTCATAGAGCTGACCCAGGGAAGCTGCCGCCCCGCTCGTAAGGATTGCGGCCGAGTATCTTGTCGTTGACGAATCCGGCAAATGGTCCCTTGTTGCGAAGATCTACCCGATAGTAATAATAGGTGGTAATGATAGTCATAAGGCCAAGTAAAAGAGAGACTACCACACGGATATCTGGGCGGATGTCAGGCGGATTTTGTTGCTCGTGCAATTCTTTCTCATGATGCTGTAAGATTTCGTTGCTTGTGTTTGAAATGACCGCCTTGCGTTGGCGAAGGTCAGACATGTTGTAAGACGGTAGATCAATGACTTGACGTGGCAGAGCACTAAGACGAATGCAAGAGCAATATTTATATAATCATTTCACAGCGTTCTTATCGTTAATCAAGCGAGATCATGTTAGCGCTGCCGTTCGGGAAGGTCAACGTGAGTGCTAAGATAGCAAACGGCGGTCATGATCTTCGACGCGGCGCCACTGAGCGTGCCATCATATTGCGATTATTCGGGACGGGACACCTCGTCCTTCGCTCCACAAGTAATCGGGCACTTCAGATGGTGCAGCGGTCAGAAGTAATGATGATGAGATTGACATTTCCTCATGACGGAGATTGTGTGCAACGGAGTTAAAGTTACAGCTTCGGAAACGGGCGAGGAATGGCGCCGAATGGAATTGTTCTGCCTTCGCTTGCGCTGCCCGCGACGCCAGCACATTCTTCTGCATCATCATCAGCTGCTGGAGGTGTATGCGAGTGCGACGCGCATCTCAAGTGCTGGTGGTGGCGTGATACCCTTCTATTGTACTATATATTTCCTTAGTTCGCTCGTTGCAGTCCCTCGTTTAGAATGCATTCCCCTCCGCTCCACTTCTTCCGCTCTGCCACCAGTGCTACCTTAGCAGCCTCCTCACGTCGCAGCACACGACTTTTTGGGACTACTAGGCGTGCATTCAGCACCTCCTCTGTCATGGCTTCCGCGACGACTTCAGCTTTGCTCTACGCGACAGTTTCATCACCCAGCTCTCGCTCTGCCCAGCCTTCCGACGTCCAAGAGAAGAAACACCACAACAAGAATGGCAAAGGCTTCGTCAATCCTTGGGACTCTTATATCGAGCGCGGGCCTCTTGAAATGCTCAGCGCAATGGGTTGGAGGAAGATCAGTGGAAACATGAAGAGCCCGGACACCACACCACCTACTGTCTCAGTTCACAAGCCTAATTTCTTGCCTTCGCGCAAGACCGAGCAATTGCGCGCGACTTGGATGGGCCATGCCTGCTACTACGTCGAGTTCCCTGGCGGCTTCAGAGTCTTGTTCGACCCTGTGTTCACGCCCAGGTGCAGTCCGTTCAGCTTCATGGGACCCAAGAGATACACAGATATCCCGTGCGAGGTGGAGGAAATCCCGTATATCGATGCTGTAGTGATCAGCCACAACCACTACGATCACATGAGCCACCCCACGATCCTCAAGATTGCCAAGAAGCACAAGAACGTCCACTTCTTCGTCCCGCTTGGAGTTAAGAAGTGGTTTGCGAAATGCGGTACCAGCAATGTCACGGAATTGGATTGGTGGGAAGAGCGTGATATCAAACTGTCGTCCACTCAATCCTCTACCGAACCTGCTGCTCATACCGAAACCAATCCATTCGGATCCGAAAGTGGAAGCATCAGCGCTTCATCAAGTGGTCACGAAGACATCGTTGCTACTCTGGGGTGCCTGCCTGCTCAACACACGACCGCGCGCACTCTCTTTGACAAAGGCCACACTCTGTGGTCCAGCTGGAGTGTCACTTCTGGTGGCAAGAAGGTCTATTTTGGTGGCGACACCGGCTATAGGGCAGTACCAGAACTGCCAGAGGACGAGTTTGATTACGGCGAGAAGTACTCGCACTTGCCTACTTGTCCAGCGTTCAAGGAGATCGGCGAGCTCCGAGGACCTTTCGATCTTGGTCTCATCCCCATCGGTGCCTACGACCCCAGATGGGTCATGTCACCAATGCATGCCAATCCGTACGACAGTGTCAACATTTTCGCTGACACAAAGTGCAAGCGCGCAATGGGCATCCACTGGGGAACCTGGGTGTTGACAGAAGAAGATGTTCTGGAGCCACCTCGAATGTTGAAGGAAGCTGCTGAGTGGAGAGGTCTCGAGCCCGGAGCGTTCGATACGTGTAGCATCGGTGAGAGCAGGGAGTTTTGAACCTTGTAAGAAGAAGAAGGACCGAAAAGGAATTTTGTATTTTGCAGCAAGCCATTTAGCGCGGCGTTTTGCTTGTAGGGGAAACGATAGATGTAAGACGGAGACGAAGACAAGAAGAATGTATTTTTACCTGTATCTACCTACCATCTAATGCGCGTTCGCTTGTTAACTTTCGTGGCACCAGATATCATCATAATAAGGTATCTCCCGAACGATCACAAGATTCCCATGTGACGCAACTCTGGTTAAATGAATACCGGCACGTGGAGAGCAGCCCGGGATCATCTTAACCCGCATATACCCCAGCTCTCCACACCCCGGGCGCCAATGGTCTTAGAACCTAACCGCCACAGGAATCGCCTCCGCAGGTGCACCATCCGAGGCAAACGGCCATCGCGAATGGTGGAATTTCACCGCGGTCAAGTCTAAATGGCAGCTGATGCAGAACCGAGCCCTAAGTCGCCCGGTTATCTAGCCATGCGGTGCTGGTGCATACCGTATCCATGTGAGACCGTGCGGGTTGGGAGGAGAAGAATATAAACGAGCTGCGGTGCCCGGAGTCTGACATCGATGTGTTATCGCTCGCATCAGAGCTGCAACTAGTCAATATGGTGTTCTCTCCCAAGGTCTACCAGGTGCGTACCATCTTCCATCGTTGAGACCGAGTACGATATGTTGCTGACATAGCAACACAGTTCCTGGTCTCCGTCTTCGCCTCCGTCGGCTCGATCCTCTACGGTTATGATTTGGGTGTCATCGCCGGCGTGGTTGCTTCGCCCGACTTCGAAGCACGCTTCAAGCCCACCGAAGCCGAGAAGGGTGCCATCGTATCAGTCTTCACTGGTGGTGCCTTCTTTGGTGCTATGTTCGCAGGTTATGCTGGTGACTACCTTGGCCGCCGTCTGACCATCCTCACCGGCGCTCTCATCTTCATCCTTGGTGGGGCCTTGCAGACTGCCGCGCAAAATGTGGAATACCTCTACGCTGGTCGTGTCTTTGCTGGTCTTGGTGTCGGCTTCTTGGTCATGATCATTCCTCTGTATCAGGCCGAGATTGCCCACCCTTCGATTCGTGGCAGTGTTACTGCTCTTCAGCAGTTCATGTTGGGTATCGGCGCGCTTGTAGCGTCTTGGACGACTTTCGGAACAAACAAGAACTTCCCGGACGACAGTGCTATGCAATGGCGTCTCAGCTTGGGTATCCAGATCATCCCTGCTGGCGTTCTCGCTCTCTTGATCATGCTCTTCCCAGAGTCACCTAGGTAAGCAGACTGGCATTTGTGGTGGGCTGCAATATACTGACATACATCAGATGGCTCATCGACCACGGAAAGGCCAGCAAAGGATTGGCGACGCTCGCCAGACTCCACGCTCATGGCAACGAAGACGACGCCTGGGTACGCGCCGAGTTCGACCAGATCCAGGACTCCATTGCATACGAACACGAAAACGCCGCAAAGTCCTACACTGAGCTGTTCAAGAACAAGTCTTCCTTCCGCAGACTCGTACTCGTCTGTGCCATCCAAGCTAGTGTTCAGATGACTGGTGTCAGCGCGATCCAGTACTACTCTCCTACCATCTTCGCGCAGATCGGCATCAGCACCAACGACTCGCTCAAGTACCAGGGTATTTCCTCCGTGCTGGCATTGGTTGCCCAGATGTGCTGCATTCTGTTCATCGACAAGGTTGGTCGCAGATGGGCGATGATCGGCGGAAACTTGACCAACTGCTTGTTCTTCACGATCGCCACTATCATGCTCGCGAAGTTCCCGCCTGGCTCGACCAACAATGCGTCCGCCAGCTGGGCTTTCATTGCCATGACCTGGATGTACAACATCAGCTTCTCGGCCACTAATGGACCTCTTTCTTGTAAGTTGAATCGAACACTCCTCAGCGAACGCGATCAACAGATACTAACAAACTCCCAGGGATCGTCCCAGCCGAAGTCTTCGACACCCGCACCCGCTCCAAGGGTGTCTCCATCGGCGTCATGGTCTCCTTCGCTTTCAACACCATGATCGGCCAGGTCACCCCCATCGCCATGAGCCGCATCGGATGGAGGTTCTACCTCCTCTTCGTCATCTGCAACTTCACCAACGCCCTCTACTTCTGGGCCTTCCAGCCCGAGACGAAGAGACGTCCTCTCGAGGAGATGAACTACTTGTTCACCAACGCGCCTCTCTTCGTCCCGACCATGGACATGAAGGACTTCCAGATTGATATTGAGCAGCGCGTGGTACAGATTGAGGAGAAGCAAGATGCTGTCAGGCGGGAGAGTGCTGTTTCGCCTTGATGCGATGCGAGTGGGATGATATGAGGAATAGTGCGAACACGTGACCTAGTCTATCATCTTATCAAAGCAGACTAGACCGGGCCGTGTAGGATGGCGAATGAACAAGTTGAATACCATCAGCCCTCGAAGCTCTGTACAGTTCAACTAAAGTAAAAATCGTTCGATGCTCTACATTGCCCTGGACACACAAAGATGACCTTCGTTTACATGCTCTATACCCAGACCTCCCAAAAGGAAACAAGAATCCTGCTCCTTTGCGAGCAAGGCAGAACTGATCCATCGAAAACCCGGTTCTAAAAAACTTCCATCATGCTCCCAGCTTAAAGCATGGCCAAAACAGCAAGACCGGCACCAACAGCGGCCATGGGCAGAGTAGTGGCAGCAGCGCCCGAATCTCCGGAAGTAGAAGCAGCGGCAGAGCCGGACTCCGAGGCAGAAGACTGGGTCCTGGAGGAAGTGCTGGCCGCGGAAGTGCTGGCAGCAGAAGAGGTGTTGTCTGCCTCAGAAGTCGAAGAAGCTGCCGAGCCGCTGGCAGCAGAAGTGCTGGAGCCCGAGACAACGACAACACTGCCAGAGCTCGAGCTGTCGTCACCGGCGGTGGCAGTCTCCTCGGCACTGGCGGCGTCAGCAGTGAGAGAGCCGAAGTCGCCGAGGCCGATAGCAGTGGCTTTGGCCTCGATGCTGCTGAGCAGGGCAGGATCGGCAGTGGAGGTGAATTGCTCCAGAGTTGACTGAAGAACGTCAATGTCGCTGTAAAGACTGCTCATGATTGCGTTGGGGTCGGCATTGGGATCGGCCAGAGCAGATTCGACGCCGCTTTGCAGGGCAGCGGTGGCGGAGGCGAAAGCGGCGGTGTCCAATGCTGTGACGGCGGAGAGGACTGCTGCTGCGTAGTTGGAGTCGTCCTGAGCCGAGACGAGGGCGGCGAAGGCCGCGAGGATGAGAGCAGAGGCGTGCATGGTGGATTGATGTGTTGATGTGATTTTAAAGTGGGTCTGAAGCTGTAAGAGAAGTCGTGGATGATGTATGTATGAAAACACGGGCACGAATCTAAGACGGGAAGGGAGACTATTATTATACTACGTAGTCTTCACAGCCGCCTGCTGCGCCTTCTCCAGCGAACCGGTGAGCTGGTGTGCAAAAAGGGGCCTTGCGTTCAGGAACAGACCTTCTCGGCGATCGAAGGATTCGCTTGACGAAGTTAAGGACAGACGCCTTCTCCAGATTTGTCTAGAGCGAAGCTTTGGGAGGCCTTGCGCACGGTCTCGTCATACAGGGTTTACTTCGCTTTTACTCATGTCTACGGTCTTGCTGCTGTTGAGAACGTCTGGGCAAGTCAGCTGCCTTCTGCTGATCGAAGTTAGTAAGCTTTTCTAACTGAAATTCGATATGGATCTTCGGTGGCTTACTTAGCAGCTAGGCGCCGAATCATGTTTGGCGAGGGGACCCTTGAACTGTCTTGGATTGTTGACGATCCAGATGGGGGAGAAGACCGCCAGCTGAATCCGGTAGACCGGTGTTGACCAGCGAGAGGCCGCACTGACATGAGAGAGTATTTACCACGGCCTTGGTGCTTTCAAACTTTGCTGTTTCTCGTGTTTGATACTTGGCGTTCGATGCTTTCAATGTTAACCAAAGCAATCAAGACTCATATCGAAATGGACAAAACTTGATGGGCGCCCATGTTGATGCATGGAATACTTGTCACATCACAGTCTCAGGCACCCAAAAAAAACACGCCCTGTCAAAAAGCCGTCGTATCGGTCTTTTTATTCCCATTGGACATCGCACACGCCACCAAAAGCACGCGAAACCACTAGCTGAAGTCTAGTTTGGGGAAGGGTTTTATAGGGCAGCAGCTGAGCTTGTACGACTAAAGACAGAACCACGTGATGGTGCATGGACAAACGTGCACTAAGCTTTCTGATCATGGCTCAAAAAAGGCAAAAGAGTTGCCGCCTCTGTGGATCGAACACAGTACCTCCAGAATACGCATCAGATGCGATGAGACTCAAGTGAACTTCAGTCTGGCGCTCTCCCAGATGAGCTAAGGCGGCTTTCATGAAAATCATCGCTCTTAAAGCAATTATGTTGCCTGTTGGTTTTGCCGATTGCATGGTTGGTATTCCGACGCTTTGATACCTTAAAGTACCTACCTACTATCTCATAAGTCTGCGCATGCCTCGACTTCGCATAATGGTCATATTTGCGGAGAGATATACAAACTTTGAATAAATGTCCCGCAGAGATCAAAGATAACACTCGACAGGTGTCTTCTTGTTGGTGAAGTTCTCCCTTCGACCTTCGTTAAAGCAACAAGAACCTTTTTCTCGCCGAGATGCTATGCGCAGGCTTTCTGAGCCACGCCTTGCGTCCTCCGATCGAAGATAACAATGAAGTCGTCATGCAGGTCTCGTCTTGTACCACATCTTCCCTGATGATCTTCACATAGCCATAAACGTCTGAGACACAATTGCCAATGAAAGTGAAGACCGGTAATCTTTGCAAAGGATATATGAATACTTTTCTCTCATATGAATCTCTCTCCTACTAACCCTTTTGTTGCTCGAGCACGCCGACTCTAAAGCTCAAAAAGAAAACTCGAATGGGTCTTATGCACTTTTTGCCTCGAAAGAAAGACAATGAATCAAACGCCAAGCGCTCCAACCGAAGCAAAATGTCAATCCGTCCACGTACTCAAACAAATTCTCGGACTTCTACAGGTCTTTTTTTGAGGCTTCGCGTTTTCTTTACCTGCCGCTGCGCTCGCGAGTCCTTTGCCTGCGCTCCTTCTCTTTCGCGGCGTCGTAGACAAGGAACTCGTGCAGGGCGCTGCCACCGGGAACCATGGGAAGGACGGGAACCTTTTGGTCGGTGACGACTTCGAGCAGAGCAGGGCCCTCGCCGGAGCCCTCAATCAGCCATTGCAGGTCCTCCTCGAGGGTGCCGATCTTGGTGGTCCTGCGAGCGGGAACGTTCATGGCCTCGGAGAGCTTGACGAAGTTGGCGTTGCGCTGGTGGGTGTGGGAGAAACGGTCGTTGTAGAAGAGGGATTGCCATTGAGTGACCATGCCTTGCTCTTCGTTGTTGAGGATGAGGACCTTGACGCCGATGTTGAACTCTGCGGCGGTGGAGAGCTCGGTGAGGGTCATGGAGAAAGAAGCATCACCGTCAATGTCAACGACGAGCTTGTTGGGCTGGGCAACCTTGGCGCCGATGGCGGCGGGGAGACCGAAGCCCATCGTTCCGAGACCACCGGAGGTGACCATGGTACGGGGTGAACGCCAGCGGAAGTGCTGGGCGGTCCACATCTGATGTTGGCCGACACCAGTGGCAATGATAGTCTCCTCCTTACGGTGAGCAGTCAGGTCAGAAAGCTTGCTGATGACAGTCTGGGGCTTGATGAGAGCGTCAGGGCCGTCTTCCTTCTCGTATGCCCAGGGGAAACGCTCCTTCCATGCTGCAATCTGGTCAAACCACTCCTGTCTTTGCGAAGCTGTTCTTGACTCAATCTGTGGGAGCATAAGGCCAAGGTTGGCGGTCACATCGCCCTCAACAGCCTCGGTAGCCTGAACGACCTTGTTGATGTTCTTAGGCATGATGTCGAAGTGGATAATTCCACCGCGGCCCTCTTCAGCTGCCTTACGTGCTGCAGGAGCAAAACGAGGAACGTGACCAGTGATACGATCGTCGAAGCGAGCACCAAGAGCGATAACCAGATCGGCCTCCTGCATGGCCATGTTGGCATATGCTGAGCCGTGCATACCAAGCATGTGCAGGGACTTGAAGTCAAGCTCGTCATATCCGCCGAGACCTTGAAGAGTTGTGGTGACGGGAATCTGAGCCTTCTCGGACAGCTCCTTCAGAAGTTTAGGTCCGTCGGGGTGGCCAAGGACACCAGCACCAGCGTACACAACCGGCTTCTTGGCGACGTTGACCAGGTCGGCACAGCGCTTGATGCTAGCCTCGAGCTGAGTGTTCGCGAGCTCGCGCGCAGCCTGAGAGGCAGCAGAAGGGTGTGCAGGGATAGATGTCGAAGCCAATTGAGGGATGGCGCGCTTAAGGACAGCACCAGTCACATCCTTGGGCAGATCGACCAAGACCGGGCCAGGGCGTCCAGAAGTCGCAATCTCGAAAGCCTCGTTGATCCTTCGCGGCAGCTCGGCGATGTTCTTAACCATCACATTCCACTTGGTGCAAGCCCGCGAAATACCAATAACGTCCGCCTCTTGGAAAGCGTCAGAGCCGATGGCAGTGGTAGGCACCTGACCACAGAACACAACCATTGGAGTGCCATCCATCAAAGCGTCTTGCATAGGTGTGATCACGTTGGTTGCGCCAGGACCGGAAGTGACAAGGACAACACCAGTCTTGCCGGAAGCACGGGCGTAACCCTCGGCCATGTGGCCGGCACCCTGTTCGTGTCTAGGAAGAATGAAGTCGAACTCTTTGCTGTTGTAGATAGCGTCGAAGACGGGGAGAATGGCACCACCAGGGTAGCCGACTAGAAATATGCGTCAGTATCTCACCGACTCTCGCCATTGGGCTTGTAGCGCATGTCACTTACACACGTGCTTGACGCCCTGCCTCAGCATCATCTCGTGGAAGATTTCGCCACCATTCTTTCCAATGAAGCTGTGGTCCAGCTCCGGCTGGCGGTATGGTTGCAGAGGCTGCACATCACGCAGCTTCGAGTCTTCGCGGTTGAATGCTGGGCTGGGCACGGTGCGCGTTGCTGTGGAAGAGGAGGCGGTGGCAGCCTGGGACTGGAGGGCAGCCTTAGCAGAGACATTGCGTTTTGCGGTGGTCTGGCTCTGGGTGGCGGTGTTGCTCCTGTTGTACGGCGACAATGCTGCCATGCGCGAGGACGACGAGAGATTTCGCCGAGCTCGGGGCAGGCATTGGAGCGCCTGGCGGGCGGAGTGTGACTGCAGCATGGTGTGAGGAGTGGAGAGGTGGTGGCAGTCGTCGCACGCCTTCAGGCAGAGTCTGGCGTCTCTTTTGAGGCTGGCGGAGGGTGTCGTGCGTGTGAATTGACTCACGAAGTGACTGCTGCCGCTGTCTTCTCCAAAAGATACAGCACGGCGCCACAGGAACTCTTTGCGGGGAGAAGCGGCCGAGATCGCTGTCCTGCGTGCATCGCTCTTCTTGCTGACCTCCCCGGCTGCACGGATCCCTGCGTCACGCCTGGACCGCGCGCTAACCTCACTTCACGATTAATGCACGCGGGTGCACCTGTTTACTTGGTGTGTATGTGTTCGTAGCTCTGCAGCATCCTCAAACTGATTGCTTCGAACGCTTACACAGTCATGGAGTCTACTCTGTCACCCACCAACAGCGTTCGCCGTCATGGCAGAAACATATCACATCCCATGCCTCGGCGGAGCACCGTTGGCCCCTTAGACGCTGTAGACGAGTACGCCGTTCCTCTCATTCGATAGTCGCATAGTCCATGCTGAAAGCTGGTTTAGCCCATTAGCTGAGCCATCCCAGCCACAGCCTGGCTCGCAAGTCACGTCGCCTGCTATCTCTCCCAGGCCCGGCTTTGCTAGCTCTGTCCAGTCGCCATCGTCTTCGCAATTACCAGATTTGACACCTGCTCGCATTCCCACCATCCATGTTGATCTACAGTTCTTGCTAGACCGTAGACTATACCATCAGATTCCCACCGATGACATAGCGCCTGGTTTCGCGGACTCGAACAATCAGCCTCCTCTGGGCTCACGACTGGAAGACTTGATCCAGGCTGGCCACTTTCGAAGAGCAGCAGAGACGGCACTGATTGATCTACTAGCAAGCAACTCCGGCGATGCAGATCGCATCTTCAAGCTCTTATACACTCGCCTGGCGTGCTTAGTAGTCATCTCAAGGCCCGATCTTGCGACAGATGAAGCCGTAACCTTGACCGACTTCCTCAACCGCAACTCGCCCGAGGCGAAGGATGTTCTACCTGCCATACCATGGGAGCTGCGGTTGCTTCTGGTTAGACTACAGTCCATCGCTGCTGCAGATGATGGGCGCAGAGCTGTCATGTCGCTGTATGCCCTTTCCGGCGACGTACGATCGCACCTGGCAGATGCCAGATCAGATGGCGACGAAGCTGCCATGCGAGTCTGGAGCGAGCGTCTGAAAGACCTCGGTCTAAAGGTGGCGGACACGCTTGTGGAGATTGGAGAATTCGAGACAGCCGCCCGTCATCTCGATACGCTGGTCAACGTTGACGAAGACGTCATCAACTCGAGAAAAGCTCTACTCAGCATCCGCATCGGTGACATTGCCAGTGCAAAGGCATCATTGGACAGAGTCACACCCGGTCCCAGCAAAGACATCTACACAGCCTTACTACAAACAGCCAGCGGTAATTTCAACCAAGCCGTCGACGACTGGAGAGCTCTCGCAGAGCAACATCCGGACAACGAGCTTCTCAGTCAAAACCTTTCGGCTTGCCTCCTTTACACTGGTCGCATTGCCGAGGCTCGCTCCATCTTGGAAAGTATTGCAAGAGACACGACCGTGTTCCCTGTTCTGCTGTTCAATCTGAGTACGGTCTACGAACTATGCACAGAGCGGGCGGTGCAGCGCAAGGCTGGTCTTTCGCAGCACCTTGCACAACGGACGCCACTTGCCTCGAGTGGCGGGTGGGAGAGAACGAATGCTGATTTCAAGCTTTGAAGCTATCGACGGTAGAATAGCACGACCAACGGAACTAATGAATGCATTGAGTCTCGTATCGCCAAAGATTGTGGAAGCCAATTGAGCCTGGGCCACACGGAATGCATGGCATATTTTGGCTCATGTGGAGTGAAGACACTTCTGAGGGAGGTTCTGGAACGAGCGAAATCGTAGAACATGGCGGGAGCAGCAAGTCTGCCCAACCCGCACTACTCGCGACGATGCCTGCAACAACGCCAGTCGATACATGTACGCCGGAATGATGTCCAACATCGCCTCGACGTCCGACCCGAATCGCTGTTGCCAGTCTATTCAAGTCAGCGCAGAGCGATACTTGGTGTTGACATACATAGTGGTGCACAGGTATATAATAAGGGCGCAAGCACTGCCCAAGACAGATACACCGCTGGATAAGAAATTGATGAAGACAGGCCTGGACATGGACAAATCAAGAACAGAAGCCATGGTATCGTCTCAATGGAGGGCCGCAAACCAACTGAAGCTCCTTGAACCAGACACCGGCTAGCCAATCTACTTAATTGGTGGCTTCGATGACCTATCACTAATACAATCGTTCTGAACTCGTATATGCTGTGTAAGTGAACATAAGAGTCGACTACACTTGGTGTCCATGTGGTGCATTGCAAGGTGGTTGATTCACCATAAAAATACACCATGTCATTGCGATATGATCAATCCCTGCAACTACATCTGACTTGCATTGCCGATCACAAATGTGACAGCTGTGTCTACCATAATGAACAATATTTTACAATCATCCATTCATGTTCTCAATGCTCGTGAGGGTGCCTTGGTGGTAGAGAGGAGACGAGACGCCAAGCCTCGGGGTAAAAATCGAAGCGACGGGCCAATTCCGCTGGAAGAAGCTCCAGCAAAAAGTTCGAACGACGTGAAGCTCTTGCCAGTCGCAAGCCGAGTTCGATCTTCACGCACGCACATATACAACATCTCACGCACAACCGCAACAATGGCCAAGACCGAGAACGATATCCGCGAGAAGAAGGAGAAGAAGGACAAGAAGCGCAAGGCCGACGAGGAGGGCGAGGATGTCTCCGCAAAGAAGGACAAGAAGAAGAAGAGAAAGTCTGTCGACGCCGACGGCGATGCTGTGATGGATGCGCCCGCCGTTGAGGTCAAGGAGGATGCCGACGAGGAGAAGGCCGTCTCGACAGTGCCCGTTGGCGCTCTCGTTCCCTTCGCAAACCCGCTCGCCGACGAGAAGCAGCAGAAGAAGATCCTCAAGGCCGTCAAGAAGTGTATGCGACAACGAATGCGACCGTAAAATTGAACCTGATTACTAACAATTACAACAGCCGCAAAGAACAAGGCCCTCAAGCGTGGTGTCAAGGAGTGCGTCAAGGCCATCCGCAAATCGCCCGCCGGCACCCCCGGTGCAGCCGACTCGCCTGCCGGTATCGTTGTTCTCGCCGCCGACATCTCTCCCATGGACGTCATCAGCCACATTCCCGTACTCTGCGAGGACCACAGCATTCCCTACGTCTACGTGCCCAGCCGCGCTGAGCTCGGCGCTGCAGGCAGCACCAAGAGGCCCACCAGTGTCGTGATGATCACACCTAAGCAGGGCAAGGGCGCCGAGAAGGAGTCCGAGGACGAGTGGAAGGAGGCATACACCGAGCTCAACAAGCTCGCCCTCAAGATGGGTCAGACCGTCAAGGTGTAAGAGGTCGCGGTGTGCGACTTGCTTTGCAGCATTGAGGGCGCTGGTTTCTTCTGACTGGTTCTGTTGGGAAGATCGGGAACGGGAGTCTGGCGTTTCAATCAGCGATGACAGAGGGTTCATTGTATTTTTCTAAGACAGGGTGTACGAGATATGTACAGTGCACGCTCACAATCAAAGCCATCTATTTTCAATCAGACAACTCACCAGCCAAGCAGTCGATTCGCCATGTTAAGATACGGTCATGAAGCCTTGTGTCTCACCTCTCTTTGTTACTGACAGTGCAGGCATTCAAACAGAAACAACTTTGAAAGAAACCGACGTGCAAGCAATAGCCACGTCTTATACTCTATCAAGCTATTCAAGTGAGACAGTCGCTGCACAGCAAACAATCTCAGACCACACAGTCCACAGAGCAGACATAACACGTATAAGAACTCTGGTGAAATGCCATCTTTCAACAATGCCAACAACCCAACAAGAACAGCACAGCAGCAAAGATGGGGCAGACCATAAGCACTCGCAAAACCGCCAGCTCTTCAGCCAACCACCCAGCCCAGACCACAGAGGCCACCAAAGTACACCAAACCGGATCTGTGACAACAGCTCAGCTGCAGAACAAAAGACAGCCACAAGCTACAACAGCACTCCAAGCCACCAAGAAGAGGAAGAAGAAGCTCGGCCACGGCTGGACCAGAAAAAAGACCTGCAAGACGCCACCGCCACACCCAGACAACTACCGCTTCGACCCTCTCCGCCGCTACAAGATCCGCGGCATCTTTGCGGAGAAGAAAGGGATGTACCACATCAGATGGGCACGCACCGATCCCAAGGGTGTCAGATTCCAAGACTCATGGGTGCCGAAGAAGGAGTTCGCGAGGAAGGGCAAGAAGTACGCCAATGACGCTGCCGTTCGCGATTGGGAGAGGAGGAAGGCTCAGGGCAGGCAGCTTGTGTTCAACGATGCGCCGGGCGAGTATGACACTGAGGGGTCGGAGTATGTGACGTCTGCGGATGAGGACGAGGTGGAGGAGAGCTTGAGGTTCCGCAAGAGGCTCGCTGCGAAGAGAAAGGGGAGAGATTGAGTGGTGAGAGTCTTTTGACCAATGAGGTCGTGAGTGTGGTTGTTTATGGCGTTTGTTTGGGAAGTTCGGGCGAATCGTGATGTCAGGCAGAGCAGTAGAGTCAATTGCAACGATAGAAGCATTTGTGTTGTTTTGAAGCATACGATAATGTAGTGGCAGAATGGTTTCCTTAACGTACATCCTCCCAGAGGAAGCATGTGTGTTTGTTTTGCAGCACACGAAAACGTAGTGGGAGAATGATTTCCTCGACGTGCATCCTCCCAAGAGCAACTATCTGATCAACTGGGTTCACGCTTCAGCTTAGGGAAAATTGGACGTATCGTAACGACAAGCAAATCAGTACAATCATGATCCATAAAAACAGCGTTTCATGCTTGCGATGTACATTTGATAACTCTCATAGCAAATCGACTGTCTTGCACGGTATGCAAAAAGCAAACTTCAAGTAGTGACAAACTGTATTCATTGTTGAGAACAACGATGTCTCACTGCCTATCATGTTTGTCTAGTCAGACAAGGACGATGCAATCACAACCTGCATAGCGTACAGCTCGTCGACAAAGAACGACACAATATAAATTAGCCACCAGTCACGCGTGACGACACAATACTCACCATCAGCCTCAACATCCACGGTCGGAAACCATGGCCAGAGATCGAAAACTTGCCTCTGGCAGAAAAGCCACCCTCAATCGGAAGAAAGCAACCGTTCATCCTGATGAATCGATGACTATTGACCGACGTCGCTCCAAGAAGCAGATGCCTAAGGTCCAACTTCATGGAAGTGCTACCGCATCGAAGAGATCCACAAAGTCGACTTTTCAGTCAGAGAGCGACGAACATGATTCCCAAGAGATGCAATCCGAAGACGACGACGACGACGACGACGACGACGACGACGACGACGATAGCAACGACGATGATGATGTTGTTGATGCAAACGACCATGCCAGCCATGAGAACGACGAACGCGACCAGGATGAATATGAGTACAGCAGCGGCAGTGAGGGCAAGCCATACTCAGAGTCGTTCCTCGCAAGAGTGCAAGCCTTTACAAGTAAAGCGACCCTCGCACAGGCGGTCGAAAAGGTGACTAGACTCAGGAACCAGCTCCAACAGCTCGCCAGCGTTGAGGAACAGCGCGACCTGAAGTCGCAGGAAGAGAAACAGCGTCGACGTTTGAATTATGAGCTACGGCTCTGCAACGCAAGATGCCAAGAGCTGAAGCGTCCGGAATCCACGAACCAGGAGACGGATCAACAAGGTCCGCCAAGTGATGAAGAGCCCGACGATGAGGTGCCTGGAGCAGAACTGGACGAGCAGGAGCCCGCAGAGGAACCAACAGCCAAAGCACTCTCGGGTTCAACGAAGACTACACGCGCAAAGAGGACTTCCAAGAAAAGAGACACTTCACCAGCTTGGGTCCACGATCCTACGAAGTGGTGGCCCATTCATGATATCATCCAAGAGCACCGCAAGGGCGAATGGTACCTAGTCCGTTGGCAGGGCACTGACAAGCATGGCGACGCTTGGGGCAATTCCTGGGTGAGGAAGGAAAACGTCACCCTCGAGGCAATACATGAGTGGGAGGACCAGAAGGAGGAAAAAGGTCGGTCGAAGAGGAAGCAAGCTGCGAACCAGGCGCGGAAGAAGACCAAGTCCAGAGGCAAGACTTCTGGTAGGGGCGGATAAGGCGATGACGGCGATGTTGATGATGACGATCAGATCGGAGGAGATCTGGACGAGGAGGAAGATTAGTAGCAGAGCTGAGACCCGGTTCTGAGCTTGTGTACAATAGTAGCGACCAACAGCCATGAGGGCTAGAGTCGCGAGGGTGTCCCATTTGTGCAACTGAAGGATTTGGCAGCGAGAATGTGGTCATGGATCTCTGGGTTACATGTGGACCTTCCAGTAGATCCAACAAATGTCTTTCTTCACAGTTCTTAGAGACCCAAGATCCTGGCAAGTTCATGGAACCCACCCGACGTGCTCGTCGCTGATCGTGCGTCAATATACACATCGTTCTCTTCGCGAACAGTGTCGTGGAACTCTTCCCAGCTGCCTTCACCTTCAGCCGCTGCTTCGGCCAAATCCTCACTCCATCTTTGGACGTATGCTGTACGCATGCCACTGATATTATGTCAGCACCACCCTGAAACTGACGAATTGGCTTCACAGCATTGGGGCGTACACTTCCTTTGCCGCTTTCAAGTCGTATGCATGAGCAGCCACCATGACACACTCTTCCGGTTTGCGGTTCAATAATTTCATTGCTTTGTGGTAGATTGCAGGGTCCGGCTTCGTGAGGCCTAGAAGCTCGCTGGACAGCAGCAGGTCAAAGTCGAGCTTCGATGATTTAGTGATGTCCACTTGCAGGCGCGCCGTGCCATTTGCGAGAACGATCCTGACATTCGTTTCAGCATAGGCCGGACACGGCATGTAAGGATTATGATAAGTAGCTCACACATCGTATTTCGATCTTAGTATTGGCAAAGCTGCGGTAACATCTGGCCAAGCTTGTGGAAATCAGCACAGAACTCAAAGATAGCAGCTCCGATAAGTCAAGCGTAGGACTCACCTGTTTGCGAGTGCCATGATTTCACACAAGCTTCTACTTTGTCATCGTCCATCGCACGCCCTGTGCAACGCAGTAAAGCCAGCAGTGTTCGCCGGTGAGTGTCATCTATGTCTTCTTGGGGCAAGCCGGCTTTGAATCGAACATGAATCTCATCAAAGAACGCATGACGCCAACTCAGGGCGTTGAAAGTCGGATTCCCGTCCTGTGTAGCGAGTGCATCTTTGAGGACTGGTGATACTGCGGTGTGCCAATCCAAGCAAGTACCCATCAGGTCGAAGATCAGTGCCTTGACAGGCGCGTTGGAGAGAGGGTTGCTGGGAGGACTTTCGGTCATGATATTTCTTCAAATCGGCTTTGTCGATCGTAACTTTGCTTCTAGTTACTGTCGTGTAGAGCGACATTGTGAGTATCATCAACAATGAATATGTAGTGGTCCAGGCAACAACTTACTCGGAATCCTTTGCGCCCTACCGCATAGCCGCGTAGGTCCCGCTGATTGGCTTGTTGCAACAACATGTGTGTGATGTTCCGCTCCTCATTTTGACGCTCGCATTGACCTAGCTTGTAGGAAAGGTGCAAAGCTCCCAAGCCCGCCCTCCCACTCCTTTGTTCACTGAAGTGAGGTATGTTTGTTTTCTCACCTCAAAGCGATACCCCAAGCTTTGAGAAATCGCAGCAAATCGAGAGAAAAGAAATCGTACCTCCGTGGGAATGTGTGCCAAAGACAAACTTCCTTGCTACGTCTACATTCTAGTTTTCGGGGAGGATATAGGATTTGGATAGTAACGGGCAGCAGTGGATGCCCTGATGCTCTGATGTCCTGGTAAGATGCTACAAAGAAGAAAAGGACATCTGAGCTATCAGAAGTCCACCTCATAACTAATCCGTTGAGGATGCGTCTCGATCAGGCCCACCTGAAAGCATGGATCTCACTCAAGTTCGGCTGAACCCCGGGCGAGGCCAAAAGATTGCAAAAAGCATGTTGATGAGAGTGGGATTTGAACCCACGCCCTTTCGGACTAGCGATTGTGATATACCAGAAAGTAGTACCTTAAGCTAGCGCCTTAGACCGCTCGGCCATCTCACCATTGAACCTGGATGGTTCGATGAAGGATGGAAGGTTTTCTTACCTTATGAACGTTTGTGCAAAAGCTTGACGGCTGACCATTGAGATTCATCTCATCTGTGTCTGCGTTTCGACGAAAGCTACGTCGGGACGAATGTGCGACGAGTTTTTCATTTCCTCAGTGACTTTTGTGTAAGGGCTCGTGGGGATGTGTTGCATATGGGATCAAGGTGACATGCTCATGCCAAGATTTAGCTGTGGTTGTCGAGACATTCGAGAGTCCGATCTCGTAGATCGTAAAGGAGCAACCGTTCCTGTAGAGAGAGATGAACACTCGGCAAGCGTCTCTCGATATGTTACAAGTTCGATAGCCTAGCCATGCACCTGTGTACCCTATTGGGCTCCACTTTTACAACAACGGATCATTGAGTCAACTCTTTACTTTCAGAGACATTGGTTGGACTATCGTCTTTGGTGGTCTTTACTACCAGTCCTCTCTAAGCACTAACGATTCCATACCGGATCAGGCCCATCGCAGCACCCAGCATTATAGCCAAGGGCGGTGACAGCTTGAAATACCTTCCTCCTACAAAACTTGTTGCAACGATGACAACCCACCAAGGGTCCCGACTCAAGCTCCCTCCGTTCTGAACCTTCTCATCTAGATATCCAATCTCGAAAAGCCGATACACCGCCGTGTACACCAAGCCAACAGCAGTGGCATGAATACCACGTAGACATGCCCTCAAGGCGTGTAACTTTCGCAATACCGGCCAAAGATCCATGAAACCTGTATACAGCCATAGACCCGGTAAAAAGATCGCCACAAAAGCAATGATCGCTCCGCCGGTTGTAGGCACCGAGCTTCCTGCTACCGCAAGGGCTCCCAGATATACGGCGAAATTGAAGTTCGGTCCAGGGAATGCTTGAGTGATCGCGAGACCGAGCAGGAAGTCGCGTGGCGATACCCAGCCTGGGGCAACAATGTATTCGCGCAAAAGAGGGATCACGACTGGACCTCCGCCGAAGATGATTGTTCCAGCAAGATAAAGGTTTGCGAATAGATCAAAGCCACGATCTCGGCCATGGTACAAGCCTCGGCAGATCATAACGACCAAGAATGAAGCCAGGAATGCTGCGATGGTCAGGGTGCCCTTTTTCCATGAGCCTCGTCGATCAACATCGGTTTGCGTATGGTCGATAGTATTCGAATCATCCGTAATGCCCAAGTTGCCTGAGTCCAGTATCCTAGTCGAAGGTACACGACGTGATGATCTGCCAGCAGCAGGCCCAGCATCAGCGCTACCGATCTCCACCGCTGCATCTCGATTAGACTCATTCGCTTCGTGTTTGCCACTCTTACGTAGCCCTTTCCAAGTCCTCTGAACCAGCTTCAAATCACACAAAATCGTGACACTCCCTCCCACCACCATCAACACAGGAAAATACCACAAACTATTGTAGAGCATCCCGGCGGCACCTCCGAAGAACACCAAGACCCGTGAAACCGGGTCAGTAATCGCCTTGCCACTCAACTGCACCGCAGCAAGCGCAATAATCCCCACCGTAGCAGAGTTAAGCCCAGTGAGCAAAGCATAAGCAGGCCCAGGCAATTGCTCATCAATGTTGCGCACACCCACTGCCATTCCAAAGGCCGCAATCGCCATCGGCAGACTCCATACGAAAAAAGCGCCCATTCCTACCCAAAGGTCGTAGTGTAGGACGTTGATGGCGTAGATCATTTTCGTGCTGGCGGGGCCGCTGAGTGCCTGGCAGAGAGCGAACATCTCTTGGTAGGCTGTGTTATCGATCCATTTGTACTTTTCTACGAACAGCTCTCGGAATATCTGGAAATGGACTGCCGGACCGCCGAAGGAGGTGAATCCTAAGTGCCAATTGTGGGCGAGCATGTCGAGGAAGGCGACGCTGGAGATGGCGTCGCCTGATGGCGACAGAGTGTTGCGCGTATTTTTAATGGTGGCTCGTAGCCTGGATAGTAGGTATGCCATTTTGGCTATACTTCGTGGTTCCTTACATCTGCGGTCGTTGGACAATGGTATATGAGGTAATGTGTTGTCGGAAGATACATACTTCATGTGGTATGCAGATGACATCGATCTATGCTGTGATTGGACCGAGCCGATGGCGACATGACTTTCTTCTTGGCTCTCGTATACCAAACCTTCAAGCACCCCTTGGCATTGGCAACTTGTTGCCAGTATCAATCGATATAATCAGCACACTCGAAATGCCTCAATTCTTGGCCGTGATTGCTACCGGCTTATTGTGGTCTCGTCTCTAGTGCAATTCAGAACATCTTTACATTCTGCCTGTTTACTGAAGCTTCAAACGTACAATTGTGTGAGGAAACATAAAGATACACATACCGAAAGCTGTCCCATCGAATTACTCGCTAAACGCTATCAATGGAATACGTCTGCTCTGCTCAATGTCATTATAATCGTCTGGTGCCCGAAAATTTGAAATGTCCCACTGCTCCATCTTGCATTACAACGTCCACCGTTCTTCGCTCGTCTCACAATAATACCATCACCGTCAGTTCCAACCCTTCAGCTCCTCTTGAGTCCACTCCCACAGCTGTCCCGCCAATTTCTTATCGTTCGCGAGATGAGTGGCCCGCTTTCCCGCCACCCCGATAGGCTCGTAGTATCCGCCGTTGACCACTTTGCTCTTCGGTGCAGTGGCAGCCCAGCATTGTGCGAAGTGGCCTTTCTCGACCGGGATGCGGGTGCCGATGCTCATGATCAACACCGGCAGCTTAGTCAAGAAGCTTGTACCGGCGAACAAGCCTGTCAGGATGACACCAGGGTGCACGGAAATCCAGGTGATCTCAGGATAGTGGCGAGCTAATTCGTCGGTATACAGCAACTGTGCGAGCTTCGATTGACCGTAGCGAGCCCACTTTGGCATCATGCCGAGGCTGGACTGGTTGGTCTTGAGGGTGGCGAAGTCAATACCTTGACGCGGCGCCTGCTTATAAGCGATTGAAGTCATGTTGATGACACGGACGTCTGCTTCCGGCAGCTTGGCTGTACTTTGGAGAAGCGGGAGGAGCAGCTTGACTAGCAAGGAGTGTCCCATCTGGTTGGTGGCCCACTGAATTTCGTAGCCGTCAACGCTGGTTGAGGGAGGCGTTGCCATGATGCCTGCGTTGAGCATCAGGATGTCGATACGGTCTGTCTTAGAGATGAGGTCGCGGGCGCATTGCTGCACGGAGGCCAGAGAAGAGATGTCGCAGCGAAGGAAGGTGAGCTGCGCATCAGGGGCGGTGGCTTGCACGGAAGAGATCAAAGAATCGGCGCTTTTCTCATTGCGACCGCTGAAGAAGATGTGAGCAGGACCATGCTTTGCGAGGGCGGTAATTGAGCCAGCTCCAAGACCTGCGGTGCCTTGAAAGATGTCAGTCTCAACTCAGCTCAAATTGATTCGACTTCATTGTTTTGGTACTCACCTCCTGTGACGAAGATGACTTTACCAGCAAGGCTGGGGATGTCTGTTTCTGGGTTGAAGGCGTTTGAAGACATTGCTTCGGTTTCAGCTGTGAGTGTTGTTGTTGTTGTTGAGAAGTGGAAGAATGCTGCTTCTGCTTGTTGAGGAGTTGCGAAGCTATGGAACCCAATCAGGTTTTGTGGCACGTGTGTAGAGCTGTAGCTGTGGTTTGCTGTGCGTCTGACGTGTCAATGTGTACCAGAGATAGTGAGATGATGGTCTGAAGAAATTACGGGCGTCGCGGTCCATCTTATATTCATGCTCCATCAATGAGGTCAACGAATATACTTCACACTTACTGGTACTCATAGCCTATGCATCGGTGCAGATATTCCACTTACATCATTGTGATTCTCCGTGTTCCTAACGGCCGTGGTTCAGGAGAGTGGCAGCTGCATACACGGACATAAGGTAGTGAGATGAGGTCGGCAAGCGGGGCAACATGTTGCACAAAGGAAGATCGTTTTCTCTCGGCCGAGAGAAGGCTGAGCTCTCACCTCGGCTTCACAGCTGTAACGACGTGAACCAGATTACAAGCAGCTGCATATTGGTAACATGAACCTCCGAGGTCGATGAGAATCACTGTCTTCTTGGTCGAGATCGCTGATGGTCTCGCTGTCCCCGCGTGCTCAATCGATTATTGCGGCTGTGCGCGCATCAGCTTCAATCCGGAACAGAATAGGGGCGTGTTGATGTGCCCGCCTGCACTATTGCATACGGACGAGGCCACTTCGCTGTGTCGACAAGATGAGCATCGCATTATTGTGATAGCCAGACCATTGTCTGATCGGTAGGCAAACAGATGTTGAGTCTATCAATTCAATCGTTTGTCAGAGCGCGAAGTCTTTGTCTGACCACAAAGAGGAGCGTAGTTCATGTGATTAGCGAAGTCGGGTCTGACTATTGACTCATCTAAAATGCCTTTGTCTTTGTTTGCCGCAAGCCTTTGGGAAGACTCGTTGGTAAGACAGAGATTTGTGTCCTCTACCAAATCTTTCCCACACAGGACGGCTTACACCGAAACCTACCCAGACTTCACAGACACAGTCAACCATGAAGACCTTCACCACCCTTCCCATCATCTTCTTCCTCACCCTTGTCAGCTGGGCCTCGGCGGCAAGCTCTTTCGAAAACGCCACAAAATGCGGCGCCCGCTTTCCACGCATCAACATCGCCATCGAAGCCTTCTGCCGGCACAGCAAAACCGACGTGAACAACTCGATGATGATCCCCTCCGAGTACGCGCGACAAGGCATCGGCTCCACCGGCAAGCGCGGAAACAGATTCATCGTCCGCGTCGAAGGAAATTGCAACCCACCACAGTGGCTGCCGTACAAGTGGTGCGTGGCGCAATTCCAGGAGATGTGCGCGAACGCAAAGAATCCCTGGGGCTACCACACGCAGAACTTTGGCAATAATGGGTGCCAGAAGTTTATTATTGGGCCGCGACAGAGTTCGGGGTATTTGACCAAGCCTAATGTTCCCTTCTAAAGGAATTTGTAGGCTTGAGCAGAGAGATGGAGAGAAGCAAGGTTCTGTTCGATCCGCTTCTATCTACCTTGAGAAGAGAAGCTTCCATTTTTAGTTCGTACTCCACGGATTGCTTTTACCAGCTCGATCCTGCTGGCAAGGAAGAAGCGTTAGCACAAAACTCAGTATTTCTTTCGCACTTGCCATTTCGAGGCCTTCAGACGAGACTTGTAATGCACTAAGACACAGTGCAGTCAATATGCTTGTATACAGAAAGTTAAAGGTATCTGCTTCACACGCTCTCCTGATTAGAATTCACGTAGTCCAGCTTATTTGGGCCTCACGTCAACACCCTCATATTCTCTTGCCTCGATGTATGCCAGTGTCCTCTCGAAGTGCTTTCGCGGGCTCTCGAGTCCACTGACGTTCTCTGTCGTGTTGAGATTACTCTGGATCAGCTCGATCAAGCCATTGATGTATTTGGTGGTGACTGCGTCATTCTCCTGATCAAAGTAGTAGACGTAGCGGTTGAGGATCTCGACGAACAACTCGACGCTAACAGCAGTGTCCATGCAAGCGTCGGCAACGCGCAGGGCACGTTGCAGGCACTCGAGCACACGCTTGCCGTCGCGGTAAGACTATTTTCATGTTAGTAGGTATTGTCATGACAACGGTTGTGGCAAGACTCACCTCCTTCTGGTCGTCTTCTTGTCGTTCCGCCTTCTCAACAGCCCACCACAAATGACTGGCAAGGTATACTGCGCGACACTGATCTGGTTTCTTGAGCAGCTTGCTACCATGTAATGCAGCCTTGGTGATGAGAGTATCGTAGTTCTCTCGGCTGAACTTTTCATTGCAAGTAGACAGCGCACCACCGATAATACAAATGGCCTGGAACTGGCTCCTCGAGTCACTGATGGCCTCTTCGTATGTTGTGAAAGCGGATGCGAAGAACTCGTAAGCAATGTCTTCGTTGTCACACTGAGCAGCAACTTGTCCAGAAGCTACGAAAAGTCGAAGGACTAGGTCTGGTACGCCAGATGTCGAGACTCGGGTATAGAGAGAGTTGAGTGTCGTGTGAATGAATTTGTACAAAGCGGATGATTGCGTGGCGTAGTCGTCGTTGGAAAGATGTTCGCGTCGCTTGAAGTTGCGAGCAAGCTTGAGCGATTGTGTGACAAGAGCTGGTGTCGTGAATTTGGTGCGCTCGTTACCTTCGGCGAAGGCTGTTCGTGCCTTCTGGAGAAGTTGGAATTGAGTAGAGTTGTCAGAAGCACGGATCAGGTGGACAATTCTGGCAAGCCAGCCTTGCTCCTCAACAGTCTCCTCTGTCTCAACCGCGCCTCTGCGCATGGGACCGCCAGGGTAGCTGTTAGGTGTCTGCATGCCCTCTTTGATCAATACTGACAAGATTGAAAGCACACCGTCCAGGTTTTCCGGTGTGACAATCTTCGTCTCGTTCCGTAAGAGGCTTCGTGCAAGCTCGCCAGCCACTGCACGACGGGTAGGATATGCTTGCTGGTGGAACAAAGGCACAAAGTTTGGCAGAGCAAGAGCAGTGAACAGTGAGTGATAGGCTCGTACTGGGGCCATGAGCAAGCTGAGGAGGTTGGATTGAGATGCTTGAGAGTGAAGGTCGGCAGAGTTAGTAAATCTTGCAACCTCCTTCGTAGCGTATTGAAGGACCTGGTCGACATAGTCCAGGCGCTCTGGGTAGATGCTCAGAGCAAGGTTCGCCAATGATACGAGCAAAGCTGTGATATCTTGTATGGGCAGCCGTTGCATGCTGACCAGATTGATGACTTGTTCATGGAAGATCTCGAACAATTTGATGTTGTCGGGAATACCTCTGGATGTCTTTGCTTCTCCATTCGGCTGGGCCGCTGATTCATCCTTCGAAGGTGCATCCGCGGCTGTGTCTGACTCTCCTGGTTTCTCGCCATTCTCACCGTTCGCATTTTCTCCATTCTCAGAAGGCTTCGTTGGTGAGGACTCTGCATTCTCTTTCGAAAGCTTCAGCTTCTCAAGCAGGGCAGTCACCGCCTCCTGCTCATTGGCCTGCTTATTGTCTGCTCCTTCTGTTTCGGCCTCGCGGGCAGCATATGCTGACAATCGGTCCATCAGGCCAATTACAATACCCTTGACATTGACGTGAGGATTTAGTCGAGCAGTGGCTGATAAGAATTGGTCCAGAGTGTGCAGGTGGAACTCGTCTGGGAAGACCTGAGTTACCACCTCAAGCAAGTATTCCTGTGCAAGGACATCTCGGCATTGTACTACTTGCTCGAGCAGCGGGTGTAGGATGACGTTCTTGTAGCTTTCCAGATCCACCAACTGGCTTAACCTTACAAGGTTGCTGCCGACCAGTAGTTGCAGCTCTTGTCTCTCCTTGGTCCTTTGCTCTCTTTCCCGCGAGTGTCCTTGGTGTTGGAGTCGCACCCACAGCTTGTTCATCTCCACGAAGTTAGTGAGGACGAATGATATGCTGTCTTGCATATTGCCCTCTGGGCCGTCTCCAGTGCCCTGCGGGAGGTAATCCCGTGCCTGGCCGCTCAGGTAGTATCTCAAGAACAAGCCGCGCACAGGATGTTGTACACCTCTACTCATCTCCATCATGTCTTTCATTATCTCCTTGACGGGCGCTCCCTCAATTCCCATATAGACGGTACCAACAGTGATCATGAGATAAAGTCGCGGAACGATGTTTCCAGCATATTGTACCAATTCGTACAGGTCGGCGAGGTGGTTGTCGGGGTGTGAGTCGCGCAGATATACAGAAAGGTGTCGCAGCGCATCGAAGACCGACATGTATAGCTCGTAGTACTGTTTAGGCCCAAGGTTGCTTGTTCGCAACTCGGAGACGAGGGTAGAGCTTCAATGATGGTCAGCCTCCATTGTCGCATGCCGCTAACAAGATCAGGTGCTAGTCCTACCTGCACTTGAGCGCATCCATGAGCTTTCCCGGTGTCTCCAGACAGCGGCGCATCATGACGGTCTGCTGTCTTACCACGGCCAAGGCATCCTCCAATAGCCTTGCCTGGTCCTCGACCGGCGGAGGAGTAGTCGTCATGTTGGGGAGAGAGTGGTATAGAGAGGAGGTCCAGGTGCGATGTTGATTATGCTACCGTTGCGCGCCAGTCCGGGGAGGCTGCATTGGTATAGTGTTGGTGGGATGTTGTTCGGATGGTGTAGTTGGCTACGACGCCAGCCAGGCGCAAGCTCTCGGCACGGACTCAGCCCAGCCCGCGTTGACCGTTGCTTGCCGACTGTGAAGACGAGGCCTGCATCAGGAGACGACATTTACACAAGAACACTTCGAGACATGCTCTGTCTACGTCCATGGAGACTTGGTGCTGTAACATCCATGCTACTGCTGCGCTTCTACGGGAATCATCTGACCTACGTTGTAACCATGCCCAGCACCTGCGACCACGGCATACGTGGGACCGAGTACCTGGACTTCATGATATAGCCGTATACTGTACCACCATTGGACGATCTCGCGATTGAATACAACAAGAGCTCCTTTGTCTACATCGAGTTCACCTACTAATTTCAGGATGTGAACAAAAGCGACCTTTGTCTTGTTGTTCTCGAGTCCCAATACTCAACCTGCAGATGTGCTCGTGCTGACCATGCTAGCTTTCAATTGACAACCCTTCTCTCCAGCAGATTGCATACTTCCGTTGCAGCTTCATTTTTATCTCAAGATGTGCAACTGCAAGCGTAACTTGGACCAATTCTCGGCTCCTCTTTCACCTCTCGACGAATATAGAGCTTGGAAAGCTTATGGTCGTCCACGCAAAGATGATCACAAAAACACCATCACCGTTGGAGAGCTTCTCGCTGCTGGCAGCAACATGGCTGAAATACAAAGACGTATAATCGATCTCAGAAATGAGATTCATCCCGTGTTCCGAGATGAGAACATCTGCGTATGCAGGTACGATGATATGATATACTGCTTGGGGCCCAAATACGCAAACGACCCTGGTGTAATCGAAGGCATAGAAGAATCTCCTGAGATGGCATCACCATACCCAGAAGATAATTTCATGGTTCGCGCAGCTCTGCAGTTGGCTACTATGCTCATCACGCACGACGATACTTTACCTTTCTGGGCCGGATTGATCGAAGCCGGGCTTGGTCGTAAGGACGGAACAGAGTCCTTCCATGTACACACTCGTAGGCAGCTCGAACAATCACGCAAAGAGAAGACACTGGAATACCTCCGCAGCTTCGCCGATCACATCCGGCTACATTTCAAGGTCTTCACAGGCGAAATGGCATCCGTCTCAGGAAGGGCGACTGTAGCACAATTGACGTTACCTGGTTGCGATGACACCGAGGTCAACACTTGTGCGTACCGCGGCGGCGAAGCAGTAATCGAAAGCGAAGACACTCGATTTGTGCACATGTGGCTTAACGCCGGATTGATCAATGGCTTCGATCAGTCATCCGACAAGTGGCTAAGTATGTCCATCAAGGAGTGCAAATCTGAGATCTTCAACACAGCAAAGGTCATCGGCCACGAATTTGCACACGCCATGATGGGCCACTTTGCTATGACGGTCGACTTGGCTACCGAACTTTTCCTGAACGAAGAGTCTCTGGCCGAAGCCGGCTTTTGCTGGGAGAATTTTGTGTTCGGCGTCATGGTCACTAATGACGATAGTAAATTTCCGCGACGCTTCTACGTTGTCCCCTGGCCGTCCGTGGAGATTTATAACCAATACGCCGGAACCGAGTTTGACATGCAGAGCCGTCATCTTGGCGCACTACAAAAAACTCGTTGGCACCCACTGCTCCAGTATGATTTCGAACGATTCTTCAAGCAAAGTTTCTGGGACGCGCCCACGCCTGCCAAGCGCTTCAAGAAGATGTGGCTGAGGCCATATCGCGAGGTCCCGATCAGTGAGGACGAGTATTCGATCTACAGCTCAGGCCACGAGACTCCCCTTGAGGTTCTAGCTAAGAAACGAAAACTTAGCGACGCGACGATGAAGCGCGACGGTCAGTATGCACTCCAAATGGGAAAGGCTGAGCCTACGGCTAGAGCCGATCATTGGCACAGGCGCAATGAGAAGCTGCTGGAACTCAAGGACGAATTCCACGATCGGGAGAAGGATCACCTGAATGCTCTTTGGATTAGCTGCATGAAGGACTTTGAGACGAAGATGTTTTTGGAATGAACAATCATTCTGCTAGGCCTGCAAAGTAGCGTAAATGGTAAGTATGCTGTAGATGGCAATGTTTGCCTCTCATAAGTAAATCTTTATATTTTTAGAATTCAGTCCCTTGATGCTCTTACACGGATGACGATCAATCTAAATACACAACACAATAATGGAGAGGCACAAGTGAGCCGGGCGTGCAAGTATGAGGAAGGAAATCAGATAAGTTATAGGATTATGGCCCAAGAATGGCACGAGAATAGTCGACTGTTTAAGCTCTGCTATGAAAATAGTATAGCTGGTGGGGCCCAAACCCCACGACTGATGCTCGTGTTAGAAAACACGCTGTGCCAGACATTCGTACACAACAACCATACCTGATCGCTGCCTTGAATAGCTTCACATCCTCTCAGCCTTGTACGAATTTTGACATTGTCGCAAACATTGTCTTCTTCAGCCATGGCGACTGGCGCAGTGCTCGGTACGGCTGAACTCCTGGCGAACATATTGCACGAGCTCGACGTCAAAACATTGCTACTCTCCCGCCGTGTCAGCCGCCAATGGTCAATCGTTATAGACTCTAGTCCTGAGCTCCAGGAGAAGTTATGTTATCGTCCCAGGCTACTCAAACAAACTACGCGGTTCCTATGGGCTCCCAAAACGTGCCATTTAGAATTGTTGGCCGACGCAGACTTGCCAAACGATTCCATGTCACCCACACTGAACGCGTCATCTGGGGCCATAAGGCGATCAAGACGTGCTAGAAGATTGCGAGCCACCCCGGGAAGCACTCTCTTGCTCTCCTCCATGAGCCTGAATCCGTTGCTGAACGCGGAGGTATTGTGTCTGGGAATCGAAAGAGATCTTGGTAAAGCCTATCAAGGCGAACACCTCGAGCGCATCTCAATCAACCACTTCTTGAACTCTCCACATGGAACATGGAAATCAATGTTTCTGTGTCAGCCACCAGCGACTAAAGTTGTCGCTCTGAACCTCTGCCAACAGCCTGTTGATTCTCTTGCAACTGATCGCATTTATCTTACTATGGAGGACCCGACCGGCGTGAGAATGTCGCAAGTGGTCAAGAAGATAGTGGATAGCGTAAAGGACTTCGACGACAGACCTAAGGGTCGGCTAGACTACAGGCTGGAAGACTGGCGCCTGTTATTTCCTGGCCGTATCGACCTCACACGACAAGCAGACCGAATGGCAATGCCACCACCTCCAACTCCAAGACCAGCGCGAGCATTGTCTAACAGGATGCCGGCAACAAGTCAGCCTGCGAGGTGACCGTTGCTACGTACACGTACTCGAACACAATCCGTACAGAACAATGCTTCGGTTGCGAGATCCGAGACATAAAGAAGCATAGCGCCCATTCCGTCAACCACCCGCACTGCTACCGCCGACCATTGTACAAAGGCTTCAACTCCTGATATGATCAGGCCATGAAGAGAAAAGGGGAGGTAAGGGATGCATAAGTCGCTCCAGCGCAAAGGAGGTATACTTCGCAGGCGTAGGCACTAGCTTTCCATCCACATACTTCGCGATCCAATCTCCGACCGCAAGGAAATCTGTCTCGAGCGTATCGACATACATAACATGCCAGAGACAACAAGCTGCTGCCAAACTGTCTGGCTCGAGATTCTCGGCTTCTAGCATCCTGTCAATCAAAGTCCCCAGGGTACAGTTTGCTTCCACAAAATTAGTATCGGCTCTCATGCTGTGGTGGATGGAGTCGATGCCGACAGCGACGACGCTTGCGATTGGAGGCTGCGTGAGGAACATCGACCTCCATGATCCTGTCGGGTGCCGGAGGAAGGTGCCGAGGAGAGGTAGTTCGAGGCGTTGGCCGCGGCGTTTGTCAGTCGGTTCGAGGCTTTGGTAATAGATCTCGTTGGCCATGAGTGGATTGATGACTATTGATGTAAACGTTTGCCTTGCTGTTGGAAGGCTGGTGGGTTTGAGCGTCTTCGTGATAGGTCCGAAACGGCTGAGTTCTTCTCTCTTCCAATCGCATGAGAATTGTGCTATGCCGGATGCTTGTGGTCGGAGAAATAGTCCTTCTTGCATTTGTGGGCTGGAAATGATGGTTTGTCTCCACAGGCGGGATACCCGTTGAGCAAACAAGAGTGTCTTGATGTCGACATGTTGAAGTATGGTGTCAAGGAGCTCCTGAGGTAAAATGGCAATCCCAGCCATGGTATCTTGCTGCCTTAAGTACTTTTGATCCGCATGTAGTTGAGACGAATGGAGAAAGACAGCAACATAACTTTGCAACGACAGCGTGGTAGCTTTGGCCTGGATCCGAAGGGTCGCTATGCTCGATGTGATGGACTGGGGCTGTACTGTTGACGATGTATATGCGTTGAGAGCATGAAGCTTTGCCTGTGTTTCAACGAGCTAGCATAATGGCTCTAGGCACCGACCTTATGCAGCATTACCTCCTATTGACATCCTGGCCTTCTATGTTGCCCCACCAGGACCTTCAGCCACATGACGTACCAGTCTTTGCAAGCCATCAATGTAGACCTCGGCGTGGTCAGCACTCTGCATGGCCTCTCGATGGGCAGTGTGGCTTTATCAGATGCTACATCTGATGGTAGTAGTAGGCTTAGCATTATGAGACCTATTGGTTTTCGAGAGCTTCGCGATGGTAGAAGCTCATGTTTTGTAGGCATTTGACAAGCACTCACTGGTTCACAGACTGACGAGCAACAAATCGAAATCTGCCCAGCTGCAAACTGAGGAAGCATGGTTCGAAGTAGTGGGAGATTTGCCTGCTGGGATTCTATTCTTATAATTTCAAATTGGTATCTTGCTATATAAATCCATGCCTCAGTATATGTCACCATCAAAGTCCTGCTTCTGTAACATCCAATTATTGAGACATCCTATACATACGACTGCCGAGGCCTACTAGGACCCATTCCGAGGATACTCTCGCTTCCTAAGAAGTCACCCACCAGACCTCCATCCATCGCAGGCGGTGGACGACTCGATCTCGATGACCGCTTTTTCCTCCCGCTCGCCCTCTCGCCGCGCATACCCATCGCAGGAGCTCCGAAATTGATCATAGTCCCCTCTCCTGGCCCTCTCCCGGTACGCCTGAAGTCGTCGTTCATGAAGTGCTCTGCTGCGTTGCCCAGAGCTATCACGTTCTCTTCTTCGGGGTGAATACGGCGGTGACGCTGCCGTCGAGCATCAATGGCAGGGTCTCCTACAATGCTATGGGCTTGCATCCTCCGGGCCAATTCCGCGTCGTCGCGTTCTTGTCGTCTCCGTTGCTCCATTTCTTCTGTGTACGTGCGGATCTGGAGTCCTTCTCCGCGTCCGCCCGCATACACTGGTCCTGCAGGCGCGCCGTCGCCGTTCCTGGGCGCGCCGCTATCAAATACTCGTCGGTAGATCATTCGCATCGGTTCAGGCACCCTCATGCCGTTCAATCGATCAGTGTCCGGCACGTCACGATAATTGAACCAGGGGCAGTCGCAGGTCTTCCATTTGTCTCCGCATACCATGCAAAATTCTGCCGTGCAACGGCACTTCATGTGATTGCATCCTTCACGGAGCTCCACCATGGCGTTGCACTGGTAACAGCGTTTCCAGCCCTCTTTCTCCGCCTGTTGAACGAGACGTGCGATTTCTGGGTCCTTGGGACAGTCCGCCGACTTGTGAAACTTGCCTGCACAATCCGGGCATGTTTTGGTCTTGCACTTCGGGCAGGTGGCACACTTGCGTCCTTTTTCGGTGTGAAAGTTGGATGGCCTGACCCAAATCCCACATCGCGAATTCGAGCAATAAATCCGGTTTCGGGCATGATATTCGTCGTATTTCTTGTTGAAGGTGACTTTGAACTTAAGGTCAAAAAGATCTTCGACATGGGACAGAGGAATGTGATCGGAAGTGCAGCAGCGAGGTGGCATGTGTGCAGGATCATTGACCGCCATTCGGAAGAGTCGTTTGAGGCACGAGTGGCACATTCGATGGCCACAGGAAAGCTTTGCAGTTTTGTTGGAAGGAAATTGGTCAGCACAAGTGAGGCATTCCACGCGTTTGGTGGAGGGGTCAGAGGACGGCCTCTTGCGAAAAATGGTGTCAATGAAGGATTCTCGTCTTTTCCTCTGGGGTTTGACTGGCGACGCAGGCTCCGGTGATGGTTTGCGAGGTTCTTCCTCGACGACCGCTGCAAGTGCATGAGCCTTAGGTGGCGTACGCTCTCGTACAATAGTGCGGGCCCGTGGCTTGTAAGCGCGCGTTGCCACTTGTGAAATGCTGTCGTCCGGTGTGACCTCTTTCTCGGAAAGTCCAGGTAGACTGTCGGCGAGAGATGGTGGCGGACCTATAGATGGAGCAGCTGATCGCCTTGAACGTCCACTTCGACCACTGCGAACGGATGGCTCTCGTTCGTCGTCCAGGTTCCTGGCTGCAACGTGCATTGGGGCCGATGGATTTGTCGGAGGAAATTGGGTGCCATAGACGTACTCTGTCCTGTGGTCCGGATCCCTTTTGGAGCGTGATTTGTGAGACGAGGTGCCAGAGCCGGTGCTTTGCCGACGACATGGATATTCTGTTACCGTCACGGTCCTGGAGAGAGGGTCGTCCATCCTTCTAGATTTCCTGGGCTTGGCGTCTTTGGTAGAATGTCTCCTGCTTTCATGAGGTGATCGGCTGGCATACACGTCTCGCCGGTGCTTCAACTCCTCTAGATCGTCCCGTTTGGCCTTGAGGTCCTCGGTGCTTTTCTTGATCGAACTCACAGACCGCCGGGGTCTTTCTGCTCGCGGACCGTGGCTGCTGCGGCCACTGAAAAAACTGCTGCCCTGTGCCATGCTGGGCAGATCGGGGCAGTCTTAAAAGGGAGTGCTCCAGTGGGGTTGGACACGCTTGACAAGCAGGCTGGCGTCGCCTGCCATCATCTCACATACCTGTCTCACGCCTACCGCTCCCAGCCTCCAGGGGCCTAAAGTGCCAGCGCACTGGTCGTAGCGCACCCGCGCCTACCGACGCGCCGCTATTGGCCGCTAGTCGGAGCTTAGCCTTACCCTGGCGACATCAGAGTGTGTGGGGAGGATGGAACGGCTGGTCCGCAATAAGAATTTCACCTGTGACGCATGACGACGAGCGAAACATCAAACGCCTGCCGTGCACCTCGTTCATTATTCACACATCAATTGTACCATTATTACTGCCCGGGGTCTGAGCACATCCAGATCACACAACTCACCCTCGACTTCTGCCAGCAGTGCATTCTGTCACTTACTTTTATCCATCGATCGTGCCCATTGGGCAATCCGATATCGGCACTAGCGCCAGCAGAACTGGTATCTCGTCACAAGACATAAGATCGGCTGGTTTCTCCTGCACACCTACCCAACATGGCTCTATCGGCGAACGATGTCCGTCCCGATCCGACGTCTGATCTGAACTGGTCAAACTACTACGGTGCGATCCATGAGATCTTCTCCAACAATGCCAAAGCACACCCATCGAGAGCATGTGTCATTGAGACGGCTTGCACGACTGCTCCCGAGCGTGATTTTACCTACCAGCAAATCAACGAAGCTAGCAATGTTCTCGCACACCACCTTGTGTCCAATGGCGTCCAAAGAGGCGAGGTCGTTATGCTTTACTCCCACCGTGGCGTCGACCTCGTCGTTGCGGTTATGGGTACCTTGAAAGCCGGTGCCACCTTCTCTGTCATCGACCCTGCGTACCCAGCCGACAGGCAAATTATTTATCTCGATGTTGCAAGGCCCAGGGCACTCGTTGTCATCGACAAAGCAACACAAGAGGCTGGTCCTCTCAGTCAATCCGTCCGTGAATACATCAGTTCGACTCTGGACATTAGAACTGAAGTCCCTGCCTTGAAGCTCCAGAATGATGGATCAGTCATTGGCGGCGATATCAATGGCAAGGACATTTTCGATGTGCAACTTTCCAAGAAATCAGACCTTCCTGGTGTGACTGTCGGACCTGACAGCATCCCTACTCTGTCCTTCACCTCTGGCTCAGAGGGCAGGCCGAAGGGTGTTCGCGGTCGCCACTTCTCCTTGGCTTACTACTTCCCATTCATGTCCGAGCGTTTCGGCATGAACGAGACAGAGAGATTCAGCATGCTTTCCGGAATCGCTCACGACCCGATTCAACGAGACATCTTCACCCCGCTCTTCCTGGGCGCAACGCTGGTCGTGCCTCCTGCTGAGGATATCACTTTTGATCGTCTGGCTAACTGGGTCTCCACCAACCAAATCACTGTAACACATCTCACTCCCGCTATGGGCCAGATTCTCCTGGGCTCTACCGAGCCGAAGATTCCCAGTTTGAAGAACGCTTTCTTCGTCGGCGATATCTTGCTCAAGCGTGATTGCCGCAGGCTGCAACAGCTTGCGCCAAACTGCAGAATCAAGAACATGTACGGCACAACAGAGACACAACGTTCCGTATCCTTCTACGAGATCCCCAGTCTCAATGAGAACCCGAACTTCCTGGAAGAAATGAGCGATGTCATTCCCGCTGGTAAGGGCATGCAGGATGTGCAACTTCTGGTGGTGGACCGCGAGAAGAAGGAGCGCCAGTGTGAGATCGGCGAGATCGGCGAAATTTATGTTAGAGCTGGCGGACTTGCAGAGGGATACCTCGGCGACGAACAGAAGAACACCGAGAAGTTCGTGCGAAATTGGTTCGTCGATGAGCAGCGATGGGTCGACGAAGACAAGAAGCGTGCGTCTGCTGCAAGCCAGGCAGAACTCTGGAGAGAATTCTATGCCGGACCTCGCGACCGCATGTACAGATCCGGCGATTTGGGTCGCTACATGCCCGATGGCAATGTTGAGTGCTGCGGTCGCGCTGATGACCAGGTCAAGATCAGAGGTTTCCGTATCGAGCTCGGTGAGATCGATACTCACCTTAGCAAGCACCCTCTCATCCGCGAGAACGTCACACTTGTCAAGCGTGATCACAACGAGGAGCAGATTCTTGTCTCATACTATGTTCCCGACCTCAACATGTGGCGCGAATGGCACACGGCAAAGACCAAGCAGACATCTACACCTAGCACAGAGGGAGACATCACGATCAAGCAGCGCTTCGAGATCTTCGAGAAGCTCACGAACGATGTTCGCGAAACACTCAAGGCGAAACTCCCTACCTACGCTGTTCCGACTCTCTTCATCCCCATGCTGAGATTGCCTCTGAACCCCAACGGCAAGGTTGACAAGAGAGTACTGCCGTTCCCCGAAGAGGCGGACCTTCTTGGCACGGTCACTACGGCGACTGATCTTGAATCAAGAACTGAAACCGAGAACGCGCTGGCTGAAATTTGGGCTGCACTTCTGCGCAAGCCTGCTGATTCTCTGTCGCGCGACACTAGCTTCTTCGACATGGGTGGCAACAGCATCATGACCGTGCAAATCGTGCCCAGAATCAACAAGAAGTGGACTGGAGCTAACATTCCCATGCACATCATGACCAGAGATCCTACGCTTCAAAGTGTCGCAAAGTTCATTGACCGTTCGCTCGATCCCGTTGGTCTGAGATTGGACGCCACTGCTGGCGAAGAGGATCAGCCTGAGCACTACTCCAACAATGCCATGCTGCTAATCGATGAGCTCGACAAGTCATACCCCACTGCCAAGTTGAGAGAGCCTAAGAACGGCCTTAACATCTTGCTGACTGGCGCTACTGGTTTCCTTGGAGCATACCTCTTGCACGAAGCCATGATGCGCAAGTCGCCAAACCACGTCTACGCTCACGTCCGTGCAAAGTCGCAGGAGGACGGCCTCGCGCGCATCAGGCAGACTTGCACAGCATATGGTCTCTGGCAAGAGTGGTGGGTTAGCGAAGGCGTTCTTGAGATCGTTGTCGGTGACCTCGAGAAGCCCAAGCTCGGCATGTCCGAAGCAGACTACAAGCGTGTCGCGGATGATGCCGACCTTATCATCCACAACGGCGCCCGCGTCCACTGGTTGATGCCCTACGAGAACCTCAAGGCTGCCAACGTCGAGAGCACGGTCGAAGCCATCAAGCTCTGCTCTCTTGGTCGCGCCAAGCGTCTCGCATTCATCAGCTCTACCAGCGCCCTCGACTCGGACGCATTCATTGAGCAATCTGAGGCCGGAACACCCATCTCTGAGAACGACGACCTCGAGTCTTCTCGCCAAGGTCTCGGTACCGGCTACGGTCAGAGCAAATGGGTGTCCGAACACATCATCCGCGAGGCTTGCAAGCGCGGTCTTGACGCAGTAATCCTGCGTTCCGGCTACGTGATGGGTGATGCCAAATCCGGCGTCAGCAACTTGGACGACTTCCTCGTCCGTATGCTCAAGGGCTGCGTCCAGGTTGGCTCGCGCCCTGACATCGAGAACACAATCAACATGGTCCCCGTGCCGCAAGTCGCAAAGCTCGTGCTCGCCATGTCACTTCGCGGCAAGAGCGGCAGCACTGCTCACGTCGAGGCCCACCCTCGCCTGACCATGAACCAGTACCTTGCCACACTCGAGCAATACGGCTACAGCGTGCCTCAAGAAAGCTACGAGTCGTGGGCCAAGAAGGTCGAAGCCTACGTCGAAGCAGGCGACGACAAGGAGGAGCTTGCTCTGCTGGGTCTCTATCACATGGTCACATCGAACTTGCCCGAGGCTTCCAAGGCACCTATGCTCGAGGACCAGAACGCACAGGCTGCACTCGAGGCTGACAAGGAGCTCGCTGTCAGCAACGATGGGCCTGCTGGTGTCACGGCCGAAGCTGTTGGCTCATACCTGGCGTTCTTGGTCGCCAGAGGGTTCATGCAGAAGCCTGCTAACGGTGAGCTTCCGAAGATTGAGCTCAGCAAGGAGCAGACTGAAGCTCTCAACAAGGTTGGAGGACGTGGTGGTGCGTCATCTTAGATAACAAAAAGTCGCTGAAATGATAGAATAGGCACGCGCATGAAAAGTCTTGTCACGTTTTTTAACCTTTTAGATTCCTCTTGATGCAAGAAATGTTCACATGGTCTGACAGAAAAAAAAAATTGGTAGTACGTCGCATCTCAAATTCTTCTGCCACAAAAATGATACATAAAACCTCCCGTGCCGTTTTTCCTAGGGTATCTCAAAATTTTGGCGTCTTAACAATCCTAATACCTGACGCCGCCAAACGCCTCTTCTTCCTGCAGCAGCGGGTATCTGCAGCGACCCAGGCTGTTGGTCCACCTCGATCTCCAAACACGCACGTGGCGCATGATTTCGTCCTCGGTCAAGTCATTCAAATCGGAGGTGTTCGCGAAAGTGTTTCTCAGCTGGGCAAACTACGCCGCAGGAGCGTTGAACTTGTCGCCTGCTGAGCGGAAGAGCTCTTCTTGCATCCGAGCCAGCTCTTCGGGTGACATGCCGCTTTGTTCCATCTTGCTTTGTTTCTTCTCTCGGGACTGTGAACTTGTCGTTAGCCATGTCTCCCGCAGGTTCCTCGTACGGGACAGAAATGAATTTATACGCACCACCTGGCTCGTCTTAAACTGATCCGCAACCGCCATGATCTCCTGCACATACTCTCCGAATCCCAGCTCTTCCAGCGCCTTTGTGATGTGCTCGCATGCAATCGTCTTCTTTGCGTCTTTCTCCGCGATCTCGTTGGCTTCGGTGGAGATCATGGTGATGAACTCGACGCAGCACTCGATCAGCAGGTCGCGGGTCTCTTTGGCGAAAGACATGGCTTGCGCATTTTCGTCGGCGGCTTTTGACGCGAGGACTTCGTTTATGATCTTTTGCACGGTGGCTGAGGCGAGGGTTGTTAGCTGGGTGGGGCCTGGGGAGGAGGGCTTTTTGGGGCGGGTCATGGTTGCGAGGTGGGCGCGCAGTGGGTTGGTGGAAGTGAGCTTCTAATGCTTGTTACGTACCCTTGGGTAGAGAGAGGTCGTCATTGCCTATGCGTGAATTGTCAGTGTGGTCTCGTTGCGGTGGTATTCACTTTCGTGATTGTTTCCCGGGCGCGTATCCTGCTTACCTCCGATATCCTTGTCCGACATGATGAGTGTGCTTTGTGTGTAGAATATGCCTACGAATGCGACTGGAAGTTCGTCAAACAAGAGCAGCAATATATCACATTGCGAAGACCAGTTGACGCGAGGGAGCGCTGCTACCACTTAAAGGCGGCCAGAGTGAAGTCGCGCGGTTCACCTTGTTCCCCAAGCGGACTAGCGCATCGTCAAAAGTTCTACAAAACTCTACAGGCTTGCACCTCCCCTCGACTTCCTCTCAAACACACTACTCTCGCAAGGTACGTCTCACACATTTTCTTCACGCCCGCGCACGAGCAACAGATTCTATGATGAACTTTGTTGTCGCCCCTATCACTACCCCTACTCCTATTGAGAGTCAGGATATGGTGATCGACTTGTCTAGCCAAACGACCGACTGATTACACGAATTACCCTTCACACTTGATACACGATTTGTCAACAGTCTGAACATGACTAACAGGCATTTCAGGAGACAATGCGCCAAGCGAAGATGTGTACTCCATCGTAGTGACGCTCGACAGTGATCTGTCGAACCGGTATGCAAAAAATGCTCTTCCTCCACCCTCGGACATGATGAACAATCCACAGTCTTTATTATTCCGAATCAAAAGTGAGGAAGAACATTGGTTCGATTATCTGATCCTACGACATGCCTTCTATGTCATTCACGACCCATGCCAGGATTACCCGCTGACAATGGGCTCAAAGGAGCCCATGTATCAGTATCTTGCACCAACGCCCTTCGACCAGCTCCCTTTTATGGTAAGCCTTTCAACATTTTCTTTTTATATTTGCGCTTGACGGGATTACAAAACACATTCCATGCTAAAATTGACGGTTCACGCCAAATGAAAATGCAATGTATAGACTTTTCATCTTTCGAATGATTTACACATTTTTCTTCACTAGTTCGAGATGCTTTACCGCTTCATAGAACCCTAGCTGACTGAAACCAGATTCCTCTCTTGCACTCAATGTCCATATCTTTCAATCAATTCAAGAAATTTTCATTGCACTCATGTCTCGCACCTTCGCACACAGCTCCTCAATAGTTATCGTCGTCGTCTCCTTATTTGTGCACTGAAAATTCGGATGCCACATTGTGAAGTTAGTCAGCCATATCAACAAGGAGGCCTAGCACGGAGGCAACATACACTACTCGTGCTCCCCGGCTGGCTGTTTCACTGCCACAGGTTCATCTGAAAAGCGACATCGCTTCTTCGGCAGCCAAAACACCTTCCGCTCTTCTGTGGTGATCCCAAAGGCTTCCATGAATCCCTTCACATCAGCAGTATGGGCATGAAGACTCTCTGCGAACTTGTCGCGCTTAGCTAAGACTCGAAGAGCGGTTCTGAGGAGACGTGCCCTGGAAAGGCTCACCTGCTCTCCAAACCTTACGGGCCCGTACCAACCATGCTGTTAACAGGAAAACCTGTTGCTTCCATTGAGATGCGTGAGGACTCTCTGCCATATTCACGCACTTACCTTAGACTAGGAAACGTTCTGGGTAGGCTTGCTTTGGAATGGCTTACATGATCTCGGAACATTACATGCCAGTACCAATCATAGTTTTAGCAGGAAGGTCTGTTACTTCCCATTGAGATTTGTGAAGACTCTCTGTAATCTTCGAGCCAATATCCGACATACTGTTTGAAGAAACAATGTTCTTCCCAGCGAGATACTGCAAGGTGATTGCACTGGACGATTTGTATATCTTTGCTAGATCTAGCCATACCGTTCATTCAGCCGAGTCGCTAGTCACGCACGACTACTTCTTTCCTTGACTGCCATAAATCTTGAACGCGTTGACGTATTCGAAGAAGGAAGCCTTGTAGTATCGAGGTCGCTATTGTAGGTCAGCAAAAGCATCAATACGAACAAGCACAGGGACTTACCGCTGGATCAGTAGTATTTACGTAACTCATGCCGAAGCGACTGCTATAACCCTGCTGCCATTCCTGTTATGCATTAGAACTGTCCTCCTCGAAGATTTATTCGTGGTGACTTACGAAATTGTCGGCAAACGACCAGGCAAGACAGCCAATGACGTTCGTCCCTTCCGATATCGCCATGAGGATGGCTTCCATGTAGTCATGGTAGTAGCTTGTCCTGATGGTGTCGTACAGAATGTCCTGCAGCAGTGTCTTCGAAGCCTCGAATGGCTCGGAGAATCCGAACTCTGTCACCGCCACGCCTTTGGCAGGGCCTGGCGACGGCGTCACCCAGGTGTCTTGCATGTATTTGAGGAAGACCGGGACCCAGTCTGTGGCTTTGTGCAGCCAGGGAGAGCCTGGGTCGGCTGCAGGCCCTACGACCCAGCCGCCATTTTTTGATGAGTAAGTGTAGGTAGTGTTGGCGCAGGTTGGATAGAGAGGGTGTGAGTCGTTGCCAACACATGCACTCAAGCCGGAGTCCGGAGCCATGTAGAATTGTGCGGTGTAAGCATCATGGGCATAGTAGTCTGCAGAGCCAAGAATTTGCTTTTTCTCTTCGTCGGTAAAGTCTCGCAGGAAGCCTGAGACGTACATCTTGACACTTGCGGGATAGTCGCCAGTCAGGTAGACAGGCTCGGAGAACCAGCCTTCGTTGAAATCCCAGGCACGTTGGACAGCATCGGCGTCGGCGGAAGAGTTGGTGAGTGGGATCTTGTACCCACCGTTGTTCTTGTAGGTGATGGATGAGTTTTCTCCAACTATGGATTTACCAAGGTGGTAGGCCTGTGAGTGTGCTAGAAGGACGGACTGGCCGCAGTGGTATGGTTGTTCTTGGTTCGGAATTGTGAAGTTTTTGAAGTATTGCGCTGGTAGAGGGTATTGGTTGCAGAACACGATCGCTGTCAAAGGTCAGCATGTGTTGAGCTATTCTCATCCCCTCGTTGTTCATGGTAATATCGAGCGTGTCGCTCCTAACGGCCTCCTGGCCCTCATCTAGAGCACGACGAAGCTACCTGACAAGATGAAAGGAAGAGAAACTCTCTCGGATACTCACGTTCGTTTACCTGTGTACTCATATTAGCAGAAATATTCCACCGGGTGACCATTGTCGTTGCTTACAGTAAACCATTTCTGGACACGATCGCCAAAAGCTTCGAAAGCGATACGTGCATAGTCAACGAAGTCTTGCACAATATCTTCGCTGAGCCAGCCACCATATGTGTTTTGAAGGACCAATGGCGTGTCCCAATGGTATAGAGTCACCGACGGCTCGACACCATACTCAATGCAAGTATTGATGACATCGTTGTAGTGATCTATGGCTTGCTGGTTGACGGGACCGCGACCAAAGGGTAAGATTCGCGACCAAGAGAGGGAGAAGCTGTAGATCTTGACGCCTTGAGTGGCTAAGCGGGAGATGTCTTCCTTGTACAGGTAGTAGTTCTGTGGCGTGTAAGTGCCTTCTCGGGCATGATCATCGATGATACTTCGGTAAACACTCACGTTGTCGGCTATGTCAGCAGTAGAGTTGTCCGCGATGTGATTCGTCACACGTGTCAGTGCGTCCCATACACTGGGACCACGCCCTTCATCTTTGACCGCGCCTTCAATCTGGAAAGCAGCTCCCGCGACTCCCCACCTGCACGAATGTAAGTATTCCTCGGTTGAGAAGCGTTGAATGAACGTACCAGAAATCTTCAGGGAATGACCACGATTCATTCTTGGTTACAAGTGGCACCTGTTGACCGGTTGGGAACGGGCTGTAGTAGAGAGGTGGCGGTGGAATCAGCGAGCTTGACGGGACTGGTGTTGGCGAGACGGTCGTGGTTGTTTCAGCAATAGCCACAGGCCCAATGAGCAAGTCCCACAAGTCCTCAACGTTCAGGTTCAACTGTACCACTGGACTAGTAGGACTTGGGACTGTTGACCCATTATATGCTACGGGTGCCGAAATAGTCTGATTTGCTGATGTTCCGATCGTTGTCTGAGCAGTGACAACGCCCAGTAGAGCTAGCAACACGCCTTGGGCCAGCATGATGAAGTCCCTGCGTACAGGTAGAAGCTTGGAGTGTGAAGTTGTGAAACAAGAGCAACATGCTTCGGAAGATACAAGATGGAAGTCATTCTTACTTTCCAGCTCGAGGATTCGCTCGTCATCACGCAGGTAAGCTCACTCTGCATGGTGGCCTGGTGAACCACGGTGGGGTGCCGAGGGAGAATGGCATGAATGGGGCCACGCCATGCAGGAACACCAAGCAATTCTGAAAGCTTACCGATGCGTGGTATGCGGTACGCAGGCGAGATCAGCTTTAGGTGCTAGTGAGCCAGAAGTCTGACTGCAATCCCGCTTTGGTCGATTGAAGCTTGTCGAACACTGCGAAGCTTTGAGCACTTCGCTTGAGTTGATAACCTCATAATGTGACTACTTGGTGATGCTATAACCAACAAGCCTAGCCTGAGATGCGATCAATTGGAACTCCGCAGAGGTATGCGGTAGGGGCCACATCGCGACTGTGGAGGAGGAGGAGAATCAAGGTGAGGAGAAAGCGGGGACGAGGTCGGGCTGAACGTAACCTCGTATCCATCGATTACTGTAAGCAGCTGAGTCGCTCCTACGCAGACGCACTGCTTTGTAGACATGACATACATCGCTGCAATACCTAAGCTTTCGCCTAAGCTCTCATCTGAACAGGCATACATGTATGTGATGCCATCTGTGATGCTAAAGCAGGAGGCAATCTAACCCTATTGACCCCAAGTCGTGGGCGTAGCGTGTGTTCAGTACCAAGTGCCATGTACATGTTTTTGCGTACCGGTAAACCATTCTCAACATGATTGTGAAGCTGTAGAGAGATGCGGAGATATCAAAGGCATCTCAATGGTGATATCTGGAATGACCTAGAGCGAAAGCTGCTTATACTAGCGCTCGAGATAAACGGATGTTTGTGAAATCATCCATTAGAAGTGTAGTACGGAAACTTACACAATGGTTATTGTGAAAGCGGCCAATAATCACAGGCATAACCTTTTTCTTATCTCTACAGAAAGCCGTGCACCTGAGAGTCGCTTCTACCGCCGTCCAGATAGTCTGCAAGAAGACCAGCAACAAAATTAATATAAAAAGTGAGCGATTGTCGGCATCAACTCCGAAAATCAGGAACTGGCCTCACCAGGAACACGATGCGCACCACAAATCATCACTCTTGCCTTGAGGCCTTCCACCGTCAGAGGTGACAGCAGTTGCACGTAAAATAGGCGTCACGGTGACCTCTATTCTGCGACTCTCCTCCCTCTGCCATTTGTACTTCCAGCATCACTGGATGGCGAGGGGTTCGCAACTGGTAATATTAATTCTGATGAAAATTGATACAACGTGCACGGGTGCCTCGCTGCGAAACTTCGATGTCGGTCGAAGGTGCATGGGCTCTCGTACGACTACTGATCCCACTAGGAGGGATCATGCAGCGAGATTCTAGCCTCCACCTCACTTATGCAGCACGGAGATCGCGCGGACGTGGCTCCTACTACCGAACATGCACACGGCTAACTGCCGTGCTTTGGTGCATCCAACACGTCGACTGGATCATCCTTGCAGCACACTGGCGTAACAATCTATAGAACTGTAGCGAGGCATTTGCATCGCAGACAGGTCCACTGGTGCGTCTTTTCAAGAGTGGTCTCTTGGGAAAATCATCTGCCTCTTGATCTAGCTTAGGGTGCCTGAACAATGCTTCTCCGAGAAAGCCATACCCTATTGCGGTTGAGCCCGATCCTGTGGAAATGGGAAGACCGCAGCAAAGAGTGCTCTCGCGAGACTTGGGTTTTTGAAGCGACTATGCTCCATCTCCGGAGGAAAGCATAGAAAAATTGATCAGAGCAGGACCTTGGAATCGGTATCCATATTTGCAGCCGCATTGCCGGAAGCCAATCTCTTTACGGCATCAGGTCGGATGGAACTCCGAGCGTCATCGACCCACCGGACCGACGAGGTCCTCCAACAACTATGTAGATGATGGCCTTGAGACGCAGCAAGAATGCCATAATATGCCGACCATAAGCTTTCACTTACTGACAAAGCAAGGTTGTGACCCCAAGAACGCGTATGCAGATACCGCCGTACCTGCTAGCGCATGAATTGCATGTCATTCGCATGAAGGCAGTGGCGACTGGAATTTGAGTGAGGTCGAGGAGAGCGGGCTGTGAAAGACACACCATGCCACTTTTGGCTAGCGTGATGCCTTTTGGAGCAATAAACTACTCCAATGTCCATGACGCAGCGTTCGCATCACGAAATCTCACACGCATCTGCCGCTGCCATCAATTCCATGTTGCAGATCAACGCTGCCTCGTCCGTGGGCATACCACATCTGGCGTACGAGCAGCGAGAAGCACGGCGGTGCAATGTGTCGTGTAACGCGTGTGCACGGCGAGATCGGAATCTCAAGATATCGCGTTACGAGTATGCAATTCTTCATGGGGCGAGCTTCAGGAGGATCAATATGCTCGGCCGCTTGAAGCGCATCGGAACGCCCACATGGCTCGAATTACAGATTCACGATGCGATGCGGCTTAGGCGGACAGGACGGATGCAGTAGTGCATATGGGGCTCCATGCCTGGACCAGCACGGCCCTCATCGTGCCAGTACTGAGTGGACAGCGACGTGCCGCTACGTCTCCGAACGCGGCTCGTCTGCATCTGGAGATCAAATGACGATGAGATCACTGTTTCGACATCAATCGCCAACATTTGCCCATGACGTTCGGACTTTGTGCCGTACCATCAGACGATACCGTAATGAATTGCTCGCGAGTCAATGGTACGTAGTGCCATACATATAACCCTGCTGCCCGCCTCATTGGAGTCTGTTTCTTCTTCCCAACCATCCCATTTCGACAATCATCAGGATGTATACCAGAACCGCTTTGACCTCTGCGGTCCTTTGCGGCCTGGCCGCCGCCGCTCCTGCTCCTCCTGGCTATGGATCCGCCTCTGTGGCTGCCGACAACCAAGCTGGCACCTCACCTCCCGGCTACACCAATGCTGATGCCACTTGGGTCGAGGAGACACCTGCAGCCATCACTCCTCTTGCTTCCGAGTTCGACAACGCATCTGATGTGTCTGCCACCTTCACCACCCCGGTGACCACTGGCACCGCTGCTGCCGCTCCCCAGCGCAGCTCTATCCCCACTGGCGCTACCTCACACGGTGAATACAGCGGCAAGCCCACCACCACTGGCGCTGTCTCCACCTCCGCCGTGGACTCTACTATCCCCATGTTGCCGCCCAACCCTACCGCCACCTACTACAACCAGGATGGCAAGCTTACCGAGCCCCAGCCCATTCCCTATGCCCCTGCTGGCGGCCTTGGTACCAATGGTTCTGAGCCTCGCTATATGGTCGAGAGTGACTTCGACTACGAGTCGATTACCCTTGGCCTCTACCAGGAGTGGATCGAGCTTGACTTGTTCAACAACGGTCTTGCCATCTTCTCTGAGGAGGATTTCATTGCCGCTGGCCTCACTGCTGAGGACCGCTCTTTGATTGCCTTCATGGCTCAGCAAGAGCAGGGTCACGCCACTCTTCTGACCAACATGCTCGGACACACCGCCCCGCCGCAGTGCACCTACAACTACCCGTTCACCACCGTGCGCGAGTTCGTTGACTTCAACCAGATCCTTACCCGCTGGGGTGAGTCTGGTGTCTGGGGCTTCATCAACCACCTCGACTCTCGCGAGGTTGGCCAGCTCCTTGCTCAGTCCATCGCCACCGAGGCTCGCCAGGAGATGATCTTCCGCCAGATGAGCGGTCTTCACCCCATGCCCGTCTGGTTCGAGGCCGGCATTCCCCAGTCGTGGGCCTGGACTTTCCTTGCTCCTTACATCAGCTCCTGCCCCGAGAACACCACTCGTCTCGCATGGCAGAATTTCCCGGCTCTTCACGTCGCCAACCAGGCCAACATCAACCGCATCCACCCCAACAATACCGCTGACTGGGAGCGTACCGACAACCGTACTTCCAGCCCTGCCATTTCTGACATTCCCACTGATGAGTCCTGCGTCAACCTGAACATCACTGGTGTCGGCTGCGGCCCTGCTGTCGCTCACAACCGTTCCGAGCCTCTTTCCTTCCCTGGCAAGCAGGTCCGTTTCGTCTGGGACACCCCTGGTCTTCCCGTCGGTCCCAACAACAGCTACGTCACCGACACCCAGGCCGGCGAGCCTCAGTTTGTTGCCTGGGCTAACCAGCTCAACCTCACCTACACTCCTCTTACCGTCACCGGCCCCAACGAGGGTTTCACCTACCAGCCGGCCGCTGAGGTTTACGCCAACGGTGCTAGCATCGTGAACGACACCATGTTCATCGCTCTTACCGATGCCAACCCTTACCTCACCCCCTTCAACTTGAGCATGCTCAACCCTCACATTGTCGCTCTCAGCGTCTACCAGGCTGGTTAAACTGCTTGATTGTATGATTGAAATTCAAAAGGCTTATGCTTGAGCCGGGAATCGAGCACGGCGAGGCATGGATTGCTCGCTCTATTTCGTATTGTATGACCACCTCGTGTACGAGAAACAACGATTTATTTAGATTCAGATGTAATTCTCATCTAATGTAATGAAACGATAAGGTTAAAACCTTTTTACCAAAAGCCTCCAATCTTCCCTCTTATCATATTCACCATGGCACTCGCCGATGCCTTTGACGCACGTCGTTGATGAAGGTGAATCATGCATGTCACACGATTCTGTAACACTCCAACAGCTAAGTACCCTGGTGCTCAGTATAGGCAGTGGTTTCATTCACCATTGAGATTCTATGCAAGATCCATCACTATAAGTGCTTATACCTTTAGCTACAGACTCGGATCCACCCAAATTTGCCACCGAGATATCTTCACAGCCTCACAGCTAGATGCGCATCTACCTTCAATTACAGCTTTCTACAAAGCGTCGTTGCCCTCGAGGATCCATACAAGTCTCGTGACCATATGATCCAACGGACACAAAGGGAAACACGTATTTATGTCTTACTATCAGCATGATGCGGAAGTCACTGAGGGAGTCAGCGATTCTCTATGCGACACTTATGCAGCTGCTGTCTGAGGCAGGTTGGTGAGCAATGATAGCAGCCATTGAGAGTGTGTCTGTCTCTGCGGCAATCACGGCATTACCATCGAAAATAGATAGCGACATGAGGATTACAGCCATTGAGAGCATGTCTAAGTCTCTATGGCAAGCATGCTGTTGTCATCAAACGCGCTTCTCGATTCAGCGAGAGTAGCCGCTGAGAATATCTGTCAGTTTCCGTGGCTTTCATGCCGCTACTGTTGAGAGCAGCTTTCTTAACGACATCAGCAGCCATGGAGACAATTCCACTCTCTAGGTAGGCAAAGAGTAAGTTACGAGGACAAAATACTGTGGTCAGTTTTTAAGTTGTGGCCCTTGTTGCAATCAGAAGACTAGGCCCAGACGATCATTAGAGGCGAGGGGCATAGGCCTCATAGCGCTAGCATCACGAATTGGAGGCAGGTCTTTGTTCAAAACGATCATCTTTTTTCATTCACTACTTATCCTAATGCACTTAGGAACAATTTCGCAGGCTGAGTCCCTGGTGTACAGCTTATGGAGCAGAGCCTTGTCCGAATAGGCTCGTACAATGCCTAGCAGTCTCTGTCCTGGCTTTGCCATCCTGATTCTTTTTTTGTCGGTTTTTCCAAATGCAATCTTTTCCAAAGGCCAGGCCGTAAGTAGGCCGAAAGCCCTCGCTCTCGTGGTCTCGTCGTCTTTGTCAAGAGCTCGCATCTCTGTGATGAGATCATGTACTGTTGATTCTCCAGAATGCACTTTTGTGCAAAAGCTACGAGCTGAAACCCCAAGCTCTCGTGCCCTCATCATGCTCGTCAAGGGGTTTCGTCTCTCTGTCAAGATCCAGAAGAATGTCGTCCATGGGCAAAAAGTCCTCTCCCGTGACGACATACTCGCGTGTAGGAAGCACACGCTCCACACGCAGAAGCTCCAGCTTCTTGCAATGCTGCGAAAGAAATCGAGTGAAGTCGAGGATCTGCGGTGCGTAAGGCAACTCGGCGGGAAGCTGCACAGCACAGAGCTCGAGCTTTTGCAGCTTAGGGAAGTCGAGGTCTTGGACGACTACGGCGAGGCTGACTTCCGGTCTCTTGCGTCTGACAGCAGCAGGGTTGTGTCTGAATGCAAGTTTCAAGTGCTGCAGAGTTGGGGCGGCGAGGCGCAGGAGCTCGTGGCAGAACTGCTGCCAAGCGCTGCGATACCAGCCGAGGTGGATGTGTAGTTCGATGTGGGTCAGGTTTCCAACATTCATGTTGGTCAGTGTCTTCGCGTCGGCGAACGGTAGCTCCTCGGTCAGACGCAGGGTCGTGAAGTCGCGACAGTTCAACAACGAGACGACAGCGTCGAGATCCGCAAAACTGTATTTCACCATGGACCTGGGTTGGGCAACGCTGCTATAGTGTCCGTACAAGGTTCCGATGACTTTCTGTTCCCTGCTGATATTGGAAACGTAACCCTTCGCGGTGGAGACCCAATCGTGCACGACACGCGGCGGCACCATGTTGAAGCCTGGTCCGTCGCAGCCATCTTTGAACGAGAGTGTCGTGACTTTTGAGAGACTTGCGAGTGAAGAGAGAAGCTCTTCGTGGTGGGTGACGAAGGCCGGGTTCAGCTGATTCATGTTCTCGTGGGAGGCTTTACTCGGCCAGTTGTGCGCAAGGTCTTTTTCAAGGTTGTCATCCTTGCGGAGCTCAGACCAGTGCACCTTGTTGACAAAGCAGATCTCTTCGATCTCTGAGCCGAGATCTGAGTGGCAGATCCTAATCGCTCTTTTGACGGAGCCTGATGCTGGGTGGATGTAGAGCGTCTTTAGTCTGGTTCGGATAGTGGTGTTGCAGGCTGGCAAGAAAGTTTTGCACGTCTCTCTGAGCCTGAGGATGTCACTTGAGCTGTCGGCATGCTTGAGAATGTCAAGCAGGAGCTCATCGGGAAGAGCAGTGAAGGGTGATTTCGTCTCCTTCTTCGCATTCGTGCGCACGCGACGCTTGGAATTGTGGAATACCATGCTGAATGATGGTGGCGGCTGAGAATGTTGCTGTATGCTGCTGGGCGGCGTGTGGCGATGCCGGTCGGGTGCAGATATTCGTACGGGTGAAGAGATGTTGTCGATGGGTGTTAAGAATCTGGAAACGAAGTTGGTGAAAGGAAGGAATGGAAGAACACACTTACGGAAGGCCCGACATGAGTGATGCTGGGCTGCGAGGACAATAAGAACCAAAATATTGAAGGATTCGGTTGACTGCCCGTGAACAATAGCCCCAGCCACAATGAAGCCCGGTATTGTGAGGACAATAAGCCGAATTGAGCCCACGCGCAGTGGGCAGCTGACCGACCAGATGAACCCCAACAAATGAGCGAGAGCACATGTAATAGTAAAAGCTAGCGGTGAGTTCAGTTGCATTCTTTCAGCATAGCATCATTCTTTCTGCCATGCGCACCGCTCAGGTAAATCCTACCTTCCAGTGCAAAGCCGTCCTAGGTAAGTCTCTATATCGATTTGGACAGCTGTTGAAATTTTTCAGGTTCCCATGCAAGCATGCCGTAGAAGCATTCCTCCAGCTTAGGCAGCTAGTCACTCGTACATCAATAGTATCATGCGTTAAGCACAACACGACGGAAGACGCCTCTCAGCAGTGGTCAAAAACGCATTTGGGTGCAAAGCCACAACGACTTACTCATACCCATGTCCTCATGTTATTACAACACAGTCCTCAGCCATAGTCGCCAAAACTCTGAGCGCTTCGCATTCTTACTCGTCCGCCTCAGCTTCAGCGTGCCCAACAGGCACCAGCTTTCCAACCACCAAATACTTCTCGCTGAACCGCTCTTCCCAACCGCGCATAGCCTCCATCTCCTCCGCGCCCAAGTCCTCCAGCCTGTCCAAAGGTCCCTCAAGGTCCTCAGTCAACATGTCCTCGTCGAAGCTGCCGCACGCCAACCCTCTGCTCGCATCGCGACCGGCGAAGTTGGCATATGGGCCACCGGGACCGTAGAAGTTGCGACCCGGCGAGACGTCGAACACTCGTCCACGGACGGCCAGGTAGACGGGCATGTTGTTCGTGCCGTTGTAGGGTTTGAGCTGAGGCGGGGTGAATGTCTTGAAGACTGTGGGAGTTGGCGGGGCAGGCAGCACGGTCGCGGACTTGGAGGGTCGGAAGCGCATGTATACAAGGATGGAGAACAGAGCGAAGAGGAGAATATTGATCGGGGTCGCAATCGTGGCGCTGTTATAACGTTAGAGGCCTGCTTATAGCAGCTGTGAAATAGCATAGCAAGCATACACTTGTCCCGCAGCGGGTGCTTCGGATGTGCTCATCTTGTCTGTCTGCTGGTGCTGATGTTAGCGAGAGCAATGTACAAGGGAGACAGCCTCACGAACCTTCACTGTAGACGACGACGTATTGTATTTTTGTCGCAAAAGGTCGGTTCGATTATGCTACTACTAAGGTAGATCTCGAAGCTGACGTGAGGCGGCGTTTCAGGTGGGGCACGGACTTGCGAGAGCACTCAGCCTTACGGGAACATTGCGACCAGTGGCTTTTTGTGGCAATACCTTAATCTGCCGAGTCTGCTCAACCAGAAACCCGCTACCAGATCTCAATATGCGGCGCATGAGATGTGGAGATACAATGCTCCCATTGCAGCCGTGCGTTAAGCTCCTGCAATCACATAGTCGCCTACATGAGATACAGGTGTAACGCATAATTTCGCACACGCCTCCGTTAATCTTTATGCCACGGCTATATACACCATTGAGATACTGGAGACAGTTTGAGAATCTTCTGTTGGCTGCTGTACACAAGATATTCCCTCTGGAAAGAGCCACAGCAGCCATTGAAATACTCAAGAAAGCACATCAGTCTCCCAAGGTGACTGTTGTACCTCTCTTGACTGTCACCTTAATGGAAAAGACTTTAGCAGCCATTGAGAGGCTAGGCACGGACTGCTGCAATTCGAATGTCCTACTCAGCTTGAGTGCGTCTCCCCGGTATGGCTCTCATGAATTGCATGCAGGAAAGGGGCACTCGATCAAACTCGATCCACATGATATTCATCTACGATCAGTATTGCGACACGGCAATGTAAGCTTCGGTGAGCTCAACACGTCCGGACTCCAAGAATGTAGAGGTTGTCTGATGGAAGTGCACCCTTGTATGACATAGCCGTCTGACCACGTAGATCCCCCGGAGGATCATGAATGATGAACATGAATCCTTGTATGACATAGCCGTCCGACCACAAAGATCGCGAACGACGACCACGATCTGTACGCAACATCTTCAATCACCGATTGCACGTCCCTCCATCTTCGATAAAGACGTTACGAGCAAGCAGATATACCCACCACGAGCACGAGGTGTGAACATGAGTGGCGTATGCCCTCGGAAGAAAGCGAGTGGATAGGAGTAAAGCAGTGGGAGGATTGCCCAGCCACGGTCGACCGAACTTTGGCACCATGGGAGGACGAGCGCTCGATCTTTAGATCAATCAGTATTCGGGCTCTTGATCGAAGATTGAAGACGGTATAGCGGCAACGGTTTATGGAAAAGCAGAGGTGGATGTCTCGTTGCCAGAGGTGCATCTGGATCAGGAGGCGCGCTAGTGGAGCGCCATTGGTGAAGCATGGCCGGTTTCCGACAGAGTAGCCTCGAATTTACTGAGAAATTAGCAGTACACGTCGTGCAGCAATCGGGACAAGAGGATTGAGGTGAGAATAATTTTGTAGCGTGGGCAGCATTGAAGTCGCCAGATGACGACGACCGTTTGTGCCATGAGTAGCCATGCGAGCGATTATAGCGCCCATATTCCTTCGTGACGGTGGCGCGCGGCTGAACGATCTGGGGACAACGGTTCTCTCGCCTTTTGACGCTCGCCTGCTGCGGTGAGCCCTGAAGAGCCGGTGGAGCGCATTGGGCGAATGGCAGACGGGGCAGGGCAACCCCAAGTGAGACCATGCAATTTTAATATCGATAAACGGCGGTGCATGGTGCTGGTTGGAGTCGGTTAACGAATGCCATGACGCTTATGTTGCCGTTGCTCCAGGGCGACAAGCAGCACGTCCTCCAGGCTGGTTGGGGGGCAGATATGAACACTACTGCGCCGTCGTCGTCGTGAGGAGTCCTTCACATCCAGTCGATCAGCCTGCGCGGTGTTTGGAACACCTGTTACACATTCAGCCCGTAGCCCGTCTGCCCTCTCGCTCTTGGGCTCCAGTCAGTCAGGCCAGGCTATCCCTGCATATCTGCACAGCGTCTGCGCGAACTCGAAACAAGGCGACGTCACGCCTCACGCCGCACGCCTCACGCCTCGCCGGCATAAACAAAAGCTCTAAGCAGCCATCCGCCGACATGTCGACCACCAGGACGGTGTCTCTCCAGAACAGCGCCCCGCGAGCTGGCGTGGTCAAAGGCATCTCATACACCATCGGAGACGACGCACCGTGGTCGGTTCCTGTTATGGACCCTTCGCGCTCACCTGGCGCGGTCAAAGCTCCCAAATACACTCTCAGCGAGACACAGCAAATACCCGACCACGGCCCGCAGACCACGCGACAGACACGACTACCCATCTTCAACCAGGTCCGAAATATCCTCAACAAGTCATCCGGGACTCCCAAATGTGACGAAATGCCCGCCAACTTCTCGGACCAGGGCGCGAAGCCTTCCACCTGGGACAATGTCTTCAGCACTCGTCGCTACTCACCCAGTCTCAAGTCGCTGAAGAACAAAAAAAGCCAGTCCAGCCTTTCTGTCACGCGCGATTCCGAGACCAGCTCGCTTGCTTCTGATGCGAGCTCGCCTGCATCTTCGCCTGCACGCAGCATGGCCCCGTCACAGATCTCAGTCAACGCCGTGTCGCAGCTTCCACGTGGCGTGACCGCGAAGAATCAAGTGAAGCGGAAGCCAGTGATGTCGCTTGCGTCCTTCGGAAACGAGAACTCCCCGCCACAAGACTTATTGACTGTCCCGGACGCTCATAACCACAGCAGATTTAGCTGGTCAACAGCAGCACCTTCTGAGCAGACAAAGCGACAATCCACAGACACAACCGCGACAGGCAACGGAAGGCCGCCTCTTGTGTCTCACTTCAGCTGGACTACCATCGGGACAAGTGCCGCTCCAACGCCGATGGAAGAAATCGACGAGCCCACCGCGCTGCCACCTATGCCATCGCCGAAGCTTGACCAGCCACACTTCAGTGAACAGCCCGCAGACTCAATTCTGTCGCGCAAACGCCCAGTACAACGCCTCGACAAAGAAGAGTGGGTGCCCTCCACACCCCGCCACCGCGCGAAGAGCACCTCATCGAACGAAGACACTCCCCGAGCATCACCAACCACACCACGCGCCCGTAACATCTCTATCAGCGACGAAACTCCCAAGCGACCGAGCCTCGCCTCAAACTCATCCACCCCAACCGCGCCAAGCAGTGGGAAGAAAGCCTTGCCACTCCCGCCCTTCATGTCCGAGAAACAGGCCTCCCACGTCGAGATGCTGCTCGAACAAGAGACTAACATAGTCATGCAACGACGCAACATCGAGCGTGCCATCACAGACTTGGAGAACGTCGAGCGCGCGAGCCCGCTGGAAGTGTCTTTCGCCGCAGTACGCGACGCGAAGCGTAGACTTAAAGAGCACAGAGAGACGCTCAGAGAAGTGAAGAAGGAGGAGATGGAGATCGGCATCAAAATCGCGAGGGCGAGACGCCGTGAAGACTTTGGCGAGGGAGAGGGTACCCTTTGGGTCAGGCGGGTGACTGGGTGATTCGCCACAAACAACAGAGTGCAGCAATGCACTGCACTGCACTGAACGACCGAAAACCTTTTTGTTTTGTTACTTGGGAAAAAGGAAAGCTGCCAGCGAGGTGTTCTGTGCTTGAATCTTTTTTTTTTGGCTTTCTGCGAATAAGCCTGCGGCTTATGAAACGACATTGCTTCTTTTGTTTTTTCTTTGCGGGAAACGTACGACCACGACTGCTGGGCATTGACTGCCCTTGTAAGAATAGGAATAGAGGCTGAAAAGAATGGGAGCGAGGTGGACTGATTGACTGGTTTGATTAACTGTAAGATAATACTGCGCGAATACCCAAATGCGAATCGCTTTTGTTTTGTAGAATCTGATTTCCGCTCTTTCGTCCCTCTTCATTGTCGGCTGTAATATCTCATTGTGACAAGTCTTGTCATGGCATCGCAATAGTGCTATCGTCGTGCTTGGTTCTCTGCATGCTGGTAGGGACATACTTCCCGTGGATTTTCAACGGTAAATGGTGTGCTTCCAGTACATAGCTAGAATTCTTCATGTAATGGCTCGAGTCCAATATGAACTCAAAGCATCGCACGTGGACGGTCGACACTCGGTCCGAAGATGGCCATGATAAGAAATGCCAACGTAGCTTCTGTCATTCGAAAAAGTAGTCGATTCATGTTCCGCGACTCATCTAGATATCGCGCTGCCAGAGTATTTCGCTATCAAACGCAACAGACCGATTTCCTGTTTACTCTCGTTGCAATACGACTGTGAGCGCCATGAACCCGAGCATGGCCGTCTTCAGCCAGGGGTACTCGCTCAGGAGAATGGTCACGTAGCCCACAAAAGGCACGTAGCCCAGCACACTGCCCACAATATCCTTCTCGCGGTCGAGGAAGCTCTGACCGCGGGCGTAGAGCTCGGTGTCATCAGCTGCGTTGTTGTCGCCCTTAGTCAAGAGCTGCAGTGGTACGCTTCTGTAGTTTCACAAACAGTCAGTCAAGAAGTTCCTTATCAGCTTTCTGGACACGAATATCTCAAAACCACCTACCCTCCGCCAAACTTGCGAATAACCCTGTGCACGATCGGGATGTCCTTTCCTCGCACGTTGTACACCACGACTTCGCCCACTTGCGTCTCCACGCCTCTGTTCCACAGGAAGAGCAGGTCTCCGCGCTGGAACGCGGGCTCCATGCTGCCGGAGAGCACGACCACGATTGGCGAGGAGGAATCGGTTGCTACTGAGAGGCCTTTCCAGAGCATGAAAGCTGTTGAGAGGACGAGGGCGAAGTTGAGGATTTGGGCGGCGAGTTGCCGGGGTTGCAGACCGGCGATTGCGCCGAGCATTGTGGTGGTTGGTGGTGGTTTTTGGTGGTGGTGGATGGGTTGGAGGTGTTGTTGGTGAGTTCGAGGGTTTTGGTGGTGGGAAAGGGTTGGTTTGGTCGGCTTTTGACGAGTCGGGTCGTATGTGCTTGTTCTGCCGTCCTCAGACACCAAATGTCTTGGTCGCAATGCTTCTCGCGGTGTTGTAACTGTTCACTTTAGCTTCGATGTCGGCTTTAAGTTAGCAGCTGGTGAGCTTGAACACCTGGCCGAACATGGAAGCTGCAACCCGGACCCTCGTAACCCTCACATCCTTGGGATGGTTTCACTCTGCGTTGCGATTAAATGCTCTACCCGGCCATTTTTGCTTGGTTTCTAATATTAAATCTAAGACCGTTTATAGTAAGTTGTTGCTCATATAGCCTCGAAGAAAGCTTGAGACTGGGCGCTTGACTATGGTTTTTTGCATTTTATCAACCAAGATTTGAGAAGCACGCTCATGTCTAGATAAAACGCTTGTCACTTTCATCTGCATGTACACCAGGATTCGACTATCGGAATATATATATCACGTCCAGAACGTACGACCGAGACAGGCAATCGCCAAGTACAAACGAAATACACCCGATAAAACGAGGTTGGTATACCCGAGCATTTCGAAGATGTCACAAACGCCATGTCCAGTCGATCGCCTTAAGTCTGCATACATTTCCTCCTTGGCCGCCGCTTCTCTCCCACGAGGCATTGCCGAGAGTAGCGACTCAAACACCAGAACGAGACTCTCATATGATGTACAATCTATCATTGGTAGCAATGCTCAGGCTCGAGGCACATGGCAACTGATATGTACAACGGCAGGAGAGACCTGCACAGGCCTGCATTCAGACTAATAATACACATTAACTGCAACGTTCTCTCAGAGTTGCTGACTTGCCTGTGCTCGAGCCCGACGAGAAAAGCATTGGTGCCCAAATACATGTGTGCATCCATCTGCGTGAAGATCAAGGACATTTCGGAGGCATGAGACACAAGACAATGCCATTCAAGCTCCATAGACGACGACTTGAATGGCTGCCGGAATGTTATGTAGGTCGTGGGTGTCAGTGAAAGACGGATCAGAGACGCATTGAGCACCAAAGCGCGATTGACTGTGTTTGGCTCATTGCAATGACATATGTATATAGCATGGTCGTACAATTGTAGCATGTGAATGGTACAACCTCGAAGATAGCATGTCCGTGGGCTCAGCTCGATATGACGATGCAATGGCAGTGGTGAACAGCTTCCATGTGCAGTCCGCCGTATTTCATTAAAGTTCGGGGGAAGCCCGCAGCCTCGAGATTCGCCGGCAGCACCTCACAGCACCATCACTTGCTAACACGTGCCGCGACCCTTTCCACCACCACCACCGCTCACCACCTCCCATCGCCCATTTAGCCTCACTCCCAATGTGCGCGCCGTATCGATGAGCGGCCGCCCTCCTCCCACCTCCCAGGACACTTCCTCAAATAGCAGCTCCAACAATCTGCCCAACCCGCACAACGCTCGAAGCACACGATCCCAGCAATCACCCTGGCAAGCTACCTCCGCCCGTCAGTTCACACGGCGAGGTTTGACGCCCATTTCCACCGCAAGCTCAGGCCAGCCGTTGCCGTCCAGCGCGACTAGCAGTCCGTCCAGGGCTACCTTCTCGCCCTCCCGCCTCGACGCTGGTCAGACTGCCTCCATCGTCAACCGTCAGGTCGCGAGCCGCCAATCCTCGACTTCTTCCACCCATTCATTCGGTGGTATCCCAGCCGCAGGCCAGCAGCAACACTACGCGTTAGCAACATCGCTCTCCGGTCCGCGCTCGCGAACTGTCACCACGGGCAGCAGCTCTCGCGTGACTTCACCCATCGCTGGCGTTTCATCTTTGTCGCAAGCAGGCAACGTTGGCGTTGGAGCGTCTAGATTTTCTCGTCACTCGCCATCGATCTCTCTGTCAACTGTAGGCTCACCGGTATCGTCTACTGGACCCTACAGCGCCAGTGGCCTTTCTGGACAGCTCACTAGTCTGGTAGTCACACAGCTCAACATCCTACTGAGCACTCTTAAAGACGACGGCGACAGCGCGAAGTGGCAAGCACAAGTTGAAAAGATCCAAAGACTGGTGGAGGATAACGGTATGGAGGTCTTCCCACAATATTTCAGGCGTTTGTTGCAAAACAATGCAGCCGCCATATTTCCTGGCAGTGCTAGACAGTCCGCAGACACCGGAACTGCTGGTAACTACCAGTTACTTTTACAAGAGATGCAGAAGATCACAATTGAGGCGCATCAGGCAAGCAAGATCGCAGAGGCATTGGACACCAACGAAGGTGATTTGTTCAGAGACTTTGACCTGTACGCGCTCGTGGATCACTTCAGATTAGATCCTCTCGCCAGGGTCACCCTCGCACTTGCTTGCAAAAAAGCTTCCAAAGCAGATCTACGATCCAAAGGTACGACCATAATTGCGCCTCAATTGGCTCGAGACGAATACTGACACGTGATCAAATCTAGCCGATGCCCTATTCAACAGCAACCTTTCCAACTTCCTCCAAGTACTCGCACTCAAGCAGTCCGCCGCATCACAGATCAATGTATCTGACGAGGTCATCGCATCCATTATCGAGCGCATAATTCAGGACCCTCCGCGGAACTGGGGTGAAGAGCAGCGAGAAAACCTCAAATTTGCAACTCTGGGAAGATACAGTGAGCTCAAGCAGAGACCGCCTCCCATTGTGCAATCCATCATTACGCTCATGGACTTGCTGGATTCTCAAGACGGCCGATTGGCTCGTCACGTACAACGCGCTGGTCCGAGATGCACACAAAGCCTGGAAGCTTGCAAGGATGTATTGGCTGGCGTAGCAACACAGGACATTGCATATCGACCAATCGCCATGACACTATTGCTCATGGCTATCGCCGAGAATGGCGAGGCGTATGACGCAGGAATATTTGTCCAGGCTCTCAGACAGCATCGTGCCGGAGCTAAAATCGACTGGGCCGATGTCGTTCAAGGTTTCGACATCCCCAAACTGAACGTTACGAAGACACAATTCTTGGTTCTCTACAACGCACTTCTTCCACTCGCACGCGAATACTCGAACTTCGACATTCAGAGTCTCTGGGGCGGCACATGGAGCGCGCCGGAGACCCAGCTCAGCTTCGTCGTTGCTTTCCTGTCAACCACTCCAGATGAACTCGACGTGTCACAAATCCCCAACCTGCGTCGCGCTTTCTTGATCGAAGACTTCCAAGATGGATCGGACAGTGTGCGTACATTTGCTGAGAAGGCGGTCAGACATCCGCTGGTGTCGATGGACGCCACAGAAGCGCTGTTCACCATGATTTTCCAGTCACAGGAGACATACAATGGTGCTCAAATGCTAGGAATTCCCGAGACTTTGATCAACCCGAACATGACGGTCTTCGTCTGCGCTGCCGCCGCGGTACCAAAGCCATGGGGAGCTCTCCAGGACCAAGCGCTGAAGCAGCTTTTCTTCCCATTCTTGCTTAAGCAGCACGAAAACTACGACTTTGTGATGCACGCCTTGTGGCGTAACGACAAGATCTGGGTGGCCGGTCGCATGGTTGAGTTCTACCAGCAGGAAAACATGCTGATTGGTATAATATACGAACATGCATTGGAACACGGTTGGCTAGAGGCACTGCTCACCATTCAGAGCAGCTTTGTTCTCGAGCTTGCAGCCTTTGCCCACAGCAAGGGAACATGCGATCTTGACGAATTTGCACAGCAGCACGTCAGCACGATGGGAATCCAGCCTTTTGCAAGGGCGATTGTTGACTTCGTCAGAAGTAAGATGGAAGGCGAAGCAATCGTGCAGCGGGAGCGTTTGCAGCCCGCTAGCCCGCAACTGCAATTGAAGACTGCACACAAGCTTCTCTTGATGATCAATGATGCGATCCCAGAGGATGATTTCGTTCCGTTGCTCCGACAAGCCCTGCAGGTCTACCCTCGCCTGGTCAATTATGCCGAGGACGATAGACGAGATATGCTTATTGCAGCCAACGGCGAGCGCGGCAATAGTCTTCCGGAAGAAGCAGGTACTCAGATGGAGGAGCAATATAAGAGGATGTATGGTGGCGAGGTCGACGCGAACGACGTAATAGACCAGTTGAAACAGCTGAAGGCGTCTGAAAACCCCGCGGACCAGGACCTCTTCGCCAGCATGATCCATGGATTGTTCGACGAGTACAACTGCTTCGGCGAGTACCCCAACGAGGCCCTCGCTACAACTGCTGTGCTCTTTGGAGGTCTTATCAAGTACGAGGTCTTGTTCGGCTTCAGCATGCAAGTCGCCCTTTATATGGTGTTCGAGGCAGTCTCTATCTATGGCTCTGAGGACTCCATGTGGAAGTTTGGCATGCAGGCGATGCTGCACTTCACGGACCGCTTGAAGGACTGGCCTCAGCTTGCCGAACGTATCTTGCATATTCCGAATCTGCGTAATACGCAAGTTGTGCCTGCTGCAGAGAAGGTATTGGCAGAACTCCGACAAGATAGCGTGAGCTTGAACGGCGATGGCACCAACGGTATCACTAACGGCGCCCTGGATGACGAGTTCCCTGTTGATTCCCCGACTCCGCCTTTCTCCAGCATCAACGTCGACCCACCACTTCGTCCGGAGATCTATGAGACACCGGACGAAGAGGTGTCAGACAAGGTCATTTTCGTGCTCAACAACATGTCTAAGCGAAACTTGGATGAGAAGTTCAAGGACCTGCAAAGCGCTCTGGAGGACAGACACCATCAGTGGTTCGCCCACTACCTCGTCGAAGAGCTCGCGAAGTCTCAGCCAAACTACCAGAATATGTATTTGCAGCTTCTCGACAACTTCAACCAGAAGTATCTTTGGGCAGAAGTACTTCGCGAAACATACATCAGTTGTGCGAAGATGCTCAATGCTCAGAGCACCATGGACTCACCTCAGGAACGTACCAGTCTTAAGAACCTCGCTGGATGGTTGGGATCCTTGACTCTGGCGCGCAACCAGCCTATCCTGCACCGCAATCTGTCTTTCAAGGACCTCCTTCTTGAAGCCAATGACACCCAACGCTTGATTATCGCAATTCCTTTCACCTGCAAGGTCCTTGTTCACGCCGCGAAGTCGAAGATCTTCCAACCTCCGAACCCCTGGCTCATGGAACTCCTTGGTTTCCTCGCAGAACTGTACCACTTCATGGAGCTGAAGCTCAACCAGAAGTTCGAAATTGAGGTTCTGTGCAAAGAGCTGAACATTGATGTGAACAAGCTCGAGCCCTTGGACGTCATTCGTTCCAGACCGATGCTGCACGAGAACAACATGCTTCAACAATACGTTCCCGAGGGCGGTCCCGACGGCTTTGGCGACATGGCTCTTATGGGCTTGTCTAAGCGTGCTGCAAGTGAACGCTTCACCCCTGAGGCTGTCATCCAAGCACTTCCTGATCTGGGCAACATGCTGCAGATTCCCACTGCTGTTGGTAATGTCACGCAGCCACAGCTCCGCAACATTTTCGTCCAGGCTGCTCAGCAGGCAATCTACGAGATTATTGCTCCTGTGGTCGAGCGCTCCGTGACTATCGCAGCCATCTCAACTGCCGAACTTATCCAGAAGGACTTTGCGGCGGAAAGCGATGTGGAGAAGATGAGGAACGGCGCACACACCATGGTGAAGAGCCTTTCCGGAAGCCTCGCTTTGGTGACGTGCAAGGAGCCGCTGAGGATGAGCATCATGAACAACATCCGTATTCTTGCATCGAACACCTTACCTGGACAATTGCCGGAAGGTCAAATTCTGATGTTTGTCAACGACAACATCGACACAGTTTGTAGCCTTGTTGAGCAGGCTGCAGAGGAGCACTCGCTGTCAGAGTCTGACGCTCAATTGGCGCAGGCAGTCGAACAGCGCAAGCACCACAACGAGCAGAGGCCGAACGACCCGTTCAACAACCCACCGCTGACCCGATGGTCCCAGTTGATTCCTGCTCCCTTCAGCCAAGAACTTGGGGGTCTCAACAGACAGCAACTCGCTCTCTACGAGAACTTCGGTCGTCAAGCTCGTCTTGCACCGTCGTCGCAGGCTACACCTGGCGTTGGCGATGCCGCCCGTATTGGAGACGTGCTCAACGACAACTACTTGCCCAGCCTACCTACGCCGGCTGAGGTCCCTGCCATGCCTCGTGCTACTCCTCAGCAGCAACGCATGCAAATGCAGGTGCCGGGTGGTCAGCAGCAGGTCAATGGCTTTTCCGAAGCGCAGAACATTGGTCAGACAATTCGCAGTCTCCTCGAGAACCTTCAGCAGGCATGCAGAGAAGCTGCCGAGGACCACATCTCTGACATCGCCGACACTAGTGCTGTCCGTCGCATCTTCGAGGAATTGATTGCCCTTATCGATGGTGCCGTTCAGAGAGAGCAGCTCGCCCTTGCTGCTGGCCAGGAAACTCTTATGCGCGTCTACACTGATTCGCACAAGCGTCTGGAAATTGAGGTTCTGGTCAGGCTACTTTGGTCACTATGTAAGCTCAGCAACAACGCACTCCGTGGTGTGACTTCTTTCTTGGCCACGCTTGAGGACGACAAGGTGTTTAACACACCTGTCACTGTTGCCATGATGACCGAGCACCTCATGGACGTCGAACAGATCGACATGCTGGCAGCCAAGGCCATGCGCCAGCGTAGAGAGGTTGCTTTGCCCTTCCTCAACGATCTCATTGTGGAGGTTGTACTCGGCGAAAGTCCCGTCAATGCTTTCAGATCCGACTTCACGCAATGCTACGAGGCACTTAGTCAGTGGCTCGCCGAAGATCCCGACAACGACCTTGCCCGCCAGATCATTGCGAAGCTGCAATTCCCGTCCGATCAGCCCAACGGCATGCCTAGCCCGCCTGGATCCGATAAGCAAGATCAGTTCGAATACATCTTCGAGGAGTGGATTCACTTGCAGCGCAAGCATGCTCCTGAGAGAGCACAGATTGCCTTTGTGCAGCAGCTTGACCAAAAGCACATTCTTGGTCAAATGGATGAGGCTTCTCACTTCTTCCGCTCCTGCCTTGACATGTCCATCGCTGCCTTTGAGCGTGCTTCTTCGATGCCCTTCGCCAGTATCGACAACTCTCACATCCAGACAGACGCATTCGCTCGTCTGATCGCTGTCATGGTCGCATACCAAAGCTCGCACTCAAAGGAGACCGCACCTCCTGCAAAGTTCTTCAACGCCATCATGCGTCTGATCCTGCTGGTCTTCCAGGACCAGTACTACAAGCAAGGCGAGCGCTTTCCGAGCCGCGTTTACTTCCGCCTCTTCTCGGCGCTGCTGTGCGAGATGCATGACTTGAGGGAACAACTCGGCGAGGAAGTGCACAAGGAGATCCTGCAGACCTTCGGCATCGCTTTCTACACTATCCAGCCTAGCATCTTCGAAGGCTTTGCCTTTGGCTGGCTTACCTTGATCACTCACAGGCTCTTCTTGCCGGCAATGCTTCAGAGCCAAGGCCGTACTAATGGAGGCTGGGACACCCTCTTGAGACTCTTCGGCGCGCTCTTCAAGTTCTTCACTCTTGCATCTGCCGAAGGCGAGGGCAGCGGCACGCTTAGGGAGTTCTACCCTGGTATCTGCCGCTTGATGCTTATGCTGCACCGTGATTACCCCGAGTTCCTCATTGAGAACCACGCAGTGCTTAACGCCTTGGTGCCTGAGCGTATTTCGCAGCTCCACAACCTGATCAACAGTGCTGCTACTCACGTAGTTGTGGCCGAGCAACCCGATCCTTTCGAGCGTGGCCTCAAGATCAACAGGCTCGAGCAGGTCAGGCAGACGCCTCCTGTCCACACGGACCACGAAAAAGTGTTGAGAGAAGCAAACATTCTCCAGTCAGTAGAGCGCGCACTTACCGGTACTCTGGACGAGACATCCGCAGTGCTCGCGGCCTTCGAAGCAGAAGACGGCAAGGTCGATACCCTTCTTGTTAATGTGCTGATCCTCCACGTTGGTGTTCGCGCCACAGCGACCTCAACCGTCTTCTCAGCTGCAGCACCGCCTGCCAAGTTCCTCGAGCGCCTGCTTACAGAAGCCCGCCCGGAAGTGCGCTTCCACATCCTGTGCGCCCTGACCAACCAGCTGCGCTACGTCAACGGCCACACTCAGTACTTCTCCACAGCCCTCGTGCACATGTTCTCAGTGGAGTCGGACGAGATCCGCCAGTCGTTGATGAACGTGTTCGTCAACAGACTCAGCATGGCACGCCCGCACCCGTGGGGTCTTCTGGTCACCATGCTCGAGCTGATCAAGAACCCGGCCTACGACATCTGGAACTTCTCTTGGATCAAGGCGCACCCTCAGGTGGAGAACATGCTTATGACTCTGGTCCAGCACCAGGAGCGCATGCCGCATAACAGCCCGATGCGCTCTGTGTCCTAAACGCTCAGACGGCACCCACGATTAAGGGCATTCACTCAGTCGCTGAATCTGCAGCGGCTGCGATGTACCTAAGCGCTTCGCGAGTACCTGTCCGAAATCGAGTCCTCAACAATTCGCCGGAATAATCACAGACCACTCAACGAAGACGCGCTCACGATATCATTCATGTTATTACTTGACACAAGGGGACGAAAACAAACTTTATTATTTGAGATCTTGGGAATGAAAAGAACGATCGGGATTGGACGACCTTTCAAAGGAAAATGATTGAAAAGTTCAAAGCGCCGGCGTTGTTCTGTCCTAGGTGGAAGGCTTGCAGAGGGGCTACTTCTAATTCTGACCTCTCTGGAGCTCTTATTTGTATGATGGTAGTGTTTGAAGAAAGCATTGGGATGGCGTTTTGTTGATTTTTATTTTACACTTCTGTTCTCTACTTACTTACTTCTATTCTTTGGGCCTGGCTGGGCTTGGTAAAGTTTGGAAGCTTTCTCGGGTAAGCGCGTGTATGTAGAATAGTGCATAATCCGATGAGTATTTTCGCCTTTACTTATTTGTGTATCACCATCCTATTGTTTACGATTCGTGCAATTGTCTTTGTGTTGATTTCTTCCTCCTGATGGGAAGGAAAAGTTCTGATGCTGTTTGGAATACCCTGATGCTCCAGGCATTTAAAAAGCAACATCATGCTCTGCATGACCATCACTAATTCCTTCTATGTTAAAAAGCTTCTACACAAAAGAAGGTAAAATGTATATTCAAAAAGCAAAAACATACAACAGGCGGGATTCCCAGATGGTCACCCACTCTAGTACTAGTCGCCCGGTTCAGTGCTTATGTATGGCAGAGCGGACGGGATGCCCAGTTTTCACTGACCTATGGTCGTATGTGATTCTCAGACTTACTGAATATTACATATTATTCAATGAGATATCACCTCTGGAAAGGTATTGGCCTTAGTTCAAACATGGCTAGTAATTTGAATGTCCACGCCAAAGTTTAGCTCCTCCTTAGCCCCTCTCACACGGTCTCACCTTAATCACCTATGTATATTCCGTGAAGCTTATTATTAAAGCTTCTCCAAAGTCTAGACTGATAAGCTTTGGGTGGGTGCACTATGCAATGACAAGCCTTGGGCATCTGACAGCGAACGCTGAGCACAGCTCATACTGGAATGCCAGGTTGGTGCCACTGTTGTATAGATCATCTCAATCTAAGGCCTGTCAGTATTTGTAGAATGAGAAAGTGTCTGTTGTTGCAAGTAGGGAAGGAGCGTTCGTTCCAGGCAAAGTGAAGCTGATATTGAAATATTGCGATATTTGACGATGATTTACCCATTTCTCAGTCCGGAATCCGCGCGGCTGTTCTGGACATCCGCTGGGACCAAGCCACCAGTATCGTCACGAGTATTAAGGCATTTGCGGGCCAGGAAACTAGGCGTTTTGAATGGTGGAAAATGTTCTTTTGGGTGACTGCTTTCAATTTGAAACGTGAAGGGACTCTTAATTCCAGTATGACCACGGGGAGCGATGATCCGGGCTCCTATGGTATGGCTGGTTCGCTTGCATCTCTCTCGCGGCTGTGGGTGCCTCTCTAGTCTAAGGTAATGCATCTTTGCTGGAGCACGTCGGTACAAGGTCATTGACCTTTTAGCGACAGCTCTGCCTGGGCTTCCACAGGAAGATGATGAAGTATTCATCATTGGTGATCGTGTAGTTCGTGGCTCAAAGTCAACACGAGGGGTTGAGAGGAAATGGGCAACTGCATCACGGAACAAGCTTTCTCGCCTAGCCACTTGTTACAGCTAGCGCTCGGCATACCCTCGGTCATGGGACTTCATGTCAGCGGTCACACGCAGTGCTACCGCAGGCGATTCTCCTTTGGTATCTACGGAGGTCTCAAGTCCGAGGACAACGTGAAACGGAAGCTTCAATAGTAGCTAGCATGTCGTTTCGACGACACACAGGGGATTTCAGATGCGATATACGTTCAAGTATAAGGTCTGGAAGGCCAATGACCTTTGTTAATCTTCTGCCCATATCTGATTGAGGCTATTCAACCGCCATTCTTCAACCAAGATGCGTTCGTTTCTACCGATAATCGCAGCTTTCGGCCTGGCAGCTGCGACGACAGACCTGGAACACAACAGACTCGAGCGTCGAATCAATAACGGGTTGGGTAAGACGCCTGCTCTGGGCTGGAACAGCTGGGTGAGCTACTTGATCTAAGAAGTGAAGACAATGCACGTTCTGACGGCTCCCAGAACCAAGGAGGATGCAGTGCAGCGACTGATGCCATCGCTATCAAAACTGCCAAAGCCTTCGTCTCTCTTGGCCTCAAGGACGCCGGCTACACATATGTCAACATCGACGACTGCTGGTCGCTCAAGTCACGCCAGAATGGCGCACTCACACCTGACCCATCCAAATTTCCGCGCGGCATGAAGGCAGTCGCAGACGACATCCACAACTTGGGCCTCAAGTTCGGTCTGTATGGCGATGCTGGCACGATGACCTGCGGCGGATACCCTGGAAGTCAAGGCTATGAAGCCCAAGACGCTAAGCTACTGGCTACCTGGGGCATAGACTACTGGAAGTACGACAATTGCTACACGCCTTGCAATTCAGGTGTTGTGCAGACTTGCTCTAACCCAGCGGGAAACTCACAGACCTGGTATACCAAAATGCATGACGCCCTCAGCAGCTCGGGCAAGACAATTTTCTTCTCCCTGTGCAACTGGGGTCGAGACAGTGTCTGGACGTGGGGCAACACCTTGGGCAACAGCTGGCGCATGAGTGTAGACAATTGGGGTGGGTGGGCAGACGTAGTGCGTATCGCGAGTGCTGCTGCCCCGATTGCTCAATATGCTGGACCTGGCGGCTTCAACGATCTGGACATGATGGTGAGTCGAACCACTTGCTCGTGGGAATGTGATATGGGGAGGACTGATGCGGTGATAGATAATTGGCAACGGTAAACTGTCTGCTGCCGAGGAGCGCACTCACTTTACGCTCTGGGCCATCTGCAAGTCTCCCATCATCCTCGGCACAGATGTTACCAAGCTCTCCACTGCCACCTTAGCTTTGGTGAAGAACAAGGTCAGCCCCTATGCGATCGGCCTTTGATCCTTCGACCGCTGACCATTCGCGTCCAACAGGGCATCCTAGCAATCAACCAAGACTCCCTTGGCAAAGCAGCCACCACCTTCACTCCCTCCGGGCAGGCCAAACCCGTCAGCGGCCAGCTCTACCCTTTCTGGGCGGGTTCCCTCTCCGACGGCGTAGTAGTCGCTCTTGTAGCACCGAACGGCGCCCAGACCTTGTCAGTCAACTTCGCAGACGTGCCTGGTCTCGGCTCCGGAACCTGGTCATGGACAGAGCTGCTGAGTGGCAAGACCGGCAGCGGAGCATCCGTCAGCGCCAGTCTGAGCTCACATGATGTTGCCGTCTACAAGGTGACCAAGAGCGGCGGAAGCAGCGGAGGAAGCAGCACGCTCGTGACCACTACCTCGAAAGCAACTTCTCAGCCCACTGGTGGCGCATGTGCGGCGAAGTACGCTCAGTGTGGCGGTTCGGGCTGGACAGGATCTACGACCTGCTGCAGTGACTCGACCTGCAAGGTCTCAAATGGGCGTGAGTTTGATCTTCTCCGTGAAAACCCTGACGCAACTCGACTGACAAGAGCAGAATATTCTCAGTGTTTGTGATCTGGACGCAAATGCTAAGTATATGCGCCTTTTGAAGTATTTTTTAGCATTAATCCAAGACTTACATGTTCGTAACTTTGTATACTGACTCAAAGTATGAATAAGGTACACTTTACTCGGAACTTCAAGTAAGGTACAAAAGTCTGAAGTGTAAGCCCACTTGACATAGATCTCAATACTGTTCATAAGTCCAAATGCACTTGCTATTCGAAATATGAATGAACTTATTGTAATTTCTATACTACATTATATTCCTGGCTTATTTTGCCACTTACCTAGTATATAAGTGTTATGTACGTGATTTCACTTCAGGTAGTGGCGGAAGTGTAACCCCTGGGATTTGATCGTAGTGGCGGAAATGTATATACGGCCAACCATCCCATTGATGCACCTGCTACCGCTTCTGACTGGTGCGGCGGCAAGTTGGCCAATCATCGTTCATGCAGCTGCATTACTCGTAGCCTCGCGAGAAGGCAGACGACTGAACCCGCGGTGTCAGCAGGTGAGGCGGCTGCTCGATCAAGTAGGAGTACTCTTCTATACGTTCCATCAACCTACGAAGGTTCATCCAAAGGATGAAAGAGAACATTTTACAGCCGGGTCTGTTTGCTGCTCGTCAGGATGGTGAATTATCAACTTATCAGAATCTCATGCAGCCAGGCAGCATAACAGCGCCACTCCAAGACGCATTTCTGCGAGTAGCTTGATGCGAGCCGCCCTGCAGGAGGATGAGGCGTGTATCATGCACCAGTATCGTGAAGCGATTGGTCGACATGGAGCCACGAACCCCAAAAAGATTCAGCCATATCGCGAGGGATGCAGTCGATTTTTGCCTTCAAAATAACAGCGTCACAGTGCACGCTAAGTTGCGAAACATCATGAGCCTTCGACGCGTCGCGACCTTCACAGCCTAGATTTCCTGCTTCGTACGCTGCAGAGATATACCGGCGATGTTGTCTTTGAAGCCCAAATTTGTCTGGTACCTGGTGCGCCCAATCTGGTCTGTCTGTCTCTCACTGGTCTCTGGGTTCGGAAGGCTGTATTTCTGGAAGGGTGTCAAGCAGAGCATCGCACCATGGATATTTTTCCTGGATCTTGTAATGGTCCTTGGTGCGTTTGGCAACATTTTCGGACCTAGTCACCCGGTTGGTCAGACCACGTACTCTCAGCTGCGTCTTCTGGTCGAAATAGGCCTTCCAGTGTACCTTGTTTGCGTCTTTACAGTCGCAACATGGGTATTTGGATACGTTGGTCCCAGGTTTGTCACGCTGACTGCGCATCTGCTTGTGTCGGGAGTTCGATTCGCCTTGTGTATCTTCTGCCTGCACTGGGTGTCCAGCGGTAAACGTTTGGGCTTCATCTATGAGGATGCTCTTCGAGGCCTCCAATTCTTGTCAACTGCTGCCGGACTTCACCTAGCAGGAGCTTCTTGGCGGTGCTATCGTTTTATAAAGGATACATCTAAGGAGCTGGAGAATCCTACGAATCGTCTTGTCCACCTAGATACAGGCTTTACCATGACTTATCTTTCTCTAGAGGAGCAGAAAGCGCAGCAGCAAGAAGCACGAGCTCAAATAATACGACCCGATCTCTACATGAAAGTAACGGGCTCTTACTGGTATTGTCCGACAGCTCGCTTAGATCCCCATCACGTCCTGCTCCGACAACAGACTGGGATCTCCTGGATTCACCGCATTGCGTGTCGCCTCAATGCTCGATGTTCACCACAGCAGTACCTCAGAAGACGCATCGATGAACTTCCATCAATAGAGTTGAATGATCTTCAGCTCGGGACAGACGAATACAACCTGCGTGCGAAGAAACTGTTTTGCAGATGCGAATGCTGCTCAGATAGTGACGAGCTTGAGTCAGGCTCCGCGCAGGCTCTTGCAATACAAGAGCATTGGGATCTGCTATACAGAATCTGCAATTTTCGGAGAAGCTACTTAGAATTCATGGACTCGCGCCGAAATTCAGCTCTCACCGAAGAGCCCTCCACACGGCCCAGGGAGCCAATTCTACATGAGCTCTGTGCGTCTTGTATGCTTAACTGCTCCAGCTCACATCTCATCAGCAGCTTTTGCGGGAGTACTAAGATTCGACTCGCTGGCTATTTTCGTGATCTCTTGAGCCTTCGACCCGTGACAGAAGAGTCTTTCCTGGTATATGATCGGGCCACATCGGTCCGCGATTCTGCTAGCAACGGTTGTCATCTGTGTAACATGATTTGGAACTCTCTGAACCAGCCGCAAAAAGAAGATCTGTTGGCTCGAGATCGATCAAGTACAGCACGGAATACAGCGCCGGAAACTGAAGTGTACATCAAGATATTGTCTCCCCATCAAAACCTCTGGCCAGAGCACAACAAGAGTACAATACCGAAAGATGCTTTACGAGTTGTGCCTCATTTCGGTCCGCGGACCACTGCTCGCTTTTGGATGGAGCAGAAATTTGTGCTACGAGCCCATTCGTTGGGCCGCGATCCTGTTGTCGAGCGGCACACTGATTCAGTGGATCCAATAATGATATATGGAGCTGGTGTGTATTCGCGTGCAACCCGCCCACGTATCAGCTGATACTTACAGTGTTTTGCAGATTCTAATACGCCTGGCCCATTCGGCCCTCCCCTAGGAACTACTACGGGCTCGCCTGCAAGTTTGAAGCTGATCCAAGACTGGCTGGGGCTTCATGAACATGCAGCTCATTCTAAGCATACACCAACCTCGGAGACGCTTTCTCGTGATAACGAAACCATTACAATCGAGCTGCAGGCCATGCCTGGGCCCGCAAGATTCGGCTTTCTACCAACTCGTGTCATTGATGTGGATTGCAGACCTGGGGAGTTCCAGCTGATGGACCTTCGGCGGCCAGATCCGCAGAGGCGCCCTGCAGCCTCTGCATATGTGGCATTGAGCTACGTATGGGGCAAAGACCAGCCTGTGCTAACAAAGGAAACGTACAGCATGTTCAGGTCAGGGACTCATATTAGCAATCTGCCGGCCACCCATCAAGATGCTATAGCTGTGACTCGAGGTCTCGGACTTCGTTACCTTTGGATTGATGCGCTCTGCATTATCCAAGATTCGGACGAAGACAAAGCTCGCGAGATCCATGCAATGCACGATGTGTATTCCAACGCGCATTTCGTGGTAGCGGCTGTAGCAGCCATGGACAGCTCACAGCATTTCCTCGTTGAGCAGCATTCAATGGCCATGTCGGCTTGCTTTCTGAATGTGAGAGGAACAATAAAAATGCCCGACAAAGCTTCCTGGAGTTCGCTTGGTGGTGTATATGCTACGACTCGGGCGAAGGCCCAGGCTCCTGCTGCAGATGAGCTTCATCTCTCAAGGTTTCGCTCCCGGGGCTGGATATTCCAGGAAGAGCGTCTAGCACGAAGGGTCATGTACTTTTGCGACCACAAAGTTATGGCACGATGCAATGATTGTCGCCAGACCTTTGCTCTGGACCGCAACCTAGGTGGCCTTAGCAAGAATATTACTGATCCTTTCTTGCCCCGTTTTAGCGATTTATCCTGGCTGACGGACAGGCTTATGCGAGCTGCAAAAAGAAGCATCTTCCGACCGAAACGGCCGCAACTGAAGGACTCCTCATGGCAATGGACAGTGGTTCCTGAAGATGAGAACGATGTGCCTTCTGAGGAGACCGAAGCGGCGCTACAAGGGCGACTCTGGTGGAAGTTGGTTGAAAGATATACAGAGCGTATTCTTACAGTCTCCACCGACAAGCTTCCTGCTCTACAAGGCCTGGCCACACGATTTGAGCAAAAGCTCAATGCGATAGAATCACTGCAGTCGAGACTCATACCCGTTCAGTACTCTTTTGGATTGTGGGTCGGCGAGTATTTTGTATCAGCCCTTCTGTGGTACCTTAAGGACGCGCCTTCCGAACGTCCCCCTCAGCGCGCACCATCATGGAGCTGGGCAGCCGTGGACGGCATCATCACCAATGATTCTCTCGAAGCCGATACATGCAGTACGGCTTGCCAAGTCAGCATTGTCGATGGGCCGACGAACGAGACTCCTCGGGTCGTCGTGAAGGCCGTGATCAAATCAGCGACATGGCATCGTTTGCCAGAACAAAGAAAGCTATACTACGTTGGACACAGTCGCTCTGTGCCCGAAGATATCTTGCGTCACCAAGACCTTGCACGGTACATACCGCTCACGAAAGATGTTACGCAAGGCCCTGAAGCACACATTTTGCGTGCTGGCGCTGAAGATGTGGGATTTGTGATATGGGACACGCTTGACCGAATTCCCAGAGAAGGTTCAGAGGTGACGTGTGTTCAGATCATCGTCCAGCCACGGACGAAACAGGAGAAGGAGAGTTTCGGTGCACCATGGGCTACACGAGGCCTCGTGGTACTGCCGACAGACACTGATCCTAACACATACCACAGAATTGGATACTTTGAGCTACGCAGAACTCCAGGAGGCATTGCATTTCCCACCAGTCTTGCACCAGCTCAGCAGAAGGCGTACAGGTATCCGGCACCAAACATAGATGTTGGTGGATTTTTTAGAAATTGCGTTCCCACGACTGTCACTATTCTCTAAGTACTAAGTCATCAAGCATAGAGCTCTCAGCTGCTTAAATATTCATGCGAATAAAGGAGATTACAAGTCCACTTTCAGCTGTGCGATCACTTTGTGTCCCTCATCTCCTATTTCCTGCAACAGCAGAAGCGATCACTGCTGTCATTAGAATGCTCGGCATCAGCGCGACGAGCACACGCTTTAATCGACGACTGTCTTTGAATTTGTCTGACTCTCCTCCGTGCTTTTCCATCCAGAGCTGACGAAGCTCTCTCTTTCGAGCCCGGACACGTGTGAGCTTCATGCTCCGAAATTCGTACATGATGGCAAAGATAAGCACCAATGGGAACAAGGAAAACGAGACGTAAGAGGCATATGACCAAACCTTGTAGCTCCAGAAGTCTGCCCCGGGCATGCTTGTGGCACGGTAGGGGATTGCAGCTTTATACCATGGGAGGGGTTGCGTTGTGACCTTGGCGAGCACGAAGCTTTGTCTGGCGTAGTCCACGCTAAGATAGCTATCACCATGGCCGAGTCAGCTAACGCCATTCTACTGGTGAATAAGATTCAGTTCAAGCCGATTCAACATACGTTTCCTGGAATAGTGTGCGGCCAAGAACAACATCTGCGCCATGCGAGATCCTGATGGGAAAATATCGCTCAGTCTTATCAGGAAACCTGAGGAAGTGATCAAATGCGCCGAACGGCAGTGTCACTGTAATGGATTCATCATAATCTGGGGAGTCCTGTCCTCTTGCACCTAACGTGATACGTAGGGCGGGCTGCCGGAGCCGGAGGCGAGCCAGGGTCTCGTCACCCATGAGGAACAAATTCCTGGGTTCATCGTACGATAGGCCTAGTTCCTGAGCTATCTGGAAGCAAATGTCATCTGGCAGCTCAAGGAAAGGGTCCGTAGTGTCAAGTATTGCGGGCAAACGTGCACTTTTGACGAGACTGGTTTCGGTGCCGTGCGACGTTACAGCACTACCAATGAGGATAAGATCCAGAATGTCGACATTGAGTAACCGATCATCGTCGAGAGAAAATTTCGAGGTGATCCGTTGATCACCCATCATCAGCAGGAACTCTGAATTCACAGTGAGCTTGGCAGTCGTGCCGCCTGCGAGGGTATTCGTTAAACAGTAAACGTGAGAGCTGCTTAGCACAACATAACTTACGATAGAGAGCTCCAGCAGTGAACCCATACGCCAGATTCGGTCTGAGGCGCCGAACGGCGTCGAGTGGAAGATTTTGGAACAAAGTCTTAGGAGTTCCGACGAGGGCGTCCCACCAGTAGTCTCTCGAACCAGCCCATCTGTCGGGAAGGGCGTGGAAGCCCAGTAAAGGCGTCAGAGGATCCAAACCAGGCGTGTGTACTGCTCTCAAATGTCGCACAGGTACCCGGAAGGCCATTCTGGCAATCTGGCTGTCATCCGTATAAACCGGGACACCATCTGAATTGTAATCAAATTCATCAAGTTGCAATATTGTCTCGGTGAGATAGTCGCTTCCTTGCTCGCATCCTGAGCCAGAAATCCAGTCCTTCGAGGCGGCTGGATCAAATGTCGTAAGGTTGTAAGAAAGGCCTGGCCCGAGTGGGCCCTCGTGGCTTGAACGAGGGAATATAGCAGCTTGCTCTTCTCCGCAAAGGCTGGAGAACGGTACTTCGAGCGCCACGCCCCTCGACGAGTGGAGTGCGTAGATGCGCTGCTTGGGATCCCCGATAGCTAGCTCCAGGGTGCTCCAGTTGCCGTCCGAAGTGCCATAGGACAGAGGAAGAGGAACTTCCGACCAATAAGCCATAGTTATTTAGATCGGATTCAAAAGTTCGAGGAATGAAAATTGTCAAGACATGCCTCTTGCCATGCTTTTTAAGCGAAACAAAAGCAGGGCGTCTCGACCCCTCGCTCACTACGGCTGTTCGTGTGGCGCCTGCAACTCGCCAATCGTTCCGCATCTGCGGTACAACAACTTGCTTTATCGATAACGTTCAGCAGATAGCCAGTTAGAGAGTTGTATGGGTAAACCGGACATGAATCTTGACGCCCGACATCTAGCCTGCTGACGCCTACGTGCCTGATATAGTATCGCCTGTGACACCTTGCTACGGTTTGTCCGAGTCGCGATTCTTAATACCTGCCGTTGGTGCAGCAGCGCGGCAACTTGGCCAATCACAGCGTTCGTGCCGCAGCCATGTACGTAGAGTGGAGAAGCAGGCAGGCTTTCAGGTGAGATAATGCGATGTCTCAAGGGAGGGCAGACAAAGGGCTGTGATAAGGAAACGGAGCCACACAGTCGGGGCTGTCATGATTAAGCCAGGCGAGGCACGACTGTCGCGGATGCAAATGATGTAGTCTCTCAGACCCCAAGTCGATACTAGCCATTGGAAACTTCCAAGCACTGCGATAGCTGAAGGCACACCAGCGTTGACGAGATTGAATTAGCCGAATGCGCGATACGACAGGATTTCCTTTAGGGCGCTGGTCCGTCTGTTGCCATGCATCAAGGCGCTAGCCGACAGAACCTGCCTCAAGAATCCGATCCGCTCGTCATCTCAGACGTCTTCAAGGAAAGCGCATGATTCCACACTGTCGATAATTTTGAGGTTCTTCGTCGCCGGGAAGTCGGTCTTGTATTCATCCCACAGCCGACTGATCTCATCGCGGGTCGCATCGTCCATGGGAGTGAACCATGCCACCATCAAGCATATGGGCAAGAAGGCGGCGCCCAAGGGTCGTAATGGCATTGCTTGGTAGGCAAGTGCTATGATCTCTTTGGCGTATCCAGCAGCTTCTGTGCGGAGTGTCGAGCGCTCTTCCGCTGGTAGCATGGCACGAATCAGACAGTTAATGTAGCAGGCTGTGAAGACAGCCATGCTGTACATTCGTTGGTCGAACGCGTACAGAAAGTTAGTCCAGGATGCGCCATTGACCTTTTTGGCCGTTTTGACGTCTTCTATCGATTGCAGGTAGATTGCGCGAAGCCTGTCCAAGATGAGGACAGCAGTGCTGTAGAGCTCTCGGCTGTACTTCGCAAGGTCGTTAGATTGGTTGGTGACCGTCACGGTACCTGTTTTCCAGATTTCTCGCACCGCCGTTGTAAGCTTTGGGAAGGACGCCCATAGTGAGACCAGCCGGGTGACGTCTGTTGGGGTAGTCTTTGGCGCGTGTTTCTTGATGAGAAAGTCCCACTCGTCATCGTCAAGTTGAATTTTGGGATTGAAAAGTCCTTCGAATAGCTATTTCCCTGCGTCAGTTGCGATCATCACCTTCCAATGTTGCAAAAGGATGTGCAATTACCAGAGGTCCTCGTAGTGTCTGGAGTAACATGTCCTCGAAATCATCATTAGGATCGTATCGGATTCCTTTGGCTTTGAGAATGATCGCGGCACCCTCGCCGTGGCCGGTGGTCTTATTACCACTCAGGCCGATCATTTGCTACTGCGTGTCAGCATGATCGCCAAGAGCGGTACGCGGCGGACGTGATGTACTTGAGCAAACAACAGCAGCATGACTGCACATAATGTGTTCGCATCGCGAGCAACCACAGGGTCGTTCAGACATCTTCGCAGCACACTTAGAGCGTTGATGTGAGCCTTGATCTCTTCAGGTGCAGGATCTCTGCGACCCGTCGAGTATCTCACGTGAGATAACGCAAGAGAGGTAGCTGCAGCGTCAAGAGCAGCATTTTCGCCAAGGCGCCGAGGCACTTCCTGTATAAAGGTACCGAAGGCCCAAGTTAGATTGTAACGCAAGTCAGAATCCATACCGAGATGGACCTTGTCGATCAAGGTCATGGCTAGGACGGATTGGGAATTGCTTGGACTTTGACATATCCGCCTGATCAGTGGCGCGTCATGATCAGGCGTCGAAGATGCAGACCGCTCGATGGTAGTGCTGGTGGTAGTGGATACTTTGGCTCGACTGCGGCTCGTGGTTTCTATTGACCATTTGTAGCGTCTGGCGCCTGAGCCCACACAGGGTATGTTTAGGCGCTGGCATCGCGTGCAGGTCGGCTGTAGCTCGTCACACTTCTTCTTTTGTTTCCTGCAGGCTTCGCAGGCTTTCCCGCTTGGAACGCCTGGCATTATAGGGTTGCATGCGAGTGTACATGTCGGGAGTGGAGTCTGGGCTGCGAGTCGCAAGACGGTGGTGTTGTTGTTCAGCTGAAACAAGCCGCGCGGGAGATCCTGCCGATGGAGCTTAAAGCGCTACGATTACAGCATTTTCTAGATACACAGATGATCGTATATTCGTTTGTATTATGTCATGACCTTTTTTCCGAGCCTATTGTATATATTGGACGCTACACAAGAGTTTTCATCTTGCTCGCGGGCATGTCGCCCCTGTCTGACACGTTCGCGTCTCCATCTTGCACTCCATGTTCGATCTCGAAGACATGAATGTCAACAGGCATAATTAGGCCGCATCACCAATCGAAAGTGGAGGCCATCTTGCAGACCCTTGCTGACTTAAAGGGTGACCCGCGAGATACCTAAACATGACCTCATGTAAACTAAGGTGGATGCGAGCTTCTTGCACGACAGTTGACGATTTTGAGAACCGTGCGAGACTAGATGTGCATCTCCTCCATGGAAAAAAATCTGCAATTGGTACCATTATGGGAACAAAAGTGTGCGAAGTGTTTCTCAAGATTCTGTCGCGCTCTAATCGTCGTCGAACAGATTCAGAAGAAGCTTCACCTCAAGCCTTTCTTCCACGAAGCTTCGAGCTGAGCCTGCAAAGCGCTGAGATTCGAAATCGATGGCTTGGGAGGTGGAGTATCAGGACTGGTTGTTGGAGGCGACTCGGCCTCAGGAGCAGCAATCTTCTCGGCCATTGTGTCTTTGGCTTCCTGCGCCAATCTAGAGACCGTTGCACCAGTCGGCGATTTCGTAGGTTGGACACCATCAGTAGTGGTCTCCTCAGGGTCCCGCGCCAATCTAGAGAGCGTCGAACCTGCCACAGGCGTCGTGTTTCTCGCAGGATCGTTTGCACTGGTCTCTTTCATCTCCCGCGCTAACCGAGAGAAGGCAGTATCTGCCACCGGCTTTGTAGTTTCGGCAGCATCGCTTGGAGTGGCCTCTTTGCTCTCCAGCGCCAACCTAAAGAAGGTCGGACCATCTGCGGGCTTCGCAGGGTTGTCAGCGTTGCTTGCTATGGTCTGTTTGATCTCCCGTGTTAACCTAGAGAACGATTTACGTATCACCGGCTTCGTAGGCTCGAGAGCATCGCTTGTTGTGGCCTCTTTAGTCGCATCTGCTAGCTCAACCGTGGGCGCATCTTCCTTCTGGATCTTCTTTTTCTCCTTCTGGGAGGCCTTCTTACTGCCCTGAACGCTAGCTTCGCTTCCAGTAGTGTCTTCAGTGTCCTCCCCAAGACCAAAGTTCGCCGTTCTCGCTTTCAGCTTCTTCTTGATCTCCTTGTCCATAGCGTCCTCGACTTTCGTAGCGCCGGCTACTACGCTCGCGAATTGCTCCTCCGTGCTCAGTCCAAACTTGAGCTTATCTCCTGCCCTGATCTCCTCTCCGACCGGTTCGCTCTTCTTCTTGTTGACAAAGTCCAACGGATTATCCAGTTGAACGGCTGCGAAAACATCTTTGGACGGATTTAAGCCGTCCCTCTCTTGTTGTGCCCTATCGCCTGCAATGCGTCGACTCGCTTCCTCAACAACGCCGGCAATGTCCCTAGTCAAAGACCTCAGTTTGTCTTGCTTTTCCTGAGCAGTCATGCCTCCGATGCTTTGCATAAAAGCGAGCTCCGACTCTTGACTTCCAGGCTCCGGATACACCTCAATCTCCAGATCCTCCACGTTGGCAAGCAGATTCGGCAACTTCTTGTCTTTCAGCCTGTTCAGCGATTCCATCGCCAAGTTGATAGCCGCGCGGTGCTCTTTCAGCGGGCGAGCTGGAGACAGGCTTTCCAAAGGTTCCAGAGCTGCTGGCAAACTCGCAAGGAACTCGTGAGCTTTGTCGCATTCGGCCTGGTATTCTTTGATTTTGGCTTTTATAGGCGCAAGTCTTCTGAGGTCCTCGGCTTGCATCCAGGCAATCCTATCCAAGTGGTCTTGCTGGCGTTCAGATGGCGTCTCTTGCGCCTTGAAGGACGTGGTTGAAAGGCGCGCATGGTGGCTGGGTTTGGTGATTGTATGAGCGCAGGCGCCTAGACGCCTGGCTATTGTCGGCGACATCACATTGCGAGACATAAGATATGTCGAACAGTGCAAAGCAGTTGCGAAGAATCGAGAGACGGAAGCTTGAAGGGTCCACGGACTGTCTAAGCTCGCTGTTTCGGGGAAGCAGCCGGCTCGTGATGACATAGCCGATATCAGATCTATGTTGAACTACATAGGCACGAAATGACACATCAACTACATAATACATCGGTACAGTACACATGAGCAGGCGAACGTCTGAATGTCTAGAAAAACATGTCAAATTCACATACGCGTGCTATCTTTTCACCCATAAGGTAGGCATCACCCATAAGGTAGGCATTGCAGCCACGTGGCATGGCATCATGCAATACGACTTTTCCCCAACGCCGCCAATGTATTCCCATCCACAATAACGCTTCACTATGATATCGCTTACTGCGCGCGGATGGCGTTGCCCAAAGCGCCTCCGGTGAATCCACCGCCCCGAGGAGCGCCACCACCACGGCCTCCGCCGCCACGGCCACGGCCGCCACGTCCACCACCGCGGCCACCGCGTTGGGGCTGTCTCTCGAACGCGTGGGCAGTGCCCTGAGTGCGTTGCTCCAGCACGCGCTCGTTGGACTCGATAAGATGTTGGGCCTTGTCACTGAGGGTGAGCGACAAGCTCTGCAGACGGCTGAGCTCGACACCCTTGCGGAAGATGATGGCAGAGTTGACCTGGTCAAGAGCAGCGGCAAGCTCCTCGTGGTGGATCATCTTGCTGACAATGGCAGCAACCTTGCGGGACTCGAGGTCGAACATGCCGGCAAGCTGGTCGGTACCGAGAGTCTCGTAGAAGGGTGCGTATGTGAAGAGGTATGTGCGGAGACCCTCCTCCTGGATCTGAGCCTCGAGCATCGCCTTGATCTCGTCCTTCTTGGGCAGAAGGTCCCAGATCTTGATGGAGGTGATGAACTCGGCGGCCTTCTTCCACTCACCAGCGGCAAGGGCCTTGGAGGCCTGCATGACGTGGTCACGGGTGTTCTCAGGAGGGCCGGTGAAGATCTGGCGCTCGTGGTACTCCAACATACGGCGGTAAGACTTGGAGATGACACGCTTGCGAACATCAGGGCTTGAGCCAACTTGTGCGAGAAGAGGGATTTCGAGAAGCATAGAGCAGGTGAGGTAGACACACTCGAGCAGCTCAAGGTTGATGTGCATGTGGAAGGGCAGCTGCCTTTGCCTCTCAAGGCGTTCCTGCTCTGGTGTGATCTGGCTGTAACGCTGCATTTGCAGACCCTGGGCGAGCAGCTCCTTTTGGCGCTGGCTGCCGCAGATGTCCTGCAAGCTGTTCTGGCACTCGTAGATGAGGCCAGCACGGAAAGCGCACAGACCAATCTGGGTAAGGGTACGGTTGTACAGGATCTGGGTGTTGATGTCGAACTGGCTGATGGTCTCCTGCAAGTGAGACATGAGCATCATGTCACGAGCCTTGTAGTATTGGTCGTGCAGAGCAAGGTGGTAGACCTGGCAAAGCATCGCGCGAGCACGGATGATACCCTCGCTGTTCTTGAAAAGGTAACCACAGAGAGTCTGGACGAGAGTGGTAATGTCGTTGTTGTTGCTTCTGGGGGTCACAGTCGAGTCAAGCTTTGCGGGAAGTGCATTCCAGGTCTGCTCCTCGAGAATGGCCACCACTTGCGAAGGCTTGAAGTAGACGTGCTCCAGGCGGCGGATAACAATGCGGTTGACGTTCTCAGGTCCCAAGCTGAGCTCAGGGGTGGCCCTGCAGCGCTCGGCGTAGAGCTGGGCACGCACAAGGTTGGAGTAAAGGGCAGTCTCGTCAGTCAGTCTCTCGATGTACTCAGAGGTGTGAGGGTCGACGTGCTGAAGGACGCGGGTAAGCTCGTCATCGAGACGCTCAACGAAAGAGGAAACGCTGCCGGGAACCTTGAAGATCTCGCCGGCGTTGATTGTGGGCAGCTTCTCGTCGTCTTCCCACTCCTCAACACCTTCAGTGACCATGATCTCCTTGTTGGCCTCAAGAATCTCCAAAAGACGGGCAATCTCCTGCTGAGCAGCCTTCCACTGTTCCTGTGACATTTGAGAGCCGCTGCCAGATGTGAGATCGAAACGGGTGGCCACAAGAGTGAGAAGAACACGGACGCGCTGGTAGTCGTTGATAGCGACCTCCTGCAACTTCTCCATGATTTTGATCTGCTCCATGCGGTCGGTGTTCTTCCTGCCGCGAGACTCGACTATTGAGCGGAGGTGCTTAAGAATGCTCTCCGGGGTGTAAACCATAGCCTTGCCACCTGCACCAACCATAGTGAAGCCATCGTCGCCATCCTCAATCTGGCTGGGGTCAACGACCAAAGCCTTCTTCGAGCTCTTCTTGGGTGCGGGCGCCGCAACCTCCTCAACGGTGTCCTCCTTCATGTACGCATCGGGGTTTTTGCGGAAGCTGTTAATCTCGGTCTGGTATTCACGGTTGTTCTTCTTGATCTTTTGGCGAAGAGCATTCAGGCCCTTCTGCGCGATGGGGTTCATCTTCTTAGGGGTGACCTTCTGCTTCTCGAACGCCTCCGCGACGCTGGTCTCGAGCTCAGCAATGGCCTTGATGAACATCTTCGGTGGCTTGCCATCCAGCTGGCGCATAAGGACAGGTACTTGGCGGTTCATCTTGTCGTACTGCTCGTTGATAACGCTCCAGTCAGAGATCCTTCCAGCATTGTCCATAAGTTTGATGGTGGCCTCAAGCTCGTCGAATCGCTTGTCCTTTGCGGACTTGACCACTGTGACCTTCTCCTCATCGTCGCTGTCGTCACTGTCGGATTCGTCGCGCAAGAAACGGTTGGCTCCGGTCTTTCCATCGTCGCTGTCGCTGGAATCAGAGTCGTCGTCTGAGTCCTCCTCCGAAGATTCGTCCGAAGTCTCCTCCTCAGACTGCTCCTCCTCGGGGTTGATATCGAACTCCTCCTCGTCGGAGCTGGAGGAGTCGCTGTCGCCGGCGTGGAAAAAGCGAGACATCTTTGCTGCGTGGCCGTTCGTCGGCAGCGAAAGTTGAAGATGTCGTAGGGCTTTTGTTTGCGGTGTGCGAGCTGTAGGCAGTATTAGTCACGCCTCGTCGTCGTCGCTCGCCTGACTTCGCGGGTGCGAAAAGCGACAAAATCGCTCGACGGGAGTATCCGTACTTCGCGCTCTTGGCGGCCGGCTTCCCCTCCCTCCTGACTTCACTCGTTGCGGAGGTATACAAGACCATCATATAGATAAACCAACCTCACCGTATGCTCGTACATACTGGCTGCAGTGATATTGGCTGCCAAGAGTATACTCAGTGGTGACATCCACGTACCTCACTTCGACCCTCACTCTGAGTATCACCTGCCAGACGTGATGCAAACTCGTCTGGCGGCAACTTGCTGGCCTCGTACACATGGTTCTTACACCGTGCTAATTGACACACCCTAGGACAAAACAGTGCGCCACAGTAGGTCGGTTATATTGCTGTTCCCAAGGAAATTTGTTTGCCCGAAGCCCACAAGCGACATACCGCCCACAAGCGACAGATACCAAACACACGCGACAAATAGCCCACATGCGACAAGTAGCCCACACGCGACACAACCAGTTCATCAACGCTGCCACTTGAAGATGTTTATCATGGCAGCCAAACTTACGAGGTCTAGCCCGCAAAACGTAGGCTCTAGACTACAGAATGATTGCCAAAGACATTGCTCACGCACTTGCGCACCCATCGACTCACCACGACCGCTCGAGAGATCGTTGCTGTTCACAGTGATGCGACATGTCTCTCAATTCTTGGCGCTGTGTCCATGCTATCGACTACAGAAAAGTGACCGGCACTCGCCAGAGTGGCCCTATTGATGCTCTGCATCTAAAGGCAAATTCGTCATCTTCATCGCTAATGTGTTGATGACTTCAAAAACATGATTTGGCCAGATTCAGAACAAATTGTGTGCACAAGAATGCATTGTGTGCATGAAATCGGAACATTCATTCTACGGGGTCTCACTTGGCAATTATCATGGTCTCACTGCTCCAACAGTGCCCAATTCATCACCCCAACATTACGTCCAACTTGTATGGAGAGCACTTGTACGGAGAACACCTTGTACGGAGAGCACCCTGTACGGAGATCACCCTGTACGGAAAGCACCTTGTACGAAGAACACCTTGTATGGAGAGCACATTGCAGAAAATCAAAGACATCGTTATCAGACAATGGTCTCGAAATCTTTAAGCAAACCCTGCGATGGCATTGGCTCTGATGGTCGAGAGACCAACAGTGAAGGATGAAGGGTGAAAGAAGAGTCACGGCAAGTTCCGGGGTTGGATCGCGCCTGCCTTTGACATTGTTACGGAAGAATTTTTAGAAACAGTCACAACACAGAGATAAAGCTGGACGCAGAAATCCGATCTGAGTTGACTTCCACCATCGAACTTTGCATCAATTTGTCGCCATCAGCATGGCGCAATCCAACACCATCACCAGCATCACCAATGCACTCGCGCAGGCTACGCTTGGCGATGGCGCAGTCCCGACAAAGATCTTGTTGCCAAACAACATAGCACCGAGAGCGGCTATCACCTCCGTCACCACCATGTTCGAAGTGGTCTGGTACAAGCCTCACCGCAGCATGTGGTTCCAGTACACTGCAAAAGACAGAGCCGAAGCAGTTCATAGAGCTTTGGACGGCGAAAGAATCAACGGTATTCACATCCGCTGTGTCTTGACAGAATCGCCCACCAACCGGCAGTATCCACATGGCGTGCACTTGCTAGGTATGCCCCAGGACCTTGATTTGCCAGACATCAGACGCTACCTCCCAGATGGCCAAGGCCCAGACAACATCACCTACGGGCAACTCAGCTATCCAGCGAACACGAACGCATTGCGACAAATCTGCGCCAAGATTCTCGCTCGCTCGAGCGAACCTTTGAGAGACACCAAGGACGTTGAGGTTGAAAATGGAATGAAGCAGAAAGCAGAGATCTTCCTGCATGCTGAGGCAGCTAACCTGGCAGCCCACGCGAACGCTCTCGACGGGACCACTATCCCTGAGCTCGGCAATGGCAAAATCTTCGTCACCGAGCGCTTACATCTATACGTTGCTATCGACAGCGGACTCTACAAACGCCGCAGCAAGACATTCAAGGGCATCGCAGAGCGAGCCTGGGACTCTCACCACGTCGAAGTCAAAATCTTCGATGGCGAACTAAGGTATGTACAAAAAACTTTCCTTATCTTCATCAAGGGCAGCGGGCGGGAAGCGGTACAGAAGGTCAAGGCAGAGATCGATAAGTGCGTCGCGGAGGATGCGGTTAAGGGGTTGCAGCGTCGGGAGGATAAGCCGGTGCGTAAGCGTCGCATCTACTTGAACTTGCTTGGGGAGTACAGAAAAGCGGTCAATGAGGGTGGGTTGGAGCGTGCTCGGAAGTACTATGGGGACGACACAGTTTTCTTCGACGACCAACATGACCCACCGATGGTCATCATCACCACATCCGATGGCAAGCTGCACAAGGCGAAGATACTGCTCTTCGGTACCAACCCGGCTGAGGGCTCTGACGTCGGAGAATGCCCCATCTGCAACGAGGAGAATGTGAAGCTTATCGCTGCTCCCGGCTGTGGCCACGCCAGCTGTGAGTCGTGCTTGAACGAATACTGCATCACTGACACCTCGGCTCATCTGCCGCTCAAATGCTTCACCCATCTGGACTGTGAAGCCGTCTTCCCGATTCGCTGGCTCGAACAGAACCTATCTCCGGTCGCGTATCGCTCCCTTTTCGAGAACGTGATCGCAGCACAGTGCCAGGGGAATCCGGATGACTTCGTCTGCTGCGCCGGACCAGATTGCGATCAGCACCTCGCCACATCCAAACGAGCGAACAAGGTCATTTGTCCGACTTGCCTCACGGTCAACTGCACCTCTTGCAAGACGCAGTATCACTTTGGCGAGACTTGCGAACAAAGCGCTCGCCGTCGCGACACGCATGACGAAGCTCTGCACCAATACCTCGAACATGTCGGCGGCAAGCTTTGCCCGCGCTGCAATACTCCCGGCGTAAGAATCGACGGCTGCTTCCACATCGAGTGTCCCGGATGCCATGTACACTATTGCTGGCTTTGCCTGGCGCACTCCAACAACATGGGCGACACGTACGCCCACATGGACAGAGAACACGGTGGTGCATTCGGCGCGCGGGAACAGAGGAGAGTTCACCCGGACTTCCGTTTCCAGGAGGGAGATCCACTTATTTGGCAGGCTATGGCTGCAGAGAACCCTGGGCTTGTTCAGAGAATGATCGAGGAAGCACGCCTTGCCAGACTGGGAGGTTGGATCCGTTGATAAGCATCGTTGTCTACTGCGGCAATGGCATGATTGTAATGAGAAGTTTGGGATGGAGTTTTGGGAATGACTGCTCGGCGAACAGCGTACTTATGGACGGGTTTCCATGTTCGACAGCCCCATAGCAGTCGGTAGCTTACTTGAAATTGCTGTTACAGCAAATTTGCATTTTCCTGCGTTCGTGCTACCAGTCATTGTTCCCAAGTCTGCGCATGGCATCTCAACGGAATCTTTCACTGTAACGTCAACGAAGCGGAAGGTAGAACCTTACTAGCTGTCGACAGACCGTCAAGTATGTTCGCCGATAGCCACGAGGTGTATAATTGAATCCTATACCTATGTCTGCAGGTGGGACCTTATTAGCTATCGACCTACGGTCAAGTATCCTTTATAATCTCCACGAAATGTAGCTTACATCCTATTCCTACGCCGGAAGGTAGAACCTCATTAGATGTCTCCAGATGGTCAAATGACCTCTACGACATCCCATAAGCCTACACACGATTGTGTGTGTCTTAGTGCGCCGACCATCAGCTATGGCTATTGCTTTTAGTTCTTTTGCCACGGAGACGATGCTAACAATACCTTGAACTTTTTATGCACAGCTTGTGCTGGTGTCATCATCAATGGCTAATCGGATCTTACTTTGTCTACCATCGAGAGCATGGTGACGATACCCTGAATTGTCTATGCACGGCTTGTGCTGTTACCATCAGCTCTGGCTGCCCGATCTTAGTGCCTATCATTGAGAGGGCGCAGGCGATACCTTACCTCGGACTTCCCATGCACGGCTGGCACTGAAGCTATCAGCTATGGTTAGGCGCTCTTATTTTGTCTACCATTGAAGTGACGCCGACGATATCTTGAGCTTCCAATGGACGGCTTGCCTCTACCATCGGGCACATATCGGCAGATAAGATAGTGCCCGTGGAGAAGCTATGGATAGACTTGTGGAAATTAAGTATAAAATGATATGATACGGAGGCAGGTGCAGACTTATGAGCTAGTAGTATATGCTACGCTATGCAAGTGTGGTAATGTATACATGACTTTTGTTTTCCCAACCGTGCCAGTCCACATTTCCCTATCCTACACACGATCATTCCACTAATAGTGGTTGTAGTAACAGCAAAGAGAGGTAAAGGAGAGACCACGAGAGCAGATGGCTCGATCGAGCCATGAGATGCAAAGAGAAAGAAAAACAGGAACAAAAACGCCATTGGTGCCTTTGGACAGATTGTCGAATGCAACCATCGTCAACGCTCAAAGTCAGCTGCAGTTGCTACTGGTCCTCTCACGCACCAGTGTAAGGCCTCACACCCTGAGTCTCATCCTCATCCTCGCCCTCAGCGTGAGGTGGCGGCTGGTGGTAACCCTGGCCAGTGCGCTGAGCGCCATCGCCACCACGGCTCTCAGTGCGGCGGTAAGGGTTGCTGCTCGACTCGCTGCGCCCGATACCGACCTGGGACATCTCGAGGGGCGAGACGGCGCCCTGGACTTGCGGGAGAGGAGACTGGAAAGACGACTGCTGGGTGTAAGAGGTGTTGGCGTCGTAAGGGTAGGCCTGGGAAGCGCTGGCGTTGTACAGGTAGTCGGGACCGGAAGAGTAGGAGCTCGGCTCCGCGCCGTGGCCGGAACGGTCGTTGTAGAGGCTGCCGGTGGGCTCTTGGATGGTGGGGATCGAAGGACCGGTCCAGGTAGCGTTGCTGGCCTGGCGTTTGCCACGGGAGGAGCCACGGCGGAGGACACCACGGACTTCTTCGATGGATTGGCGTTCGTTGCTGGGGCGGCGCACTCCGCTGGCAGATTTCTCGTCGCCATCCCTGCCAGTCGTCCAGGCCATGTCTCTGGCGAAGTCGGCGCCTGGGCTGCGAGAGTTGAGATCACCGATGACTTCGGCTTGACGGCTGGTAAGACCGGCGGCACGGTTCTCGTTGGCAGTGTCGCTGGACTCTTCGTCGCTCTTGACTGGTGGGTAGAGCCTTGCCTGTTCTCTGTCCTTGGCAGCCAGTCTGGCGGCTTCCTTGGCCTCGGCGTCAGAGGTTGTAACAGAATAGCTGGGGTTGGCTGCGCTTCCTGCAGCATCACCTCCACCGCCAGGACCATAGATCGGAACCGCTCTGAGAGCTGCTACAAGTGCGCACATGAACTTGCTGCGACGTGCGGCTCGGAGTGTCTCGTTCGCCCAGTTGCCCTTGTGCTTGATTTGGACCTGGATCTCAAGCTTGCTCATATCAGTCGTACCGAGAATCTCGATATTCATATCGGGCTGGAAATCTCTGCTGTTGTCCTTGTCCATGACGAACTTGTTGAGCTCGTCTCTCAAGATCTGAACGTCCTCGAAAGTCGTGTCGAAAGAGACAAACACGGAGTGCTCTTCCATCATTGCATGACTGCGGCTCAAGTTCTCGATTTGGAGGGTGTTCAAGACGATGTTTGGAACCTGGACAAGACCGCCGACCTTCGCACCGTTGGCGCGGCGGAACACAGTGAAGAGAAGACTGATATGTTCGACGGTGTACTGGTCGGTTGAGATGTCGACGCGATCTCCAATGTCGTAAGGGTGCTTGACAAACAAGAAGATACAGCTACCCAAGATCTCCTGAGTGGTGGCGGCGAAAACGAACGAGAGGGAGAGCAAGGCGGTACCTGCAGTCGCAAGAGTCGTGACGAAGCTCTGGTTGAGGAAAGCCACGAAGACGAAGACAATGGCGATGAAGACAACGGTGCACAAGAGCCTGTCGAGAACAGTGATGGCCTGATCAACGTCGTGCATGCTGGACGCAATAGATTTGCGCTCGCGGCTAAACTCGACAACAGTCATCACCATCTCGTCCAGGGAAATATCGCCGTTGGCATCGTTGTCGATTGCAACAAACGCCTCTTCGGCCTGCTGCCTCTTGCCGTCGCCGAGCACATCGAGGAAGTCTTCTTGCACGAGTACATCGCGGTCTTCAACTACAAAAGACATCCAAATACGACGAGCGAGCGCCTCAGACGTACGTCTCTTCTCGAGAGCTTCAATGACGATAGAGTGTGCGCTGTTAGCATTGAACACTTCTCTGCCAGTGATCTCTGAAGCAACATTGCCGACTGCCGCACTGATTTTATCGCCGACTCGTCCAACATTCCTCTGAAGCATACGCATGGGTGTCTGAGATCCGGAGCGGGCATGGCTCTTCTTACCACCCATTTTTAGGTTGAGCTGGTCGGCAATCATAGCGTCTTCCTCGGCGAATTCATGGCAGTAGGTCGGGAACATTTGCCTCGAAGCATCGTAGAGAAGACTGAGCAGGTAGATGTTTTGCTTTGATGCCTTGATGCGAGCAGTGAACTGCTTGCGGTGGTAGTTGATGGAGATGAGTTGGATGATCAGCTTTTCAGCCAAGAACAACAGGGAAGCGACGACAAAAGCGCCGAGAACCTGTTGCATAACCTTCTCCCACTCGTCAAGCGTTGTTGGGTCCCAGGTTTTTGGATCAACGCCATCGGGTGCTGGAAGGTTGCGACGAATTGGGTTTTGGGTCATGACTGGCACAAAAGTAGCAAGTGACGTGACCGTCCATCCTACCAAGCTGAGGGGGATCTCGAGGGCTCTGATCACCAGCGAGTACTTCCTAATACCCGAGTTAACCACTCCGACCAGGAGCTGGAAGACATACGGCAAGAAGTGGACCACAATCTTGGAAGCCCACAGACTGCACCATACAATCTCCACCCAAGTGAAGAACCACCTTAAGCGAACCCTGCCGATGGTGGGGTTATGTGTGATGGGCGGACCGCCGACAACGATGGGCACCGCGAGAAGAATGGCCAACGGTGCCACGTAGAGCAGGTATCGAGTGACAATGCTGAAGTTCAGGATTTTCTTGTAGACCCTGCCCATGGCAGTAATTGTGTCCTCTTCGCCATCATAACCCACATCTCCCGGCTTTTGCAATCCTGCAGGTCCACGACGCCGGCCGCGGAAGAGAGTGTGATGTTGGTGTGCGTTGTCGTCTTTCAATGGAGCAAAAGCTGGGTTATCGCTGCGAGCACCGGGCGGCACACCACTAGAAGGGACCTCTTCTAGCGGTATGTCGATTGTGGCGTCGTTGGGTTGAAGAGGCATATTGTCGGCGCTGCCGTCGTGAGGGATGGTTTGGTAGCGATCGCGGGAAAAGCGTTTGTGGACAGATTCTCTGGGCGATAGCGGCATTGATCAATGAGACCCTTGAAGGGCCGAGCGAGTGACTGGGTGTTGCGGTATGAACAGGACACAATCAATAGTGCCCTAACAATGATAGGAGATGGTAAACGAAGAACAAATTGGCATGTGAGTTGCAAGCAAATGCAAAGCGAAGGCGGCGGTTTGCTGGTGCGCACACTGACGTGTCGTACCTCGTAGCACCTGTCAAGGGTCACGAAAGTGGAGCTCCGGTACGGGCGCGTGGGTAAGCGTTACCGATATAGCAGCAAAAGCACGATTGGGTTGTACAGCACAGCTAAACAATTCACTAACAGACACCTCTTATGTATAAGGACTTTTTCGGATGACAACGCACGATGTAACAGAGTTGCTTTGACAGGCCGGCCCAGCCCTGCGAGACTGTAACAAAATCCAAAATCAGAACTTCACACGACCTCGGTATTCGATCGACGGCTAGCACTTCCTAAAGGCGATCGACGGTCCGTTCCTGCATCTAATCCTGGAGCAGTCGGCAGGGGTAAGCCCTGGTCCTCACAAGCAAAGGTTGTTTATCGCGGGGTTGAAGAAGTCAGTCTACGACGACGGGCTCTTTTCGTACGTTGCGCATGCTGTTCTTACTTCAGTATTCTTCGACTAGAACTGCCAGAGCTACTATACTCGACAACACAATGCTACCTCGAAGCAGTCAACCCCTGTCATGCAGGTCCGCGCGTTGCAGACGCAATTTTTTCTCACACGTGACGTCGGCGGCGCAGACCGTTTCCAAAACGGCGTCGGGAGACGTTTCACAGGGAGCCGGCTCGAGAAGTGCCGTCGGAAGATGCAGCAAGGCTCACAAGGCTCTCCTGAAGCCAGAAATACTTTCAAGCAAGCAACAGCCTGAAGACGGTAAGGACAGCTAATGAGGTGATCTTGCAGTGTCATGTTCCTGGGTCAGATCACCCATACTCTCCCCACGATCTCGTAATGCTCTGCGTGCTTTGATCAAGTCGATCATCGGTTTGGATAGGCGGATACTGCGTAGGGCCACGATGGCCAATAGGCACACCTCGCACCGCACTGTAAATTTTCTTGAGAATCCTTGGACTGCAATCAATAATGCCGGGCTCAAACGTACATGGAGCTTATAATCAAAGTGGATCGGCGGACCTTTACGCCAAAGGAGCGTAGAGTTCTAGCTCATAAGTCTCCGAACAATCTGGAGTGTTTTGTGTTCATACCAGCGGCCACAGCTCTTGGAATCGGGTTGTCCGTCGTTGAGATGATGCTAAAGGCATAGGCTTTTGCCTATAACTGATCTGCCTCTACTGTCAAGCTTCTTCTTACGGTCATTATGGCGTCCAACGAGAGATTGTGCGCAGACTTATGAGTAGAGACCGTACATGCAGATGTCACGATCTAGGGTTAGGGCTGATAGGGTTTACACACATGCATATGTACATGCCTACAATGTTTCCTGCACGCAGGTCTACATGGAGCGTTTGATCATCTGCCCACGCAGAGTCACTTCCCTCTTATTGGTTTAATCCCGTGCTCGATTGTTATCACAAAATCTGCCTTCTTAATGATCAAATGTAATCGATGCTTGAAAGTGTACGTGATTCGAACTCCGAGCAGCTGGAATCGATCTAATACATACACCCATAAAAGTACACCTAACATACACCACTGCTCCCTCTCCCTACAAAAACGCGCACCACCCAATATACATCTGGCACAAATTCCACGGATCCACCGCATCTCGAATCAGCGCATCCGCATATCCCTCTACACTCAAAGGCACCATCTCCTTCTTATAGTACCCCTTAAGCTTGCCACTAACACTGTCCAGAATCTCCTGCGGCGTCTCCGGTACTCCTTCCGTGTGTCGTTTCTTCTTACCGACGAAGTCAGTTGTCGGGTCGTACAAGAAAGTCTCCAAAATAGTGTTGAGCGTATCCTTGTTCTGTCGCAGGAGGCCGAGAGTCAGTTCAGAGGAGCGGCGGAAGGGTCCTTCATACCCGTAAGGGCCCATGGCGTCGACCATGTTGTGAGTGAGGCGGAAAGGTACGACCTCGGGCTTCTCGAAAGTGGCGCCCTTGTCGAACAGGCAGTTGAAGTCGACATGGAAGACACCACCGGTGCTTTCTTGGAGGAGGATGTTCTCGCCGTGACGATCGCCGAGGCCGAGCACATGGCCAGTCATAGACATCACGGCCGCCGTCCGAGCATATCGCAGGCGAGCATTGAACCAGGTATCAGGCTCAGGGTAGACTTCGGTGAACCATTCGTGCAGGCATGCCGGGAATTGTGTTTGTACTTTTTCGAGGAAGGACTTGCCACCATCAGATGGAGATTTCTTGCACGCCTCGTTAAGGTCGTTCCTGATCTGGGCGTAGTTGGGCCTGATGCCCTTGCGCATGTAGATCTGAAGCAAGATGTCTCTGATCGGTTTGATGCCCTCCACCCACTCGAGAATGCCAGACTCCTCGCTCAGAGGCGTGACAGCGTATGTCTTGATGTACAAGCGGCGTTTGCTAGCTTCGGCGTCGCGCTTCAAAGCTCTATTGATCACACCGTTGAACTCCATCAGACGCTGATCCTTACGGAGATCGTCTTTCGGTTTGCACAAGAGGCCGTACGACTTGCCGTCGGAACCCTTAACAGTGACCTTTTTGGGTCTCTGGAGTGAGCTCAGAACGAGGACGCTATCCTCGAAAGACTGGATCGTGATCTTGTCGTGAGCGAATGCCTTGTGTGCGTAGCTGCGGATACGGGCACTATCAGCACCGGCTGGCATACTGGCAGTCAAGGTGGTCTCCAAAGGCACAACAAGAGCGCACGGAGCCAGCTTATGGTTGAAGTTGAGATCTCGAGATAGGCTTGCGTGTGATTGTCTCGCCTCAACTGGCGCTTCTGAAGCTTGCAGTAAGCCATCGGAAAGCCTTTGGCCCGATGCTATCATCATCCTTAGGTCGATTGCATTGCTGTCAGTCTTTGACTTCAGCTTCGGATCTCTTAGCTTATTGATGACCTCGACAGCTCTGTCGTGGCGCAAGCGGTCCGAGGCTTTAGATACTGCAAGCAGACTCCACAACGCCTGACTCGGGTAGGTTGATGCAATCTTCGTAATGACCTGGGACAGCTCCTTCCAGACTTCTGGATGTGGATGACTGATACGAGACAGCATTTGCGGCAGAGCTTGATAGAAGATGTAAGGAGGAACTCGGTCGAAGTACTTCCTGACTTGTTTGTTGCACATCGTCAAGGCTCTGACCCGCTTGTCAAAGACGTCCTGGATCTCGTTCTTGTCACGTTTCTGTGTGCCCAAGCCAAGATCCAGCCATAGAGTTAGTATCTTTGGAATGGTCTCATGCCAGTACTTGTTGCCGAAGGGTATGGACCGCAACAGATTCTCCACTACGAGACGTGGAAGCTCACCGCAAAGCAATTGCGAGCTCTGTTTCGATTTCGGCTGGAGCTTCTCAACCTCGAGCAGCTTGTTATAGTGTTTGCCAAGATAGTAATGACCTTTCTCCCATCTCTGGAAGGTCTTTGCTGCGTACTGATATTTGGCTGTCATGTCCTTTGTCTGGGTCTGACCCGAAGCATCCAACCACTTTGCGAGCAGCAGGTGTGCTTTAGCAAGCAGCATGTTCTGCTTCTGGCCTTCGGGCGCCGCACTCTTTGTTGTCATGCTGTCAACATCTATGATCTGACTCTCCTCATTGAATACCTCTGACTTGATCGCACCCTCAAGTGCAGAGATTGCTTGCCTCCCGTGGCCTTCGCGCCACAACAGACGTGCTTCTTCGAGCTTGGCGGCCTTATCGCCACACTCATACGCTTGCAGGACTGCGTTGTAGGCAGCCTCGGTGTTACCAGCTTTGCGAGAAAGCCTAGCCGTCGTGAGCCACAGTGAACCCATCTGCGAATCGTTGTAGAGATCGTGAGACTGGAACATGGCACGCCGGATGCCGAGGATACTCTGCTTGTCGGAGATATACGAGCCAACAGCATTCAAGCGTTTCTCAAATCGTTCGAAGAGGAGAGCCATGGTTTTTGGAGTCTCCTCAAATCCATTGTTGAGAGCTTCAATCTCGTTCAAGATATGAAGCCGGCGCAGCTCCGCATGACATCCATGCAAAGAGCTTCCACTCGCAGCAGACATGCCAGTGGTGATGGTTCTCCGCATCGAAGCAACACATTGCTCCAGTGCTTCCGGGTTTGACAGATTTTGGGCCTCCACAGCACGCCCGATGCCGATGTTGAAATCATCCGCCAGATTTTCAGGCGTGATGCGTAGCTGCCTTGACAAGCTGGCCAAGTCACCAGTCATGTAACAAGCTTCGACAGCCGAAGGTAGCAAATTAGTCAGTGACGCGGTTGGTTGTCTATTAGACGGCCCATTTGCAAGGAAGCTGTCAGCATACCGCAGGAGTGGGGCGTAGCGACCAGTTTCCCGCAGGCATTGGAGTAGATTGGTCTGCAGCTCTTCATCATTGGGTTGTTGCGCTATCTGTAACTCGTACCATGCCTGTGCTGCGGTCCAGCGACCAGATCTGGCATGCAGAGTTGCTTGCTGTTGATCAGAAAGGATGGTCAGGTGTGTAGAGATGCCTTCCAGGCCATCTGGCTCATCGATCTGGGCATATATATCGATGAGTCGGTCATTCATTTGGTCACTGACAGAGTCTCCTGATGTCAAAGGTATAAGCGGACGGGACTGTCGAATATACTGTTCCCAATTGAATAACGCCCTCGCATACGTTCCACACTCCATCGCCCTGGTGGCGACAAGGTCCGCCTGGATTGACGCAAGGAACTTTTCGATCGTTTCGATCTGGCCCTGATCTTGGATTTCATTAAAATCGTTGGGTGATTGGCCGGTGCGGTATGCATTGGAGCGTATGTCGGCGACAAACTTCTTCTTCTCGCGTAGCCAGACGCACATGTAGTCGAGGCAGCCAAAGACGGTCTCACTGCAGAGACGTATCGTCTCCAGCTCAGTCGTGTTGGTGGACTGTTCTTTCAGAACAGCTGATATTTCGTCTTGAATACCCTTGGTCTCTTTGACGGTGCCTCCGAGCACAACATTTGTCATAGCGTATGGTAGCAAAAAGGAAGCAATCGTCAGATCATGGCCTCTAATGATGCGAGCCAATAGCGGAAAGACCATCTTAGGATTGTCACCCTTCGCTTTGAACATGAGATCGAAGGTAAGGGATCGTAGCCAAGATGAGTGGTTCGCCTCGCGCGAGAACCCAGGGTACTCTCGATCTGACCCAGAATTAGACACGTTCGTCACATATCTAGAAGTCAAAAACGGAGTGAGTGTCGTCCTAACGTGCTCCGGCATGTCTTGCCAGCGCTGTGCGACCGTAGTTCCTTGAGTGGCTCTCGGCCTCAAAGCAGTAGTGTCAGTGAAGCCACAGAACCGAAGAAGCTCTTGCATCACATATGCGAGGAAGCCCTGAGCTCGAGCGTTGCTGACAGATTTGAATGCTTTGACTAGCACATTCTCCAGAAGTTCTACGACCCAATCGACGGTCTCGTCAGCCTTCTCGAAATTTGACATGACCATCATCGGCTTTGTGAGTTTCGATGCATCGACTCGATCGGGATCTAGGCACCCAACAAGGCCCAAGCATTTGCCGCACAGCTCAGCAAGATCTTCATTCGCATTAGCCATGGTACTGGTGGCATCGAGCAGTGCGCGGACAAGATCAGATAGCCATTGCTCGGGTTGCTCACTGATAGCGGCGTCATGCACCAAGCCTTGATTGTCTTCGAGGAACGGTACGAGTTCACGCAAAGCTTGCGTAACAACGATCGGGACTTCACCCTTCAAACGCTTGGCGAAGGCTTTGAACCTCCCCTCAGGCGTCTCCAAGCATTGGAGACGTTCGATTTCTGCGCCAAACTTTGACAGAAGCGGTATATGGGACAATGATGGGAGCAACATAACAATGTCGTTGATCGTGGTGTTATGATTCTTAATCATCTCCGCAATTCGGGTGTGCGTGAGCTCTTGTGAAGCCGGAGAAAGTGCATCCCAGTATTTGATGATGAGCGCGAACGTTTGATCTGCAATGAGAGCAATGTCTTCGCTCTCCAAGTTGGGCAACAGAGTTAGCCATGCAGTCCATGCGATTTCGCACAACTCGGGCTGCTCAATAGCATACTGAAGACATGCACGAATCTGCGGCAGGGCGATAGTAATGACGTCTCTCGCTAGGAGCACCATGTCTTGAATACCCCAGAGGCATCTGATCTTGTCGAATGTTCTGTGAATGTCCAGATTCGAAGCAAGCACTACTGAGAAGTTCGTCATGATCCCGAGGAGGTGAGAGCCGAAGAATGCGGATAAAGTCTTGTTCATCTTGTTATGCGCCTTCATCTGGCCTGGTCGCCGCTCAGCCATATTTGCGAATACGTTGAAAGCTTGATATGCCCTTGATTTGCGATCTTCGGGTTGTTCTCCAATATGTCTGAGGAGTTCACAGGCAATAAGAGTAGGGTCAGCTTGCACGAGAGTGTCAAGGTCCATTGCACGAAAGCTTGCTGAAGCGTCGATCAGACATTGGAAAGCGGCGTCTTCAACGTTTGTACTTGGTTGCGAGAGCAGAAGTGTAAGGATTGCTGCCATGTTACTCCTTGGCTGAAGACAGACATTGTGGATGGTCACATCGTTCCCTCTTGCATTCGCCAAGCGCTGCAAAATGTCCTTCTTGCGATGAAGAACCAGTGAGGGAATCGTATATCCTTCAGTCATAGTGAGAAACTGATTGACATCCAGACCCAGAATAGCGCAGAGCTGTTGAGTCTTCTGTGGGCGAGAGTGAATTTCAAGCACGACCGAGACTGCGATAGATGACCAGTATGGGGCGAACAACTTCAGCGCAGGGACGCCCTTGCTTTGAGCGACAAGTTCGATCTCGGAAAATGCAAGACCGCAGACAAGTGAGTTGGTGTGGCCGAGCATGTCCACAAGTTGCAAGAGGGCCAGATTGAGCTCTTTGTCGCTACTGACTACCGCCACAGATCCCCAAGCAGCGATCAGCGTCTCGAGTTCGCTTGCAATATTACGATCGGAAAGTGTGCGAAGACACTGGAAAGCTATCTGCCGATTGCGGGAGAGTAGAGTGGGCGGTAATTCGTCACGCAGAAAAGTTGGCAGGCAGCGGCCAGCAGCCAACCTGAGCTCTCGTAAAGAGCTTTGAAGAGATCGCAAGCAGTATTGTCCAAGCCGAGAATTGCCTAGGTCAAGGAAGGAGGATTCTGTCGTCTGCTCGAGGCACGCTTGGACGGTGCCCATCGATATAACACGCAGGCCCTTGCTCTTCTGCAGCTCAGGGGAGTCAACTAGGTGCGAAACAGTCTGAAGTAAGACTGCGTGATCGTGCCTCAGCGCAGCAAGCTCAGCAATTGCAGACCACACTGTTTCTTGTTCTTTTCTCTCAAGATTTGCGTAGGCGCTAGGCGCGGCTTTTGGCATGGTCGATGGGTCCGAAGTAGTTGTCCCTGTCAGTAATTTGCTCAGACGTGCTTCGAGTCGCTGCTTTCGATTGTTGATATCTGGTACGTCTAATTTGCGGCGTTTTCTTGAATTCTCGTGGTCCGATGAGGTATCATTTGCATTGATCAGATTTTTGCAGGTCGATGACAAGTAATCATCACCAACGAGCTCTCCTGAGCTGAGAGCTTGAGCTGTGCCCTGAAGTGATCCAGGCATGTGATCATCAGCGAGGCTGAAGTGTACGAAGAAAGTGGCCACCACTACATGCAGCTCGTGCTCAAGAGCCTCACATTGCTCGCTCTCTCCAAGCGCTGTGACTACCGGTAGTAACAGATTGATGTGTGCTACATTCTGTGTTAGGCACCGCACCAGAGCCTCCGCTGTTGCGACTTGGAGGCTTCTAATAAGCTTAGTCTGTGAGGCACAGTCCAAAATCGAGCGCAATAGCTGCAACAGAGGCGCATGCTTGAGTGTACGGAGAAGTCGAGTGACCAGAGTGTCCCAAGTCCCTGGGGTTCGTAGTGAGGGCCGTAAGCGGACAATGAGTCGTTGTAGTCTCATGTAAGTGTCATCCAGCCATCGTGGTGCCGCAGTGTCAACATCAAGCAGAGAAAGGACAAGTAGCGATGCACTTCCAGGGTCAGAGACTCGCGTTTGGCAGTCATGAGGCAACGCAATGGCACCCTGCGATTCCGGCCAGAGCTTCGCAATCCACCTAGCAGGAGGCAAGGCAACAGATGAGTCTCCGGTGAGCGTCTTCTGATTCTCAAAAGCACCGAGGATGTCGTTGACACAATCTTGAACGAGTCCTTGTATTGTAGCAGCAGACCGCCATAGTTTAGACTTTGCTACCGCCTTAATAGCGGAGTTGATGAGTCCAGCGATAGCCAGCTCGCTACATTTTGGACGGCTGCACAGTGGTAGCAAGCGAGCAAGTAACCAGACAATAAGAGGCGGTCCATCCTGGCTTATATGTGCGAACAGCACATCTGACTGCCTCACAATCGTAGCCTCGACGACAGCCAGACTGTCGACCGCTTGTGGTAGCAAGAGGTCCAGCTGTGCAAAAGGGTCATCTCTGGTAAGAATGGAAAGGCCTGCTTCGACAACAACGCTGATGAGCTGCACATTTACACCAATGTCCGTTTCTGGTGTGGCGGAAGGGTTGTGAAGAATTTCATGTAGCAGGCCAGCAAAAGTCGCCTTCTCGCCGCTCTGTTGGCTCGCCTTAGTCGTAGTCTGGTTGTGCACGATCTGGGCAGCTAAAGTTGAAGGTGGTGGCGCTTCGCCGTTGGCATGAACGCCATTCGTGCGAGGGCCTTTCACGGAGGGGCCGTCGGTGTTCGCCCGACTGAGCGTGTTGGGATGGCGGGCCATATCGTGGACATCATCAATTCATCACTCGTCGGCTGCGTCAATGTTTCGAGATCAGGGTCTTGTAGGCGGCCATGCGATATGTTTCATCTCGAACAATTAATAAAGTTGGAGCGCGACGCGCTTGAAATCCGCGCTAGACCCCGCATGATCGGGAGTTTCTGAAGGTTTTCCGAGCCTCACCGGCCAGCCAGAAGTGAAGTGAATAAGGCAGGCTAAGGTTTAGATCTACAGGCGATTGTCACCACCGGCAAAGACTACGGTTACAACCAGGACCAGCACATCATCCAACCACATATTCACAATGCCGACCTTCGGATCGAAAAAGTTCCGCCCAAGCTCCTACGACAACACTCTGCCCGCGCGCTACCGCGCCGCCCTAGCAAAACACCCATTCGCGCTCTTCGGCCTACCCTTCGTCGCAACCATGCTTCTAGGCAGTTTTTTCCTCACACCGGCCACAGCGCTGCGCTACGAGCGACACGATCGAAAAGTAAAGACAATGACCGAGGAAGAGAAGTTGGGAATCGGCAAAGACAGGCGTAGGATTGATATGAAGGAGGAATACTACGTGAGTATTCGTCGCTGGAGGAAAGGCCCTGGGTGGGATGCTTTGCAAGACGGATCGCTAACGGTTGTCGTGTCGCAGAAACTAGCGGCCAAAGATCTGGATAACTGGGAGCAGAAGCGCGTGAAGCGCTTGCCTGGCGAGCACGATGGTGTGTTGTAAATGGGATTTGAAGAGGGAGGATATTGCAGACTCCCGACATGGTGTGATATTAGAGCGAAGGCGTTTTGGCGATTTTGCTTTTGGCATTTGGCTCTGGACAGGCGAAAGGAAAAAGCATTGTACTAACAGAGGGAAGACCTCGGTGTCTGTATGAGATCTACTCAAGACAAAAGAGGAAGATTTGAGTATAGAAACATAACCAGCATGCTTCGATGAACGGTCAAAAAGGTCTCCTTTTGTCCCTATGAAATCCAATCAGACGATGGAGGCATGTCCGCGCAGAAGAACATGACCAACATGCTTCAATTGAACATACAACAAGCATTAGACATCACAAAGTACTACACGTGAGATGAGAACATGTGTAACAACTAAAAGAGAATTCATTGCATATCATAGCGGTAAAGACCTTCGACAGATCTCCTCATTACGTGGGAGCCCCAGAAAAAGCAAAAGTAGCAGTAGCACTTTCAACTCCATACACTCCATCCATCATCATTGTATTTTCTAGACCCGCGACTCTAACACGATCTATCGCATGTCGGTCTTTCCGTTAGGCGCAACATCAGGGCTGCCGACAGCCTGTCGTGACTTGCGGCCGGACAGTGTGTCGACAGTGTCGATGAGGTTGATCCAGAACTCGTTCTTGGGACGACGGTCCTTCCAATCAGTCTCATCACGCTCGATCTTCTCCATCGAGCTGAACTTGACGCGAGAGCCGCGCACGCCGATGATGGCGCTGCTGAGAGGGTTGGCCATGATCTGTTCCTTGCTAGAGCCGAATTGCTCCTCGAGGTGCTGCATGGCCTTGATGCCGAAACGGACGGCGCGGACGCGGTCCATGGGCGAAGGAGTGCCACCTTGCTGCACATGGCCGGGGACGGCGAAACGGGAGTCGAACTTGCCACCGGCTTCCTCCTTGATGATGTTTGCGATGGTCTCGGTCGAGTAGGTCTTGCTGGCCTTCTCGTTGCGAAGAATGATCTTGCCGGAGCGAGTGTTGCCCTGGTCCTTGGTGAATTGGTCCTTGAGGAGCTTGATGTCTTCGACAAGAGTCTGGAGGCGGATGCCTTCTTCGGGAGTGTAGACGGCGAGAGCACCAATGGAAAGACCAGCGACGGTGGCGATGTATCCAGAAGCGCCACCCTGGGTCTCAACGACGAAGACTCTGCGACGGGACGCAGAGGCGGACTGTCTGATGGCATCGCAGTAGTCGACGAGAGCGTTCAAACAGGTGTCTGAACCGATCGAGTACTCGGTACCAGGCACGTTGTTGGAAACAGTAGCGGGGATGACCACCGTGGGGATCTTGAGAGAGTCATATTGAGAGCGGGCCTTGCGAAGCTCGGAAACGGCGGTGAAAGCCTCGAAGCCACCGACAACCCAGAGAGCGTCGATCTTGTACTTCTCGAAGCAGTGGGCAACAGTCTCCATGTCCTCAGAAGGCAGACCACGGTTAGTACCAATTTCAGAACCACCCTTGGATGCCCAGTTCTCGGCCTCCAACCAAGGTACCTCCCTGACGGAGCTTACTTCATCAGCGTGGTGCCTAATCAGGCCAGGGAAACCGTTGTGAAGAGCAACAGGAGTGTGTCCGCGGGTCAGACAGTATGCAACGGCAGCTCTGGTAGCGGCGTTCATACCACCAGCAGGCGCACCCACGTGAATCAGACCGACGCGCATACGCTTCTTCTCAGGCAGCTTGTGATCGTCTTTGTTTGTTGCAGTCATGAAGTTGAATGCTTGCCAGTATTCTCCAAACTCGGCATCTCTGCCAGCCATAGCTCCTGCGAAGTCCTTGGCCTCAATCTTCTTGGCCACATCCTTGGTGAGCTGGACAGCCTCAATCAGGCCCTTGCGAACGATTTTGTTCTCCACGATACAGATGACGGGCGAGGGTGTCTGTGGGGTAGCGTCCAGAACGGCCTTGACAGCCTCCACACCTTGGAGAGTTGAAAGCATTCTGTCGTATGCACAAGCCGCACCACCACGCTGGACGTGGCCGAGTGTGGTGACTCTAGTATCGAGGCCGACCTCGTTTGAGAGCAGATCCTTGACTGTGCCTGCAGAGATGGCCTTGAGGTCTCTGTCGTGGGCACCTTCTGCAACAATGACGATCGTCTTTCTCTTTCCGAGCTCTCTGTGCTTGCGAACAACGGAGCACATGTCCTGCTGCCAGTTGTCGGAAGGCGGGTTCTCGGGAAGGAAGACGAAGTCGGCTCCAGTGCTGACACCAGCCATGAGGGCGAGCCAGCCGCAGTGCCTGCCCATAACCTCGATAACGAAGGCACGCTGGTGAGAGAAGGCAGTGGCATCGATGAAGTCGATGGCCTGGCAGATACGCTGCAGCGAGCTGTAGCATCCAATGGTAGCGTCGGTAGTGCTCAAGTCGTTGTCAATGCTGCCGACCAGACCGACGATGTTCAGGTGCCTGAAAGGCTTGACCTCCTCCTCAGTCCTCATCTTGGTGGAAACAAGCTCGTCCACCAAGCTGGGCCATTCGCCTCTGAATCTGTCGGCACCAGTGAGAGAGCCGTCACCACCGCAGATGACCAGAGCGTCGATACCCTTCTCGATCATGTTGTTCGCAGCTGTCAAGCGGCCTTTACGCTCGTGGAAAGCCATGCAGCGAGCAGTACCAATGAGAGTACCGCCCTCGGACAGCCAACCTCTGACATCCTCCCACTTCATCTCCCTGATCATGTCTCCACCATCCACGAGACCTTGGTAGCCCTCGTAGACGGCAAAGGCAGTGCAGCCAGAGGCAATGGTCTGCCTGACCACAGCTCTGACAGCTCCGTTCATGCCGGGAGCGTCACCACCAGAGGTCATGACGGCGATCTTTTTCTTACCATCAGGCATGGCGGGCGGTGTGAGGCTGATTTCAGCCATGTTGAGCGAGTATGGCGGTGTTGTGGTGTTGATTCGAATTGGAGCTGGAGGTGATCGTCGCCGCTGCTGGAAGTGTGCAGCGCGGGGTGTGAGTTGTTGTGCTGCTCAAGCGTAGAAGCAGCAGTACGCGGGAATATGCAAATGAAGGAAGTTATGGAGAATGGCAACAGTCAATTGGGGCACAAGAAGAGGAACAAATGGTGTTTCGCGGTGCAGTGGACTGCTGCACGAGCCCCCAGTCGTGTCTCAACCATACCTCTGGTGCAGTTTTTCGCCGAAGCTCCCCACCAGACAGACGTCACTCTGAAGCCCGTCTGACTGGGGCACGACGGGCACGTTGTTTCTCCAAACATTCGACGAATGTCGTTGTTCTGATTTATATGGCCATTGAAAGATCTTCACACCACGTGCCGTGACCTGGAATCGATGCAGTGTCATATTTGCAAGCCACAGAAGGCAAGACACACCGCATAACAAGTCTGCTCTGCTGCATCGCGATGACCGGATCTCGGTGCTATTCCAGAAGATCCGCGCTAGCACAAGGTACCAGGCAAAGCGTCATGCCAGCGACGCCACGGCTCACACGGGAAATGGCATCAAGAATATGTCAATCTGGCAGTATGTCGGCCGTCTTAGCTGGCTTGGTGTCAACTGCTTCAACTGACGCCGTATTGTCTTCGTAGACCAAATTGTTCATCGTCCTTTGGTGGCATGGACAGACAAGATTACCGCGCTACGCGATAACGATAACGGCGGGGCACTTTACAGTAGTTGAAGACAAATTGCTCGTAAACAAAAGTTTGCGGTGTAGCCGGTCAGTGGCATGTACAGTCGTTACCTTTCAAAAGTATGAGCAGAGAGTCTCAGCGGCACTTATCCTCCAAACTAAATGAGAGCTATAGATAGAACTGCACTAGGAGTTGAGGATATTCAATATGTCCTCTATCCTCTCTTCAAGAAATAGTTTAAGATTTGAAGCTATGCCTGCTGATACTGACATAACAAGACATGGAGATGTGCGTAGACTTATGAGCTAGAACTGTAATTGAAGACAAATTGCTTGTAAGCAAAAAGTTTGCGGTAAAGCCGGTCAATCGCATGTATAGTTGCTACCCTAAAGTCTGCGAACAGCATCTCAGCGGCAATTCCCATTCGAAACAGACGAGAGCTTACGGCAGGACTAGATCATTATTCAAGAGTGTTTGAAGTGTTCACTAATAGCTCCACGAGAAATGATTCGAGATTTGAACCTATATTGGCGGATATTGGCATAATACGACATTGAGATGTGCGCAGATTCATGAGCTAGAACTGTACTGGGCAACTGGTCGTGGATCGAGTGTGAGACTGCCTTAAAGAGGTCTAATGGCAGTTTTTATAGCTTCGTCATGTAGTCATTACCCCAATCACCTATGTTACCCTCGCAAACCCATCCCAGAAGCCAACCCCAGGTGTTTCCTTACCCACCACCCAAGCCAGCTTCTTCTGCAGCGAGTTCAACCCCAGTCGTCCTTCGCGACCACTAAAACCCACCCAGACTTGCTTCCTCTCGTTCTGGCGCTCGTCTTCAAGCATGAGCAGCGCTTCCTTCTTATCGAGATTCCAGCTCTGCTCAGCTGCTGATTGTAGGCCTGCAGCCAGTGTCGATGCAATGATAGCATCTGTCGATTGTGCCAGATCGTCAATGTTGTCGAATCGTAGCGGCTCTTCGCCTGGAACGGAGAGTATGAAAGTTGAAGCCATGTCTTGACTTTGTGCCGGTGAGCTTTCCACAGTTAATGTGAGTTCGACTGCGTCGCCTGGAGTCTCAAGCTTCACCTTGGCCGTCGAGACAAATGTGGACTTGAAAAGTGACACCAGGTGTGAAGGGTTGGCGATCTGCGTGCTTTCCGGAAGCTGGAAGGCGGCGTGTGAAGTTGTGACAGCGACTGCGGCCGATGACAGGACTGCAGAGATCCTATCCACATAAGAGTTCACCGCCGTAAGCGATGACTTGTGGAGTGAGAAGGAGAGTAGCGGGCTAAGTATTGGCAGTATTGTCTTTTCTTCATTGCGTTCTGCCATTGGCAGCGGCACTTCCGATTTCTTCTCAAGCTTCTCTCGATGCGCCTGGGAGAGAATCAACCTAGCTGCGAGAGCCATGGCTTGTGCGACTGCGTCGTCCGGGTTGTTATTGTCGATTTGAGCACCGGTCTCTTGGTCCAATGGCACGAGATCAAGCAGAATTTCGGTTGAGGAAGATTCATCAGCTTCCACTGCGGGTAGTCTGATTGTCTGGCCTCTCATAGTGACACCCAGAGATGACATCGTTCGACTTTCACGCGTCATCTCCCGGAACAATTCCTCATCAAAGATGCTATCTCTCGCATGCCTGATTCTCGCCTCAAGCGTGGTCTCTGAGTCGTCAGATGTGGACGGCAGATATGACCTGCCAGCAACTTGTCCATTCCGAACGATCGAGACCTTTAGTCCAGTGGGCTTAGATCCAAAGCCTCGTTCCAGCGAGATGCTGCCGTCTGAATTGCTGTTCAACGCCGCTATGTTATAGTTCGAGAACTCTGCAGCACTCTCGCTGAAACCATATCGCACACCAAGCCTCTTAGTCCTCGGTATGCGACAGATACTCCAGCCCTTCCCACTGATTGAGAGCATTTGGTCCCAGAATTGCGTCTCTTTTCGCACATTGTCTTCTAATCTCTTCGCCGCTCCCAGAATATCATCAGCACTCCGTTGCAAGCTTCGCATTTTCACGTTCCTTGCCAGAACCCTGTCCTGAGCCTGCTTCGCCTCGTCCACAGGCATTTGCGACCAGACATCCGTGCCGAGAGCCTTGGGAGGTATACTGTCTTTGAGAGCTTGTGACATAGTGTGCTGCGCCTGCGGTGCATGTTCCGTTTCCAGCAGAGAGATAAAGTCCAGAGCCATCATGATCTCGTTATGCGCAATCCCAACCTGCTGCATCATCTCAAACTTGGCTCGTTGCAGCTCTTCGCGCGACACAGGTTGTCCATTCTTGACCGCGTCATTGCGATCTCCTTCACCATCCTCGTCCTCGGAAGTCTCCTGGTCGGGCGACAGCGCTCCATCCGCAGCAATTTCTTCTTGGAGTGAAGATTCGGTGATGTTGCGAAACAACTGGCCGCGTTCAACTTGCACGCGCGCAAGGACGTCGATGATATTGGGCGGCTCGGGTTTGTCCAGCGGCCATGGCTGGAAGGAAAGTGGCGACATTGTCGTGTAGCACCGGCACACCCTGTCAGTAGGGTTGTAGATCCATCAGTTGTTACTGATAACGCGATTGTTGTGGTCAACGCTGGCAAGTGTACAGACTTCTGGACTGGTTCGAAGCGCATCCCTGCGGCTGGTGTCAATGGACGCTTGAAGACGTCGGCGAACGCCGCAGCAGCAATCACATGCTGCTTGCTGCCACGATTAGGTAAGTCGTCGCCAGGTACTACTCTTCTCTTCCAATAGCAACATTGCTCTGGTGGTGCAGCTGACTGCTTCAACAACGACCGTGGCACGCTTTCTCGAAATTTTGCCAAAATGACTACCAGATACCGTGTCGAGTGTAAGCTCCAAGGACACCTCTCAATGGCTGAGCACAAGTGCTGACGAACAGACAGATGCATTGAAGGTGACAGATGTTGATATAAAGCGAGGATGAAGTACTGTCACTAACATGCTGCTTAGACGCACCGTCGAGATCAGCTTGTATGTTCCTGTCAATGTTGAAGCAAAGATTTGTATCCTCACAACAATGCCATAGATCGAATGGGTGAAGGGCCTACTTGCTGTGCCATTCGTCCTCCTCTCGCAGCCCACAGCTGTACATGAATCCTCTCGCCCTGATGTGGCGGCTATGGCGGTTAACGCCCATGGTCGCTACTCCCAGATCATGAAAGATGTCGAGGAATTGATCCACGACCACATCGCCCACCAGCGGTCTGGTACAGGCCACGCCTCAAAGCTCAAATTGCTCGTACCATCCGTTGGAACATTCTTCACGCCACTACCATTACAAGATGCCTTTAACTACCAAGACTCAAAGCGCTGCATAAGCTCGCGCCGCTTCGTACCGCCTAGTTTCAACGACATCCGCCTTGTGCTAAACACTGCTCAGGCCATGTCGATCGTGCGAAACAGTAGTCTAGACCTCGTCACGTTCGACGGAGATGTCACGTTATACGACGACGGTGAATCTCTTACTCCAGACAACCCCGTCATTCCTCGCATTCTCGACCTTATGCGCAACGGCACACGAATTGGAATTGTCACAGCTGCGGGCTACCTTGAGGCTCACAAGTACTACGAGCGACTATACGGACTGCTCGATGCGGTCGCTGCCAGCGATCTCGCCGAGTCAGCCAGAAACAGACTCGTAGTTATGGGCGGCGAAGCTAACTTCCTGTTCACGTACACTCCTGATGTCGACTGCAAGCTCGAATCCGTGCCCAAAGCCGACTGGATGCTGCCCGAGATGCAGAGCTGGACAGAGGAGAATGTTAAAGATCTTCTTGATGTTGCTGAGAGTGCATTGAAGGATTGCGTGCACACGATGCAGCTGCCTGTATCTGTGCTGCGCAAGGAGCGAGCCGTGGGAATCTACCCTAGCAAAGGCATAAAGCTTGCGCGCGAGCAGCTGGAAGAAACTGTGCTGGTCACCCAAAGAATCCTAGTAAGCCCGTCATGTCACGAAGTCATGTCCCTCGTTTCTCTAACCATCTCCTAGGAACTCTCCGAAGCCGGCCAGCGCATTCCCTTCTGCGCCTTCAACGGTAAGCCCTCCGCCCCAAGACTCTTACGGTCCCTCACTAATCCCATCCAGGCGGCAACGACATCTTCGTCGACATCGGCGACAAATCATGGGGTGTAATGGCATGTCAGCAATACTTCGGCGGCATCGAAGGCGGCAGATCTCTTCACGTCGGCGATCAATTCTTGAGCGCAGGAGCGAACGATTTCAAAGCCCGTTTAGCCAGTACGACAGCCTGGATTGCGAACCCGACGGAGACGGTGCATCTACTCGACGAGATTACGACCATGGTAAAGGAGAAGTGAACAGCGTATATACTTGTGGAAATGACTAACGACCTGTGTCATACGAAAATTGAAGCAACGTCAATTTGCTGGACGGTTCAGCCCACGTTCTACTAGCGATATTTCTTCACCATGCAAAGGGACTCGAAAGGGACAAGTACAATCCATGCCACTTATTTCAGCTGTCAAGGGAGAAATCAGACACCCTTTCAAATGCATATATCGCCGAAGTCCTCCACCCTCGTGGTGCGTGGCATTGGAATCATGATCATAACTCATCACATCCCGCGAAGAAAGTTAAAGAATAGAAAGTGTGGATGTGATCTTACTGCCCACCTTCCTGCTTGATGTCTTGCCACCTCTTTCTCAACACGCCTTATCTACCTTCCTTTGCAAGCTGCTCGCTGTATGGGCTGAAAGGTGGCTTTGCCGCGCTCGCCTTCGCCTGGTCGAATACCCACGCGCCGTTGGTTTGGTCGAGCTCCAAGCTGCCGTATGGAACTTCCTTGATCAATTTCTCGAACACAGGCACGGACTTGGCCTGTGTGAAGAAGCGACGATCCCAGGTGGTGTTCTCGGCGGCTTCCTTCTTGCGCAGTGCACGCTGGGATTCCTCAATGACGCTCTTCTCAGCCGAGGTGGTGTTCATGTCTCCCTTCTGAATGGCAGCAGCCACCTTACGCCAGGCACGGCGCGACTCGAGTGGGTCTTGCTGGTCTTCAGGTGCGACTTGTAGCACAGACTTGGGCTCTGCCTTGGCATTGTATGTGTCCACGACTTCCTTCTTTGCGTTCTTGATGACGAATTTGTCGGTCCAGGAGCCCTCAGCGGTGTAGAGGACATCATGCTTGCTCTTTTCCTTGCCGTGAGGGAAGACCACGGCAGAAAGGGAGTTCTTGGAGCCAGAGACCCAGCCCTTGCCGCTGTAGTCGATGCGGCTGGTGTAGCCTGACGAGCTGACAATGTAGGTGCTCTTGTTCAGCTCAACGTACGGGCTTCCAGTGATCAGACCCTCAATGTGCAAGCTGGGCAAAGTGATGAGGTAGTCCTCGTCATATGCGTCCAAGTGCAGCACAGCGTGGCCAACCTGGCGAACGTTGATTGTGCGCGAGAAAGATGCCTTCTGAGCGTTGTATCCCTGCAGGCGCACGCCGTGCTTCTCGTTCCAGATGCTGTATGCTGTGACAGGAGGGTGGTGCGAGACCTGCTCGCTGACAAGCTGAGTGACTCCGACATCATCCTCCCAGCGGCCGAGGAAGAGCTCTCCAAGGAATGGGTTCAGAGGCTTCTTCTCGCTGCCCAATTTCTCGTTTCGTGAGGCGTACTGCTGCTTCAGGGTGCTGAGGAACCACTTGAGGACAAGCATGGCGCGCTTCTGAGGGTCGGGCTCGGCGGCGGGTGCGACGAGGAGACGGGGCATCTCAGCCCAGTAGGCACTGAATTCGGTAAGAGAGGTTGTTGAGAGGATGAAAGCCGGCGCGGTCATGGAGGAGAGGTCGCCATTGAAGGATGCAATCGACTGAGAACATTATCAGTGCCATGCTCACAGATCGAAAGGGGTATGAGCTATGTATTCACCCTCAAGAAGGACGACCACGAGCCCTTGGCCTGCGGCGGCACTGCTGCTCCTTCTTCGGCCATGGCTGGGAAAAGTAGTGGCGTGAAAGGGAGAAGAGGTGTGCGAGATTGGTGCGCAGGAGGACAGGTATCTATCGGTGAGGGAAGAGAAGAGAGATTGTCGGAGTGTAGGATGTCTGTGCGGCAGATTGGAAGTGATGTCGATGTAGATTCCCTGGGAGAGGAACAAGGGAAGTGGCGCATCCAACAACAAGATCGACCCCGCCGAGCGCAACGTCACAGGAACCGGAGGTGGCTTAGACTTCACAACCATGACAACGACACGCGCACATCTTCTTAAACGCTACATGCATTCATAACCAATCGTACGTGAGACTCGAGAGGCCTCGCTTGAGACGGTGTATTCCGCCCACAAGTGAGCATATACACACATGCTTGCTCGTGGCACCGTCTTGAGCAAAGGCTATTAGTAGAATGGCCATGGCACCAGCAATAACCCCATCAAAGCTTCAGTTGCTGCCGGCAGAACTACTTATCAAGACTGCCACGTTCCTGGACACGAGTGAGGATCTGCAAAGCCTGCGACTGGTAGATAGGGCGTTCAGTAACGCCGGCACTACTGTCCTTCGAGAACGCTTCTTCAGACTCCACGTAGTACCGACAAGGACATCAGTGTCTCGCTTCTTAAACCTCACCAGCAATGCATTGATCGCATCTCACATCACAGAGCTCGTGATACTATACAGGCCTCCGTATGCTAGCTCTGCTGTTCCATCGGATATGGTGGCTGCCTCGAAAGATTACAACTTGCCATGGCCGATGTGCAAGGAGATCCTGTCGGAGTTCAATTCCAACTGCTTCAAACCGGTAATCGTTGACGACGCTGGCGCGCTTCCACAGGAAACAAACGTTGTTGAAATCGGAGCATATGAGCAGATACTGCAGGAAGGCATAGAGCAACTCAGTGCTCTGCGCTCCGTAGTCCTCCGATCGGGAATGAACGTGCCTGTGGAGATATCTTCGTCATTGAACCTGCCTGAGTACCTGCGATATGTTGATGCCAGTACTGGCGTGTTCGATGCGAAACGATACCCCAAAATCGCCGATATCACGAGATATATCATCCTCCGCTGCCTGTTCATGACTCGTCTCGGCAAGGGACTCCCGAAAGATATCTTAGGCGCATTTCGAGGGTGGCAGTCTGATGTTGATGGCCGGAATCGCAGTTTGTCCTTCGTTATCTCGACTCGTGGAAGCATCACTCAGCTAAGGGAACAACGATTGAGAGTGGTCCAGGACAGTCTTGCCAAAATAACAAGGATATCGCTATCACTGCATGGTCAGGACTTGTCGCCAAAGCAAACCAGGCGCCTTGAAACCGATGGCGGTGCAACCGATCTGCACCATGGCGGCATACCGTATGTACATTACGACAAAGTCGCAGGACCGTACTGGTGTGAAATTCTCCAAGCAGCCAGCAACCTCAAGTCTCTCGAGATCGTCGACCTATCTTCTGCGTCAGTCGGAATTAGCAGCTTGCTGAATCGTGTATTCAAATTCTGCACATGGCCCCATCTCACCGAGCTTTCCATTGTTCGAACAAGCAACATCAAGCTGCTTCCGCTAGAGTCTTGGAACTCAGACTATTCGATGGGCTGGTACCTCTTCCTCCAGAAGGATCTTGACGAATTCCTTTTGCGCCACAAAACTACTTTAGAGCGCTTGAAGCTGCAGAACATTCTCGGCATAGAAGAGTCTGTGACACCTCCGGATTACTCCTTACAGTACCTCGGACCTGAATTCCCTGATGATCCCACACCATCTTTGCCGGCTCTGAGAAACAGTCTTGCACTGTGGAAGCGGGGACTCAGCAAGCTCAAGAAAATTGGAGTGCTCGTGACAGCGAAGGCCAGCTATCCTTACGATTCTATCTCGCCTTTGAATGCATGGCTACCGAAGAGCGACATAGAAGCTCTTGCGACCACTCTGGGCGTTGAAGCGATAATGACTGATTCCGTTGAGGGCCAATCGAAATTTAGTCAGGTTACCTTCGATCTTGCAAGTCCAACGGGACACACTAGGGGGACTCCTACTGATTCTTGAGCGCGCAAACAATAGATCTGCTACATACACGGACTATGTAACACCAAGCGAATATCTCAGTCTCGAGGCACTGTCACATCTTCTGCAACCGTACCAACGCCATAGAAAGCAGGAAAAGCAGTAAAATAAACCAAACATCTCCTCAGCGTCCGAGAATATTGTTGCGACGTCTTCCAAGCCAAACATTCTGACACAAGAGAATCGTGTCTGCAATCACCTATAGCTCGCAGCCACCCCCTGATCCTGAGGATTGACAGGGCCGGCTTTCAGCTGATCCGCCAGAACCTTCTTCGCAACTTGGACGCAGTCCGCGTCTTCTGCGACCACTCCCTGTGCTTCAATACGTAGGAAGATTTCTGCGCGCTGAATCTTCGTGGGCTTGGAAAGCTTGTCGACCTGTTTGACGATTGCGCCGAAAGTCACGCCCTTGCCGCATTTGAGCTTGCAAGATTCATCCTTGCGTATGAGCGGATTTCCAGCGGATCTCACCACCTCGATGGAGACTTTCGTGACCGGTGGCTGGGTGAGGAGGGTATCTGGGACACAGCTGATGAGCTTCTCCCACGGCACGTTGCGGGTTGTGCAGCTGGTCCTGATGTTTTTCCTAACCTCAATGAGAGGGTGGACTTTGACGACGGGCAGTCTGCGTTCGCCGGCTTCCTGGAATAGGACCGGCTGGTAACGGGTTCGTCGTCGTAGAGGAGGTACTGCTGTTCGTTGACGCCTTCTCTATACTCCAGGAATGACGTGAAAGCGCCCTCTGGCTCCAGCCACAGGGTACGTCGGCATGCTTTGCTCCCCATGATGACGCCTCTGCAGTACTTTGAGACGGTGAGGGCGCGGGTGAGATCGTGCATGTTGAGGTGGATCAAGCACATCTCTAGCAGCTCGGCCTAGTGATTGTTAGCAACGGGACGTAGCTCGGAGCAAGGCTTCTGAACTTGCGGTATTGAAGACTCTCTGTGCTGCGCTTGCGTCTACAGTCACCTCTGTCGAATGGTCCTGGACGACATCCAGCTCGTCTTCCTCGTGTGATGGGAGGTTGCGCATCGTGTTGCTAAGCACATTTTTTCTGTTAGCTGAGTGAGTTTGACCCATGCTTTCGCGGTCTGTGTCGTTGTGTGTCGTGTTAGTGTAAGAGTGGGAGAGAATGTGAGAAGATATAGTCTGATCTCTTCACAAACAGGTCAGGCGATAGCTACCGTAGCTATATGTAAACGGTGAAGGGGACAAACAAGTGGAGAGTTGGTTTGCAAACGCTTTCCGGTCCCCTGCATATACGTCCTTTGATTGACTAGTTCCCCGCCTACAATTACTTGTTGCCTGTTCTTGTAAAGATATGTGCTTGGCAGCATGAACTTCATGGATGAGTACTTGTAGAGTATTTGATCACTCATTCGAAGGGTATTGGACCGCTCTTGGATTGTACCACTACGGGTCGAAATCCTGAATGATCGGGTGCTCGTCGATCTCTGACCTTACAATAAGGCACTCAGTGTGTTTGGACTGACGTATGCAAGCGCATATGCGCTCATGGTGCCACTGTGATCCTATTCATATAGTACCGGCTACCGTGCAGACCAATATTTTCCCACCGGCGTCATTCTAAAGCACGCCGATCCCGCAAGGCAAGCTCAAATCATGATCTTAGTCACTTGAGGACATTGTAATCCTTCCAGTGATTCAACCATGCTTTCGTACTTGGTTCGTCACCGTACTCTTCCAATAGCTTTTTCTTCTGTACCATACGCACCTCATACTCGCCGTCAAAGGAAGACGTGCGCTCAGGCTTGAGGTAGATGAATGGGTCGGTCGAGGCTAAGTGATGGCTCCACCAGCGCACGTCGAGCGGACCGTTCAGTTCTCCCAGAATTTTCGCGTACAATGCACGATTTGATCGTGCAGAAGCATACTGGACAATCTCGGAGATCATATCATGGCGGCTCTTTCGCATCATCTTGAGGCTCTCGATGATATGACCGAAGGTTACGCCGTGCCATTTCTCGATCGTGATCTCGAAACCGCGATAGAAGACCTTGACTTTGCGGAGCGACGGCTCGAAGAGAGCGGCATGAGGTGGTGCTGTTTTCATCGCTTCGGGTGATATCATATGAGACGCGCCGTGTTTGAGGGACGCATCGGCGTATTAGGTAGCTCCATCAGCGAGCGGCACCAGTTTCTGATGCGATGCGACAACGACCGCTTCGTACGGAATATCTTCATCGATGTACGGGGGGTAGAAAGACCAAACGTTTGCTGGTCGCTGGACATTTAGGCGCACGATCTCGAGGAGTTCCGTAACCAGTGTTGGCTCGAGCAACAGGAGTTTGCGCCGAAGGATAACGGATCCTTGGATAACGTCGCGGCAACGTTTAGAGATCGAGAGGGCGCAACCTAGAGACATAATCGGAAGTTGCATGAAGATGTGTTCGAGGAGCTCAGGCTGCTGGAATTAGGAATCATGTACAATGAATCGTGACTTGACATAGCGGCACAACTTACAGTATTGAAGACAGCTGTACAGCGCTTGGCTTGAGATCGAGATCCTTGACAGTGGAAGGCTCCTGACGTCGAGTCTTGTTGTGTTTCTTTGCGTGATGTTTCTTCTTGTTGTGCTTCATCTTGGCGTAACCGTTGTGGTATGCTTTGTCGTGTATGTCAGTGGAGGTGGATGGAGAGGTTGCGTTATCTGGATGCGGCAAAGACTTCACACGGCTAAGGACGGTCTCCCGTTTCACATGCTCTAGGCAACGATCACGCAATCTATTGGAGGGAGCAGCCTAGTGAATCGTGTGAGTCTTTAACATCTGACAAGATCGTGATTGAGCAGAATAACATGAACGAGTTGAGCTGAGATCGAACCGGTAGGTGAATAAACTCTAGGAAGCCATACTAATCGACTTTACCTCATTTGGAATTCTTTCACTGCCTCTTTGATGCTTGGAATTCTCAAGGGCTGTGGGAAAGTCCGAACATCAAAGGATGTAGTCCGAACCGCAGTCAGTGGCCTCGACAGTTGTGCATCATTAATTTTAAGACTTGCCATACCTCGCATCCGCATGTCGGCTACCCTTCTTCATACCGGCTCGTGACAAGTGAATAGTCAAACGCCCCTCAGTGAACAGCAGCAAATACCTGCGCCCTTTTTTCGATTAAGTTAACTTCTTTCACCGCATCAAGGTCAGGCTGTCGACAATCGCCGGGGACTCTTTGCGCTGTCTGCTGAGCTCTTCGCGAATTGCACCAAAAGTAACACCCCCCGAACGCTCTATCGATACGATTTTGTGGTTGTAGAAGAAACGAACTTCCGGAGACGGTGGCTGGAATGTGAAGGCAGATGCTGGCGCGTTGTCGAGTGAGTTACAGAGGATTTCGTGGTCCGCGCTGTAGGGGAGGTAGTATCTTCTTTTGATACCCGGGGAGGAGGGAAACGAGTCGTAGATAAAGAGTGGAACAGGTTTCAACAAAGGGTGCGCTTTGACATCGAGCCACTGAATTGGTTCCTGGTGTCCACATGCGGGAGAGTCGGCGCAATTGCACTCCCTTCCTTCGCATGTCTGAATGAAATCTGCAGCTGGCGCGGGCTCGAAGAAGAGGGTGCGTCGCATGTCTGCGGAACCAAGAATGACGTTCTGGCAGTACTTCGACACCGATAGACCGCGTGCTAGGAAGTCCATCGGAAGTTGCTTGAGAATCTGCTCGAGGAGCTCAGGCTGTCAAAGTCAGTGGTCGGAACCGGTGGCTTGAGATGACATGACAACTTACAGTGTTGAAGACAGCTTGCGCAGCCTTGGAACAGTGGTGCGACTCGGCAGCGGCGATTACATAGTCTTGCTGTGTGCTGTGCTTAGTGCTGGTCTGTTGTTCCTTGTTGAGATTCATCTTGTTGTCCATTGTCGTGGTATGGTTTGTGTCGGTGTGTGTAGGTCGAGGAAGTGGTGTCAATCTTTAGCTTGGGGCGAGGGGATCTGCTTTGATATCTGGGTTGATGTCACATGCTCTAGGCACCGGGTCACGCTAATGCAGCAAGGAGCGCACCAAAAGTCATGTGATTCCCCACCATTTGACTAGAACTGAAGTGAGGAACACTCAGTGAGCCGGTGGAGACCAAATACGTCAATTAACGCTGATAAGGCAGTATGATCAACAAGCTTTACCGGTATTATCACTACTATTGCAGTTGACTCAACACACAGTGATATTCTGCTGCATATACAGAAGTAGGTTGGGAAACACGTGTGCAGCCGAAGCTCATGCTTCACTTCTCCCTGTGAATCCCATCCCAAATTTGTCCCTCAACATCCGTAGAACAAGAATGCCCTGGACGGTTTGTACCTCACCAGCCTGTAAATAGCGGGTGATTGCGGGCCATCCAAACATCACGATCATTATCCGTGATGGTATCTTCGGCCTCGAAGTAGACGTATTGCTCCTCACAGGCACGAAGACAGCCGCTCCAACCCTCGCGAAACGGGCCTTCCAACAGTGTGACAGCATTCGCATGGGCTGCACGGGTAGAGAGCGTGGAGGGCAGCTCGGCTGTCTCATTGATAATTTTCCAGCAATCCTTGCGCCGTCGATCAAGGTGGTCAAGGATGGCACCGAAAGTCACACCTTCGGCCCTCTCTACCAAGAAACAGTGGCCGTGGCAAACGACGAACGAAACTCGCTTAGAGGGTGGCTGAAAAAGTAGCGCGGATCGGGTTGCTTTCTCCATTGTTTTGGGCTCCAGTGCGTGTGTGAAGCGATAATTGGAACTTCGGCGGAAGCGGTAGGTGGCGTTGTGGGCGATCTTTATTAGCATGGGATGCGCTTTTGCGATGATCCGACTAGTCTCGCTTGGCTCCCCGACGATGTATCGGTGCACTCCACCAGATAGGCCTGCAGGAAGCGTAGATAGCCGTTTTACGTCAAGATGCTCCGTAGCTGGCGCGGGCTCGAGGAACAGAGTGCGTCGGAGCTCTTTGGACCTTAGGACGACGTTCCGAGAGTACTTTGAGACCGAGAGGGCGCAGCCGAGAGACTTGACCGAGCAGTGCAAGAATATCAGCTCGAGGAGTTCAGGCTGCGATAGTCAGCGGCTTGGTACATAGAACGACATATCGGTGAACTCACGGTGTCGAAGACTGCGCGCGCAGCGCGTGTTGTTGGTTGCGATTTCATGGCAGAGCCTGATTTTGTAGCGCCTCGACGCTTCCTCTGTGCTCTTCTGCTGGCGGACGAAGGCATTTTGTCTTCCTTTGTGATGCCGTGTGATCGGAGGTGGGGTTTGAGCTAAGAGCCAGGGAAGATAAAGCACGAAAGTGCACTGGTGCTTCTAGTCAAGGAATGGAACAGTTCAACTGATGAAATGAATGAAAGCATACATGTAGCGGCTCACCGTGTGGACCCCGCTCATGTGGCAAAAGTGAAGTGAGAACAGCTCCCCGGTGATTTGAGTTGAGACCAGATCGATTCGCGGACCCGCGCACGCTGCCGACTGGGTAGTAACATCAATCATCATGAATTCTACGCCTACCGAAAGTCGCAATGGACTATTTGACAATCCCCCGATCAAGTTGAGCAAGCAATCCCAAAACATTAGCACCCCTACCCTCGTCGTCATCGTCATTTCCTCGCCCGCGGCTCGTACTACGACCCGCACGCTTGATACCGCTTGGATAGCGACGCTGCTTGTCTTCCTCCCGCTTCAATCGTGCTTCTTCTTCCTCCTGCTCCTCCTCAACAACTTTCATGGCTCGCTCATATGCAAGCATGGCGGCCTCGTCTTCAGGGCGCATGTGTTCTGGTTGAATAGTGTAATCGTGGTCGTCTTCCTCTTCGTCAGAGACGTAGGGCGAGTCGAGTGCGCCCATTGTGGGTGATTTGAGGATACGTTCTTCTGTCATGGTCTCGTCTTCGTCGCTGTCGTCTTCTGAAGGGTGGGAGGCTGCGCTGGCGACTCTGCTCAGGTTGCTACCTTGTGCGCTTGAGCTACCTCCACTGCCACGATGAGCGCGGTAGCCGATCGCCTCGGCCACTCGTCTGGCTTCAGCGTCCGGATCGTTGTCGCCCTGTAGTTTTCCAAGGACTCCAAGATCGCTGCCCATGATGCTCATGCGGTTCCGCTCGTCAAGAAGGTGGCCGCCGCGGCCCCTAGGCGCGTCTTCAGACTTGTCGAGAATGTCTCTGTAGCTTCGTCTAGTCGGGTCTTGCAAACGCTTTCGTTTCTTGCTCTCCCGCTTGCTGCTAGGACGGACAACAATGACCGGCACAGGTGAGTATTGTAGGCAGTACTTACTGACGGAGCCAGAGCTGAGCAACCCCTGATAGCCAGTGAGGCTCCGTCCTTTGGTACCTACAATGAGCATCGCAGGCTCGTAGAGCTTAATCATTTTCTGGAAAGCTTCTTGGACTTTGCCGATGGCAAACTCCAGCACCAAACTGATCGCGCGATCTTCTGTGTTCTTCTTCTCGATTGTTTCCATGAACCTCTCGGCTTCCTTCCTGTAGCCTTTCTCGCCCTGTCCGCCACTCCACTTTCTCGCTTCGTGACTGTCTTTCTCCACAACTCTCAAGCAGACAATCTCGTCACCGTCATCCACGAGCTCGTCGACCAGCCACTCCAATGCTGTGTCAGAGTATTCATTCGCGTCTGTGCCTACAAGGAAAGTCCGCGACCGCTTCGTGTACTCATAATCGCGATGCTTGCGCCCAAGCGTAAGACTAAACTCGCTCGCCGCCTTATTCTTGAACGTGTCAAAGCTAACACTGGGTCTGAACTGTGCAGGCGGCGGCGGTGAGCTCAGCCGTCTCGTGCTTGCGACCGACGCCTTGCCGCTGGTCGCTGGACGTGCTGAGCTCGATCGTGAGCTTCCGATCTTATCTTTCGAGCCATTAGGCACAAATTGCACGCTTGGTCGGCGGCCGGCTTCATCGCTTCCAGCTGTGTTCAGAGTCGGACGCCGCCATGCTGGAATGAAGCTGGGTTTGCTGCCGTCAAGGGTGAAGCTAGGGACGGCGGAGCGATCGGGCAGGGTGGTGCTTGTTGTGCGCGGGGAGTTGGCGGCGGAGCCCGCGAGCGGCGTTGAGAAGGGCGAAGGCGACGAGGCCATGCCGGGAGGATTATGATTTGGTGTCTGTGGTGCGACTGTGGTGCGACAGATGTTGGTTGTCGCTGCACCGCTGGGTGTGTCTGAGGTCGGCTAATGCGGTGTTTGCTGGTAGGCTAAGAAACCCCACCTTTGGAGGTCGATGTGGAGGGCTGTCCGACCGTTGCTCTGGAGCGGGAGAGCAAGTCCACTCGATCTTTGATATACTGTGACTGGACACGAAAGATACAAGTAATTATATGAACACTGAAGCAGCAGGTAGTTGTGCGGTGTAGAGTATGACCTTATGCGCAACCAAAGCGATCTAGTCTAGCTGATTGTGGGCGGAAGTGGAGGTGGAGCACCGCGAACGAGCACTGGGCACCCGGTTCTTCACGAAGTCACATCCAATGCCAAGGCGACGTGCAGTGAACTAGTAGTGGAAATGTAACTTTTGCATGTGGTATTTCAAGAAACGCTCTAATGTCTATCCCTACATAACACAGGCGTGTACGCTTGCTTGAAAACGTGAAATCCCGCCGATCTCTTTGATCTAAGCAAGAGTCTTGAGGTCGCCATCCTTGGCCTTGCCGGCCTCGACGAGCCTCTTCCTCTCGTCCTGGAAGACCTGCTTGATGGCGGTCTTGTCCTTGCCGGAGAGGGCGGTGGCGAGAGTGGCGAGCTCCTCAACCTCGAGCTTGAGGATGATGGAGTCGACGTCGTTGAGGGCACCGTCGATCTGAGAAGCGGGAGCCTCGCCATCGACGAAGTAGTTGGCGTCCTTGACGGCACCACGGATGGTACGCTTGTTCTTCTTCGCGGCGTTCTTTGCGGCCTCCTTGGCCTTCTTGCCGTCCTCACGGGCAGCCTTCTCAGCAGCCTCCTTCTCCTTGGCGGCCTTCTCAGCGTCCTCTTTAGCCTTGATCTTGGCCTCCTTAGCGGCCTTCTCGGCAGCCTCCTTCTCGGCCTTCTTCTTGTTCTTCTCCTTGTTGCCCTCTTGCCTGAACTTCTTGGGGCGCTCGTCGAGAGACAAGCACTCGTCGATCATGGCACGGAGACGCTGGTTGTCCTCAACCTTGCGCTTTTTACGCATGTTGTTGTTCTTGCGCTCAGTGTGTCTCTTCTGGTCACGGCTCTCGCCATCGTCGGGCACATCCTCATCGAGGTACTCGAATGACCTCCATGAGTCCAGGGAGTACCAGAAGTTGTAGAAAGTCTCGACCTCCTCCTTGGTGCTGTTCTCGTCACCAAGCTGGGGCACGGGCTGCTGCTTGGAGAAACGGCCCTCGGCCGCAAAGACGGGAGCCCAGAGCTTGTAGAAGTTGCCGGGCTTCTTCTGCACATCCTTCTTGCTGGGAGGGTCGACCTCAGCGGCCTCGTCAACACTGTCGTATTGCCTGCGCTTGACGGGGTCCTGGAGGATGTCGGTAGCGCGCTGGATGCACTTGAAGAAGTTGTCGTTCTCGCTGAGACCCTGGGCGGCTCTCTTGTCGGGGTGGTGCTTGAGGACCTTTTTCCTGTGTGCCTTCTTGATCTGGTCCTCGGTCGCGCGCCACCTGTACTTGCTCAGGCCGAGAATGGCGTAGTGGTCCTGGGTCTTCCAGTCCTTGCCCTCGCGCTGGAGCATCATGGGGTCCTCGGCTTCGCTGATCTCGCCGTCATCCTCGGCCTCGACCTTCTTGGCGGTGGTGGCGGCCTGGATGCGCTCATCCTCGGAGAAGGTGCGCTGGTGTCTCTTTCTGCGGGCGTGGGCGAGGAAGTGAGGGCCAACGGGCTCGATGGCACGGTTCTGGGCGGCGGAGACGCCAGAGACGGACTTGAAGTCCTTCTCGGCAGTCCAGCCGCTGGGGAGCGACGGAAGCGTCGCAGAGATCTGGATGGGAGCCATTGTAATGTGTGTAGCGATACAATAGAGGACAAGCGGACGACGCTCGAGGGTGTCGCTATTATTTTACGTCCCCAAGAATTTCAAGTCGCTGGCCCGTGCTGAACTCTAAACCCTCGCTCGGATGGGCCTATTGCATGTGCTGACCACTTGCCTCGTCCAGGCTATGGAACTTCGATAGCAGTAATAGAACAGACACAGGACTCATCTCACACAGAATGGCTTCCAAAATCATGCCCACACCTGAGGCCCTCAGCAGAGGCACAATCCTCAACACATACCGCCAGCTCCTCCGCGCAACCTACATCGCCTTCAAGGGTACAGCGACCAAGCCCTTCAATCGCAAGTCTTTCAACAGCACTAACATCAATACACAGGCGACGCCAGGACTCTCGCCGCTTCCCGTAAATTCGCACGCGACTCATATGACCTTTCACGGAATCTGGAACCCGGCTCACAAGAGGCCGATGATGCTTTCAAGCACGTTCAATCCGTCACCAAGATCCTGAGGGAGAACGTGGTGCAAGGAACACACAAGGGCGGCGAAGACGAGCAGCACTACAAGCTGAACATCCACGAGCACACTGAGCGGGGAGACAATGCGACGGCGAAGAAGATGCAGGGCAGTGTGAAGAGCTTCAAGGAGATCAAGGACTCGATGTTCTGATCGAGAAAAATGGCTTGGAGAAGGTGAATGGCTTGACAGAGGGGTTCCGGACCTTATCTGGACAAGACGGATGTAATATACCCACGGGTGCCAGAAGCAAAGTCTCGCTTGGGAGGAAGAGACGGTTTGCCACTGAGACAGCTACGGCTACAGCTGCTAGGTGGGAACTTCTGGCCTACCGCTGCGAGCTCGGGACATTGAGGCGAAACTTGTACCATACGATTGACTACTTGTAAACATATAGGAAGAAAGACATGTAAAACCAGACAAAGAGATGGACGAATTCACGCCAAAAGCGCCTGTTCCTGAGATGACAGCCAGTATCATCTGCACACCCTCTCCCTCTTCCGGACTCAGTCTCTGATTCATACCTTCGCCACTCACCACTTCTTATAGCCACTTGGACACGGCGGCGGAGTGAAAGTCGGCGTCGGGGAGCCGGGGCATTCGGTGTAGCAGCCACCGTACCACTGGCCGCACGCATTGACGTAGTCCACGCACTTTTCCGAGCAAGATGTTGTGCAGGTCGTGCTGGTGGTCGATGAAGTGGTCGGCGTGGTGTAGGTGGTAGAGGTGCTGCTGGACGATGTCGTGGTGGTTGGGCCGGTTGGTCCACCGATGATGCTTGACGTGGTTGTGGTGCTTGATGTGGTGGAGCTTGAAGATGTGGAGGTTGAGGAAGTAGAGCTCGACGTGGTGGTGCTGTACGGAGGAGGTGAGTCTGAAGTGGTAGTGCTGTATGGAGGAGGTCCGTCAGGAGTGGTGGTGGTGCTATACGGAGGAGGTGAGTCTGGCGTCGTGGTGCTTGACGAGCTGGTGCTTGAAGAGCTGGAACTCGTCGTGCTGGTGCTTGACGTTGTCGTTGGCCCAGTCGGATTCCAGATCGTGCTTGGCGTCGTGGTGGTGCCTGGGTAGCTCGTTGGTGGTCCGTCTGACGAACTCGACGATGTGCTCGTGGTACTCGTAGTCCTAGACCTGGTTCTAGACCGAGTCCAGGAGCGAGTCCTACTCCTTGTGGTTGTCCCGCTGGTCGACGAAGAAGAGGAAGATGTTGTTGATGGCCCAGTCGGATTCCAGAGAGTGCTCGAGGTGGTGGTGCTTGTGCTAATGCATTGAGTCTGCGATGGGCAAGTGGAGGGATAATAAGTCGACGTGACGGTGACAGAACAGCCAGAGGTGGGAGGGGTAGGGGACACTGGCGAGACTGGGAAGCTGGATGTGCATCCCGGATCGGTGTAGGTCGGGGTGGTGTCCTCACAGGCAGGGTAGCAGCCGCCGTATGTTACACCACAAGTGTTGACATAGCTTTGGCACGCTGAGATCGTACAAGAAGACGTGGTGGTACTATATGTGGTTGTGCTCGGTGATGTGGTGCTGGAGGAGCTAGTGCTCGAAGAGGTGGTGCTGGAAGAGCTGGTGCTGGAAGAGCTGGTGCTGGAAGAGCTGGTGCTGGAAGAACTGGTGCTCGACGAGCTGCTGGTTGACGAAGTCGTTGGGTACCCGTACGCTGGAGGGCCGGTGGTGAGTGGGTTGGCCAAGGCGATGGACGCCAAAGTCACAATTGCAAGCTTGAACGATTGGAACATTGTAATGTTTCTTGGTAGAGGTCGGGTTGTTCAATTGTCTCGAGAGAAGATGATGGTACTCCAGCTGACATTGCGGGTTCCAGGAGCACTTTTATATTCGACTGCGGTTTTCCAACCCTTTTTCCAAGCATACGAGGCCGAGCGATGAGCCTCCACAAGAAATCAGTGATGTTACCCGGCTCATCCGATGTCAATGCAACTGCGATGCGTCCAGCGTCGTGCTCGTACGATGTAAGTTGACGCCTCTCTCATTAAACTTATGCGTGTCTGAGCGCCTGTCAAGCAGGACGGAGTATGCGGGAGGGATCTTCGACAATTCATTGCTTACACCAATTTTGAGCAGTCAGATTTAGGCGTCGTGCGGTGTCTCACCCCATCGACACCGTCCATTCGCAGTGCCATGCAGTGGGCTTGATGGCGACCACGATAATCGTTGGCTTAAGCCGGTGGTGCGTTGAGAAGCCATTGTGTGATGTCTGCCTAGTTATGGAATCGTCGAGTGCATGCTGACACAAGCGCCACAGCTGAGTGAGTGGCGCTTTTTGCTGTGTGCTGCAACATTGGGATGCACTGGACCTGATAAAATGGAGTCTGTGTCACCGGTTTGTACCTCGTCACTGTAACGTGAGTATTCATAGCTCCATATGCTGCCTGTCACTCACGAGGATCGAAGATAATATGTCGCTGTAACCAAAGGATGTTTCTAAGACATGTGGAGATCAGACAATCGCGTGTCGCTCCACGAGATTGTCTGATCGTCAGCATAAGTCCTTGGGACAGGCTCTATTTGCAGCATGGATTATCGGGCAGGCCGCCAGTGTGTATGTGGGCTTGCTGTCAACGTGAGTATCATGATACCGAAGGACTGAACGACATTCATCATGAGATGCAACTTCGAGGTCAAAGGACTTCGAGGAAATTGTTGCAGCGGCATTGGGACAAAGAAATTTAAGACAGGCACGCAACGTGCTATGCACGTGGCAACGTCGTAAACATCACGTAGTCGTCACATGGTCAAGAGTCACATCAGGTATCCGTAAACTTCAGCGACAACATACCTTCCTTATTTATGTCATCCGGTGTTTCTGTTGTCCAATATACCACCTACCATCCGTTGCTAATATACAATCCTGCTTCACTTCCGAGATTCGCTGATGGAGAGCGCAGACAACGACGCCGAGAGCGAGTTCACGGTGCATTTGCATTTGCTGTGGTCGTGTCCTTTGGGCTTCGGTTCGGGACCGCACTTTTGACAATACGACAAGGCGCTGACAGTATGAGCCGTCACCCGATGGGACGCTGGGAAGAGGTTCCTGGCGGAGGAGTGAGAGTAAAGGGACGGCACACAAGCACGCTCAACGAATGAGCAAGTAACATGGCCGCACGCTCCTCTGATGATCTGGTGGTGGCACATTGCTGTTTTCGGTGGGTTCCTGCCCTGAGTTGTGGTGTGAGTCTGATGGTAAGTTTACTGTAAGTCTTCGTGACCTGAACAGCACTGGCAAATCTTTGCTAATGGTTCTGTAGAATTCGAGTGTCTTGCCTTCGTTGGTATTGCGCTGTAGTTGTGGTTCTGTCCTGCAAGGATGCTGTCAGGATCCGCGCCTGAAGTTTTATTCAATGGCATTGTCTTGGCCTCAAAGCAAGCCAAAGCTCGATGAAGCATTGGCCGTCGTGCCTTCCTTTGACGGCAGCGACGATGCTTTGTCCCGCCCCAATCGTTTCAATTTTGAGGCTCAACTGACAAACGCCTCGCATGCTCAACATTGTCAGTATGCCACTTTCTTTGTCCGACTCCGCCCAAGATGAAAGACTTTTGCTACACCCATTGTTGGTCGTTGCTCACGCCGACTGCTCGATACCAACAGGCCGTTATATAATGTACATTCTCGAATTATCCAGTATTGCTTTTGGCATCCGATTCGGCTCACTCAACTGGGCCTACCCACCTTCCTGAACACTCATCAGCTTTCGAACCAAGAAATCTCTGGTAGATCTCTTGCGATCGGACCCGAAAGCCACACCGAGAACTAGACCACCATCAGGAAAACCAACACCGCGAGCTTGTGAACATGGGTGCTCCATACCTGAGCATGCTCGCCGTCCTGGCGGCTACCCTAGCCCTGGCGCTTCGGTACACTCGTCTGCTTGTTGGCATCTGGGTGAACCTGACCTACAAGGCTTACCCCATTCCGGATTGTCCGACATACACACCCAGCAAGGATGTTACTGTCGTCATTCCCACAGTCTTCAAGTCACCGTCTGAGCTGGCCGAGTGTATCGGCCGTGTCCTCACATGCGGCCCGAACAAGATCTTTGTCGTGCTTCTGGAGTCGAATGTCGATGCTTGCCGTACGCTTTGCGAGGCTCACTCCTTCGACAATGTCACTGTCCTTGGTGTTCCCAAGTTAGGCAAGCGTACTCAGATGTTGACAGCTCTTGCCCACGTTGAGACCGAGATCGTTATCTGGGCTGACGACGATGTCTTCTGGCCTACCCAGTACTTGGAGCACCTGATTGCGATCTTCGAGGACCCTAAGGTCGGTGCTGGTGGATCCTGTCAGAGGGTTCGTCGTACCGCTGGATCCTCATGGTGCCCTACTAACTTCTGGAACATCCTCGGAATTAGCTACCTGGAGAGGCGTGTGTTCAACAACATCACTACCAACGCAGTCGATGGATCCATCTCGACACTTTCTGGCCGCTCGGCCGCGTACCGCACCAAGATCCTGAAGTGTGAGGAGTTCTCCTACTACTTCACCCACGATTCCTGGAAGGGTAAGCCTCTCAACAGCGACGATGACAAGTGCCTCACTCGCTATGTCTACTCTCACGGCTGGGCTATTGCCATTCAGCGGGCTGTCTGCCTCGAGACTACCCTTGAGGAGTCCTCGCAGTACATCCACCAGTGTCTCCGCTGGGCTCGCGCTCGGTTCCGTGGTAATTTCACGGTTATGGGTAAGGAGGAGTACTGGTGTTCCTGGAAGTACGCCTGGGGCACTTACGTGATCTACTTCTCCATGTTCCAGAACCCGTCGCTGCTCCTGGATGCCGCTCTCTACTATCTCTTGTCGCTGGCTCTGGCTGCCTGTTCCCCTGACACCCGCTCCTGGTGGTTGATGGCGTTCTGCATCTGGCTTCTTTTCACCAAAGTCGTCAGGCTGATCCCTCACTTCCTCCGCAACCCCACTGACCTGATCTGGCTTCCGGCTTTGATTGTGTTCGGCTACTACCACAGCCTGCTCAACATCTATGCCTTGTGCACATTGACCCAGACCAACTGGGGCGGAAAGGACTTGACTACCCTTAGCAAGACCGTTTCCGAGAAGGACGAGACTACCTCACTCCTGAAGGACTCTCGTGTTGATTCTCACACTGACCTGACGCAAGTCGGAGGTGTTCAGGTAAGTGAAATTCCCTCCTCTTCCTAGAGCACAACTTACGATGTCCTAGTTCTTGAAACACATCGCTTTAGCCGACATGGTCTGATCCTGTTGAGCTTTAGCTTCCCGAGCAGAATCGCCCTCCTCTGTTCAACCGTGTGAGAGGCGATCTGACCGCGTTCTGTAAAACTAACACCATCGCATTAGCTTTTCGCAATGGGTAAAGGTTTGTTTCACGGCGTTCCTTGTACAAATAGATGAAGATCGAAAATACAAAATAGAGAAATCTCGCACAAACATTAGCACTTCCAGTTCCATTTCCAATCACCATTTTGTCTTTGTATAGCTTAACCAAAAGAGTTTGACATGAATTGTAGGACCGTATCTTTCGTCGACCTTCGGCATTTTTTCACCACTCGAGCAGTCTTCAGCCGGCATTGTGCACAGTGTCTGCCGAGTAGTAACGAAGCAGCATAACCGAAGACGTGCTGTCGTCGCTTGCAGATCACGCAAACATGCCGAGGTTCGAGTGTGCTGACCCCAGACACTTTATCTCCCCACATTACCCTTCATTCACTCACCTGTCACCAGTGGCTCTTTCTACTATTGCGAGCATACATACTTGCCATACGAATAAAAACTGTTGAACCAAAAGACGATATCTCCAACATGTCAGCACCAGGAGCAGGACACGAATACCCACCTGAAGCCGTCACATGGCTGAAGCGAGATGTGCTGCTCTTCGCTACCAGCATTGGAGCTACGGTTGATGAGCTACACTTCCTCTTCGTGAGCACTCACCTACACCTACAAGCTAAAAGCAAGACATAACAGCTGACTCCCACTTCAGGAACTCCATCCCAACTTCGCCGCCTTCCCAACATACCCTATCATCCTACCTTTCAAGAAAACCACCCAAGAAGTCATTGACTTCTACGCCGCTCAATCAGCCCGCGACAATGGCATCCCCGGCGTACCCAAACTCGACTCCAAGCGTGTGGTCGATGGCGAGCGCTCCATGACATTCCTCAAACCCATTCCAACCTCGTCCGAAGGCCGCAAATTCGAGCTGCGCCAAAAAGTGCTGGGCGTATATGACAAGGGCAAGCCGGGGACCGTGATGGAGACACAGATGGATCTTGTAGACGCCGCGAATGGCGATCTGTATGCAAAGATCACAGGCTCGGCGTTCTTCGTTGGTCAGGGCAATTGGGGTGGTCCCAAGGGTCCTAAAGGCCAGAACTACCCGCCGCCTGAGGGCAAAGAGCCAGACGCCGTGTATGAGCACCAGACAACGCTGGAGACACCACACCTGTATCGTCTGAACGGCGATTACAACCCGCTGCACGCCACGCCCGAGCCAGGCAAGGCGATGGGCTTTGGCGGTGCGATCATTCACGGCTTGTACTCGTGGAACTCCACGGCATTCGGTCTGCTGAAGTTGCTCGGTGGCAGCGATCCTGCCAATTTGGGTGAGTTCGCCGCGAGGTTTGCATCGCCGGTCAAGCCTGGTGATTGTTTGGTTACACAGATTTGGAGAACTGGTGAGAAGGATAAGGAGGGTTGGGAGGGTGTGAGGTTCGTGACTAGCGTTAAGGGTGGTAAGGTGTGCTTGAGTAATGGCCGGGCGAAGATGAGGATCGTCGGGCAGAAGAAAGCGGCGGGAAGTAAGTTGTGAGTAAAATTGTGTACCTACGCTGTGTCTTCGAAGTGACTTGTGACGAGCACACTGATGCCTTCACCCCAACTTTGTAGTCGGGAGCTTCAGGAGTTGAGCTCGGTCAGATGCAACCTAAATCTTGTGGTGTATGTTTCTCGGAGGTACATGTATCGCGCTCTGGTACAGATCCAAAGTTTGTTATGGTCAGTTTGAGATGCGGCTATGGTTCCAGACGTAGCCGCGGCTGGTCGTCGACTAAGGCTATTATTGTGCAACGTCGGGTCGTATCCATCTGGTCGTGGCTTGCAGCGGATGCGGTGAAAGACGATCGTCTACCTTTGAGCCCTACTGCATTTCTGGAAGTAGGTGCCGGTGGACTCCAGGTGGAGTGACATGCCGTCATACCTCCATGGCTTGATGTATAGAACTGCAATAAGATAGAAGATGCACGGAGACTCCAGCCACCGGCACCACCTACTGCGTCTTCCCGTATACCCCGGGATGGCGAGGACGTGATATTCACATGTTAGAGGCAAGCGATAGGGCTAGGATATGCATCAGATGCGAAACGGCGGGTGCTCCGAGGCAGCGGGTTGATCCTGGAGGGCATCTTCGAGAATCAAAGCAAGCTTTCGATGCTTCTTCGGGTCTGGTCATAGCGCGACTTTTGACGTTGCCCGCACGTGTAGATTCTCCGACTCCAGGGCAATGCACTACGTCACTGGCTCTGGGCGATTCTGAGCCGAGAGCTGTGCTGGCATATCTCCTCTCCTCCAGCGTAGGAGCAAGTCGCCAATCACCGTGCCAGACGATAAACTCTGTACAGCGCTACCACCGCTTACGACATTGTTTTCCTGCTGCTGCGGCTTTTGCTGGAACCTCAGAGTGTGCTGCCCGACTGCCACGCTACGCCTTTGCAATCGTGGCTACTACCTCTGCATACCCCCCTCCAACCGGCAAGGTGGACCATCATCAAGAATCCAACCCGCCGGACAGGAAGCGGCGTCTGGAATCGCGCGACACGCCATTGAACCCGCCTCGCTCGCCTGCCCGTCGACCCGGGCACGTTTCGTCCAAGTCCTTGACCGCAATCCCGACGCTGAGCACCATCAACATCGTCCCCTTTGCCCCGAGTCCCCTGGGCAGCCCGACGACGACTAGGACTGCAGCATCCTCACGGGCATCCTCTAGACGACCTAGTGCCGCCAGCGGACGCAGCACGCGCAGCTGGCTAGGGAAGTCGACTGCCAACGCCAGCACGATGGCGAGCCCTTACGAAACCGCCAACACGAACCAGGGCGGGCCTCTTAGCGGTGCCGCGGACCTGCTTCGCCAGGCCATGATGTCTGGCTCCCAAAGGTACGCTGCTGAATCCCTCACTTACACCCGCACGCACGCATCCTCCGTTTTGCGTGTGCATTTTCTGCTGCATAAGACACCCCTGCCGCGATTTCACATGCTACACACTTGCACCACCCCCACGACTTCTGCCCCATTTCTGTGCGTCTTCGCTTCTCCGCCCCGCGCACCGCCACAGCAGCGCCGCCCGCCACAGCAGCGCAATCAGCAGCGCATCTGCCGCGACTCGACCAGCTCGACGTTGGGAAGAGGCCAAAACGACCGGCGCAACGAGGGCACCATGCCATTCGCGCCGCCAGCACGCAACGTGGGGCGCACGCCCGCCATCTTCCGCGTTTTCTTCTCGCGTCCGCTCGGCCACGCCTCGGTCCGACCGCCCCAAGAGATTTGAAAGCGCAGAAAGGGCAAATCTGAGATGCCCCGCGACGCGCTCATTGGCCACCACGCCTCGAATCCCAGCCGCCTTCACTCTTGCTCTGTTTTATCCGTACCCACGACACCACCACGTTTTTGTTGCCTGCCTGCATTAGCATCCTGCTTGACTCCGTCACCGACAATATGGCTGCCGCTGACTCGCTTCCCTCTCACAGCAGAGCGCCCGTCGACGAAGAAGCCCACGACCAGATCGGTTCTGGTGCCTCGACTCCACCCGGTGGTACTGCGACGCCGCGGCCTGATCTCCACAACGACAAACGGGTCCCGGCTCTGCCTAATCACAATTACTTTGTTCAGGTTCGTGATTTTTCGTTTACCCTGTTCCCAGCGTGTTTTCGGTGCCCGCACCTTCCCTACCCACACCCCAGGACACTAGCACAATGGGCCTTCCCGAGCAGAGATCGCAGGAGCAGCTTTCGTCTTCCACACCTCCGGACGCAAAGGCAAGTCTCGACGACCAACTTTGCGAGACCCCACCACTACTCCCACACGAAATGCCGCCATCAGACGTGTCCACCCAAGCTGCAATGCCCACCCCGCCTCCGTCCAAGGACCCTTCGCTGCACATGGCTAGCAATCAGAACTCCCGCACACCCAGCATGACTGAGCACACCACGCCACAAGAGGATTCGCTCGACTCGAAGCCGCAGCCGCAGAATTCATGTCCCCGGCCCAAGCCACCAATGCCGCTACGTCGGGACACCATATCCGATGCACTCTCCAGCATAGTCACCAAGCCTGCGGTCTCTGCACACATTTCGAACCCTTCGATTGATCCTTCCACATCTCTCGAACCTTCACCCACTAATTCCGCACCTCGCACACCTAACCCAACGGAGGAATCAAAAGAGCTAACAGAGGGCGCTGAGCGCCGTGATCAGAACACTCCTCCTTTAACACCACGATCCGGCTCACATGAAAGCAGAAGAGGCCAAGATGGAGCCAAGGAGTCTCGATCTGCCTCGAATTCCACACAGGAAGTTGTTGTTGCAGAGCAGAAAGGCCATCTCGACATTGTCGTAGAAGAGGGCAGAGGACTCAGGCCTAGCGTCCAACCATATGTTGTCTGCGTCTTCCAGCAGAGCGAGGATGTCTCTAGTGGAGCTGCCAAGGAAGACGAGATGGACACCGCCGTAGATGGATCTGACGAGGAAGTCAACGCCAGGGGTGTTGCCATGCGCCGTATGGGAAGCGGATCCGGCACACCTCGACCAATCCCTGGCATGCCTAGTCGCCAGACAAGCTCAACCAATGTTGCCAAATTATCAGGAAGCAAACCGGAACAGACCACGAACCCTTCTTGGAAACACGCCGCACAGTTCGATGTTGTTGGTGATTCGAACGAGCTGGACGTCACAGTCTACGACAACATGAACGAGGAAGCTTTCCTTGGCCACGTACGCATTCCCATCAACCTCGAGGACTACGAGCACCAGCACGAGGGCTGGTATAAGCTCCAAGGCGACGATCAGCACACTGGACTTGTCACTGGCGAGGTACATGTCAGAATTGCCTTCCACGGCACCGGAAAGAAGAGCTTCGGCCCTGATGATTTCGAAGTTCTGAAACTTATTGGCAAGGGCACTTTCGGCCAAGTCTTCCAAGTGAGGAAAAAGGACACTAAGCGCATCTACGCCATGAAGGTCCTTTCCAAGAAGGTCATTGTTCAAAAGAAGGAAATCCAGCACACAATTGGTGAGCGCAATATTCTTGTGCGAACAGCTTCCACCGAGTCACCCTTCATTGTGGGCTTGAAATTCTCTTTCCAGACCACGGCGGATCTCTATCTCGTTACAGACTACATGTCCGGAGGCGAACTTTTCTGGCATTTGCAAAAGGAAGGCAGATTCCTTGAGGACCGCGCCAAGTTCTACATTGCTGAACTCATCCTCGCTCTGCGTCACCTTCACCAGCATGATATCGTGTACCGTGACTTGAAGCCTGAAAACATTCTCCTGGACGCCAATGGACACATCGCGCTTTGCGACTTCGGTCTTTCAAAGGCCAACCTGGCTAAGGATGATGTGACCAACACTTTCTGCGGAACGACCGAATACCTCGCACCCGAGGTTCTCTTGGACGAAGCTGGATACACCAAAATGGTCGACTTCTGGTCACTCGGCGTGCTTGTCTTCGAGATGTGCTGTGGATGGTCACCTTTCTACGCCGAGGACACGCAACAGATGTACAAGAACATTGCATTCGGAAAAGTGCGCTTCCCCAGAGATGCTCTGTCAAACGAGGGCCGTAACTTCGTGAAGGGTCTGCTCAACAGGAACCCTGCCCACCGTCTTGGTGCCAAGGGTGATGCTGAAGAGCTCATGGCTCACCCATTCTTCCACGATGTCGACTGGAATAGACTCAGCAAGAAGATGGTCAGCCCGCCATTCAAGCCTAAACTTAAGGGCGAGCTCGACACTAGCAACTTCGACCCTGAGTTCACAAACGCTCTCAGCGACGGCAACTCATCATCGCTGAACGCACGTGCTGCTGCCCTCGCTAGTGGCGTCGACACAAACAGCACTCCGCTCAGCCCAACCATGCAAAACCAATTCAAGGGTTTCACATTCGTCGATGAGAGCACTCTTGAGCAACAATTTGCAGACCGCACCGATCTCGACAGCCCAGTTGAGGAGAAGGCTGCATTCGGTCACGAGAAGAACGGCGACCGCATGAGCGGAGTCGAGCCCACCCATCACGATGGCGACTTCAACCACGGCATGCTCGAAGACATCTAAACGCATCTGTGTTTTCTTTAATCCCGGGCACAATGTCACGGCATGGAGATGGACGTCGCCGTTGTGTCTGCTGCATGAACCTTACGAAACTATCAGTACCACTTGCATTCAGTATGGCGCACTGGGTTTTCACAGAGAGATCTAAAAATTCTTCACAAGCGAGAGAGACACGGGCATCTACCAACATCAATACCAAAGCGAGATTCACCACAACGCTGCGCAACTGTACAGAAAGGCATCTTGTGAGAGAGAATGTGCGAAACTTTTTGGAGAAAGGTGGGCGGGGAAACACATGGCAGAGATTCGGGCAAACTCCGCGCAACCGCGAAGAGTCGATTTGTGGTTTTGTTGCTTCCTTCATGGCTTGGAAGGCATTTATTCCATTTCTACCGCTTTGCGGGCATGGCGTTCTGAAGGAGTTGGCTGTTCTTCCACAACGATAATGGGATTCTTTGATGGTGGGCAGTAGTGGTATGAGCTACCCTATCGGTCCTGTCTTCTATTGAGTGCTTTTTCTCTTCGATTTTTCGATACCAAAGGGAAGGAAATTCTTTTCACCCCATTTCGTTTCAATTTCTTATTCGTTTGCTCCCGGTTGTCACGTCGGTGGAGATTGGGTTTTTCTCTTGTCTGGGTGATGACAGCGAGTGTCAAGTCGCATACCACGATGCTCTCGCTTCCCACGCCGCGGCGTGGCTGTGACAAGTGAAGTTGACAGGACTCTCATCACCCGCAATGCCGAGTCTCGTGAAGTTTGTATTGACTCGGCTCCAGCATGTTGGGTAACAAGCCGACGATGAGTTTGCTGACGGCCATCAGTGAATGAACGAATGTTCTTCGATCTTCTGAAGCGTTGCTGTCACTCGCCACGTGCGCATATGACACAACCTGTGCCAACCGTTTCAGCGACAGCATTCACTGACACATCTCCACTTCGGTCGCGTTGGGTTTGCTATTCGGCTTCCTGGGAAAGTACGGCCACTCACCACATGACCTGACCCGTGCCAACCTCGAGCGTCAACATTCACTGACGCATCTCCACCTCAGGCCACGAATTACCCCCCTGCGTCACCGCGCACTTGTCGCTTCGTCACCGCGGTTTCCCATTGTTGTTTGCCGCCGCTTGTTTGCCGGACTGGAGCTGATATACAAAAGCGCGGACGCGAAGCGCATCGAGCAGACTACAACTTTTTCCATTCTCTTTTTGACAACGCTGCAACAACACGGAAAATGAAGATCCGTCGCCCGCGCGAGCTGCTGGACACGGCTCTGAAGAAAGCGAAGAGGAGATTTTCGACGAAGGGGCCGTCTGGGAGAGAGGCAGTTGGGAAGGAAGCGACGAAGCCGGATGAGACCAGGCAGGAGCCACCGCAAACAAAGACGCCGCGCGCGGAAGCGCTCACAAAATGCAACGCCAATCTTACTCCCGTCGCTGGCAGCGATGCTCTCACTCTTGGCATGATGCTGTACCAGGAACACAATGCACCCGAGAACCGTCAGGATTTGAACCTCCAACGCAAGCCGATGGAGGACACCAGTGCTCGGGAAACCGCAGAGCTGCCGCCCAAGATCGTTGTTTCGCCTGCTTCGGACCAGGACGTGGGGCGCGAGGGCAGCCACCACGAAAGTTTCACGAAGTCTGATGCCAATGACTACAGACTTGATCTTGGAGAGAAGGATGTGCTTATCGGTGACCAGAATTCGGAGTCCGAGGAGGCCAAGCGCCCCAGGGTCACTTCGAAGAGAGTCACTTTCAAAGACGCATCTTACAATGGAGCCACTTTCGATGGAGCATCATTCAAAGGAGCATGTTTCGACGGAGCACACTTCAACGGAGGCTCATTCAACAACGTCTTCTTCGATGGAGCAATATTCGACGGATCCTCTTTCAGCGGCGGCTCGTTCCAGGGAGCCTCATTCAATCGCGCCTCTTTCAAAGGAGCAACGTTTGGTCAAGGGCTGGTCGATCAAGTCGACGATCAACGCAGCGTCACTACCGAAGTTCTCGACCACATATATGGTGATCCCAAAGACAAACATGTAACCTGGGAGGACAGTGAGCAGCACATACAACCTCAAAGCCGAGACGACTATACGCCAGCCGATGGCAGGATTGATGACAAAGATGCCCTTGAGCCCGAGCACGACGAGGCGTCGCACAAAAGCGGGGACGCAGATGAGAGCACCAAATCCGAGAGTCACAGCGACATCGACAGACATTACAAAGACGCAGATCAGGCAGCAAAAGACGAGCCTCGATCAAAAGTCGAAGATACTATGGGACAGACGTCATTTCACGAATTCGAGACACCGCCTCTGGAACTCAACTATGAAGCTTTGAAGCACACCGCGACAACTTTTTTCGCACACGGCTTGTGTACAAATATCACAACATTGCCGCGTGGCGGATTCCATGAGATCAGAGTTCTACATTTCGAGGATGGCTGGACCTGTATTGCGCGATTTACTCGCGACTACGAGATGCTTTGCAAGACCGAAAGCGAACTGGCAACTATCGAATATGTACGGACACATACCTCCATTCCGGTGCCTCAGATCTATCTTGTCAACTACAACGAAAATCATGTTGTCGGAGCACCATTCGTTTTGATGGAGTATTTAGACGGCGAGAAATTGAGCACAGTCTGGAAAGACCTCACACTGGAGCAGAAGCTTGATGTCGTTGGCCAAGTGGCACATGTACTTGGCCAATTGTCCGAGCTAAAGTTCGACGCTATCGGATCGTTGAAGGCAGATGGTACGTTGGGTCCATTGCTGAATATGACCGAAGAAAGGAAAGCAATGGCCGATGAAGCTTTCACTTCGACTCGCGATTTCTTCTTCGCCTTCCTGAAAGACGATCATCCAGAACATACCTTGGCTGCGAGAGAACACTATCCAGCTATCCGTGAAGAACTCGCGTCCGTGCTGGAGGACGAGACCATGGACCAGATGCTCAGCCCTCCATACCGTCTCATCCACAGTGATTTCGACTCCCAGAATATTCTTGTCTTGCAGAAAGACCCATCTTCGCCTCCAACAATCTCCGGCATCATTGATTGGGACTGGAGCTATACGGGGCCCTTGTATTACTTGTTTGAATACCCTGGATACATCCAAGACGATGTCCAAGGAGGGGGCAGGGATTTCTTCGCTGAAAACAAAGTGCTACGCAAGCACTTCGTAGCATCGCTCATCGAATATTTCCCTGAGAACACATTGCAGCGCAAGCTGGTCAAGAAGTGTTTCAGGGAAAAGTGCTTCGCTCTAAGTAGGTTCGAAGGGACCTTCATGAAGCTCGTTTGGGCCGAGTCACTCAAGTCGCTCGAGGGTATCGTCGTCAACAACTATCTTCATCACATTCGTGGAGAAGGTGACGAATGTGACAGAGCTCCTTACGGTGGAAGACTCGACTGGGAGCGCGACTCTGACTTGACGGATTCCGACGCGGAAAGCTCTCAGTATGAAAGTGGAGACGAGAGTAGTATGGAGAGCAGCGATCATACTTCGTCTATGCCGTCAGAGGAGGAAATCGACGAAGGTTCTGATAAGTACAAGAAAGGACCGCAGGAAGTGGAGCTTGCAGCTTGATGTTCGTAGCTCTTGTATCCTTGTATCTGCCCCAACTGTGCCATAACTGTAGACCCATTGAGACGCTGTCATCGACCACTTCGCAGGTACTCTGAGCCGTGATCAAAACACCTGTCGTACCAGTCTTGCGATGCAGCATGGCTTTGTGCGTAGGAAGAGAATTGCACACTTCTGCAAAACATTTCAATGGAGGCCCAGCTCAGTTGGGTGTACGGAGAACACTACATGTATACAAGCGACGCCTCTTGATCTGGTTAATGGAACTGCAGATATGTGAAGGCCAGCATTCAAGGTTTGGATAAATTCAGGGCATGGTCAAATTCACTGTTAATTGCAAGCTACACAAATCTCAAAAGTACTCTCAATGCAAACTCCATCGTATCATATCGTATCGTGATCGTGTCGTGACATTCTCATGTTGCAAGTGACTGCAAATCAAACTCCATTGTGCCATGTCATGTCTCGGTTTCCGAAGATCGCGGGAGTAAGTTCCAAACAAACTCCATGATGTCGACCAGCGACAAGTGGAAAACACCAGAATCATGCCTGATCTCAATCATGAATCTCGAGTGACCACATGGGAGTGGTTACAACTTCGATCATGAACCCTCCAAATGCCAAGTGGGAGAAACTGAAGAACCTCCCCAGCCAAAACCCAAGCCATGGGGCAGACTACTCCTTCTTTTTCGAGTCGTGCCTCGCCTTCTTGCGCTCCTTCGGCGGGGCCGCCTTGAGAGACTCCTTGTCCTCTTTCTTCTTTCTCTCTTTCTCCTCTTTCTCGCGCTGCTCCTTGTCGGCTCTCTCCTTGGCATCTATGGCGTTTTGGCATCTCTGACAGATCTCCTCGGTTGTCTTCACCCAAGGTTTAGATTGGTGAGATCCATTTTCGCCGTAGCAGATCACCTGGTCGGTTGGACAGTAGCCTATGGCGTAGGATTTACCACAGACCGGGCAGTGGTGGTTGCTGGGGTAGTCCGGCATGACTTTTTATATGTTAGTGTCGTATACATGGATACAGAATGCGTCAAATATGACTTACTGGAGACAGAGGGTAGTTGGACTCTTGACCAAGTGAGATCTGACGTTTCCCGAGTGCTGCTTGGCTGCTCCGATCGTTCGTTGAAGCCTTATCGTGTGGTCGCTGGATGTTCTCAAACGAGGGAGTTGCGATCGGTATGAAGAATGTTGTAGGGAAAAGAAAGTATAATCGGAGAGCTCAAGGATCGCTTATGAACCTGCGGTCGTTGTTGGCGCGAGTAGTCAATAGAAGACACAGGAATACTACTCGGGGGCAGTGCACAGTGAGTACGTACAGCGCAGCGGTGACTGGGCACTGCGAACGTCGAAAGTTGCGTGAAATGTAAGTGAAGTCGAGTGTGATAACCAATCAGAAAGCTCCAAAGCTCGCGCGCGGAGAGGTACATGTCTGTGACAACGACCATGACCTGCTGTCATTGTGGAAATATCATCAATGAATGCGTAGAAAGGCAGTGAGCGTGGGTTGTCGGATCAACAGAGGAGCTCCAGCCCCCTTACACGCGGACAAACTTGTTTGCAAAATGTATCGTGGTACAGGAACTCCTATTTTCACTGTATGTCTGCCATTGCACAGTCGTTATTGTTGTTGTGATCGGCCCCATGGCGGCTCCACATGTAGCGAGCAGTCAACGTAGCAAGTGACCTCGTGGACAGTCTTACTCATTGATGATGCATTCGCAGGCACAGCCTCAAGACTCATGTCTGTATCTGCATTCAATGGTGGTGGAGTGAATGCAGCTACACGGTAGACCTCCAGCTGATGTATGGCTTCACTGCTTCTTTGGAGCCGACGTTCGACAGTACCACAACAGCAGTGGATGCAACCTGCAGTCGAGGCAATGGCACGGGATGAATCGTTATGTTGTGCTTGGCCAGAAGAGTCCCACCGACCACGTGTGCAAAATTAGGCTCGTCGTTAATGGCAGTACCAGTCTGAGCTTCTCCCTTCGAGCGATTTACAAAAGTTGCTTAGAGTGATGGATATCCCTGTTTCCCGTGAAGAGGCGACTCTCTCAAGAAAGAGCTTGCTGCGCGGTAAGGACATAGCACAGCCAAGATCAGATCAGACGTGAACTGTTCTAACATGCAAGGTTTATGGACTTGTCTAAACCCAGATGGTTGGGTAAGAGACCAGCGACAAAGGAGTCTTTTATGGTCAAGAAGGGACGAACGGCCGTAATACCTACGCGACGACTGATTGCTGTTGAAGAGTCTCGATGGGATAAATGAGAATGAATGTTCATAGCTGTTGGTAGGTATGGTTCCATACATAGTTGCGGAAAAGGAGCATCTCAAATCTTGGCCTTAGCACCCTTCTGCTTGGCCTCCGCTCTCCACCCGCTTAGGGTAGAACCGCCATCGATCTCGAAAGCGTTTCCGGTCACATGTGCAGCTCCAAGACTTGAGATATAAAGCACGAGACCAGCAAAGTCCTCTGGCTTGCCAACTCTGCCGCTCGGCTGGCCCGAAGACAAGGTGTCCTCGAACTTCTCCATGCCAAACGCGGTCATGCGACTGGGGAAAACGCCCGGACAGATGGCGTTCACGGTGACATGTTGAGACATCAACTTCGACGCTTGCATCTTGGAGAGATGGATGCAAGCCGCTTTTGATGGACCGTATGAGAATGTGCCGTGGCCTGGGGCCGAGAGACCACCTTCGGCGCCTGTCGTAACGTCCACAGTGGAAATACCAGCCATTGACGCGATGTTGATGACACGGGAAGGATAGGCCGCAGTAGCGCCTTTGGTCAACAGATCGTGGAGATGAGCTGTGGTGTAGAACATTGCTTTCACGTTAAGGGCGTAGATCTTGTCCCAGCCTGACTCGGGGAAGTCGTCGTAGGGCGCGCCCCAAGTGGAGCCGGAGTTGTTCAATAGTACAGTAAGTCGATCTGTCATCTTGCGTACATCTGCACACAGCTGTAGGCAGCCTGCTTTGTCTTTGAGATCTGCAACGACATAGTCGCAGCGGCCAGGACCGAGAGCATTAAGGCGGCCAGCAGTCTTCTCCAGCTCGGACTTCTTGCGACTGGCGATGATCACGCGGGCACCGTTCTGAATGAATGCCTGAGCTGCCATCTCTCCGAGACCGGTGGCGCCTCCTGTGACGAGAACGACATGGTTGTTGAAGCTGAACAGGTTCTTGACCGTAAGGTCGGCAGCCGATGATGCGTGAGCCATGGTGATTGTGCTTGTGTTGTACTGAATGCCTAAATGATTACACACAGAATGAAAGTCCGAGTTATGGATACAGATGATGAGAAGTGATCATGGTTGCGAAGACAGACAGCTGTAGAGGTTGGTGTTTGAGCTGGTGCTGGTGCCGAGGGGAGCTGCTGTGCTGCGGTGCGCTGTGCCGAGGCAAATCTCATCTTGAGATGACGAGCTACAGGACTGGTTCCTCTTTCTACAGTACAGCATATTGCCACTGGAACTATATTTTGTATTCCTGATGCTTGGTATGCAATAGAAAACTTGCATGGACAAGCTCAGTATTGCGAGCCTTCTAGTTCAAGTAGCACCTGTGCTCTAGCCAATATGCGAAAGCTGTGGTCTATCACAGGGAACGCCACTACATTGCTGCAAAGGTAATACAAGCTTGTAAGACGAATGGTATGCTGACAAGATCGCAAATGCGCCTGATCCAGCTGTACACTTTCTATGCTCTCGTGCTATTTTCGATTGTGGGAGTCTGTGGCAGTTACTAGGAAACCAATGAGGCAGACTGACCCTGCCTCACAACGAGGCTGAGCGCTGAACGACTTCCAAGAGAGCTGTTTGCAGCTTGTATACCTTCACTTTCACATCCGCGACACTTATAATTGCAATCACTAGTCCGCATCGTTTGCGCCAGATCATACTACAACTATTCATCAGGTATCTGTACCTCTTACACCCGTATAACTTTTGCTAGTCTGCGCGGCCGACACACAGATTGAAAAGCAAATACACACCCTCGTTGGCTACTCAGCGATCCACGGCTCATATCTGCGCTCTCGGGGGCATACGGCACCACCGGGGCATTTGATCGCCTCTTGTGGCCTATGAGAAGCCCGGCACACGAAATGACGTGCAAAACCATAGTAAGCCATGTCATTGAACTATATGCATTACGTTACTGACCAGTCTGGGAACAAAGTTGTTAACGACCCTCGGTGGCATTTGCAAAGCCGTCTTGTATGCGTTATGCATTGGACCGGTACTCCTCTCTCTGGTTTGGGAAATACTATTCGTCAAATCATGGCAACTCTGTGCTCCTGCGAGGCGGAACCCAAACAGAGCTGCTTCCAGCGGAAAGATCTTTGCCTTGAGGTCCCTCAGAAGGCGACGTCTCAGCATTCCCAGCGCAGAGATCAATACTGGAAGCCCGTCAAACTCGGATACTGGAGCTGGCACCAATCAGCCCAGAGCACGCGGGTTCTTTGACCTGCCTTACGAAATACGGGAACGGCAAGTATCATGCGTGGGAGCTAGTAATGGTACCTTTGACATCTTGCTGATAGATCATCCTCGAAACAGCATTTGGTTTGACGTGCTGAGTATCAACGGTATCCTCACTATCTCCAATCACCCGCGTGCGAGAAGAGTCACCTGGCGAGCCTGGTTCCCACGAGATCTCGAAGAAGGCGAATCGCTACCACAATACAGCTTGATCAACATGTTGAAGCTGAACAGAAACTTGTACGAGCTCAGGTCGACGCACATGAGGCTTCCGCTGACAAAGTCATAGCTATTGCGAAGGCATCGCACTCCTCTACTCGCACAACCACTTCGGTTTCGTTTCGCCTAATGTCCTGACCTCCTTCACCAATCACGTGTTACCGCAACGCTTGTAGCTCATCAAACGTCTGGAACTTGCCGTCCACTGTCGAAGCATACTGTACTCTCCGGGGCACTACAGCTCCTGTTTCAATTACAGCCAGTGGAAAACTGCTTGCGAATGCTTGAGAAAGTTCACAGGACTCAAAACACTTGTCATCACCCTCCGCATCGATTCTTACGACCTGGATCACCCCAGTGGAGCAAAGTGGGTCGGATTCCGAGATTCTAGGTGGCCAGGAAAAATACTCAGTCCCTTGGAACCTTTGCATGCAACCGGCACGTTCCTTGTGCAGTACACATGGCCGAAGGCAGCTTGTGCACATTGGCCTAAGGGCAAATTCAGAATGGTCCATATGCCTGGGAATGTTTGACATGGCATGTTCATTGGCTGAGGGAGATTGCTATACGTTCGTTCTTACAAGAATATCGGGAACGATTACATTATGATAGGACGACTAAAGATCGTACGCTCCTTTTCCACCTTCAAGTTACACTACAATTCCATCTCGTAAGTCTGCGCATACTCCAGAGTGTTTCAGTGCTCTTACCAGCAGCCAATAATTCTTATGCTTGGCCTGAAGGCCGTCGAGATATTGGTACTGTCGGACATCTATCTACAGATACTACAGTGCCCGCAGAGATCCCATTCGCAGACTTGTGAGCAGCGGCTGTAGCCATCCCGATCAAGCGGCAAATTCGAGGCCTCTCTTCGCGTGTGGGAGAGCACAGTCTTGCCACCTCGCCTTCGCAGTCGTGACATCGATTCGGCCAAGTTGGACCTACAACAATCATTAGCTGCCCTTGCTGCATACCGAATTGTCGTTCTCTTTCCTACCGCTTGGTTATTGGTCAACTCATCCATCGCCGCCTGAGCCACATTGAGACCCTCCGCGGTGTGGTCGATAGCAAGGATGAAGACCTGCTTGCCGGTTGGACCGTACGTGACGCTGTAGCATGTTCCGCAGTTCGGCGAGTTCCAGCCTGCAATATCTGAGCTACCACCGATGTACGGGAAGCGCGGAATTTGAGACTGTGTCTGCCATCCGTAGCGGGTGATCAGGCCGTTGGCACCATCGGAGCAGGATACGACGTTGAGTGAGCGGTCGCCTTGAGAATAGCCCGGGTCATAGGAAAGGGTGGTGGCTTGAGCGAAAGGTGCCAGGAGGGCGAAGAATGAGAGCGCTGGTGTTGAGAAGTGCATGGTGATGTTTCGAAGATTGTGTTGCTGTACTTTGTACTGATAATAATGTGCTCTGTAATTCTGGTTTAGTCTGTATGGAGATTGAGTGAACAGGAAGACGAAAGGAGAACGGGCTTCTTGTACTTGCTCCTCACGTATCCCTCAGTCATGTGGTGCATGAGCTTGACCTCTAGGCACTCCCAATATAGCATTACCACGCAAGATGCTGGTTTGCTGCAGCATAGCTAGGCACAAGCAATACAGAGATCGACGACTGCGGCCGGGTCCTCTCAGGAAGAGTAGCATCCGTTACATAGCAAGACGCCAAAGGTGGCAGAGAAACCCCGAAAGGCACCCGACGTTGCAGTCCTAGCTTCAGCACGGCTGGGATTCTGCTTACTATACGAGGAGGTGTCACAAGGCACACGAGTCTTGACAGCACTGCTGCTGCGGTTCGTGATGCGGTTCGTGATGGTAATGACTCGGTGACGAAAGGCTGGAGGGGTAATCTGCAAGGTAGCAGCTGAACTTTGCGAGGTCTGTAGGCTATGCAGCACTAGAGCGCACCTGTATGTGGTCCCTAGACATTTCTGCCATAGGTAACGTCGCCCAGGAGTCAGAGGAAACAAGTCAATAGTACCTGACATCTGCGTACAAGCAAGCAAGGCGGTGGATCTTATCAGGTGACAACGCCAGTAGTTGGCGCCTTTTTGCGCTATGAATAGCCCTGCATAAGCTTTCCAGGTGCTCCTGCCGCTGCTCCCGGCATGCCATATATCGTCGGAGGATTGACCGGAAGCACAAAGCAGAATAGTACCTTATGCTTCGGACGACATATTTGAGCCGCATCACTCCAAACGGCTCACGGCGACATACTCTCATGAGAATACTACCATCTAATACCAACGGAATATGCCCTATCATCCGCGAATAGCCTCGGGTGACAGAGATAGTGGGGCAGCCGACGATCCGGACGAATGAACTCTTTTGGTCCTTCGCTTCAAAATGACGCCGCACGGCACCTTGGGCGACCCAGAGTCGTGCAAGCATGCTGGTCGCAGAGAATAGTCTGTCTGTGCACTCTCATGAATATGGCATTTTCCGTGAGATTTTGCGTATACTCGCTTGCTACACGTGGGATAGACTAGGAAGTCCATCCACAAGAACCATAATTGTGTTACTGTTGGCATCAGTCATCGTGCTCTAATCTGCTACAATCAGGGGAGAAAGCTACATACAGGCCTCGGAGAGTCTTGTCACGTCGTGGGCTCGATCTCTGATCTACCAGGCCCACGTTACACGCAAGTGGTCACAGAAGTCCTGATCTGGACACGAGTACATCACCACAGCCATTTAGCCTTGAGAGGCGATAATCCGAGGCTGCCGGTTTCTTGGCCAGAGTCAGAGTCACTACATACATGAAGAGCCGACCATGAGTTTTATCTTCGAACGACCGGATCTGGCTCAGGTGCAAGAGGCACCACGGACACGCTCGAGCCCGAGACGCACTCACAATAAGTCGCGGCTGGGCTGTCAAGCATGCAAGAAACGAAGAATCAAATGCGATGAAACCTCTCCAGCGTGCGGACAGTGTCGCGATAGAGGTGTGGAATGCATTTACAGCCAACGGCCTTCTGTATCGACCGAGACATCTGCTGGCCAGGAATCTCAGCCAAATCCTGGCAATGTCGAAAGGCCATCTGGAGCGAGTGGTCCAGGCCAGGCTTCCGGACCACAAGTTGTGGTGGCGGATCCATCTACTGCGCCTGCAAGTCCACCCTCGGAGCCTATGCCAAAGGAACTAGCTAAGGCTCGCATAATGATGCACCTTGAGTTGATTGATGTCCCGAAAAATCAATCAAATACAAGTTCGAGTGACCCTTACCAGCGACACCACGCCTGTCAATTGATCGACCACTTCATGGAGATGCAAGTGCCATGGGCTGGGTCGCCACAATGCCAACGCGTCACACAGACATGGGGACTCGCGCTTGCTGTTACCAATCCATTCCTGCTGCATGGTATTCTCGCATTCTCCGCGGCTCACCTGTACACTATAAATCCTCAAGACGCCAAATTCCGGATCGCGGCATCTCTGCATTACGGTCTGTCACTATGTGATTTCGCTGCGTCCCTGAGCGACACCGTCAGTGGCGATAATGCCGATGCTCTCTTCGCTTGCTGTTATCTGCACGCTATGCTCGCGTTCCACTACAAGCGACGACCTGACGAGCCACCTGCCAAAGACAACGACTTCGCGTGGTTACGACTTATGAAGGGAATTCCGATCTTGCAGCGCACAAATATTCTCCGACCACACCTGAACAAGTCCCTCTGGATGCCAGTCTTCATTGAGTCTGGTGCCTTTTCCCCCAAGACCGGCCCCTTACCAGAACCGACAGTACCCCTTCAGGCCGCCGACCCAGAGATTGAGGCTCTTCGCATCGAGTGTGGCCTTCCCGTCCCCCCAGGCAGCGAAGGCGAGGAAAACCCGTACGCCACTCCCATCGCACACCTCAACAAGTTATCTGGCATGACGATCGACAGCAGCAAAATCGGTCCGATGATGGTATTCATTGGTCGCATGCCAGAGGCCTATGTGCAGCTTCTGGAGAAAATGGATGTTCGAGCGATGAAGATCCTGCGAATCTGGTGTCAAATGGCCACAGGCGTGGAGCAGTGGTGGTGCCAGCAGCCTGCGAGGGAGGAAAGCGAAAGATTACAGCGTGTGATTGGTGACCGAGAAGCACTGCCCACGCCTGAGTCGATGGGATGACTGCGACGTGTTGGTAGTTGTCCATCCTCGCTGACTGCCGCTGCTGGTCCGGCGAGTGTCGGCCTCTGAGCTGCGAATGAACAGCATCCAGCTATCATGCACAGATAGAGCATCGCGGACACTCATTCCGCCAGAGGACTGAACTATTGCATACAGTATGCAAGACTGGCGTGGTTATCTGTGGCGACCACGCAGAAGCCGACAGGACTATTTCTCGACCGCTCAATTCGCCACGCTCAGTACAACATCGAGGTGGCTGGTGTGAATATGCCACCTAAACCGGGTGCATTGATACTCAGGTATGAGTACCGAGCGTAATTTAGTTTGCATCTTTAGCGTCTGGGATTAAGCGATGTTCAGAGTAGGCTTCATAGCCATGCTCGTAGTCAGAAAATGTATTGGGACAGAACTATGCTATATCTTGGCATTCCCTCTATTTGTACAAGCCTTTCACCGTGTTGTGTTTCGATGCTCATGGTGCTGTCGTAGCGCTCATCCTCTCCGCAGTAGCGGCGCCATTAGGCGCAGGCGGCATAGGAATTTCCTTCCTTGCCCTCCTCAGGCTCTCCTCAGTCACACCGTTTCCAAGCTTGGTAATTCCCATGACTGGAGGGTCGCCCTTCTTCACAAACTCGTACAATCCAGGCAGCTTGTTTCCTGCCAATCTGAAAGCATCTCTGATAACCTGCTCGTGCACATCGCCCTTGATCTCAAACAAGATCTTGCTCACGTGTGGCCGGCACGCCCAGTAGTCGAAACTACCCTTTCCCTTACCCATACGCTGGTCGTTTCCTGAAGTGTACACACCAATATTGGCGGATGTGCGGTGGTATAGACGGTACTTCATGCCACGCAGGCGCTTCTTGATGGTCTCGTCCGCGATCTTGAGCTGCTGTGCAGAAATCCGGCGGTCGTGGTCCTTTAGTCTGATGCCGTAGTCGCCCCATACGAGGGTTGTGCCGCGTGTGCTGCCACCTGTGGGAACGCGAGGGCGGCCTTTGCGCGATTTGCAGGACTCGCCGGCTTTGGGTGCGAGCCAGTCGAGGGTCCGGGGAGTCGAGGAGAAGGCGCGAGTGGATTGTGAGGGTGTAGAAGCGATTGTAAGAGATCGAAGAGCAGAAGTGAGGCCTATTTTGTGTGTTAGCTTGGATAATTCAGTTACGGCACTGGGGAGGACATACAGCACGATCTGCTTGTGAAGGAGAGGGACGACTGCGCAGTCATTGCGATGCGCTTGGCCGCCATGGCGGGCCGTAATCGAATGTATGAGAGGAGGACGAAAGTGCTGGTATTGTCGAGCTGCGTGCCGTTATACGAGACCGCAATACACCTGCCTACTCGTGCCTGACCTTCAATGTTGCGCCGCGCATCTTTCGGAGGTTCGAGATCTAGCGCCGGCGTCGGCGGCGGCTCCCGTGCCTGCGTCAACTTTATTTAGGCAGCTTCACGTCACGATTCCCGCGTCGCGCGCGCCGCGTGTCTGCCTGTTAATTAACGCCGAACATCAGCTGCCAGGCGTTGTATATACTCCTCTCAGACCATTGAGGGTCCACACAATCATACGCTTGATGTCCCGCTGGTAGATCATCTGCCCTGAAGAAATACCTTTCACAATGCCTTCAGATATTAGGTCATTTTTTGGCGGCAAGCCTGCAGCGCCCGCCGAAACAGCCAAACCCAAGGAACCCAAGGAGCCGCCAAAGAAGCGCGGTAGAGCCAGGAAGGTCGTTGACGATGACGAGGACGACGAAGAGCCTGCGCCAAAGAGAGCCACCCCAAAGAGAGCTGCAGCAAAGAAGGAGCCTGAACCTGTCGTCGAAGAAACAACCGCAAGCGACTATTTCGGCAAGGGCAACAAGCCAAAACGCAGCGAGCCTGTTAGACCAAAGGTCAAAGGGAAACTTGCAGCCGACGAAGAAGAGACAAAGTCCGCCAAAGCCACCCCGAAGAAGACTTCAAACAACGTGAGAGTCTCGGCAAAGAGCAAAACAACAATGACCTATGCGGAGCTAGATGCGAACGACTTCCCTGACGACGACATGGAGGAGGATGCGGACGATGTATTCAAGGCAGGCGCAAAGCGTGGTCGCAAGATGGAGGATGCATATGAGGAAGGCACAGCGGATGAGGATGACGAGCCTATAAAGCCTAAGAGAACGGAAAAGACGGGCAAGCAGAAGCTACTTCGAGGCCACGACCAGGACGACGCCGATGGGGATGTCGACATGAAAGACACAAACCCCGATGACGACTTCGTGGTACCGGACGACGACGAAGAGATCGTTGAGGACAAGCCAGCAAAAAAGACAACTGCCGCCGCAGCCAAGAAGCGCAAGGCTCCAGTCGTTGATGATGACCAGGATGATGACGATCTGGAAATGGAAGAATCGAAGCCTGTGAAGAAACGAGCATCTCCGGTAAAGAAGGCAACGCCTGCGAAGAAGCAGAAGAAAGAGGAACCGAAAAGCAACAACGCATCGATGCAGGCCATCTTCGACAGCATACCTACAATCGAGCCTCCTCCTCCACCAGGAAAATCTGGCGACGATGATGGCAAGAAGAAATTCCAATATGGTCAGCACAAAAACTCGGAGGCACCAGCAGGCGCCATCGATCCATCCGATTTCCCATCAGGCGAGGAGAATTGTTTGGCTGGTCTGAGCTTCGTGTTTACTGGTCAATTGTCCACATTGGGTCGCGAGCAAGGCTCAGCGCTGGTGAAGCAGTACGGCGGCAAGGTGATGACCGCACCATCCAAGAAGACGAGCTATGTTATTTTGGGCGAGGATGCCGGCCCGAAGAAACTCGAGACCATCAAAACGCACCAACTCAAAGTCATCAACGAGCAGGGTCTCTTCGAGCTCATCAGAAGGCTCCCTGCGAATGGAGGTGATTCTGCTGCAGCTGAAGAGCAAGCGAAGAAGCGCCAGAAGGAGGAAGAGAACATCCGTAAGGCTGCAGCGGAGGAAGAACAACAAGAACGGGCGAGACTAGCCGCTGCAAAACCGAAACCGCAAGCCAATGGCTCATCGTCGCAGCCTTCTGGCAAAGCATCTACTACGGCTGATCCCTCTCAGCAACTTTGGACAGTGCGCCATGCACCTCAGTCGCTCAATCAAATCTGTGGCAACAAGGCTCAAGTCGAGAAACTTGGTCGGTGGCTTCGGGCTTTCCCCAAGAATCAGCGTACGAAGTTCAAGATGCCCGGCGCTGACGGAAGTGGCACATTCCGGGCTGTCATGATACATGGTCCGCCCGGTATTGGCAAGACTACTGCTGCTCACTTAGTGGCAAAGCTCGAGGGCTACGATATCGTGGAATCGAATGCATCTGACACGAGATCAAAGAAACTCATTGAGAACAGCCTGAAGGGTGTCCTAAGTACAACGTCGCTCATGGGTTACTTCTCTGCTGGCGCTGATCCTGTGGAAGCCAACAAGAAGAAACTCGTGCTCATCATGGATGAAGTGGATGGGCTGTCCGCAGGTGACCGTGGCGGTGTCGGCGCTATTGCAGCTGTGGCGAAGAAGTCTCAAATCCCTATGATCCTGATTTGCAATGAACGCAAACAACCAAAGATGAAGCCATTCGATTTCGTCACTTACGATCTGGGCTTCCGCCGACCAACAACTGACATGATCCGAAGCCGTATTAGCACTATTGCTTTCCGTGAGAATCTCAAAATGCCTCCAAATGTCATGAATGCTTTGATCGAGGGCACCGGAGCAGATATCCGCCAGGTCATCAACATGCTCAGCACTGCCAAGCTCGACAACGAGAAGATGAGCTTCGAAGAAGGCAAAGACATGTCAAAGGCTTGGGAGAAGCACATTGTGCTGAAGCCTTGGGATATGGTGGGTAAGATCTTGAACGGTTCCATGTTCAACGCTGCCGCACAATCAACATTGAACGACAAGCAAGAACTGTACTTCAACGACCATGACTTTGCGCCCTTGATGCTGCAGGAAAACTATCTTGGAACCAATCCCACGCGCTCAAGCAAATACAATGCCGACCCCAGGAAGAAGAAGCTGGCCAACCTCGACCTGATATCTAAGGCCGCTGACTCCATTAGTGATGGAGATATGGTGGACCGTATGATTCACGGCTCTCAACAGCAATGGTCACTTATGCCCACGCATGCAATGTTCTCGTTCGTGCGCCCTGCCTCATTCGTCTATGGCTCCATGGCTGGTCACCAGACCCGCTTCACGTCGTGGATGGGCAAGAACAGCACTCAAGGCAAGTTGATGAGGATGATCAAGGAGATTCAGGGACACATGCGTCTGCGTACCAGCGGCGACCGCTTTGAGGTTCGTCAGACCTACCTGCCTCTGCTCTTCGATCGTCTTATCAAGAGGTTACAAGTGGAGGGTAAAGAAGCTGTGCCCGAGATCATCGACCTCATGGACGAATATTTCTTGACCAAAGACGATTGGGATGCGATCATGGAATTGGGTGTTGGCGACGCCGACATGGAGAAGGTCAAGATCGAGACTCAGGCCAAGGCAACATTTACACGAATGTAAGTTGTTGCATATGTCTTTTGCAAAAAGAGACTCAAACATACTGACAAGCTACGCAGGTACAACGCTAAGTCACACCCACTGCCGTTCATGAAGGCCTCACAGGTTGTCGCGCCTACGAAGGCCGCCGCGAAGGAGAAGCCTGATCTGGAGGAAGCACTCGACGAGTCGGAGGACGAAGCACCACCGGATGAACCCGACGTCAAGGCAGAAGATGCTGAGAACGATCTTACGAAAGACAAGTACGTCAAGGCGCCCAAGAAGAAGCGGGCACCAGCTGCCGCAAAGGGCAAAGGCAAAGGCAAGAAGGCTGCTGCAGCGGACGACGATGACGATGACGACGAGGAAGATGTCAAGCCGGCCAAGGGCAAGGGCAAGGCTGCCGCGAAGGGCAGGGCGAAGAAGTGAGAGATTCACCAACCAATTGGCAGTGATGGTTCTATGAATGGGCAGATTATTAATCGAATGTTGCGCTGCCAGGTCGGTAGCCGACCCTGTGTGAGAGACACAAATGGGTGAGGAATCGCTCGGCGACGACATGGGCGCGGATTATGTATTATACGCGGTTGCATAGGACCAGACAGACCAAACATCGCACAGTGTAAGATCAGAAGCTTGATCGGAATTAATCATCAAGAATAACAGCGAATAGTTGCGCACTACAGAAGCCACCCAATCTTCCCGAAGCCGCCATTCAGATGTTCCAAAGAATTGCCCATCATTTAGGTATTCACATGTTCGGTCGCAGCTCAGCTCCTTGGAGGCTCCTCACTTCAATTTCATCATGTGGTAACGAACCACATGACTGAAAGGAACGCTTTTTGCTGCCTTAGCTCAATTGGTGCCTGGATCATGTGAAATGAACAAAACTTATAAGCCATGCGGACCTAGCTTGAGCCAAATATTGTCACCCCTTTGTCTACCAACACACCACAGAACACAGCACGACGAAGCACGTCGACAAGATGGAGGCGACCGAACAGAAGAGCGAAAACAAGAAGCACACCAAAACTCATACTAGCGCTGCTACTGAGCCTGAGGACGGCCATATTGGTTCAGACGCTGCCAGAGCCGTCTTCAATACTGTGAGTCAAATACTCAGATCGTTGCGTCGAGATACCAGTTCCGGTCGCTGACTTCTTTAGCCTGAACTCCTAGAGCGGATTCTGAAACAACTCCCAATGAGCTTCCTAGGACGCGCCCTTTCGATCTCGAAGTATTGCCAGAACACCATCCTTGGATCTGTGGACCTACGGCGCACACTTTTGCTCGAGTCTACGCTAGGTACAGATTTCGTCGAAGCCGTCGAGCCGCCGAAGGGACTTTGGGTGCCCGATTTCTGCCGCCTCGTGTACGAACGTCATTATCCGGATTGGGAACCAGTCCAGAGAAGGCAAGCCGCTGTCAAACCATATCTCGAACCGAGAACGGTCAAGCGGCCGCTTTTGATTACAGTCCCGCGGTGTGACCGCTTCATATTAGACGAACTCATGCCGGTCGAACTCATGCCGGTCATTCATCGCCTCCCACATGGCATGACTCATAAAGTCCTTTGTGCCAGCATTGAAAAGGCACCGGCCTCTGCTCTCGCATTCCAACCGCCGCTACAAAAAGTTAAGCTCTACTACATCTACCACAGCACTGTGGTGAGCCGCTCTACAGAGGGAATCACCTTTGGTGTGATCCGTGAAGAACTCGACAGACAGCGCAGAGAGAGCCAGAAGATGATTGACGACCTCGCGAGCCGCGACTGGACACCCAAAAAGCGCGCAAGATTCGCACAGGCGATGAGGCATTGTGAGATTAATCGTTCACCGGATCTTGCAGAGCCGTGCATCTTCTTCAAAGTCTGATCTGGAGAGCACGAGAGCCAGCCGGTGGATTGAAGCGAAAGATCGCAAGCATCCGCAGTCGAGAGTGGGATATGAAGTCGACCTTTGAGTCTTCACGGTTCGGGAGAGAAGAGTCCTGGACTTGACACAGACCTCTTCTTCTACTACAAGAGTAGAGCGCTACTCTCGTAGCACTTGTGTTGTTTGTGGAAATTACCAGCGGTATGAGCTTGTGTTATGGAAAAAGATCACAGCCCAGTCTTGAACTGGTCTAAGTTGGCGTCGAATCATCTGAGTGTACCAGCCGATCGGATGTGCTGTGCATTGTCATGTAGACAGGGTCGAGCCAGCCAAAGAAGCTAACTCTATAAAAGCCAATGTACTAGCATGATCAATTGCGGTACAAGTCCAAGCCTGGCGAGGCTACTCGCCATGTCCTCGACCACGTCCTCTGGTCAAAGTTCCTCTCCCACGACCTCTCGGCATATGGACTTCCGGCGATTTGTGACGGTCTGCATGCGATTTCTCGATCGAACATCGAATGCCACGTTCTTCGCACAGACGGCCCAATTCTTGCCGCACTGGTTTGTTAAACTCGTTAGTACAATTGACCAAGCGCATTCCAAATTGCGCGCCTTCATTCCCTTGATGGTGAGCCGCCAGCCACTCGATAAGGCTCGACAGTGCCGGCATCAAGTCTTTGTCTGTCCAGCCCCAGTAGTCCTCTTGGAGATCGTCGGTCAGGACAATACGGCGGAGTGATGATGGTAGGATATCGTTCCACTCCCAGACGTTGTCCCTGCTTGCCCATCCGACTAGCGCTGCCCAAGGTATGGTCAGCGTGTGCAGCCGCTTCAGCGTCGCTAGCTCTCCTTGCTGATGACGGAAAGGAAGGCCGTTTCCTGCGACGAAGCCTCGCCAGAAGTATATGCTGTCTTCATCAACGTCTTGAGAGGCGTGAAGCTCTTGCAGGCTATCAGTGACGTGGTGCAGTGCATACAATAAAGGGTCGATACCGAGAAGCGGCTCCGGTATCTCTTCTTGGTGCCCGCTTCTACTATTGAGCTGGCGATAGTCGGTCGTGGCGTGATACTCCAAGTATCTCAGATTTGGTGTGGCCGCCAGTAAAGAAGTCAGATCGCTGACTTGAACTTGATAGTGGTACAGAACGAGTCGTGTAACGGAGGATCCTCCAGGGCGTAGCTGCCGGGTGGCTTCGGGGTTTAGACCAACAACTGTTGCAATGCTTTGAATGCCAGGCACTACAAACAACGCGAGTAACGCACTGTCCCAACCTTGCACGACACTCGCATGTCGATCTTTACCTTTCAACAAGTCCAGACACATGGTGCAAGACCGTAGCTTCTCCATTGAAGAGTCTAGAGTCATGTCCTGCAAAGTACTGCGAAAGTCGACAACCCTGAAATAGTCAGAGCTCACCCTGAAGTCGTGGATGTGAGGCGCGAGACGGAGGATGTGCAGATAGAGTGCCCATACAGAAACCTCGCTGATATATGACCTCATACTCGCCGAATACGTTGCCGCAATTTTGTCAAAAAGCACGATTTCTCTTTGACTGAAGTCGGTGAGGTCAACGTGTGTGCCTGGTACAATCTTACCTCGAAGCATAGGCTCAACGCCGTCACGTTCGCTAAGTGGTGCAGTCTTCTCTCTCCAGCCCTGCAGAGGATCACCAGCCAGGGCGAGAGTGTGGATGGCCTGGATGGCCGTCTGACTTGTGAGCAATGTGCGGAGGAGCAAAGAGGCTTTCGTAATGGACTGCGCGCTGCCGTCAAGATCAACGACAACGTTCTCGTATATGATAGCATTTGCTTGTGCATTTAGGTTCCGCGATAGTGTGTTGATGTTAAAAAAGTCCCGATGGCCCAGATATCCAGCTATCATGTCCGTTACCAGTAATGGCACCTCGCGCCCCTCGCAGAGCTTGTAAACGAGATTGCGGAGATTTACGCCGATTGCAGACATTGTGCTCCTACCTTGTACAGGATTATCAGTGATGTAAATTGTTCAAAATCGATGTGTACTGGTCGTCAGTCATTGAGGCCATGAGTCTGGAAGTTCTTAGTCGATGAAGCATCTGTCCGTCTGAAAATTGTAACAACGCCAAGGCGGGATGACTGTGTCTGCCTAGAATGACAGTTTGTCTGCCTGAAGGATTGTCAATACCAGCTTTCTGAAATCCTGTCTAGCCATTATCAGCTGTCTTCTGCGGGCGCCTATCGATACTTTGACCATTCGGCAGAAGATTTCTGTGAAAATGCGTTCACTTTGAAGCGATGTTCCGTTCTTGCTATGCTATGGTGTGATATGTCATGAACCGGATCTGCCCGTTATACCCAACATACCGTACTATTCTAGGTTGTCTATCCTGAGCCGGTCCTTAGGTGCGCATTGTTGCGCGCTAACAATACACGATTTTCGTAGATTCACGCCCTTAGCAAGATTAGAAAATCACAGGAATATTTCTTCCGAGGTATCCAGACCACGTCGGAGGCGTCTTGGCTCGCTGATACGGCGAGTCGCTGCTGATCATCAAGTCTTCAATCGCACTGGCAAGCTTGACGAGAGTTGCTTCGCTGAACGCAGTGCCCAGAACACCCAAGCTGAAAGGCATCTTGCTGAAAGAGTGCACGGAAGCAGGGACTGTAATAATAGGGTAGCCAGCCTGCGCCGCTACTTGCACGCTCTGGGCAACATCCGGAGGAATGAGCAAAGCGTCGAGTTTGGTGCCGTTGACGTTGAGCGCGGCGTCAATGCCTTCCTCACGCGTGGTGCGCTGGCAGAAGCCTAATGCCTGCCAGTAAGTTTCGTTGCGGATGCCCTTTGACTCGAGAGATGCGAGGAAACCGTCTTGACCAGAGCCGAATGCTGGCTGGATGCCTGGTGTGCCACCTTCGCTTCCGACGTTGTCGATGTTGTACTGGACGATGTCTTCGAGGCCTTTCATGTTTGTGTTGGTCACCTCGGAAAGATAAGTGGCGATGTTGTTGTAGAAGTCGCTTTTGATGTAGGTGTACGAAGACTCGTTTGGGTAGCCACGAGTTGTGCCGTAGTCCCTGTATCGATGTTAGAAAATTGACACTCTGGAAAGATAATAAGAAATGTACTCACCAGTTCCAGCCATCAGGGCTGACGATCTCAGCAGCATGTGGCAATTCAGTACCATTCACGACAGTCGCGCCTGCCGCCTTGATCATTTCTACCATAGCATGGAGTACACCGAGTTGCTCCTGGTCGGCCAGGCTCCACAGCGAGGCATAAGGAATGCCAAACTTAGCTCCCTTCAGTGATCCCGCCTTGCTGAGATACTGTGCGTAGCCTTTGGCAGGAGTCTTGCCCTTCTGCGCAAGCGTGTAGTTGTCACGCTTATCAACTCCATAGATGGCATCCATTGCGTACACGGCGTCTGCTACAGTCTTGCCGAATGTACCGACGGTATCCTGGTGCTCGCTCTCAGGAATGACACCCGCTCGAGAAGTCAGTCCCACAGTCGGCTTGAAGCCGATGATTGCATTGCGCATTGCCGGGTTGATGACACTGCCATCCGTTTCGGTTCCCAAGCTGAATGGAATGACATTGTTCGCGACAGAGATGGCACTACCAGAACTGCTTCCGCCGGGGTTGACGGTGAAGTTGTAAGAGCTTCTGGCTTGTCCACCACGGGCAGAGTAGCCCTCAGAATAGTTGTTGCTACGCATGTCGGCCCACTCACTTAAGGTAGCTTTACCCATAAGGATGGCGCCGGCGTCTCGCAATTTCTTGACGACGTGCGCATCTCGTGGAACGATGGAGCCCTGAAGAGCCCAGCTGCCAGCAGTCGTTTCCATTTTGTCTTTTGATGCGATGTTGTCTTTGACAAGGTATGGAATGCCGTGGAGGTTAGAGCGGACTTTGCCGTCCTTCCTTTCTTTATCCGCAGTGGCGGCAAGATCAATGAGATCAGGGTTGATCTCAAGCACAGAGCTAAGAAAGCCTGGTCAGTATCCTTGACTGATGGATTATTTGCAGGTCCTGTTGACTTACTTGATATACTGGTTGGTCTGGTAGTATCTCTGCATATAGCAGTTTACCAGTTGCACACTGGTGAGACTTCCATTCGCCAAAAATCCTTGCAACTCGTCGATAGTCGCATCCTCAATCTTGTGGCCCTTGCACAGAGGCATCGCGTGCCATGCTGAAGCAGTGACATTATTGTATGAGGTGGCCGGCGACTGTACCTGATCACTAGGAAGAGCTGTCGCGCATACCGCCAGAGCGGCAGCGACACCAACGAAGGAAAACATATCGCGATAGCAGCAGGGCACCAGGTGCGCGGAAGGTTTGGAGAGCTACACGTCGTGATGTCGCGAGCGTGCGAGAAACGTGCAGGTGCTTTACGCTGACCGAGACCGCGAGGCTCTTCACGGCGAGCGCTGATCTTGCCACATGAGCCCTCATGGCACGGTCGTCAAGATCCACTGGTCGCTCATCTCAGGATGCAAGAGGGAACCTTACGCATTCCCCGAACTCGGTTGCTCCAATGTGATCCGCACGCCTCCAACGCCCGCGCTCGTCAATGGCGCCGAGAGCAACCGGCGCCGAGTCCGCTCGTGTTCCTTCGTGCCCAGCGTGGCCACGGAGGTGCGACCATACCATCAGCATGCATGCGTCGAGATGAACTGCACGTCTATTGCGATCCGTGGATGCAAGCAACGGTCTCGACTCTGCGATGAGCTGTACCTGTTGGTCGCGCCCGGCCGTTTCCGCCAATGTCTTGCGATGGCTGGAAGACCCTTCGCCTTACCAAGGATCGACGGGTAATAGCTCAAACTCTCTATAGTCACACAACGGTGAGTGGCTCTGCGCCCACTCAACCCGCAGATGTGATGATAGCGTGAACCTTTGTTGCGCAACGAAGGATGGCCATCATGTGGCACCTCCACCTCCCAAGCACGACCATAGCATAAGGCAGGATATATCTACTTGCAGAATGATCGGCCTTTGAAGAAGCCGCCGATCCCACTACAGGCTGACATCCGACACACCACCGTCGCTAGACATCTCAGCAGGTGTTGCACGATGGCGTCGCCTACCAACACTAAGCAAATCGAAGCCGTGTTGGCGAATCCACCAGATGGCATGCCTTCGGATCTCACGCTGGCGTTCTTGCAGGAGAGCAAAGACCGTGGCGCCATCATAGCCATACTGGTCATCACCAGCTTTGTCATGATAGTAGTCGCCTTGCGTAGCTACGCCCGCTACGCCTCCGTTCGTGGTTTCGGACTGGATGACTGGCTCGCATTATTAGCCTTGGTCAGTCGCATGTTTCATCGATTCCTGGCGATCATTCTAACAATACATGCAGGCTACATTAATCCCATTCACCGTGCTCGCTGTCATCCTCATCAATCTGGGATCTGGTCGGCACTTCGCTTACATTCAATATGTCCTGGACAACGCAATCGTCAGTCGGACGGAGGCTCTGGACTTCTGGGCACACCTTGTCTACACCACCTGTTTGCTAGTTTGCAGACTTTCTGGTCTAGCATTCTTCTCTAGGATAGCTGATCGACAACGCAAGTTGACCTGGGCTATCCGGATCACTGCCGGCGTCATGACAGCCCTCTGGCTTCCGCAAATGGCGCTCATCATCTTCCACTGCATCCCCGTGACAGCACTATGGCCATACGCGTTCGAGTCTAATGCGGAAAAGTACAAATGCATGCAGTGGGGCATCGTCTATGTCACAAACAGTGCCATCTCTCTTCTATGCGATTTAGCTTTATTTACCATTCCTGCACTCATCATCAAGGCACTGAAGATCAGCTTGCGTGATAAGCTCAAGCTGGCGTGTATCATGATGCCTGGACTGCTGGTGATCGCCATATCTTGCTCTCGGATGTACCTCGTGATCGTGGGTCAGTGGGATGTAGGTATATACCAGATTGCAATTACTCAATGCCGAGACTAACAGCATTTCTGCAGGCGGATCAATCCTGGAGCTACAACAGCCTGCTCGCCATCGAGGTAGCCGAAATCGGCTCAACACTCGTCGCCCTGTCAGTTCCAGCTCTCAAGCCATTCTTCGGAAAAGTCTTCACTTTCCTTGACGGCACATTCGTCTCTAGTGCTTCTTCAAGGAGGGGATCAGGCATCTCTTCCAAACGCCTGAGTCGCTTCCGTCTCCCCAGCTTACGGAAGAAGGGAAGCGACGCAGAAAGCCATCCAAGCGAGATTAGAGTCAGGCATAGCATCGGAATTGAGAATGAGCTGATTGGGAATCTAAAGAAGAACAATGCTTCTCATTCGGCTGTGGTGTCGAGTGCGAGAGGGGTCAGTTTTGGGAGTAATCGGTCGGAGGAGCCGATTATGTATTGAGGAGATAGTATCGCACACTGTTCGTGCAAGCAACTATTTGTCACCGTGCGCACTGAAAATTACGGCGGCGCACCAAGCACATCAATTACTCACATTTTACCAGGTAAGTCTTGTGCTGTGCTGCGCATTGCATCGCAGAAGAAATTTCGCTAGTACTGTGTGCCGTCAGAAAGCCTTCTTTTGTCAGAAACGTCGTTCGTCGAACTCTCGATTCGCAACGTCATGCGACCCCGTCCTCTGTTGCAATCACCAATCGCCCCATCATGCCACAACTCAAGCATTCCGATTCCTTCTATCCATAGACTGACAATTGGACCTCCATTTTCAAGTGTGTGAGGATCGTGCGCCTCTTTGCCATCATCCAGAAGTCTTGCTCCGAAGACCGAAAGCTGCTCCTGGGTTTGTACCTGGTGATTTTCGGTGATGGCTAGAACACCGCGAGTGTCCAACCAGGTGTGATAGGCAAGCGCAACAACCACTACTGAAGGCCGAATGGACTCTAGTGAGAATTTGAGCACAGCAATCTCTCGCGTCGGCGTTGGAGGTTTCCGCAGGCCCTTCAGCCATATCATGTGCGGCGGTAGTCTATCATGTCTCGCGACAATACGCGAAATGTAGCCAGGCGATTTTGTAACAAACCACAATGCACTATCGTACCTCAGCCAAATGTCTGGGCTGAAGTCATTGTGCCGTATAGTGTCAAAAGAGACCTTTTCTCTGATCAAAATGGTTTCCCTCTCCGCTGTAACGGCCACTTCCTCCTTGATATAGATGGTTCCTGTTCCCAGCTGCGGTCGATTGCGAACACCATCCTCAGGAAGATTAAGCCTGGCGTTGAGAACACACCGTTCGTTGTTATCACTGTGCGGAGGTTCTCGAACCAAGATGAGTCCGATCGGTAAGCCCTTGTGTGCGTAACCGAGCAATGCTAAGTCCACAGATAATCCTGATCTTTCAGATCGAATTAGGGGAAGACTGATATGAAGACCATCATTTGTCACATTGAAAGACTGCAAGGGAAACAGGTTCTGGAAAAGATCAGAAGCCTGGACGTCATTGCATCGCAAGAAATCACGTGGTGACGTGGCGAGAACAAGCTGTTTTCTCGAGCCTTCCGGGGTCTGGTCCGTAAAGATGAGTAGCGAATGATCGCGGAACCTCCTGATAAGCTCCTCTTGTAGTCTAGCGAATGCCATGCCCTCCTCGCCGTACAGCAAGGGCATGTTGACCCCAAAGATTCCGAGCATGCAATAAGCTTCATCTTCCTTTCTTGTGGTCTGGCGGTCAGCCATCCAGGACATGCGCTGTGCTATCGGAACGTCTTGAAGGTTTTCTGGTTTGCCTAATATTGCTAAGGAGAGTCCGGTACGCTCGTACACAACATCCAAAAGTTCGTTGTCACGATCGCCTAAGCAATGCCAGTTGAGATCGTAGAACTGAAGTACACGTGGAGCAATCAGTTCTTGTAGTGTCCAGCCTCGTCCGAGCCACCGGCTATCTTTCACGGCTTCCAGCACAGGACCCTTCGGTTCTACCTCTAACGTGAAAGCGCAGCTATAATCATGTTGAAGGTCGGCCATTTCAACACCGGCGACATCTTGGTTGATCCGGGGTAGCGTTTCTCCTGAGATGATATTTGTTTCGTTGAGGTTGACATCTGACAAGTAAGCATAGCATACCTTTGCCCGCTTGTACCAGTTGAACATCGAATTGATAGCTTCAGAAAGCTCGGCACTGCTCGACTTATCAATACAGCAGGTGTCCACCCAGCACCAATTCAGACCGTCTTTTCGTGCTTGCTCGCAGGTGAATCTGATCTTCTCATAACCCAGCTTATGTTTGTAATGGTGCCGTTTGAGATCTTGAAAAAGCACTTCACCCCTCTCCCATGTATGCGACAGGATTGCATAAGGTGGAATATTGTTGCCAAAGAACTCCTCCAGCTCCAGCTCGGGTGAATCAACGTTCAAGAGTCGCATGCTCGTTCGAATGATATCAAAATGGTTTTAGTGCTTTCAAGGTGAACCGAAACGAATCTACATTGCAATAATATAGATCCTGCCTTGTCACCGGGTCGACGGGGCTTCTTAGATGATAATAAGCTTTCCTGGAAGACACAGCCTCCACGGCCGCAGCATGGCTTAGCCGCAGGAACGCATTATTCCTACCGTACCAATCACCTTGATAGTACAGCCTTCAGATCTAAGCCACGACAGCGCATGCGTGCATGAGCGTGGCTGGATTCGTGCACAATCGCAGATGGACTCGTCCTTGCGATCAAGGTCCAAATATTCGAAATTGAAAGTCAACTTTACATGGAATTAGGCGTGAAAGAGCACGACCGAGTTTCTCGTTGCCTGAAGAACTATGAGATACTGAAAGGTATCTCAATAAAGTACTGATGTTCCTGAAGGTTGCTGAGTTCGACAGGCACGGGAACGCTCCGAGCCATCAGCCCCACTCAGACGGACCGCCAAGATTTGCGAGCCCACACAGAGACTTCGGCGAAGCGAGCGCATTCGCGAGCGAAGACCTTCCAGTTCAGTACGACGTAGGATACCCATCTCTTTGCGTCCCCTCGATCTCGACAAGTCTCCTCCTCAGATTCATTCAATACCGACAAAATGGTGCAAGGACCTGTACGTATCTCGCTTTGCTGCGCCGCTCCGACGCCTTGACTGGCCGCTCGGAGCGCGCAAAGAAGAAAAAATATCTTTCTCGCATACACATGCGCAGCAGGCTTGAGAGCAGTATACTGAGACCTAATGCAGAAGAACCCCACTGCCGGCGGCGGCGGACTCAAGGGCTCCAAGAAGGGTGCTAAGATCACCAAGAAGGTACGAACCATTTTTGCTGATACTCCAATTTCTGCGAATCGAGCGCATTGAGAACTAACACCACCGCCCAACAGTTCATCATCAACGCCACCCAGCCCGTGAACGACCGCATCTTCGACGCCTCCGCCTTCACCACCTTCCTGCAGCAGCGCATCAAGGTTGACGGCCTCACCGGCAACCTCGGCGAGCGCATCAACGTCACCAACCTTGGCGATGGCCGCATCGAGGTCGTCGCCCACCAGGAGTTCTCCGGTCGCTACCTCAAGTACCTGACCAAGAAGTTCCTCAAGAAGCAGCAGCTCCGTGACTGGCTCCGCGTCGTCGCCACCAACAAGGGCGAGTACACCCTCAAGTTCTTCAACGTCGTTGGCGAGGAGGGTGAGGAGGAGGAGGACTAAGCGTATCGCCTACGCTTGGTTCCAACTTGGTTCCTCGAATCTGAAAAGATGGGAGGCAATTTTTTTTAGGTCTCAAGGATAATTGAAAGTCTTTGCCGCCCTACATCTGTCTGAGTTGTGAATATCTGCAGTCGTGAGCCTATCGTGAACCTAATAACTCACGACTGTTCGTGTCATGCATGGCCTTCCGAATCTGTTAGGTATTTCCGATGGATGTATCTTCAGAGCATTAGTATCTTGCGTGTTGATACGGGCTCTTGACGGTTTCCTGAGATTATCAGCTGATACATAGCCTTCGTATGTAGGTGATAAAGCTACTGCTGTCGAATCGCTTCTGATGCTCTAATAATACAGACGCTCGCTATAAGTGAATATCGGCATTCACATAGAGATCGATCATCTTATAAACGATCATACGCAGACATCGTCTCGCTAGCGGTCTTCGCGCAAGCTCTTACCTCATCACTCAGTTCTTCCTCGAAACTCACCTCAATGAATCTCCGCTTCCAGAGCTCCCACCGGCCTTTACAGAAACCATGCTTTCCATTCCACAAAGCACCGCCCGCTCCCGGGTCTCCATCGAGAGGCCCAAACTCGTACTCAAAATCCCAATGGCGAATGAGATGGCCTGCGATCTTGACTAACTCCGCAGCAGCCAAGATGTGGCATTTCCGGCGGTCCGGACCCGGTGCCTCACGATTTGGCTCTTCCGCAGCGTACTCGAGGGCGGTCCTGAAAGTCCACAGCATAAGATCCCTGTAGTCGAAGCGTTTGTCATCGAATGTCATCAATTTTGCGATTAGTGCATTCATCGCCACGAAGCGGTTTATTGTTGCTTGACGTTTGACAGGGCTGACGTTTTCGCGCGGATTGACTAGTGAGAGGAATCAGTCTAACAGAAAAACAGAAAGCAGCACTGAGGGTCAGGGTCTCACCGTTCCATTCGTCATGAAGAGCCCATCCCAGAGTAGGCGTGTCGTCCCAGACGCGCAGAGTACCCTCATTCACCACGAGCTGCTTCCCCGACACTGTGATCGGTGGCGGCAGCTGTGAGATGTATAGAATTAAACTGGCAACAGTGTTCACGCGACTTGGCGGTTCCATCGGGTATGCGAGCATACGACCCCATAGTACCTGAAGATCTTCCTCGCAATCTTCTAGGTCGATGTTCGGATCTGGGATGGTGGTGGCTGCTAGCTTGGTGGCAGCTTCTTCTACCGTGAGGTTACCGGTGAAGAGGCTCCGAAGAACTTCTTCGGTATGGCGTATCTTCTCATCGTCGAGCCCGGGAGGCGATGGGCTCCGGTTCGAGCTTCGATTGGACATGGTATTTGGTCGTGCAGTCGTAGTTCACTTGGTTGAACAGGCTCTCACATGTGTAGCCGGGTGAGGCTGTATTGCTGGTCGCTTCGCACGGCGATCCTGATGCTGCGGACGTGTTGAGCTCTCAAGGACAATTACCTCCGTAGGAGGTAGTCAGTAATGCCCATATTTTCTCAACTGATGACCCACATCTGATCTCATCGTTTGCTTGCGATCGCTTCTCCATGAGCGCTAGCTCTGCAATCAAGGAGTTCTGAAGAGGCATGAATGAAATAGACATGGTTCGTTCCACGCGGGCAGTGTATATTATTGAGGATGTACATGTACATGTATCCAGAACCACATGCATCGACCAAAGAGACTCGCAAGACCGCTGCTGTCTTACTCTTACCCTAGCTACCACATCTGATCAAAACCCGATACGTATGTGTACATGTACATGTGCACATGAAACCTCCTGTCTTTACATCACTAGTATCGAATTATTCATGTCCTATATTGACCGAAATACTCATGAATGTATGATCAGGTACATGTACATGTAGTATTCGTAGTGACGGCGTACGGAAATTTGCGTATCTTTCAATCGCCTTTGTTGAATCCAAGGCTATGTGGTTCGTGGCGTAGGTTTGATTGTGTGGGCTAAGCACCGGATACCGATTGACAATCCACCTCAATAATTCTGCTACCTCCTATTCCCACGATGTCAAATCATTTTGAGTCTTTATCGGAGCCACTTACGGGTGTCCAGGTTTCGTCTTAGAGTCGCAGCTTGGGAACGAGAGACTTCGAGATCGGAGGCATGTTCGGCCGTCCATCAGCTGCGCCGGCTTTAAAACACTATGTCCGCGTGTACATCAGCCCATGAACAGCAAACTACGAGATGGTGGAACGATACCGGCGAGCATGGTGGAGTTGAATGAGCTTGATAAGAAGCCAAGACTTCGCATCAATAGTTGACTTCTAGTTCCAACATCCTAACCCAGCAACAGTGCAACACACCAATCTGACAACATGGGGCTCAAACAGTGCTGTGCCACCGGCTCCCTACACACAGGCACACCGAAAGGCCGCATCGAGAAAGTTCATGGCTTGGACTGCTATGTAGCTGATGCACCTAGCGGTTCTCCCAAAGGCATTGTTATCATTATTCCGGATGCTTTTGGCTGGGAGCTTCCGAACAACAGAATCCTGGCGGATGAGTATGCGAAGAAGGGGAATTTCCAGGTGGTAAGATGGCGGACGTACACTTTCAGCTTGATCAATCACTAACTTGATCCAGTTCCTACCAGACTTCATGAATGGTACCGACAACCGAAAGATTTTTGCATGAATGGCATGTACTGACCTCTGGGCTACAGGCTTCGTCATGCCACCAGACGTGATGATCAGCTTCCACGCGCTGTCCGCCACAGGTTTGTGGAACCAGATCAAAAAGATCTATCATGCCTTCTACTGTGCACGCCTTTTCATTCCATTCCTCTACTCGTGCAGAGAGTCAGTCGCCAGCCCAAGAATCTACAGCTTCTTCAAAGCCATTCGTGAGCACGAAGCTGCGAAACTTCCTGTCGGAACAGCCGGCTTTTGCTGGGGAGCAAAGTATGTCACCGAGCTCTGCTGGGACCACACCAAGACCGACGCAGGCGAGCGTCTGATCGACTGTGGCTACATCGCACATCCCTCGAGCTTGAAGTATCCTGGTGATATTGAGATGGTGACATTGCCGCTCTCGTGCGCGGCTGCCGAGATTGATCCACAGATGAGCGCAGAGAATGCGAAGCAGACTGAAGATGTTCTTGTGGCGAAGACGGCGAAGACCAAGGATCAGGGTGTGGAGCATGAGTTTGTCATGTACGAGAAGGCGCATCATGGCTTTGCTGTAAGAGCAGATGAGAACGATGTTGAGGAGGCTGAAAGAGGCAAGAAAGCAGAGGCGCAGGCAATCTCATGGTTTGAGCGGTGGTTTGCCCAACCGCCACCCAAGACATCTGTTGACCTTTCTTGATGTTCAGGCAAACAGTGCCGTTCGTTCTTAGTGTGGAGGCCAACAAACGGCGTTCTTGGTTGAGGTCGAATTAGGCTAGAGAGTCTCCACGATGTTTTTACAGAACAGGCATCACTTCATACTGCCGTTTCACGTCGCAATGGCATTCACATGTGAACGCAAAAAGTGCTGCCGAAGCTTTGCCATTAATGTATCATTTCTTCCCAGCTCACCGGTCATCCCACCACTCCCAAAGCCATGACCAAACGCCCACCGCGGACCTCATGAAGTCGTCAGCTAACATGGACAGAACTTCAAGCGAACGTGGACACAGCAGCAGCACCAAACAACAATCAAACAAGAGCACACACTCCAATAATCTCGCCACCGACCACAAGACAACAGCGACGGTACCCAACAGCTCAGCAAACCTCATTCCTCAGGCATTTGGAGCCGCCTCGCCCGACTTCAAGCATCTATTCATGGATCACTGCGAGTTCCGTCCCTCCCCTGTCGAGGGCTACGGCGTCTTCGCAAGCAGAGACATCGAGCCAGGCACTGAAATCATCAAAGAGAAAGCACTCTGGGTCGTAGATGCGGCAACGGCAGTCGACGCCACCTTCTCCGAAAGCGACTCCGACTACCACGAAGCGCGCTGCAACATGATCCAATCCTTCTTCAACACAAGCTGCCCAGACCTGGACACAGAAGCGCGACAACTCCTCCACAATGACATGCTATCACTAAGCGGCGGCTTCGACCCGGAGCAACAAGTCGACGGGTCTGCGTTGGAATGCGCGCAAACACTGTCACAGCATATTCGCGAGATATTGATCTTGAACGCCGCGACTGGTGGATCCCGAGGACGAATTGAGTACGCCGCTGTCTTCCAGGCCTTTTCGCGACTCAATCACAGCTGTGCTCCCAATGCTGTGTCTTCGACATTCAAACTCGACGACGGCTCTGTGGTAAGTCATCTATTCTAGCATTCCCTCGGCCTAGTGGTGCCATGTACAGCGAGTGATACTGACTTCTATCACAGTGGTGCATCGTCCACGTTACATCCCCAATCAAGGCAGGCGAAGAGATCTTCATCAACTACGTCGACCCTCTGGCCAAATTCGACCAGCGTCAGGAATCACTTCGTTCACGCTGGCGCTTCACCTGCACTTGCCGCCTGTGTACACGTCCCAAGAAGGAAACCGAGGCCTCGGACGACAGACGTGGGAAGATGGAAGATGCCATGGAGATGATGAGGTCGGCCCAGATGAACCACGCGAAGCCGAAGCCACACTGGCAGAAAGACGCAGTCTACAACAGCCACCTCGATCAATGCGATAAAGTCACAATCGGAGAAGCTGGGTTGGAAGTGCTCGAGAAGTTCGCCGCGAAAGAGGGAATTAGTGATCTGAGATTGTTCACCAGGTAAGTTCAGGCCCGGATCAACAAACCTGTGCAATTTACTGACGATTGTTTAGCTTGACGCACGCTGCAGATGCCGCGGAGAGATTGCGCAAGCTCTCACTGGAGACCGGGCTGGTCGATCGTCTGGTGGCCGTCTGCCGCACCTATAGCATGGGCGCGCGGATGACCACCTCTCTCACCAACCGGCGCGAGCGGCTCCGCGAGACGGCCGCCGCTATCATTCGAATCGCGGAGCTACATGTATCTAAGTAGGACGAGACAATCGGGTAAGCACGGGCAAATGCGGATAGGCGGTAGAGTGTTGGGAGAAGGGAGTTGTGGAGGGGAGTTCCGGGAGTCGGCGTCGAGATAGGGTGCGAGGACCTATCTGAGCATGCGAAGAGTTTTTGTGTTTCTGGTGGGCATAGATATCTTTTCGTCTCCGACATGCATAGGCTGCCGATGTTGCACCGTGCTTGACGGCAGCAGCGTGGGAATCGGTATAATAATCCGAGAGAACATACTTCCTAGCCCCATGGATGAACAGAAAGATGGTGCGTTCGTCTCATGTGACTTAAGATCAGCCAACTCATGCTGGGGAACTTGAGACCAGTCAGGGATACCGCAAGCGCCCCCATCCAAACGCAGACAACAATAATGTTGATCATTGTCCACCTGTGGCCTTCAACGTAAAGTAGGCCCCAGTCGATCTCGCCAGGTACTTCTGGTATACTAGTATCGAGCTTTCTGGGCACTTGTGGGAAAAAGGGCGTCTGCCGGACATCTTGCGCGATTGACGGGTGCTTCATGTACACTGCCATTTTCTGTGGGCTAAACATGATTTCGACCGCCTGGATTGGGCCTGATGAAAGAATGCTGCATCTGTTACAGGTGGCTTTGTGAGTCTGTCAAGAGGAAAGCGAGTCTCACGCTTTTGTCAGGGTTTCAGGCAGACCACTAGCCGCAAGTCCCATCTCAATGGCAATTTGGTTCTCTCGATAGTTCCAGTCGAGAATAGGTGAGCTTTGGTACTAGCTGTCTGGTAGCAGGATACCTGTCCTTGACTCACAGCAGCACAGTGGTCGTTTGCTAACGCGATTACAGGCCGGCCCATGGCGGTATGTGAACACGAGCCTCCGAGAGGTGTATTGCTGGTCGTCGCTGGGAACAAGATCAGATCATTTACAAAATCACGACTGCAGAGCACCAGCAATCTCGCTTCCGTGAACGCGATCCAAGCCGCATCAGAGATGAAGAATATAGTGAGCGACGACACCTGCGTAGCAAAGCTGCCAGCAGCAGCTACCTACCGAAGCCAATAATGCCGGAGCGCCCATCTCACGGCGCCATCTCCGTCCCATAACGTGGCCAATGAGGCCGGAGATCCCCTCTCTTCTTCATCTCGGCATCCTACAAGCCATAACGGCGCGACCATGACAAAATGCCCGATCTGGCAGTGTGAGCGGGCAAGAAAACGTCGCTTGGGCGTGGAGCACAAGGCTCGCTGGCGTGAAGGTCCACAACATCCTGGCGGCTTGTGAAGGTTTGCGGGAAGCGGTTGAGATGTGGGCGCGTAAACAAATGGACGAGATAGAGTTGCGGCGTGGAACCAGACGACACGAAAGAGACGCGTGACGGGAAGTCAATGATTGATGAAAAGGCTTGAACCCTTGAAGCCATGGAGCTCAAAGAAGTGGGAAGCGGCACGGTGCTATCTCCGCTGTGTGTTTGGGTCCTTTGAACCTCATCTCGTCTTGGGCGATGCAGTAGATGAGCGTTTGTGTACATCTGTCTTGTGCCCGGCAAGCGTACGATGAAGACGTTCGAAACGCAATCCTGAAGAGGGCTCGATGGTCCCGTGGCTCGGATGTCGGACTGTTGACCGAGACGATGGGGCAGCATGGGGATGTATGTCTCAGAAGTGACAGCTGCTGCATGGCATGGCAAAGCGCGTTGAAATATGGAGGACCCTGGAGATGAGACATCAGACAGATTGTTTAATCGGACAGTGAGTACTTTGGGTGCGTTTCTGTTTGTCAGTGGTAGGGACCCTTGGAACTCAACCACAGTTCATGGTGAAGTAGGTAAGGCAGGGTGCTTGTGCAGTACGAGTACTTCTAATGTCAACAAGTTCAACGGACAGGCATACCCAGTCGAAGCTTTTCAAAGCACTTCTCCAAAGATCTACTTGAAGCGCTGGCGCATCTTCGATTTTGCACCCCAGCCGTGCGAGTGTGGGTGACGCCTCGTACGCAATTGTAAGATTTGCACACTGCTAACAAGAACACTATATCTTGATCGACACACGTCATTACAATCTGAAGAGCTCATTTCGAATTTCTGTCGTGCTTCGGTGAGAGTCAGGGAAGGAATTTGGCCACGCGCTGGATTGTTTGAGACAAACTCTTGGACCAAGCACACACAACACTGGCGCGACGAAGGGACAGATTGGTGCAGAAGAACAGCACCAGGGTAAAATGCGGAGGGTCGTGGTCCCTCCAGGCTATTGCGTGGCAGACATGATCTCCGGGCTACAAGAGTCGACCCTGTTCGAAGTGGATGAGATGCCGGGTACTCGGTGGTTGGAACAATAATGCTATTATTGCATGGGCGAGGATTATTGCGTCTTAGAAGATCAGCGGAGAAGCTCGCTTCGCTTGCAAGTCATGTAGTTTTGCAGTCGGTCGTCAGTAGTTCATAAGGCGTCTATAACACGCTGCAGACTACGGCAGCTTACATCACAGATAAGACAGCACTAAGCGAAGAATGCCGACTTTCCTACGCGGACGGCGCCGTCATGCTGCAGAAGTCAGAGTCCAGAGCGCTTTTGATTGATTAATTCCACCAGGCACCGTAGTCCGGGGACGCAAGGCGCAAAGTCAAGCAACTATCACCAATCTAGCACACACGCCGGGAGCAAACGCTAAAGCCATCATCGACCGGCTTCTGGCGCCATGATGGCTGTCATAGGTGGGACGAGCGGCTGGCGCTGACATGGACAGGGGAGCCACATGCGCGGAGGACGGGGAGGCTAGTGCTTGATGCCGGATGGTCTTTGCAGGATTCTCCTTGTTCTTCGCTCGTGCGACTCCTGCCTCTCGCGAAAGCACCTCCTAGCAGGCCTATCAGCGAGGCGAGCAGCCCTCGTGCTGGGAAATGTGTTTCACGATTTTGAGGCCGCGAGCTAGAGGGGATGGCACGACTGCGGCATGCAAAGCTTGAGCAGCAGTACAAACAGCTGCGGCGAAGCACTTTTCCGTATTCCAAACTTGTTCCGTCGGCACATCGAACGACAGCCGAGGGCAGAGTAGTGCATCGAGGATCGAGCGAACGACCGCAGGGCTGGTACCAACCCGAGCCATCGTGCAAGGCTGTGGGGCGATACTTTTCTGAGTCGGCCCAATTTGCGTTTGTACCTGCATCGTGAAACATGCGCCCCTGAGCTGGTATGAAACCGGCCAGGGCGGGCCTGCAGCGTGCCTGGCAGGGCGTTTGCAGAGGTGCCAAATAACAATCGTAGTAGGTGCATGAGTAGTAGCAGAGGGGCGACATGCAGCAGAGGTGGCGACGCAGGACTCTAAGGATAGACATCAGGGCTGAGCAGCAAGCCTCGCACAGGTGATATAAGGCACTATGAACCCATGCGCCCACGTCGTCGGCCTCTGCCCATTTCGATCGACAAGCTGCCGATCGTGTGTCGCGCCGCAGTGCTGGGAAGAGGCGATTGTTCGGGCGTGCTGCTGCTGGTGAGCTCATCCGTTGCGCGCGCAGGAAGCAGCCCCAGCTCTCGAAATTGCCTTCTCCCTGCTAGCAGGCATTGAGCAAACCACCAACGGCGTCACCCTCCCCTGATCCCAGTCACGCCAAACGGCGCGTGCACCACTAACCACTTTCCTCCGCCAGAAGCGCGCCGTCGAATTCCACCCGCCAAACCCTCGGCCTGCCGTTGGGTGCCAGTCGGAGCCGCAAGACAGGCAGCCCTTTGCCAGAGACATCGACACACGTCCACACGCACATACGCATACACACGCAGCGTTTGCATTTCCTGTTCTGCCGGCAAGCGACAACAGGCTGTCCACTACACCCGGGATCCGCCATCACCACTCGGCCGCCCGCATCTCTTCTCCTCAGGCCCTCCCGCTGCACGACGCTCGATCAGGCCGACTCCCACGCCCTCACGAGACTTGCCCGTGTTGTCCGACGCCGCATTCCGCATCTTGAATTGCACCCATCACGGGTACCTGCAGAGGCCCGCGCCTAACCATCCGGACCTCCAACACTCGCTTTTACTGCGGTGCAAAGAGTTTGTTGCTTTTCTGGGCAGGATTGGGCACTCCCATTGGCGATGCTCAGGATCGGAACTACCAAGAATCAGGACTCGAGATCTGGAGGATCTTGAAATCAGCACACTTTTTGCACCTCTTGCAGCATCTCGGCGATCTCTTGCTGTGCATTCGACTGCTACAGAGTGACAGACGGACGCGTGCGAGCACGTGGAGTCGCATCACCAAAACGCTCCTTACGAAACATCACTCATTCTACACATCAGCTAGTATGTCTACCTCCCCACCGTGCCGCCGATCTGCTTCCTCGAGGGCCTGGCGCAACGCCGGAAGAACGCCTACTAACATGTTCAGGTTCACAATGAATCGTCTACTAAATAGGAAAAAGACGGACGACAGCCAGTTGGGCAACAGCGATGCTCGTCTACAAAGCCCAACACCACCCCTAGCATCGCCCGGCCTCAAAAAGAGCGGGACGAGCAGATGGAAACACAAGACCCGCAATGTCAAGGAAGAGCCAGAGCCGAAACCAGAAATTAACCTCTCCGATGCTTTACCCTCGAACGATGACTTCCGCACAAGTCTCCTCATGGCCAACCTTTCCCAGCGCTTTAGCATGTTGCGTGAACAGGACGACCCTGGCTCTTTGATGGGAAAAGCGAGCGACGACAGCGTTCTTGAGCCTAGAAGACGATCACGGAAGCTTGATTTTGGATTCGGAGCCAGCGGGCTCACAGATATCGACGAAGTACGATCCATAAACAGCTCCATCCGACCGCCATTCGCCAACGAGAAGCACCAATCGTTTAGATCGGAAGATGGATATGCAAGTGAGCACGAGTCGCCAAATGTCATGGCTCGCTCGCGTCCTGGCGAGGGCAACACTTTATTCGGCGGCAGGCAAAAGGTGTACATGATTTCAAAAAATGGCGCAGCTTCGACAAAAAGTCTGGGAAAGCTCCTTTATGATGATGATGTGGGCATGTCCGCGTTCCAAAAACACAGGCAACGGGAGAAGGAGCTGCAGGCGGCTCGCGATCCTGAAATGCCTGAAGACCCGAGTTTTGATTTTGGTCTTGGACAGGCAGACGGCGGAGACGAGGAAGGTCACGCTGCTCTCCACGACTCGGTGAGAGATTTCTCCAATTCTCCATCGCTGTCTGCTTCCGACAAGAAACGCTCAACGTGCTCGACCTCACATTCAGATGCGCGTTCTTCCACAGCCGCAACCTCGATTACCTCGCAACCCGCCACAAGCAGTGTCGCTCAGCTGCCTGCGCCCACTGCAGGACCTACTGGGCCATTGCCGGCCGCGCCCTTGGAGAGATCAAATGGAAGCACAAAGTCTCGACGTCTATATGAGCAAGGCCTTGATCAGCACATGCAGGACCAGCAATCTTCTGCGATTTCCCGACTCAATTCGCTTCAGAGACAGCGACCTTACAACACCGGCAAGGGATCTCCACCATTCTTGCACTCGACCAAAAGCACTGGCAGTCTCACTGAGCGCGTACCACTAAAGGTATACACTTCTCAGTCGAGCCCACCGGTTCCGCCGCTTGCCACCTTTGGCGCGTTCACAAAACCTGGACAGAGCCCACTCGCAAGTGTTCCAAACTCACCCTTGAGCCCTACCATGGAGGATTCTAGCGTCTTGACACAAGCATTGGAGCCTGCTGACCGTGGCAAAGCCACTGCTATGGGAGCCTTCAACAAACCAAAACACGCCTTCGATGAGCAGCAGTACATGGAGCGACAAATGCAACTTCAACGATCGGCTTCCTCTGCAGTCCCGCGCCAGCCTTCGAACTCCGCATTCCATCAGCGAATGGGTCGCTTCGAGCAGAACGAAAGGGAGCGTAGTGCATCCAATCCTACTAGCCGAGCAAGATCGAGCTCAGCCTCACAACAGCAGGATCCAGCTCAAGCAAGGAGTGTATCAGCTTCTACTCCCAGCGTTGCAGCAACGCAACAGTCTTCTGAGAAGGCAGCTTATCCGGACACCCACCGCACGTTCTTCGGCAATATCAGTGCGAGCGACAGTGAGGACGAGGTTGAGGAGATCACTCAGACAGGCGGCCCCGGTCAGCAGCCCTATGGGAGGTGGCAGCCTACGGTCCTTCCCTCTGTCTCGGAGCATCCCGCGCTGCGAAGTGGTGGACCGCCTACTTTGGTCGAAGAAGAATTGGAAGACGAGGCCCTGTCTGCGCCGAACCCTGCTACACATGTCATCTCTGAATTACCCGTGAAGCAGGAACTTGTCGCGCCCCCTACAGTCCAAGGGGCAGATCTCGACTCGCCAACACTTGGTCCCAGTGCAGAGGGTCTTGGTAGCATGATGCATCACCTGCGGAACAGGAGCAATGCTTCGTCATCTTATCCACAGGATGAGACAACACAAGCTGACTTACCGACCATGCCTGATCTGAAGAACTACGAGTCCGCCCGGCAATCAGTCCTGAGATTCAATGATTCCGAATCTCACATCGATTCGTCTAACACAACCACTTCCAACCCTTGGGACCTCGAGACCAACAGTACCTACTACAATAACAATAATGGAACATCTGTAGCGCGCACCTCAACAACGAGCCCGATTGACGGACGTAATTCCACTTTCGGTCGTGCTTCGTCTCGAGCACCTTCTAGCACGGCTCTTCCGGCCGAGCAACAGAGTGAGCCGTGGCCTGATACCGAGGACCCGGCCTGGCAAACAGATCTGAGCAGACAGCATACTCGCAACATCAGCACTGCCACGCAGCAGGAGCGAGCAGCCTTTGACAATGAACTTGCAGCACGGCGTCGCGCAATCCAGGAGAATGTGAAGAGCATGGTCGATGCTGACCACTCTCGCAATCCCAGCCCTGCACCAACGACTGGCGGCGCCTTCAAAGCATTCAACATGTTGAGATCAAAGTCTAGTAGAGATTCGATGGACACAAGGAAGGACACAGCTCCCAAGGCTATGAAGATGCTGGGCATCAGCACCGGTCCTCTCTCAGCGAGCTCAAACAACCTCAACTCACAGTATGAGCGTGGCGGTAAGAGTCTCGAGATGGGTAGGGCCCGTGGAGACTCTGCTTCTCGCGGTCCAACGTTTGGACGTATTCTGCAGCAGAGTGAGACTGATGCGAAGCGGGAACGCGCCACATCCAGGGCTAGAGGAGACAGTGGGGCTAGTAGGACTGGCCGCCCTGTGGGTCGATCCCCGGCTTCTTCTGATGCTGGACGTGGGCGTGGACGATCTAATTCCGAAGCCGCACATGGCGGCAGATCTCGCAGCACGACTGGACCATACCGCGATGACCTTGACAGGGCTATGGCCCAAGGAACAGGAACCAGCGCGTTTGGCGTCCCAGAACTGTCACCCATGATCACCAAAGAACTCACACCTCGACCATCGCCAAACATGTCCAACAAGAGTTCCTTCGAAACCAAGAACCGCTCGCGTAGTGGCAGTCGGACTGGAGCGATGACGAACTACTTTGAGGCCAAAACTTTGCAGGCCGCACAAGGCGCTTATCCCGGTCGATCTCCTATAGGTCCATCGCCTGCTGCCATGGCATCAAACACCTTCCTAGCGGGTGGACCTACTCGAGGCTCACCATACATGCAAGCGCCTACTCCGCCTATCTCTGGTCCAAACACTCCAGTGGCAAGCTCGCCCACGCCACCGCCTATGCCACCAGGCCCGACTCTCCGCCAAGTGCCTCTGCGAAAGAAGACTGTTAACAAGCACGAGATCTCTGAACCTGTTGCACTTCTGTCTTCCACCTCGAACGTTGACACCGTCGACTTACCTCCCGGTGCTTCTCTGAGGAACGGCATGGACAGCCCGCCGCCAGTCCCGCCCATCAACCCTCGCCGTCGCGCCACGCGGAAGCTCTTCGGTATTGGTCGCAGCGATCCGGAAGAGGCAGCAACTCCTGAGACAGATTTCGGCCGCTCCAAGACGCCGGATCCCTGGGGCACAGCATCCTCAGCTCCGCGAGCCAGGAACACCAGCAACCCACCACGGCCATTCGATAGCACGCCAGCGCTCCAGCAGTACGGTCTCGAGCAGAGCGGCCCTGCTCCTGGTCCTGCTCCGACACGCCAGTTCAGCAATGCTAGGTCTCCGCCCATGCGACCCTACAATGCAGAGCCAAACGGCATGGGCTCACCCGATCGCGCTCCAATGGAAGGCGGCTTCATCTAGAAGTGATACACTGACAGATGGCATACCTCACATGCGTCGCTTACTTTTTTCTCATTTGGCTTTCATCTTTCTCTCTTTTCCTGTCTGATGTATACCAATACCCACAACAACGATACGCGGAAAGACTTATCGTTCGGCATCTCTTTCCTACCTTTCTTCCTTTCTTCGATTCAACATAGCACGATTAGTCAACAATGTCTGATTTTTCTTATTTCTACCAAAGCATATCACCACGAACGCAGGGCGTCGCTTCTCTTTCTATTCCCTCTTTCCTATGGTGTGAAGCTGCCTTACTGAACGGCCTCTCAAAGACGAAGTAAACACGGCAATCCATTGGTGGTCGTCGACTCGGGAAACAGGAATCGGTGGGCGAGAGGGTGCAGACTGGGTGGAAGCGCAGCAGGAACCACTACGTGTACTATACGCAAGACAACGTTTGGGAAACACTGAAAAGATCATTTTTTATCTTAATCTGAAAGACCTGTGTTTTCTTTCCTTTTTTTTTTTTTCCTTCCTAGGTTGATACGCATATTCGATAGCACGATACCAAGTCCTTTCTATTTCTGACATTCTTGTCTCTTTTTCGAGAATTTTTTTTTCCCTCTCACCATTTCGAAGCTCCGCTTTCTAATGATTGAAGAAGACGGAATCCTTGGTCGTAATGGCTACAAATCGATTGAACCAGGCAAAAGGCCAAACTTCGCGTGCCAACTTTCTCCAATGCATACCCCCATTCCAACTCCCTCTTTCAACTCTCTCCCAACGCCTCACTCGCCTCCTCCGCCGGCCCAAACCTCCCGTATCCTTTCTCTCTAAACTCCCTCAGCCCATCCTCAATCCCTTCGACGAGCTTCTCCGCCCTCCCCACCGCGTCGTCGCGATAACTCACCCGCTCCGTCCGCCACTCGAGCCAACTCTCTGCTCTCGCGCCCTCAGCCGCGTCTAGCAGCCCGATAGCAACGTCCAGCAACGTCGTCTTCTCCCTCTCAGCTTGCGAGAAAAAAACAATAGCCCCGCAGCCAGAGCAGAAAACCCGGGTCACGCCTTCGCTGGAATTATAACTCTGCAGCGTCCCGAAAGTGCCTCCTTCATATGGCACTTGTCCTTCGGGATCGAGCGAGACGTCAATCTTCGGCACGAACGCCCAAGCTGTGATCTCCATTCCGGAAGCCAGACGGCACGAATCACAGCTGCAGAGACCCGCAAGGAATTTGGTTTTGTTGGCGCGCAGCCACCAGGTTTCGTGCTCGCGGCCGGGTTCTTGGTCTTTGAGCTTGATTTGCTCGTAGAAAGGGATGAGCAGGTCGGGCCAGTCTCTGCTGGCGTGGGTTGATTGGGCGGATGGGCGGGCGATGTAGAAACGCACGCCGTTGCATTTGCAGTGGGCGGGCAGGCGGATGGTTGGGTCTATTGATGCTGAGGGTTGAGGTTTGCGCCAGTGGAGAGGGAGATGGGTTTCTTCGTTGATGTCGTAGGGCCAGCGGTCGAGGGTGCGCTTGTCTAAGTTCGTTAGGAAGTCTGAGAAGCCGCCGTCGCGGGTGTCGTGGATGTATTCGTAGCCTTTGAGGTCTATGGTGTCGTCGAAGGTTTCTAGCGTGCCGGTCATGACGTCCCAGTTTTCTTTGCGGTCTGGGTTCTTGGGGTTGGGCATGCAGTGGGCGAGCATCGTGGAGCCACATCGTTTACAGAAGTATTGAGTGATGCGATCGGAGAATTTGAAGCTCGTGAGTTTGTTGAGAAGGTCTGGTGAGGGGTGGTAAATTGGAGGTAAAAAGGCGGTGGACAGAAAGAGGGTGCCTGTCATGTGTCTACAAGAGCTGCAGGCGCAGAAGTAGGCTGGGAGTGGGTAGGCAGTAGAGGGAAGTGTTATCTCATGAGCAGCATCACCGCAGAGGCATGTGGCCTTCACGGTTCTTGTATTGTCAGCCATGATCGGTTTTCCCGGACTTTGTGAAAGGTGATGTTTACTTGCTGCTAAACTTATGTGCGCTGATATATTAGATGCTGGAGTGAGGTGCCGTCACACAGCCTGCGCGCAAGAACGTCAGAACGCGCCCTTCAACAGGCATCATCTACCCCGCCATAGTATTGGTAATCGTCCAGGACAAGGACAAGAGCCATTCTCTGCACTAAGTGCTCACGGCATAGCAAATAGTCTCCAAGAATATCAATCAGACGTGCTGATTCTCCCACGCCTACTTCGAATGCAGGTCGAAATATGAGCGTCGTGGGGAGGATGGTCTTCGGCAAAAGCACATCGCGATGTGTACGCTTGCGTGGAACGGAAATACACGAGTTGTCTGCAGACCGGCGCAGAGAAATATCAAGCGCGATAGCAACGATTATGAGTCATCAGATGGAGAGAGTCCCATGCATCGATGGCTCTCGTGCCAACTTCACTTCAGTGCCTCACTACATTGACCAGCGCCCCACGTATACATGGAGAAATACTTCACATATCCTTCATTGACCATTCGTGGAGTGAAGACGCTGTTCAGTTCAGCATTATCTTTCAAGACCATGCATAACGGTGGCTTACAGTTCATGCTTATCGTCACGGCGGCCCAGGTAGGCTTTCAATGGGACTTTGCGAAGGTCATCTCGCGTGATGCATCCCGTCACGCCTGTGTCGAAGATGAACCAGCGCCGAACATCATTCTCCGTATCAAAATCTGGCGGGATATGAACTGCATCGAAGCCGTCGGGGCAAGGTTCTAGTCTCGGTGGGCGCTCGAGCACCTTCTCAGAGAAAGTCTCTTGCAGGGAGAAGGGGCGCGCACTTGGGGATCCAGGGATGTCTTGCACGGAGATCTTGACAATGAATCGTTGTGGGCCTTGCAGAGGCGGCATCTTCAAAGAACGACGGCGATCAAACTGTGCACAGAATGAAAGGCGCTATGGATGACAGCGGCGAAGAAGGCTGAGGAAGACCGGGCGATCATCGCCATCTGCCGCACGAACGGCTGATGGCCATGCGCAGCTTGAAGCAGCGATATCAATAGCGACGTCATCTGCTCACAGATGAAGGCGGTGCTCTCTTGGGGCAGTCGTAGATATCCAGCAAGACGTATGCTAGCGAGACGTTATTGGCAACGAATAGCAAACGGCCTGTGCGCCCGCGATGAAGGGGACTTGGTGGACCATCAAGGTGTGGGCTGCACGTGACCTGAGGCGTGGCTAAAGTCGCACGATGAGATGGCATTTGAATTCTCCGTGGGGATGGAGCGTGCGCTGAACCGGGGTGCATGAACGGAGATAGCGGCGTCTGCAGTCGATGTGTAATGCATTGCCGTCGCATTTGCCATGCCACGCCATTTGCACTGTCACTCAGCTGTAACAAGCATGTAGATGGCCGCGTTCAGAAGGCAGGCGCCCGTACAATTGCAGCATCATAATTATCCTCCCTCTCTGCTGTGTACAGGTAAAAAGGAAAAGCTTAGTGCACGCGACCACGGCATCGCCTCGGCGCCTACATCGGAGAGCGAGCGAGGGCGACTTTGGAGGGGCAGCCGAAGTGGGCCAGATTCCTCAGCAGACAGCAATTTGAAGACATCCATGCGCACGCTTGCGAGTCCATCATAGCAAGAAATAAAACTTGCCCTCACCCACTGCTTTTGCCCCTGCCTTCGCATTGGTGACCGCGTGAACACAACCCTGCTCCGCGCATCACTTACCAATCCCCTCCGCAACCTTCCGCGACCCCGGAGCGCATTTGCCTCAGCGTCATCGCACCCGCATACACTCTTCCCGTTCACCCATCACTGCAACTCGACCTTCACCTGTACCCCTCGCCTCAGTACACCACCACATACACTCTAACGCCACGAAACTACAAATACAACACTACCGTTTGCCTTTCGTCCGATACATCCTGAAGCATCCGCCCGTCGTCCGCCACACGACAATTGCTTCCCGGCTGCACGCATAAACAACAGCTAAAGGCATAGAGAATCGCACCCATTGGACGATCGCCTCGTTCAATTGGACCCCATCAACTGCAAAGGACCTCCTTCGGGAAAATAGTACGGCTGGGCTTGTCACGTTGCGTCCAGACCTCCAACCACGGTCTCCAACGTCTCAAGCCTGCGTCTGGCATACCATACCAACCCTCAATCCACCATGGTCGCCCAAATCCCCAACCTCGCCGACTTCGATGTCTCCGTCGAGAACGGTTTCCTTCCTACCCACCCTCCCCTCGACACCCTCCCGGACGAATACTACAAGCCATGGGAGGACATCGTCAAGAACCTGCAGGGTCTCATCCTGAGCAAGAGACTCCGAGGTGTCGTCAACAAGCTCCCAGTATTGTCGACCGACTACCTGCAGGATGCGCAACAGTGGCGCAGAGCATACAGTATCCTTGGCTTCATCACACACGCATACATCTGGGGTGGTAACAAGCCGGCAGAGCGCATTCCAGCTCCCATCACTATTCCATTCTTGGAGACTTGTGAGCACCTGGAGCTCCCACCTGTCGCTACATACGCCGGTTTGGTCTTGTGGAACTGGAAGCCTTTGTTCGAATCCGAGCGTACCGATACTCTCTCCAACCTTGATATGCTGCATACATTCACTGGATCGATGGATGAAAAGTGGTTCTATCTTGTCAGTGTCGCAATTGAGGCTCGTGGTGCACCACTGATTCCGATGATGCTTGAAGCCATCGCCGCTGCTCGACGTGGTGACAAGGCTGTTGTGCTGGATTCTCTTCGCAACTTCGCTGAGCGCGTGGATGAGCTTGGTGTGCTACTCACAAAGATGTACGACAACTGTGACCCCCATGTCTTCTACAACCGTATTCGTCCGTACCTTGCGGGCAGCAAGAATATGGCAGATGCAGGTCTGCCCAACGGTGTAGTCTTCGACAACGGCGGTCCTATCAACAAGCAGTGCTACGTGCAGTTCTCTGGAGGCAGTAACGCTCAAAGCAGTATCATCCAATTCTTCGATCTTGTCCTCAACGTCGAACACCGCCCAACTGGACAGAAGAAAGGTGATGAAGTTCACTCGTCCAAGAAGGCGCCGCCACCCAGCTTTATCCACGAGATGCGCAAATATATGCCAGGTCCGCATGCTCGCTTCTTGGGCGAAGTCAGCAAAGTTGCCAACCTGCGCGCCTTTGTCGAAGAGCACTCTTACGACTCTGCTATCACAGTCGCATTCGACGCCAGTCTGGCTATGCTCTCCGCTTTGCGCGACAAGCACATCCAAATCGTCTCCCGCTACATCATCATCCAATCTGCCGCTGCCAAGAAGCGTGCCGAAGCAGACGGTGGCAAAGACAAGAAGGGCGGTGAGAAGAAGATCGACCTCGCACACAGGCCCAAGACCGCTGAGAAGGATGGTGAGAAGAAGGGCCTGAAAGGCACTGGCGGCAGCACTCTTATTCCTTTCTTGCGTCAGGCACGCGATGAAACGGGCGAGCCTGCCGTCGATGCCTGGGCGCGCAGGCTTCTGAGCAAGGAGAAGGGTCCTGCCGGCGTCGAGCTCAGCAAGATTGAGCGCCGGGCTAGCAGGTCGGCATCACAGTGTCCTGGCCTTGCTACTGTTTGGCAGGCCCAACAAAGCGAAGGTGGCATCTGCATTACGTGAAACGATGTATGATTGAATGAGTTGGCATTGTGTTTCTTTTTTTCTTCCGACTATGGGTTTGAACGTACGCAAGGTAGTTTTGTGGTAGACCAAAAAGAAAGAGGGAAAATTATGGAGGACAATATTGATGATTATAAAAGTTAGGAGGTCACGGCACTAAGATTCTGCCTTTGAAGGTTTCAACACGCATAGAGAAAGCGATAATCATCGCGAAAATAGGCTCGCGCCGCAAATTTTTCCGAATACAAGAATAAAAAAAAAACATGACACTGTGTAACAGGTTCCACCATTTCTTCATAGTTGGCTGATTTGTCCAACAAAACCAATTCATCACGCTGGAACCAGCATCATCATCCGTTGGAACGAAACAAAAGCAAGTCCTCAGCCCAATGCCAACGTCCAAAAAAGTCCCAAAACTCTTGCTACTAGCACCACCAGCCTTCACTTCCCACCACCCCTCACAAACGCAACCTTCACCCCATTCTCCGAACAGCAAGTCACCGCCAGCTTCTCCTTCCACGCCTCCAGGTCCCGATTCGCAATCCCAACCCCAAGCTCCCCAAACCTCTGCACCATCCTTATGGTCACGTAATACGTCTCCGTCAGCGCGTACTGCTGGCCCAAACAAACCCGTGCGCCTCCGCCGAAGGGAAGGTAGTTCCAGCCGGGCCGAAGGGAGGGATCGGCCCAGCGAGAGGGGTTGAATGTGGCGGCGTCGGCGCCGTAGAGGCAGGTTTGACGCATGAGCGAGTGTGTGTTGTAGTTTATCTTTGTTCCATGGGGGATGAAGAGCGGTTGTTGGCCGGCGGGCCCGCCGCCGTGGGGGAGCAGGGTGTCGGTTGTGGCGAGTTTGTTCAGGAAGGGAACGGGAGGGTACATGCGGAGGGCTGGAGGTGGGGAGGGTGGTTAGTGAGGGACTGGGGTGGGGAGGGTGGTTGAAGGAAAGGTTTTGAGGGGTGTTTTTCGTTATGGGATTCTGGGGTTTCTGGCGGGATAGGAACTTACTCTCTTGCACGGCATATTTGATGTACTTCATGTTTCGGAGGGTCTCGTAAGATGGTTGCTCGCCGTTCAAAGCATCGACTTCAGCTTTCAGTTTTCCGTACACTTTGGGCGAGCGGGCGAGGTTGAACCACAGATTGCTCAGGAGAGCGGCCGTCGTGTCTCGGCCAGCCAGCAGAATGTTCAGAGTCTCGTCGCGGATGCGGACGGCGTCGACTTCTTCGTGACGGGCGAGTTCGTTGAGGAAGACGTAGCGTTCGCCGCGGTCTTTGGCCTTCTCTGAGAGGCCAGAAGAAGACGAGTTCTTGACTTGCATCGCCTGCTTGACCCATCCGTCAACCGCTTTGTGAGCATACTTGATCGCTTCCACAGCTTCCTTGCGACTGCGAGGATACAGGTAGTAGAACACGCCGAGCAAGCTCTGCCTAAGGCCCTCGTGCATCGCCTTCTCAAACGCCTGCTGGAACTTATCAGCATCCTTGTCGCCTCCCAAACAATCCGTCCCATTTCCAGTCAAGAATTCGGTGCTGGTGTCCATGCTGAGCTTGTGGAAGAGATCTTGCAAATCTATCGTCGAGCCGTCTGTGGGAATGCACGAGAGGAGTTTTAGGACGTGGGGTTCGAACTGGTCGATTGCTGAGACTTGTGATTTCTCGAACTGTGGCCGCAGCATCGCACGAGAATGTTGCCAGAAAGCGCCGTCCATGGTGAAGACGCCGCGGCCGAGGAAGTCTTTGAAGACGCCGTGGCGGATGGATTGAATACCCCTGTTTTGGGTCATTAAGCGAGAGTTTTCGGGTACGCAAAAAAGTGAGAGGTTTGGTTAGGCCAACATGAAATCGTTCGTGTAACGTACCAGTCGTCGAAGCGAGTGGCGAGTACGGCTTTAATGTTCTCCGGATCATTAGTCATGACGTGCATCTTGTTCATGTTCTTGTTGGCATAAGTTCTCCCGAGCTGCTCGTGGCGTTCATGAAAGAGATCGAGGAGTCGGTTTTCGTTCTTTGCTTTGATGATCTCGTACAAGTTCCGAAGGCCGAAGGGCCCCGTGCCAGGCAAGAAGGACGTGGCGGGTTGACATCCATGACGAAGTATGAATGCTCGTCTTCGTTGCTCGAGCTCATAGCGGGAATATGCCAGGTATGTTACGAGTGCTGTCGTTGCAATGAAGATGACAGCTGCCACGGTTGGGTGCTGCGAGGGCCACGTGAAGACCGCCATTGCGAGGTCTATTCTATTGTGATATCTGATGCGTGCACATATATGCCTTGCACTCTTGTGCGACGGCGCCTGCAGTGACTTACATATGAGGGTGAGGCGCTGAAACATGCCAAGTAGATCAATGACCATACTTGATTGCGGCTGAGAACGAGCTGAGCTACTGCCCCACTTTATCGTATTTGCTTACCTCGGGGGTCATGGGATCTTATTGCCAACAACAAGCTTGTACATGTCTCGTGTATAGTAGGATGCTTTTTACGGCCGTATATGCTCAGTATCGGAGGTACAGGTTCACTGCGACGACGAAGAATAAGCGGGAAGAATATAAAGGTCTCGTAATTTAGGTATCAATTTTCCACTCCAAGGTTCCCTCAGGCTTGCCTAACACCACACAATGCAACCGTGTTTATGATCGTCATGTATTCATTTAATCCCAGTTACCGGAACCAAGCTCGACGGGAATGCCCTTGCGCATAGAGTCCATGATGTCGTCGATTGACCAGGGCTCCCACTTGTAGCCAGGCGGGTAGTTGGGAGGGATTCCACTCTCGTCGAAGCTGATGCCCTTCTTCATCGTCTCGATGTTCTTAGCGTAGTGCTCGTAGGCGTACACCTCGGGATCGTGGTCCCAAACCCAGCGGGGGTGCTTGGGCTGTGCGAGACGTGGGTTGAGCTTGACCTTCGACCAGTCGGTGACTTGCAGAAGCTCGGCGTTGGAGAAGCCCATCTTCTGAGCGCAGGCGTTGCGAATGAAGCTGGCGAGAGAGGTCAGAGTTGTGACGTTTTTACAGATTTATTTAGGAAAACTTACCGGTAGCGGACGTGAGCCTCAACAGCCTCAGGAATCTTGTCCTTTCCAGAGAGCTGCAAGCAGCTGGCAAGAGTGATGGCATCCTCAATGGCTTGGGTGGCACCATTACCAGATGCGGGCAAGAATGTGTGGGCAGCATCACCAATCTGGATGACGCGAGACGCAGGTGAAGTCCAGGTCAGCTGCGGGTCACGCCACAGGAGCTCGAAGTTGACGATAGTGTTTGGCGGTGTGATCTTGACCAGCTCCTTGAACATGGGAGCCCACTTGTCGGGGCTGGGCACATCATCGAGACCCTTGAGCACATCGTCGGAGCTGATGTAGTTGCTCCAGGACTCCTCAGAGTTCTCGTTTGCCTGGAAAGCGTTAGCAGGGGTGGTAGCTGGATGCTAGGCGGATTTTTGCTCACGTCGTGGTTCAGAATCCAAATCATGGTTTCTTTGCGGGTCAAAGTCAGCGCGTATGCGCCAGGCGCAAGATAAGTGCGGACCATGGGCTCATCGTTGTTCTCTCCAACCATCTTATAGTGCTCCTTGACCTCAGGGTTCTTGTCAAGGTGCTCCACGGGGAACGCAGCACGCCACATGGCACGGCCAGATGACTTGGCGCGGACCTGGCCACCGACCAACTTCTGCGACTTCGATCCAACACCATCTGCGGCAATCACAATGTCGGCCTCATAGGTCTTTCCGGCCTTGGTCTTGACACCAGCCTTGCCGGAAGCGGCGTCCTCGAAGTAGTCCACAACATAGGAGTTGAAATCAATGCTGACACCGAGCTTCTCTACCTGGCGCACGAACATCCTGTAGATGAGGGGACGCATTTGGAAAGTTCCAGGCGGGGTATTCGGGTCAAGACCTGCAGCCTTCAGGCGCTCTGCAACCTTGAGAGGCTTGATCATCTGCTCGCCACTGTGCTTGTAGGTCTCGATCCAGGCATTGTGCATGCCGATGGAGTCGTATTCGGCCTTCATCTCTGGCCAGTGCTTGAAGAACGGAGTTGCGCTGAGACCCATGAAGTACATGTCACCTTTAGGAACATGTTAGTTGAGGTTCCGTCGGGGTTTCGATCTGACTGTACAAACCTGCGGTGTTGATCGCAGAGTCACGCTCAAGGACCTGGACCTTGTGACCCTTGCGAATGCACTCAATGGCCGCCGTGAGACCGGCCAGACCGGTTCCAACGATCAGCACACTGATGCCAGACTCTGGGTACGAGCCCAGAGGCTTAGGCTCTGATCCTTCCTTTGCCATGTTGCTGTTGCCAAATAGGAATTTCCAAGGGTTTGTGAGTAGGTCGAATGACATACGGATGGAGTGAGAAGGCGGTGGGAGAGATGGAGGGGAGCAAGAGAATATGCGGGAGAGCCCACCATAGTATAAACATGCGACGTCAGCTATACATTTTACACTGGAGCACTCTGGAGGCTCCGGGGACGGGCACGGGCATGGCGATGCTTGACTGCTGCAACGGAGGAACAAGCGTCGTCGGAGCGCGAGTCGCCGAGAGAGCCACGGCGAGTTGAGGCGCCGATGGGTGCGATGGGTGTACGAAGGGAGCTGTTGGTCGCTGGGGCATTCTTCGTACGGCTCTCCGCTGTGTTCAGACGAGACGAGAGGCGGCCGTTGCTGGATGGGCGATATCTACAGGGGTCAATGCAGCGGAAGCGGTGGAGCAGATCTGGGCGGCTCAGACTTTTGGCAGCGCCTCTGAGCTGTGGCGGCGGCTCCTTCGGGACGGGTAACAGGCACTTTAGCGTGGAGCACAACATAGCATCAACGACACGTCCGGCGCACAAGCCCAACCCTCTCTCCATTTGTGAGCCACAACGGCCCTCACGCTTCCAGGCACGCGTACCACGCGTCGCCACTGTTTCCGACACTCGACGACCGCTCTGAGGACGCGTGCCGTCAGAGGGAGAGTTCCGCCGTGGACCATGCGCGCGGTCTCCACGCCGCCCTGTCAATCGCTGAACACTTCGGGCCCGCACATCACCGCGTCATTACACGACTCCTGCGGGTCGACTATGCTCCTGTGATGACCCAACTCGGCAGGCATCTGCAAAGCCGATGATTTGACACTTTCTTGCTCTGTCGCGAAGCAGTGCTTGCGGATAGCCTGCCTCGTGTGCATGGGACTATCTCAGTATCTCCCCAACATCTCGTTCTCCCTGCGACTGTCAGAAGGATTGAGCAGTTCAGCAAAGTCTATCTTGGCATTATATCTATATTGAGCTCGCGATCGCCGCTCATGTTTGGTCGCTGATACTCGATGTTTGGCTCACAGGAACAGTCCGTAAACGCTAATGAAGCTTGGGGCTTTAGTGATATGCCCTACGGCCTGATGGTGATATCGTGGAGGCCCGAAGACAAGCATTCGCCGAACGAAGCTAGTCAGTTACATCACTGTTCTCAGCACGAGCTCTTGCTCCTGATAACTTGGTGGATTCACAACAAACGTTACCTGTCTCGGTATGGAGAACGGCTGTGCTTAGCGATGGAAACCCGCACATGTCTCATGGCAGTCTCCGAAGCTACTTCATTTCGTACCACCGATTCGATGTCGAGTATCTACACAAACGGCGCAATCTGTCGGACTGGCCGTGTTCTCCAAGATGGACGTTAGGCCAACCCCGTGGCGTCCTCGGCGTGCATGTATTTCTGGTCTCGGCGCGACAACAATGTTCATGCTCGATGCGGGGTTCTGCTGACAAGGCAATGACAGGATTCTTTCTAATTCCGTTCTGATATTGAAATGCGGATTTACGGTCCGCCCGTGACGATTGAAATGCATGCTTCCGATGTATGTTTCAAATCATTGCTCGTGCGCTAGATTGCGTCCCACTTCTGCATGAAGCAACTGTTTCTGGGTGCTCACAAAAGATAAACGCAATGTCAGACTTTATGCGTGCATTTGAGATATGCGGCTGCAGTCAGCGGAGATGAGAAATGTCCGATGCTGCATGCACGATGGTTGCAGGGGTGAATCTGAGTGACGAGCTACTCTGCAGAGCGCCACGACCGTGCAGCATCGCCATCCCTTGCCTTGGGCTCCCGGATCGTGCTTTGTATTGGCTGGCTTGTCGTCATCTACCTCCCGTGTGAATGCCCACGCTTGGGCCAAGCTGTCCGACGATCTCTTGAGATCCATCATAACAAGGGTAACGGTTCCACAAAAGTCTCGACGGAACCATTCGGCTTTTTCCTTGACCACGAGCCAGCAGCAAACGACACTTTCCACAGCAGCATAACGTCGTTGGAACCTGGATAAGTGGTTTTGATCGGAAACGAACCGTCCTGGCAGTGGAGACCTTGCCGTCTGCATTCTTGCTTTAACATCTCAGCGTCCTCCACCCTGGTCTTTCCTCAATCATCCGTTGAGGCAGACGCTGTTTGCTGACAAGACATCTGCGAATCCAGCCGACCGTCTTGCTACCATGCAGCCTCTCACTATCGTCGCCTTGGGCGTGGCCCTCGTCGGCTTCACCCTCCTTTCACTCATTAACAAGATTCAATCCAAGCAGGCCTGGAAAAACAAGTCGACTGAGCCGCCTGGACCGGCTCTTGTGCCATGGGTTGGCCGCGTTCACGACTTGCCCATCGAGAAGATGTGGCTCAAGTTCGCTGAATGGGCTGACACCTACGGACCTCTTTACCGGACACAGATGCTTGGAGACAACTTTATTATTATTACCGATGAGAAGATCGCAGAAGACTTGCTGGTCAAGCGTGCAAAGATCTACTCCGATCGCCCGCAAATTCGCTCTTTGTTTGATGCGAAGAGCACTGATGGCTCCATGGAATACCTGCCCCTCATGGGCAAGAATGGTATGTTACGCCAACGATGTTGTCTTTCTACCAACGACTGACGTACAATATAGCACACTGGGCACGCCAAAGGAAGTTCGCGCACTCTACTCTCGTCGATGCTGGTAACGCTCGCTACAATGGCACCATGTACCACGAGACTAAGCGTTGGCTCAACCGCCTTCTCGATGAACCGGATGACTTCTCATGGTCTCTCGAGGACATGTGTGCTAAAGTCATGACCCAACTTTCTTGGGATGACCCTGACATGAGCGAGTACTGCACCAAGAGTGCTTGGGGCCTTTTGACTCAAATGTCACCGGCTGGTCCGATCACTAACGTCCTGAGTCCCCTATGGCATCTCCCCTTCAGCATCAACCCATGGAAAATTAGAGAGCGTTCCCGTCACGACGAACAGCAAAAGTGGTGGATGGACCGCCTTCTTCAGACTCGCAAGCTGATGGAGGTCGGCGAGGCCCGTCCTTCCTTCATGCAGAAGTATCTGGATGGCGAGAGAACTGGCAACCTTACCGGCGATTACGAAGCATCTTCCGCTATTGGCATGGTTGCGCTCGTCGGAATCTTCACTGTCGCTGGACCTTTGTACTACTTCCTCCTTGCCATGCTTTACCACCCCGAGTGGCAAAGGAAGATTCAGAAGGAGATCGACGAGCAATGCTGCGGTCGCATGCCTGAACTCCAAGACACCCCCAACCTCCCCATCCTCCGCGCTTGTATCAAGGAGACCATGCGCTGGAGACCTAACGTTCCTACCGGTGTAGCCCACGAGGTCGAGGCCGATGACTTCTACAACGGTTACTACATTCCCAAGGGCACTCGCATCCTGCCCCTCGACTAGTAAGTCTTGCCCGCATGAGCTAGTTTATATACAAATACTAACGGTCCAATAGTGCCTTCCAGCGCAACGCCACCAAGTATCCTGATCCCGAGAACTACCGCCCTGAGAGATGGCTTGAGGAAGGCTGGCCTACATTCCAAGGGCCACTTACTGAGTACCCTACTATCATGGGAATGACATCCTTCGGCTACGGACAGCGTGCCTGTCTTGGCCAGGGCGTCACTCGCGACGAGACCATCGTTGCCTGCGGTGGCCTTCTCTGGGGTTTCAACCTTGTCCACAAGAAGGGCAAGGACGGCAAGCCCATTATGCCTTCTCTCGACGCCAGCAACTCGCTTCTCATCGTGAAGCCGGACCCATATGAGCTTGCTTTCGAGCCTAGATCCGAATTGCGCAGACAGGAGATGCGCGCCAACTGGGCACAGACCGACGCTCAGGATAAGAAGGAGCGCGCCGATTTCATTGCTGCTGCAAGAGCGGCTCGTGCGACCAAAACTGAGGTTGCCGCTGAGCCTCTCGTCGATACTACGATTGATGTGCCAGTGCAGACTGCTCCTGTGGCCGCGTCTGTTGAGCTGCCACCGGTTGTCGCTGTGTCATAAATCTAATGGACCACGATTCAGAAAGAGGAGGAATTAATGGACGACAATTGCGCTGAAATTCGAGCGTTTGCCTGGACATAGCTGGTCCAATTTTTCCTTGAGTCTATTACTTCGCCACCGAGCGTGTTTCTTTGCGGTTTTGAAATTAGGAGTGCTACTACTGATATGACAGAGGGCACGAGGACATTATATGGACAACATGCAGACGATTCCCTTTCTATACTCAGATACCATGTACTAGCAACGATATAAAGATTACCCCCAACCAGCCATCACGTGGTTTCAACGATGCCATACTCGACATTGAATGTGATGGAACCGAAGAGCATGTCAGTCCAGGCCCACTGCGCGACTGACGAGTTTGTCTCTGGTCGACACAGTGCTTAAAGATTCACGGCAGATCGCCGCTCGCAGCCCTCCCATCAATGGTGCGGCGCAATACATGTGGCGCGACATGCACAACATATGAAGAGAAACATGCGTACGCTTCAGCCCTACGCCAGTATCACCAAAGGTTGACAACAAGATCAATACGTCTTCAAGGCGTCTACATGCATACCGACAGACAACATCAGCTCATCCACCTACAAACACTCAACACACGAAGCATCACCACTTCTCGTAGAGTTGCGACGGCAAATCTCCCACAAGCACCACAGTCCATCGCCCATCCGACGTGACGTTGAAAGCTGAGCTGAAGTGAGACCCTGGTCTCGCAGATTGAGGAGCCGATGGACAGGGATGCTGCCGCGAGAAGATCAACGTCTCCGGAACTGATAAAGTGTCAAAACTCCACTAGGTAGCTATCCGGCGCTAGGATCTTGAGATCGGCGGTCTTGACTCGAGTGCTTCGATGCGGCCCATTTTCAAAGACAGCCAAGGATTTGTTGAGTATGTGTCTTTGTATGATGCGAGAATCAGGCGGAGGTGTTTGATGGCATTGATTCTCGATGAGATGTGAGATTGATGTTCTGCAACGTTGGAGGACGACTGGGCAACAGAGTTGCATGCTTATCTGTTTATCTCAATGGCAGAGTTTATGAAGGATTCGAGGCGGCCGCCAACCACCCGGATACTTTCCCTTGTCCACGCGTGTAGGTTACAGGAACGTGCGGTGTGCGGGACAAAGGCTAAGGTACCTTACGGACTTGGCTCCTATACTCCTAGACCATTTCTCTTTGCACACATGACAGCTGCTCGTCCACTTTTCGACATAAGTGCTACTGTGCAAGATCCTATCGATTCAGAATGGATTAGACAGTTGTGCCACACTCAGCTGTGGAAGCTTCCAACCTCATGAAAGAGGAGGAACACCAAGAATAATGCATGACGTCTCTATTAGATAGAGCTGCCGTGCAACATCCTGCCGTGTCAGCCACACCCCTCGCTTCAGCCCGCTGCATGGCTACGACTTCTGACACCGCATCGGCCAAGTCGCAATGCTAAGCTTTTGCGGCTCCCTGTGCTCCACACCAGCTAGCTCCACTCTGAGAATCAATGATCAACGCTCGTCGACAAACAGACACACCAACCGTTACACCGCTGGCTCCAAGAGTCCGAGAGGCCGAACAGCGAGCACTCGTCGTCTGGTCGTTTGTGCCGTGCTTCTCGCATGTGAAAGTCGGAGAACCCTACCGCTGGCTCAATTGCTGCCGGCAGACTGCCGGGTACATGCATCTGTGATAGGCTGTTCCATAGCTCAAGGTCTGTGGGCGTTGTTGCAGTTACTGCGGCTCTGCTAAGGTGCTCTCTTTCAATTGCGTCCTGTCTAGCTTCCTATCCATCTTCACTGACTACTATACCGCTGTCCGCCGCTGTCCGCCGCTCCCAACCAACACAGCATCATAGCCAGGGATATCCTCAGAACATACCACAATCATGTCTAAAGCCATTCTCGTTACCGGTGCCACTGGCAAGCAGGGCGGTAGTGTGATCGACAACCTGGCCAACAACTCTGAGTTCACTCTCCTGGCCGTCACCCGCAACACCTCTGGCGCCGGCGCGCAGAAGCTCACCTCGAAGGGCAACAACATCAAGCTCGTTCAGGGCGACATGGACGATGTGCCCGCGCTCTTCGCCAGCGCCGCCGAGGTTGCCGGCGGTTCCATCTGGGGTGTCTACAGCGTGCAGATCTCGCAGGGCAAGGGCGTCACTCACGAGGGTGAGATCAGGCAAGGCAAGGCTATGGTTGACGGTGCCGTCAAGGCTGGTGTCAAGCACTTCGTTTACAGCAGTGTGGAGCGTGGTGGAGATGAGCACAGCTGGAAGAACGCCACCCCTGTGCCTCATTTCCAGTCCAAGTACGAGATCGAGCACCACTTGAAGGATACTGCTGGCCAGATGGGCTGGACGATCTTGCGACCTGGTATGTCATGAAGTTCCGACAACTCACAACTACTTTCCACTAACACACTTTACAGTTGCTTTCATGGACAACCTGGCTCCTGGCTTCCCTACACAGGTCTTCATGGCTGCACTCCGCGACACACTCGGCGACAAGCCGCTGCAGTGGGTGGCAACCGCCGACATTGGCGTGTTCGCTAAGCTTTCCTTCAGCAGCCCACAAGAGTACAACCACAAGGCTATCGGCCTGGCCGGCGATGAGCTCAATCCGGCGCAGATCAGCGAAGTGTTCAAGGAGAAGACTGGCTCTGGCCTTGACGGCACCTTCGGCTTCCTCGGCAGCGTCCTGAAGTACATGGTGACAGAGCTTGGTGTCATGATCGGCTGGTTTGGCGCGGAAGGCTACAAGGCCGACATTCCGGCGCTGAAGAAGCAGCACCCTGGTTTGATGGATATGAAGACTTGGATCGAGAAGGAGAGCGCCTTCACCACCGTCTAAGCACTAGATGATGTCGCATTGGGGTTTTGGCGTTATGACTTAACGGCAGGGTCTGAATATGGTCCAATGGTTGGATGAGATACACACACGAATGTATTATGAACCTTTTGTCTTAGCAGATGCGCACTATTGCGGTGACACATCATCACCGCTTTTTATCGAATGACATGTGCCCCTCAAGCAATCAACTTACAGCGTAAGCTAGCTACGCGTGCTCATAAGTTTGGGCCCATGTTCATCATCAACCTTACCCAGAAAGCCGAACACAGCAGTGATGGCGTCGCTGGTACAGCAATTATTGTATGAGTGGGGTATCGTAAATTCAAACCGTGGCGACCTGCGCCTGTCGCTCATGCCGTGTCACCTACAAGCACTTGGAGCTGAGATGCATGGCCAAAAACGCAAAGAAAGAAAAGAAAAGAGCACATCCAGCCCTGACCGCTAATCCAACATGAACACCCTCCCCCTGCCCTCGGCCATCAGCGCCCTCTGCCTAGAAGGCCTCTCCACTAAACACCTCCTCACCTCCGCCTCGCGAGCCTTCTTCATCGCCCTCCAGAGGCCCTCACCAGCACTTCCCGCAACGCCACCAGGCATGAAAGCGGCAGCGAAAGCGCGTGCACATTCGGCCGCCTGGCCAATGCTATAGCAGTCCCAGTCGAATTTGACGCGATAGCCAACACTCCAGCCCGTTGCGTGCGATTCGACCAGGAAAGCTCTCATCGCAGCATAGTGAGCTTTCTCCGCGCCAGGAGCGGTGAGGTGCAAGGTAAGCTTGACCGTCGTCTGCTGCTTGGTGGGGTGCTTGAGCAAGAAAGCGTGCAGCGGCGCGGTGTCGAAGTCGAACGCTTGTGCTTCGAGGACCGCAGCGGGCTTATGCTCAAGCAGAGAGCATAGCTCGCGGCGGATGAGGTTGTTGGTATGCGCTAGAGGGGGCGCTACGAGGACGCCGGCTTTGGACAAGCGGAGCGTCGTCTGCTGTGTCGCTGTGCCTTTGCCTTGGCTGTCGGGAGACTCGAGCAGGGCGTGGTAGATTTCGTTCCGAAGTTCGCCGGGGAGCGTGAGGTAGTGCATTATTTTACTGGAATTGTGGGAAGGATGAGTGGATGCTATTGGTTGGTAGTCGAGTTTGGTTTATGCTTCTTTATGCTTAAGATATATAAAGTATTAGAAGTGGGAAAAGAGATGGGAGGGAGGGAGTCGGCGTGATTATATGGCTACTGACGATAAGCAAGCAGGCATGCGATGTGAGGATGATATGAGTCGCACACGCGCGCGCCCGTTGCCCTTTTTTTGCGGTGAGTAAGGGATCTGACATAGAGTAACTCGGCGGCCTGCAGTTTTTGCGTGCGACCCAGCTGCCCTCCTCTCCAAGCTCGATCGACACAGTCAGCCAAGAAGTTGAGCAATCTCGCGTTATCGGTCCGCTGCTTCCCTGACGCGGAGGCAGGCTGTTTCACGACGCCGAATGCTTGTTTTTTCTTGTCTTGTGTGACTGCTGTATTGATTGCCGGAAGGCTCGAAAGCGCATGCCGTACCGGTGCTATCGGACCTTTTCTGGGTGTTGGTGAGCAGCTTGCAGTGGGGGTGGTCAGGTGGGCAGCGTGTGTTGAGAACGGTGGCGCCAAACGACGTGGAGTGACGCGTGGGTGTGAGGTAGCTTACATGTATCTCCTGCTTTTTGCCTGAATAGCAAGTCTATTGGCGACCACCGTTACACAGCATACGTTGAGAGCGAACAACACACTATACGACAGCTCATTATTACATATGCATACACTCAACATGCTGCAATACAGGCCAGGTCATGCTACGACAATTGATGACATCAAATCGTTGCATGTGTGTTACAGAACAGATGGTTTTGTAGCGTTAGGGTATGGGGCTCGTTCGTTGCGATCCCATCCCTCGATGTTGAACACATGCATGAAGTCCGTGACATGAATGGACAGACGCAACATGCACGTATCAGTCCAATCAAACATAATTGTGTCATATAGCACGTGTTACATTGCTTGCTGAATGTGGTCGTTCGTACACTCGAAATGTGAAGTCCTCGTTTCGTCTTCAGCTCGAATAGCCAAGACTCGATGGACCGGATCGATTATCACTAGCCGGCACCTGGATATCCAGTGCTTTTTTTACAAATACGTTGGACAATGTTAGCCTAGCAAGACCACATAGGATGGGGATGTTCGCACTAAATATGTTCTTCGCAGCTACCTGAAGTAGGTACCTACCGTGGCTCGTTAGAACAAGCTCACCGGATGGATGAGACCTTTATCGTCTTTAGATTAAGGATTCCTTTCCTTAGCTAAAAGATGTACACGTGTGAATGTTTGTCAACGTGCAAGATACCTCGTACACTACGAACCTCAGAAACTCATCTGTGTAGCTCGATTGATCACTTCAAGGTGTCAAGTCACCTTTAATCTCGTATTCATCAATCAATGACATGCGCACACCAAGGTCTTGGTCTTCTCGACCAACATACAAGGATATTGGACTAAAGCAGCGCACATTCTGCTGATCAGCCAAGCCGATCGATCGAACACTTTCTGACGATTTGAGAAGTCAATATAATGCTGCCACACGAGGGGCATTCGAATGCGATGCTGAAGATCCAACCCCACGTTCGCGCTGGCATGATGCGACCAATCACATGCACTCTCGAGCACCATCTATTCAATACCACACCATGCCATAAGGTATTCTTTCAGACCACATCACATCACGACTGAAGGAGTCCCCGCCCTCTCTCCGCCGCAAGGCGCGAACCCGCCCCAAGCTTCTCATCCGAAATGCCCGCCTCGGACTACACGTCGACCGTGTCCGGCGGCCTGAAGCTCAAAGGCGGCGCCAAAGACGCAGGCGTCAAGAAGAAGAGCAAAAAGAGCAAGAGCTCGAAGGACAAAGCTGCAAAACCGACAGAAGAGACAGCAAGCGACAGCAAGAACGCAGACACCGCGCTCGCCGCGCCCTCAGAAAAAGAACCACAATCTGACCGCGACTTGACGCCGAGCGAGCAGCAACAACCGGGCAGCTCAAGCTCTGGTTTCGGAAAGACAGAAGCGCAGCGCAGACACGAGGAGATCAAGCGTAAGAGGGTACGTTCAAGTCTCTTCCCTCCAGGTCCTCTATCGTCGCACAGCAACTGACAGCATCTCTTCGCACAGCTCGACGACCGACTCAAGCGCGAAGGCGGCGCAAAGACACACAAGCAGCGCGTGGAAGAGCTGAACAAGTACCTCTCGACGCTGTCGGAGCACCACGACATGCCTCGCATCGGACCCGGATAACACCTGCTTGGTACTTTCGCTGGTGGTGCAATTCTCGACATTGTCTTCTTGGATTTTGTTTCTGTTCTGCTCCATGCGTTGGTAATACACGTATCGGTCTTGTGAGAATTAAGTATGCTGTTAGCGTTGGCGTCATGGAAAATATATCTGCTCCTGGGTCATGATTTCACATTGTTTATGGGAGAGGAGACAAGCACTCGTCTGCACAGGTCATCGGAACAGCGACGTGACACAAAAGGACGGATCTTGGCACAGTTGCAAGGAGAAGGTTTTGTGCATTACATGCTTTCGTTTCTACACTGCTTGCCTGTCTGCTGATCCCATACTTCACATTCGCGTCATGCGCGCCAGGTAATCGTATACTCTTCTTGCGTCTCCTCTTGAAAGCTCCAAAAATTCGCCGCCTGCTGTTCGGCCCATCATCGTTTCATTAACATTAAGGTGCCACTGACCGATTGCAGGATTTTAGTGGAATCATATGCATCAAGAAAGGAAAGAAATGTCCATGTGCTCATGTATGAGAGATGTCTCTGCTGAGGCTGCTGAGAGTATGAAGTGCTCGCCTGTTGCGTCTCTGGTCTTCTGGCTGTAGAGGTGCTATCGCCAGGATGGGTCGTTTTATGCGGATGTCGAGGGGATCTTGCGCCGAATGTATCCGTCAATGGCCGTTCAGCGAGCGCGGCCAACGTTCCAGTCCGGCTCGGACAGCACGGTGTACGACTTGTCGACATGGATGTTCTTGCCGAGCTTGCCCATCTCCAGGTCTTCGTCTCCGTCACTCAGACAGCTCAAACGATGGCCTGCGGTCACACTGACTCTCGGCTCGTTGCGTGCATCCTGCTTGGTTGGAGACTTGTTGTAGCTAGAAGATGGCGTGCGATTGACCAGAGTGTCGACCGTGCTGTCATCTATGAGCTGCTTCTTCGAGCTGTACGAAGTGCCACCGCCGGTACCAAAGTCGGAGTGACCGACGGGGATCGCGCGGTGAATGCCCTTCTCATTAATGGCCCTGCCGATGTGCTTGCTCTTAACGTTGGTTGAAGCCCACATACTGCTCAACGGAAGGAAGATTGCGACGAGTGTCTCGACGTAAGAGCCCAGCTGAGTGCCACGGATCGCGTAATAGTCGAGGATAGCGAAGATCACTGCAATGTCGTGTCAGCAACGTCACACGAGAGATGAAGGGACGGCTGCGGAGACTTACCGGGAATGGTGAGTGTCTGGCAGCCCATAATGAAAATGATCTGCATAGCGCCAAATTGCTTCAGACCCAGCTGGTGACGGGATCTGATCGCGAGCCCAAGCTTGGTGCAAAATACTGCGCTGAACATGCAGATGCTGACAATGGCCATGATGTTAGAAGTGCTCTGCGCCCAGTCAAGGCGATGACCACTAGTTTCGTCCCCAAGGATGCCCTTGGCCAGATTCGCTGTGTCCTGGCAATTGCGGACCATCAGGTTGAAACGGAATCCAACAGCGAGCATTGCAACCAGTCCACAGAAAGTGAGGATGCCGAGACGCCACAGCTGGGGCATGGTCGCTGCGCATATGACATGGACCTGGGTGACCAGGGCTAGCTCGATGAAGACAAAGACTAAAGTGGTCATGACACTGTTGGCAATGGAGATCCTTACGTGCTTCGCCAGGCTCGCGTCGCCATACTCCTGCAACGTGACGAGGACGAAGTTCAAGAAGGGACCGGTCATTTCAGTGCACTGGATGGTGCAGCGGATGACATTGAAGACCAAAGCAAGGACGTTGAAGACCCACGACAGGCTGCGGCGTTTGGCTCCTTGAGTCATAAGCAGTAGGACAAGAAGCAGGATCGCGGAGGCTCCAAGCTGAACTGCGAAGATGATGGCGGTACGGACAGCAGTCAGTCTGACATTGTCGATGTCGATGGTGCTGAGGTACGCGAGCTCCCCGCTGGAAGTGTAAATCTCGAAGGTTTGGTTGTAGACGTCGAAGTCGGTTGGGAGGACAACCGTCGGTGCGGCGCCTGCGTCACCAGTGCTGGATGGCAGATCCATGATGGCTAGCGGTACTTTGTGCACCTCGCACTTCAGGGCTGCAGGCTGGTCAGTGAGCTCTTGTGAGTTGTGGCATCGAATGGCAGGCCAGCCTTCAAGGAGTGCATCGAACCTTTTCTCGGATATTGTCGGTGCTGAGCGAGGCTGTCAGCTCTCAATTGACTGAAGTAGGATGAAGCCGGTGGGTGAAGGACGAAAGATTGCGATGGAAGTGACGGCGGTTGCGAGCTCTATGGAACGCTCGCTCGGCCGTGCACAAGACACAATGGCTGTGAAGATATTGTGCGATAGGATTGTCGGCGCCTGCAGGAGATGGTCAGGGGCAGACAATGCTAAGACATGAAGAGGGAAGCGTGGCAGAGCAAGTGGGAATCGAAAAGCAGAGGTGCAGCCAGACTGTGAGGTGGAGTGAGCGGAGGCGTGACGAGTGAGGATTGGAAGGAACGAACGACTGCTGATCCAAGATGGGAACGGGAGCACGATTGGAGGTTGCTACGAGAATACGACAGAGCACATTACTGGACTTCTTTGCTCATATCGAAACATCAGTGCGATATCTTTAGCCATCATGCTTGCTCACTGCAGTTGGGTCTCAGACTCTGATGTCGCTTTGCCTCGTTACTATTGTTCTTGTCACGGGCCATGTATTGCGACGGAATGCCACAGCACCCAAAAGGGAGAATGCCATCAAATCACTTCTGCTTCTAGAGCTACTGTTGCAACATGCGACATGTGGTATCTGTCTTGTAGAGAGTAAGGTAGCGCCAGTGAAGGCAAATGTGTAGTGAGCTCCAATCCTTCCTCGTGGATTCGTGCCACTTTCGCGCGCACCAATGACGTGCGTTTGCGCCGATCGGCTGCCTTGCGATCGCCTGCTACCTCTTGCACCAGAAATCATGACAACGACACACATGCACCCAAGGACATGTCTGTCGCAAAGAACCTGAAATGACCACCACAAAGACCATGGCTCCTCAATACGAGTTCCGCCTCGACCCCATGTCAAATGCTAGGAGCAGGGCTGGCGCTCCTGGCGAGATGTTTCCATCCTATAGCTTGCCGATCAACGACAACCCATACGATGTTCTATTTGTCTTTCGCAATGGCGTACCATCTTTCGAGCCCATGAATAACGAGGATAAGAGCCTTAAGCCAAACGGCACCAAGGGATGGTTCTGTGCGTTTGCAATGCGCGTTGCCACATCGTCTAGCATATAAGCTAACAACGCTACAGTCGCGCAAGGATCCCAGTTGATGCTCGAGACATACACCAAGGGTGTTTACGTAGAATCGCCACCTTCAGAGGACTTGCCGATATTCAATCGTACTCACGTCCCATCGACAGATATCAAGACTCTGCGACAGATCTTCCTCAGGCCTCGTGACACTGTATTCTTTGATGATTCTTGTGCGCTTCGCATCTCAGTCGTGCATCGAGATCACTCAAATACGACCAGCTTCGCAGAAGATAACAACGCTGCCGCTGCCACGGAGATACAGGTGAAATCCTCGGCACATCAACCAACCGCAGTCGAACCCGGCGCAGCACAGAACAGTGTCATCGCTGATGAGGACATGGAAACCGACGATGAGGATGATCTCGATGCTCCACTACACACTCCCATTGACGTTGAAAATGCTACCCCAGCTACCTCTCGCCCTACGGATAACCTTGCCGTCAAAGACACACCATCCAGGCCTTTCAGCCGGGACAGTAACCACATCTTCTCAACCGCTCCAGACAAGCTTCAACCGCCCGACTTCACTGACGCTACGAATGCCGCTGATAGTGGTATTCTTGCCGCTCGTGCTGGTGCAAAGAGAGACAAGGAAACGGGAATGAAATCGTCTGAGGAGATTGACTCCCAGTTCGTGTTCCCTAACTCAAAGGCACAGACGACCTACGGCGGAACGCCTATCCGCCAACGTTCAGCGAAGAAGGAGATTGCGGAGTCACCTTCCAAAAGCGACGTTCCCTCAGAAACGCTCGAGCATCCTGACCTGGAGCCTGCCAACGTATCATCGTCCAACAGGAAGCGCTCAATCGCAGAGTTCGACGAGGGAGATGACGACAAAAGCCCTGCTCCGGCCGAACTGCTCACAAAGAAGCCTCGCGGGCGCCCGCCGAAAGCATCTCACACTCCCAAGCCACGTCCGACCAAGAGTAGCAAGGCACTTCACCAGTCAGGCGAAAGCCACGAGGCCGAGGACGCTCAGAATGAAGCGGTGGAAGCTCCTCCTAGCACCGGAAAGCTCAAGCGGCCTGGTCGTAGATCTAAGCCCACCGCACAGCCTGAAGAAGAAGATGATATAGAGGACGTGGCGTCGGTCAATCCTCGAGGAAAGCCAAACGCATCTCCGGACCTCGATCCTCGTGCGAGCTCCACGCCACAATCTTCTGGAGTGCCCATGTCCGGCAAGGCTCCATCCAAGGTCCTGCTTAGCAACAGCAAATTCGCGGAGGATACGAAAGCGAAGAATTGGCTAAAAAAACATGGCGCAGCGGTCGATGATTCAATTCCAAGCAAGCGCAGCAACTTTGTCTGCGTTGTAGGCACTGGTGAGCTGGCCAAAACCGCCAAGATGGTGCGCTCACTTGCCTTGGGAAAGAAGGTTGTCACAGACCAGTGGCTCAAAGACTCCATGCAACAGGATCAACTTCTCGATTTAGACGAATACATCCATGACGACCTAGCCGACACTATGCACATCAACCGCAGCAAGCTGTTTAGTGGCAAGGCCTTATTCGTCACACCCGCGCTGGCGAAAGCATATGGTTCAGGTTTTGCCCACATAAAGGAGCTTGCTGCAGCTGTAGGCGCTCATCGGGTGGAGTCGGGACCTGCGCACAAGGCTGCGCCTTTGTCGGACGCTGCAACGATTTTCCTTGGATTTGACAGCGATGACCTAGATGCTCTGAAACTCACTGAAGAAGAAGGCAAGACTGTGTACCAGAGAGATCTGCTCACACAATCGATCATCCGTGGTGAATTGCTCACGAACGACGATGAGTTCGAGTGGAAGCCAAATTCTGCCAAAGGGAAGAAGGGGAAAAAGTGATGCCTTCATCGCTGATGGCAATGATGAAAGAGATCGACTGGACGCACACAACGATTCACGCTGCTCACCTTGATACATGAAATCGTACGACGGAAGCGGCAGGTGGTATCCGGGGCATCCTTCACACCCAGTATATGATAGAGCTTCGAGAGGCCAGTGGCGAGCATATGTCCATGGACGCTCTCGCATGTATGCTTTTGCTTGCGAGACACAAGAGATCCTGATCACAAGGTTCTGGCATGTAATTACCAATGATGTAGACTCACGAGATAGATAAATGATCAACTATCATCTCGGCTTCTCTTACAATCGGGAATCATAACTCTGCGCATGCTCTCTCCCTGGATAGTACAGCTTCTTCGAGAATATGTCCGATAGCAGTAGCAGGCTGGCTATTGAAGTATCTAGAGGCTTTAAAGAGTATCTCAATGGTTCCCAACAACTTTTCAATAGCTCTAGCTGCTGATATGTGCATTAAGATATCTAACATGCGCGCAGACTTATGAGCTAGAACTGAGTTCTTCAGTGTTGATGGATTGACAGCCAACGTTGCGCTACCAGACAGACCAAATTATAGGATCGCTCACCACGAGTCATTCGTGCGTCTGCTTAATGTATGTTGATGCGCGCGGAAAGGTGATGACCGTGGTGCCGGTTTTGCGTCCTCCGAAGTGGCACAAGAGGATCGCAGTCTTTTACCTTCACTTCGATGGAAGGCGAGATGTCGTTAATCAGATTTAAGGCCGACCGCGAATTGATTATAGCAGGCGCTAAAATTAGACGTCTTGTGCCGCTAACGCGAAATAAGGCTGCGCTCGGAGCAAACAATTGAAGGTAGCGCTCGGGATGAGGTCAGACCGCGGTGGCAATTGGGAAACACGAAAGGTTATTTCGAGACGAGCATTTCGATATTGCAGAGAATGAATGTCCAGGCGGGATTTGTTGGAACAAGTATTTCTTGTTGATGCTATAGAATACTATCAATCGATATGACAGTGCTGCACTAAGGCACCAGTCAGCCCAGCCCGATCTTTTTAATCTATTTAGGCGATCTCAGCTGGATACGACCATAGTGCAGCCTTGACCCTGGCGCTTCCTGTGTTTCGTTGGCGCTACCAGAGAGCTGAACCTACCAGCCCCAAAATGGCCGCAACCTTCGTCTGGCGCTCGTATGCGCCAGTGTCTTGCATACCGAGCATAGTCTCTTCCTTCTCTACTCTCGCTATAGTCTTACTTGCCCACGTTCATTCCATCGAAATCCTTGGATAATGCGCCCGACTCTCCTCTAGAGACCACGCTCGTTCACGCCCCCCGAAACACGCCCACGTTCGTCTCAGAGTCTTGCAAGGATACTGGCGCTGCCCGCCCTGGTGCGCACGACTACCGAGGATGCGGGTATCAGCAGGCGTACGAGACGCTATTGTTCTGGCACACTATACCACAGCGGTCTCATTACCGCGTCTGGGAGAGAAGGAGGCATGGAAGAGCTTGTCGCGACGAGCCGACAATGACAGTGTGACGGTGCCTGCGCCAATCAGCATTGGACCGAGCCAGTATTGGGACGGAAATGGTGAGGGAGAATGCGAATGAAAGTGCTGTCGCGGCAAATGCTAAGAAAATTACAGATGGGCCCTGGTCTTCATTTCCCTTGCAGCTCGGCGGTGGAACCGTACAGACTCAGAACGTACGCGTATTTCCTTCTACTGCTGGATACAACACATGGGTGATAAACCCGCAAGGCTGCCCCGACTTCTACGGCGACAAATGCTCGGACGAGCGTGGCTTCTTGTACAACCAGAATCTTAGTGTCACATACACGCCGGAATCGATATACGACACGCAGCTAGAGACGAACCTGGGCTTGGAAACTACTGGCTATGGTGGATACGAAACCATCACACTGGGTTGGCAAGGCTCAGGTGGTCCTAGTCTCGACCACATGCCTCTTTTTGACATTGCGGATCCCAATTACTGGATTGGCCTGTTTGGACTCAACCCTTTGCCGACGAACTTCTCCACGCTGAACAATCCTCAGCCATCTTTTATGCATACCTTGTATAACCAGAGCAAGATACCGAGCACTTCCTATGGCTACACAGCCGGTAACCAGTACCGTTTCAACGAAGTTTACGGCTCTTTGACTCTGGGTGGCTACGATTCGAACCGATTCACGCCTACGGAGACGACTTTCGTCTTCTACCAGGACATCGAACGCGATCTTTTGGTAAACTTAAAATCCATCACATCAACTAATGCCTCACCTTCTGTGCTCCTGCCAGATGGCCAGATCAGCATCTATTTAGATAGCACCATCTCCACCCTCTGGCTGCCAATGACTGCCTGCGCCGCATTCGAATCCGCTTTCAATCTAACTTGGAACACCACAGTCCAACGTTATCTCGTAAACGACACAGTGCACCAGAATCTGTTGAGTCTAAATCCCAGCATCACTTTCACGCTTGCAAACAGCACTGGCAGCGAGGTCGACATCGTTCTCCCGTACGCCGCTTTTGACCTGGAGCTCTCGTATCCGCTAGTCGCCAACGGTACAACCTCCCGCTACTTCCCTCTGCAACGGGCTGCGAACAACACGCAGTACACTCTCGGCCGCACTTTCTTCCAGGAAGCCTACCTCATCGCAGACTACAGCCGTGGCAACTTCACCGTAGCACCCTGCGCCTGGGACGAGAGCAAAGTGGCAACTACCAAGCTCGAATCCATCCTCTCACCCGAATGGACCGAAAAAGCCAACCAGGCGGACAAGTCATCAGGCTCCTCCTTCTCCTCCGGCGCCATTGCAGGCGTTGTAGTAGGCGTCGTAGCAGTCATCGCCCTGCTCGGCCTAGCACTCTGGCTCATCCGCCGCAAGAAGAACAAGAGAAAGGGTGTCGCACACCTCGCCTCTCAAAACCCCGACGAGGACAACAAGTCCATCGACGGCGCAAACGCAGAGGGCAAGCCTTTCATCTCCCAGCCCATGGGCGGTGAACTCGGCGGCGATGGAGAAATCCACGAACTCACTGCTCCTCACAAGCCTCCTCCCGCGGAGATGGACTCGCCTTACCGCACGGATCCGAACAAGGTCGGCTACTCGGAGATGGAGGGAGCGGGATACTTTGGCCCTGGCAAGGGCGGCGCGCATGAGATGCACGGCGATACGCCTGTGTTCGAAATGGAGGGCAGCGCCGTGCAGGAACTTGGGACTGGGCGGAAAAGTACAGAGGGTGCGTTGAAGAGGTAGTCAATGTAGTTTTTGTTTTGTTTTTTTCGTTATAGCGATCATACCAATCTCAAATGTTCGATTTATGTATAGGAAGTGAGTTTTCTCTCTGTTCCAATAAGAATATTTATGCTGGGGTTTTCTTTCTTGCCATGGCCTGGCGAGCAATGGTATATTGGACTGTACCTCTCATGTTATAATTGTTCTGCACGGCCCCATGAGCGACTTGCGAGAAGTTCTGATTACATAAGATGTCAGCAAGCCCGCAAAGCAACCCTTGAACCCAGTCACACGTCGAACGGCCTTTGCAAATTCGGTCTCTTTTGATCAATCACACGCAATTCGACGCAACATCGTCGCCAGTCACGATGATTTACATGTGAAGCTGAAGATCACTCCTGCAAGCAACACAAATCACTAAGAATGGTAACGGGAATCCATCATTCCGGTTGTTGAAGAGTTTTCCACTAAACGTTGCGATCCCAGGTGCACGCCGACTCGTCCAACTTCGCTGCCGGCGTGGGCAAGAAGGAGGCGTATGAGCAGGTTATTGAGCAGGCGGCTGCGCTGTTTGATGGGCAAAGGAATTGGGTGCGTTTTTTTCCCTCATCGTACCGAGAATATCTTTGGATTGATGCTAACATTCAGATATAGGTTTGGTAAGTTCAAAATGCTTGACTGGTATCTGCACGGAGGCATGCAAATGTAAACAATCTTATTGACATCTCCAACAGCAACACATCAAACGCCTCTTCCCTCCTCTGGCACGCTCTCCACGCCCTGCCCGCGCCCTCAAACCACACCAACTGGGCTGGATTCTACGTTCTCGACAAATCACGAGAACTAGCGGGCAAGAAGCCGCAGCTGATCCTTGGCCCATTCCAAGGCAAAGTCGCCTGCCAAGTCATAGCCTTTGGCCGCGGAGTCTGTGGCGTAGCAGCTGCCACTGCGGAAACACAGCTTGTGCCGGACGTCGACGCGTTCCCTGGACACATTGCTTGTGATGGCGAGTCGAAGAGTGAGATTGTCGTGCCGATCGTGGTGAATGGAAAGGTAAGTTCTGAGCGCGCATGGCTGAATCGCGGAATTCGGGCACGAAGAGCTGATTTAACGACTCATTTTCTAGGTCGTGGCGATCATCGATATTGACTGCGCCGTGGCAGACGGTTTTGACGAGACCGACCAGAAGTACCTAGAGGAACTTGCCAAATTGCTCGGCGAGGGCTGCGACTGGTAGAAAAATATAAATTGACAGCTAGTTTGAAACAAATCAAAATCCTCGGCATTTTGTGCGACAGTAATCCGGGATAACCATCAATTAGAGATAGAAACTTGAGAATTTCAAACTGAACGCCTTCTCAGCTGGCGGGAACGCTGCTCGCGGCTTGCATTGGCCAATTTTGACTTTCCTTCCGCACGAAGAGGCCGTGAGAGGTTCAATGTATGGGTAGCATGATCTACGAGAGCGCTGCTGGTTCTACAGCACCAGGGTTGACGATTCCTGGATCGAGCGTGGCCAGCGGGTTCAAGCGTGCTTTGAAGGATCGCTACAAGAGGCAATCACAACATCAGTGTGAGCTCAATGTTAAAATAGCAGTAATATGATTGTATCACACATTGGGTATTGCAGTTGGACGAAACGGAAAGTGCAAGGTGTGCAAATCAATCAGGCGAACTTGCCTTGACGACCACTCGCTCCACGTCCCGTACCCATCGCCTCCGCCTCCACAAGCCCTTCTTGTCCATTCCGTTTCCTTCTTCCCATCCACTTGCGGGAACGGATTTTGCTCTTTGCTTCTTTGGGCTGCCAGTCTCGATATCTTCGATCGGTAGATCATAAACCCATCGCTCGCCTTCGGTTTCGATTTCGACGCCAGTGATTATTCTTCGCTCGACCCACTCCCGGCTGAACAGGTCGAGAGACCACTTCTTGTCTTTCCACTTCCAGCCATTCGGAGGTTGGACTTCTTCGAAAAACTGGGTTCCTTTCGCTCTGGCGCCTGCTATACGTGAGGGCGTAAGTGGGTCGTATGGCGATGGCGAGAATAGCCAAGCCTCCCAGGTACCGGAGGACTCGTGGTGCTTTTGGAGCTCGAAAATCTCGACCTGACGAAGCTCAGCGGGTTCGTCCAAGATGATGTCTCGCTCAATCCAGTTGCGAATCCAAGCTTGTACGCCTTCGACAGTGTGGTTAAATTGCTTCAGGTTGTCGGTTGACATGATGATAGACTGTGCACTTGGGTGGCCAGAGATCACTGCTGCCCAGCCAGCGAGCAGCGCAACAGCACGCCACGGCATGAGGTGGCTCGCAATGAAAGTTGCGATGCAAAGAACGAATAGCACAAGATATAATTCAGAGCTTACACCTTCATCGCTGAAGTTTGTGTAAGGTGTGATGAATTCGTTTGCTGTATCGTGCATGCGGGAGAAGTCTTCCATGCAGTTCTGCAAGTCCCGCATGTTTCGAAAGAAATCTTTGCTCAGCTCAGGTGCAGGTTTCACGCGAGACGGTGGCGCTACAGGAGGACCAAAAGTTCTCGAATCCAGCCGAAGATCGTTCTCAGCAGTAGGGTGTCGAGCAAGGAAGGAAGGCAGCATGATGAAGAAAAGTGTTGCCACGAGAGGTATCAAAGGAAGAAGCTCTGGGTCCAAGCAAACGAGTGTGTAGATAGCCAAGAAGCTCAAGGTGGCAGTCGGCTGCTTCCATGTAAACAGCCGTATCAGTCGATTCTGGAAGACGAAGACGATTCCGATTCTTGCATTGAAGCGGCGAAAATTCCCACTCATCAAGCCAACGCTGAAGTTTGGTCTGTCGACGTATTGTCTGCTCCTTCTATCTTTGGGTTTCCCGGGCCCATCCTCATTTGCCAGCCCTTCGTTCTCGCTCAAGTCTTCGGGCGGGATGATCTGTGCCATGAGCCCAGTGAACAGGCGTTCTTGAATGCTCGGAGCATATGGCGAGCCATGATCGACCAGGCGGTCCTTGATCTTGGAGGCGTGCTCTTTCATGCGCTCGCGCCGGCCGCCTGGCTTCAGGTGCAGTGGATCTGGGTCGGAGGAATCACCGCTGCCGTGCGAAGGGACTCGAAGGACGGGTATGGTTTCATCGCGGTTGGCGATGGTGTCATATTCGTGGTAGTCCATGGCGTAGGAGGAGGAGGAGGTACGACGGCTGCAGGCGCAGCGTTGTGTCCTATAGTCACATGCTCCGTCTGTGTGAGATGTCCATTCGTGTAGCAAGCGGTAGAATGAGGTCACATGCCCGGCCAAACACAAACATGTGAAGCCGAGCCCAGCCAGCCAGACTTTCCTCCCCTGGCACCCCACCAATGCACGTCATCGCGCGCAATAACAGTACAGAAACATTCGGACTACGTTCTTCACGAACTCTCAGCGAAACTTGCATGTTATTGCTGCGATATTCACTTTGACGCACGCCAAAAAGGGATTGGCTTTAAGGAATCCTGGACTAACAACACCATGTCTCCCACAGACATTCAAACATTCGCGACGTCGCAGCTCGCCCTTCTGGACGTCGAACACAGCGCTGAAATTGAAGAAACGGCCATACTGACTGCCGCCCATGCTCCCATTGTGCTACAGCGAGCTGGTCTTGCTCTACTGAATCTTCAAGTCGTTGGCCAGCGCACCGGCTTTGCTGGCAGAACACAGATTGATCTAGCACTTGACCCGACAATCGCAAGCGGCGAACTCCCTGAACATGGCCTTAGCGCAGGCGACCTCTGCGCAGTCGCCGAACAGCCCAAAGGTAGTGAGAAGAAGCGTGACCGTGAGGTACTCGAAGCGAGAAAGGTCACCGGCGTGGTGCAGCGCGTGAGGCGTGAAGACATTTCGGTTGCCTTGGACAAGGACGACGCAGAGATGCCGCAAGGTGGCAAACTATGGCTGTACGTGCAACCACAACAGTCCGAGCCCAAGAGCCAGCATCTCTTGGGCATTGTAGTAGGAACAGGTAGGCTGATAGATATCTTTTCTTCCATCACAGTGTCAAACTCGCCAATGAGACAACCCACAGACGTCTTACCCAGACTATGAACCGTCTCCAGAAGCTCACACCATCTTCCACTTCCTCATTGACACAAGTGCTCTTCAATCAATCGTCTCCCAGCCCCATATCACCCTCCGACCTTGAGGCTCCGATCCAGTACACGAACGACACACTCAACGCGTCTCAGAAGGCTGCCATCCAGCACGCTCTCGCATCACGAGAGATTGCTCTCATTCATGGTCCACCAGGAACAGGCAAAACACATACGCTCATTGAGCTGATTCAGCAACTGGTCGCACGAGGCTCACGTATCTTGGTATGCGGACCCTCCAACATCTCTGTCGACAACATCGTCGAACGACTTTCCCCACACAAGATCCCCATGGTTCGCCTGGGCCATCCAGCAAGGCTGCTTCCCGGCGTTCTGAACCACAGTCTCGATGTTCTTTCGCGGAATAGCGACGCTGCTGCCGTGACAAAGGACATAAGAGACGAGATGGACAAGAAGCAAGCGTCCATTAGTAAGACCAAGAACGGGCGAGAGCGCAAAGCTGTTTGGGGTGATCTGAGAGATCTAAGGAAAGAATTTCGCCAACGCGAGACTCGAGTTGTCGCAGATCTGATAAAGTCCAGTAAAGTGGTTCTTGCCACCCTCCACGGATCCGGAAGCACGTCGATCAAAGACGAAGTATTCGACGTTGTGATAGTCGATGAGGCAAGTCAAGCGCTCGAAGCACAATGCTGGATACCCATCATGGGTGTTAAAGGCGTACAAAAGCTGGTGTTGGCAGGTGACCACCTGCAACTGCCACCAACGATCAAGAGCTCCAACATGAAGAACGGTGGCCCCGCAGCAGCAGTCGCGCAAGGTCTCGTCAAGAAGATGGAAGGCCTTGAGGTGAATGGCAAGAAGCAAGGCAAAGACGGCAAGACTACAAAAGAAGACGACGTGAGGCTTGAGACAACTATGTTCGACCGACTCCTCAAGCTTTACGGCGATGGCATCAAGCGCATGCTCAACACTCAATACCGCATGCACGAAGATATCAACGCTTTTCCCTCTGCAGCGCTGTACAACAACGAGCTCGTATCCGCCGACGCTGTCAAAGCGCGTCTGCTCTCTGGCTTGGAGTACGATGTGGAGGAAACAGAAGACACGAGCGTGCCGTTAGTCTTCTACGACACACAAGGCGGCGATTTCCCCGAGCAGATTGAAGATGCCGAGGATGGCGCCAAAGGCAAGTCTGCGCTATTGGCCGACAGCAAGATCAATGAGAATGAAGCTGCGCTGGTCCGCTTTCACGTTAGCAAGCTTATCGACGCTGGAGTTCGCGAAGACGATATTGCGGTCATCACGCCTTATAACGGCCAACTTGGCGTGATCAGAGATTTGATGAAAGCACAGTTCCCCGATGTGGAGATGGGCAGTATGGACGGCTTCCAGGGCCGTGAGAAAGAGGCGATCGTGGTGAGTCTGGTAAGGAGTAACGCACAGAGGGAAGTGGGTTTCCTGGCTGAGAAGAGGCGACTGAACGGTAAGTTTCCCTTTCCGCTGTTCAGGTGGTTGACATTGTGGTGCTGACTGTTCCTTGTAGTGGCCATGACACGCCCTAGACGCCACCTCTGCGTGATCGGCGACTCAGAGACGGTCGGTAGAGGCTCGAAGTTCTTGAAGGAGTGGATGGCGTTCCTGGAGGAGAAGGCGGACTTGCGATACCCGGATGTGGTAGAGTTGCAGGTTGGTCAGTGAAACGTGCGTAATGCGTGAGAAGTCCCGATGGGTTTGATAAGACCACGGGCTTTCAATGACGGAGAAAAGGTCTATATTGACTTTCCTCCCATGCTATTGAAAAGGCTGCAACAAATCAAAGCTAAAGTACATGTTCGCTGGTCGATCACATTCTAACTTCTCTCGCCACACTGTTTTAGACAATGCCTATGCCTTGTGCTGATATCCTTCTCGGTACAGTCGACTCGTTAAAATCACAGATCCCTAAACATCGATGATCGCTCCTCCTATGCTGTTTATCACTGTCCTGTCGAAGATCGCTGCAATTTGGTCACAATTAAGTCGGCCGGTGGGTGAAGGAGATATAATCGACGGAGACCCACGCGTCAAACGGAGGATTGGCGTCGTTTTCGCAGCTGTAAGTCATCCAGAACAGGATCGGCGTTTCCGTCAAGATGCCGCTGGCGTAGATTGTACCGCTGGCCGGAATCTGGTCGTTCGGAGCGTAGTCTCGCCGCGTGATGGCTTCTCGGTCGGTTTCGAAGTCGAAGTGACAGCGGGCGCCGGTGGGCGCTGCGGAAGTGAATTTCACTGCTACGTAGTAGATGTCGCCTCTACTGGCGGTGCTGATGTCTTGATAGAGACTGACTGCTAGAAGGCTGGGGTCTCCGTTTACGGGAACGTCGGCGTAACTGTATGTAGTTAGCAAAGACTGATGTTATGATGCTATGGCTTGTGGATTGTCGTGACTTACGCTGCTCCATCTCTCCAGAAGAAGTTGTTCGGGTTCGTAGGGTTGTCTGGTCTCTGGCCAGCCCAACAAGCAAGGTCGGTGGTGTAGCATCCGTTGCCTAGTACCTCAACTGGAGCTATTCCTGTCGTTGGTCCTCTGACGCGGACGGCGCTGTCGACCACAAAGGCCGGTTGCAAGCTTGGGTTCATCTCGTATTTGGTGTAGCAGACCCCGTTGCTTGGAATGAACGAGACGCCGACACATGTTTGAGCAGAGTTTATGCAGAGATTGATGCAATCGGTCAAACTAGCGACGACGGGGGATGTGAGATCGCTTCCGCCATAGTCTCTGTTGCAGACGATCATCCATTGCGAGCCGTCACTGGTTGTGTACTGTAGCCCATCGTTATCAGGACAGGTGGCTGCGGCTGCAATACCCGGTGCAGGTATGCTACAGGTTGGGCAAGTTGTTGGTCCTGATGACGTGCTTGAGGATGACTGCGTGGTAGATGTGGTCGTCGACGTGGTAGTCGTTGTGATCAAAACCGGAGGACTCGAAGTCGAAGATGCTGTCACTGTCGTGCTGAATGCTGTCGACGATGCTCCTGGTGGTGGCGTTGTTGATGATGGGCAGTTCTGACCTGGATTCAGAACAAGGCTGACTGTATCTATACTGACTTGATTCACCCCAGGGCCTGAACAGGTGATTTGAAGGATAAACTGTGACGAAGCGATATCCGACACTCCGCTGAAACTGACAGGCAAGTTTCCAGAATTAGTGGTCTGTCCAGTGAAGTATAGAATCTCCAGCTCGTTTGCAAAGCCGACTGAGCAGGATCCTTGGGACGAGATGACAAAGTTAAGACTTGCAGTGAGTAGATAATTGGTGTTTGACGTGATGCTGGCAGACTGTGAAATTGTTGCTGGGCCGTCATTGCCAGTAGCGCCTGCTCTGTATTGCACGATTGCTTGCCCACCAGACACTGAGAATGTGGCTTCGTTGCTGCTTGGCTGAGACGTAGTCCAGGGTGGGAAAGCAGTGTCGAAATCGCCATTTTGCAGGATGGAGCTGCCCGATGAACAGCCTGGGTCCGAGCCGCCCGTTGCTTGGTAGACGGCGAAGAGGACGTTATCGATAGATACAAGACCAGAAGCTGTACCTGTGCACTGCACGTTGATGACGAAGTTTGAGATACCGCCTCCTTGGATTGTACCACTGCCATACACTGGCCTCGTCCCTGGGGTCACAGAAAGGACCTGACGGTAGAATATGTCGCCAAGTGCATTTTGGACGTCAATTTGGCAATTGACAGAGCTTGAAGATGGCGATCCAGCCGCAGCCTGAACGCCTACATCCATGACGAAGTAATACGCAGCATTGCCGACAGCTGGCTGTGAGAGCTCTTGCGAAAGCAAGTTCGAGTCCCCAGAAGCTACAACGACCGTGGCGACGTCGTTGGTTACTGCGAATTGGCTGCCATCATTTGCTGTACCCGAAGTCCAAGGTGATAAAGTTCCGTCAAACCCGCCGTTGTCGAGGACTTCCCTTCTGCCGGGTGTACCATCGGCGTTGCTGGTCCTTAGGACCGCCACGAGTGGGTAAGATGGATCATCACTTTCCAACATCTTAGTGTACAAATAGCACTGTGCCGGGGAACTGTCCGGAGTGCCGTAAGTAGCTCCAGCACAGTCTGTTCCCTGAGCGGCACATTGCTCAATACATGCTTCCAGAGACGGGTTAAGCAGCTGTATAGGGCTTCCAGGCAAGTATAGATGTTGGAATCCTCGGCTGCAAATTTGGATGAAGGATGCGCCGTCTGCGGCCTGGTAGCTCGAGCGATCTTGAGCTGCACAGGTTGCACTGGGTGAGGCAGCAGAGGAGGATGAAGAGCTCGCCGAAGTGCTCGTTCTGTTCAGGTCGTTAGATTGATACAAATTTAATCATGGTGTGGTAAAGTCTTACGTTGAGGTTGTCGTTGTCGTTGTTGTGGTATCTGTCGTTGTAGTTCTGAGAGATCAACAGTCAGTTCACTATCGCGTTGTCTGTCGTCATCATCATCGATAACTCACGTGGTAGTAACCTCTGGAACATGGGCGCTGGAAGATGATGATGACTCGGACGTAGTGGTGCTATTGAAATGTCAGCAAACGCATTCCTTTGTCTGGCTGGTGCCTATTGAGTCTCACGTTGTAGTGGTAAGCGGTTCAGAACTACTCGAAGAACGCGTTGAAGTCGTTGTCGTTGTACTACTGTAGCCAAGTTCAGTATATCTCGCGTGTGCAAATTCTTTTGGCGACCCAGAGACTTACGTAGACGTGGTTGTAGTCATGAACATAGAGCTACTAGAAGAAGACGCCGACGAAGACGAAGACGAAGTCGCCGAATCTGCAGGCGAGATACTGGTGGCTGTGGATGCTGTGGAAGTCGTCGAGACCGAAATATCGGTGGTTGTCCTATGAGCTGTCAGAATAGAAGTATATCTTCCCAACATGACTTTTTACTTACGTGGTCGTTGTTATCATGGTGGTCGAAAGAACAGCGGGCGACATCGATGATGAGTCCGAGCTAAGGCCTGACGATGTTGATGATTGCGCGGAGGTCACAGACGCACCTACATCATTGGAAGTCTGGGTGCTGGAGCTAACCGACAGCGGAAGAGTTTCACTGCCCTGCCCTCCAACCAGGATTCCTGCCACCATACCACTTGTTCCAGGAACAGGAGCTTGCGGTGCTTCTTTGAGGTAGCATGGACCTCCAGTATCACCCGGAGCTCCTGGACCACCCCAAACCCAGGCGCCGCAATAAGGTCTTTGATCGCATTCAGCAATACATTGCGTGAAGTCGCCTGATAAGAAGTTTACGGTCTCTACAGCTCCGCCTCTCCCGCTTGTGTCTGCCTGGCAGCTGATGATATATTGGCGGCCATCCGATCTATTTAATATTGCGCCGTTGGTACAGGGCAGCGGCGAAGAAGTGGGAATGGCATTGCTCATGCTCGTTCCGGAGCTCGATGTCACGTCACTTGTAGTGGCAGAAGTTGTTGTCGTTAATGTTGCAGCCCTCGGCGGTTCCGACATCGAAGCTGTTGCAATGGCTGATGACGAAGCCTGGATTGATGGTGAGGTCGAGGCTGCTGCAACAGTTGACGATGTAGCCTGCCTCGTTAGTGAAGTCGAGGCTGCTGCAGTAGTCGACGATGTAGCTTGGACGGAACTTGAAGGAGTGAATGGTGCAGCATTCATCGAGCTTGACGAAGTGAACGACACCGCCTGCACTGAGCTTGAACTCGAAGTTAATGCAGTGGCCGTTGTTGTGACCTGCACGGATCTCGACGTCAAGGTTGTTGCAGTGGTCGACTTGGGATCCTGCACTGAACCCAACCTTGCGGCATATTGAGAACCAGGAGAATAGGTCAGGCGAGATGGAGGTGATATGAGGTTACAGACACCATCAGCGAACGAGACAGCGGTGCATGACCCATCAATGTTGCATGCGCTGATGCAGTCGGCGAAAGTGGTCGAGAAGATCGTCCGATAAGAGCCTGTTGAGGAGACATCACAATAAATCGTATACTCATTCACGTTGTCGTTCGTGTAAGTAGTCTGATTTGCGCCTGGACACAGGGAAGGTTCTGGCGACATCGACGTAAATGGTGTCGATATTGTGCTCGAAGGTGAGCCGGGACCCATAGACTGCGATGCTGGAACCTGGCTAGAGGTTAGCAAGGTCTCTGCACTCATTCCAGCAGGCGAGCTTGTGAGAGATCCTCCGGTGGCCAGGCTCGTCGTGGCGCCAGAAGCAATCAAGCTGCTGCTGGTCTCGGCCATCGTGCTCTCGGGCACATTGGCGACCGCAGACGTCGAGGTCTTGAAGGTGGACGAGACAAGCTGAGAAGTTGATACTGCGGGCACTACAACCACATCACTGCTAGCTGCAGGCGAGGAAGTGAGTGACTGCGAGAGAGCTGCCGGCGAGCTGGACGATGCCGGTATCACTCGAGATGTGGACGTAGTAAAGCGTTGGAGGCTCGAGCTGCTAGCCTGGACAACTGTAGAGGATTGCAATGGTAAAGAACTTACCATGGCGGTGGTCGAGAGCAAGTAAGTTGTGGAGGGGGTCGTCGTGATCGAGCCACCACTAGGACCATAGTAGACGGCTGCCCGAACTGCAAATATCAAATTGGGGTTTGCCGTTGCACTTCCTTTTACCACAGCATTTTTCTCGTAGCAAGAATTGTCGCTTGTATCGAAAGCAGCAGCGACACAATTAGCATCTTGACTGCACAACTGAATGCAAGCTTCTTGAGACTGGATGTTTTCCAAACGCTGTAGGTCTCCACTGGCGAAATCCACAGCGCAGAATATCACAAACGTATCGTTTGACCCGATACATCCGCCAGCAGGAGTGTAGAGTGTTCCGTTTGATTGAGGACAAGACAGGCTAGATGGCGTTGCAGTGGCGCATGTGCTTGTACTCGGCGAGCTGCTAATGCCAGGGCCAGTAATTGTTGGCGCAATCGGTGAAGCTGAGCTTCCAGCAGAGAACGTATAAGGCGATGTGGTGCCATTGGTCGTGATCCAGCCGTATGTCGGAAAGAATGTCGTCGTCTGGCATGTTTTGTGAACAGTGACAGTAATTACATCTGCCACGTTAGCGATGCATTAATCCCTCGGGCGACACAGATTGACTTTACCTTGAGCGAGAGTTTGGTCAAGCACGGAGGCAATGCCCAGCGCAAGAATCGCGTGAGCCCGCCGCATCTTCGCTGCGAGTTAGCGACAGGTACGTTGACAGTTCTGAGGGCTGCCTTCGAGGTGTTGTAGTCCAAGGAAATTCTCGGTCTCGATACTTGATCCTTGCTGCTACATTCCAGCCATGTATCCCGGCTCACCTGGCTCAACATGTTTACCAAGCTTTGTAGGAATGCGGCCCAGCGCAGCGGCGTTCTTCACAAAGGCATACACATGTAAGCATACAAGCTTTCTGAGATGCAATGGCTCCAGAAAAACTCCCATCACGCGTGAAAGAAGTTGGTTGAGGTTGCGTGTCTAGATCGTGCCGACTGGGCCTGGAGCGGGCTCATTGCTTGCTCTTGTTGGGGCTTCAGCACATCAATAATTTCATATTACTCGAAAGCCGGATGAAGCCTCAATATACCAAGTGCAAGGTACCGACCGGTTGCCGGAGTGCTGATTGTTCATTCCACGTTGCGGTCTGACAAGACCGAGAGGTCAAACAACATCGAAAGTCGGACGCAATTTCTCCTTGAAGTACATATTACATCCATGTGTATATGTATACTTGACCTTCGAATACACAAGGTGTGTCGATAGATGGCGATGATGCCGGGAACGCGCGTCTTAAATTCACATGCAGATCATTGCAGCCAACTCGAACCCTACTAACACCAATCGAAACCAACGATACATGTACATATGTACGGAAATGTTGAATGTTGGCAATTGTATACATGTACATATATGCATGTACTTTCTTGTATAGCAACGATGTACACATGTGTCGTCATTTATACATATGTAAACGCACCAATGTGGAACGCAACACCTGACAATATATCTTAGACGAAAGCTCCAGGTTTGAGGTGGATCAACAAAGTACCCAGCCTTTTTTTTACCTTGCAGGGCGTATGTCGTCTCTACTACTTTGACACACACCTCGCATGTGATTCGAGTCATATCAATGCTGCCGCTGTCAGAATTACGCAAGTCAATCACCTTCACGCGACTATGTTCTGAGCTTGACACGATAGAAAGATATTGTATGTGCCAAATGTGTGTTAAGCGCGCGGCTAAATCGAGACCTCCACGTCGCCAACCGCAGCACAAAAGACATGCTACGACCTTTGAACATTTCGAGGCTCGTATGCGCCGGAACTTATATCTGTTGCATCGGTGCTGATGTGCCTCATATTTAACGTGGACCATCAGGTTTCTTGGGTTGTCAGAAGACGTCGGAGACTCTCTGCTCAACGCAACGCTCTACTCGCCGTCGACACCGCCTGCGTAGCAATTAAGTGGTTCTGTTAACATCCTGCTCAGCAAAGTACATGGGCTACTAGTGGCGATTCCGGCATCAGCAAACAACACACTACCGGTGTCACACATCCAGTGATCCATGCGATGGAGTCCAATGCAAGAGCCAGTTTGGTCACTCTTCCTCAAGAGCTCCTTGACCAAATCACCGACTACCTGAAGGATGAGGTACTACCGACACTTCGACAAACATGCAGAACTCTCCATGCAGCCGTCTTGGACCGATTTTGCGAGGCACATGTGGCTGACTTGGGCTGCTGGATATTTAGCAAACGTCGCTGGGAGCGGATTCACAATTTGCTGGCGGCAAGCAGCGCACCACTGTCCAAAAAAATTCAGACTGTTACCTTCACAATGGAAGAGCTGGAGTTGCACACCTGCGACGACTTTGCTGTCGTCCCCTGGGAGAAGTCATCGACTTCTATCTCTTTTTACGGCGAGACAGATCATGAATATCACCAGTACATCTATGAGAAACAAATCGTCCTGCAGGAACACGCCGCTCTCGAGGAGTACGGAGTGGCAGACATGACGCTCATGCTTGATGTGTTGCGACTGATCAAAGTGCACGGCTGCTGGATCCGCCTTGACTTATCGCCATCAGATCCCTTAAGGAGAAAGATTCCACCTATCAACCGAAGGGCGAGAGAAGTCCATACCAACCTCCAGCGCGCCATTGCACAGGTTCGACCTAAGATTGACAGGATTAGCATTGACCGCCTTCGTCACAGAGACATGGTAGATGTGCTTGCCGATTGTGATGATAATGTGTTCGAGTCCTATACATCTCTATCCGAAATCAGATTGGCGCCCTGCAAAAACGACGGTCTCACTGGATCCAAAAACAAGCGTTGCACGTACCAAGTACTTGAAGCGATGTTTACGAGTGCACAACACTTGCAAAGAATGCACATCCATACGCCACGCGCTTATCAAAAGGAAGGATATCTGCTTTGGGCACCGAATCTCTTGCGTCACAATCGCCTCAGCTACCTGCAACAAATGGCACTCCTTGATGTCCCGCTGTCACCAGATGACTTGCTACACCTTCTGCGACGTTGCGCGAGCACTTTGCGCTACTTGACGCTTGCCCCGGAGGTCCCGGACAGTAGCGAGGTCCGGATGTCGGTGTTGAAGCAGTTGCTGACGATGCAGAAGCTTGATACCATCGACCTCAAGCTTCCCGGTATGCAAAGACTTGAATATATGATCGGGGAGAAATTGAAAAACGGCTTATCAATTCTCCTGGAAGCTGAGATGGAGGTAGAGTAACGTCTTGAGCCTAGTAATTGTCAGCCACCGGTTGTCCGTGTCCTTTTCGTGTCCTTCTCCGTCCATCTCAATGGCAGTCGCAACTCTCTGAATGCCGAAGTCTCACAGTGGCTCTCTATCAAAAATTACGATTATGCCGAGCATTGTACAGACGCACTAGCACCCATGCCAAACCAACACCGAGACCAAAGCGGCCGCATGGTCGCAGATGACATTTGTTTTTAAAATCTGTGAATCTTGATGCTCCAGAGCATTGCAGTCGCGATTGCGCGGCCTCAATGTCTTGTATAACATTGCCAGGTGCTTTTGATCAGCGGAGAATGCATGCCGATACTGCGAGTGCGATTGCGTGTGCTTCCATAGTCGGTTGGCATCACCTCATCATGTCAAGCAATCATGCTGGCTGATAACATCCTCGGCGCCCAGTGCTTGCGTGTCGCTGCAAACGCCGCGAACGGCTTCTGCAGTAATGTCGCGTCTACATGCTGCGTTCATGAAGCAGCCGGACAGCGGCTATGATAAAGGCCGACTCAGAATGCATGATGCGGTAAGTGCTCCTGTGCACATGGTATGGATCGCGTATCTCGATGAGTGTTGTGGATCCAATACAAGAGACAGCCAAATTGTCGGATATCCGGAAGCCCTTCACACCGAATATCCGGTGGAGCCTGATCGCAAAGGGTGAGAAGACCAGTTGTTGGATGCCGCTGACCACATGACTGATCGAATGAGAAAGGCGCCCAGCGAGAGAGACCAGCTGCCCAGCTTTGAGGCGAGCTTCGCAGGAGCCCGATTCTTTTATTCACCGCTTCTGGGGCACATAGAAAGAGATCAGGAGACCACCTGATGATTTTATTTAGTAATTCGGAGTGCGCTGCGCGCAAGAAGGCTGAGTTGATCGCCCACGCCACGCTGCGTACATGCAGCAATTGCTGACATGCGTATGCATGTACTTTTGACCAAAAATTCGGTCAGGCGACCACACTCATGATCCAGCAGGCGAAACCCACCAAAACCAGCTTGCGTGGCGTGAGATAGGGCTGGTGTACTGATACTATATTATATCTCCGAGAGATCAGGTGTAGATGGCGGCAAAGGAGGTCGGCGAGAAGAAGCCGAGTTTGTACGGAGATCTGAGACATGCCCAAGGGGCCGTTGCGCTTGTTTGGTGGCAAAACAAAACTGCCAATCACGGGTATCGCATTTGAGCATGATCCTCAGAAGGCGCTGGTGGGATCACACGCTAGCGATCCTGCGATCGCAGCACGCCGGTGCTGCTACTACTGCAATGTTGTGGACGCCCCAAAGGGGCTTTGGCACGCGCACGCTCTATAATCGTGGTTCCATACATCAGGCGGAGCGTCTTTCACAAGGCTGCACGATGGAGTTGCAGCTACGATGGGCCACATGGTATCTGCTTGAAGTCGAAACTCGACTTGCGCTATGCGTGGAAGCAGAACCGCATCGAGGGCAAACCATGGATTTGAAATCTCACATACAGTTTCTACGTTTACTGTCATCCGTCTGAGACACCGAAACGTTCGCACGTCTAAGTGTCGAAACGGCGCGCTATTCGTATTCGGGCAGCGCTGATCGCAACACAGCCGCTACAGCCGCATGGTCGGTGGAATGAGTATGAGTGGGAAAGAGGGCTTATGAGGCTCGTGAGGTCAGAAGCATGCATGTCAGCTTCTATATGTGGCCGATGTTTCGCCCGAAACGTCGAAAGTATTCAAGTCGCAGTGGTCGAACCACTCACGTCTCAGGACTCCAACGTCCCAATTTGGGACATGGCTCCAATAATTCGCAAGTCGCTATTGAGGCTGAACCCTGGCGCTGGATTGTTGATCGTCTCAGCCCTGCGGATCACTACTCGGAGCCTGTGGGAGAGTGTTATATCTTTGCCTGTCCGCCAGAGGATGTGATGTCCCACAAGTTGCCAACATCTACTCCGTACGACACAAGGGATACACAAAAGCTTTTGCTTTCGTCGCTCACTTGCCGCCACCATGAAGACCAGCATCCTTTGGACGATCGCCTTCGGCCTGTGTGCCACCGCATACACTTCCCCAAACGAGCAGGCCGAGTTGGAGATCCGGTCAGCAGAACTCGGTAGGTAGACTCCTTCGCAATGTATTTGAGACGTCGTTTATTGACCTTCTGTAGTTCCCGAGCAATCGACTTCGTCATCCTACATATCTTCCCTGAAGAAGTTGACACGCGGTGTCCGCAAGGTTGCTGCCAGGGATGATTCCTGCCCCAAAGTCTGGACTGCCATCTCGATAGACTTGAAGGCCAGCTTTGCTGGTTGCAACAGAGCCGCAACAGATGCGATCCGATTTGCATTCCACGATGCAGCGGGGTACTCTTCGACAAACGCAAAATCAGCCCCTGCAAGCGGTGGCGCAGATGGCTCTCTGCTTCTGAGCGATGCCGAAATCGCTCGCAGCACGAATGACCCATTGCAAGGTTACCGCGACTTTCTTCTGGGAAAGTACAAAGGTTACCAGAACCAGGGAGTCAGTGCTGCCGACTTCGTCCAAGCGGCCGGAAACATTGGTGTAACAAGCTGTGGTGGCCCGGTTGTCCAGACTGTACGTTTCAAAGGAAGACACCTCGTGGTCTCGTTCACTAACAATTTCGTGCCAGGTTATTGGACGCAAAGATGCATCGGACGCAGCGCCTGATGGGACTTTGCCTAATGCATTCGGCAAGGGCTCAGATCATGCGACTCTGGTCCAGCTATGGGCCGACAAAGGCTTCAGCCAGAGGGAGCTTGCTGCCCTGATGGGTGCTCACTCAGTATCGCGTGCATTCAGACAGCAACAGAATGGTATCCCACCTGGAGGTAAGCTTGTTTACTCGAGACTTGTATGCGGGCTGGTGCTGACACTGCGATTAGGACAACAGGACGACACTCCCACCAAGTGGGACACGAGATATTACTCGCAGACTCAAGCCAAGGTTGCACCTCGTGGCGTCTACAGATTTGACTCGGATGTGAATCTTGCAAACCCCAACACAACTTCAGGCGAAGCGTTCACCGAGTTCGCAAACGACAGAGGTACATTCCAGACGCGCATGAAACCTTTGCACTCGTACTGACAACAATTGCAGCGGCATGGGCAACAGCTTTCCAGTCATCGATGTACAAGCTGAGCGTGCTCGGCCTGGCTGATGACTCAAAGAGCGGCCTGCAAGACTGCACTACTGGCATCGTCGGCTAGATCGAGATGGCGATGGTGGTGGCAATAACGCGAGCGTTGAGCATTTGCACCGGCGCATCCTAGGTTCATTTTCGTATTTGTCTAAACTCTCGTACATGTCAATAATGTCAATCATAGAAGTTTCACACGATGTGCCGTATCCGAGACAGAATCTCTCGCGCTGATTCAAGTATTGATCCGTGCGCCTCAGGATGAAGGGCGGATGCACACGAGGAAACGGCTTTGTGAGTAGGAGGTAACATGAGCTCATCGCCCGTTGGCCAAACGGTGGATTTGGCACGGCAGGAAGACCTTCCGGTGCCATTTCGAAACGTTGTGGCGTGTGGTGGAGGGAAAGACGAGCTTCCTGACGGCCATAATGCCACAGCTTAAGTCATTGCTCTGACCAATCGTTGAATACCCACTTGAGGCTTACACGAAGGGAGCTGGTCCAGAAATGAGCGCTTCCATGATAGTTACGTATTCCAGGTGGTGTTACGTTCGCCTTCGGATGCATAGCTAGCTAGGCCTTGTGCGCGCCCTAGAGACGGACCCAGTCACTTTCATGTTGTATCTGGAAAGCCCGCATATAGACGGACCTAATGGCGTTCAAATCTCGGGACCGACAAGATGCCTTGATTGGTGTTGTAGACGAAAGGCAGGAGGTACCACAAGCACATGTCGTAGAGTAGGTAGAGTTGGAGAAGCGGAGCCATCGGCGGTCAACATCCCACTTCACGCTCAGCAGCACCGCAATCGAGCCTCCGATCACCACACCTTCTTTCACGATGTCATGACCACGAAGCTACGACTCCCCAAACAAATACAATAATGATCAACGCCGTCCTGGTGTTCAACAACAATGGCCAGCCACGGCTGACTAAATTCTACACCCAGCTGGTACGCTCCAAACCACTCGTGTGCTCACCCCTCCATCTGTCGCATAGCAGCTGACACTTTCCCAAGGACACAGCAGTGCAACAACGCCTGATCTCTGAGATCTTCACACTCGTCTCCGCCCGCCCAAGTAGTAGCTGCAACTTCCTGCCCCTCCCTCCCCTCCTTGCGCCCTCGACACCCCAAGCCGAGTCCAACGACGCGCCTTCGCTGGTAACATACCGCCACTATGCTACGCTGTACTTCATTGTCATCTCGACTTCGACGGAGAGCCCACTTGCCTTGCTAGACTTGATCCATGTCTTTGTGGAGAGTTTGGACTATCTGTTCGAAGATGTGTGCGAGCTGGATCTCATCTTCAACTTCGAGACTTTACATGCGGTGCTGGGAGAGATGATCGTGGGAGGCGTGGTTGTTGAGACGGGACGGGAGAAAGTTGTAGAGGGAGTCAAGGCACAGGGCAAGGTTGCGAAGAGGCCGGTCAACTCTAGCCGGCCTGGCATGTGGGCTGGTAGATGAGACGCTACGCGAACATGAGGATTACATTCGGCCACGAGGAACATGAAGTTTCGATGCTACGTCGGCGCCTGAAGCGCGCAACGTGGACGTGTAGCATTGCGGAGGACGGCATCGCAAGGTCTTGGGGAACAGATAGCAAAGACGGGCTCTCACGCAGGGTCAGACTTGGAGCATGGGACGGGAGGACCGAGATCCGCGCAAACATGTGTCCATGCCCATGCTCATCTCTAGAGAATCGCATACTGCTATCGGAGCTGAGAAGATCCGAGTCTTCCATACACTTATATACAACATAGTAGTACAAGGTCGTGTGCGCGACCGCTCTCCGCATGCCTCGCCAAGGACTGGGTGGGAATCTCAAGGATAATGGTGTTTTTGTATCACATGTCCTGTTTCGAAACATTGCGCATATCCAAGCAGTCCCAGGCCTCGTAGCTTCAGGATGCTCAAAACCAGGCCGTCTCGTCGTGCGTCGGCGATGCGATCATGCACCGTGCTGCGACGTTCGCGTAGCAGAGATGTATCTGTTATCAGACTGCATGCTGCGTCTGCAGTGGGCATTTGGCGGACAGTTCCGCGTGCGAGTCGCATTCGGCCTGGGGTATGGCTAAGTTGGATGTTTCGCCGCCGGTCCTCTGGTAATTAATGTCTCTTTCTATAAGTCGTAGTTTGGCTTAAGGTGCAGCCTTCGGGCTGTTGTCGTCATGTGTGTGGCCGGCACGAGATCCAGTTATGCTACCCATCTGCTCGGCGTACCATCCTCGAATCTTGAAGTAGTCAGCATGTATTATTCAAGCATTGGCACATCGTAGTTACTTACTCCACTGAAGGGTGTGTTGCCATCTGTCAGCTCCATGAAGAGAATACCGTAGACCGAGACGAACAGAATGCTGCCCCATTGCGCCAGCTTCACCATCTTGTGCCAGTTGGGCCTGGCGTATGCGAGCTTCGCACGTCTTCTATAGCGTCGCTCAAGCTTGAACTGGTGCTTCTGTGATAGCTTGGTGAACTCTGGCGGCCATGTGCGCTTGCAGACATATGGATTCGTTTCCCATGTGTATGGGAAGTAGGGTACGTTGACAGCCGGTGCCTTGGGAGCTGCGAAAGGGTTCAGGCCAATGCGCCTGGCAAGAGTGGGCAACATGTTGACTGGCAATCTGATGTGTATGAAGACTAGTCAAATTGGCTAGAATGGGAAGGATGTCGACAAGGCACGACGGGCAGTAGTGGTAGTAGCATACACGGCACTATAGCAGCGGCTGGTCTGTGCCGCTCGGCGATGGACTGCCCTGAAAGCCGAATATTTTTTGGAGCTGGAGCGGCGGCGAGTTAGACTGCTTGCAGAGGCCTGTCCCGCACTACTGCTGCTATATAGAGTCATACCTTCACTTTTCCCAATACCCCTCCACGTGACCCACCACGTTGCTCATCCAGATCCCGACGCCGCCCTTGCGCGGCCTGCGCTCCCTGACTCTGCGACTCGTCCGTTCAAACACTCGACCACTATCCAACATGGCGGCTGTCCAAGCGACCAAGGAAGCGCTCAACCCGAGCAATGCCACCCAGGGCACCTTGAAGATCGAGAACACCGACAAGCGCGACACCCTCATTGCCTCCGAGAAGAAGTACCAGGATGCTTGGGCAAAGGCAAAGGTCTTCGAGCAGAATGCTCCCAGCCTTAAGGATGTGCCCTTCCACTCCATCGCCCCGGCCGAGCTCCAAAAGAAGCACCCCAAATACATGGCCACCATGGCATACCCCTACGTCAACGGCACACCTCACGCTGGTCACGCTTTCACAGCATCGAAGCTGGAGTTTGGAGTTGGTTGGGCCAGGATGAAGGGCATGAATGCACTATACCCTCAGGGTTTCCACTGCACCGGTATGCCCATTAAGGCTTGTGCCGACAAGCTTGTGCGCGAGATCGAGATGTTCGGCAAGAATTTCGAGAACTGCCCTGTGGATGACGTGAAGGACGACAGCAAGACTACACCTCCTGCGCCTGTGCAGGAGACTACAAAGGCAGATGTCACCAAGTTCGGCGCAAAGAAGAGCAAGGTCAACGCGAAGACCAACGTCGCTCTCAAGTACCAATTTCAGATCTTGCTCGCTTTGGGCATTCCCATTGAGGAGATTCACAAATTCGCCGACTCAAATTACTGGCTCCAATACTTCCCTCCGCTCTGGCAGCGTGACCTCACCAACATGGGAGCCCGTGTTGACTGGCGCCGCTCCATGGTCACAACCGATGCCAACCCTTACTACGACCGCTTCGTTTCATGGCAGATGAACCGTCTGAAGGATTTGGGCAAGATCAAGTTCGGCAAGAGATACACCATCTACTCGCCCAAGGATGGCCAGGCATGTCTCGACCACGACAGATCCTCTGGAGAGGGTGTGACACCCCAGGAATACACCGCACTCAAGCTCCGCGTGAAGGAGTGGCCTGAGTCTGCAAAGAGCAAGGTTGAGGGCAAGATCCCTGAGGGCGCCAACGTCTACTTCGTTCCTGCGACTCTTAGGCCCGAGACTATGTACGGTCAGAACTGCTGCTTCGTTGGTCCTACCATCGACTACGGCATTTACGAGGCCGAGAAGGGCAAGCAATATTACTTCATCTCTGAGCGTGCTGCCAGGAACATGTCTTACCAGAGCATCTTCGCCGAATGGGGTGTATTCCCTAAGGTTGCTGATTTGAAGGGTTCCGATGTGATTGGCACTCTCGTCGATGCTCCTCTGTCAGTACACAAGGATGGTGTGCGCATCCTGCCCATGGACTCCGTCAAGGCTTCCAAGGGTACCGGTGTTGTTACCAGTGTTCCGTCTGACTCCCCTGATGACTACGCCACCATGATGGATCTCCAGAAGAAGGCCGAATACTACAAGATTGACAAGGCATGGGCCAGCCTTGAGATCCTGCCCATTATTGAGACTCCTGCCTACGGCAACCTTACTGCCAAGCACCTGGTCGAGACCATGAAGATCAACTCACCAAAGGACGCCAAGCAGCTTGCAGAGGCCAAGGAGCTCGCATACAAGGAGGGCTTCTACAAGGGCAAGATGATTTACGGCGAATTCGCTGGCAAGACTGTTGAGGAGGCCAAGCCTCTCGTCAGGCAGCAGATGATTGACGCTGGACTTGCGTTCGCATACTCTGAGCCTGATGGTGCAGTCATGAGCCGTTCCGGCGATGACTGTGTTGCTGCCCACCTTGACCAGTGGTTCATGAACTACGGTCCCCCAGAGAAGAGTGGTGACCAGGAGTGGCAACCCACTGTCTTGAACCACTTGATGAACGACCTTAACACTTTCAGCACCGAAACCAAGAACGCCTTCGAGCAGGTGCTCAACTGGCTCACACAATGGGCTTGCGCCAGATCTTACGGTCTTGGTACCAAGCTCCCTTGGGACCAGCAGCAGCTTGTTGAGTCGCTTTCTGACAGCACGATCTACCCTGCGTACTACACATTTGCCCACATGCTGCACGGCGATATCTTCGGTAAGACCCGCGGAATTGCTGACGTCGGCCCCGAAGACATGACCGACGAGATCTGGGACTACTTGTTCTGCCGCACCGAGGAGATCCCTGCCGGCACAAAGGTCAAGAAGGAGAACTTGGAGATGATGCGCCGCGAATTCGAGTACTGGTACCCTCTCGACGTCAGAATTTCGGGCAAGGATTTGATCCAGAACCACCTCACCTTCCTTATGTACGTCCACATCGCACTCTTCCCCAAGCAGTACTGGCCTCGCGGTATTCGCGTCAACGGTCACCTGCTGCTCAACGGTGAGAAGATGTCCAAGTCTACCGGCAACTTCCTTACTCTCTCGGACTCCATCGCCAAGTTCGGTGCCGACGCCACCCGTATCGCCCTCGCCGACGCTGGTGACAGCATCGAGGACGCCAACTTCGAGGAACAGGTCGCCAACGCCAACATTCTCCGCATGTTCGAGCTTAGGCAATGGTGTGAGAGCGTCATTCAGGACGCTCGTATTCTCAAGGATGGTGAGACTTACGCCGAGGTCAAGGAGAACGAGCGCCACAAGAACAACGATGCTATCCAGCGTACTGGCGAGAAGAACATGTGGGACGACCTCTTCGAGAACGAGATCAACGGCCTCGTCAGGGAGACCCGTGAGCAGTACGAGCTTACCAACTATAAGGGTGCTCTCAAGTACGGTCTCTACGACTTCACTGGCGCCAGAGACTTCTACCGTGAGGCCACCAAGGCTGCCGGCATCGGCATGCACGCAGACCTCGTCAGACGTTACGTCGAGCTGCAGGCCCTCATGGTCAACGTTGTTGCGCCTCACTGGTCCGAGCACATCTGGCTCGAGGTCCTTAAGAAGGAGGAGACTGTCCAGAATGCTCTCTTCCCCGAGGCGCCTGAGACCAAGCCCCACCTCACCGCTGCACGTGAATACGTCCGCAACACCGCTTCTAGCATCACATCCGCTGAGGGCGCTCAGCTCAAGCGTATGCAGAAGGGAAAGAACACTGTAAGTTGCTCGCAACCGATCATCATGTGTAGATCGCACCACGATGTCATGGATAGAACTAACAACCTTTTAGTCGTACAACCCTAAGTCTGAAAAGAAGCTCAGCATCTTCATGGCCAACAAGTACCCCTCATGGCAAGACAGCATCATCGAGACCGTCCGCCAAAACTTCAGCAACATGACCCTCGACATCGGCGCCATCAGCAAAGCCATCCCCAAGGCCGAAACCAAGCGTGCCATGCCCTTCGTGCAAACCCTCAAGCGCTCTCTCGAAACCGGCATCGACGCCACCACCGTCTTCGAGCGCAAGCTCGCTTTCGACGAACAGCAGGTTCTCACCGGCATGGTGCCCAACCTCAAGCAGACCGTGCAGAAGTGCGCTGTCGTCGAGGTCATCCTCATCGAGGAGGGCGGCAAGAGTGGCAAGGTTGTCGGCGGCACTGAGGGTGTCAAGGAGGGCGAGGAGAGGAAGGAGCTCCCGGCCAGCGCCGAGGGCGCCGTTCCTGGCCAGCCTACATTCTACTTTGAGAACGTCCAGGTGTAAAGTACTTGCATAGTAGAAGGAAAAGCCTCACAATGATGAGGCCGGTTTGTGTAGATGCGTATATCTTGCGCGAGCCAAAAAGAGATAGAAAGCTCTACAAAGAAACGATTTGATGCTCAAAGACTACGACTCATCGTCTCCCAACATTGTGTGATGCAAGCAATCATACCCGCGTAGAGTGGTCGATATTGAGCGCAGCTGATCGCCAGTGGACATCAAATGACTTCAGATACAACAGCAAGTATCCATCCTAGGTGCGCGGGATGTTCCCAACCAAGACAGATGCATTCCGTGACGATTCGGCAATACGAATTCGACGTAGGAACGTTACAGGGCAGCAATTATACTCTGGATCATGGTGTCGTGAGCATTTAGCGTTCTCACGAGCATGCATGACCACATGAACGTATTGCGGCTGGTGGCACCACCAGCACTTCCTACAAAGGACAGGAAAGCTAGGGCGATGAACAATCGGCTCTTCCGACAGCATTGGGCTCCACGCAGACAAGCTGCCGCGAAGTGAACGTGATGACGCTTTTCGCAGAGGAGAAATTGAGCTCGTACGCGAGGCGCGGAAGATACAATGGCAGAGTGGGATCACGTGCCAATCAATTGAGAACACCTCAGTGGAGGCAAGGATCGAGATGGTGCAACTGCTATCAGCATCCGCGACATATCGCTTCAGCAAACTTCACTGTGAGTTCCTAGAGAAAGTACATATTGCGTTTGGGTACGAGTTAGAGTGTTTGAGACCTTTTCTATTCTTTTACATTATTCATAACGCCATCCAATTGAGTTTCATGACAATGTAGACAATTCCACTTCTAAGCGTTCGGAGCCGGTACTTCGCCATCCCAGTTCACCTTGAGGCCTAGAAAGAATGTGTTAGTCCACGTTCGTGCTGAATGCCAGATGGGTACGGGACAAGACTTACTCGTAGGGAAGGGGAAGAACATATCCCAGTCCTCCATCATATACACATGGAATCCCCAGCCTTCAGGCATGACCTTGCTGTCACCAGGCTCGAACTCCTTGACGAGCTTCTTGACAGAGCTCTCCACGCTCTGGCGGCCAACACTGACAGTCGCTGGACGCAGGTTCTCCAGCTGGAAGAACTTGCGCAGCATTGTTGTGCATGCCACGCGAACGATCGGCAAGCCGAGACACTGGTGTGGGCCGTGGCCGAGGTGGATGTAAGACTCCATGGGACGTGTTGGATCGACAGAGTTGGGGTTCGGGAAGGCTTTGGGGTCGCGCGAGGCGGCTTTGAGGTTGATGACGACGGTGTCACCTTCTTTCAGGTCGTGCGTGCGGGAGCCGTCGACGACGGTGCTCGGGGCGGCGACGCGGCGGAAGAGGGCTGTCTCGCCAGCGAGACGGGAGAACTCCATGAAGTAGTGTGTCAGAGTGTCGAAGTCTTCATCAGAATCGGATTTTGCAAGCTTCTGCAGGGCGGGGATATGCTCTTTTCCTTCGGTGAAGATGTAGTCGATCGACTGCGCGAGGAGCTGACCTTGAGTCGCGACCATACTACCAGCGGTCTCCATGATGTTGCCCCAGACGAGGGAGTCGATGTTGCTGTCCTTCTTAAGGAGGTGCGAGATCATGTGCACGCCGTAGTCTTTCAGAGGAGATTCGGATGTGGGCCTAATGGCTTTCAGAACCTTCTCGGCCACCGATCCACCCTTCTGGATAGCAGTGACCTGGAGCTTGACGATTTCACCCAGCTGCTGGACAACGTCGCGGGCTTGCTGTCTGAGCGGGAAAGATTTGGCGGGATCGACGTCGAAGAAGATGCAGATGAAGATGGCAGACATGATGAGGTAAAGTTGCTGCTCGGTGAAGAGGCCTGTTGGGTGCTCTTCTGTCTTCAACGGCAGGTTGAAGAGCTCGGCGGAGAAGTGGACATGGGCCAAGTTTCCAACATCGCGGATGAGATCGACTTGGTTCATGGCGCCGAGCTTGTAGCTCTTCTGTTGGAGCAACTTGGTTGTGATGTTCTCATAGAATGTCTTGACTTCTCGCAGCCACTTTTCGTTGCCCTTCGGGATAACTACTCTGGAGGACTCACCCTGATAAAGTGCGTTCTCCATTAGCTTTCTCGATTCGGCGTTGGCTGGCTGGTCACCTGCAAGCATGAAGTCTTTTGCCTGGGGTCCCATCAGGAACTCCATTGCCTTGCCCCAGGTCACCTTGAATTTGTCCTGGTCTTCCATGATCTTTGTGGCGGCGTCATAGGTGAAGATCATCTCGGGCTTGGGAATCGGCTTTGGTCGCTCAAAGTTGTACTTGTGATCCTTGCCAAGATCCTGTAGGATGGTCTTCATCTCTGTGGGGACCGTGAATGGGTAGTGCACGTAGACCGAGCTCGGGTCGAAGTTATTCGGCAGAGTGCGGAGGAAGAGCTTGTACAGCACGCAGCCATTATCAATTGTGGGATCAGATTGACACTCTTGGTATCCCCAGTTGGTGTACTGTGCAGGCGTGAAAGCAGTGGTGTAAAAGCGGTCTCCACGGACGAGGGCTGTAGCGTCTGACAGCACACCTCGAGAGGTGGTGTACGAAGGGCAGAGACCGGAACCTGGCATCATCGGGTTCTTTGCGTCTTCGATAACAAGACCAGGATACAGCTCGACGTTATCGGGCGTGTCATAGAGATGCTTGAGCACTTCTGCCACTTCTTTGTTGCCTGTGATGTCACTGAACTCCCGGTGTCGTTCCAAGCCAAAGTGCTCACGAAGCTCGTTCAAGGTAGCGAGCTGCCATGTCCTGGCCTGTTGGATGCCCAGGATCTCGATGGCGCGCAAACAGATGGGAACCTGCTGAGGACCCATAGCGTTGGCACAGTCTTCGATACCAGATGTCAAGAACTCTGCAAGCTCGTCGTCCTTGAAGTTGCCCTTGTACGGACCCTCCTGTATGCGGGTCATAGTTTCTCTCTCAAGAGCTGGGAATGGCCGCTGGTCTGGTTCCAAGGACTGGAGATGCTGTTCGGTCTTGCTGAGTGTCTTCATGATCTCGTACTGTGGTACCTCTGACATTGAGGTCTTGCCAGCCCACATCTGAGCAGAGAGCTCCTCCGTCCATTTCTCGTCGCGACTGGAGATAGACGCATGCCAGCGATAGATCAAGTTGAACTCTGCTGACACTTGATTGCCTGTTGCCATGTCGGGGCCATCCTTGATGTCTTTGCGAGGATTGAGCTGCCAGTTGGAGTCGGTGCGGTTCAGGTTGAGAATAGTGCGCACATAATCGACGAGGATGATGTTGACGTACAGACCACATGTGATCAGTCGGCCGGTCTGGAAAAGGTCATCATCTCTTTTGTTCAAGCCCTTTTCGCCATAGCGATCGACGGTCTTTTCGCTAGGCGTGAAACGGCCGCCTTCATTGATCGCCGCCAACTGTTCAACGACATAGTTGTGGTAGCGGTTGAACATGATCAGAATGCAGCCGACACCAGGCGGGAATGAGAGAAGACGTGTTTCAGAGAAACAATCTGGCTTAATCTTTCCATCCTTGAATGTTCTCATTCGCTTCTGGTCATTCCAGTTGCTGCCATAGAGTGGCGCAAGATCAAGGTAAGAGGAAGTGTCCGAGAAGCGGTAGTCGGAATGGTTAGTCTTGAAGCAATCGTGGATGATGATCGAAGCCAGGTAGAAAAGCATGCTTGAGATTCTGTTTGGATGTTCCTTCGGCTCCTTTCGAGCCATCAGCGTGTCGAATAGCACACCAGGATCAGGCATTTGACCAGGCTGGAGTGTCTTGGGTTTGACGGTACGAGCGTAAGGCATGCCGGCGGCGCCAATCATGGGCTCTTTATAACAATTGTTGCTACCGTCAGGCTGCCTGTACTCGAATTGTGGTCCCATGAGAGTCTCAGGAGGGTGGCTCAAATCCTTCCACAGGGTGGTGATCATTGTGTCTGTGATCTTATTGCTGACAACATCGTCTGGAATCTTGGCCGCAATTTGAATGAGGTACTCCATGAGGTACTTCTTGTCATCAATGGGTTTGCCATTGATCATGCCCTCGCCCGCCTCTAATACATTTGCGAGGGTGCCAAAGCCCGCGGTGGTTGCATCCCGGATCACAGTGGCGAACTTCTCTCCGAGGCCGGCATAGTGCTCTTCAGCAGGCAACTCTGTGCCATTGCCTGTCTGAGTAGGCAGCGGTTCTCTACTGGCTTTGAGAAGTTTTCCCAATTTCTGAATTGAGGCACTGATGCCCTGCGTTACTTCATCCAGTTTTGACAGCTCTGAAGGGTGTGCGTTGCTGGCATCGTCTTTCGTGGTCGAGGTGCTCGCCATATTGGATCTAAAGAATATTGATATCAGCAAAGTCTTCGAGCAATAGGTACAGCACCGCTTCAAGTATTCCAGTACAGCCAAGAGTCCCCATCGCTCGCAGTGTGGCTATGAGGGAGCAGCCCAATTGCTGCAAGGAGTGCATCCTTTGTCTGGTGCAGGGCTTCTTTGAGCGCATGCAGTGAGCTTTTGCGCCTCACTCGTTTATCGTTACCGAGACTGTGTCCGTCTACGGAATCAAGTCCCGAGTCTGAGCCACGAATGCTTCCCAAAGCGTGCTTGGCCGCCTGCCATTGGATCTGCAGTTGTTGCAGCCATGGCGGGTGTGGCTTATCCTTCGGAGCGTTGCGCAGCGCATGATCCACGACATGGGCCATCTTGCCAATAAAGGAACAGCGTATGGCCTCGGGCGTAACGTTGGAATACCAGTGCTGGGGTCGAGGACTCTCGTTGGACCCGCGTCTCGTGGTTTCCACATGGCTTCCGAGGAAAGAGCAGTTTGATGCCGCAGTGGGACTTCACGTTCTCAGGAGGTAACACAAATCAACGTACCTTGTGAATGTGCGTGGTGTTGGTACAAATTGGCCACACTAGAAGTGAGTAGGGTATCTCGTCAAGAACGCTGCACTGCAATAACGATACAACAGTATTCAATGGTGATGGTGTAGCACAGCAAAGTATAAAAAAGATAATGACAAACCTCTGGCCATCGACTGGCGGACCGTCAGCCTCTTGTACTCACAGGCCAAACCACATGCAGAACGACGCCTCGATGCTATCGACGAGCCCTTGGAGGAGGCCCCAAGGCTAGCAAGGCTAGCGATAATCCAGCCAGCCGCAGCTGAAGTCTGCTGAGGTCGTCCCGACCACTCACAACGGGCACGCCGGCAATCGCAACGCGCCGTCTCCGCCTGCGGCAGCCTCAGTAGTGGCATGATGGCGTGGGAGCATGGCGTCGGCATCGCACGAGACGCGACAACTCAGCTTTTTTGGCGTGCCAGAGGCATGGAACCCTTATTTGCAGGGGTGCGGCGGTGGCTTAGCTGGATGCACCGGGGATCACGGCTTCGCTAGGCTGATAGTGGACAGAAGGTGGATCTGGGTCAGCGTGCCGGATGGTGCATGCGAACACGGAGCCGCCGGTAGGCAGAATAGCAGATGCGCCAACACCGTACTCAGGCTTCGCGAGAGAAGACAAGGCTGGTGCCGAGGCTCGCGAGGCCTGGGGACCACAGACCAGATTCAGGAATATTGATGGAGCACAATTTACGTCTTTCCTGCCTGGGTTGTGATCGACCGTCTGCCTAATGTTATGTACTCTACGCGAAGGCATCTCAGACCGCTTTGCACACAGCCGATATCTCGAATGTGTTAAGCATGAGGCTCTCTTAATGGCCGTATACGCTGCGGGTATACAGGCAGGGTACCTCACTGACATACGTAACGGCGCCGGCCGGCCGGTGAAGCTGCAACATGTGAAGATGGCGGAGGTGAAGTTATAGCCTGAGAGGAGGATCGTAGGATCTCACATCAGCCTTAGGTTCAGGCGCCCTGCTAATGGGCAACCCATTGGTCGCCATTGGCCTTGACAGTACGGGCCGTGATGCAAAGGATCAGACACACGAGGAGTTGCTCCTGGTCAAGCCACTTTGATGCGCGGAAAAGTCTGGGACGTCTAGTGGCTTGAATCGCTAGCTCTCCGTCTCAAACTTTACACCCGTTCGCCCCACTACGAGCGGCCTCCAGAAAGCTGCAGCTGGCCTCTTGTTTCTTAGCCCCAACACAGCAAAGCAACACAGCCCACACGACTCCTCCTGAGGAAACACCAACACGCTCAGCCATGGCCTCCAAGCCCGTGACCCTCAAGGTGCAGCCGCGAGGTAAGCGAATCAGGCATTTCATCTGGAACATTCACATGTCTAACATCGTCATCTCTAGGCAAACCTATCCCCAACCTTCCCAAGGAGACCAAGATCTACATTCAAGGCAGCACCGCCGACTTGTATGAGCGTATTGCCGCCGAGTCCAAGTTCTCCATCCACCGTCTGCGTATCACCCAGGGCAAGGGATCTTCTATCCCCAATGACAAGGGTGTAACGATTGCAAGCACCGAGCTGCAAGATGGAGACACAATTCAGGTCAAGGACTTGGGTATGATAGCAAGACATTGTGGTATATTCAACACCTCACTAACATGTCACCTCAGGTCCTCAAATCGCCTGGCGCACTGTCTTCATCATCGAATACCTTGGACCTCTCCTGATCCACCCTCTCTTCTACTACCTCCGCCCGTACATCTACACCCTTCCGACCTTCGATCAGGGCCCTTCGACCCTGCAGACCCTGTCCCTCTGGATGATTGTACTGCACTTCGTCAAGCGTGAGTTCGAGACTCTTTTCGTCCACCGTTTCTCCCTCGCGACCATGCCTTTCCTCAACGTCTTCAAGAACTCTGCCCACTACTGGCTGTTCTCAGGCGTTCTGATCGCATACTTCACCTACTCTCCCACTTCACCGACCGCGAACCCGAATGCCTCCCCTCTGTTGACCTACTCTGCCGTCGCACTTTACGTCTTCAGCGAGCTCGCCAACCTCTCGACGCACTTGTCTCTGCGCAACCTCCGCCGTCCCGGCACCACTGAACGCGGTGTGCCGAGAGGCCTTGGCTTCGACTATGTCACTTGCCCGAACTACACTTTTGAGAGTCTGGCTTGGATCGCCATCTTGCTTGTGAACAGGCACTGGAGCACCGCGCTCTTCATTGCGATTGCTGTGGGCCAGATGGCACTGTGGGCGAAGAAGAAGGAGAGGAGGTACAGGAAAGAGCTGGGCGGAAAGTACAAGGCGAAGAAGTTTGCTATGATTCCTGGTATCTGGTAGGATGGAGGAGGAGGATTGAGCGCAGAGGAGTGGGAATGGTACACAATGCCAGACCACATGAGTGAGGTGCGAATGTGGCTTTGCAATAAGCCTTTCGCAGCACGTAAAACAGCAATAATGTCTGGCCGCACGGAAGCAGATCCAGCATTCAATAATAATATACCTTGTACACATCTTACACCGTCGCTGTGACGATCAAGCCAAAAGAACCCTTCCTCCTTCCGCATAACATCATATCCGTCATATCCCCATCCCAAAAAAGAAACCCTAACTCCCAACCCCAGCACTCTTTCTCTTCTTCTTTCCACTCCCACCCACACCACTCTCCCCGCCCAAAATCGCCCTCCCACCGCCAGGGCTCCCCCGTCCACCACCGCCGCCACCTAAACTCGCCCTCCCCTTGCCTTTTCCAGCCGTACTGCTCTCCCTTCTCCCTTCCCCGCCCAAAGGTCCCAGTTGCGTCGCAATCGAAAAAGGCAAGGACCCGGGATTATGCGGCGTCGTGTCTGTTTTCCAGTCTACTTGTGCTGCTTCGTCAGTTTCGGTGAAGCCCGCGAGGACTGAGAGGAAGTGCAGGCGGGTTTGGGCGAGGGACTGTTGAGGTGTGAGTTAGAGGAAAGTGGTGGGTGTTGCAGGAGGGAGGGAGACGACGGACTTCGTTGCGATTCAGAGCGTGCCAGGAGAGTTGCTCGTAGGATTGCAGCGTCTCGGCTGCTGCGTTGCGGCGGGCGAGGCTTTGGTGGGTTTCGGGTGAGCGTGGGCGTGTGCTTGATGATGGAGGTTTGGGCTTGGTTGGTGGTGGGGGTGGCATTGTGGGCTGTGATTTGTAGCTTTGGTGATTATGGGGTTATTGGGATCGGGAGATGGTAAGAGGTGAGGTCAGGTTGCGGTGAGATGCGATGGGGTGGTACGCGGATGATTGCATGTGGTTGAGTTGCGAAGAACCGCGAAGGTGGAAGGAAGAGTGGATTTGCATGTGATTGAGAGTTGAAGCTGAGGCAAGATATAGGTACTTGCGGCGATTGAGAATACATAGGGCTCTCTCTGCATGGTCAGCCTCGATGGGAGGTGCTGTATGTTGACTCGAATATTCGAAAAGCATGCAGGCATGGAGAGATTGCATGTAATAGCTCCCTGCGAATACAAGGAAATTATAAATAAAGCATTCGTCATTGCGCATCCACCGCGCGCAACTCGTCAAGCAAGCCGAACCCTGGAATTATCGTCTCGATATTCGAGCTGCATGTGTTTCCGTCTCGTGCACTGGTTATACATGTAAGTAATCATTTGTACGACTTCTGTTAGTGGAACTTGTTGTTGTTGTTGTGGTTCATGTACACTTAAATGCATTTGCCGAGAACTGATCTGCCGTGGGCGTTGCTGTACTGCCAATTATTGTCGCGCGATGTTAAGGTAAGCTGCTATTATGAGCAGACGTTGGCGATCATCGTCAGCATCGACGAAATATATAGCCAGATATATGATCAGTAGGGGATGCCAAGATTAGGAGCATTATTCGTTAGCTCTATACATTTAAAGATTCAAGTTCTCGATGACCAACGAATGCCTGTTATTACGCGCGTCCTCGAGATTCATTGTTGAACACGTCCTCCATCTCCACAACCATCCACCTCCAAGTCCCAAAGCTGCATCCCTGAACGCATTGCGACAATCTCCTGGACAACACCAACATTTGTATGAGCACTCTAGCCTTGTAATCGGCCATTGTGCCACCCCTCACCAAGATGCCTAAATACTGGAATCCATGCTCCTTCCTTCCGCGCCGCCTACAGATCGTCGCATCTCTCACCGGATTCGTCCTGTTCTGTATCATATTCCTAGGAACCTCGACCAGCGACCAGTACGATCCATATCTCAAAGACGTTCCTTACAGCGACGAGATCAAATCTGGAACACACCAGGCTATCGATGTTGCGCACCAGGCCGTCGACAACCTCCAAAAACTACCCAAGAACGTGCCAGCCGCGCCCGGCTGGTTGAACCCTTTCCAAGCTCCTGCGCATACACCACCTCCGGAGCAGGCCAATAGCACCAGCGGCGAGACGCGGTGGTACAGCAGCTGGAAATGGCAGAATCCGTTTAGCAGCTCGATCACGTTCGACGAGGAGCGAAGCGTGCTGCCGCCAGAGGCCAATCGACCACCGATCTACACATACTTCGATATCTCGGGCCAAAAGAAGGATGAGAAGAATCAGGAGGCACAGAAAGAGCTTTTGGAGATTTGGCGCAGGGCCTGGTGGGCGAAGGGTTTCAAGCCTGTAGTTCTGGGGCCTCCGGAGGCACACAACAACCCACAGTGCCGCACACTTTCAGGATTGGAGTTGGACAAAGAGTTGGAATACGAGCTACGGAGGTGGTTGGCTTGGGGAAACATGGGCACGGGCGTTCTGTGCGACTGGCTTGCGGTGCCTATGGGTGAATACGATGACCCTCTGCTCTCTTTCCTGCGAAGGGGTGAGTACCCCAAATTGACTCGCTATGGCGATCTGAGCAGCGCTCTCTTTGTCGGCAGCAAGGAACAAGTCGAAGACACAATCAAGGCGGCTCTGGCGAACCCAGACATCCTTAAGAAGAAGTCTGTCCAGGATGCCGTTCCGGCTAAGACTTTCACTGTGGATAAGAACCACGACGGGATTGCCTTCTACAGCGCTGCCACCATCAAATCGCGTTACAGCAAAGTCCAGGACAAGCTATCGGAGGAGAGCACACGCGCTGAAGGTCTAAAGATGCTTGCTCAGGTTATAAACTCCCATCTACAGACCACCTGGCAAGCCGCCTATCCTCTGGGTGTCGCTGTTTTGAAGCCTCTCCCGCAACACACCTCTACTCTCATCGCACCAGCAATTGATCTGGCACGTAACCTTACTCAATGTCCTTTCACTCCTGAGGTCTCTTCGTGCCCTCCCAACAAGCGTAGCTGCGCTCCCTGCGTCGCCACCTCACCTGCGCGAATCTCCACACCTCCAGTGTTCAGAAACAAGACCGAAATCTTCACCATCGCGACAGTGCCTCACCCCTTCACCCTGCTGACCCTCACGCACACCACACCAACGATCGATCTCCAATTCCTCCGTCGCAATACCAACCGCGACGCCTGGATCCTAGCAGCAACCAAAGAGCTCATGGGCACCGGCATCTCCAGCTTCGCACGCCTCGCCACGCTTAAGAACGCCGTAGCATCCGACTTCTCCCGCCCTCACACCCTCTGGCTGACCGCCGAAGAATACCCCGAAAACGTTCTTTCAGCAGAACAAGTAGAAGACCTAGACTGGACTTTCGGCTTCAAGATCCCCCGCTCGCCACCCTCAAATGGCCACTCCGAAACTCCCGTCCCAGGCCCTGAACGCCGCCCTCCGCCTCCAAAGCAAGAGTTTGAGGGCCCCGAGCCTTCTGAGAAAGAGCTCGCGCAAGAAGAGGAACTGCTTGCACAGGCTAGGATGCAGCTCGGAGGTGCGGCATCGCAGGGCAAGAGCGACGGGTGGTTCTCTTCGAAGAAAGAGACCGGACCGGATTTCGCTCGCGTCAAAGAAGCTGTGGAGGCTTGGAATCTGGCTGACACCGAGGCGTGGAAGTTTGTCAGGGCTTTTGGCGCACGGAAGGCGATGGAGAAGGCTAAGTGGGAAGAGGAGGAGGAGAGGTATTTGGAGAAGGGGATGGTGGGGAGGTGGGTTGATAAAGTCATCTAAACATAGTCTGCTTTGGTTGGAGCAACAGGATGGGGCGAGCGATGGTGTTTGCGGAGTTTACTGGGCTTGTTTGTGGTTTCCGATCTTTGGCGTGGGGTTTTTGTATAACAGATCATAGCGTGTTTTTGTTCAGATATTGTAGGTTATCTATAGAGAAGATAAAGATGTTTTTCATGGTCTGTGTATGGATAAGCTTGTCACTTTTTTATTGTAGCCCTTTGTCAAACTTTCGAACGCTGCGGATGGTCAAGATGTCGCGGCAGCACTCATTGGTGACGGCGGCGTTGGTAATCATAGCCAGAAGTATATGCGATATTACCTACTGTATCGCTGCTGGGCTGATACAGACACGGAAAGATTTGGTGCCATGGCATCTTGGTATCTGTTGGATTGATGGCTGATATGTATAGGTATTCGTCGTGTCTCTAAGATACGTGTACGTACCGATGTGAGGCGCAAATGCAGTATGCAGAAGCGCCACACTTCGGGGTGTAAGCGCCAGCTGACTGTCCGCACCCCCTTTGCAAGAACGTGCTCGGATTACATCTGACATCGCAGTCAGAATGCCGGCTCACGCCAGCTCTGGTCCTATAAGGTCTGTTCCGAGAGCGCGAGGAAACAACTCACGCCACGCCACTCCATACGATGCAAGCTCTAGAGGACCACACAGGCTGCGTGCCGAACACGTATATGCGAGTGGCGATTCTCGGCAACACATTGGAAACCATTACCAAAATACCACCAATCATTATGCGACCATGCCGTCAAGTAGCATCGTGCCATTGAGACCTTCAGACGACCCGATACATTTGGACTTCATACGAGCCTGTCATCAAGGGCAAAGTCCGCAGAGGCTCAATCATCTGCTGGGTAGAGGCGCTAATGTTGATCTTCGGGACGAGCAGCAGTGGACTCCGTTACATCATGCAGCCTCAAGTGGATCTGCCCTTACAGTGACTCACCTCGTAGATACTGGTGCGGACATCTACGCCTTCGCTAGTCGTGTAGGCACCTTCTTGCACGTTGCAGCAGCAAGAGGGTCTGTGGAAAGCGTGAGGTGCTTGCTTGATGCTGGTGCAGACGTAGATGCCTTCGACGAGTGGGTTGGCACGCCTTTGCATCACGCAGCATTTTCTGGATCGGCGGATACGGCTCGCTACTTGCTGGAGAAGGGTGCGAACGTAAACGCCTCCAGTAAGTGGGTCGGTTCGCCCCTCAGCATTGCGGCAGCAAGGAGTCACCTGGCTGTTGTTAAAGCCTTCCTCGACCATGGGGTTGATGTAGAGGGATACTGTGGCTACTTTGCATCGGCTACACACATGGCTTGCGCAGCAGGTGATTTGGAGCTCTTGCTACTACTACTTTCGGAAGTTATTAAAGACACTTTCGAGGAAAAATTTACCGGGAAGAATTCGGAAAGCTGTTACGCTGTATACCACAGATTTCTAGGCCCCAGTTCTCGATCCTTTCCGGCTGCACTTGAGTCTGGTTTCATGGAAGGACAGCAAATTATTCACAGCACCCCAGTGATCTTAGCCATCAAGCATGGCCATCTCGTGGCCGTTGAGTTGTGCCTAGACCGTGTTCTTTATGTGCCTAGCTTGGAATCATACGGAACAACGTGGTACACCGAGGCAGACTGGCGGAGACCATCCAGTCATGTCTCCTATTCAGTAAATTTAGCAATCCAAGCTTTGGACGTTGGTATGCTGCGGTTGCTCTTGGACAGGGGCCTCGCTCCTGAGTCTGATGAATGGCTCGAATCTGCAATGAGTTCTCTCGGTGCCAGTCAGATCCAGCAAGCCGCTCGGGATGAGATGGATGCTTCCGCTTGCATATCGCTCCTCCTGCAGCTTGGCGTCCACAATCAATGTGTGCACCCCAAGAAGAAAGGAGACAACACGCTGTTAATGGCAGTCATGCAACGTCAAGATAATGACCTGAATTACCCGACCGCAAAAGCCATACTTCAACATGGTGCTCCGGTCAATGCCGTGAACCACAGTGGCCAGACGGCCCTCATGATCGTGGCTGGTTCAGACCACAAGTCCCGGGTCCGATGCGTAGAGCTTCTCTGCGAGTATGGAGCAGACGTCCACATGCAGGATCTGGGAGGCCGAACTGCTTTGAGATATGCACAGAAATGGGGTGGGCCGGAAGATTACGCCGAGGTCAGTCGGATTCTTCAATACGCTGGCCGGGGACAACGCAACGGATCTCGTTCGGCTTCGGAGGAGCAGTCGTCTCTTCCCTAGATCCCAGGGGGGAGCCCACCATCCAGAGCTTCATTGGCTGGCCGTTCGCTTCTGGCAGAAAATAAAGTGGTTCCCTGTCGCGGACGTTCTGCCGTACACAGTCATCCTTCCCTTCATGGTCCAACAATGCGCGAGAGAACGCCATGTGACTTGCTGCGTTGGCGTCGGTATTGAGCAGAAACCTTCACACGGCTTGTTGATCAGCCTGGAAGTCGCTTGACACCCAGCGCTCAAACCATGGGCGGTAGTACGTCTCGCTCCAATCAATCAGCTCGAGGAGCACGGCCAGGATTTGGAAGAAGCCGTGGTACGTGGTGAGATCTCCAAGCTGATGTTTTGAGTACACGGTTGCGGAAACCAGCTCGCCCGAGTCGTTGTATTCGCCCCGTGCTAGCAGAAAGTACCATACTGGCCCGACGGCTTTCAACGTGGGGAGCCATATTGTTTGGTCCTCAGGTCTCAAAGGCCTTCGCCGCAGTTCTCCCAATCGACTCAAGTGCGCCTTGACCCACATGCCGAGCTGAAGGTCAGCTTGAGCACCGCTCTGACCCTCACGTTGGGTTTCGATGCTGACGACTAGTGGCTTCCGAGCAATCTGTTCGTGGTTGGTGTGGTTGAAGTATCTCGATTGGCCGTCTTCTGCCGGCTTGATCTCTCTGTAAGCAGTTTTGAGCTTGTCGTTGGGTTGAAGATAAATGCCGAAATCGACCATCTTGCTACTGACGGGGACCAATTGATCGAGCTCCAGATGTGGAAGAGGCCGAGCATCTGTCAGATTAACGCTTTTTGCTTTCGTGCGATGGCGCGATAGATGACAAGCTAGCAGTACCAGTGGACCGTTGACTTGTGAGTTCCAGCCGGCTTCAAAATCGTTGCTATCGCTGCATTCCCGCGCTTGCTCGACGATCGGCGCGACGTGAGAGAAGTGTAAAGTGTGACCGTGAGCTTGAGACGGAAGTGCAAAGGGTGGTACACGCTCCGCTATTGGAGAGTCTGGAAGTTCCAAAGAAGGTAATATATCAGTGTCCGGCGTGGTCTGCGCTGGTATGTTGTCGGTCGGCGGTGGTGTATCTGGTCGCCACACGTTGTCGTCAGGATGTAAATCGAGATCTTGTTCCAAGACCTGACTTTTGAGAGACACTGGGATGGTATCAATACCCTTTGCGTGCTGTCGGATGTTCATGGCCATTGAGTTGATAGACGGCGGCATTGTACATGAATCCAATCGACTGAAGTTGAGCATCTCCAGCGATTGTTGCTGTGCAGCGAAGATGTTTAGCTGCTTTGAGGAGCCTGGCATGCTGCATATAGGCGACGCGCATGTACATGCGACATGACCGATCATTTCACGACACTCGACGTCGCCCATGGCCACGGGTAGTCTTCGTAGCCTTTTGCGCGAATGCACATTCGACTCGGCAATGTCATCTCGCAAGGCATCGGCTCCACGCTTTCGTGAGCGCCTGCTCATCGCCGGCCCGATGAGGGCATCTAATGAGCGTGCGATCGTGTTCATGAAGGCGAGCTTGTACTGTATAGGAGTCTTTTGAAAGTGACAGACGTACATCTGCGCGCACGCATAACCTAGCCCTGTACGTGCTCTCCTGTGCACGGATGTTCGGAAGTCTTCGGACTGCCGACGAATTGACATGTAGGGTTGGAGTTGACACGTGCAAGCTGGTGCATATGTATGCACATGTAAGTTTACTTATCAATATATACATATGCTTGTGTATACGGCAAGTATGTGATCAGCTTCAACCCAGAGTGCGGATTCGAGTGGCCACGTGCGAATACTTTGTGAATCCAATGCGTGCCAAATCTTGACCCAATGGGACGCTCTAAGGCGGAAAAAATGTGCTGCCACATGGCAAAGACGACATACGATGATTACGCACAAAGTATGCAAAGTTTTGTCGTGATGCATCCACACGAGTGGTTCAGAGCTGCGCCATCAGATAGCATGTCACATCTGTTTCTCAAGCATAGGCATTCGCTGACCAGCAAAGAACCCCATCGCCTGGACCCCCCAGACCAAGGCCACGAAAAATGCTATACGGGACCGGCTCGTAGAGCAGGAAGCCTCCGCGACTCAGATCATATACAACTAGTCTCATAGTCAAACCTAGCCATGCATGTGTGTACAGAAAATGTGATACACTCGCAGACCAGTCTGGGACAACTTTGCCCAACTGTTTGCGGGCGAGGTATTGTGATAAAGTGATTTCGACGAGGATGCCCAAAGGCTGGAGGACAAAGGAGAGGTACATCTCGCGGAAGGGCTGAGTAGGACCGATCATGGCTATTGAAAGCGCTGCATGGAGCAGTCCAGACAAGGTGAAGGTTGCGATGAGCTCGACACCCGTGGCTTGCAGGGACTTTGGTCTGAGACTCATGGCTTTTGCAAGTGCTCTAGAGCTGGATTGCATTGACTCTTTTGCGAGGCGATGCCAGTAATCGCCCCAAAAGCCTGCCAGGCCACGCTTGTAGACCGTGCTGTAGTTTCCGAAATGCGCTGGATACATCCACGGCTCGGCATTTGCGCCGATCATATCGGGCGTGAAGATCAGGAGGAGCAATGCTTGCGGAATGCCGAACGTGAACTTGATGGCTTGTACCACAAAAAACATGCCTGTCAAGGTCCTATAAAGAGAGACAAGTATTGGGGAGGCGGCGATGAGATCAGGCAAGTAAGATGGCGGCAGTGCATCATCGATCCCCCAGAAGTAAGCATCATGGTTGATGATGGTCTTGAGAGCATCAAGCCATACGTAAGCTTTTGCAATTGTCCACAGCTGGTAGGTGATAGCCTGACGCCGATTCTCATGTCGGATGCGGCCTGACTTGGTTGCCGGGACGTCGTGTTTCACAGCTTCTGCGACACTGATCTGTTGAAGCGATGCTTCGACTGCCAGAGGCCGAGAGGGCTCCCCTGTGACTTTCCAGCTCCAACCCATGCCTTTGGAGTTGAAGAAAAGGTCGAGTACCCAAGCGAGGCGATCAATGAAACTGTCTGTCGGAAATGCCTGCCAAGTGTACTTGTCGATGGACAGCCTTCTGGCCTTTTTGAACTGTTGGCGGGCATCATTGAACACAAGAAGATTCGCTGTCCAGAGAATGTTCCAGCCGCAGTAGAAGCCGATGGTCGGTCCAACCACAGCATGAGGAGAGCGAGCATGCACGATGAGCCAGACTTGGGCCGTGAGATTGGCGAAGTACACGCCGTACCGTCCAATCTTGCTTGGCTTGGAGGTGGGTAGGACGAGATATGCGAAGAGTAGAGCATGTGAGAAGATGAACACCGGCAGGATCCAGCCTTCATAGGTTTGTCCGTTCGATGAGTCGCGATAGGCCTGTGTTCTCCACTCGGAGATGTCGCGGTGCGTGCTAGCTTGCTGAGGGAATCTTGGGGCGTTCATTCTGCTTCTGTTGCGGAGTGTTCCTGGATCTCAAGAGCACAACGGAGTATAAAAGTCGAGGGTCTTGATGTCAGGTGAGTGGGGCGGGTTTTGGTGTTTTCCGACCAAAGGATGAGAAGAGCTAACCTACGTCTTGCATGAGCCTTGCTCGGTTGAGTATACTGTAACATTCCTGACGACCGATATCTAGATCTGCTATATGTGAGTGACTCACTTTCAGCATGCAATGCTGGCGATCTGCTGTATCAAGTTCAAGCAATATGTGTGACTCATTTTCAGCATGCAATGCTGGTGATCTGCTGTAAGGTATCAATTTCAAACAATACATACGCAATTTTGCATACGAAATACTTGATGGTGTGGGACTTGCGCTTAACAGCTTCATTTTATAACACCAGATGCCCATTAAGCGTGGGTGTCAAGCTCCTCGTTGAGCTCATGCACGTAGTCCGCCTACGCAACACGATTTTCCTTATCACGAAAACGCACACCCCCACGCTATCGTCCGTCAGTAAGCGGCGTCCTGACCACCATGAAATGGGCTTCATGTCTAACCTCATAAAGGCCATCTTCCGAAGTACATCAGGCGGTCAACTCAGGTTTCAGTACATACATATGATGACGACGAAGGTACATGATTCATGCACTGGTTTGAACATGGGTCAATCTCTTGGTACAGGACTGGACGTGATGTGATTACTTATAATGGTAAGTTAGTGTACTTCTCGAGGAGTCTCCTGCTTCCCATAACACCCACATATCTCTCATCACAGAGGAAAAGAGACAATCATGGAGCTAGTCCAAGTACTCGTTTCGTTGCTTCGCGACGTGATGTCTCTGACCTTTTTCATTGTTGGACCTCTTTGCGTCTACCAACGAGATTTTCGCTTCGCGAGTCACGCTGGCCTATGTTTGATCGCCATGATTGTGAGCTTTATTTGGGTGTTGCTATACAATATCATCATCTATCCTCGCTTTCGCAGTCCATTGCGACACCTGCCAATTGTCCCTGTGAGTAGAAAGAAGTCTCTCACAATCGAAGATCCTGACATTCATAGGGTGGGATGAGTGGTCGGTTTTTCAAGAGACCTCGACGTACACAATCCACGATACGGTCAAACACCCTTCCGAGTGACCGCGATCCAGACATTCTGGGAACGCCAGGCGTGCCGTTATTCTACCAAATGCCTCTCATATGGGCCGAACAATACCCCGATGCTGAGATGTTCAACTCTCGAGGCACGTTGGGAGAGTCTGTCTTGTATCCGATCGGACCAGACGCATTGAAAGATCTTTTCGCGACTAATGGATACGACTTCGTGAAACCGACCGGCACTCAGGAGTATTTGGCCCATGCACTTGGATTCGGCAAAGGTATACTCACTGCTGAAGGCAATGAACATAGAGAGCTTCGTCGAAAGATGCAACCATCGTTCAAGATCAACAACATCCGCGCGTTGTACGCAGACATGTGGCGAAAAGCTGGAAGTCTTGTTCGGCACATGGCCGAAGAGGCCAAGGCCCAGGGACAAGTCGATGTCCACAGATGGACATCCAAATTCGGGCTTGACACCGTTGGGGTTGGCGCTCTATCACGAGAGTTCCAGGCTCTAGAGATGGATAAGTTTCATCCAATCGCAGAAGCGTATGCTCAGGCTCTTGGATCCGACCGGAAGACTTGGCGCTACTTCAAAACTTCCATCATGTTGCCACAATGGGTTGTGAGGCGCATATACCCCAAACACGCCAAAGTTGTAGCCCAACGGGCACGATTCCTCCGAGAACAAGGTCGAGGAATTTACGATGCCGCAAAGACAGGGCTGCTAACGAAGCAGACCGGTGCTCAAAGTATCCTTGATGGAATCATTCGTGAGCCTGATCTGGATCGTGAACTAGTCGTGGACAACATCCTTTCACTCATTGCAGCGGGACATGAATCAAGCGCCGCCTCAATATCTTGGACGTGTCACTTGCTGACGCTACCAGAGAACTTAAAATACCAGCAAAGTCTTCGTGAGGACTTACTTGAACACTTGCCTCCGCTCAATGAGAACACTAACTGGAACTTACCGCCGGCAGTGCTGCGATACATAGTCGAAGATTCCCCTCTCTTCAATGCCATCTGCGAAGAATCTCTCCGTCTCTTCCCACCAGTCCCTGCTGCGATCAGGCATGCGACCCGTCAGACGACAATCGCGGGTACCGAGATTCCTAAAGGCACGATCGTGGTTGCAATGCCATGGGCGATCAACCGCAATCCGCAGTATTGGGGAGAAGATGCCGAAGTCTTCAGACCTGAACGCTGGATTGACAAGACCGAAGATGGAGCTCTTCGAGCAAACAAGCATGGCGGGGCCACTTCCAACTTCAGTGTTGCAACCTTCCTACATGGACCCCACGCTTGTATGGGCAAGGACTTCAATCGGGCGGAGATGAAGTGCGCTCTTGCTGCCATCTTTTCTAGATTTGCGGTGGAGAGATCTGAAGGTTGTGGTAGAGACGTGCATGTCACTGGCCACGTTACCATCAAGCCAAAAGGCGGCCTGTCTTTGGAACTGGTGCCTCTCAAATAGCTTGATTCAAGGCCTGTAATGTCCTCGAATTCAAAGTGCTTGAGGCTCAGAGTAACTTCTAGCTTGCTTCATTGATTCTTTATTTGTAGTACATCAAGATATAGCTGGGCAGGGTCAATAGCCCTGTAACCATAGAAATGCACATGTTGTGACATTGTACCTGCCGTGGCCTGATAAAGGATATGGGCATCGAGAAACGTCGCATATGTTGTTGAAATGTACCAGAGAAGCACAGTCGATTTCAAAAGAACGCTTCCAGGATTTCAGTTTGGGGATGCATACCGACAACTATCAGCTCGCAACGATTGCAGCATCCACGTGACCGGGCCATAGTAGCCGGAGCGGTTGCCGAAACGGGTCAGATTTCGCTTTCGCTTCTAGGCTGTCTTGACCCTGAAAACCTGTGCAGGAGCGCCTTGTTCGACCGCTCGACCCGCAGGGTCGGATGCTACCTCGCTCGGACTCTGCATTGCATTGGTGAACAGGACTAAGCATTACTGCTAGAAGACGTAGCTGAAGGCGTCAGCGTCTCATCTCTCAGCTTGTGGTGCTCGGCCCGAGACCGAGATATTCGAGAGAAAGAGGCCTAGTATCGCCTTGGCTGCATAAGCGTTACGAAGAAACCACCTTGGTCCAAACAAGCTTTCACGCGTGGCTTGGTGTCAGGGTTTCGGCTACGGTTCCGGTTAACACCATGACCACGCCGTGCTCGCGCAGACGACTGCTCAGGTGTGCTGTGAAGTGGTTGGGGAAAGCTTGCGGACTACTTGCATGCATACAGGTGGCCTAACATCGTGATGGCCACGCGAGGCGACTTTCAAGCTGAGGACTGCGAAGTCTCATGTCGACTCGAATTGTTATTACAGGGAATATGATCTGATCTTAAGGCTGATGATCTGCGTTGGAGGCGTTACGGTAGGCTTGCGGCAAGGCACACTGCTTCTTTGCTGCCAGCTTTGTTGCAAATATTCGCAACTATACGATGAAGGTCAGTATTCTGATCCTGCGTGCCGTGCTTACCGCTCCCCTCTTCTAGCACAAATGGTCATTCGCGGAAATCGCCCTTTCGATAGTTTGATCCTTCGTGCCGCAAGCCGCGCGACTAATGGTATAACATGGAGTTTGTAACGACACTCAGACCCCAGGCGCACGTGCGAATCATGCATGACTCTCAACTCTATGTACTGGTGCCCTGCAGGCCTCATTTCTCCGCATCGCAAACTCCACGTCTCCACGCACCTTTGGGGACCCCGCATGCTAGTCTTTGAACTCAGTAAGCGAAACATCTGTATTCCAGCGAATGCCCTCTCGACAATACGATCCTCTCAAACGTTGCTTTCGCTTGCAGGCGATGCTTCTCTGGAGTCTCTCACATGTCGTTTTGTTCGGATAGCTCGGCTTCTCTTACTTCGACGCTGAGACGAAAGTGTGGACAGTCCAGCATGACCTTATAAGTCGATTGTCTCGCCTCATTGGGAGATCGTTTTGTTCTCTCCATACAAGACAATCAAGACATCATCTCTATTATCACACGAGAATGGCTCCAGCAACACACTCGCAGTCGCTGGTGGGTCAAAACAACGCCCACCTCAAACATGGCTTCGCCGGCTTTCTGGAGAACCCTTATGTCTTCATGACATGCTGCTTTGCATCGCTGGGCTGTATGATGTACGGCTACGATCAGGGAGTCATGGGTCCCATCCTGGTCATGGAGAATTTCCAAGCGCACTTCCCATCTTTGACTGGTGCTACCATCCAGGGCTGGCTGGTTGCTGCGCTCGAGTTGGGCGCTTGGGCTGGCGCTTTGTTCAACGGCTATTTGGCTGATGCTATCTCTCGCAAGTACGCTATGCTCACGGCTGTCATCATCTTCACTATTGGGACTGGTCTTCAAACAGGAGCGCAGAGTCCAGCGTACCTCTTCGCCGGTAGAATCGTTGGCGGTATCGGTATCGGAATGTTCAGCATGGTCATTCCGTTGTACCAAGCAGAAATTGCTCCACCACATTTGCGAGGTCAGTCATAGAGCTCGGTTGTTGAAGTTGAAAGTCGCTGACACGCTCAAGGTTCGCTCGTCTCACTGCAGCAGCTTTCCATCACCATTGGCACCGCCATCGCTTTCTGGCTTGACTATGGCATGCACTTTGTCGGTGGGTCCCACTGCGACCCTGAAGGCTTCAGTAGCAACCCTACTTTGGCAGATGGCTCATTTGATTACAATGCTGCGCATGGCCACACTTGCACAGGCGAGAAAAGTGTCTCCTGGCGTGTACCGCTTGCTCTCCAACTCATCCCTGCCTGGATACTCTTCTTGTAAGTCTAGTGCTTCACTATCTGAACCAAAGACTTAGCTCGAATGCTGACAAGTCTTAAGCGGAATGTTCTTCCTGCCGTTCTCACCACGCTGGCTGATGATGAAGCACCGAGACGATGAAGCTATCGCAGCACTTTCCCGACTGCGCCGACTTCCTGGCACTGATCCATTAGTCCGTGCTGAGTACCTGGAGATCAAAGCTACTGTCATGTTTGACGAAGAGACCGAGAAGCACTTGCAAAGCGGCACTGGTATGGGTCCAATCAAGGCACTCTTTGCTCCAGCAATGTTCAAGCGCCTCGCCATCGGCTGCTGGATCATGATCTTCCAGCAATTTACGGGAATCAACAGTGTCTTGTACTTTGCTCCTACCATTTTTAAAGGGTTTGGCTTCACTTCTGTGACCACGACCCTACTCGCGACCGGAGTGACGGGTATCCTCCAGATCATCTCTACGCTTCCTGCTGTACTTTTCCTGGACAAGTTTGGCCGCAAATCATTCCTCATCACGGGCGCGGTCGGCATGTGTATCTGCCATGTCTGCGTCGCAGCGATTGATGGCAGTTTCGAAAATGATTGGCCAGGCCACCGCGGTGCTGGGTGGGCATCCATTGTCTTCATCTGGCTTTTCGCAGTCAACTTCGCTTATTCTTGGGGACCGGTGGCCTGGGTTCTGACTCAAGAGATCTTCCCTAACTCCATGCGGTCTCGTGGCGTCGCCATAGTCGCTTCTACCAACTGGATGGTACGTTGTCACTATGTCTTCCCTCCTCTGCCTTCTTATGCTGACTTTGCACAGTTCAACTTTATCATCGGCTTGACCACACGCGATATGCTCGACAGCATGAAATACGGCACGTACATCTTCTTCGCCTGCTTTGCTGGCGGCGGTGCTCTTTTTGTATGGTTCTTGGTTCCCGAGACTAAGGATAAGACACTAGAGGAATTGGATGTCTACTTCGGTGGCGATGGCACCACTCTTGCTGCAGAGGACAGAGCCCGCATGGAAAGGATCAACCAGGAGCTTGGGCTGGCTGATGCTCACACTGTCGAGGATATCAAGGAAAAGGATGTCGCTGTTAGCACTCATGAGGGTTGATATTTTTTTACTACGTTGGAAACAATGAGCTCTGCATAGAAAGCGATCTGACGTAGAGGGCGCGTAGCTAGATAGACGAATCACTTCGAGAAAGATATCCTCCCAAATATATGAAGATCAACGAGACGACACAAAGATATCACCAAGTACCCACCAAATTCAATGACAGAACATTTTGAATGCCAAGTGGGAAGCCCAGGCTGCCATGCCACGTAGTCGCAGCCGGGGCGTTGCCTGGATCTCAAGCTCAAATCCCGCTTGATAAGGCAACAAGCTACATACGACCCATTGCGCTATGACGCGTCACACCTTCGACATATATACCAGTTGTGGTTCCCGAAATATTTCTTCAAACTGCGATACCTACAGCACACAAGGAGTTGCACAATTTATTCGGAGAAGGGATCCATCGACCGAAGGGAAGCCAGGTTTTCTAGCTATGCACGGGACGAATGATGCGAACGACCAGGCCATGAGTAATACCGACGAAGACATAGCTTCTGCTTTCGCAGGCAGAGAGATCATGGGTCTGGATATCTTCAAGAAAACATCAGACCATTTCACGGCTGGAAGGGTCCAAGAATTAATTACGACCATGAACAAAGACGTTCCGACAGGCGGCGAAGACATAAAGTATGGAGATCTGGACTCTCAACATCTACGTTTCTGGAAGACCGATCGGCCCGGAGCTCCTGTTGTCGTCTTTGTCCATGGTGGAAGCTGGCGAGTAGGGACATACCTCGACTCGATTGGCTCGGCCAAAGTCAGTCATCTGCTCAGCCAAGGCTATGCCTTCGCCACCGTCAACTACTCGCTGGTTCCTGCTGTGACTGTAGAGGCTCAGGTACAGGAGATTGCTCAGGCGGTTGCCTACTTGGGAAGGAATTATGATGAGCTGGGGGTTGATCCTAGCAAGCTTGTTCTTATGGGGCATAGCTCAGGTGCACACGTCGTCACTCTTCTTGGAACAGATGTCAGCTACCTGGCGAGCGAAGGGGTGGAGATGTTCAGCATTCGCGGTGTCATCGCATTGGACGGATCCAACTACAACGCCATGGCAGAACTCCTCGACAGCCCTGGGCCTGTCGCGCGCAATATGGTCTCGGCTCTTGGAACCGATCCCATGAGACTGCGCGCAATGTCTCCGACGTATCACACTCGTGGATCCAACGCGAAAGCTTTCATTCTGCTCCATGCTCAACGACATGGCGATACTCGCCAAGCTGTAGAGTTCGCTGCGGCATTGGAGGGTTCAAATACTGCTGTTGAGTTGCACGTATTTGAAGGACAAAGTTTCGAGGGCCACATGCAGATTTTGCTGCGTCTTGGAGAGCCGGATTATCCGGCGACCGCTGTCCTGGACCAGTGGCTCTACACACATGTGCCAGTAGCTTAGGCCTGGCTTTGTTCCATAGCTGTATCGTTGAGCATTCGGACCCTGGCCACAAGTCGTTCTAGTGCCTCACATATCGACCGCGGGCCGCTGGCAAGTTGCTCGGCGTCAAGGCACTTCAGCTGTGATGAATAGCAGTCGATCCAGAACGAGCAAGACTCTACATTTCATAGCGGAAGGATAACATTGAACACGTATACATGCTGCCCCAGCGCCAAGGCTCAACAAATACTATTGAAAATTGAGACTAGTTGTTTTGCGCCGATCCTTTTGTCTACATCAAGCACAAGTAGACTGTTCTCGATAACTTCCAGCATCGCCTTGATCCTTGCTGATGCTGTAGTATGCGCTATGTGATGCATCAACTGTGGAATGCAACTGTTCAGATTCGTAATTTTGCTCCGGCTCAGACCATTGTGATCTTTCGGAGACGAGAGTTGGAAGAAATAGTCATTCTCCAGATGAAGACCAAAGCCATGATCATGTTGTACACGTGCTTCAGCGAAATGGCGTAAGCCATCTGATCCAGAAGTGAGCCATACAACGAACTCAAGCAGGAGACAGCCGAAGCCCCAGATGTCACTTTTCTGTGTCTCTTGCAGCTGCATAAAGTTTTCTGGCGATTCATAGGTACCTGAATAGTCAGAGTGCAATCCTTGACCTTGGTCAAACGACAAATCGCTCGATGCTAGATCGGCGAGCTTCAGAGTCCCAGGTAGTTTTCGGACGCTCTCTGGTGCGAACAACAATATATTTTTCGCTTTGACGTCTCCATGAAGACCATGAACAGGGCGGCCATCCACCGAAAGCTTGTAGTGTATGGCGTGCAAAGCAGTAGCTAGACCTTTCACTTGACCTAAAGCCCAGTCTTCTGTAGTTGCATAATCTCGCTCTTGTGAGCTAGGTTGCTGGGTAAGCCAGAAGGCCATCAGATCGCTGGTTGCTTGAGGCAGGATCAAATGGTACGTTCCCCTCAACGTGAACGCGGCCAGTAGTGGAATGATATGCGCATGCTTTACTTCATTGCACGCTGCAAGCATACGTCTCTCTTTGTCGAAATATTGCTTATCGTTCGTACTCTTGAGCGCGCAAACAACAGCGCTGTCTCCTGTTTCGTCCGCCGAAGATTCTGGACGATCCGCCTCGGTCTCTCCCATCAAACGTGACACGTCGAACGCAATTGTATCTATACGGGCGCAAGACAGTGTCGCTTCTTTGCCGGTTTCGAATGCCATCCATGGCACGGCCATGTCATCGAAAGAAAAGGGCTGTTCGGTTGGCTCCACCTCTTCGCTCCAGCCTCTCGCTCGCGTTCGAGCAAGGTACTCTTTGAAAGGCGCATTCCACAAGCCATAAAATGCCTCCGATATGAGAATCTTATCTCTTTTGCTGAAAGGGTTCATTTCTGACATGTTGTATATGAAGTATTGTCATGTGCGCGACAGAGGCCACGTCTGCGGGGATGTGCAGCATACAGCTTTCCCCGCCTGCGATGGCTCGCCCACCGCGGTCAAGGGTTTCTCGTAGCAACACTGGCCTCGCCTCGTCCGGTATGATAAATGTTTCGAGCTCAATCTTACATGAGATCCACACAAGACCTAACTAATCATGCCTTATAGCCGATGAAATCTTCCAGGATTACAACTTACGCTGTGTTTGTAGTGCACTTCCACTGTTCACTACTGGCTAACAAGCACTTCGCTGAGCAGACCAGAATGCATAGAACCGTTGACGAAAGCCTGTGCCGCGAAGCTCAAGGCTGGCTCCGCATGAACGAAGCTCGCAAAACGGAAGTTTGTAGCGCTTAGCGCGGAGATTTGGGGTCACGCTGTTTCAAACTTCGATACGCCGAGGAAAATCCGAGCAAGGCCGGAGACAGAAGGTAGATCCTAACTCTAACCCTATATCCTCGGCTTTGCTCGGATACTACTCGGATCTCCCCGCATAATCTGAAGTTTGTAGCGCTTAGCATACAGATTCATACTGATACCGTTTCAGACTTTGCTAAAATTTAAAAGTCTATCGATTCTGAGTCTGTCTGAAGTTCGCGGCACAGGCTTTCGTCAACGGTTACATGTATAATCAAGCTTGATAAGCCCCTTGAATTCAGGAGAAAAGCGTGCCCTGCAAACAACTGACAAAGACGCTAAGAAAACCTTAGCTCAAGGCCAACTGATTTATTGCGAATCATCACTATAATCATATCGCCTTGGATGGCTTAATTTTATAACGCGGTCCAGCTCTTCCTACATATCATTAATAATCGACGATATGCAACTCAGCATGCAAAGATGACGCACATCGGTCAGCGTTCTAGGGATCTCCAAAACCAAACAGTCGCTGCGCAACTATCGACGACCTTAGCATCTCATCATGCGCTGGACCAGGAGCGGCTGGGTACTTACCGAGATTTTGAGCTGGTCAATCTCTTCTGAAAAAAGCTGTTCCAGGAATTTTTCCAAGACGCGGACCTTGATGTAACGTCCGTCAATACACTGTACGATCATTCTTTCAGAGAGTGTAGACAACTTAGGTAAACACAAGCGGCTGCGAGGAGAAAGGTCTGATCCCTCTCCAACTCGTATTATGAACGGTTGAGCTCGATGCAGGTGCCCCGCACCGAATCTCAAGCTACCTTCAGGAGCTGTGGGAAGCTTCCCGACATCTTGCCACACGGCTTTGGCTCAAGCCTGACAGTACAAGGCTCTGCAAATCACGAATACTTTCGTCCCGGTCTCAGAGAACGGAATTAAAAGGATTGTTGAGGTAGTCACTCCAGAACCTCCACTTCTTCTAAGCCTTCGTTACTCCTATGCTTCGCCGCATGTTGGCAGCCTTTCATGACCCGATTGCCTATCGATTAGTGTTGGAAATGATACTACCAGAACGTGAAACAGAGAAGGTCAATCGTCAATAAATGAGACATGGACTGGCAAGCATTTCATAAAAAGGAATTCAGAAAACACCTTAAGGACCTCACGTTCCAGCCAGGTCCTGCAAAGTGCTTTCACTTGCAGTATGAAAATGCCGCAGCGCCTGGTTCCCGTATGAGCATGACGACAGAACATATAGGGAATGAGATTGAGCTCCAAAGATGTCTAGATGATGCAGCGGACCGCCACAGCAAAGCAAGCTGGCCAAACTGGTCACTCACGATTCTGGCGCTCAATCGTGGTACTAAGAATGAATTCGAAGAAGCAGGTGAAGCTTCCAGCGATCAGCTGTCTACCTTAGGATGTACCAAACGTCAATTCAAATTCATCAACAAAACTTTCGGGATCTCGGAGTCATTTCCACACTGTCTTGGGAGCCTAAAATCAGTTTATACTTGTCGGGCGGACTTCAATCTTGGTTCACAGAACGCTTCGCTGAAAATCACGCTGCGAAGTAGCCCTCAAATGCTCAATGACCTAGCGTTCACCTCCGTCAAGAATTCAGATGCCGCATCCACTTTTGCCATCATAACCGGCTGCACCAATGGAGACCATCAACGCGATTTCACCACTCTTGAATCCTGGTTGCAAGCCATGGAATCATTCGGTGGTCATCCTATGCTGATGGCTGCGTTGGTTCTTGAGCTACAACAGCATCGTTTCAGTAAAGAATACACGCGGCTTCGTGCAAGGTACATTGAGCGCTCATACACGATCTTCGAAACTGAAGTTGGCCCACGGTCCATCAACGAGAAGGGAAGGTACAGACAAGAGGTGAACGACATCATTCTGCTATGCGAGAGAGTCGAGGTGTTACTCAGCGAGCTGTCGGCAGTGAGCCTCCAGATACCCGACATCGTGCGTGTGATCGCACTCATAGACAAGGAATGCCCAAGCGAACAGCGTGATTACATGCGGCGCTACGGATATCTCCTTGGCGATCAACTCAACCATCTGTTACGCGAAAACGAACATCTCAAGGTGAAATGCAACATGTTGAGAGACAACGTGGGTACACTGGTGGCATCGGTACGTGACGTGATTCATGCCACCAAAGAGGTTTGATACTGACCACTCTAGATGTGGAGCACAGTATCTATGAATGAAAGTCAGATCAGTCGCCAACTTGCGATGAACGAATCGCAAATAAGTCGAGGGTTCTCTCTCGCACAGCAACAAATTGCAGTCGCCGGCAGAAGAGATAGTTCCGTCATGCTGGGAATCGCGGTCGGTACTCTGACATTTCTTCCTGCGACAGCACTTGCGGTGAGTAGATCTTGCGCATCTGTTCAAAGCTTCCATTGTCCTAACATTTGACGCTGTTTCTGGTAGACTATATTTGCCATGCCAATCGTGCCATGGGACACGGCCGCTGCTCACAGTACTACGCGTACTCCATTCATGATATACCTGGCCACCGCACTCCCGCTGACTGCTATCACACTACTTTTGCTGCTTGTATGGATGTGGTTCTCGAACCGCGCTGGTGAGGAGAATCTGAAACGCGAGCTTGAAGACAACCCTTTTTAGTCGCCTTGAGAGTGTCGATTTTGTGTATCGAACTATGCACAGAGCCCGATGATTAGGAAGATTCTGCATCATATCAGGGCCAGGGCATAGCAGTCTGTGGATCAAAACGTGCTGAAAACGGGCGGTGAAAAATGAAAAGCCTTCCCCAAGCATCCAGTTACATAAGTTGGTTGAGGCAGCTGGGTTGACCCAACTGCTTCATTCAAACCATTACCTAGACAGACAACAGTCGGGTTGTATCGTCCAAAAGTCCCAAGTCGCTGCATAGTCTGTGATCCATGAATATGGCATCCAGAACGTCCCGTCGCCACCCCATGATGCGCCTCTTGAATTCTGTACCAAGACGATCTGCCGTGCGTCGTCATAGCCAACAGCGAGAACAATGTGAGCCGGTGAAATTGCTTCGCCGCAGAAATTGCGAATCTTCAGTGCCTCTGGGAGATCGTCCGGAAAGGCGTGTCGCGGAAAGGCGCTGTGCGGCTGCGACCACACATCTTTCAGCACCCACGGTCTTCGATCGGAGTCGAATGACTCGGAGGGGGGAAGACGATATTGGAACTCGAAGACGACTGGATGCTCTTCCGTCAAGCATTTCCTGAGATTTTCGAGTACTGCCATGCCTTGCTGGTCTTTTTGTTCAGCACTAAGAAGATATCTGTTGCTTCGTGGTCTATCGACGTCGATGCGGTAGACTGATCTGACTTCTGATAAAGCGGCTAAGTCGAAAGTGCGCTGATCAGGCACTTCGTTGATTTTATCCGGATCGAATGGCCACGCTTTCTCTGGACAGACTCCTCGAAATGCGACGCCTTTCATAGCTTCGTGGACGCTCGAGCCTCCGTCGTGAGGGAAGCCAAATAGATGGTCTTCGTCTTTATAGCCACCACGTGCAAGCCAGTAGATGAAAAGGCGAGACGGATCGAAGATTTGGGGCTCTTCTGAGGCGCATTCCATCCTTCTCTGTTCGTACCGTATAGCGGCTGCTACTGCATTCGCAGTGCATGTATTGGTTTCGCCCTGATCATAGATTGGATCGAGGGTTGTTGGATACTGGACTCTCAAGTTCACCGAACCGAGCGGACGAGTAGCTCGACGCGGAGTGTAGATGTGGCTGCTCGGGTCAAATGTACTGTCCATACTTATGAGCAGCAACTACAGGGAAGAGGCCGCCGATGACCGCTACGGACGAGAGGAATTAAGAGCCCAAAGTGCGCTAGGACAGCAAAGCCCTTACTATCAGGCGATCTCGAGTTCTAGACTCCTGTCACCTGTGGCTTTCAGTGAGTGTTACGATTTGGTCACATACGCTTGAGATAGCGTCATCACACTACTGGATGTGGCGTTCTTGCCATAGATATGGCAAAACTCTCATTATGCCACCTGTCGCGAAGGAGGTACTGGGCGTAAAGAGGTGGTACGGTCATAACTACCACTGAGAACTAGCTAGCTAAACACATGGTAAAGACAGAATTCCACACGGGCATCTCGAAATGCCTGTTCGCAATCCCTGAGTGGCATGAGCACAAATGGAAAACCACCCAATCTCCATATCAGATATCAGGCGGCTGGACGTTTGGATCTTGCTCAGTCGGTCCAAGTGTATCAGCGCCGTCGGCTGGATCAACACTGCTCAGATTGCTGGCGAGCTGCAAAGCCCTGACATAGGTGAGAAGGTCAATGCCGCTGGTATCGCCATCATCGCCACGTCCACCATTAGTCTGGGTCTTGCAGCATTGAGAGATGGTGTCATGGTTGTTGATCTTGTTCAAAGCCTCCACAAATGCGCACGACGCGACCCAGAGATCGGTGACGCAGGAGATGGCGTACTTGCCAGTGCATTTGCCACTCGCGACCCATTCCCCTTTCGCGTTCACGGCTTTCTTCATCTTGTCTGCGATGTCGTTGGAGTAGATCGTCCAGAACTTCACAGTGTCTTGTTCAATGGTTTTGGGGTCCTTGAGGACTAGCGTGCCGCCGCCCCACTGAATAACGTTACAAGATGCGCATTTGGACGAAGAATAGCTCGCAGACTCACCACGTTGGGGATGATACCCTTCCATTCACCAGTTGACTTGTCCCATAGTGGTGGTCCGGCGATGCTCATGTTGTAGGCTTGCTTTTCGATGATATGGATGCTGACTGAACTCCCTAGGCAGTGGATGGTCTGATGAGCGTGAAGATGAAGGACAACGGAGCGCGCTTTATAGACGGCGCTGCTCGAGCTCTAGAACTCTTCTTTGTCCACTCACCTTCACTTCCTCCTCTACTTCCTCTTCTCCTCTATCGCGAATGTAACCTGTCAGGCCATATACCCTCCATGTTCCCCGCTTTGGCGTACGTGAGAATGAGGAGGTTGGCAAGTATGACTTCTTGGATCGTGGTATGGCTGCACGTGGCTTATCAGTACACGGACCAAACGGCTTCCAGAACCTGCCACACTGCATGGGGAAAGATGACAGCTCCTCTTGACTGTGAAGCTCAATGCCGTCCTGTGAAAGTGGCTGCATATCGAGCCAAAGTCGGCGGCGTGCTTTGAAAATGGCTGGCTGGCTTCTTCAAACATGACGGGCCCAGAAGACAAGCTCTTTGCCCCATTGGGGTCGAAAGATTCTTTTCCCAAGCAGCGCTGACGTAGCTCAGCCTGATATTCGTGCAATGTGAGCATTGAGGTAGTCCAATGTATAGTGCCGCTGAGATTGAGTAACTGCTTCGTAGACATTCTGTACATCCGATGACGCCTCCATGTGCGACAAGCTGGTGGCTGCAGAACTATCGTAGAGACGTGTTCGGTGCAACGGTGACAGTCCATCGAATCTAACACACGCCATATCTAGCTTCCGAGAGTGACGCGACGAGGGCATATACGCACATGCGTCAGTTTGCACGTGGTCACTGGTGTGACCTGGGATGCACTCTCCTCATTTGTCCGATGAATATGCAGAGACTCGTTTCTTGCTACCGGTGCGAAGTTTCGTAGCTTCTGGCCAAAGATTAGACCGAGAGGCTGTAATCACGTAAGACCAGCAAGAGGAGATTGACCATTGTCCATCAGGCTAGGATCTGCGGCGATATGCAGGGAGGGTTGAAGCATTTGCATACATTTGAATCCCACCTTCATGGGTGTGACGGGCGCAGAGTATCTGCTTGTGGCTGACTGAGATGGTGAAGTTGGAGTGGGCTGACCACTGCAGCGACGCACTAACATACTTTAAGTATACAGGCAAACTCATACTGCAGGCATTAGTCTGCAGATTTGTTGGTAGTATCCCGTGATACGGCCCTTGACGATGTGAAGGCAGAACGATGAATACATCGTACATGCGAGTCCCTCCTCCTCGTATACTATGTGCTCAGTGTGATCCTTGCGTCTTTGGTATCGAGCGCTTTGAGCGCCACGGTTTCATATCTCAGTTAACGTAAAGCTTATAAGGAGTGGCTTGCAGCTTGCCCATTGCGTCCGAGGTCTCGACCTGGATGGTGTGATCGTAGTCCAAAAGAGGAAAGAAGCTCAAAAACCCCACCCGGCGTTGCACCACAGACCTCGTACAAGCAAGGGAGGCTGACCGGGAGTTGGGATTGCAAGATTCCAATACAGCTCGCAGGATTGCTCGCCAAGGTAGATCAAAGCTTAGATACATCTCTTTTGGGACCCGCAAACACGTGGCCCAGCTTTACAAGAAAGTCTACGGACATCGCCTCAGTACTCTCCACGCAGATGGAAAGATCAGAGCCTAGTAAAAGGCTGTCTAGCCTAGATATATAGATCGTCTTTGTATTTATGGTTGCCCAAAGTTCGGTCTCGAGGACAACAACTTTCATGTCGTGAACTAAAATCGATGTGACCTCATAGAACTTGCGCATCAGACCAGTATCTGATCATCTTGCTGCTCTCGTAGAAAGCAAGGAACTAGGTGTAGTCGCCTATCGTGTTGTCTTATATCATTTTTTGATATTTGCTACACCAGCAATTTCACAGTACGTAAGCCCAAGTCTTAACTGCGACTCTTACCATAGACTTCTAGAGATAGCTTTTGTTTCTATCTCTAATGGGCAGGACGCCGGTCATGAAACTATTGCCTACGGCCAAGGTCTTGTCACTAATTGCTACGACCTGTACATCTACTATTCCACGTTGGCAACTTTCCACCCTCCAGGCATAAGATCTGTGAAGACTCTTTGTGGATCGTACTTGTGCCTGATAGCTTGTAGGCGCTGAACGTTGGACATTGGGTACCCCTCGAACACAGGTTGACCTTTGTCCGCATCGTTCAGATATAGGTATTTCCCACGCTTGATCCCGGCTGCGGATAGATTGTCCTCCAGTTCCGCTTCAAAGGTGTCCAGGAATTCTGTGGCAATGTCGTCGTATTCCTGCTTGTTGGCAAAGGAAAGGTTGATCTCGTACCATATTTGTGGGCCATCGAGCGGATCGATCCCCATAGGATCGCCGCCGTTCACCTTGCTAGCCCTGAAGAACTGCGTTGAGATGGGCATGGGCGTGAGGCCGCCTATCCAGACATCTCCCAATCGGCCGAAGAGAGTCGTGTTCATCAGACCGTAGTAGGTGTCGTGCACTATGTTCATCGCTTCGAGCGAAGGCCATGTATTGACGACGTGGAACCTTTGACGGAAACCGGCAATCTGCGAGAATGCGGGATCGATTTCCGCATCCCACTCGTGCATGGTCCTGACTTGAAACGTGTCGTTGATTGCAAGAAGATTTGGTGCGGTGAAGTTCTGGAGAGCTGGTGGGTTGCTAGTGTCGCCGTTGTGGAAGCGCATCCCGGTGTATGTGATTTCGGGATAGATTGATCCCCACTGCTTTGCTGTCAGCCATGGACTCCATTGAGCATGATCAAAGTCACTCACATTGGATATTGGTGTGACAGTCGACTTGAAGTCTGTATCGGCGCCATAAACGGCGAAGTTGTAAATGGCTTCAAGCCATTTCTCTTTCACTTCTTTGCCAGTGCCATACGTACATTGACCCACAGCATAGGCGGGTGCAGCGTAAGTGGTCATCTCGAATTGTGTCACGAGTCCGAAAGAGTTTCCACCACCGCGGAGTGCCCAGAGCAAGTCCGAGTACTCGTTGTAAGGAGTGGCTGTGACAATGGATCCGTCCGCGACAACAACCTACAAAATGGTCAGTAGATATCATGCAGATGCGTAACGGGTAACTCACAGTCATGCTTTTGATTGTGGCAGACGTCCAACCGTGTTCCCAGCTCAGGTAGCTGATACCTCCGCCGGTAATGAACCCTGGGATTCCTACTACGCCGATGCGGCCACCCGCCACAAGAAGCTTCTCTGTGGCAAGGAGCTCGTAGACCTGCGCCCAGTGGTTGCCGGGCCCGACGAAGAGAGAAGTCTTGTCTGCAGAGAGCTCCAGTGTTCTCAGATTATAGCTTGACAGCAAGACGCCCGTGGAGTTGATGTTGTTCGAGTCAAAGATCGGCATGTGGCCGCCACCCTGCATAGCGAAGGGCGATCTGAAGTAGGTAAGAGACTTCACCGCCAAAGCAAGATCGGACGCTTGACTCGGTGCGAAGATACATGCTGGCTGCAGTTCCGCAGAGGATGCAGACCAGAAGGCTGTGTCGGGTTCTTAGCGGACTGATCCTCTGGCGCTGCTTGCTGCCAACTTACCCGATGTGACTGTTCCGTAGTCCGTCTGATTTGGAAAAAACGTAGCACCGGGAAAGGCTGAGCCCAAATACTCGCAAGCGGAGTGCGCTGGAATACCAGTGTTTGTCGAGTTGTACGGACTTTGAGTTGCGGCTTGCAATGCTCTAAGAACAAGGAGCGTCAGTGTCGTCTTGAGGTGCATGATGTAGTGATTGCGATCAAACAAGCGGACGATCTGGAGGATTGGAGGATGGTGTTGGAAAACTTGTTGGAGCTTTAGAGGGATTGCAGACTGCGTATATATATCCCTTCCAAACCATTGGCGTGTCGCGGGTAAAAATTTAATTGCAGAAGAGCCGCGTTTCGGCAGCACCAGAATGCTGATGCATGACGCGTGTGTTCCAACTCTCACGATGCGTGTAGGGTAGGTGCACGTGCTATAGATCACGAGCGCGATCACCACGGCAGACTCGACATGTGCGACACATACGAGAAATGTGATAGATACGACAAACACGACTGTTGCGGCTAATACGACGAATACGACAAATACGACGAATGCGACAGACACGACGGTCAGACTAACGCTGCAGGGAACACCATCTGTAGTGGGTCTCCGCCAATTAATGTCAAGCTCGGATAGATCGTATCATTGCATTTCTGAAATGCTTAGCTCGAATACGTCCATCCTTCGCAGCTACTTGGTACAAGTCGTCTTTATCTTTGTGGTGAACTCTGGTGGAATGTCGTAGGCAGCCCTATGGCGAGGGTCGAGCCCAAACCTTATACACGCTGCTCAGCCTTGCGCACAATATACGCGGTGCTCCAAGGTGCTCCAAGGCTCGCTTCCGTCGTATCCTGCATAGATCAAGGCACCTGCTCTGCGCATTCAGTGCCTATCACATATCGAAGCCGCGTATCACCCAAGAGATACTGTGGCTTGTGTCTCGCACTATTTCACACAAGGGCTACGCCAAGCAAGACCAGAATCGGGCCAAGAATGCATCTCTACAACCATACGTTCATTGACTTGACTTGGCGCGTTTTCAGACGTTGTGGTGCCGACAACGCAATTCTAGTGTGATGAATAAATACCCAAGCCTGATCCAGCTTATATTGTTACGAAATCATCCCAACTACGACATCTCACAAACTACTCATACTCGTCTTCCCGTCTTCACTGACCTCCACCCTCCCTACTAAGCCCTTGTTTTCAATCGAACCACAAAAGCATCAAGTCACGATTCTTCTTCTCCAGAACCATTCTAAGCGATTACAACTAGCTGTTACGATCAGCATGCCGTCAATCCTGGACACCCGATGGAAGCTCCCTCTGCATCTGCTGTACACAGTATTGGTCATCTGCGCAATGGGCTTGTCAGTCCCGCGACTCTTCATGAAGAACCAACCCAGAACGAGGGCTAACACTATTGCTCTCGGTTTCGTCAGTATATGGAGTGCCGATGACATGAGAGCCGGTACTGATGGCTTTTAGGGTGCGAAATCTCTCCTTTTCATCGCTTACCAGCTCGTGACAGAGCACGTCCAAAGGTTTCGCAGATACGGAAGCTTGAAAGCGTACTGGATCCTCAACTCTCTGGAAATTGTCTTCTGGGCTGCTGTTTGTTTCCTGGTGATACAAGCCAACGTTGCGAGATGCGAGGGTGTTGGCTGCACGCTGAGCTGGGTGGTCGTCGCCATCGCAATTGTCCTGAGGTAAGCCGCTCGAGTCCAAAATCGTTTCATCTCCTAAGTCTTCTACAGTCTTCTTGCGGTCTACACCGCCCTGATCTGTTGGGTCCAATACCGCCAAGAGAGAAATTACACGCAAGCTGCTAGAGTTCCATACGCTTTATCTCCGCCAAGCGACAGCACGCGCTCAATCAAGAAGACCGCTTCGCACGTGGGCAACAATGTGTGAAGTATAGGTCGGCTTGTTCGATGGTGAGAGCATCTCAAGCAAGCTTCGCATCAAAGTTCGGAGACATGGGAATTGGCTGCCAGTTTAGATGGTCACTTCGAGACCGTGAAAGCAACCCCGAGTCGTTTTAGAGACTAGTAGAATTCAGACGACCATGTTGCTAATTCTATAGCCACTGTCATTTTGTGCTCATAATCAGAGGAATCCTATACAACCTTTGCCACTTACTTGTATAAAAGAGAATCTAAAAAGAATTGTGATGCTCCTTCAAAAATCGGTTCACACCTATGCGCTACATTGCTTTACAACCTGCGATTAGCGCTAGAGCCTGCTGATACGCATAGATACGGTTCCAGACATCAAGAAAGGTCTGGCGTATCAAAAATCACATGCCCGCCTTGAAATGCATGTATGTCTTACATTCAAAGCCAATTCAATCGAAAGATACTCAAAGATATCACCATTTGACCTTGGACTGTGCGCTGAGAGACTAAGACGTTGCATTAGCGAAGCTCCGCTCGAAGAAGAATTTTTAAACTCAGCCTTATGCCATACTCTCGTGTCGGTGGGCTTCGACAAGCATGCGTGGGACATAGACTGGGCATCGCACAAAAGTCGTTTCAGGAGACAAGTAGACGTCAACTAACACAGTATTTGAGAACAATAGACCACCCTGTCTGCAAAACGACATCTCCATACGACTCGAAGAGAGCCACAAGGCCAAGAGGCTACACAATCTAACATGGGTCGTGTTACAGAACAACGGACGCCATTTAACGTTCACTGCTCAGTCTTCCTTCTCCAAGGACTTTCGCCAGTCTTGTAGTACTCCCGTGTGCCAGTTGACGATGTTCCGATACCAACATGCCAGAAGCACCGTACCGTATTGCCTACTCTTGCAGCTCCCTGCCACATGGACGAAGACTAACGTTAAGCGGCCCCTTTTCCCACATGAGATACGTTCGCTGGTTGTCCCATCTTTTACTGTCAGGCAGTAGCTCAATGTCGAAATTGAATAAAACTTTGGCTAGAATCAACCTCATCTCGTGGTAAGCCATACTGTCGAACGATAGTCAGCATACATGGATATGAGTAGAGCATGGGCTCAGGGAGGACGACTTTTTCCCAAGGCAAACTCTCGGCCCGGCTGAGAAAGGCTGCAAAGCTTCTTTGCGGTCTTCGACATATTCCGTCGACTCTGGCAACCAACGCTCGGGGATGAAGGCGGATGGGTTTCGGAAGTTGTCGGGGTTGCGATAGACCGCTAGGTGTGTAGCGTAGATGGTGGCCTTGGTAAGGTTTAGCTGAAGATCTAGGAAATCGAAAACAAGCGGCCACTTACATTGGCAGGTATCTCCCAGCCTTGAACTGTGACGCCGCCAGGAGGCACGATTCTTGGTAGCCCGTTTGAGATCGGCGGATACATGCGGAGCCCTTCTTCGATACACGCATGTAAGTATGGAAGCTTTGCTAGCTTCTCCATCGTGATATCCTCGTTCCGAGCGAAAGTTGTTCGGATCTCACTTGTGAGTCGTTCCATAGTCGGCTGATTTCTCAACAGGTGGAAGGTAAGCCCACTCAGTAGAGTCGCAGTCGTCTCCGTGCCTCCGATCATGAACATGTTGGCGTTGGCGTACATCTCTTGTTTTGTCAAACCATTGTTCCCTGTCTTGTTCAAGACAAGGCCCCAGATGTCGGGTCTCTCCAAGTCTGTTTCCAATCTGCGATCGACACGCTGTGTTGAGAAATCTTGATGAAGACGTTGCTTGTCTTTGATTGACTGTGGGATCAGAAGAAGGAGGATCTTTTCGGCCAAAGGGAAGCGGCGGATCGCGTGCAGATAAGTACCGAAGTGGAAACCAGCGAAAATGGCTGAAACCCACGGATGATACGAGTTCCCATCCAACATCCCCAAAGATTCACCGAAGGTCAGATCTCCCATGATATCGAAGGTGGTGAAGTTGTAGAGCTGGACGAGGTCGCAAATGCGAGAAGACGATGTTCCCAGCGCAGTGCGTAAAATGTGTACAAGCTTGTCGCAATGTTCCCGAAACATCGGTTCCTGCAATTTCATCGCCTTTTCGGAGAAGGCGTTCGCAAAAAGACGGCGCTGTCGTTGGTGTACAGTCCCGGCTGCGTTTGCGACATGTCGGACTTCTTCGCCAGGTTGCAAGTAGAAATCAGGGTCTTTCACCAGAGGAGGTAGACCTGACCTTCTGTGACCGTAAATCTCCTTGATAGCGCTGGCTCCGGAGAACGAAAGCTCGTTGGGGCTGACGCGCACAACGTCTCCATAAATGGCATGGAGCGTTACGATCCAGGAAACTCCGTGGCCACGTATCGAGTTGTAGATGAGTGGGAAGCTGCTGACCTTGGCAAGCAAAGGTCCGGGATAGTTCTTCAGAGGATGAAAGAAGAAGTTGTGTATCAGGGTGCAGGTTGCCCAGAGTATCGTCTGCAAGGACAGATGGTGTCAGCTCTAAACAGATAAATGTGATATAAAATAGTCCTATTACCGTGAAGAGTGCAATAGCTGTCAGCCAGATGGGAATTGGAATATCAGCTCGTGTGAGTTGCGTAAACATGCTTGGAACAAGAGGTCGATTTGTACAAGTGCTGTATTGGAGGAGTGTCGACGAGTTGAAGATTAGTTCGAACGTATTGTCAAATTAATCTGACGAGTCCTCTCAATGCGAGGGAAAAAGGCCGGCTGAGCTGACGCTCATAAGAAATAAGGTCCACGCGAATGATGAGTGTTCACCTTGCATTGCTCGTATCGCTCGCATCTGTCGCATCCCTACATCTGCCCTAATCACGACGAGAATCTCCAACAGTAGCGCATCATGAGACACGGACTGTGCTTTCCTCAATTAGTACTTAGTCATAACGCCAGTGACAGTTGAGGAACTTCAACGTGACAACGCAGATCGATCTGGAGCTTGTCCCAATGTCGCATGTCGTATGTCTCGGGTTCCGTCGTGATGTCGGGATTGTTCAGGAGACATGCCCTTCTCCACTCGCGACGCGCGCCGTTTCTGGGGTTCTGCAGGGTCTCTTGTGCCAGATTCGGCTCGTGTCTGTCGTATTCGTCGTATACATGTACAAGTCCTCTCTTACAGGGACCAGTGTAGGCCAAAGTTACCGGACCTGCGCTTTCCTTTACTCAGCTTTGACAGCAGACTGGCCCCTGTATGAATCTATGTGCATCGCTACTCTGGTATCTTGTTCCTCAAATCCCTATAGATATGCAGCCTGTGATCGCATCATCTTCACTTGTCGACAAAAATCTCCAGAACCGTCATCACCAGCACAAGTCTACCATCTGGCATGGCTGAATCAACTCCTACCACAGCGGTCTACTGGCCCTATGTTCCATCTTTCCCAACGGCCGTAATGTTCTGCGTCCTATACGCAATATTGACTCTCTCGCATCTTTTCTGGCGCTATTCGAAGAACTTCAAGATCGCGAACTGCTTGATTGCGGGTGGTGTTTGTAAGTCACCCATCACGTAAAGTTTGTTACACAAGTCTGATCTGGTTCAGTTGAGACTATCGGCTATGGCTTCAGAGCTTATGCGCACAACCACTTAGAGGCAAAAATGCCTTATAGTGTTCAGGCGTTCTTCATCCTAGTCGCGCCAAATCTGATTGCTGTTTCGATGTATCAGTATTTCGAAAGGCTGGCCAACACAAGCACAATGTCTCATCTATGCGTACTACGACCCTGGCTCTTGACTCGCTTGCTTACTGTCGGTGATGGTGTCGCATTCGCGGCCTTGATCGCAGGCTGTGGCTTCGTGGACTCAAACTTCTTTCAAGGTGCCATCAAGTGCGGCAATTACTTGATCATCGTTGGTCTTGTTCTTCAGATGTTGCTACTGTGGATCTTCACGGGTGTTGCTATTGCATTCCACGTCCGACTGGTTCGAAAGAAATCCAATACGATGCACAATCCTGAGAGAACGAAGAGAATCAAGAGGTTGTTGAGCCTCGTCTATGCGGGAGCCCAGATCGTTGCAGGGAGAAATATGTTTCGATTGACCACAACGGCAATGGACCCAAGCGGCTACATGGCTCGGCATGAGTGGACTTTCTACGTGTTTGACGGAGCACAAATTGCTCAAGTCATGCTTTTCAATCTTGCGTGGTATCACTACGGATATTCTGTTACATCGATGGGTGCCAACCACGGCAGGAGTCTCCTTGAAGATGTTCAAGCACCTCCTGGCCGCGGTGATTAGGGATTCCAGAGGATATGCCTTGATCAGAGAGCGACAAATAATCTCGTGACGCATATACGATAGCGATCGACGTTGGAAGACAGTGAGAGCGAGATAGACTAGATGTTTGGTCCAATGATCGTAGATGATAATTCTCATAAAATACTAAGGTTAACTATTAGGTTCTGAGTCTCTCTAAAAAGTTTAAACCTAATTCTGGATCCCGAAAACTCTCGGAGGTTCGGGAACAGCGCGAGCGCTTGGCAGGGAGCTGGCCTCTTCCAACGCATTCGCAAGTCGCAAGGCGCCGTCGTCATGCTAAGCCCCAATATCAGGCAGCCGTTCGACAGAAGATAAGTACATATGTCGACAAATGGCCCCTGATGCCAGCTTGCCAGCGACAATGGAGCACTCGGCGCTGCGGAAGCGGCACAGGAAGTCGAGAAAAGGTTGTCGCGAATGCAAAAGAAGACACGTCAAGGTTAGCGCATGTGTGCAGTCGCGCGCAGGGAGAGTGCGGCAGTCCGACTGACATGTCGCGTTGCAGTGTGATGAGCAAGCGCCGACGTGCTCGGCATGCGCTCGCTTGGAGCTGATCTGCGACTATCCGCCCAGGCTCTCGGCTCGTCCACCCACTGTGTCGACCAACGGGACGCCTGTGCAGGCTATGCCGACGCATATCGCTGACTGTCCACAGGCGCAGGAGCAACGTTGGACGACCGGTGACATGGCGCTCTTACACCACTACACCACCTGTTGCTGCATATGCGTTCCGGGCGAGCACCGTCGGCAGCTATGGACGCACCAGCTCGTGAGCGTCGCCCTGTCGCAAGACTACCTGTTGTACCAGATTCTGGCTGTGGGCGCGCTCCACCTTTTCCATCAAGATACTTCGCGACAAGACCTTGCAGCCAAGGCGGCCGACTTCCGGGTTCGAGCGTTGCAGTGTGTCAACTCCACGCTCGTCAACATGAACGCAGATCTCTCTGTCCCAGTATTTGCATTTGCTGGCCTATCGATGGTTTATGCCTTCGCTGAGCTGGTCATCTTGCGCGAGAGCGAAGGCCGTAATTTTGACCCCATTCAACAAATCTCGGAATGCCTGAAGCAAAACTTTGGAATCAACACCCTTGTAGACACTTACAGGGCGGACATTCAAAATTCTTGGGCAAGCGAGCTCATAAACATCAACAGCGATGAAGAGTTCGACCACCTTGCATCATCAGACCTCGAGTTCACACACAGTGCTATGCTCAGATCGCTCATAGATCGCCATGAACCACGAGCGCAATGGAATCAGGCTTGTCACGAGGCTCTCAACGTCTTATTGCAGACACTACAAATACTTATGTGGCGGCAAGAAGACCACTTCACCTTCCACTTAATCAACGCCTGGCCATCAAACCTCAAGTCAGAGTTCTGGGAACTCCTTGAGGCAAGGACTCCAGTTGCGCTCCTTGTGCTCGCATATTATGCCGCGTTGATAAGTCTCAGACCAAGATTGTGGTGGTTCAAGCACTGGCCTCAACTGCTTCTTGAGAGAATCGAAAGGTCTCTCGGAGAAGAGTGGCGAGAAGCGCTCGCGTGGCCGAAGCGAATCGTGGATCGTTTGATACCAGCCGGAGCTTGATATCTGTATGCTTTCATGTGCCCGCAATTTATGACACTCAGTGGCATACTTTCAATCGGTCGTCCAAAGGTTACGAACAGACCATAGGGCAATGGAGCGAGTTTGATAAGTGGTATCACGATGCTCAGCAATATATCTGACTGGCCACACCTGGAAGTTTCATCTGCCAGTGATGCCATGATGGAGATTCCTACAACTCATCAAGTGCACGGATGTGGCGAAAAGGAAGACAAGTGACAGAAACGAACGTGATTCACCTCTCAGCGAGCAGCTTGGTCAGCACATCGACTAGTCAAGATTCAGATGGTCTGACAGTAAGAAAAGATAACTCTTGTAACCGCAAAAGGGCCTTCAATAGCCATTTGTAGACATAAAGACAGCTAGGAGTAGCGCTGCGCAGAAGTGTTTGTAAATATGCGCGCCATGTTCCAGATGCCAGTGTCCAATTACAGCTAATGACCGTTGTATTGATCGCTAACTTGTCCTCCGCAATGTGTATTTGAAATTCCTCGTGAGTGGAGCGAAGAGCTGGCCGTCAGCAATTGCGCGCTATGCAAGGTTACTCGTAATCAAATCTCGCAGGACAGCTTCTAGCACTACGCGGCAGAAGATTTATCTCGCAGGCGTCGTATGTGTCGTATCGCTCGGGTTCACACTCGGGTTCGCATGTGCGCTTGGAGCAGTTCCCCTTACTAGTGTTGAAGACAGCCCTAACTACTCAATTTGGAGCCCTATTTGAACAATGTACGCACGTGACGCAAGAGTCCTTCTCCCCTGGCGTCAATTCCCACACCAACGCGGGAGAAGCTACTGACACTCTCGCGGCCTCCTTACACCGAAAGCGCAGGGATGTACCGACCAACTTCTTCCTGGGCATGGGCTTTTCTCATAACGACAATTTCACAGTCGGTCTTCGTAATCGTCGTTCAATCGCTCTTATTACACGGATTGAATACTCGGCTCATGTCTCTGGCAATGGACAATGACACCGACATGGCGTACGCAAAGCAACAGGCGATGCGAGTCGCACCAACATACCTGACTATCATGATCATGGGATCGCTCTACCATCCACTCATCTCTTGGGATGCTCTTCGAATTCAGAATGCCGTGCAAGCCGCTGGTTCATGCCTTTTCAGTGTTGCCTTGCTTGGTTACTCGCTGTTTCAACTGCTACAGGTGCATAACGCTGTCGCGGAGATTCAGTCATTCCAACCACAATTCCAGGGCTTCTCGGCTACAGAGATGAGTCTCATGATTGCCTTACCCGGCGTGGTCGCAATCACAACCCTGGCTCTGTGCCTGCTTGCTTGGAAGCTTGCAATCCTCTTCGCCTGGGACAACTATGTGCAACTATCAGCAGATACCGCGATCAAGCGAAGCCACATGACGTTACAGGTCAGTAAAGTTGGACTTCGTCTTCTCGGCGCCAAATTTGACCAGCCTATCTCAGCTTTACGTGACAGTCCTAAAGTTCGATCTGTTCTTCTTCCTTGGGTTCTCCACACAGTTCCTTACAACAGTCGGTGCACCGGGAGGGACATCGGTCAGCAAAACAGAATTCTATCTCACGGCCGCGGCAATCCCGTTCGCTTTTGCACTCGTCATCTTAGCAGCATATGTCGCAACTAGAGAAGGTGCTAACCTACATGCGTGCATCATTGCAACCTATTTCATCGCGATGGCTTATTTCATGTTCAAGCTGCGCCAGGTGTTCAATCCCGATACAGCACCGGCATACCGGCAAGCACGCGTTATGCTGACCACTTTCGGCGTCGTGACTATGCTCCTGCTGATCGCGACCATCATACTGGCTTTCAAGTGCAAGACGAACTTTGGGAAGGGTTTGAAGGAAAAGCTGCAGAAGGCGCGCTCTGCCAGTGGAGATAGAGGAATTGCCCTCAAACGTATGAGTATATGGTGATGATACGGCCCTGGTCGGAGTCAGTACTTAGGCCACTACTCTTTCTGTGCAAAGAGCCAACAGAATCAATGTTCACCCAACGTGTGTTCACTCGGATCCCGTGATTGAAAGGGCCCAGTGAGAGCGACACTCGGTATTCAGATCGAAGAAACTGCCCACGCGCGCGTTTCTTTTCTAAAACCCTCAATCTTGTAACATCGATGTTGTCACATACCGTCTTTTCGAAAGATGGGCTGGATGGGTCAAGGACGAAAGATTTACACTATCGAGGGGGAAGCTCTTATTGTGCGAACACTATGGCAAAATCATGGCAACCAATGGGTCTCGTTTCATGCTGACTGTCAATGTCCAACCATATCGCGCGGCAGGAGACGGGAAAGCGAGGAGCGATGTTTTTGTCTGAGTAGTTGGCAATGAATTTGACATTGACGGCTGGATCTTGAAATGCTCATATCATACATCCTGCCCATGGCTGTCGAGTGCTTTCTTCTCAGTATTATCGCCCAGCAGGCTCCCACATGCAACGCCCAGAAGCGCAACCCCAGCCATTGTCCACCACGCCATTCCAACAATGCCTTGCCTGAGTCCAAACCCGTAGAGACCCATTAGTACTAAAGGTCCAAGCGACCGACTTAGAGCGTTCAAACTCTGGCTCATGCCATGAATGGTCCCTAGAACAGTTGGATGCGGGGAAGAGTTATTGACTAGAATAGCGATGGATGGTGCCGCAAATACACGGCCCAGAGTCTGGACAAACAAGACTGTGATAACGGCCGCCCAGAGTAGATACCCGTTTTGGACGAGGCTCAAGAAAGGCATTGCAAAGTAGCAGATTGGAAAGACCAAAGAAGCAAGCCGATATGATCTAAGAGCGCCCAGACCGAGGGCAAGTCGAGGATAGACGATTAATTGCAGCGGAAGCCCGACAAATCCCAGAATTGCGAGCATGGTCCCGATTTTGTCGGGCGCGAAAGCCAGGCCGCCAGTGAAGACGAACGGATACGACGGGTGGTATCCGGCAGGAAGACCAAGAGCGTTCCTGGACTCTGTGGTATATCTGGGCGTTGCCAGAAAGACCAGAAGGATGGTGCTGAACGTCCCGAGGTGGAAAGCTTGGAGGATCTGCAGTAGGTAGGTCGATAGCACTTTGCGGGTCAGTGTTTCCCTGAGAGGAAGTTTGATGCGATGTTCCGGACGAGCAGCAGCGTCCCCACGTGCATCTAAGTTTGAGTGCAAGACAGCTTCCGCTAGCTCTTGCTCGTCGTCTGGTATGATCGCATAATAATTCAAAGTGGGTTCTCCATGAATCATTTGCTTGATCCAATGATAAATCATGCGGCCGAAATCTGGCTTCCCTCGTAGAGGAAGAAGTGTCTTTGCGCGAGTTAGCGATACCCCCTGTTGACGGGTGGCCGACTAATAATTACCTCATTGAGACCAAAGAAGAGGAATGCAGCGGCACAGGACAGGAATACTGCGTTGATAACGTTCGGCAGGGCGTATGGATAGTCTCTCATCCACTGATGTCGGGAGCGATGGTTAATAGCAGATTTCAGATCCTCTGAGGATTCGTCGACTGGAGTCGCAAGAAGACTACCCAATAGTGGACCGATTATGATGCCAACATTACCAGCCATAGGCAAGAGTAGGAAAGCTCGGGTTTGATTTCTTTTGTCACCGACGACTTCTGATATCATCTGAGCCGAATCAGACGACAGGACAAGATTCAGTCGAGGAGGTTGACTCACTGTACGCATGATTCCAATATTCCCATTGAGTGCTGGTAAAACTTCATCAGTATCTCTCCACCGTCGTGATATGCGCTACTCACCGCCCCCAACTGCTCTCCAAAAGATCAGTGATGTAAAAGTGCTGCTAAATCCCATACCAAGAACGGAGATGGCCGTGCCGATCAGACCAGATATTATCGCTTTCTTGCGACCCATGCCCGGCCAGTCGGCTAATCTGCCCCAGATGATAGCAGAGCAGATCTGTGGAAGGGTGTAAGCAGTCTGTATCAGACCTGCTTGTTGAGATAGCGTCTCCTCTGACGCAGTCGGCGATATGCTCTTCAACTGGTAGTACATGTAGGATTGGAGAGAGGTCTGCGTGATTGGCTCTGAAAGACGAGCCAGGATTAGGATAAAAAGTTGATCCTTGTGTGGCAAGGCGAGCCAGCCTTGTGAAGACTCCATCTTCATGATGGGGACTGCGGCATCGGTTGTGTCTCAGAGCTACGACCGCATATATACGATCGTCAGAGTTGCCTCTTCATGAAAACTCTACGGGATGACCGCAAAGATAGAATCTGGCTGTGGGCCATGCTGTGGGAAGCGATGTGGTAGAATAGGTCATCGCATGACACCCTGGAAAGAGTCGAAGGGCGTCATTGGAAGCCCGAGCATGGTCGCAGGGCACATACCACCAAAAATAACCCTACCGGGAACGGTATAATATCCGCGTGCCTCGACACTCTCCGACGACATCTCAAGTGGATCGTTGAAGATTGCATCCCGGGCGTTCGTGGGTGTAGTTCAGAGAGGCGGGAGACGTGACTGGTTTCAGCTCGCCTCGCTGTCGGAGCCGAGGTCGGGATCAGATAACGTTCTCGTGCCAAGAATCTTATCTGATGAGATTTTTCGCGCCAACGAGGCGCCATCTCCCTTCTGGTGATAGCAGCGCCAACCCGTCGCGAGCCTTGCAGGGGTGAGCTTCTCTTTTCTCCCACCCAACGCAATGCCCGACGTCGTATGCGGGAATTGCCAGGAATTGCCAGTATGGATCTCTTTCCACGTGCTCTTTTGACCGTGACGGGGTGGAGATCAGCCTGAGAAGCCCTCGAGCCGGGTCCATGAGGTCCCATGGTCTTGTGCCTCGTAGCCCTGCCGCTATCGGCATCTGAAGTGTACAAGACATGCCCAGCATCCTGGCGCGGATGTCGATGTCGACTTGAGACCTGGAATCGAAACCTTCTCACGGGCTTGCGTTGTATTATCATCCAAGCCTGACAATGTCACCAACCAAAAGTCCATCAGCGAACGTCGTGGATGTCAATACCACCAGTGCCGCGCCCACCACAGAGCTTGACGTGAAGGTCGACCCGATTGTTGAAGCTCATGCTGTCCGAGATGAATCAAGGAGCTCTTCTTCTCCGCCTAGAGAAACCGTCCCTGTTCCTTTGAGCTGGAAACTCATGTCCGTGGTCTTGGTCACGTGCATCGGTTTCGGCTCGCAATGGAGCTCTGGAGTCACAGGCGCAATGAAGAGCACAATCAAGAAAGAATTGCACATCAATAACACTCAATTTTCCCTCTTGGAGGCCAGCGAGGACTTCATGGTGACCGCCTTGATGTTGCTCAGCGGCATCGTTACAGATCGTGTCGGAGGAGCCGGTTCGACATTTGCATCTGCCTTGAGACCACAACAGAAGCTAAGACTCTTGCAGGCGCCATGCTCTACGGAAATATCATCTACTCCATCGGCTCGGTTCTCGTCGCGGGCGCTGCGCAAACTCGCTCTTACAAGTTCATGATCGCTGGCAGGGTTGTCCGTGCTCTAGGTGACATCGCCACGCAAATCGCCCAGTACAAAGTCTTCTCATCCTGGTTCGCACCAAGCAACGGCTTTGCTTCTACACTCGGATTCGAGCTCGGGATTGGGAAAATCGGAGCTTTCGCGGGCAAGGCCTCTGCCAACATCATTGCGAAGAAGACAGGTGACTTTGCTTGGGTTTTCTGGATTGCAGTCTTCATGAATATCTTCACAAATGTCATGACCGGCATCTTCTACTGGTTCACCAAAGTAGCGGAGCGCAGATACCATGGTACCAATGATCCTGCCACAGGTGAAGTCTTGACGGAGAAGACGAAGAAGTTTGAACTGAAGAAGGTGCTGGAATTGCCTTGGACGTTCTGGATCGTGATGGCATTCTCTCTTTTTGAAACTAGCACGGCTATTGTTTTCCTGCAAAATGCGACAGAGCTTGCTGAACAGCGCTTTGGAACGTCTTCCATTGCTGCTGGATGGTACAGCTCCCTCATGCAGTACGCTGGTAAGACACAAGAACCATAATATCTGAGAAACTTTCTCACTAATCTGCCGCAGGCTTCTTCGTTGTGCCGGTGCTGGGCGTCTTCCTTGACCTGTTCGGTCAACGCATTTCAATTTGTCAGATTCCCGAACACATTCTACTTGTTAAGCTTTGCTAACTAGTGCTCAGTGGCAATCTGCGGCGTCGGTGTCTTCACGTCCATGTTACTCGTGTCGTTTGGAAACCAGATCAAGGGCACTGCCGCTTCATTCGCCGTCTTCGCAGTCGCCTACTGCTTTGGCCCAACCACGATTGTCGACAGTTCGCGAACGGCTTTGTGGGACCACTCTGTCTTCGGCTCGGCTTATGCCATTAAGATTACAATGAACAATGCGTACGTACCATACACAACCCCTACTACTGAGGAACAAAATTCTAACGGTCTCCCTAGCATGAACATCATCGTCCGAGTCATCACCGGCGATATTCAAGACCGCGATAACAACTCCTATGACAATGTCACAAAAGTCTACGTAGCCCTGGCTGGCTGTTCGGTGGCTGTTTCTTTAGTATTGCTCGTTGTGACGAAGCTCTCGGTCAATCTCAGGCAATTGCAGTGGTCGCGCAAGAAACGCATCGCGAAGGGCGCAGTACTCAATGCCTGCAAACAAAGCTTCTACGGGGTTGACGGGAAGCGCAATGCGACTGTGTCAGTTCTCTGCTTCGGCTCGTTGATTGCACTCATACTTGGTAGCTGGTGTGCTTTCTTTTGGGGTGTGGCTACAGGAAATAATGACTGAGGGAAGAGTATCCTGGGGACTATGTGTTCCAGACGCTTGTTTTTCGAAGACCACTCATGTGTAAGGACGATGGGCATGGTATCCTCTCCTCAATTCAAGAGCCACCACTTCTCGTCGTGTATGCTCTCAGCCAGGTCGAGCGTGGATTATTCCTTGATCAATGATTGTTGCAGGGAACGACACCTTCGCTATCGTATCGCGGACGGGCTTCAGCAAACGCATACAATCTCAGTATGTGTATTCTCTGTACAGTCTCTTCTAGCTTCATATGCTATATGTTGAAGATGTACCACTCGTCTCAATTTTTGAGGACTGGACATCAATCTGCGATTGATCTGTGATCGATTCCAAAACACAGCAGGTCCGTTGCCAAACGGGGCAGTCCATAGGAAGCGCAGATCGCCATTCGAGAGAAATCACTTGAGTGTAACCAAGATGCGATATACTGCTGAAAAACATTATAGGCTAAACACTCTAATCACGAGAATTGAGATCTGATGATTAATCGGTTGTCCACTTGGATATCTCTCGGACGAAATGATTCATTACTTGACTGCTAACCACCTTGACTCTGTCTCCCCGGAGCATTCCAATGGAATTACTTAGGCGAATCAAATCTGTATCGATTTGGTATATTTCAGATTGTGTTTTTTATTCTGATTATTGCGAGAAGTGAATCTGGCATATGAAGAACGTGACCTATTTGGATTAAAGCTTGTAGTGTACGGCTCCGCCATTGTATCCTTATTAGCGGTAGTCATATCTTTCGGACTCGCGACTCACAGCGATCAGGAATCAGGCAAGATTTGAAAGCGTACTTGGCATGGCTTGCATCCTTAGCTACCTACAGCGAGACCGCTCATGCGTCTCAAGCTCAGTCTATTTCCTGCTTCAGCGTATTGCCTTAGTCTGTGCCCAACAAGCAGTATTCCCAGCCTCCTTCTTTCGCGCGTCGCAGTCCCACCCGAGAATCCTTGCCGCCAAACTCTCCAAAGACGTCTTGGAAATCTTTTGCATCTTCTGAAGCACGAGGCTGTTCGAAGCGATCCGCTATCAGACCCACAATTCCGAGCCTAGCCTGTGCGTCGCGAGTTTCGAGAGGGTGAGGGTCTCGAAGAGCGAGACAACACAGTACAAGTCCCGCCACCACAAAAGAGAGGTTGACTGTGATCAAAGCGTAAAGTGAGGCTGCTGTTACTCTGGTAACGAGCATTGAGCTTCGTTGGCGAGCGCTGGAAGCCGGGCTTGGGACAATGGAGTTCGAGAAAACCGCTAGCGTCGCCTTGCTGTAGGCAATCGCAAGCTGGTTGGCAAGGTCCTCTGCATCAGTCGCCGTTACGCCGACCGACATTGCAGCCGCCAGTCTTAGGTAGTCGTCAGCTATGCTCGTCTCTGCCATGTTCCCTGCGACAATATTGGTGACTGAAATGTTGCTCATTGTTGGAACGAAGCTCGTAATCGTCCCGTTGACAGAAGTGTAAGCGACATCATAGACTGAGGTGTTACAGAGTGCCACAAAAGCTGCTCCTCCATGCTGTGTAGTCGATACACCATTCAGTGCACGGGTTCCCATATCCTGGTTGAGAAGCGCTGCCCAGCCGAAGGGAAGTGGGTTTTGGAAGCCCGAAACTGTGATGTTGCTGACCATACTTGAGTCGTTGAAGTAGACCATATCCCAGTTCTTTTCGGTGACGTCGCCGGAGAAGCTGTCCATGCAGTGGAAAGGTGTGCTCACTCCAGAGGACACATGCAAGCTGCAAAGCTCTGTGACTATTTCACATGTAGTCTGCAGTCCAAATGTAGTTGCTCTATAGTCGGTACGCTTGAGCTCGTCGTTTCCAGGAGGTCCAAGAAAGGTGTAAGGCGTGGAGTTGCCGTATTGATAGACTGTTGATACGTTGGAGGAGTTGTTGAGCGTTGAGAGCGCCATTGGAGCATTGATCAGATAAACTTTCTGACCAGAGTTCAGCGAGCAGTAGTTGTCTTCGTCTGTATTATCCATTGCCCATAACAGACTGTTGTTGCCTTGAGTACAACCTTCCCAAAGGGAAAAACTGTATTGCGGCAGGTCAATTACGGGTGTGCTGTGTGAAAATATGACAGTCCGGGTCACGAGGTGTAGCCATGTATCTGCAAGGAGTACCAGGATACTGATAAGATTAGCGGACGGGGATCGCTGTAGAGCGAAAAGGAAATACACACCTAATTACTGTCCCAGCTGCTAGAACGCTTCCAGTTGTGCGAATCATGTGACCCTGTGGCTGTTTTGACTTCCTTGTGGTGAATGAATAAGTGATCCATCGATACAAGGATGTTGTCGCTGAGCCCGTGAGCATGCCTAGAGCTAAGCTCAGTTGGTAAGGAGTAGGTAGGCTGCTGGATGTCTGTGCCCTGGAGCGTAACAACCATTCATGTGCAACCCGATGAGACCAGAGTGCGGCCATGCTTGTCACCAACAGAGGCGCCAGACTGCTTGACCACGATGCCACAAAAATCAGCCTTGTTGCGCTGAAGTTGACGTAGTAGACACCAGGTTCGTCTCGATCTGAGGATAGCCTCAAATCATCGTCGTTGAGGCCTCTTGTGTCATGTGTGACGCGGTCGAACAGGACGAGATAAAAGAGGAGACCAGAGAATAACATCATTGGAATGCAAAGTAGTAGAGCATGACAGGCGATCTCACGACCGCGTCCGCCGATGTGTCTCGTGCGATCGGAGGTTATGGGCTTGTCATCTCCTGGTAATGCTTGGTACCTGGCAGGCGGCGATGCAATGGAGAGTTCATATTGTTCACTGTGTTCCATTTCCGATTTTCGGGGCATTATGGTTCAAAGACTTGCTTCATCAAGCAAGATCTGTAGCAAGCAGGACGAGCTGGCTTTATGTAGCGTGACAATCAGAATCAGTAGGGCAAGGCTGAGCGAGGTTGCCTTGATAGAGCAAGTGCGCCGCTCTGAACGAGAGCGCAATCCACGATTGGGCAATCGCGCAGTGCCATGAGCAAGGATAGTGGATGAAGTGGTGGGCTCGTTTTACAGATCCCGCTCTTGCATGATCTGCGACATTGTGCCGATTCCAAATTTAGCTTTCAGCTGCTCCAGGTCACACCAACATCGACGTGGAGGCCGCAGGTCAAATCGTCAGCGCCACCAAAGCCACATTACGGTATTGCTGTGTCGATCATTTCCATCTCTTGGTATGCGTTACATTGCCAGCAGTATCCCGCTACATGCGGTGTAGTGCACTCAGCACCGCATGAGGAGCGATATACTCCTAGGCAACAGTACCATTCTTGTAGCTGCTCAGCCTTGTGCGATTTCTCGGCACATAGACTAGCCTCGTGCTAGCACTCGGAGTTTGTCTTTTTGTCAACTACACTTGTCGAGTCGCGCTACTTCATTGTGGCCTCATAATTCTATGTGCTCTGGCTCGAAGCTTTGGCTGCAGAGTATTCGATGGCACCTGGCACATCATCACCGCTTCTCGCTACTGACACGCTTGCGACCTCCATGCGCCATGAAAAAGCGTCGTCAACAGCTCAGATCGAGCTTTTTCTCCATGGAACCGGAGCGCAACAGCTCAGTTGCCAGCCTTACTCGCGAACATGGCTATTCAGCCTTACTTGCCGTGGACACCAACGAAGCCTCTTTCTCAAACACAAATAGCGTAGCTGAAGATGAGAATTCGTGTTCCACTCACCATGAACCCTCATGTGTGCAGGGCAAAAAGCTTCGCCTTGCCATGAGGCTTCTTCTCGATACGTAGACCTGTGAAATCATAGCCATGGTGTTCTGCATCAGTTGTTTGGCTGGTATTGTAATCCTATTGGGGGCATACGATGGCAAGAGAATACCGCAACTTGCTTCGGGCCTCACGCTAAACACCATCGTGTCAGTATTGTCTACCATGGCAAGATCTGGCCTGATCTTTGTTGTGAGCGCCGTGATAGGCTAATCAAAGTGGCGTTGGATGCAAAAATCGGGCCGTCGACTTCACGACATGCAAGCGATGGACACTGCAAGCCGAGGACCGCTAGGCGCACTCAGCATACTCCCTCGCAGGATTGGTGGAGGTGTCGCTATCTCGTGTTGCGCCATCACGATATCCTTAATCGTGTTCAGTCCCTTCCTTCAGCAGCTCGTTGAATATCCTACACGCTCAGTCGTACAGCCTGGCTTAGTTGCGTTGGCATCGCAAAACTTGGCATATCCAAGCTACTTTCAAGCTGCGCATAGAGGACTTGACAAAGCGATCGAGGCTGGAATCTGGTCGGCGCCAAGACCATTCGATCAGGAGCCCGCATGCCCGACAGGTCAGTGCTTGTGGTCCAACTTCAAATCGGTCGGATGGTGCAATCAATGCGAGAACAAGACTAGTTTGGTCGAACTCAAAAATTGCACGCTTGAAACCGTACTTCGAAACAAAACAGATCTGTCACAACTTTGTGTCATAGACCTTGGAGAGGGGGTCAAGACTTCTTTCCTGACCGATACTCCTCTAGCGATTGGCGATAACACTATAGTCGTTCGATCGAACTACACTGCAGAGAGCATATGGCAAGTGAATCGAGCAGGAGATGCTCCTCCGATGCCCACGACAAGCGGAAGATCTACGCAGAGAGACGCACTCAAGAGCTAGAACGATACCATGTATCTTGGTATTCGCAATCCCCTGATGATAATAGGTCACTTCAGTGTGAAACCGACTGGGAAGTCGAACGGGTGGAAGGATCTTGCGTTCGACGTGTTCCATGTCACTGAGACTACCCTGTGTGTGCTGACTCTTTGCGAGAAGACAGTGTCTGTGAACAAGACTGCTGGCATGACCAAATGGACCGAGGAGTCGACTGCTTACGGTAACGTGGTGATAAGCTCTGTTCTCGCGACACCCAGGTCCAAGGAGACCGACACAAATCAAGTTGTCTGTTGGCAAGCCGAACACGCTGACTCGGACCCTGTCAGCCTAAACGATGATTTAACCTAAGAGAACGAAAGCCAGAGAACATTCTGTCCAGTCGACGGGTACAGGTATATAGCGCAAAACCTCGAAGGACGCGAAAGCCAGGAAGTAATTTTCTCGAATACAAGGGATGAAAATGGATCTTACAGCTTCAACCATCTTGCCGAGATCCCATGGAATTATGGTTCCACTGTTTCCCATACAGTTGGGTCAGCATCGACTCGCACTCTGACCGAAAGGTTCGAAAACCTCGCGATTGCACTGACAAACTTTGGACTCCAGAATAACAACAACACATTGCGTGGAGAGTCATTTGCAGAAGAGAGTCCGATGGCAATGGCTGATTCTACCTGCATTACTCGTGCTGGCAAACCTCGTGCTTCTAGTCTTAACAGTGGTTGACAGTCGACGGGGACACATCGCAATTTGGAAATATTCAATGCTACCACTCCTACTCTGGGGAAGGACTAGATATCCGGACCAAGAGACGCTTGTCCCTGAGATGTTGAGCGATATGGAACTGATCGCGAAGGCATTAGATGTTCGGCTTGTTAGGCGCGAAGATGGCATGAGCTCCCTACAACCAGAATAGTTTCGTCCCTCCTAATCAATTTGGCCGTCCTAAGACGAGTACGTCCGGTACCGCTGCACAACCTTCTCAGTAATATGATTCCTCGGCGCCGGACAGCCCGTGAAGAGCTCGAATTGAGCGCAACCCTGCTCAATGAGGACTTCAAGCGGTTCGACAAAGTTCCAACCTTGGTCCTTCTTGGCAGCGACCTGCTGGAGTAGAGGTGTCCATCGGGTTTTGTATGAGAGCTGGGAACGGATGTTAGCTTGACGTGTACGCGGCTGGATATGGGAGCGTTCATATACCTCGATTACTAGTCCTCCGGTCCGACTGCTGAACCATTGCTGCGGGATGGTGAAGTTCGGTGGAGGGGCATCGCCGACTTTGTGAGAGGGAATTGTGCAGATGATGATCGAGGGCTGCGCGAGATCTGCGGGCCATTGGCTGTCAAGTGACGGTAACACTCTGATCGTCATGCTGTGATGTTTCGACTCAGCTACCTCGACGTTGCTCCCGTGTTGGTCTTCGCGGTCGGTTTGGCAGAAGAGCTTGTTAAAGTGTTCGGCCAGAGAATTCGCTTTCTCAGGACTCCTGTTCCATAGCACGATATTTGCGACGCCTGATCTGTGAAGCGCATACACAGAAGCCCTAGCCATGCCGCCTGCGCCGATCACAAGCGCGCTTGAGGTTTCTGTCGGCTCGTTTGCGGGTGCGAGATGCCGAGCGATGCAAGTATGCAGCGCGACCCAGTCCGTGTTCTCTCCGTGCAGGCTGATCACAGGGCCAGCTCGGTTCTTGTGCTCTTTGGATATTTTTGGGGTCAGGTGACGAGACTTGTATGTTGGAGGAGTCCTGATTGGAAGGATGGTATTGACGGCTTGGATGGCTTCGCAGGCCTCGCTGACTGAGTCTAAGAAGGGTATAATGTCGGTCTTGAATGGCAAGCTGATACTGGCTCCGCCGTAGTTGTCGTTGACGAGTGATCTTATCGTCTGGATACTGTTTGTTTCATGCGCGGTGTAGACATGACGCATGCCCGTATACTGGAAGCCCGCATTGTGGAGAGTCGGCGAAAGGCTGTAGCTGACGCTTGCACCGATGATGTAGAACTGCAGAGGTTGGTAGATATAATTTTGAAACTTGGCATCCATCAGCATATGACTGGACATGAGACAATTGTTCGCATCTGTCGAATTGTGAGGCGACACCGGTGTCAAATTGGGGTTGAAAATTGCCGAAGCTTGAGCTGGTATGCCAACGTTGACAGCAATCAACGGTGTGGTCGAGCTTGAAGCTACGACGGCCTGAAATTCAAAGCACCTACGATCGTCTAGAGGGCTGTTGGCGTGACCTATCAGCCTGACCACATCACACCCAAGGGACACCGCGCGATCAAAGTCGCCATGTGCTCCGTCCCAAGGCGAAACATCCTGTACACGGAGGTTGCGGTGCCCGATTACCTTGGAGGAACTCAGCTGAGACATGAGGCGTGATAAGTCGAGGTTTGGGATGGCGAGATCAACAGTGATGAATTCAGGAAGCAGGCGAGCACCATGTCGAACAAGATCAGCATAGAACTCCACGTCGGCTAGGAGCTCATCCTCGGTGGCTTCAACATGGAGAATGACAGGCAGAGAGAAGACGCGCCGCGCGGTTTGGAAGCCTTTGTTCAAGAGGTGGAAATGTACCCTGTCTTCATGCTTGAGGGAGCTCATAGTGACAACGAGCTCAATAGCGTCGCTTGTGCACTCCAGTGTGCCGAGATACTCGAGGTCGCGAAGGCAGTCGCTCAGAGGCAGTCGCATTGCATTTGAGAATTCTCTGAACTCTGGCGAAGTCGGATGGAGGACTTGCGACAGTTTGTTTGCCGGCGGCGGTAACGCACGATTCAAGAATTCGACAAAATCTCTCTTGAGATTCTGGAGCAAGTTTGAAGTGGCAATGACAGCCAGAGGCGAACGTAGTGGTGCCAGGACGTCAGAGATGGGCCTGTGACTGATATCTCGCTCTGGCAAATTGTGGAATTCCAGATTGGATACTTGACGACACATCTGGGCACTGTTCTGAAGGACGTGATCAGCACCAATTTTCCCCTTCAAGCCAAGATGATCCTGTATGGCTGGCAGATCCCTACTGATCAGGATGACCGGATGGGAAACTGCGAAATCGCGCAAAAGCGACTGTCCAGCAGGATCGAGAACCTCTGGGCCGCAGACCAAGATGGCGGTCTTCGGATTGTCATTCAAGAGGCGGGTCAGAGTGCCGACCAGGGCGACGCGACAAGCCTTCCAGCCATGCACTTTGGCATACTCGCTCCTCTGCGTGCCATGGTCGACGGCAAAGCATGATTTCACGTCGAGGATGCGGAAGCGTAGGGCTTTGGCGGCGATGACGGCAAGAGACGAGAGACCGCTGCCTCGAATTCCGACCAAGACCAGCGAGGTGTCACGTGAGAAGGTCTTCGCTACCGGTGGCGACACGCGTGCTGCTCCTGCGTGCTGGTGCGCAGTGTCCAGCGCATCACGTGCGCCCTCCTGGATGTCGTCCTGTATGCTGCCAGGCGCACTCATCTTATTGGAATCATTGTGTGCGTGGTGGTGGAGTGGTGCTGGGTGCGTGTTTGCCACAGGAGATGGTGAAGGATGTTTCAGCCGGCGTCGCTTCGGACTGCGACACGGCATCTCCATGGCGTATCTGCGGAGCCTTCAACTCCGCGAGGCCATGAGTCGGAGACTTCATATGCTTGCACAGCGTAGCCATTGGACACGCAGAATGCATCCATGCATTTGCTAATGCGACGTTGCTGCTGTTGTACGCTCCCATGCACGGCCAATTAAGACTCCGAAAGTCGGCTCAAGATTTAGCCGTGCTGTGCATTAGGGTACCTTATCCATAAAGGCGTGGAGAGACAGCACATCGGCAAAGTTCAAATGCGACTGCCTGCCTCGCTCGCGGGCTGTTCGCATAAGAACACATACTACATATATCTGCATATGTATGAATATATGTGTGAGCATGCCGCCTGAAGGCCCAGCTCGGAAACGGCAGCGTGTCAGCCAGGCGTGTCGTCGTTGTCGATCACGGAAATACAGATGTGACGGCGCACGGCCAGCCTGCTCATCATGCGTGTCCGCCGGCGGCACAGAGTGCTTGTACGAGACCGGCACCAAACGGCGTGGCCTGACGTCTGGATATGTCAAGGCATTGGAATGTCTTTGGGCTCTTGTGCTTGAACGCATCCCTGGCAGCAGAGCTGGTGTGCAGGACATGCTGACTCTCTTGTCTGCTACCATCAACGACTCCACGCCGAAAAGCCGTACCCAACGTGAGGAGGAGCTCTCCCGCATTTGGCGCAATAGCGGTGTTCCAGCTTCCATCGAAGCATTGCTGGCTGGCCAACCTCTCGAGGCCGTTGCAGGAGACTCACTGGGTTGTGCAATAGAGAGCCATGTACCCTGGACTTTGCCAGATGCTTACGTGCCTACTTCGCCTGCTGCCACAGATGACTTTACCTTTACCAGCACAGACGGCTATGTCCCGACATCGCCGCAATCTTCTGCTCGTGCATTGCCTGCGCTGGTTCCTTCTATCCCAGTCGCACAGGAGCATCAGATAACTCCCGCCGTAAACTCGTCTACGCCGGCCAACTCCGCTCGAACACTGCTTCCTCTGCCCGATGATTGGCTGGAGCTCGTCCAGGTCTATCTAGGCACTGAGCACATCTGGCTTCCAGTCCTTCAGCGAAGCGGTCTGTTCAAAGCAGCTTCTGCTTACCAGGATTGTGTGGATGGAGGCCTGCAACCCAGCACATCCGACAAAGCAGAGTTCTCATGCCTCTGGGCAGTACTCGTCCTTGGCGAGATTCATGCGCACACAGCCTCGTCTTCAAGGCTACAATCATTCAACGAGATGTCTCGATATTTCATCGATCATGAAGATCTCTTTGCTGATGATGACTTGTCTGCACATCCTCTTCAATATGCCCTTGTCTACATCCTTTGGACCATCACATACATGGGACAAAGAAGGCTGCTGATGGCAAGATTGACTCTAGGACGAGCTTTAGTGCTCGCTACTATCGAATGCTCCTCTACTTCGCACACCCCTTCTGGAGCTTGGCCTTCTCGCTCGATCGTCTACAGCACATGCTTTGTCCTTGATACAATTCTTGCCTTTGGGATGTGCACAAAGCCTGTGTTGAGCAATTCGGACTTCCATCCCGACCTCCTCCCACTAAACGAGGACAGCCCGGATGAGTGGGAACCTTTCATGGCGCCAGTCATACAAAGTCAACAAGGCAATGAGTCAGCCATGTCAAATCGGCGGGCCATCCCGAATCGTACTTGTAGCACCTTCAACTGCCTAGTGAATACGGCTGGCACACTCAACGACTTCTTACATAGCAAAGAAGGCACATCTCGCAATGGTAGACACACAACGCAAGTCCCAACTCTGCAGGAAATCCAAAATCTTCCTCCATTTCAACGACAATCGCCGGCCCAACTTCATCTGCGACTAATTCAATTTACTCTCTACGCCACATCTACACAAACGCGTCCCATCGCATCTACCTCCGTTAATCGACATGCCTCCTGCGATGAGATCGGAAAGCACACAAGCACACTCTTGATGCATATGCAAACACACATAGGACCACAACTACTACCAGCGTCTTTCGGCGCCCTAACCACTTCTTGGGTCTCAAATTCCAGTGGACTTTTAACTGATTCATCGAACACTGCTCTCGCGAACCTGGTCGAAGTTCTAGGCAAGACCTGGCTGTCGGACACACGTACCCATTCGACCTCGACACATCCCACCTTTGCCGCGGCTATTCAGAATGAGACTTTCTTGAGCTCAAATGCGCATCAAGACTCTGGCAACGGTGTCACTGAAATGGGTGTCAATCTCGAGACTGTTCAACCAGATTCGTACCCTGACACTTCTACCTCAAGCCATTTTGATCGCATAGATCCGTCACTAGAGGACATATCAGGCGACCCACAGACTTCAAATGTGCCTGACACTGCTGCGCAATCAACGCTCCGCGGTATGAAAGACCTGTCGAATTCTGCCAATAATGATAACGTACACCAAGACTTTATGCACGTTGACCCATTCGAGGATTACGTCGCTTTGATCGACAACGATGACAAGTGAGTATCAACCATCTGGCTTCTGGATATCAATGCTGATTTCAATATAGCTCGAGCAGTGCCGACTTCTTAGCATCACTAGGATTCCTATCGCAGGAGAGCTTTGCAGGCGCATGATCGAAGTCGCTAGCTCTTGACTCGAGTTTACAACCGCCACTTCATGCGCTCTACGACGCTACATTCGCCCTGCGTCTGCACTTCAGGGTGGCAGCTGCCGGCTTCAATGGTCAAAGGAAGATCCTCTGTCCTCGACGATCGCGTCCAGTCCAGGAACATGGTTTCTGCCTGCGAAGCACACGGTTCGGCCCCTGGAACTTACACCCGTCTCGTGTGTGGTTCCAATTGCAATACAGCTTGCGAGGGATTTCGCTGATAGACCAGCCTTGAGTCTTATTACACGAAGAGTCCTCCCGACCTCCGAAGATCGAGAACCATCTTCGATTAGCGATGCACTCACCTGACATTCCAATGCGAGATCAAGCTGCCACATATCAATATTGCAGTGGTCATATTGCGACGTCGGTGATATTTCCATCTGCTCTAATCACTTATGTCAAATTGAAGCAGCAGACATTTACTCTCAGAGGGCCTCCCTAGAAGTTGATGCCCTTACTCTCCTCTGCAGCCTTCAGTAATTCCTTCCACGCTCCTTCCACATCAAGCTTCTCCGCCCGCGCTTCCCCGGCCCAAAGCGCGTACTGCTTCTCAATCTGATACCCAATGACATGTGTTCCTTCCACGCAAGGCCAGCCCAGCGACTCGGCCAGCTTGATCATCCTCGTGCGTCTAGGCTTGAAGCACATGTCGAGAAGCACACCCTTAGATTTCGCTTCGAGGAAGATCTTCAGCATTTCGGCCACTTGCTTCTCAGCCTCAGTCACAGGCTCGAAATCTGGTACGGTGCCTACGACGAAGTCGACGGCGCTGCATTGCTGTGCTTGTTTGGGGGAAGTGATGTGAACGATCTTCGGCACGTCGGGCAGTTTTTGCGAATCGCGGACAAGGCTCTCGACTTCCTCCTTGTCTCGATTGAGAATATATATCGTAGAGCAGTTCAAGTGCGATGCCAGCGTATAGACAGCAGCTCGACTCGCACCGCCAGCACCGACGATGAGGCCGTGACCAGTCCCCGGTGCAGGAAGCAAAGAAGCCTTCTCCAGTAAACAGCCTTTGATACCCAGCCAGTCGGTGTTCGTGCCGCACAGTCGTCCGTCTTTGTCGTAGTAGACGTTGTTGCACGCTCCGATTGCGGTGGCGAGGGGATCTAGTTCGTCCAGCAGAGGCATGATGGTGTTTTTGTAGGGCATGGTTACCACGAGGCCTGCTGTGGTCGGTTTGCGGGCGAGAGAGAGGACGTCGTCGATGGTTGGACATTCTGTCGAGTAGAATTTCCATGGGAGGTCGAGGTTGCGGGCGATGTAGTTGTGCATGCCTGGGGCGATGGAGTGGGTGACTCCGATGCCGACGAGGTGGAGGGTGCGGTCTTCTGTGGTCGCCATTGTTTTTCGGGCTTGGTGATTGTCTGATCTGGACGGCTGTCTAAATTCACTACATACAAACCGTAGATGGTAGTCTTTGTTGTCTATTGTGAATGCAGATTTCGTTGTTCAATGTTTACCAGCTCGATCGTACTTCCGACAGCACGGCACAGTGGCGACCATCCGGCTTTGGATTTTGCCGCCCGAACTCGCCCGCTCGCACCCAGCGTCTCGTCATCAGCGCTCAACAGTCTCACACGTGCATTGTCCATGCTCGCGCATGGAAAGACCGTGAAATCGTCGGACAACTCCTAGAAGTACGCCTGACTTTTACGCCTGCTGTATCACCAATCAAGACAATTCCCGCTCGCCCATCACCATGGAATTTCGTCCTGCGATCATGAGCGCCTCGCTCGGCCGTGCCTGGCTTCATGACTTCGACAACAAGATAGAGCAGGCTGGTCGCGCAGGCTTCGAGGGAATAGAGATCTTCTATGAGGATCTTGAGTACCAGGCAAAAAAGCTTTCCGAGCGCGAAAGTCCGTCGAACCAGCAACTTCTCGAGGCGGCCGAGTACTGCTATGCAACATGTCAGAAGAATGGCTTATCCATCCTCGGACTGCAACCTTTTCTCTTCTATGAAGGGCTCAAGGACAGGGATCAGCACGACAGACTCATCGAGAAGATGACGCTTTGGCTGCAGATTGCGAAACGCTTGCACACCAACACCATCCAGATCCCCGCCAACTTCCTTCCAGCGGAGCAGCTCACAGACGACATCGATGTCATTGTCTCCGACCTTCGTCAGCTAGCAGACATGGGCGCGACAGAAGAACCGCCCATTCGCTATGCTTACGAGAACTTGTGCTGGAGCACACACATTGCCACCTGGGAGAAGTTGTGGGATGTGGTCCGACGGGTGGACCGGCCGAACTTTGGCTTGTGTCTAGACACTTTCAACATTGCAGGTCTCGTCTGGGCGGATCCTACTTCGCCCGACGGGAAGACACCAAATGCCGATGCTGATCTCGCGGAAAGTCTTGAGAACCTGGTGAAGGAAGTGGACCTGAGCAAAGTATTCTACATACAGGTAGTAGATGCAGAGCGTATGATTAGCCCTTTGTTGCCAGGTCATGAGTTCCATGTTGACGGACAGCCTCCGCGAATGAGCTGGTCGCGCAACGCTCGCACTTTTATGTATGAAGAGGATAGAGGAGCTTATCTGCCCAGCGAAGACGTTGCGAAGGCGATCATCCACAAGCTGGGTTACAAGGGCTATGTCTCGATGGAGCTTTTCTCACGAACAATGTCAGAGACAGGCCCTGACGTTCCCAAAGAACATGCCATCAGAGGCATCGCAGCTTGGCACAAGCTAGTCGAGAGATTGGATTTGAACAAGTAGTAGCTTCATCATAATTTCACTAGCATGAATTATATATCAACAGATTTGCCATCCAGCCAGTCCTTCCCTTGCCTGTAAAGTAAGTCGTGCTTCTCGCCTGAGGGCGTGCCCGCATGCCTCCGGTGACCAGGCATGTCTCTCGAGACACTCACGCCCATGGTCAACTCCTGACAATAAGCCAAGAACTTGTACCCTTGAGGATACGCTTCGAGCTTGCTCTCGTCAAGCACTGGCACTTTGGCGGGATTGACAGGAATCATTTTGTCTTTCTCGTACCAATGGCGCACATAGCGTGCTCCCCAACTGCCTTCGACCTTCTCAAAGAAGAAGCAGAAGCGGCAGTCAGCTTCTACGTCCACTTCGCAGCCGTCGATGGTGAATCTTTGAGTAATGGTCGCTTTCATCTTGGTGACAGCGCGAGTCGCATCAGAAGTAATGTCGGTCGTCACGCCGTGGCAGCGATGCATGATGAACGCTCCCTTATCCATGCCGGCTTGCGAGGCTTTCATGAAATCCGTGAAGTGCACGCGACCAGACCATGTGGTGTAGACGTGGGCATCTGAGTGGAAGAGACTCTTAAAGTTCTCCCATTCGCAAGCATCCCTGCACCGGATGTTAGTTGTCACGTCTCGATCAATAGGTTCCGCAAGGCGCACCTGTAACATGGCCACCCTTCGGCAAGCTCGCGTAACTTCAGCCTCTCCAGTACGAGGTGGTCAGGGCCATTGTTGCGAATCGCATCCGCGGGCCAAACGCCTGGCTCGAGGGAGTGGAAGTCCGGCATCTTGCAAATCTTTGTTTCAGAAAATAAATGACTGGGCAACTATGGTATTTTGTTATCTTGAGTCTCGTAAACTGGGGAGGCACCGAGTGTTTGACTCTCGGTTAGTGGTATGCTCAGCAGGGCCGCTGATCGGCAGCCTCCCGGCTAAATCCTTTCCGAGTCAAATGTCTACCCTCTCCACAGACTCCACACTTCCCACGAATGTGCCTCCAAGACTCCGGGAGATCTCTTTCCAACTCATCCGATGGTAAAAGGAGGTGGGTATCGCATGTCGTATTGTGGTGGTAAACCTGACTCATGCGGCCTCCAGAAACAAAGTTGCAGCTGCCTCTGCAACTTCCAGTGCTTGTGCTAGTCTCTGTTGACCAGGACCACGGCTACCATACTCGTAAGGTCTCATTGGGAAGCACACAAAAGCTTACTGCTTTGTCATTCACCGAGAGTTGGCATACGCAAATTAAAGATGCTCAACTGTGTCTTTACTCTACATGTATCATGTTTCTATCCCAATGCATGGTCACCCTGCAATGGGTCAAAGCTTGCCTTCGATCTCAATCTTCTCACCCGCTTCGTGTGAAGTGACAGCATCCAGAATGGCCTTCCTCGGTGCATCCTTCCCCGTCCAAAGCTTGTACTGATCGAAAGCTTGTGACAATAGGACTTGGATGCCTGTGATGATGTCCCAACCTTGATGCTTTTTCGCCGCAAGGAGCAGCGGAGTCTGCCTTGGCTTGTATGACATGTCTATACAAAGGCCTCGAGGCCCAAAAACACCTTCGTAGTCTTTCTCAGAAGTCACGTCTGCAGGAATGGTGCCGATGATGACGTCCACTTCTGCTGGCAAGTCCTTCAATGTGGGCAAGACTGTGATCTCGAAGATGTGTGAGAACGCTTCTTTGATTGCCGTGGCAGTGGCTTGTGTTCGGTTCGTGATGAAGATACGTTGGACCCCGGCACGATGCATTGCGTACAGCGCTGCGCGAGAAGCACCGCCAGCGCCGATGACTAGACCTGACTTCAACGGTCCACCACATCGGTCTGCATGCATGGCCATGATGTTGTATAGGCCGGACCAGTCTGTGTTGTCTCCTGTGATGATGCGATCCTGTCCCTGGCCAGAAACGATCAGGGTGTTGATTGCACCGATAACCTTGGCTGTCTCCGTTTGTCGTTGGCAGTACTTGTGGACTTGAAGTTTGTGTGGCATGGTTACACTCCCACCGCCAAAGCTGTCGTCCTCGATGAGATGGGCAGCGCCATCTATGTTTGCAGATTCGCGAATGTCGTAGGTATAGGGCAAGTCATGGTACTTGAAACCTGCGTTATGGATTGTTGGAGAGATGCTGAAAGCAATGCCGTTGCCGAATATATGGAAATGCTTTTTCGAATCACTGGTGTCCTGCTGCGCTTCAGGAATCTGCATGTTGGAATTGGTGAACTACTGATCCTCTAGAATTGTTTCCCTAGGAAATTAAAAGTTACAGAAATGATATACATAACTCGACGGCTATTGAATCTACCTTCTGGTCAGCAAACTTGTGAGATGGACGGGTCATATAATGCGATTCTCGATGGCGGGTAAAGTTTTGCCCGGCCTTTCCGATCTGGCTTGGCATGAGGTTTACTTCTGGCGTGAACGATATGGTGTACTGCAAGATTGCAGATTGTCTACTGCCACAATAAACAATGGCTCTTGCCAAAGTCAATAATCTAGCCTTGTGCTTGCCTGTGTGGGCTGATACACTTACATTGTTACATATCGACTATGTCAATGGGCAAAGGGCTTGTCCCAGCGACTAGCACGCGATACCTCAGCATCCCAAGATGAAAGCGAGACTGTCCTGTCTACAAATGTGTGGACCAGGCTAGAACAATTTCGCGACTGTAGGGGCGCAAGGATTTGGATACGCAGCACTGGTAATCGCACCTTGGATTGGCAAAGTGGCCACAGTGGTGCTGCCGACGTCGATGTCGGTGGGACTCAAAATTGCTGGAAGCTAAATCTGAGACCTGTATGAACGAGAACACCAGCTATACTTCAATGCCGACATTAATTTCTGTAATATCAGTACATCGGAAGAACATAGCAATTTCTATTTGGTACGCACGTAACTTCAGTTCCCGGAAGCTTTGGAGGATCCACTCCATGAATGACATCAATCACAACATTGTGCATATACAGATTTACAAAGCAGACAGTCGGTTGCTAGCCCTTTCCGGTGCCGCGGACAACGAAGCAAACTGTATAAAGTCCTCTCGAGGAGATGGTCAGAAACAAATGTCACTCCTCCTGGTACTCTGCATCAATCTAATTCCCATCTTGTTCCAAAATCATCATCGGGAATTCCAAACAACAACGACACGCGATGAAAGCATATCAATACGAGAACCCCACTGCTGGCATCCAGCTTAAAGAGCTGCAGACTCCTGTGCCGAAAACAGGGGAAATCTTGGTTGCTGTACAGGCTGCTGGCCTCTGTCACTCGGATATCCACATCCTCAAGTGGCATGGAGACTCCTGGTTGGGGAAGAAACCGATCACCATAGGCCATGAGGTGGCAGGGACTGTTGCCAAGTTGGGACCTGGAGTCTCCGAGTTCAAGATTGGCGACCGTGTCGCTGCTAGCCCTCCTCCACAACCAATTGCCATTGACTGATTTGTTGACTGTGTTGGCCTCGGTGTGGACGGCGGATACGCTGAATATGTCGTCGTCCCGGCGAAGTTGCTAGTGGCTCTTTCGGGGGAGGTTAATTTTGCACAGGCGGCTGTCGCATCTGATTCCATCGCAACTGCTTACCATGCCGTTGTCGGGGAGGCAGAGGTCACAAATGGCTCTCGTGTGGCCATCATTGGACTCGGTGGCCTCGGTCTCAACGCAGTCCGTGTGGCTAAGTTGCAAGGAGCGACTGTATACGGAATCGATATCGATGAAAAGAGGTTCGACGGCGCTATTCACCAAGGCGTAGAGGCATGCTACCGTTCTCTGGCTGACCTCTCTGGTATCTCTTTGGATGCAGTGATCGATCTTGCTGGCGCGGGCACTACAACTATTGCTGCTATCAGCGCTGTGAAGCCGACAGGTCGTGTCGTCTCGGTCGGCTTGGCTAAAGAATCGTTCGAGATATCTGCGCACACTCTCGTCATGAAGAACGTTCAGCTTCGTGGCTCGCTTGGGGCTACTAGAGACGAATATATTGCGGTACTCGATCTCATTGCTTCGAAGTCTATCAACCCTGATCTGGAGAAACTCAGCTTTGCCGATCTACCCCAGCCACTGAAGCGTTTGGAGGCCGGTGACACGCTTGGTCGTCTATGGACCAACCCAAACCCAAACTTAAACTTCCTCTGAGCCTATCCTGGTTAGTCCAAGTAGACATTCTGTATAATACATCTCGTCTCATGCGCTCGCTCTAGCATTTGGTGCTAAAACTTAGCCCGAGATGTAGCTCATACGGACTCATCGCTGAAATTCAATGTTTCGGTTGATGCGAGCCTTCGGGCAATGCTGGGCGTGTCAGGTGTAGCCTGCTTCTTGAACTTTAGAAAGCAAGCATCGATCACACTGGCACGCTGCTCAGGCACAGTAAGTAAAGATACAGCCAATGATTCGTCAAATTGGATTCAGTCTCAATGCAGGCTGGCGGCTGTTGTCGCGTTGGAACCACGGCTGTCATGCGTTGGCAGCTTCGGCTCGGCAACTATGAACGGCTGGCATTTTATCGGCCAAGCGCTCCTGTAGACGAGAACAATGTAACACAGGTATTTGGGGTAACTTTCAAGGACGGGTGGAATGGCCATTGGAAAGTCTGACAGATCAAAACAATCAATTACTTTTGGTATACACGTCTTCACCTATGATACTTCTACAGTTGCTGCTTCGGGTCTGGTGTTGTACCGAAGGATTGAGTCGACATCGTCAATGGCAAGTGGTCGGATGTCTGCCAGCGCCTTAATTCTCGCGGTACTAGATAGAATTAGCACGTATTCGCAAATGCATTGACTCATGAATGTTCTTACCATGCCTTGATCTCATCGTCTGGCATGTCCAAGCCCAGCTGTGTGACGCGGCTCTTGATGGCATTCCAGCCCGTCAATCTTGAAGCGATGTGCACATAGCGCGTCATGCCGAAATCTCCTAGGTTGATGATCTCATACGTGCTCGGGTCGTTGAGAATCGCCTTTGCATGGATTCCTGCCTTGTGAGAAAAGGCACATACACCAGTAATAAGGTTGTTGAAAGGCGTGTTAACTTGTACTGCTGCGGCGACAAAGTCTTCGATCTCCTTACTCATGTGGAGCTTGTACTTCTTGGTCACGTATTCGTGATCCGCGACGATCATCCGTGCCATTAGGCCGCTCAGTGGTGTGATTCCGTTGCGCTCTCCGATGCCTAGCACTGAAACGTCGACATGTGTAGCGCCAGCCTCCAAAGCACAGAACGCATTCGCAGTAGCGCAGCTGGTATCGTCGTGGAAATGAGTCTTGATGTCGCAAGCTTTTTTGCACCGTCAGTGGTATATTCTTGCACAGATCGTGTTCGCGGGATTAGCTAAGAGTAGGCGCTTATGTCTCGAGGATTGAGGCTTATAGACGACGCCTCGAAGAGTTCTGACGAGGTCATAGACTTAGCGAGGAGTCGCATAGCCTATGGTGTCGGCAACACCAACGCGATCAACTCCTACCTATCCACTGCCTTATAAATTGTGAGCAGATCGACCAGATCTGAACGGAAAGAGTCCTCTGATGAGAATCGAACTTCTAAGCCTTTTAACTTGACGTATTCAATGACTTCGATGGCCGACTTCAGTATCTCGTCGATGCCCTTGCCGTCCGAATGCTTCTGCAACGCCTTCGAGGTACTAGTCAGGATGTCCCTATGACAGCCTAACCAATATGAGGAATGGAATCACCTT